>OY728165.1:949183819-950623819 GCA_963277665.1 Viscum album | reverse complement strand
CTTGGTCTGTTCAAACTCCTCTAGCATTTAATGTACCTTTGATAAAATATTTTATTCATAAATAAATATTTTATTCATAATCTAAAAAATAAATATTTATTAAAATATTCAATAAATAAAATAAATATTTTATTCACAATATTATGAATAAATATGTATTTAATTTATGAAATTTATATAACATGAACAAAATTATTTCTTGGACTTGAGGATAATATCTATTCTATTAAATAAACTCAAATAAAATTTAATCAAGATTAAAGGAAATACTTTGTTTGTGCCCCTCTAGGATTCTTTCTCATTGGCATTAGGAAGACTTTCCTAAAGTCCATTATTACTATCTAGACATGGGTCAAAACACATAAGAGAAAGAAATTAATGTCACAATGTTGAAAACCATATACAAACTCTCACTATTTAATACAATCCCATTATCACAATATCTCATCAAGATGATTTGAAAATTCGCGTCACCAACCATTATTCTCGATATGTCCTTCTTTTTTCACTAAAATAAACACATCGTTACACCGTGGATGTATAAATTAATGTTAAGGTTCTATTATAATCAAAGTTTTGAGATGTCATCTTCCATAAATACGAAAGGGATAAGTCCTTCCTCAAATTATTTATTAATGACATATCACTCATGATGCACCCAACATATCCAACTTCTCCATTAACTATTATCATCATGGTTTAAAAAATACATCTAAGTACATGAGTTTTAATATGCATTAGTAATAATATTAAAGTATAGGGACCATCACACATGCTCACAGATAGGAATATCCAATGAAACCAAAACATACATAATTCATACTCACAGGATTATTCTCATAATCTTCCATCTTGGAGATTACCAAGTGTGAACTTAATGATAATAAACCTCCTCTACTTATGATTACTTTCACCTGAAAATATATGTACTATGTTTCCCATCATAGTAAATTATCCAACCATATAACATTATTTGAGAATATCATCATAGAAAATCAAGGTTCTCAACTTAGTGGGGAACTGTTATGACTTTATCAATGTGACATATACTCTATGACATTATTACATTAGATTCATACAGAACAACAAACAATATTTAATAATAAGTTTTATTAATATTAAATATAATTAATATACATGAAATCAAAGTACAAATAGTTGGTCCTAAGACACCAACCCCAAAAAATTACCACTTGGACTAGAGACCACCACATACGAACTTCGGTCCACTAAAACTCACATGATGGCTAGTTTCTGCTTATTAAATGCTTTATTCAATGGGTTAACTATATTTTATTCTATAGAAATACTAAAAACTGAAACATCACCTTTCTGAGAAAAAATTGTCAAGAGATGATACTTTTGATAAATGTTCTTTGTCCTCCTCTGTGACCTTGTCTCTTTCGAAGGATCCACCGCTATAACATTATCACAAGAGAGTATAATTGGATCATTACTACCAGATACAACAAAAATCACTTGGATGAAGTTGTGAATCCATACTACTTCTTTAGCCGACATAAAATCTATAATATACTCAGAATATTCTATAGAATCTATAGCCACATCTTGATTTGAGCCCTTCCATCTCACAAAACCTCTATTAAAAATGAATATGTATATTGTTTGCGACTTCAGGTCATATTAATCAGTTTGGAAACTATAATATTCATATCCTTTTATGAATAGCTCCTCATCCCCCCACCCCCCATAAAATAGGAACACATAATTAGTATGCCTCAGATACTCAAGGATAATATTGACTTCCATCCTATAGTGGTCACCTGAATTAGCTTCTTATCTTCCTACCACACTTAATGTGTAGGCGACATCTAGCCTAGTACATAGAATAACATACATGGAAAAACCAATCTCTAATGCATATATAATCCTTATCATTATGTTTCTTTTATCATGTGTCTGAGGACACATTTTCTAGGAAATATGAATGCCATGTGATGCTGGAAACAATCCCCTCTTAGATTATTCCATACTAAATATCTTCAATTTTTGTCAATTAGTTTTAACAACCTCTTGGATCAATCATGATGGATATTGATCTTAGGAATATATGATTCCTAACCCATGTCCTTCATATAGAAGCATTTATTAAACCATTCCATATTATATTGTAATATTGGCATTTCATTTCTAATTAGTAATATATAATCGAAATATACTATTATGAAAGAAACTTAAATCCCACTAAACCATTTATAGATATAAGGCTCGCATTTATTATTTTTTGAAACCAAATTGCATTATGAACTCATAAAAATGGATGTTCCATGACTTGGATTCTTAATTTAATCCAAAAATGGTTCTTTGTGACTTGGATACCTTTTTGGAATCCTTTGGAGTCATAAAACGTTCAGGTTTTGTAATGAAGACATCTTCCTAAAGGTTCCTGTTAAGGAAGGATATTTTGAAATCCATTTTACAAATACAATAATCATGGAAATACACAATGGAAATTATAATTCTTATGGATTTTAGCATGTAACTGGTGAAAACGTTTTTTCATAGTTAATGTCGTGATGATGTTTAAACCCTTTTGCAACCAGTTGTGCCCAATAGGTACTAAATTTTCCTTTCATTACCAACATCTTCTTGAATTACCATTTACAACCAATAGGATTTACATCTAATGGAAGGTCTACCAAAATCCAATCTTTATTTTGTTACATGAAATACATTTCATAATTCATGGTTTCTTGACACTTGGAAACATCTTTGCCCCTTTCTGCTTCTTTTTAGGATTGAGGATCATTATTATCAACTAATAATGGGTCAACATCCTTCATGACTAGAAAAACATATCATTTTGGTTCTATAGCCTCTCTATTATAACTTTAGAGTAATTGGGTCTCTAGAACAATTTATTCTTCCACGGGGCTTTGTGGAATTTATTCCTATACCAACTCTTGTGTATCCTGATCCTAGACTTCATCGAAGTCTATCTCACTCCCAATATCTCTTTTAGTGATAATATTCTCCTTAAGAAATTTTGTACATCTATCAAAGACAACCATTTTTAAGGATTTTATAGGTATTATCACATAATTTCTTTGGGATATTCTATTAATATTAACTTTGTGCCTTGATGTGTAATCTTGTTACCTATAAATGCCTTAAAAAATGCTTCACAACCCCCACACATGTAAGTAAGACAACACAAGTTTCTTTCCACTCCATAATTGGTATTATATACTGTATGTTGATTTAGTTGTTAGTCAATTTAGAATGTATGTTGTTTTTTTAATGGGTATCCCCAAATGGATAATTGAAGACTGACATGCCTCATCATTGATCTCAACATGTACAATAAGGTGTGGTTTCTCCTTTTACTTACACCATTCCACCGAGGTGTATAAGGAAGAGTGACTTGTGATAAAATCATGAACTCCAATATATAATCAATGAATTATTGATTAATATATTCTCCACCACGGTCTAAGAAAAGTTTATTAATCTTATTACAAAGATGGTTCTCAACTTCATTATTGTATTCCTTGAATTTATCCAAAGAATTTGACTTATACATCATTAAGTAGACATATCCATATCTACTAAAATAATTAGTAAAATCTATGAAGTATGATTACCCACCCCTTACTTCAATAGGAAATGGTCCCTGCAAATCGTTAAAAACAAATTTATGAATCTATTTAGCCCTTTTCTCTTTCCCACTAAATGGGGATTTATCCATTTTACATTGTAATCAAGTGTGATATACACCATGTTTTTTAATTCAAAATAATATAAATATCCATCTTGATGTAATTAATTCAAGCGCTTTTCATTTACATGACCTAACCTGTGATTCCAAAGTTGGGTGTGGTATGAGTCATTTAAAGTGAATTCATTATTGATTTACATTATTTGGTTTGTGTAATTCAACACATAAAGACCATTATTTATATGTTCCTTACCATAAAAATGATATATTTACAAAATAAGATATATTTATTCTCAAATTTGAATATAAATCCATTTTTTTCATGTCTTAATACAAAAATAATGTTTTTGGTAACTAAAGTCACATAATAACAACCCTTTAAAACCAAGATCATTATATTTGGTAATGTGGGGAAGTATTCCCCGATAACTATAAAAAAAGTGTGGCTCTGTTGGATACTCGATGATCTAGATATCCTTTTTCAATCTTTCTTAATCTACTTGGTTCATATATTTAAATACACATGTGTGCACCACAAGCTATATCTATTAACTAATTTATTGAAAAAAATAAATTTCAATCGATAACAAATGGACTTGAATCTTCCCCTTTATTCTTTGGATGGGTGGAGTTTTTATTCTTGTGTCCCTTCTTTTCACATGTGAAATATATAACATCATGTTCCCTTGATTTCCTATTGATATTTCTCTTATTAGAAGGGTTTGAAGAAGATTTGGGATGAAATATCTTCACTTGACCTTTTTGTTTGTTCACCATAATGATGGAAGGTTTTTCACAATTTATATCCTTATCTACTTGGAAAAGAAGAGTAAGAAGATATGGCATATACATCTCAATGTTTTTTATAATAAAATTCACAACAAAACTTGAGAAAATATGAGGGAGTGATGCTGGAATGAGGTCGGTGCCTAGTTATTCTTGGAGTTAAATCTTTATAACCTATAATTGCTAAATATAGCCAATTATATTGACTACATGAGGCCCAGTTAGGGCACCATCACCAACTTGTTCTGAAATAATTCCTTGGAAATCTCAAACCATTCATGTATATATCACTCATGGTAAAGACTATAGAGTTGATCAAGAATGCTATACACATCCATGTTTTCATTAGACTTCATTAGTTCACTAGATATCAATGAAAACATCAAAATTTGAACGCTGACCATGTCGCTGAAATTTTTTTCACAGATAAGGAACTCTTCATCAATCACCTCTTTAGAATGTGGATTAGGCATTGAGTATTCTAGCATATATGATTTCCATTCATGGTGTAGCACAACCCAAAGAAATCAAAACCAGTCCTGGAAGTTACATCCATTTAGGAGGTTATATTTCTCCAATATTGATCATGGAGATAGTGTGGATGATGAAATTTCCATTTTATTATTCAATTAAAAAATATTATTATTTGTATATTTCTTGATTACAAAATAAGTAAGATACAATAAATTAAATTTCTATTTATTTATTTTTTAAATCTCAAACTATTTTATCAAGTCTCAATGCACTTACATTTAATATATATATTTATAATTTCTTTAACATTATTTCAGTGAGGATCCCCATTAATTTTCTTTAATCATCCAAAATTTGTCCATGAAAACCATAACAAAGTAATAAGATATGCGGTCATCCCAACTGCGTACTTGCAGCTCCTTAATCCATTGAGTGGATTCTCCTCTCTTGAAATCCAAACATGGATTTCCTTAACATTTGTTTGTATATTTGTATTGAATATACTTTTGCAATTAACATTAATATAATTTCAGTTAAGTAAACCCAAAACTCTCATGAGAAATCCCTGATAAAAGTAAGTGTCCAGACATTGGCCATGTACTACAGTTAGTTCTATGGTTTCATTCCAAATCATGTAAGGGAATTCTTAGTCTGACTTTATATTTAATTGAGGGATTTTAATTTATTATTCATAAATTATATCTTTTTTATCCTTGAAACATCTTCTTAATAATAATTGGATGTTACATAATTAATTAATCATTTTGGATAAAACATTTATGCATAATTAATTTATTTAATTTCTGTCTTTGTACATTAATTTATTTATTTATGTGATCGCGGCCTTGCATAAATAAAATAAATAATTTCATAGGAAGAAATAATTAATTAATTAAATGACCCATTCATGATATTTATCTAATGGTTTATATAAGGAGTAGATATTAAATCAACCATTGACTAAGGTGTAAAAACTCTTATTGTCAGTCGCGGAATGAGTAATATCATTCCACATATCCAATAACATATCACCTGGGTTGGGATCATTTTGGTTCCATCTTGAACAACCACCACATGGCTTGGGATGCTCCATTAATTACAAATATTTATTACTCACATGCATGTGAGGGGAACCAACAGATTGGTTAAAGAGGATTACATAAATATCTATGGACATACATGTCCTAAATAATAATAGAGGTAGGGATGAATCACATGCCCCCATTTAATTTAATATTAAATAATTTTAAGCTCATGAAATAAATTAAATTAAAACTTCTAACACATACACATGTCATGGTCAAGATCATGAATGGTCAGACATGCAATTAATACACAAAAGTAAATGGATAGAATTCATTTCATTATTCATTATTTTATTATTTAAGATAAATTCACTTCCATTAATTAATTAATTAATTAATTCTGTTTCATATTAATGATAATCCGATATTATTTGGAGATACCCATAATTAATGAAATTCCTGGAAAATAAATTGTAGAACCAATAATTACATATTAAGTACAATAAATTAATTGTGCATTTAAAATTCTTAAAATCCATTATTAAATCTACTGAAATACAATGATGTTACAATCATTAAAATTAGTTTTTAATGCTGAAATTTTCAATTTTAATGTAATTATAATTTTTTCCATTAATGGGAGACTGTGCATTGTGTTCATGTTGCTACAAAACATGTACTTTGGATGTCATATATCTAAGTCACATGCCTAGGTCTTGAGCATGTTAACTCAGCCAGACTACACATTGTGTGAATTCCAAATACACACCCTTTATCCACTTTTTATGTTCCATGTTTTCCTGGTCAACATGTGGTGTGTAATAAAATCATAACATGTAATTAATTTCTCATCTCATCTTGATACAATGTGAATGGGTATACGGTCTGTGCTTCGATCGCACAATGTGTAACCATGTCTTATCGGCGAAAGATTTGGCACTTCCCAATGGAATATTTGGTCATTATTTATTTTTTATTAAACCTTTAACAAAATGAAACACTGAATGAATATGATTAATATATTGTTAACATTTTAACACAAATTGTATTAAAGAAATAATAACATGAAATTAAAATCTAACTGTAATTGCACATATATCAACAATCAAATAAATAATTATAAATGTAAATGTGACCACTCTGATACCCTTTGTTGGATTTGGTCACAAAAAAAATCATGTAGAGGTGGGTGATAAATTAAAATTTCTTTTATCAATAATTTTCTAAAACCAAGAGAGAGGATCATTCAATTAAAAGTTATAATGAATTTATTTAATATTCGAAGAAATAAATACCCGGGCTTTGGAACTTTCTTCATTGGTGAATGTTGATCATTCGAAAAAACCCTTTCGAATTACCTTTACTGCATCGTAAGGGTCTGAGGACAGTATACCTTTAGAGGTGATCCACACATGCTCCTATAATATCCAAGAAATACCACTCAATCCTTAGGATCAAGCACGGTGAGTCGAAGGTCTTTCATTGTTCGTTCTTGATCGCTTGTTCTTCAGTCTTGAAGAAATATCTCTTGAAATTATTGTTTTGGAGAGGGAGATATAAGGAGTTTCAGAAGAATTCATTGTGCCCAACAATTCTCTATTATTAATTGTTTGATGCACTACACAATAGACATTTCCATTTATTTATAGAGTTAGTATTTAATAAAAAATATTATTTAATTACATACGAGCCTTCAAATAACATTTATTACCATTAATAAACCCCATTATATATAATAATTATTATATAATTATTATTTTGTGGTGTTCACCAACTTGTGTAATATCAAATATTATATAACAGTATTGTTAATTAATATTTTTCACCAAACTCAGTCTTGGTCTAATCCAACTCCTCTAGAATTTCTTGAACAACCAAAAAAATATTTTATTCATAAATAAATATTTTATTCACAATCTAGTGAATAAATATTTATTAAAATAATCAATATATAAAAAAAATATTGTATTCACATGTCATCAAATAAATATTTATTTAATTTATGTGATCAGTATAACTTAAATAAAATTATTTTTCAAACTTGAGAATAATTTTTATTCCATTAAATAATCTAAAATATAATTTAATTGAGATCAATAGAAGCGCTTAGTGTGTGACCCTATGATTTTTTCTCTATGGCATTAGGTGTGATTTTCTAAAGTCAAAGATTACTGTCATGTAACGGGTCAAGACACGCAAGAGAAAGAACTTAATGTCACAATGTCAACAACCACATATGAATGATCACTATGTAATATAATCATGTTTTCCAAATATCTCATCAAGAAGGAAGAACATATGTGCCACCAACCTATATTCTCGATATGTATTCATTTGATTATCTGAAATAAACACAATGTTAAAACATGGCCAAAAAATTTAATGGTTCAGTACTATTCTTATCAAATGGATGAGATGTCAACTTCCATAATGATGGATGGGAAAAAATCATTCCTCAACATATTTATTAATTAAATTTCACTCATGAAACACCCAATATATCTAAATTCTCCATGAAATGTTATAATAATGGTTTATGAAATAAATCTAAGTACATGATTTGTAACATGCTTTAATATTAATCTTAAAGTCTAAGGACCATCAAACACACTCATAGATAGGAATACATGATGACACTATAACATACAGGATTCCTACCGGAAGGTCTATTCTCATAATCTCTTATCTTTGATATTACTAAGTACGAACTACATGATAATAAGCCTCATCTACTTACGAGTACTCTCACCTAATAGTATATGTACTATGTGTCCCATGATAGTATATTATCCAACCACATAACATTATTTAAGAATATTTTCACATAACACCAAGGTTCTCATCTTAGTACGTTATCCCCCTACAAATAATATTCGGTACCCAAATATGTATTTCATCATGACAACATCTTCAGTCATATATTCATCTGTGAATCTTTATAAAATAGATTTATCACTTCCAAAACATAAAAGATAACTAGATGTGCCTCAAAGATACCTCAATATAAATTTGACGTTGTCCAATGATCTTTTCCTAGATTTGAGATGAATCAGCTCACAACACCCACAACGTGAGAAATATCTATTCTAGTACACACCATGGAAGGCATAATACTTCCAACTACTGATTGATAAGGAACCTTTTCAATTTATACCTTTCCTCCTCATTTAAAAGTCTATGACTTATTGTGAGCCTAAAATGACTCTCATGTGGAGTGCTAACTAGTTTCTCCTTTCTCATGTCGAGTCTTTCATGAACCCTCTTAATGTACCACTTCTGAGATAGCCAAATCTTGTTATTTCTCCTTTCATGGGTAATCATCACACCAAGAATCTTAGTTGCATCTCCCAAGTCATTCATTTCAAAAGAGTTGTTCATATCCTTCTTCAACCTATCAATCTTGTTGATATATCTACCAAAAATAAACATATCAACAATATAATGAAATCAGATAATGAAATAACCATTAGAAAACTATTTTACGAAATCACATTGATCAGAAATCATCCTTATATTCTCATTTTTCTCCATGAATGATTCAATTTTTTGTACCGTTTCCTCGGTGCTTGTTTCAAAACATATAAAATTTTTCTTAAGATTTACTTCTATATTATATTTAACTTTCACCTAAAATCCCTTTGGATACTCTATGTAAATATTTCATAAAGTTAATCATGTAAAAACTATATTTAAATCCAGTTATAGAACCTCCAGGTTTTGACTAGCTACCAATCCAAGAAAAAAATAAGCTAGAATACACTTTAACCATAAGAGATTTTTTTTTATCAAAGTCAATAACTTTCTTCTAACCGACTCCCTTCACAACCATTATAGATCTGTAGTGTGGTTGTGAGCTACCATCTTGTCCTTTGATTATATACACCCACTTTCTCTTGAGTTCCTTCTTTCCTTGTGGTAATTAAATCAAATCAACTGTGTGGTTCTTGTGCAAGGATCTCATTTCCTATTGAAAAGACTTCTTCCATTCTAACTTCTATTTAATCCTGATTACGTCAACATAACTTTCTAGATATCTTCCATCAGTGAGCATCACATACTCATGTGGTGAGTATCTACAACTCAGTTATTATTCTCTATTGGATCTCCTCAATTGTGCTTTAGGGGGAATCTTTTCTAGAATATCAAAATATGGAGACGTATCAGAAAAAGGTGACATATTATCTAGTAGCAATGTATCATTAGTTTTACTTATTTTTATCACACTATCTGGTACTCAGAACGGTGAGACTAGTTCCATATTGACTAGAATTTCCTCATACTACAACTTCTTGGCATTTTATATCTTCTTGAAATCATTAATCACATGATCCTTAGGAAACAACACATCTCTTGTTCTAAAATTTTTCCTAATGATAAGTTCCCATATTCAATATCCAAACTCCTCATGAGAATATCCCAAAAAAATACATTGCTTTCCTTTTTCATCCAGCTTCACTCACTCATTTATTAGGATGTGAAAAAAGGCACCATAGCCATATACTCTCATGTGTTTGTATGAAAAATATTTACCAATCAAAAATATTTTTGGAACATTGTAGTTTAGTGGAAATGACGGAGAAAGGTTGATATTATCAAATGTAGTCATCATTGCCTCCCCCTAAATGGTGTTTGGTTGCTTTTCATTTGAGAGCATACACCTAACTCTCTCACAAATTTTCATGTTCATCCTCTCAGAAACACCATTATATTTAGGCATCTTTGGTACTGATTTTTATAACCTAATGTTGATACTCCTATAATACTCTTCAAATGGGCCATGGTACTCTCATCCATTATCTACTCACACACACTTTAACCGCCTTCTTGTTTTTATTTCCACCTTCACATGAAACTGTATAAAATTATCCTTCACTCGATCTTTATTTTTCAAATCAGAAGGAAAAAAATTTCTAGAATGATAATCTGTGAATCTAACAAAATAAATAGAACCTCCCATCGACTGAATTCTCATCATGCAGAAATCAGTGTGAATAAAATATTTAACATTTTATTTTTAGGATGGTAAATAACAATGGAATGATATTATGTGTTGTTTTACCATGACTCAATCAACACATAAATACAAATTCATAACTTTTAATCCTGAAAAGAAATCCTTCCTAGAGATCATTTTGATTCCTCTCTCAGTTATGTGACCAAGCTACCTCTACCAAACTCCTGAAGGAACATATTTTTTAATTGAATTAACTTCTACTCCACATGGTCTGGAATCTATGAGTTAAAGAGAAGTTTCTTCCTTTCATTTTACAACTACCATGTTAAATTTTTTAATCTTCCTCTGACCATCACTAAAGGAACTAACATATCCATCAACTTCAAGAAATCTAGTGGATATTATATTGAGGTGAATATTAGGAACATGCCTCACATCCTTGAAAAGTAACCTACATCCAATATTAATTTTTTTAAAAGGTTGGGTCCAAATCCTCACTTATTATTAAATAAAAGCAAAGACCTCTTTTAACTAGGTAGAGGGAGACCCATTACATAGCTCATAGGCCCAGTGAGAAAATAGCCCATTACATGGCTAGCAGACCCAAATTTTTTGCCTAAGGCCCATTTTTTGAATAGTACTTCTATAGTATCTGCCTACTACAGTACCCGCTGCTGCTACAGTGCCCAACCGCCGCTACAGTGTCTTGCCACTACTATAGTGCCCGTCGTTGTTACAGTGTCACTACTGCTATAGTACACTATAGTATTGCTATAATCCCTATGACCAATGGGTTTGAACCCCCATTTTTCATATAGGATTATGGGGTCCACCATCCTTTCCCATATTCATGTGTCCAAAACTCCCCAAAGTGTAAGATGAGAAGAAATCCCTTTTGGCTGTGTAATGGTATGAGGTTCCAGAATGAATCACCCATGTTGAGTCTTGTCTTGAAATAAAGACAATATTATCTTCTTGAATAATAATAGTTTCTTCACTGAAAACTACAACATCATTATTTTTTGTATTACCTTACTGATTCCTTTTATCTTCCATAATCCTCTTATACTCTCATATGAAGTTTCTGAGCTTTCCATAGAGGTGGAACTTCATGTCATATCTCGATTGAGATTTCGATCACTTCCTCCTTTCAAGACCTTGGTCCTAGAGTTCTATTCTTATACTTCTCCCTTAAATTTCTTCTAACATATTATTTTAGTGAAAAGAGCCTTTGATTCAAGTGTACATCCCTCATCCTTTCTTCATATTTCTTTATTTAGAATTCTATCTTTCACAATATCCACAGTGAGAGTTTCATCTAGAGTTGAATTGATGAACAACACAACTACTCTATCCCAATTCAATGGAAAAGATATCAACATAAAAAGTTCCTGAAACTCATCATCAATCATCATTTTAATGGAATTCAATTGATCAATAGTCCCTTGCAACTCGCTCATGTGATCTGCTATGTCTGTAATGTATTTGTACTTCAAGTTAAAAAGAAGATGTATCGAGTTTTATTTGTTCTTCTCTATTTTCCATGAATACGTATTTTCTAATTTTCACCCAAAAATGGAAGCATCATACTCCTTTGAAAAAAATCTAAAGATACTTATCTCAATCCACTATTTGATTTGGCCAACACATTTGCTATTGAGAATGACCCACTCTGTATCAAATGGTGGGGTACTAGTTGACATCTTCACACCTTATTGACCACTTATTTAAGATTCCTTATCTTTCTATGTAATGGGATTAGTGGTCTCCACTATTATTTTCCATTAATATTTAATATACAAATGATTTTCCACTTTGGGTTTCCATATAGAATAATTAAAAGTGATAAGCTTAATCATGTTACTGATATTTTATTGTATTATTATAGTGATAATTTTGAAAATATAACCACATGGAAGCATTTGGAATGGTTGAAATATCTAGAAATGACTCTTGGATCATTAGAAACAAACTTTTATTATCAAAGATATAACCAAAACAATTTCAATGGTCTAGATCGACTAATTAAGTATCAATGATTTGGCTCATCAAAAAAGTCACCATAAAACATGTTTGGTGGTTTACACTAGTGTAAACTGTATTTTCTTCTATAGAAAAGGGGTACTATAGAACCCATAGGTTGACCAAAACTTTCACCACCTCGACAATCTTTGTTTCAGCTCTGTTTTTATGCCACTTGCACAATTGAAATCATCTCATTGATCTCTTCAGGGATCCGACACAAAAAAAAATCTGACCAACTTTAATTTTATGGTCATCGTAGAATCTCTCTGCACCATCACAGTTTCCACCTTCATCCTTCTAATACAACTTTGTTGGGAAAATGGAATATATAGATGATAAAAACACACAAAACAAAAAAAAACAAAGGACACACATAATGATTTACATGGTTAGGCAAGGTGCCTATGTCTATGGGAGAATGGAGTCGGCTCAATATTTCTTTCACTCTGAATCAAGCATTATAAGATTAAAACTGAACATATTCATGGTATTTTGATATTTTCTTATAGAGAAAAAAATCAAGGCTATAAAATTGTTGGTTTGGGTTGGTTCATCAACCCTTGAAAAACCTCATTCTTGCTGGTTTCATTCCATATTGGTTGTTGCACTTCCACTACATACGACCGGGCTGGATGCTTCTAGAATATACTTACACTATAGCTGAAAATTTCATTCCTCCTTAATCAAATCCGTAATTAGGAGTGGTGCCCATAATATCATATGAAATTTCTAAAAATATTTACCATGGTGGATTCAACGAGTCCAGGTCAACATTAAGAGCGGGCAAGAAGGACTAGTTGAAGAGTATAGCTCGAGGAAATATGGGAAGAAGGACATATCAAACACTCTAATCAACAATATATGATAAAAATATTAAAATTTAAAATATATTCTATCACAATTGGCAATAAAAAATTAAAATTAAAATATAATGGTGCATATCGGTGGAGGAAAAATAAATAGATGAAGAAAATTGAGATATATTGATAAATCGTTATAGTGAGTTCAAAACTATAACATTTTCCAATATGAATAATCAAAAACAAAATAAATGATTTAATAAATGATACTACTTAACCTCAATAAAATATTAAAATAATTATTTATAATTGGTAGAAATTAATAAAAATTAAATTGGTTATGATCACTACTACAAAATAGCTTTTAACACCACTTAAAAAGTCCATCAAAAATGTTAAAAAGCTATAATTATATTTATGTTTTTAAAAGGGACCCCTTTTATCACTCATAAAAGAACAATAATAAAGGTCCCCTTTTATCCGTGCCAGCTCTAATCCCCCCATCATGCGCCCCTTCCTCCAACTAATTTCGAACCTTAGACCTCCACATCACAGATCTGCACCTTTACCACTCCTTTTTATTGTTTTATTCTGTATTTTATGATATATCTAATTATTTATATACATTTTTCTAAATTTTTTATCCATATATTTATCTATATAATTATTTTTAAATACATATATAAAATATGTTTTTTATGTCTCTGTGTGTTTATAATTATATACATGCATATATAAATATAAATATAAATATATTTATATTTATATACATGTGTGTGTCTATAAATATAATTATACATGTTTGTATTTATTTACATATATTATTTACTAATATTTATATACATATATTAGAATATATAGATAAGTATATATGTATTTTTCAATACACACAGACACAAACATATATATATATATAAACATTATATATACATTAATTTTATAGGTATATAAATATTAATATATTTTTATTTTAAATAAAGTGGATATTATTTTTATTTAGATATGGTTTATATATATAGAATGATTTTTTAGGTAATATGCTCAGATATTTATTTATAAAATTAAATTTTTATGTGTGAATATATATAAGTATGTATACATGTATATATATTTAATTAAAAATAAAAGTAAAATGTTAAAAATGGTAAAATTTGGACATCATAATATCCATATGTGTGTAACCCTTCAGAATAAATTTAGTCTCTACAAAAAAAAAAAGAATACTCACTTAAATGTGGATGAAATTCCATCAAATGTCAGAAAATGGGGGTTCCCTGACCAAAAGCTCAGTTTTAGAGGCCTTAATGGCCTTTTTACACCCCCCCCCCCAATGATTATCAAGGTTACATCACTCAATACAATGTAGATGTTTTCCCAATCTTCAATTTGATATGTGGTAGTGCTCAAGAAGACATGTGGAACAAAATTTATGGTCGTTTGAAATTGGAGTCATGTTTTCAACTTATTTTAGATCGTTTATTAATTTATTACTTTTTTATCTTCTAATTTTTATTAAATGACTATTACTCAATAATAATTAGAAATTTTTTAATTAATAATATTTTTTGATTATTTTATATGCCATTTTGAACTAAATATCTTATAAATGATGTTTGATTACATATTTCGTATTATATAAATAAAATTTTATAAAATATATTATATTTATATCGATATAAATATATTATTAGAATATTATAATATTTTTAATTATATATAATATTTTTATGAAATATATCTTTTATGAGCGCTAAAAATGGTGGTTTTAGTGATCATAAGAGAAATACTCTTATTAGCGCTAAAAATTGAACTGAAAAGGGTTACTTTTATCACTTATTTTCTTAGCACTGATAAAAGATTCTTTTATTTATTCTTTTTTGTCACTAATAAAATTACCCCTTTATCATAAATTTTTTAGCACTTATAAAGGGTGGAACTAAATAAATCCAAATATATGGTAGTGGATGTGACCTAAAAGGCTTTCTAATATTGATTGTGGTCTTTTCCCTCATGATGAATGTGTGTGTGTGTGACAACAATAATAAGAAAAACTAAATTCAAGTTTTTATAATTTTAATTTTCATGGTATTGGGTAGGTTTCCTAGAAACAAACAAATTTAAGATAACTATAGATTATTATTATCAATAAGTACCAATGTTTTAATGAAAATTTAAGAATATAAGAAATAGAATTCAAACTTCATTTTTCTTTATGAAACAATATCATGTCATGATCCACAATTGAAGTATATAGACCAATGTAATGAATTAAAATTCAGGGTTTACTTCTAAGTAAATGACACTTAGAAAGAACACAAACCATGGCTTAATTGGTGTTGGTTTATGGAAAGTTTATCTATATTCTAATTCAAAGATTGGTCATTCTAATTGAATGAAAATTAAAATGAATCCCCTGGGAATAGCATTGTTTAAGAGATGATATGCTTGGCATGGGGCTACGGAGCATTATGTGTTGTAGATTAGTGTGTCTCAATCCTCTTAAAGTTTTGCAGATCACCCTACAAACCCAAAACCTTTTGAAACACTAGAAATATAAAAAAAATTCAAGATCAACTAAAATGGGAAGAATGAATGACATACCATGAGGTTTGAGAGTGTGAAATAATCTGAGAATTTTAATGGAGATCAATGATGAAGGCTTAGTTTTGTGAGATCGTATATGGCATGAGCATTTATATTCTCTATTAGGGTTTTATTTAAAGGAACAAAATGGTTTTATCAACACTTTCTAAAAACCACCACTAAAGAATGGTTTTATTAGCACTAAAAAAAAGTACTGATAAAACAAATCTTTATTAGTAATGATAAAACTTACCAGGGTTAGAGCTTAGAGATAGTGTTGATAAAGATAGGTTTTATCAGCGCTTTCTATTTTAGCGCTGATAAAACCTATCTTTTTCAATGTTTTTTGGAATGAATTGATAAAAAATATATAATTAATTATACAATATTAACTGAATATATATTAAAAATGAATAAATTATAAAAAATAAAAAAAATATTTAAAATATTAATGAATAAATATTATTAAATATATAAATTTTATAAACAAGCTGAATTTAATAAATACAAATTAATAGACTTTAAAAATATAAAAAATGAATAATTTTTATTATTTATAAAAATTATTAAAAAACTAAAAATGAATATTAATTTATATCACATATGTGAATTTTCTTCAACAAGTTGAGGAACAAATACTCGTTTATTTATAAAAAATAAAGACCCCTATTAAATTGGGTTGAGAGGGAACCCAATACATGGCAAGTAGGCCTCGAGGCACAAAGACGAGAACATGATTTAGGGGACCCAGTGACTGGAAGTCCAATAGAATTAACCTCATGAAGGAGAACACCATATAACCCAAGAAGAAGCATACTACATGATAAGAACTAGTCAAATGTCTCACTGTCCCCACCACCTACAAGAGTAACTACATCTTTGTAGCAAGTCAAGGGTGGTGTGTCACCCTTGCTGAGAGCTACGTCATGTTGGACCGACATAATGAGGTAGGTCACTCCTCTATCTCGAAATGAAATGTGGGTGGAGGGGGACCAGACATTGGGTTCCCGCACACCTATCACTCTTTTGATCTTCCCATCTGATGAAGAAAATTTTGTAACTGCAACATCACACTAATGCTCCACAACATCCAACTAAAGAACTATGCTAAAATCCGTCGGGATGGGTTCCCATATGTCCCTCAAAGTAGAAAAAAAGATGGATGGGTGATGGATATAAGGACATATATCCCTATTTCGAGGCTTCCCACCCAACAGTACTTGCACAGAGTGTTCTACTACCTACCAAATTTGGAAATACATATGTCTAAACTCATCATGAGACTAGAAAATCAGATTTTTCAAAGAGTTTTGAAACCTAAATACCCAAACAATATGGACCAAAGGCCAAAGTTTTATGGAAACCCTAGTCGGGCTACCATGTGAAATCCCAAGCTAACACCACCCTCCCTAACATCCTTCTGCATAGACAAGTCATCATCATCACTGCCCTGATCTGCTTCATCAATACCACTAGTAGCCACGGGCACTGCTAGCATCCCTGATTCCAACTAGCACTGAGACAACACCAGAGATGTAGCTCGAAGCCTTAGTCATCAGTACTACCAATTCAGAATCCAAGATGAGCTAGAGAGAATCCACCTTCTGTTCTTGATTCCTTGTTTTCATTGCCTCCCAAGTCCACAAATTTTTTCACCTTCCCTGTCAACTTCTAATGTTAAGCCACATCACAGTCACTGAAAAGTACGTTATCACCCCCTCCTATGAAAATTCCATAAGGATAATGTTGTCACCACAAAGTATTACATCAAAAAATGAAGGACCATCAACCTGATTGAGGTTGGAGACATCATATATGAACTAGGTCCTACACAACAACCAAAATTCATGGAGAAAGGTTACATCACCAAACTAGGATCGAGGATTTAGGAAGGTGGACAAGTGAAGGCCTGAAAAGCGGGAGTACCACCAATGTCATCGAGAAGTGGTAGAGCCATGAAAAATATTTTATGGAGAAAAATATTAAAAATGAATAAATTAAAGAAATATTAACCAAATAAATATTAAAAACTAATAAATTAAAATGAAAATATAAAAGTATTAACATTATTAGTGGATAAATAATACTAAATAGTATTGGATTAATGAATGTTAAAAATGGGTGAAATTAAATAATTAAAAAAATCAATAGATTGAAAAAAATATTGATAAAATTAATATATGTTTTTAATTATATATATTATTAGAAAAATAAAAAATGAATCTATGTTAAAATGAAAATCAATACATATTAATTATATAATTTACAACCATATTAAAAAAAATTAAATGTTAATGATTTCAAATGTATACGTAAATATTAAAAAAGGAAAAAATTATTGAAATATTAAACAAATAAAAATTAAAAATGAATCAATTACAAAAATATTAAAAATAATTAAGATTATAAATGAATAAATAACATTAAAAATGAAAAAAATGAAAAAATAATAAATAGTAATAAATAGTATATATTGAGGAAAAATATAAAACAATAATGAAATTACTAAGTAAAAACACAATATATGTTGAATATATTATGTTATTAAATAAAATTATGCAATGAATATTAAAAATAAAATAAATTTCAAAAATATTATGAGTGTGTACATGTTTCTAAATAAAATTACATTAATTACATATATGTATGTGAGATTAAGGTATCAAAAGTTTATATACATTAAAATGAATAAAAAATGAAATTTTATTAAATTTCCATTACTTGATATTAATTTTTAAATATTTATAATTAATATTAATTTTTCATTATAAACCTTTTTTCACTAAATACATGAATTATTTAATGTAAATACATATTTTTTTATTTTTTAAATCCCATTTAAGTAATTATTATATGTATTGATATATATATATATATGTATGAATATATTTTTATATTAACAATATTGAATATACGAAACAGGTCTAGCGAGAAGGAGAATCTCATGACCAACTATTTAAAGAAGAAATAAAAATAAAATAAGAGATTGGGTGAGGTTAAATAAAGTGACTTTACCTCATCTAGAAAAAAAGTTTAGTGATCATAAAATCAACGATCATTTTTATAGTCATAGTCATATTCCTAAGTTATTTCCTACTCTGAGTGCTACTTACCTTGGATGAAGATCCTAAGGATCTCTATATTAGACCTTTTCTTCTCGGGAGCGAGCTTGACCTTTGATGCCTTGGAATATGATTTGGTAGACATATTCCTTGGAATATTGGAATAATCCTCTTATGTACTTCTTTTTGGAGGAACCAGAATTAAACTTTCATTGTTGATCATATTACCTTTTCTATTTATAATAGCATCTTTAAAATAAACAGATCCACAATTTCTCGGTGTCTTAAGATGAGTGGTATCCAATAAAACCATTCATTTCTCATTTTCATTTTAATCATATAATATATTTCCCCATTTACAATAAATCCCTAAAGAAATGAAGAAATCTTGAATCTCTTGATACTAATTTTTATTTCATTGAACATCATATTTCTTGGACCCATCTTCTTGAAGAACATGTCCCGAGAAGTCAGTTTCCAGTGGTTACATAGTGAAACCCTTCCCTTTAGGTTTTAAAGGAATGTCTTCTAGTATGACACACTCGGTAGGCTCATTTACAGAAAATTGCATAAAATGAAACTCCTCACTGGGTAGCTGATTTTCATCCCTCATAAATGATACCCATAATATATAGGGCAGTGATTAATAATAAAAATACAGTTATAGTTATTAAACCTCATACCATGATAAACATAATGTGGATCAGGTGGAACCCCTTGTGAGTCCATGTCCACACCCAGAGGAGAACCATCATGTCTTTTCCCTTGTAGTACTATTTCATTTGAATAAGAGGGAACAACATGTTAAGATGTAGTTATTACATTGAGTGTCACATTTCCATTATTATTTTTATTTCAAGATAGTTCCTTAACAAGAATTTTTCCATTATCCCATTTCCTATAGTTATCAAAACTATGCTCTTTAATAGAGAATTTATGATATATTAGATCCCTGTGACACTTCTCCTTTGAGTGAAGTATCCTCTTGCATCCAAAATAATAAATTTGAGGCTTCTTATAAATTATTTTGAGATCAAGAGCATAATTCTCGATCGAAAAAATGATTTTTTCAGTAAGTGTTAAAAGAAAAATCTACATCAATAAGGACCCGTGAAAAGTATCCAACCCAAGATTCCTCTCTATCTTTTTTCATATTGATGGGTACACTAGTCAATGAGGTGAATTTGAAAAAATCATTGGATTCCAAAGGATCTCATTCAAACCAAAGATGTGAATCTGAACTTCCACTCTATTATTTCTAACATCAAACAAATTTAATTTGGAATCAAAATATTGGATATGGACCACGTGTGGTCGTAAGGTTATTAACCCAAACCCCAAGATTTCCTTTTCAGATATTCATATAGGAAGAGAATGTGAATATATCATTAGTTGATTGGAATGATTATCTAATAATCAAAACCTAAACTCTTCAAAAGTCATTGGAGAAGTTCATCCACCCTCCATGGTTTTGATCTCAAAATAAAGACAACCCTAGAAATGATAGAAAACTTAAAAAGATTAATCCTGTGATAAATTTCTTCCAGATTGGATAGAATATGATCTATTAATCCCCTTCAAATTATATGATCTGAGACCCCTTCTTTGAGAGAATCAAAAGGTCATCGGTTTCCATTACCCATAATCATAACTTCCTTCAATGAATAAGCAGAGGAAACCTTCATCTCCCATGAGTAACCCACCTTTGGAACTAGGCCGGTGATGATTCCCCCTAATAAAAGATTAATTTCAAGGTCTCATGGAAAGGCCATAGAAGCATAGAAACCTTAGAACCCTGAATCACCATGCAGTCCCTGCAAGACCTCCACCCTGACCTCCATCCTCTCCTTAACAATATTAAATATATTAATGAATGATTATGTATAAAAAACACTAAAAATGAATAAATTAGAAATTTTTTAAAAGAATAAATTTATAAAATGAAAATAATATAAAAAAAACAATTAACATTATCAATTAATAAATTATATTAAAAAAATGAATGTTAAAGTATAGAGAAATTAAATTAAAATATGAATAGATTTAAAACAAATATAAAAAATGATTTAGAGTTGTTAAATATATAAATTTATTAAATAATAAAAATGAAAATATTTTTAAATGAAAATGAATTCACAGATTAATTTTGTAAATTAAAATTCTATTAAAAATATATAAAATGTAAATTAGTAAATATAAATCAATATTAAAAATGAATAAAAATATTTGAAACAAACAAAAATTAATAAATTAATAAATTAAATATAAATATTTAAATTAATTAAAAATTTAAAAATAGTATATATTAAATATAAATATAAAAATGGGTAAAATTTAGTAATTAGAAACATAATTTATTAAATATTAAATATTAATAAATAAAAAACTAAAATGATAACATTTTGAATGTATTATTTTTCATAGTTTTGTCTGAATAAAATTGAATTAATATTGTATATATACATGTGAAATTATTGAATAATTTATTAAGTGAAACATATTTATTTGATTTTTTTAAATTGACAATTAAATATTTATTATTTGATAAATATGAAAAATTGAAAAAAACGACACTAATAAAACAAAATTTTATTAAATTTCAATTAAAATTAATTAGTATATTTTTTTAATTAAGTGTATTTTTAATTAAATTATAAACCAATTTTAACTAAATATATGGCATATAAATATGATTTATAATAAATTAATTAGTATTTTATAAATTATATATATATATATATATATCAATTTATATTTCTACATAAAATAATATTTTTAATAGTATATATTTTTTGTTTTATATTCCATTTTCAATTAAATATTTTATATATCAATTGAAGATGTATATTTACTCATAGATAAATCATATTTAATAAAATATATTATATTTTTATTAATATAAATATTTTTATATATTAATATATGATTTATAATTATTTTTTTATAGATATACCTTTTGTTAGAGTTTTTAGCGCATATAAAAGGGTCCCTTTATCCGGGATAAAAAGGTTCTAATAAAGGGTACCTTTATCATCACTTTTTAGTTAGTGATGATAAATTTCAATATAACTTTTCACAAGTTTTTTAGTTGTGTGGGAACCTTGGCCACTATTTCTTTGAGGTCAAAAGAGTCCTAAAAGGTCTCCAAAACAGAGTTTTTTTCAGGGTACCTTAACTTTTGACCATTTGAGGGAATTTCAGCCTCATTTGAAGGACTCTTTTTATTTTTTCAGTGGATACTAAATTTATTTTTAGGCTATACAGTCTTATGAATATTATAGAATTCAATTTTTTCCATTTTTTTGTATTGTAGTGTTATTTAGAACAATATATCTATATATATGCATGTATTTACATATAATAAATCAATCGTATAAATAGATATTTAATCATATTTACATAATAATATATTTTTAAATATATAAACCATATAAAAATAAATATTTATTATTCAATTTATTTAAAATAAAACATAATCTATTTTATTTTCCTTAAAAAAATTAATATATAAATATACATATCAATAAAAGTAATGTTTATATATACATGTTTGTTAGTAAAATATATATATTTATGCTTATATTCCAATATATGTAAATAAATACATATAGGTTAAAATTATCTCTGTAGGTTGAGGGATTTATCCTAGGGCTTGGCTTTTCCATGGGATTACTGGGAGCAGTGATATTACACAGGTCTATGATGGTGGTACAGTTCATAGATCCTCCGATGACGATGTCATTTATTCATCATATTATTTTCTACAATAATGTAATATGATATAATAACCCGATGGCAGAATCCTATGCTAAAAGATAAGGAAAAATATTCTATTATGAAAAAAATGAGAAAGATGCATTCCTAAAGCATAGAATGTCACTCCTTATCATTGGAAAATTCATAATAAAATGAGCCTCCAACAAAAACACCATTAAAAATACGCTACATAATGTTTTGTGTTTGGAGGATGGATTTTCCATAAGGGAAATTGAAGTGGACCTTTTGATTTTTGAATTATTTAATAAAAACGATAAGTATAAGGTACATAAAGTGAGTTTATGGTCCTTTTTTAATCATATTATTTTAATTTAGGATCTTAAAAATGGAGGGGATATTCAGAATACCTACTTCTCAAAACCCCCTATTTGGATTAGAAATATTGGAATCCCTTTTTCTGTAGAAGGGAAAGTATTATAAGTAAAATTGGTGGCCAAATAGATGAATTGTTGGAATGAGATCTATCAGATCCTATTCATTAGGGGAAAGCTGTTTAGATTAGGGTGATTATTGATATTACAGAACCACTTATGAGAGGGTTCTTTCTATCCATAGAGGAATAAAATGCCTGGATCTCAGTCAAATAACAAATGATACCCATATTTTTCATATTTTATGGATGAGTTGGGAATACATATAAATATTTTCCTTCTATGGACATGAATAGGGAAGGTAAAACTATCTTATAGTATGGTTATTGGTTTTGTGCAAAAAATACGTCATCATTATTTATCCCAAAAGCAGAAAAATAAAGATACAAGGATATAATTTCAAAGGATTTAAGTGCCCAAGAAGATTCTAGTATGATTAAAATCATCAAGATGGGTTTTTCATTCATTCTAAAATATCAACATGTATCGGTCTGATTAGAGGAAATGGAAAATCAAATCATCAATATGGTTTTGGGGTGATTAGAAATACTTGGGAAATCCCTGTTAGGATCCCCTTGGAAAGGGATATCCCACTTAGGGATAGTTTGAAATACTTTGATGACAATGAAAAAAAACCTTTAGAAATAAGTTGATCTTCACCCACCCACCATACCATTTTATCCCCCATATCTTTGATGTTAACATGCATGGATCCATGCAAGGTGAAGATCTTGACAAGCCATCTTTTTTATGGTCCTAAAAATAACGGGTGTGGAGAAGAAAAGAAAGTAGGGATAATGTAATTGATATAAGTGAAAGGATACATGTGGTTCAAAAAGATTCATGGTGGATCCATTGGTTAATAAAAGATACACCAAAACGTGGAAGGTATCTAAGTATGTCACATGTCATGAATTTTCAAAGGTGGTGGAAGGTCTGAACCAGCCCTGCCTATCATAATAGAAACCTTATGTTGGAACTGTTTTGGTCATGGAAACCCGTTCTCAGTTTGGATGTTATAACATTGGTATTATAATGCCTACCCTAATATAGTTTTCATAACCAAAACCATATTATAAATAAAGGACATGAAAAATATTGCAGAGAAAGCTGGTTTTCATAACATCTTTTTTATATCCCATCAAGGCCACTTGGTAGTATTTTTCTTATTTGGAGGGAGGATGTGGATATAATGGTTAAATATTTCTCTCACTAACAAAATGTGTCTGTCATCCAGGATACTAACACACTGGGATATTATTTTGTAGGATTTTATGGATGGCACTCTTAGAGAGATAAATTGAATTCTTGGAAACATATCAAGACCTTACATGAGAGATTACCTATATCAAACTTAGTTATGGGGGAATTCAATGAAATTTTGTTCCAACCTGAGAAAACAAATTAGGGAAAATTCACCACTAAATCCAATGGGGGTATTTTTATATGGAAACTTAGAGTGATGACATTTTAGATCTGGGGTATTCAAGAAACCTTAAAACATGGTTTAGTGGGAACTCTAAGGACACTTGCATTGTACAGTGTCTGGAAAAGTTCTTGTGTTATAGTGAATGGACTAATCTTTTTAGCTTCTTCTAGGTTTGTCACCTTTATCCTACCACCATAGACTACTTCCTTATCCTCATCGATTGTTCTCAGAGGAAAGAAATTCTAGGATATGAAATAATATTTATATTTTAAATATTCTTGGAAAATGAAAATGAATGTGAAGAAGTTATCCATGCATGATGGAAGGTGGGTGATCATGATACATGAAGGAATATCCACAATGTGTATGAAAGGTTAAAACACTAGATTAATATTATGTTCCTCCATATAGATTCATGTTGTGATACAATTGAAAGTAAACTTAATGTGTTGTATTATTTGACCCCATATGATACATATCTTTATAGTATTCCATTCCTTGAAGTTGAAGTGGATGTGCTACTTAAAATTAAGGAAATATTTTGGGTTATATGCATGCATTAAACTCTTATCAAGGAATATTATTCAAATAAATTATAATTTCATTAGAAAGATTATGCAAGTGGGCATAATAACACTATATACTATCTCATGAATTTGGAAGTTATATCTATTTCTAATTAAATGGGATAAATTATATTATCCTTAATTTTTACCAGGATCTCTTTATGGATGGGGAATCTACCATTTATTTTTATATTTATTCATTCATTGAACTAGTGGTTATGAATATTATGAACCACCATTTTAGTCATTAATTTAGTGATGATGAAATTATTATATACCTAAAAAATCAATCAACCAAAGCACTAGAGCTAGATGGGTTCCACAACTTATTTTAAAAAAATATATGACTTTTCCGGGCATGATAAATCGGGCCTCATGAATGACTTATGGATGGGTAAGGCCAACTTATAGGTGATGAATGAAATAATTATTACCCTCATTCTAAAGATCCAAAAATAATCTTTGATCATAGTCTTTAGGTCTATTATCATATTTAATGTTATTTACATAATTTTCTAAAATATTTTGGTTAGACACCGACATTCCTGGTTTCTGTAAAGACCCGTAAAATTCAAGGGAAATTTTTTCTAATTTTTCTTTCGGATTTTACAAGAACGCAATTTTTTACGTCGCCTGATTCCCAGGCCCGGTGTGCCCGGAATTTCTATCCGAAGTTTAGCTTGGGTACGTTCAGTTAACGAACGAGTGGGAATTTCTAACTTTTGAACCGGTGCCCGAAATAGAATTTCGAGGGCACCGATGGAACCGCAGCGTCGGTATTTGCTTAGGAACTCCTGTTTCGAAGTTGCGTTTAAACGAGGGGAGTTTTTAATTTTTGTGGTAGTTGAAAATAAAAATTAACAATTTTTATTTTTTTCCCACTTAATAGTTTTATCCTAAGTAAGGATGTTGGGGGTGGGACCCACTTGTGATAACCAACCTTGAGAGGATAAAGTAAGGTGGGACCCACATGAGCCCAACCCCTCACATTCCTAACCCCTCTAACCCCCCCCCCCCCATTTAAGTTTTTCTAACTTATGTCCTCATTAATTTTATAACATCTTATGTTATAACTTAAGTGAGTCAAATGTGGGTTTTGAATTTTCAAACTCTTGAAATTCAAAAACCTATGTTGGGTTAATAAAATAAGTGGGAGGCTTATTTTATTTTGTTGGTTAGAGTTTTGTCGTTGAGAGATTTTGGGAAGAACACCTTCTTCTTCGACGAAGAACACGAAGAACACCGTCCTTAGCGAAGAACATCTCCGCCGAAGAACGCGGAGAACTTCTTCCACGACGATCTTCTTCTGCGACGGTTTTCTGTGACGAAATCTCCATCAACGTCTTCGAATCCTCGCTTTGCGATGTCGATGTTCTTTTTCCACGACGACCGACCTCTGCGACGCTCGTCTTCCGCGGCTCGTTGATGTGCACCATTCTTGAAACTGAGGTAGGGGTTCGACTATTTTAAGTTGGTGATTCTTTCCTTCGAATATGAAAGATAAATCTGACGGCCATGTTCCAATTTTTATTTAATTTAAAATTGTGAAGGTTAAAGGTTTTACGTTTCGGCCAACTACTATCGATATAACGGGAAGGGATCGGTCCGCACAAATACGGCTGATACCCCTCCCCCCTTTTCTATTCTTCAGTTTTGATTAGCGAAGATGGTAATGCATCGTTGCACCGCGCTTGAGCGAAAGGAGACTTGAACGATGCGGGCCACGATGAAGAAACGTGACGCCGTCACGCCGCGCCGAGGATTGCGAACAAGGCCGCGGCCGGAGTCGGGCCGTGGCGGAAGCGCACAACGCCTTCATGCCTTACCGGACGGATTTGCGGCCATCTAGGAAGTGGCGGCCGGAAAAACTGGCTGCTGGAGAACACCAAGGAGGCGGCCGAAACCCCGGCCGCCGGTGCCGGAAGGCGCGGGACCGCGGGGTCCCGCGGAGAGAAACCGGTCGGCCCTGCGCTGGCCGGCCGTTACAAGGGAAAAGTCGGGGGGGTTACACCCCCCGGGTTGCACTTGGCGCAGCCCCTTAAAGGGGGGCCGCCGTTATGAATTAAAGGAGGGGTGAAGCGCCTCCCTTGGACGCGCTCGCGCAGCGCATTGGCCGCGCTGGCCGCACCGCCGCGCCGCCGCCACGTTGGCCGGGCCGGGCTTCCGGGCCGGGCCGGGTCGCCGCCCGGACCAGGTCGACCCGGTTCGGCCCACCCGGTTAGGCTGACCCAGGGGGTACTGGGTCGGGCCGGGCCGGGCCCAGACCCCCTATTTTCGGACAGAGTTGGTTCAAATACTCATATCTTGTGCTACGGACCTCCGATCGACGCACCGTCAGTTGCGTAGCAATCCATGGAACGAGACGGTCGTTTCAGTATATTGCACTCAAGGTTTCGAAATACTTTGGGTTCAGCGGGGTTGGTTCGGATACGAAACAAACCGGGCCCTCGAAGCAGAAACGCTTGTAACTTGAGCTCCGGACGTCCGATTGACATACCGTCGACTTTGTTGGATTCCTCTTAGTGAGGCGGATCTTTTGGCTTACTCCACTCGTGGTTTGGATGCCGTTGGAGTGCGTTCGGGTTGGTTCGCTCACAAAACCAACAGGGCCCCTAGAACAAAAAAGCCAATAATTCACAGACCAGGTGTCCGATTGACGTGTCGTCTGTCTCGTTTCTTTCCTCTTGATGAGACGGAACTTTTGGCATAATTCTCCCGAGTTTTGGTTGATGTTGGATAGTGGCCGGGTTGGATTGTACCCGAAATCCAACCGGGCCCATGGAATGGAAAAGCTAATATCTTTTAGACCAGACGTCTGTTTGACAAACCGTCCGCGGCGTTGGTGATCACCTTGAGAAACGGTCCCTATGAGTATACCCTATGAGTGTTTGGGGTATAGTTGAGTTACGGCCAGATTGGATCGCACATGAAACCAACCGGGCCCCTGGGACGAAAAGGCTAATTACTCACAGACTGGGCGTCCAATTGACGTGCCATCTATTGCGTTGAGACCCCTATGACGAGGCGGTCCTTTGAGATACTTCTTCGTGGGACTTTGAGATACTTGGAGTTTTGACCAATAGCTCATGGAGTGGATCCTCCGGGAGACGAGCGTGCGGAGTACGGAGACCGTGTAGCCGGCTGAGACCTGATGACTGCTTGAACGACTCGACTTGGAGTGAGTCGACTAGCCCAGTGGATGGAGCACCCGGTATTTGGCAGCAGACCCACAGCGGATGGAGTGCCTGGTAGTTGGCAGCAGACCCGCGGTACTCGACCGGAGGAGTACCTCTGTAGGCTATTTGGGGGAGTGCCCGGTATTTGGCGGCAGACCCACAACGGACGAAGCACCCAGTATTTGGTAGAAGACCCGTAGTACTCGACAGGAGGAGTACCTCAGAGACTTGGATTAGTGAGCAGTACCACGGAGTCGTGACAGGACCACTGTACACTCCAGAGACGGGGCTCTTCAGCAGTTACGATTTCGATAATGAAAATCCGGGTTTGAGATGAGACTTTTGACCTTTGTTTTTACCTCATGATTGAGATGGGTCACTTGATAACTTAGGTATATGTATGGGCATATACCTGGGTAGTGGTTATCCGTTGATTTCATAATCTTTGTGTTACCTCATGATTGAGATGGGTTACTTGATAACTTAGGTATATGTATGGGCATATACCTAAATAGAGGATATCTTTTGAGATCTTCTTTATGGTTATCCTTGTTGGTTTTAGTGAGACCTTGAGGGTTTCGGGGTCCCTACTGAGTATCGTTATACTCACCCCTGGACGGGTTATGCCCGCACCTCGTTGTGTTGGTTGCAGACGACGGGCAGTGCTGACAGAGGCCGAGTGTTCGAGGACTGGAAGGTACCCGGAGGTGGACTACACGACGAGTCAGTACCCGGAGGTGGACTACATGACAAGTCAGCATCTGGAGGAGGACTTCATGGTGAGATGACACATGGAGGAGGTTGACGGGCGAGAGCGTTGAGGAGGCTATCTGTACCTACCCTTCAGGTAGGATCCGTGGCGGACGATCCAGGAGCTGCGCTATCTATACCTACCCTTCAGGTAGGATCCGAGGAGGACGACCCAGGAGATGCTTCTTTCTTCCAGTTGTTTTCCTTTTTCTGTTGTACTTTCGTTTAGTTGTAGCTGCACTTTCAGTTGGGTTTGTATTCTGGCCCATTTACTTTTCAGCACTTTCTTTTGTACTTAGTGTTTTGCTTCTGCTTGTACTCTATGGTGTTTTCTTTAATTTTATAAAGTCAATGCCTTCCTAGTTATCGGGATTTACGCCTTTGGTGCTAGTCTCCATCCCCCGGCCTATGGAAGGCGGGCTTGGGGTAGTCACGGCACGGGCCCCGAGGACGGGTCGTGACAAATTGGTATCAAAGGAGTTGATTATACCACAGAAATTATAACTCTGATACTTTCTTTCTATGAAGCAATAGTTTTAAGAGTACCGAGTGTGGTTTTTAGTTCAGGGATTCTAGTGTTGGTGCGGGCGGCGGACGTATCCATACACCAGGACCCTGACAACTGATTTCCGACTTTGTGCACGAAAACACTGATTGTGTGTGTGTTTCCAGAAGTTTTATTTAAATATCAGCTCAAACCAGGTCAACTAACTAGGTATAAGTCTTTTGACCGTTTCATGTTTGTTTCTTTCAGGATGCCTCCCCATGGACGACCAGCTAGAGCCCCGAGAGTTGTTCGTACTGACAGCCTGCCGAGCGACGTGGCCTCAGTACAGGGCTCTATTCCAGTTGAGGCACCAGCAAAGGCACCATCGGTACTACTACCCGTTGGGTCGCCGATGCCACCAGCCCCAGCAGCATAGGGTGCACGTCGCTTGAGCGAACTGCACGAGTTCCAGCGCCAGAGGCCACCCAGGTTCTGGGGAGAGACGGACCCGCAGGCGGCTGAGGATTGGCTGGAGGCTGTTGTGAGAGTCTTCAGGCTAGTGGGGACGCGGGCAGACTTCATAGTGATCCTTGCTTCCAGCCTTCTTCAGGAAGCAGCAGGCAGATGGTGGAGCCTGATGCTCCAGATGCATGATGAGGCGACACTTCTTTGGGAAGACTTCGAGAGCCTGTTCCGGGCAGAGTTTGTACCAGCCACCCTTCGAGCGGTGCGTATATAGGACCTACTTCAGCTACGGCTGGGAAGCATGACAGTGGCACAGTATTCAGAGAGGTTCACAGACCTCTTGCGCTACTCCACTGATATGGTACGGGACCCATTCTTCAGGGCCCAAACCTTCGAGCAGGGGCTCAGGCGAGAGATTAGAGCTTCTGTTGTTTCTCACAACATTCCGACCAAGACAGGGGTGTTGGAGAGAGCCCTCTTAGTGGAGAGTTTCCTTACTGAGTAATGTCCAACAGCACGACCCACCACTAGCCGGCTTGTGGCAGAGTCTTCTGCAGTAGACGGTAGATAGATGACGCAGAGGTCCAAGAGGACCAGACCTACCGGTGGCTGACTGCAGGACTCAGGTTCAGTTGTGCGGGGGAACCGGGGTGGAGTCAGAGCCAGTCGTGCCGAGAGTGGACAGTGTTACTCCTGCGGCGGGATTGGTCACATGTCATGTGACTGTCCGACCCGCCATGCAGATGACCAACGGTTAAATGAAGAACCTCCCAGCCAGAGGAAGAGGTTCGATCAGGGCAGACTGCAAGGAGCAGGCGACCATGGAAGAGGAGCTGGTCGTGCAGTTGGAGGTGGACGACGCTTCGGGGTGTTGCCACCCCACCACCAGGAGGCCCACCCTGACCGCAGGGGACAGGAGGACATGGGAGAGCTCAGCTTTAGCCTGCCGAGGCCTACGGTCATGGAGCTCCGGAAGCAGATGGATAGGAGCGGGACTAGATTCAGACCTGGAGGCTATTGATCCTGTTGCTTCTAGTTTTGTTGATGGTTGTATGTAGTTGCTTTGTATCTTTGTACTATGAGATGCAATAATGAAAAGACACTTATCTTTGTAAAGTTTTATTTCCTATCCTTTTTTTTTGGTTGATACTGAGTGGTCCCGGTTAAGACTATTGACTTGACCCTCACTTTAGAGATTTCTACTGGAGGAGACCTAGTGACCTCACACTGATGCCGATAGTGTGACTCGACCTTTGGAGGCGAGAGTGACAGTTGGATCTCTTGGTAGTTACGTCGAGGCCTTACGACGTCATCCATGGCATGAATGCATCATTCATGTCAGGATTGACTGTATTAGGCAATGAATGTGGTTCATCCAGGGGATGAGACCAGATTTCTCTTATCGGAAAAGAAGAAATCATAGCAGCTCTTGTGAGACTAGAGAAGGTCCAGGTAATCCAAGAGCAGATGAGGAAATCACAGGGCCGACAGAAGCCTTATGTTGTCAGGACTTGGAGGCCTCTAGAGTTCGAGGATGACGATCACGTCCTTAGACGGGTCTCACCTTGACGAGGTTTACGGAGATGTGGCCAGGGATGCAAGTTATCTCCAAGGTTCAACGGACCTTTCTAGGTCCTCAGCTGGGTAGGCGAGGTGGTTTACTGCTTGACCCATCCACCTCAGTTGCACTAGGTGAACGACGTTTTCCAGGTATCTCAACTGAGGAGATACATGCTCGACCCTTCGCATATCATCGACCATGAGGAGCAGTTCAATGGTGATGGGGTTACTTCCACGGAGGTTCTAGTGGGGATTAAGGATCTATAGGAGCGGATCTTACGAGGACGATCGATTCCTCGGATGCACTTTCTCTGGCAGTACGGGAACCTCCAGGTGAGCACATGAGAGCGGGAGGCTCAGATGCATGCTCAGTACCGCTTTTGTATCCCTAGTTTGTGTTGAAACTTTACGGGGACGTAAAGCCCTGAGGTGGGAGTAATGTAAAGACCCATAAAATTCAAGGGAAATTTTTTCTAAATTTTCTTTGGGATTTTACAAGAATGCAGTTTTTGACGGCGCCTGATTCCGAGGCCCGGTGTGCCCGGAATTTCTATCCGAAGTTTAGCTCGGGTACGTTCAGTGAATGAATGAGCGGGAATTTCTAATGTTTGAACCGGTGCTCGGAATCGAATTCTGAGGGCACCGATGGAACCGCAGCACCGGTAGTTTCTTAGGAACTCCTGTTTCGGAGTTGCGTTTACACGAGGGGAGTTTTTAATTTTTGTTGTAGTTGAAAATAAAAATTAACAATTTTTTTCCCACTTGATAGTTTTATCCTAAGTAAGGATGTTGGGGGTGGGACCCACTTGTGATAACCAACCTTGAGAGGATAAAGTAAGGTGGGACCCACACGAGCCCAAACCCTCACATTCCTAACCCCTCTAAACCCCCCCCCCCCATTTAAGTTTTTCTATCTTATGTACTCATTAATTTTATAACATCTTATGTCATAACTTAAGTGAGTTAAATGTGGGTTTTGAATTTGTCAAACTCTTGAAATTCAAAAACCTATGTTGGGTTAATAAAATAAGTGGGAGGCTTATTTTATTTTGTTGGTTATAGTTTTGTTGTTGAGAGCTTTTGGGAAGAACACCTTCTTCTTCGACGAAGAACACGAAGAACACTGTCCTTAGCGAAGAACATCTCCGCTGAAGAACACGGAGAACTTCTTCCATGACGTTCTTCTTCCGTGATGGTTTTCCACGACGAAATCTCTGTCAACGTCTTCGAATCCTCGCTTCGCGACGTCAACGTTCTTTTTCTGCGACACCCGACCTCCGCGACGCTCGTCTTCCGCGTCTCATTGACGTGCACCGTTCTTGAAACCGAGGTAGGGGTTCGACTATTTTAAGTTGGTGATTCTTTCCTTCGAATATGAAAGATAAATCTGACGGCCATGTTCCAATTTTTATTTAATTTAAAATTGTGAAGGTTAAACGTTTTACGTTTCGGCCAACTGCTATCGATATAACAGGAAGGGATCGGTCCGCAAAAACACGGTAGATACCCCTCCCCCCTTTGATATTCTTCAGTTTTCATTAGCGAAGATGGTAATGCATCGTTGCACCGCGCTTGAGTGAAAGGAGACGTGGACGATGCGGGCCACGACGAAGAAACGCGACGCCGTCGCGCCGTGCTGAGGATTGTGAACAAGGATGCGGCCGGAGTCAGGCCACGGTGGAAGGGCACGGCGCCGTCATGCCATACCGGACGGATTCTCGGCCATCTTGGAAGTGGCAGCCGGAAAAACCGGTCGTCGGAGAACACGAAGGAGGCGGCCGGAACCCCGACCGCCGGCGCCAGAAGGCGCGGGACCGCGGGGTCCCGTGGCGAGAAACCGGCCATCCCTGCGCTGGCCGGCCGTTACAGGGGAAAAGATTGGGGGGTTACACCCCCCGGGTTGCACTTAGCACGGCCCCTTAAAGGGGGCTGCCGTTATGAATTAAAGGAGGGGCGAAGCCCTAGCCTTGGACGCGCTCGCGCAGCGCGCTGGCCGCGCTGGCCGCACCGCTGCGCCGCCGTGCTGGCCGCGCCGCCGCGCCGCCGGCCGGGCCGGGCTTCCAGGCCGGGTCGGGTCGTCGGGTCGGGCCGGGTCATCGGGTTGGGTCGCCGCCCGGTTCGGCCGACCTAGGGGGTACTGGGTCGGGCCGGGCCGGGCCGAGACCCCCTATTTTCGGACTGAGTTGGTTCAAACGCCCATATCTTGGGTTACGGACCTCCGATCGACGCACAGTTAGTTGCGTAAAAATCCTTGGAATGAGATGGTCGTTTTGGTATATCGCACTCAAGGTTTTGAAATACTTTGGGTTCGAACGGGTCGGTTCGGATACGAAACCAACCGGGCCCTCGGAGCGAAAACGCTTGTAACTTGAGCTCCGGACGTCCGATTGACGTGCCGTCGACATTGTTGGATTCCTCTTAGTGAGAAGGATCTTTTGGATTACTCCACTCGAGGTTTGGATGTCGTCGGAGTGCGGTCGGGTTGGTTCGCTCACGAAACCAACCGGGCCCCTGGAACAAAAAAGCCAATAACTCACAGACCGGGCGTCCGATTGACGCGCCATCTGTCTCGTTGCTTTCCTCTTGATGAGACGGAACTTTTTGCATACTTCGCCCGAGTTTTGGTTGCTGTTGGATAGTGGCCGGGTTGGATTGTACCCGAAATCCAACCGGGCCCCTGGAACGGAAAAGATGATATCTTTCAGACAAGACGTCCGTTTGACGAACCGTCAGCGGCGTTGGTGATCACGTTGAGAAACGGTCCCTATGAGTATACCCTATGAGTGTTCGGGGTATATTTGAGTTACGACTGGATTGGTTCGCACATGAAACCAACCGGGCCCCTGGGACAAAAAGGATAATAACTCACAGACCGGGCGTCCAATTGACGCGCCGTCTATTGCGTTGAGACCCCTATGACGAGGCGGTCCTTTGAGATACTTCTTCGTGGGACTTTGAGATACTTGGAGTTTTGACCAATAGCTCATGGAGAGGACCCTCCTGGAGACGAGCGTGCGGAGTACGGAGACCGTGTAGCCGGCTGAGACCTAACGACTACTTGACCGACTCGACTTGGAGTGAGTCGACTAGCCCAGTGGACGGAGCACCCGGTATTTGGCGGCAGACCCATAGCGGATGGAGCGCCTGGTAGTTGGCAGTAGACCCACGGTACTCGACCGGAGGAGTACCTCTGTAGGCTATTAGGAGGAGAACCCGGTATTTGGCAGCAGACCCACAGCGGACGGAGTGCCCAGTATTTGGTAGTAGACCCGCGGTACTCCACAGGAGGAGTACCTCAGAGACTTGGATTAGTTAGTAGTACCTCGGAGTCGTGACAGGACCACTGTACACTCCAGAGACGGGGCTCTTCAGCAGTTACGGTTTCGATAATGAAAATTCTGGTTTGAGATGAGACTTTTGACTTTTGTGTTTACCTCATGATTGAGATGGGTCACTTGATAACTTAGGTATATGTGTGGGAATATACCTGGGTAGTGGTTATCTGTTGATTTCATAATCTTTGTGTTACCTCATGATTGAGATGGGTTACTTGATTACTTAGGTATATGTATGGGCATATACCTAAGTAGAGGTTATCTGTTGAGATCTTCTCTAGGGTTATCCTTGTTGGTTTTAGTGAGACCTTGAGGGTCTCGGGGTCCCTACTGAGTATCGTTATACTCACCCCTGCGCGGGCTATGCCCGCACCTCATTGTGTTGGTTGCAGACGACGGGCAGTGCTGACAGAGGCTGAGTGTTCGAGGACTGGACGGTACCCGGAGGTGGACTACATGACGAGTCAGTACCCGGAGGTGGACTAAACGACGAGTCAGTATCTATAGGAGGACTTCATGGCGAGATGACACACGGAGGAGGTTGACGGGCGAGAGCGTTGAGGAGGCTATCTGTACCTACCCTTCAGGTAGGATCTGTGTCGGACGATCCAGGAGCTGCGCTATCTGTACCTACCCTTCAGGTAGGATCCGAGGAGGACGACCCAGGAGCTGCTTCCTTCTTCTAGCTGTTTTCCTTTTTCTGTTTTACTTTCGTTTAGTTGTAGCTGCACTTTCAGTTGGGTTTGTATTCTGTCCCATTTACTTTTCAGCACTTTCTTTTGTACTTAGTGTTTTTCTTCCGCTTGTACTCTGTGGTATTTTTTTTACTTTTAAAAAGGCAATGTCTTCCCAGTTATCGGGATTTACGCCTTTGGTGCTAGTCGCCAGCCCCTGGCCTATGGAAGGCGGGCATGAGGTAGTCACGGAACAGGCCCCGAGGACGGGTCGTGACAGTTTCCTTCTATTATTTCTGAAAATTAGAGTTCTTTCATCCCCAATAGACTCATATATGATAATTTAATTCGCAAATATGAATTGTTTCACTCCATGAAAACATGTTTTCCTTTAATGCGAGGTATTATAGCTTGGAATCATGACATGGAGAAAGCCTATGATGGGGTCGAATGGACCGTCCTTTAGTTTTTATGAGTAAAATATAGTTCTTCCCTAAATGGATTGAGGACATCATATAGTGTGTCTATTTAGTTTTTTTTTATTAAAATTAATAGTGGAATATCTTAGAGTTTTCCCCTACTATGGGCCTTTATTAGGTGGACCCTCTTTCCCATTTCCGTTTCATTTTGGTGTCTAACATGTTCTCTAATCTTGTTTCAGTGGAAGTAAAGGATAACATGGTTGGACTTATAATTTCCCATTTATTTTCACTGATGATAAATTTATTTTTTCAGGGGACACTATTGAAAAATGAAATTCTATTTTTCACCTAATTCACTTTTATGAGAGGGAATATATAAAATCTATCAGCATTTCTAGATCATAAATTTATTTTAGTTCAAGAGGTCCCATGATCAATAAATATGAACTCAATAAATATTCATGTTTTCATGTTTTTTACAAGAATAATAAATACCATGGGATTACAAGGATTTTTTGTGTTCTAAAATAGGTATTTCTTAAAATATTTTTGATAGAGTGGAAAAAAATTCATGAGACAATATTTCTAGAGAAAATATAAACAATGGATATAAACACACATCAGCGTGTTGGGCTAGGATAGTATTTCCCTCCCAGAAGATGGTGGGGTAATGGGGTTCTTGGATATATGATGCTTCAATGATTCCTTACTAGTGGTGAATGGGTGGTAGTTGTTGCAACACTCTGATTCCCTATGGGTAAAAATTATCTAAGCCAAATATTTCTCTCATTCGGACTTCTATGGATTAGTATAGGTCCCCACATTGGTTATTTTTGGAAAATCTTATAGGGGAGAACAAGATTCATTGTGATGGTTTTTTCTATAGAATTGTATATGGTGTTATGGTCAAGGTATGAAGGGATCGTTGGATAGTTAAAAGTGATGATGTAAAGACCAAATCACTAGATGTTATTGGATGAGAATATGACATCGTACGTTCTATGTTTAACAATTCAGACACCAATTGGGGTATTGATAAACTGGAAAGATGGTTTAATGAGAGGGATAGAATAATTATTCTGAGAATCCCATATGTGAAGCATATGTGTGAAGACAGTATGTGCTGAAGTAATGAGATCTCGAGAGTGTACTCAGTTAAATAAATGTATAAGATATATCTCAGAACAAAAATATTGGAGGATGAAGTGCCTTGGAAGATAACCTAGTGCTTGGAATTTTCTCCCAAGGTATGATATTTTTGGTGGAAAATATTTATCCAAATCCTCCCCACCAAGGATTTTATCACATATCATCATGAATAAATGATCACATATGCCCTTTGTGTATTGTTGACATGGTGTTGATGTTACATGTTATTTTATCCTTCCATAGGGTCAGGTCCATTTGGAAAGAAAGGGATTCTAAAGAAGATCTTCATTAAGAAATTATGCATGGTCTTGTAATGCTTCTAATGACGTGGTCTTCCTATCTTACTATGGAGATAGTGTAATCACATTGCATAATTTATTAGATTATCTTAGTTGGAAGAACAACCTATTTTTAATATGTTTTCAAGACCAAATTATTTTTGTATTAACTGGGCTATATCTTGGTTAGAGATATAGAAATTTAGTGAGGTCCGTATTGAGATTACGAAAACACATCTATGTACTCGCTTATGGAATCATCCCCCAATGGATGTGTTGAAGATTAATGTTTACATGAAACTCATTAGAGATAGATCAGTTGGTTTAGGTGTAATTGTTTATGACTCCTTCATACACATTATTTGGACATTCCATGATTCTTAGTGTTCATTTTGGGATCCACCGGTTCTTGAAGGACATTCTATTTGCATGGTAATGATGTTATCCATTGAGATAGGATGAATACTTACCATTTTGGATTTGGACTGCCTTGCCATTTTCAATGTCATCCATGTACTGGAAAATGTCCTCTAATATTTTGGCTTGCTAGTGATGAAGATATTCTTCTTTTCTAACCTTTTCCCTCCATTCACTTTATCATTCATTAGAAGAGAGGGGAATAGGGAAGCTCATTTTTTATAAACCTGCGGTCTCACTTGTCAGTCGCATGTTTGGTTGGGTGATTTACCTTCATGGATGAACTCCCTTGCACTTCCCAGTCATTGATTCGTTAATTAATTTCCCTTTCTTGTCAAATAATATAAATAAATACATATATGTAAATATTTTTGTATTTATGTGTGAAATATAAATATGTATGTGCGTAAACATGTGTCCATATGTATGTGTATGCATTTGTAAATATTTTATAGATATATCATATATAAATATATTTTTATAAATATATCATTATCATTAAATATATTATATAAACTTATTTGAAATTAATATATATAAAAACATTATAAAAAATCTATATCTAAATATATAATTATAAGTAAATATGTATAGATATGTATATATATAAATATATAGACATATAAATATATATGTAAATATGTATACAATTTATATTTCTAAATATACAGTATATAGACAGATTTTTAAAATATATTTAAAAAAATTGTATAAATGTATATGATTATATGAATAAATATATAAATAAAAAATAATTATACATATATAAATATATATATCATAAAATTTAATACAAATTTTTATGGTACAGTGTAAAGATGCTAGGATTTAATCTAGAGGTTGGAGGTTTGATTCCAAATATGAGAAATCCATAAGGGTGTGAAAAGAATAAATAAAAGACTTCGAAAGCACTAACAAAAGGGTGATCTTGAGGAAGGTCGATTGAATGAGTGGGGGCGCATAATGCTAATAAAGGGGGTGTAGAGTTCTAAGTGGTGATATGAATGAATAATTTTAAGTTTTCTATATTTTTATCAATTCTAAACAACATTTTTGATAAAGAATAAATATTTTAAAGATAGCATGATTGTTCTTTTTTAGTGACAATAAAGACCACTGTTAGTGGGTTGAGCTATGAATGTGATTAATGAACTATCCAGAAGGATGTGTGGGTCACTATAATTCATCATGCCGGAGAAATGGTTTCACATATTCTCAGTTATAATTTGAAATAAATTTAGAATTAATTTTCATGTATGAAAACAAGTGATTATGGAGTTATTGGGGAGGATGACTCATGGCTTACATCACATTCCCATGGTCTCACTTGAATCTCTTTTTGAAGTTGCAGAGAATGAAACTTACAGACCAAAATAGGTGCATAATTAATATTGAGGACCCAAAATTGAAAAAATGTAAAACTACAGACATCCTTCTTAATAATAGGTATTTAAATGACCTTTATACCCAACTTTTTTTCCTTTTCTCCTGAAATACTATCCCCTAGTCCCCTTACCCCATGTACTCCTCTCATCATCAACCTCAATCCCACATCATCTCTCTCATCTCCCATATCATCACTCTCCTATCCTAAAAACCCTATCTCACTACCAGCTCCTCCTATGCATTCTTTTTCCATCACCATCCACTCTTGCTCCATCCCCCATCAAACCCATGGAATCATCCTTCTCTCCCATGTTGTCATCCTTCTCCCCCCAAAACCCTAGCTAGCTATCACCTCCTCTCCCACACACTCCTATCATCATCACCTACCACTCACATGCCATTTCTGGCAACTACTTAGTTATCACCCTACTCTCTAGAGTCATCTCCCTCCTCTCTGAAAAACCCTAGTCGGTCATCTCCTGCTTTTAGTATCTCCGCTTGATGATATATAATTTTATCTTGCGTATTTTTATCCTACTCCCATTGCATTCCTCCTACGATAACACCATCCAAATTTCTTACATCATTCATAACTATTTCACAATTTCATTTTATTGTACATGTGGCTAAAATAGAGAGGAAGAGTTCATATGATTTTGAAAAAATTTAGGTATTCTTTTATTTTTTTATGTTTTTATTTGTTTTATAAAATCATGATATATTTTGGTTGTGGGAGAATTTTATTTTGTTTTTTAATGCGTAAGAATTTTTTTATAAAAATAATGGTGTGTATGAAAATTTTAGGGATGAAAATTCTCTCATATTATGTGATTTTTTAAACTATCAAAAACATATAATAATAAATATAATCTCATGTAAAATTATGAAATGGATGATTTAGGGGGTCAAAGAGTTATACCCCAAACTATTTTAAATTTCAGATGTTCTCAAATCTTATTTAAATCTGTTTTTGATTTTATTGTTAGAGATGAGAATCTAAAACAAGTAGTGATAGAATTGGGATTTGGTACACTATTGGAATATTAATTTCAATGACTTCCAAGACATCTATGTGAGATTCCTATAGATTTATTTCATCCCCATCATGTATTATATCACTAAGAGGAAATTAAATGGTTTTTACTATAATAGATGCTAATTAAATGTTAAGATTTATTTCTAGAGGAAGTATGATATATTTTAAATGGGATAGAAGATACCAAAAAAAAATTAATTGTTACATGGTAAAGAAGTTTACTACTTTAAATAAAATTATATTGGAGGGATAAGGGAAAATGATTTTTTGACAACCTTGATTTTTTTTATATTGGGGACATCGTTAAATCCTAGTTCTATTTTTTTTGTAATTGAAATAAATTTTTGGATTTTGTGTGGTTGTTAGTGAAACGTTTGACAATGTAATTGGTCATAATTTGTTTTAGTGGAGAATATTCATGTGGTGTATATCTATAGGAATTCAATCCAAAAAGAACAAAATAAGAATCATGTTGGTGGTTGTTTTTCTGTATTATTGGTATGTTTTAAAAATGTTTAACTATGTTTGATGTGTTTTTATTAGTTGGTAAATTTATTTTATTGATAAGAATGTGTTGACACTAAATTTCAGTTATTTTTCTTCATCCAATTCTTGATTGGTATGGCTTGTAATTTTTATGGACAAAATATTTTTAGATTTTGGGATGAAGGAAAAATTCAAAAACTATTAATGTTATAAATAATAAGTTAAAAAGGAATCCTATATGCACCTGTCACTTCATCAAGGAGTAGTTTTCCTGGACACTATTTGTTCACCCATATAGTAAAAAAATCATCTTTATATTCCTAAAATCTTAATGTAAAAATATTCATTTAAAATTTTGAAATTATTTTGTTAAAATATGTTTTTTGGTTTTAATTCTAGATGCGTGGTGCCAAAATTTGTAATTATATTGTTAAAAAGTAATCATATATGCACCTATTAATTGTTTTCTTCCTACTTTGAATTTTTTTTATAGGTTTTTATACTTATAAAACATATAGGAAAAGAAACTTCATGTTCTGGATTGACTTGTTACTGATTCTAGTGATAAACAATAGGAAAACCTCTCTACGTTGCTGGAACCTAAAACAAACTTCCTCTTTATTTGTTTTTTTAAACATAGTTACTATTTTATAAAGTAGTAATTTACTATATCTATTTATTTTCATATAGGGTTACTTACTTGTTACTTTGTTATGTAATTTTTCTGACATGGATTTTCTTGTTCATACAAATTTGATGTTGTGTATGAATTTGTTCAGCTTCAATCTAATTGGTAGCCTAAATTACCCACTACTTTGTTTTCCAAATCCAATTTTTTTATCTAATGGAGTTTCTTTTTTTATTTTTGGTAATGATTTTGGAATTCACCAGATAAGATACCATTAATAATAGGAAAACATGATATAGATGAAAAACTATATTAATTTATTTAGTTTACACTTGTTTATATATCTGTTTGTCTCAAAAATATTTTTTTTAGGACGTGTTTTTAAGAAACATAGAAAAATAACATAGGTTCCATGAGAAACCATTACAATATTACTCTTATATTCACCCTTAAAAATGGAATAACTATACATTCTATTTCCATCCTTGGATTACCCAACACATTGGTGAGTTATAATAAAGATCACCTGCCATATCTTGAGCTATAATGGGGATCAACCCATCATATATTGAGAGATAATAGGGATAAACCCATAATTTCTTAATATATAATGAGATATAACCGTAATATACAATTTAAAAAGAACATATCATGAATAAAACCCTTGAAAACTCTTTTAAACCCATAAGAAAAACACTTTCCGATATCAAAATACCATTTTCTTATAAAAATCACATTTAAATATAAAAATATTATGCATAATAATGAAAACATATTATTCAAAAAGAACTATAAAAATTTATAAATAAAAAATATATTATTAGAGTAATTGAATTGGGATAAACCACTAATTCCGTATAAGTTAAAAAATCATTCCCTTTTACTTTTGTAAAAAAATTAAAATTGAATATTAAAAGAAGGTTTTTAAAAGAAAATCCCTTGTATAACACCTTAAAATGATTCCATTTTGAAAAAAATTGAGAGAAATTATAAAATTAATTTTTTAAAACATTCATTTACATATTAATACATTAATAAAAATAATCTTAAAAATAATGACATGAAAGATAAATATTTAGAAAATAAATCTTTAAAACATTTAAAATAAGGATTATTTTGGTAAAAAGTCCCTTACCTTGAGTCTAACTCATCACGTACTTGTTTATCATCCTAAATAATAAATTTTGGTTAATAATTTTCTTATTGTAGAACCTTTTTCAAGGTTATTATTCCTTTTATATCACTTATTAACATGTTATAACAATTACTTAATTATTTATGTTCATGACTGACGTTTTGACAATATTCGACACTTAAGTCCAAAATGACCTTGGTATGAAGTATATAGTCAAAGTGCAAATTAGTCCATCATCTAAAGAATAATATTAATTAAATTATTTTTATTTTTATACATCAATTAAAATTTTAAATCAAACCATTAAGTATGGTTATGAAAAATTTACTACGTTATAATCTTGGAGATGGTAGGGCGTACATATGCATGAGTAAGGTTTCCATTTTTCATTGATAATTATGTAAAGAAGGTTAATATAAATTTAAAATTATAAAATTATTATAATATAATATATATCAAATTATTTCTTAAAATACACTTATATATATTATTCATGTGATATGGTGATGAAAAATAAATCACATCGATTCATGGAGTTGATAATTCACACGTACGCACAAATGGCGTTATCATTTTTCCATGCGTGAAAAGAAAAGAAAATAAATTTTATATAATATTTTTATAGTGATAAATATTTCAATAATATCATATATAAACTTTAATTCAATCATTATAACATGTCTTGAGATATGGTGATGAAAAAAGAATTTTATCGATTCGTGAGACGATAGTTCTTCGTACAAAAAAAGTATAATTTTTTCCCATTTCAGGATAGTGGAGATGTATTTAGGTGATTATATTCACATAATAACATATAATTATATTTAGTATAATTTATTTATTATTTTATCTTGTTTGAAAAAGATTTTAAGTAAGTGGAAGAATCACTAAAACAGAACTACTTGAATAAAAATTATACCTCTTCCTCAGACCACCTCCTTTTTTGAACATCATAATACCACTAAAGATGTTTTAATGCCTTAAATACAAGATATATAATGATTTTCGGGAATATAGGAAGGTCCTTGGGTATATATTGGCCGAAAAAATAGGTTTTAAAGTTTTAGGTTTTGAAAAGAAAAGGTTCCCTTTTATAAGAGGGGAGAGGAACTCTCAAAATTTATCAAAATATTAAATTCATATAAATTAATTTTATATTAAAAATGGATCCAAATTTTTTTTTATTTAGAATATATAATAGATATGGGTAAAAATACCTTAATTAATTTAAAATTACATAAGTTTTTAATGTTTTTTAATCCTTATCATTTGGCATTGACCCTTATTTAACCTGTTTAACTCTTATTGTGACAACATGTATTTTTACACTTTTAGGGTTAATATAGTTAATATAAAATTCCAAAAGTCCCATAAATTAATCATGGATGAAATTTAATCCTTATAAAAATACATTCTTCAAATTTTATAGTTTTATGATTTTTATATCATTTAATAAAATATAATTTATTTTAAATTATCATTAATGTCAATTTTGACACTATTAATTACTTAACTTTTTAAAAATATCATAACAACAACGTAAATCCAAGAAATAAATATTCTAAAAATATTGCTAACATGTCAAATAAATCTATAAATTTTGTGTATGGCATTATTTATTTTAAAATATATTTATTTTAATATTTTTATTATCATTTATTTGATATTTCCATTAATTAAACAATTATTACATCATCATCGTGTCATCCTTTAATGTAATTATTTTTTCACAAAAAAATTATAAATAAATTACCATGATGTATATAAATATTTAATATTTTAAATGAATAATTATAGTTAAATATATATTCTAAAGAAAAATATATCAAAAATGTTATAGTTATTAAAACATATGTACGAAATCTTTATCTTTTCTTAAAAATAAATTACGATAAAGGGATTAAAATCTTATAAGTAGATCTTGGAGGTCAAAAAACTATCCCAGGGAAGATTTTGGTTGAAAATGACTCATAAAATAAAAGTTGGACAAGTTTTAGGGTAATTTTCTAATATTTATAATATTATTTTTACCCTTAATTACCTGATTTACCCTTAACATTTGTAATAAAGATTACTATTGTTACTATTCATATTTTCCAAAAAAATGGGCCTATTTACTAAATTTTGAACTTATAATTCTAAAAATGGAATAAATTTTTCAAAAATAAAAATATATAAGTCTCATAAATTAATTAAAAATTAATCCCCCATACAGGATGAAACAATGGGTTTTTTAATGTAAAAATGTTCAAAAGTTCACAATGTTTTTATATCCTATTTCAATGTGAAATTGATTATATTGACCTAAATTGTATTAAATAATATAATATTTATCTTATTATACCTTAAAACCAATCAAATATATAATTTAACACTATATCCAAGTGTCTCAAAGTCCCACGAAGAAGTATCTCAAAGGACTGCCTCGTCATAGGGGTCTCAACGCAACAGACAGCGCGTCAATCGGACGCTCGGTCTGTGAGTTATTAGCCTTTTCATCCCAGGGGCCTGGTTGGTTTCGTGAGTGAACCAAAACCGACCGTATCTCAACTGTACCCCGAACTCTCATCGGGTATACACATAGGGACTGTTTCTCAACGAGATCACCAACGCCGCTGACGGTTCATCAAATGGACTTTCTGTCAGAAAGGTATCAGCTTTTCCGTTCCAGGGGCCCGGTTGGATTTCGGGTGCGAACCAACCCGACCAAAATCCAACTACGTCCAAAACTCAGGCGGAGTATGCCAAAAGTTCCGTATCGTCAACAGGAACTCAACGTAATAGACGGCACGTCAATCGGACGCCTGGTCTGGAAGTTATTGGTTTTTTCGTTCCAAGGGCCCGGTTGGTTTCGTGTGCGAACTAACCCGACCGCACTCCGACGGCAACCAAAACTCGAGCGGAGTAAGCCAAAATATCCTTCTCACTTAGAGGAATCCATCAAAGTTGACGGCACGTCAATCGGACGTCCGGAGCTCAAGATATGAGCGTTTTCGCTCCGAGGGCCCGGTTGGCTTCATGTACGAACCAACCCGGCTGAACCCAAATTTCTCCGAAACCTTGAGTGTAACATACCGAAACGACCGTCTCGATCCAAGGATCGTGTTGCCGCTGACGGTTCGTCATTCGGAGGTCCGTAGCCCAGGATATGGGAAAAAAACCAAAACCCGTCCGAAACCGGGGGGTCTGGGCCCGGACCGACCCGGCTCGACCCCCCTGGTCCGACCCGAACCGGGTCGACCCGGTCCAGCTGGACCCGGCCCGGCCGGCGGCGCGGCCCGGCCGGCGGTGCGGCCAGCGCGGCGGCGCGGCCCGGCGTGGCGGCGCGGCCTGGGCGCCGCACGCGGGGGGTAAAGCCCCCCCGGGTATTGTGGATCTCGGCGGGCCTTAGGCCGGCCGTTTTTCTTTCACACGTGGGACCTGCGGGTCCCGCCTCCTAAGCAAACCAGCGGCCGGCACGGCCGGCCGCATTCCACTTCTCTGCCGCGGCCTGATGGCCGCGGCTCTCCTGATCTCCGGCGGCCGACGAGGCCGGCCGCCTCTGGCTGCTCCGCCGCGGCCATAGGGCCGCGGCTCTTCTTTATCCGCTGGCGGCCGGTTTTCCAGCCGCCCCTTCCAGCTCTGCCGCGGCTCAAGCCGCGACCCTTGTTCGATTGGCACGGCGCGACGGTGCCGCGCCCCGACTCCGGGCGCGGTCTCTTCCGCCTTCAACGGCGCGGCGCGACAGCGCCGTGTTTCTTTGTCCCGTCCCATACCGACCGTAGTTTCTTCTTTTCCGCGCGGTGCAACGGCACCACATTACCCCGCTCCAATCCGCAATAATTATAATCACTAAGGGAGGAAGTTTGGCTGTGGTTGTGCGGTCCGGCCTCCTTCCGTTAATTCGATAACAGGTGATTATTTAAAACAATGAAGAACGCCGGAAAAAGATATTCAAGGATACCAATGAAAACCCCTACAAGCTCTTAAATAAAAAGAAGCATACAAATAATCTCAACCCGCAATTAAAATAAAACATTCGCGGATCAACTTAATGATGAGTTGATCCGGTTCTTTGTTTTAGAAGAACAACCAAGTGAGAAAATACCATTCTCAAAATAATCCCCTACCTTGATTTAAGAGGTGACGAGATTCAGCGTCGCGAAAAGAGATGTCGCGGAAGAAGACGTCGTCGGTGTCGCGGGTATGGCGTCGCGGAAGACGGTTTCTGAGAACGTGGCGTTCTTCATCGATGTCTGATTGTTCTTCGCGTTCTTTGTCAAGAGGATGAAGAAACTTCAAGACTTCTAAGCCTTTTTTTCCAAAATCTCTCAAACAACACAACCCAACCAAATGAAATAAGTTCACCACTTATTTTATTAACTTCACATGGCTTTTGAAATTCAAGTGTTTGAAATTCAAAAGACTCACACAACTCACCACATTAAATTCAACTCATTTAAGTCATAAGTTATAACTAAGTTAAATTCATTTAAGTGGGAGTTGAGGGGTTTTAGAGGATATGAAGAGGTGGGGTTCGTGTGGGCCCCACCACCCTCATAACCTCCCAAGGGAGGTTGGGTGGTTACCCAACTTCCACCATGAGCTAACACTTAGAGTAAGTAAATAAAAATTGTAGTGTAGTTATAAAATAAACTTCCACAATTTTTATTATCAACACTCGTGTAAACGCAACTCCGGAACAGGAGTTCCTAAGCAAAAATCGGCGCTGCGAGTTCATCGGTGCCCTCGGAATTCGATTCCGAGCACCGGTTCAAAAGTTAGAAATTCCCGCTCGTTCGTTCACTGAACGTACTAGAGCCAAACTTCAGAAATTAATTTCGGGCACACCGGGCCTCGGAATCAGGCGCCGTCAGAAACTACGTTCTTATAAAATTCCAAGAAAATTAAGAAAAAAAATTTCCTTGAAATTTCCGAGTCTTTACATTACTCCCACCTCAGGGCTTTACGTCCCCGTAAAGCTTCAACACAAACTAGGGTCACAAAAGCGGTACAGAGCACGCATCTGAGCCTTCTGCTCCTATGTGCTCACCTGGAGGTTTCCGTACTGCCAAAGAAAATGCACAAGAGGAATCGACCATCCTTGTAGGACCTGCTCCCGTCGATCCTCAATCTCTACTAGAACCTCTGTGCATGTCGCCCTGTCATCGACGTCCAACTCCTCATGGTCGATAATATGTGGAGGGTCGAGCATGTATCTCCTCGGTTGGGATAGGTGGAAAATGTCGTGCACCTAGTGCAACTGAAGTGGATGGGTCAAGCGGTAAACCACCTCGCCTACCCAGCTGAGGACCTAGAAAGGTCCGTTGAACCTTGGATATAACTTGCCTCCTGGCCACATCTCCGTAAACCTCGTCGAGGTGAGACTTGTATAAGGACGTGATGGTCATCCTCGAACTCTAGAGGCCTCTAAGTCCTGTCAGCATAAGGATTCTGTCGGCCCTTTTCCGTCCTCATCCGCTCTTGGTTGACCTGGACCTTCTCTAGTCACACAACAGCTTCTATGATTTCTTCTTTGCCGATAAGAGAAATCTGGTCTCATCCCTTGGATGAACCACATTCGTTTCCTAATACAGTCAATCCTGACATGAATGATGAATTCATTCCATGGATGACGTCGTAAGGCCTCGACGTAACTACCAAGAGATCCAACTTTCACTCTCGCCTCCAAGGGTCAAGTCACACTGTCGGCATCAGTGTGTGGTCACTAGGTCTCCTTCAGTAGAAAACTCGAAGTGAGGGTCAAGTCAACAGTCTTAACCGGGACCACTCAGTATCAACCAAACAAAAGGACAGGAAAGCAAACAAAGATAAGTGTCTTTTTATTATTGCAGCTAATAGTACAAGACACAAAGCAACTACAGACAAATATCAACAAAACCAGAAGCAACATGATCAATAGCCTCCAGGTCGGAAGCTAGTCCCGCTCCTATCCATTTGTTGTCTGTCCTGAACGAACCTCTGCCTCTGCCTCGGAGGTTCTTCATTTAACTGCTGGTCATCTGCATGGCAGGTCGGACAGTCACGTTCCATGTGACCAATTCCACCGCAGGAGTAACACTTCATGGCAGCTCTGGCTCTATCACTTCCCTTGGTGCCTCGCACTACCGACCCTGAGTCACGCGGTCGACCACCTGTAGGTCTGGTCCTCTTGGACCCCTGCGTCATCTGTCTACTGCCCGCTACAGAAGACTCTGCCGCATACTGGCTAGTGGTGGGTCCTGCTGCTAGAGACTGCTCAGCAAGGAAACTCTCCACTAAGAGGGCTCTCTCCAACACTCTTGTCTACGTCAGAATGTTGTGCGATACAACCGAAGCTCTGATCTCCCACCTGATCCCCTGCTCGAAGGTTCGGGCCCTGAAGAACGGGTCTCGTACCATATCTTTGGAGTAGCGCGAGAGGTCTGTGAACCTCACTGAATACTGCGCCACTGACATGCTACCCTTCCGCAGCTGAAGTAGCTCCTGTATACGCACCGCTCAAAGGGTGGCTGGTACAAACTCTGCCCTGAACAGGCTCTCGAAGTCTGCCCATAGAAGTGTCACTGCGTCATGCATCTAAAGCATCAGGATCCACCATCTTACTGCTGATGCCCGAATAAGGCTGGCAGCAAGGATCACCATGAAATCTGCTGGCGTCCCCACTAGCCTGAAGACTCTCACCACAGCCTCCAGCCAATCCTCAGTCGCCTGCGGGTCTGTCCCTCCCTGAAACCTGGGTGGTCTCTGGCGCTGGAACTCATGCAGTGCGCTCAAGCGACGTGCATCCTCTATTGCTGGGGCTGGTGGCATCGGTGGCCCAACGTGTAGTAGTACTGCTGGTGCCTCTATAGGGATATGGCCCTGTACTGAGGCCTCGTCGCTCGGTGGCCTGTCAGTACGCACCACTCTCGGGGCTCTAGCTGGTTGTCCACGGGGAGGCATCATGAAAGAAACAACGTGACACGGTCAAAAGATTTTACCTGGTGAGCTGACCTGGATTGAGCTTCCATTTAAATAAAACTTATGGAAAACACGCATGCAATCAGTGTCTTCGTGCACAAAGTCGAAAATCAGTTGTCAGGGTCCTGGTGTATGGATACGTCGGTCGCCTGCACCAACACTGGACTCCCTGAACTGAAAACCACACTCGTTACTCTTAACACTATTGCTTCACAGAAAGAAACATCAGAGTTATAAGTTCTGCGGTAGAACCGAACTCCTCTGATACCAATTTGTCACGACCCGTCCTCGGGGCCCGTGCCGTGACTACCCCAAGCCCGCCTTCCATAGGCCAGGGGCTGGCGACTAGCACCAAAGGCGTAAAATCCCGATAACTGGGAAGGCATTGCCTTTATAAAAGAAAACAAGCACCACAGAGTACAAGCGGAAGCAAAACACTAAGTACAAAAGAAAAGATGAAAAGTAAATGGGCCAGAATACAAACCCAAAAGAAAGTACGACTACAACTGAACAAGGTACAACAGCAAAAGACAAACAGTTGGAAGAAGGTAGCAGCTTCTGGGTCGTCATCCTTGGATCCAACCTGAAGGGTAGGTACAGATAGCGCAGCTCCTGGTCGTCCACCACGGATCCTACCTGAAGGGTAGGTACATATAGCCTCCACCATGCTCTCGCTGCGTCAACCTCCTCTGTGAGTCGTCACGTCATGTAGTCCACCTCCGGGTACTGACTCGTCATGTAGTCCACCTCCGGAGACCGTCCAGTCCTCGAACACTCGGCCTCCGTCAACACTGCCCGTCGTCTGCAACCAACACAACGAGGTGCGGGCATAGCCCGTGCAGGGGTGAGTATAACGATACTCAGTAGGGACCCCGAGACCCTCAAGGTCTCACTAAAACCAACAAGGATAACCACAAAGAAGATCTCAATAGATAACCTCTACTTAGGTATATGCTCATACATATACCTAAGTTATCAAGTAACCCATCTCAATCATGAGGAAACACAAGGATTGTGAAATCAACGGATAACCACTACCCAGGTATATGCCCACACATATACCTAAGTTATCAAGTGACCCATCTCAATCATGAGGTAAACACAAGGTCAAAAGCCTCAGCTCAAACCAGGATTTTGATTATCGAAACCGTAACTGCTGAAAAGCTCCGTCTCTGGAGTGTACAGTTGTTCTGTCACGACTCTGAGGTACTGCTCACTAACCTAAGACTGCTGAGGTACTCCTCCTGTCGAGTACCGCGGGCCTGCCACCTCGCACAGTAGTACTTCCCACTAGGGTCTGCCACCCAACACAGTAGTTGTCCACCCTCATAGGCAACAGAGGTACTCCTCCTTTCGAGTACCGCGGGTCTGCCACCTCACATAGTAGTGCTCCTCCGCTATGGGTCTGCCACCTCACAAAGTAGTTCTCCCCACTGGCCTACGTATGTCACTCCGAATCGAATCGGACAAGCAGTCTTCAGGTCTCGGCCGGCTACACGGTCTCCGTACTCAGTACGCTCGTCTCTAGGAGGGTCCGCTCCACGATCTACAAGCTGATACTACAAGTATCTCAAAGTCCCACTAAGAAGTATCTCAAAGTACCGCCTTGTCATAGGGGTCTCAACGCAATAGACGGCGCGTCAATCAGACTCCCAGTCTGTGAGTTATTAGCCTTTTCGTCCCAGGGGCTCGGTTGGTTTCGTGAGTGAACCAAACCCGGCCGTATCTCAACTGTACCCCGAACTCTCATAGGGTATACACATAGGGACAGTTTCTCAACGAGATCACCAACGCCGCTGACGATTCGTCAAACGGACGTTCTGTCAGAAAGGTATCAGCTTTTCCGTTCTAGGGGCCCGGTTGGATTTCGGGTGCGAACCAACCCGAACAAAATCCAAATGCGTCCAAAACTCAGGCGGAGTATGCCAAAAGTTCCGTATCGTCAACAGGAACTCAACGTAACAGACGGCACGTCAATCGGACGCCTAGTCTGGAAGTTATTGGCTTTTTCGTTCCAAGGGCCCGGTTGGTTTCATGTGCGAACCAACCCGACCGCACTCCAACGGCATCCAAACCTCGAGCAGAGTAAGCTAAAATATCCTTCTCACTTAGAGGAATCCATCAAAGTTGATGGCACGTCAATCGGACGTCCGGATCTCAAGATATGAGCATTTCGGCTCCGAAGGCCCGGTTGGCTTCGTGTACGAACCAACCCGGCCGAACCCAAAGTTCTCCGAAACTTTGAGTGTAACATACCGAAACGACCGTCTCGATCCAAGGATCGTGTTGCCGCTGACGGTTCGTCATTCGGAGGTCCATAGCCTGGGATATGGGCGAAAAACCGAAACTCGTCCGAAACCGGGGGGTCTGGGCCCGGACCGACCCGGCCCGACCCCCCCTGGTCTGACCCGACCCGATCCAGCTGGACCCGACCCGGTCGGTGGCGCGGCCCGGCCGGCGGTGCAGCCAGCGCGGCGGCGCGGCCCGGCGTGGCGGCGCGGCCTTGGCGACGCACGTGCGCCGCACGCGGGGGTAAATCCCCCCGGGTATTGTGGATCTCGGCCGGCCTTAGGCCGGCCGTTTTTCTTTCACACGAGGGACCCGCGGGTCCCGCCACCTAAGCAAACCGGTGGCCGGCACGGCCGGCCGCCTTCCACTTCTCCGCCGCGGCCCGATGGTCGCCGCTCTCCTGATCTCCGGCGGCCGGTGAGGCCGGCCGCCCCTTCCAGATCTGCCGCGGCTCAAGCCGCGGCCCTTGTTCGATTGGCACGGCGCGACGGCGCCGCGCCCCTCCGCCGTGGCCCGACTCCAGGCGCGGTCTCTTCCGCCTTCAACGGCGCGGCGCGACAGCGCCGTGTTTCTTTGTCCCATCCCATACCGGTCGTAGTTTCTTATTTTCCGCGCGGTGCAACGACACCAAGTTACCCCGCTCCAATCCGCAATAATTATAATCACTAAGGGAGGAAGGTCGGTCGTGTTTGAGCGGTCCGGCCTCTTTCCGTTAATTCGATAACAGGTGATTATTTAAAACAACGAAGAACGCCGGAAAAATATATTCAAGGATACCAATGAAAACCCCTACAACCTCTTAAATAAAAAGAAGCATACAAATAATCTCAACCCGCAATTAAAATAAAACATTCGCGGATCAACTTAATGATGAGTTGATCCGGTTCATTGTTTTAGAAGAACAACCAAGTGAGAACATACCATTCTCAAAATAATCCCCTACCTTGATTTAAGAGGTGATGAGATTCTGCGTCGCGAAAAGAGATGTTGCGGAAAAAGACGTCGTCGGTGTCGCGGGTATGGCGTCGCGGAAGACGGTTTCCGAGAACGTGGCGTTCTTCGTCGATGTCCGATTGTTCTTCACGTTCTTTGTCAAGAGGATGAAGAAACTCCAAGACTTCTAAGCCCTTTTTTACAAAAGCTCTCAAACAACACAACCCAACCAAATGAAATAAGTTCACCACTTATTTTATTAACTTCACATGGCTTTTCAAATTCAAGTGTTTGAAATTCAAAAGACTCACACAACTCACCACATTAAATTCAACTCATTTAAGTCATAAGTTATAAATAAGTTAAATTCATTTAAGTGGGAGTTGAGGGGTTTAAGAGGATATGAAGAGGTGGGGTTCGTGTGGGCCCCAGCACCCTCATAACCTCCCAATGGTGGTTGGGTGGTTACCCAACTTCCACCATGAGCTAACACTTAGAGTAAGATAATAAAAATTGTAGTGTAGTTATAAAATAAACTTCCACAATTTTTATTATCAACACTCGTGTAAACGCAACTCCGGAACAGGAGTTCCTAAGCAAAAACTGGCTTTGTGAGTTCATCGGTGCCCTCGGAATTCGATTCCGAGCACCGGTTCAAAAGTTAGAAATTCCCGCTCGTTCGTTCACTGAACGTACCCGAGCTAAACTTTGGAAATTAATTTCGGGCACACCGGGCCTCAGAATCAGGCGCCGTCAGAAACTGTGTTCTTGTAAAATTCCAAGGAAATTAAGAAAAAAAACTTCCTTGAAATTTCCGAGTCTTTAAAGTGATTTAAAATAATAGGTTTATTCTATCGAATGGAATTTATAAAAATATCAAAAAATATATTTAAAATAAGTACATCATCTCAAATCATATCATCAAAATGGGTTCGATGGCTCACATCCTTATTAAGGGGGATTAAATGAACATTAAATTGAATATTTGTAAGGTTTTGATTATAATTAGGTTGATTTTTTCATTTAGAGTCAAAACCCTAGAGGTATTTTGATGTTCACCAGAGGCTTGTGATGATATGGGGATTTGAGGATAGGAAAATTATTCCATTTGGTTGAGGATTCTTTCACATTGTCTTCCCTTTTGAAGATATGAAGAGGAGAGATAGGGTTTCTGGCTTCATTTCATTACAATCAAGGATGATTTGTGTTCAATAGTGGGATTCTAATTTCAATCCATTTGTTATCACTAGGTGTAAATATCTAGTTAAGGGGAAAACAACTGTTGAGGATTCTATTTTTAGGAGAAGTAGAAATAACATTTCTAGAGTTAATGTTTCTTGTGTTGGTGCCTCTCATTCTAATGTTGTGGCACTACAGGGTGCAATAGTTGGTGCATATCCTGGAATGGAAGTTCCTTCTGATTTTGGTCAATAGTATGATTCTTCTATCTAAGATGGGAAGCACATTAGTGATGATAGAAAGTATACAAATGAGGTTGTTGGTCAATGTGTTATGTCGGTGCTCACACAAGAGCATGGTTGTGTTGTGCATCCACTTCTTATAAATTTATTAGGACATGTTTAGTGGGATATTGGTTCTTAGAAATATGATTATCAGAGTGTGGATTATTATCAAGATATTAAGATTACTTTTAATTATTCATGGATTTCAAGAAAATGGAGTGACATCTCAGATGATGGGAGGGATAAAGAGAAATGGACAATTTTATTGGACATTTCTCATCTTTATTATTTGAGTAATAGTTCCCATATTTCCTTTAAATATGTTGTTTTAAATGGAAATGGAAAATTATTCATCAATGATGGGCTGAATCCGACCCCTAAGAAAAGAATCCCATGGATGGATTGCACCAATTTTATAAGGAATATGTCTACTATATCCTTTTATAAGGTACAAAATATCAAGCTCACTCTAAAGCTGGAAAGGTCTAAGGTAGAGATCCTTTGGATCCTCGATCAAAGTAATTCTTAGTCAGAATGGGAAACTAATGATGACACTGATGAATCTAATTTTTATTGTTAGAATGATTATTCTATTTCTGATTCGTAATCTCTATTTATGGATGAGAGAATGTCTCTTCATGTGACCCCATCAACTTTTTTTGATTTTATGTTTTATTTTTCATTCAAATTTTATAAAATGTTTGGATCTTTGGATTATGACTAGACCTTTTTCATATATATAAATGTATAAACCATATTTTAATAATTCAATTAGTCGTGTTTATATATTCCATTATAATGAATATATAATAACTATGATATTAAATTATAATATTTAATTGTCTTTTTTAAAATTGATATGGTGTATCATGTACATAATCAAACATAGTGTTTCCATTGAAAAACAAGGTAAGTTACATTCTCCCCAACTTTAATAAATTTTATCCCCACAATTTGAACTCAGGATCAAAAACCAGATGTTTAACTTTTTAAAATACCTTTTTTGAAATCCCAAATCAAAAAAATGATTAACGAAACATCCAATTTAAAAGAAAAAAATGGAAGTATGAAGGTCATCTAAGATAACACATATGAGGGTTCCATATAGAAAAACATATAAATGGAAGAGAAAAAAAGATATCAAGTTCTGTGGGAGATTGATATATAATGTGGTTATTATAAAGGTAACCACCACAAAATCATAAATCGGTGATGGTTTAATAGCTTATTGATTACTTAGTAAGAATTGTAAATGGTTAACGTTTTTCTTTCGATATAATTTTCATAGACTTGAGTAATTTATTTAATTCCTAGACTAAGATCATATGGAAACATAGTTGACAAGAAAATATTTTTCTATTAATTAATTTCTTCCAAAGACTCATATTTCCTCTCAAAAATGCGTATTCAAGATGAATTTTCAAACCTGAAACACTATAATTAATAGGATTTAAATATGAAAACTCCAAAAAAAACATATCTAAGTTGTTTTCAAATTTACATCATTCTACTTTATAAAATTACCATTTGCAGAAATTGATTAGGCAATGTGAAAAAATAACAACACCCTATCAAAGTTGTCACATCAAGCTAGATTGGAATTTCTGAACCTTTTTACATGTGATCAATTTCTGTACAAAGAGGAAGAAAAATCATCAGTGACTGTAAAAAAGTTTCATCCATTTAATTTTTATATATCAACACATTTCATTGTAATATATGTGTTATAATCTAAAAATTATGTCATGTAAAATTCATTGACTATTAATTGAATTTTCATAAATACCAAAAAATAATCTATATTTGAAGTGTTAAAATAAGAAGGGTTAGTGTTAAAACATAGAGGGTCGATGTTAAAATATGTAAATGACTCCATCTAAACATGTTGAAATGGTTTAAATTATAGAACTTCTTACATATTCTAGATTGGAAAAATTTATTTATAAGCACATGTGATTATTCATACTTCAATATCATTATAGGGAACAAAAAACTACAAAACACCAGAATTAACAAGATATAAATAGCAGAACTCCACAAAAAATATTTTTGAATTATTTTCATATTTACTCCATTATTTACACTAAAATTATGGCTTTCCAGCTTTAGGGCCTTCATCCCATCTTCATGGGCCACTTGGCCTTGGTTCTAAGGGCTATGTAATGGGTCTCCCTCTAACCATATATAAAGAGGTATTTGATCTCATAATAAAAAGTGGATTTGTCCCCAACCTTAAAAAAATATTTTCTGCTATATTAGGCCCTTCTTTAGAAATAAATTATGAATTATACATAAAAAAACCCTCTCAAAGTTTTCACATCATCCTAGATTGGAATTTTTTTACCTTTTTCACGCACGAATTTCTTCTTTACAATGGTGAAGACACATCTTCAGTTCCTACAAAAACAATTCATCCATTTAATTATAATATTTGAACACATTAAATTATAACATATCTATTACAATATAAAAATTTTGTTACGTGAAATTTATGGATTTCTAATTGAATTTTTAAAAAAAACTGGAGGAGGAGTGCTAAAATATAGAGGGTCGATATTATAACCAGGAACGTCAATGTAAAAAAATATGAATTATGTCATCTAAAAATGTTTTCATGATTTGAATATAAATCTTCATACATCTTTCTAACATCATCAATTAATTTATAAACACTATTTTTTATTCATACCTCAACATCATTGTATGTAACACAAAACCAAAAATAACTAAAATTCGTATAAGTTAAGTAGAAAAACTCTAAAAAACATATATGAATTATTTTCATATTTAAATAACTATCCTATTTAACATGACCTTATTTATAAAAATATTATTCTTCATACAAACCTCTCAAACTTTTCACATCACCCTAGATTTGGATTTCTAATCCTTTTTTTCTTGTGATCAACTTCTTTACAATTAATAAGACACGTCTTCGAGGGATGAAAAAAATCATCCATTTAATTTTCATATGTAAACACATTCAATAGTAACATTTGTTTTACAATCTAAAAAAAATATTATGTGAGTTTCATGGAGTTTTTGTAGACTTCACAATAACCAAAACAAAAAAAAAACCTATAGCAGGAGTGTTAAAATCTTGGGGCTTGATGTTAAAACCTAGAGGGTATTTGTTAAAATATATAAATTATGTCATATAAACATGTTATCATGGTTTAAATTTTATAATTTCATACATATTCATTATTTCATCAATTATTTGGTAAATTCCTATGATTATTCTTACCTCGACATCATTGTAAGTAATATGAAACCACAAAAAACATTAATTAATATGATTTAAATAGGATAAATCCACAAAAACCTATTTCAATTGTTTTAAGATTCATGTCATTGTTCACTCCAATATTCCATTATTTAGAAATAGATTAGGAAACTTAGAAAAAAACAACACCCTCTGAAATTCATCACATTTACTTGGATTGGGATTTGTACACCTCTATCATGTGTGACCAACTTATTTACAATGAGAATAATGATACAACAAATTATTTTTAGATTAAGACTCTTTATGGTTGTGAGATGGTCTATTGGGAGGTTAAGAATTAATCTATGGTTATAAAAAACTTTTGATCCATATAATCATTATATTCTAATGCATTTAAATTTGGAATATCATTGGCTGAATTGGATGCATAAATCCAAGATAAATTTGTTTTTGGGTACTAAACAGGTAACAATCTTCTACATATTTTTTAACTGGTTACCATGTAATTTTTTTTATTATTACACATGCATGATCACAATAGATCCCACTCATTTTCTACGATTGACAAGTTCCTTCCTAACTGCCTAGTAGTAAAGTGATATCCACATTACTTGTCTGATATACGACAATATTATGTCCATATTTCTCTACTATCAAAGTTTCAACCCCTTATAATTTGACCATCAATTTTTTCTCAATATTGGGACTTACCCCATTTCTTCACCTTTTCATGACTTCCTTGGTGGTAAAAATATTTCTAACACAATTTATCATGATTCCTATTAATCACCACAAAATATTGTTTCTCCTCCCCTTGGGAATCCATTTATTGAATGATTTAGCTAAATTGGTTGTGATATGATCCCATAAATGATGTAAAAATCATGACATTCCCCACCTATCAGCATCACCATTATTTTCAACCCAACTTTATAATTCTAGAAAAAATATTCAGAAATTGTTCATGAAAACATTAAAATCATTGTCTAAGTGATAATAAGTAATGAAATCCATTAATTTCAATTCCCTTTCTTATTTCCTCTTACCATTCCCCAATATAATTTTGTAATTTGAGAGCTAAAATCTTCTCTCACATGATGGTAACAATATTTATGTCTATCTCCCCCCAAACTTGTTCTAACGACTCTTTTAATATCATTGTGTCAATCAGATATAATAAGCAATTGAATAAAACTTTTAATTTATTTTATATTTTTTGAAAACAGTATCCAATCATCATATGTTTCTCTCCAAAAAGTTGAAGATAGTAATGATAATAGGATTTCATATGCATCATATGTTGATGCTTCCAATAAGGTACTTCTATAAGGACCACTGAGGTGACACCCATCCACAAGAAATATAGGTCATGAACTTAAGAATAAACCATATATGAAACATCCCTATGATATAAATTATCTTTCAAATATTCTATTTTCTAAAGATACCCACTTTTTAATTTTTTTGGATCAACTTACATTACTATATTTCATATCAAATAGATTAACATATATGACTACTCTGAAACCCCATATATTCCTCCAACTAATTTTTCCTTGGCTCTTAACTCTTAATGGTATGTAGGAGACATACCATAGTCTCTATAAAAGTTATATTTAGTTTTACTAATATATTTTTCAACATTTAACTTCACCTCATCTCAAATGATAGATGACATTAATAATGCCCATGATTTTTGACAAATTGTTAGTCTATCATGAAATGAGTGTATATTATCATTTTGAAAAGTGTTCACACAAATAAATAGAGTGGAATTATCCAATACATATGTTGTTAACATCCTCATTCAACTCACAACTTTTCAATTGGAAATATTCTTTTCAAGACTATTCCTTACATATTCGTAGTCAAACTTGTGTGAAATGATAAACTAGAAGATCATCTCCCTTAATGATTTGGAAGGAAGAAGAATATGGATAACATCCATTAACAATTCATTCCACTTTAAAGCATTTAACTCTAGAATCGAATGTGGAAAGCTACTAATAGCATAAGGTAGCATTTGAAAATCACCATTAGACGAACAACTTTGTTATGAATTTTCATATACTAATTTAATCATACAATTTAAATATCAAATGTAAATACATAACATGTGAACATAATACTAATATAAACAATTTTTACAAGTCATTATCTTAGATCTACATCCATTTTCAACTGCACTAATTTATCTAATGCTAAAATAATGTACACATGAGAAAAAATTTCATTGAATATTAACAATTTCTCAACTCCCTGATCATATATAAGGTCTAAATAATACCATTATCAAAATTTAATGTGTATTTTAAACCTAAAAATTACACATAAAAGTTGATAATTGATGATGACAATCATGATATTTCATCTAATGAAATCCCTTATACTAGTACTCTACCTAATGATCTTTTACATTCATTTTTCATTTTTCTTGTGAATTTCCAACAAGTAATCCATCAAAATGAAAATAAAAAACATTTACCTTTCCAAATAATTTTACATCAACTTGAATCAATAAACCAAAAAATTAATAAATATAAGACAATAAAACTCATTCTTGGTTCATATTTAAATCAATTAACAAAATAAATCAAAAACAATATAGGCAGTATTTATTTTATAGAAAATATGGTCTCAAATAAAGTAGGCATTGTGAGAAGGGAATCAATGATATTTTTTGGTGATAGAGGAGACAATAGTGGGAGGATGGAATTTCTTAGAGCAGGTTGACTGTGGTATAAGAAGAATGAATGCAATAGATGATGGTAGGAATAGTAGGAATGGACAATCACACTGAAGGATGATTAGAGGATCACACTAAGTAGAAGACAAGGGGATGAGATCATGAGAGGAGGAAGTGAGAGAGGAGGTGGAAACATGATGTGTGTAGGAGAGGAGGCAGTGTCTAGATGAGAACGAGAGAGGATATGGTGGATGGATGATCGCAGGAAAAAATAGCTATAGGTGCTGGAGGGAATTAGACCGGAGAAGGTGGGTAGTTTTCTAGGGTATAAGTCATTTAGATATCCTTCATAAATAAAGAGGTTTTTAGTTTTAAATTTTGTCAATTCTGGGTCCCCAATCAAAATTATGTCTCTATTTTGGTTTGTAAGCGTCATTTTCCATTTCATCAATTCCTCCCCAGTTTTTTTCTCAGCCACGAAACTCCTCCCCTCTCCCTCTCTTTCTCTCTACCTTCAAATATAAAATGGGCTTTATTTCCTTCACTAAAACACCAAAACACCCACCCATGAATATTTCTACCCATTTCCTTATCTCCTCCCACACACAAGTTCTTCACAATTCAAAATTATCTTGTTCAATTTTCTTTTCAATCATCAACAGAGAACAAGAAAGTGTGGGGCCTCGAAGGAGAGATGACATAGGGAAGGTACCTGGCCAGGAGGCTACATTCCCACATCACCGACCCTCGACCTCCTATATATCAACCCAATTCCTTTTATGGAATATCCTTATGTCCTACCAAATGTTGCTTTAGATATTTAATTACACCTTGGTCTCCAATAGAGGAGGGACCACCATGCCACAACACTCACCCAGCGACACCCCACGGACTGACGCTACTAAAAACCATTGACCACCATACTAAAACAAAAAAACAGAATAGTCCCTCCTAGTTTTTCATTTCATGATGAAATATATTATTAAATTTTGTAATAGCTTTACCATGGATGGAAGTAGTGAGTGAAGGTCAACCCTGAGAGTGGGAAAGAATGACTAGTTGAAGAGTATGCATGGTGAAAATATGGACTTAAGGACATTTTAGGTGCCAAATACCCCATGTATGATTAACTATTGTTTTGGAATAAATCATGTCATATTTTTTCATATTATTATAATGGGATAATGAGGGATAAATTTATAAAATTCATGGACATTGATAGTTAATTAAATAACCATCCATCAAAACTATTTTATCCCCATTTAATGGGTTATGTCCTTTACAATTATGTATTAATCAAAATTTTGTACATTTCATCAAAACTGATGCAGAACAGAGAGTAAGAAAATGATAGAAATAATTTTAAGTGGGAGAAAATCTAGAAGACTCAAATATAGAAGGTTTGATTGATCAAGATATGTTTTTTATTTTAAATTTTATTTATCTTTCAATTTAACAAATACATATTTTAAGGATCCTAAATTAAATGAAAATAACTTACATGTTGTATCAAAGTAGGTTACAAAATATTTTTTTAATATGTAAATTTATTATTATTTGTTGTATTGAATTTATTGTTTGATTCATTGAATTTATGAATCTATTGTGAATTTTTTTCTCCTTAAAAATATGAAGTTCCATTCTTTTGGAATCCTAATATAATGCCTCTCTCCTCTTGTTTCATATTTTAAAATTTCTTATTTATTTATTTTTATTATTTTGAATTGGTTTCAAAATACATTGGATTATAATTTTTTATGTGGAATTTTTGAAATCCTAATATGATGTGAAATTTTTTTGAAATCCTAATATGCTATGTAAAATTTTGAAATTCTAATATACTACCTTACTTCATAGTTTTAGAATTTTTTATGATTTATTTATTTATTTCAAGAAGTGGAAAACTAAAATGGTATTTATATTAAACAGTTTGACTCTATCTTCATTTTTAAAATTTTTAACCTTTACTTATTTATTTATTATTAATATTTCATATTAAATTAGATGGTGTTTCAGTTAAAAAACGAGTTTTTAATTTATTTTGTTATTTAGAGACAAGTAATTTTTTTATATTGGAAAATGTTATTATGGTTATTAAATTTTTGTTTATATTGATTAATTAACTTGATGAGTTAACAAATAAATAAATTATATAATATAGTATTATGTTATTTAATTTTTAATATATTCATTACTTTTTTAAAATTAATAGTATATGGTATATAGATTAGATTTATTTTTTAAAAATTGCTATTATTTATTACAGGGTTTTCATTTAATAAATAAATAATATTAAATTGTATAGATATGTGTTTTAAAATTATTGGCTCTAATAAATTTAAAATTATTAATTTTTAATTATTTGAAAATAATTATTAGTGTTTTAAATTTAATTCCAAACAAATGAAAGAAATATTGAACAAAATTTGGATTTAGGTTTATTAAATATATATATATATATAAGTTATGTTATTATGCTTTATATTTGGAACATTACTATATGAGATTTATTAATCACCAAATTTGTCAAATAATAAAGTAAAAATTGTTCTAAATTATGCTAAAATCATATATATTGATTTATCATAAATTCGATACTCTTACGATATTTTATGAGTAATTCAAATTCATTATTATAGAATATTAATTAACTACCCAAAATAAATTTTCATATTATTATAATTTATAAATATAATTATTGGTGATATATATATGAATTCTGAGATTTATTTATATATCTAAAGATAATAAATAAATCTAATTAATTAATATATTAATTCCAAATAAAGTTAATTTAATTTGTATCAATTATGATTGTGTGTTAGTGTATAACTCAAAGGATAACATAAATACACATTTTATCTTAAATAATTTTTCTAAATTGATGTATTATTATTATTTCAAAGAATTAAATTTAAGTATGTATTTATTGCATTTAGCTTTTCATCATCATTTCACTCACATGCATCAATTGTTCTGATCATTAATGGATTAAATTTATATGATTGTAGTGATAAAATCCAATTTTACTTTGGTGTATTTGATCTTGATTTATCTCTTCAGATAGTGAAACCTTCTAATTTAACGGATGATAGTTTTGATGATGATATAGTATATTATACAACATGGGAAAGATCAAACATGTCGATTTTGATGTTCATGCGAATGAGAATAGGAAGTAACATCGTGTCCGGTCTCCCAAAAATTGAAAGTGCTAAAGAATTTATGAAATATTTTAGAGAATGAGCTAAAAATATTGAAAAATTTCTTTTTGGGACATTAACGAGTACATTAACCACCATCATGTTCGATGGTTCTCATACAATGCACGATAATGTCATTGAAACGAAAAATATTATGGAAAGACTTAAATATTTGTGAATATAAGTGGATGAAATTTTCCTTGTATAATTTGTCTTAAACTCATTGGTATTTGAGTATATACCATTCCAAATGAACTACAAATCCATGAAAGATAGGACGTGCATGAATTGCACAATATTCTAGTTAAAGAGGAAACATGTTTAAAGAGTCAAGGAATCCACTTTGTCCATTATGTGCATCATCAAGGTGGAAATAAGTATGTGTAAGAGTTGGTTTCCTAGAACCAACTGTTTATACTTTGATTACAATAAAATTTAATAAATTTAAATAGTAAACATCTTATTACATATTGTTCATTGTTCTGCTTGACTATAGTGTAATAATGTCTTGGAGTATTTGTCACATTGAAAATGTCATAGCAGTTCCCCACTGTGATGAAAACTTTTAAGTGCTATGAAAATATTCTTAAATACAATTCTTTGGTTGGATGAAATACTATAATGGGATACATAGTATACAGATGGTCATGTGCGAGTACTCGTAAGAAGACGAGACTTCTACTCATGAAATTTGGACTTGATAACCTCCAAGATGGGAGATTATGAGAACAGAACCTCCAGTAGGAATTCCACATGTTTTAGTGTCATTGGATATTCTTATATGTAAGTGTGTGTAATGATCCTTAGACTTTAATATTATTATTAATTCATGTCACGACTTGTGCAATTTGATTTACTGACAAAAACTGTCACACAGACAGTTGGGGAGAAGTATGGTACCTTGGGTGAACCATGGGTGGTATGTTGTTGATGGATAAGTCAAGGAAGTATTTGTAACTTCTATTTATGGAAGTTGATATCTTGTCCCTTTGATTGAAATAGAACTGTTGTGTGAAATTCCATGGTCATGGTGTAACGATGAGTTTATTTCAGGTAGTCAAAGAATGACATATCGAGTACAAAGGTTGATGAAACTATCATGAAACCTAATTGATGAGATATTTAGACAATGGGATTATATTATACAGTAAGAATTCATATGTGGATGTCATTTTTGCAACTTTATGTTCTTTATCTTGGGTTCCTTGACCCATTGCTAGACATTACTCTTGGACTTTAGGCAAGCCCGCCTAATGCAAACAAGAATTAATCATAGCAGGTCACAAACATTTTGTTTCTATTGGTCTCAGTTAAATTCTATTTTAATTTTATTAATAAATATTATTCTCAATAAATTGGAATAGTTTTATTCATGTTATAATGATTTCATAAATTAAATAAATATTTATTCACAGGATTGTGGATAAAATATATTTATTTATTTTATTAAAAATTTAATAAATATTTATTTACTAGTTTGAAAATAAAATATTTATTTAAGAGAATAAATTATTTATTTATTTATTCAAGTGTTCAATAAGTGTAAGTGGAGTTCAAGTGGACTAAGGTTGGTCTGGTAGTAAAATAATAATTTAAAAGTGGGTAAATAATTATTTAACTAGTTGGCACAAATTAAAATAATAATAACACTACTATTATATTGTGACACAGAATTTTATTTATAAATCTATTTTGTGCAAGTTATCCCACCATAAATAATGAAGTAGTATTATTATTAAAAGTATGGGTTTTCTCTAAGGTCATGAATTTATTTAATTGTTGTTACACAATTAAATATTATAAATAAATCCCCATTTTGATAAATAGAAATGTACGTCTATTCTGTCATGTACTGAACTATATGCCTGGTGAATTGAGAATTAGTGAGATAAATAATTTCTCTCTCGAATTCTCTTCCCACCCCTCTCAAGAATGATAAACATTCTTCTAGGCTGAAGAAAAATCAATCAAGAACGATTGATACAAGACATTCTCTTTTCCATGCTAGCACCTAGATAATGAGTGGTGTCGATCGAAGGCCATCAGAGCACGTGTGGATCAACTCTAGAGGGATTCTAGTTTGGATACTATTAAGCACAATGATATAATCTGAGAGGGTCATTCCAGACGATCAACATCATCAACGAAGAAAAAATTGACTACCCAAGGATTGTTTTCTTTATGAAATTAATTAAATTAATTATAAACATGATATTTGAGATCCTATCTAAAGGTTTCAGTACTCTTTTTTATTTATCTATATATTTTATTCTATTACATGGAGACTGGCATTCATCGTCGTATTAATCCCAGAATAATCATTGATCATGGAAAAAATTAATGTTAGTCACCGTACCAACCATGCTTCCGCTGCACCCAAAACCTTCAAGTGGTATCAGAGAGGTTACATCATAGTTTATAATTATTTAAATAATTTGTTGATGATTTATGGTTTAATAATTTATTTTTTCAATTCATGTTAATCATTTTTCAAATCTGAATCTTGATATTTGTTCCTCCTCTTTTGTTTCTCGTTCACCATATAAAAATGATATTTTCTTTTAATTTTGATTAACATAAAATAGAGGATCTCATCTGAAGGTCCCAAAACATCATGGCCATATAATACCAGAATACACGGCATGTAGTTGGATTCACATGTCATGTATCAAGGTTCGATTCATCAGGACTAGTCCACCAAACCAAGTTGTGGCATTGGAGTTTTTATAAGTCTTAAAGACTCTCTGTGTTGACTAGGAACATGTAGCACATGGTTTCCATATTACAAGTTGTGTAGCCCACTGGACACAGCATGTAGTCCCTTCGGGTTAGGGTTGGATTATGTACCCTATACATGGCTTGCCCGGCTGGAAACCGTGTAATAAGGATACTTCATGGATGTTTCCCACTGGACACACCATGTATTCTAAGGATTTCCGAAGTACATATACACGTTGTATCCCCGGGCGCGTACTTCGGATGGATGGTGAATGATAGGACACATTGTGTAGTAGGAACTATATGCTGTTTACACATCCAAATTACACAGATTTATTAAAATTTATTATTATATTATACAAACCCTTGAGACGTGTACCCTGGTACAAGCACAAATCTAGGGCACAACACATTATAGGTGTTTTATTTATATATATGTGTTTAATTTAACATTTGTGTAATATTCATTCTGGCTCATTGGGTTGTTATGAATGAGAATTCCTTGAGTTTCCTCCAAGGTATAAGTTACATTCAAAGATAATTTTAAATGGATTTATTTGATTAAAATTATGATGAATGAGAATATCAAAGAAAATTTATAAAAATGGTTTAAGATAAAGGGATTGATTAATTAAAGATGATAATTAATTGATTTGGGCATGATTTACCTCAAACAAGAATGATTAAATAATTGAAAATCAGTTATATTAAATGCATAACTTGTTTCATGTATGTGGGTGATCATTAGCTAGACCAAGACCTTTGTATGTGATTGGTTTCTTTGGATTTATTTATTAAATTAATTATTGGCATGTGAGCCATCTCTCCTCATTAATATGTAGGGCCTATGTGTCCATGGTTTCTTTTATGTAAACCCCATTTTACCCCTCACATATGTGTGAGTTTAAAAGAATATTTAATGGATGGAACTCCCAACATATAGGAGTCAGTTCTAGCTAGATCCGAGATGAAACCAATCCTAGGAGATAAAAAGGTGGATAGGTGGAAAGCTGTAAATATGAACCCAAAAGGTTCAAGGTGTTTCTCCCATAGGTTAGGGTTAGTTTATCAACTTCTAGATGATCTAACCATTAAAAAAGATCATGATCATTCCCTTTTCTTTATTTTATTTCTGTCAGTTTCATGGTTTATGATTATGTATGTGTTTTCGTGATCTCATAATTAATGAATTAAACAAGCATGCAAGATAGAACTATAATAAACCATGATTATGCGTAAATATTATCAATACATGGTCAATCACCTAAGTAATTTCCACTTAATATTAACAATATTGTGATAATGATAATATGAAATTCATGCATAAGAGATAAAAATCCCTCAAATAAAATATTAAGTTAGACCAAGCCTTCTGTTACTTGATTAAGGAAAAAACTCGATAAAACTATGTGTCTCACAAACCCTTGTTGGGACACTTAATTTTATATTGGAAGCCCTTATAAATAGTTTCAGGTTTACTTAACCATATTATATCAATAGGAGTATCCCTTGATAGAATTTTTGTAATATTGGTGGTAATAATTAAGGAAATCCAAAGTCAGGATTTCAAGATTGAGGAGTCCACTCAACAGATCAAGGGGCTGCAAGCCCACAGTTGGAAAAGAGATTCCTACCTAAATACCCTCAAATACCTTTACCAACCCTTTTTGGGGTTATGTGAAGGGGAATATAGATCCTTTCCACTATAATTTCATGGAAACTTTACATTCCGAGTTCAATAGTGAGGGCCATTAAGACTTGATAAAATAATGGGAGACTTAAATTAATTTATTATTTCTCAAAAAATGTAATCAAGAAAGTAATAATAATCTTCTCATTTAATTTTAGAAAAAAAATGACAAGATCTTCAACCACACTATCCCTATGATAAATTCTAGATAAAGACAACATCTTCATCGATAGTAACTTATAGGAATAGTTTAGACACCTTTAGGTTATCTTACACCATGAACTAAAGTCTTACGTGTTAGCATTACCCGATCCACCTACCAAATAGGTGAGTTATGAGCATTTCCTGGTTTGTGAGATATATATGAATGACGCGGTTGATGTTCAGTGTTTGATACTTTCATCAATGTCTAATAAGATCATGAAGCCTCAAAAAAACATGGATGCTTATAGCATTCTCAGGAACCTCTGTGGTCTTTACCAGGAGAGTGAAAGATATGAAAGGTTTGAGATCTCTAAGGCACTCTTTCAGAGTATTCTTGGATAGGGTTCCCCAGTTGGGCTTGATATAGTCAAGCTCATTGGCTATATTGAGTTCCTTGAGATTATATGGTTTAAACTCCATCGAAGAACTGGGCACTGATATCATTCTCGAATCACTCCCTCAAAGCTTCTCCATCTTTGTTGTTAATTTCAATATAAACAACATTGAGAAGTCTCTATCTGATATTCTTATCCTCATTCACCAAGAAGACAAAGATATGAAGTGCGAAAATCCTTCTTTACTTAATGTTAATAATATAAAAGGTAAGGTGAAGAGATTTAAGCCCAAATATTTTTCATGCCCTTCCAAGAAAAGTAAGATCAAATTGGAGGCAAGGGAGCAGGAAGCTCTTTGTTTTGCATGTGGCGAGAAGGGCCACTAGAAGAAGAATTGAACCTAGCATATGAAGAAAGGGGAAGCTTCGGGTGCATTTTATATATAATGTAATCTATCTATTTCTAAAAATTGGGTATTATATATAGCTTGTGATTCTCACATATGTATACAAAAACAAGAACCAAGTAGATTCAGGATGACTGGCCAAGGGGAGGTAGATCTATGAGCAGCTAATGGAGCCATACTTTCTATTGTAGTTGTTGGGGAATACCACCTCACGTTTCCAACTAGGATGATCTTAGTATTAAAAGGTTGTTATTGTGTGTCATCTGTTACGAAAATCATTATTTATGTATCCAGATTAGATACATATGGATTTGTTTTCACATTTGGAAATGAATGTTTCTATTTTTTACAAAGATCACATTAGTTTTGGTTGGGCACATTTATACAACAGTATTTATGTGTTGTATTACACAAACCAAGCAATGGAAATCAATAACAAATATACTTCACATAACTCATAACACACCCAACTTTAGCATCACTGGCTAGGTCATGTAAACGAAAGCCCCATTTAGTGGGAATAGGGAAAAGGCTAAAGAGATTCTTGAAGTGCTTCATAAAAATGTGTGTTGACCATTTCCAGTTGAAGCAAGGGGATGATACTCATACTTCATAACTTTTACTGATGATTTTAGTAGATATGGATATATCTACTTAATAAGGTATAAGTCGGATTCTTTTGATAAGATCAAAGAATACAAGAATGAAGTTGAGAACCAGCTTGGTAAGAAGATTAAGAAAATATTATTAGAACAAGGAGGATAATATCTTAATCTTGACTTCATTGATTACTTATGGGAGTTTGGGATCCTATACCAACTCACTCCTCCTTACACATACCAGTGGAATGGTGTGAGAAAAAAGAGGAACCACACCTTGTTGAACATGGTGAGATCAATGATGAGTCATGAGATTATTACATTATAATTTTGTGGATATATGTTACAAACAATAGCACACATACTAAACCAAGTACCAACTAAATCGATAAATGTTAGTCTATAAGAGTTCTAGAGTGGAAATAAATCCATGTTATCGAATTTACATGTGTGGAAAATCGATGCATCTGTTAAGGCCTCTTAGGGTAACAAACTTGAACCCTGAGGCACAAAGTCTACCTTTATAGGATACTCCAAGGAAACAAAGGGATCTTACCAATAAAACCCCTTAGACAAAGAGTTATAGTAGAAAGACATGCCATATTATTTAAGAGGGATCACATCTCCAAAAGAGATAGTGGGAGAAAGATATACTTCGATGAATTTGTGGCTCAAGGTACACAAGAGTTGGTATAGGAATAGATTCCACAAAGCCATGTGGATGAAAGAACAGTTATAGAGATACAAGAACTGCATAGGAGTACAAGAGAGTTTAGAGAGATGGAATGGTACAGTTTTTGTGTTATTGAGGAAGGTGTCTCATTATTTGTTGATAATAATGATCATATAACCAACAAGGTAGCAGTAAGTGGCACAGATGTTATCGAGTGGAAATATGCCATGAATTATGAAATGTATTCCATGTACCAAAACCATGTCTGGATTTCAGTATATCCTCCAGTTGATGCAAATCTTATTGGTTGAAAATGGGTATTCAAGAAGAAACTAGACATAGAAGGACAATTCAGTTCCTAAAAGACACGACTGGTTACAAAAAGGTTCAAGTAGCATCAATGCATTGACTATGACAAATCATTTTCACCAGTGGAAATAATGAAATCCATCAAAATTATATTGTCCATTTCTTCTTACCATGAATATGAGATTTGGAAAATAGATTTCAGAACATACTTCCTTAATAGGATAATTTAGGAAAATTTCAACATAACACAACCTGAGGGGTTTATGACTCCAAAGGAAACCAATAAGATATGCAATTTTAATAAATCCATATATTTATTACATCAAGCATCCAGGTCATGGGACATTTGTTTTGAGGAATCTATAAAAAATACTTTATGAAGAATAAATGTGATCCTTGTGTCTACAAATAGTTTAGTGGGAGTGCATTTGTTTCATGAATAGTATATGTTGATAACATATTACTTATTGGAAATGAGATATGAGTCTTAAAGTATATTAAGGAATGGTTTAATCAATGGTTCTCCAGGAAGGACTTGGGTGTGGCAGTATAAATTCTTGGGATCAAGATCCATTGTGATATATCCAAGAGATTTTTGGGCCTAAGTCGATGTACATGCGTTGATATGATACTTAAGAGATTCAATATGAAATAATCCAGGAGGGGATTGTTGCGAGTGTCACATAGCATTCATATTTCTAAGAAAATGTGTCCTTAAACACATGAGGAAAGAAAGATAATTAAAATGAATCCATACACATTAGTGATTGGGTCAGTCATATATACCATGCAATGTACTAGGCTCGATGTCACCTGTGCATTGAGTATAGTAGGAAGATATCAAGCTGACCCAGGTGACCGTCATCGGATGGAAGTCAAGACTATCCTAAAGTATCAAAGGCATACTAAGGATATGTTCCTAGTTCATGGAGGAGATGGGGAACTATTCATTAGAGGATATGCAAATTCTATTTTCCAGACTGATCAAGATGACATGAAGTTTAAAACAGGATACATATTTACTTTTAATAGAGGTGCAGTGAGCTGGAAGAGCTCAAAGCATAGTGTAGTCGTAGATTCTATAGTAGATTCCTAGTATATCACATCTTCTAAGGCAGTTAAAGAAGTAGTTTGGATGCAAAGCTTCATCCAGGATATGGATATGATACCTTGTAGTAAAGATACCAATGCACTATACTGTGATAATACTACAACAGTGGCACTCGCAAAAGACTGAAGGTCACATCAGCGGATGAAGCACATACTTTGGAAGTATCATATCTTGAGTTATTTTTATTAGAGATTTGAAGTTGTAGTAAGTAGTATTTCAATGAAAGGAAACATGGAAGACCCCTTGACTAAAGCCTTGACTTAGTAGAAACATGATCATCATGTGAGTTCTAGCGAACTGAAAGTCATAGGCAGTTGGCTCCAGTCCAAGTGGGAGTGTGTAAGAGTTGGTGTCCTAGAAAAAACTGTTTGTACTTTGATTACATGAATATTTAATATATTTAAATATTAAACATCTTATTACAAACTTTTCGTTGTTCTACATGACTATAGTGTAATAATGTCCTAAAGTATTTGTCACATCAACAAGGTCATAAAAGTTACCCGCTACGATGAGAACCTTGAAGTGCTATGAAAATATTCTTAAATATTGTTCTATGGTTAGATGACATACTATAATGGGACATATTGTATACAAACTTTCATGTGCTAGTACTTATAAGAAGATGAGACTTCATATCATGAAGTTTTCACTTGGTAATCTCCAAGATGGGAGATTATGAGAACAAACCCACCAGTTGAAATTTTGTATGTTTTGGTTTCATCATATATTCTTATCTACAAGCAAGTGTAATGATCCTTAGACATTAAGATTATCATTAATACATGACATGACTTGTGAACATTTATTTACTAATGAAAATATTCATGTGGACAATTGGCGGGATGTAGGGTATGTTGGGTGCTTCATAAGTGGCATGTTATTAATGTATAAGTAAAGGAAGGATTTTTCCTTTCTATTTATAGAAGTTGATATATTGTCCATTGGATTTAAATAGAACCGTCACACAAAATTCCATGGCCATGGTGTAACGATGAGTTTATTTCAGGTAGTCAAAGAATGATGTATCAAGCCCAAATGTTAATGATGATATCATAAAACCTATATAATGAGATATTGAGACAAATGGATTATATTACACAGTGAGCATTCATATGTGGATGTTGTTGTTGTGACTTTAAGTTCATTCCCTTGGGTGCCTTGATATATTTATAGATATTACTCTCGAACTTTAGGCAGACATGCCTAATGTTAATGAGAAATAATATTAGAGGGTCACACACTAAGTGTTTCTGCTGGTCTCGGTTAAATTCTATTTCTATTTAATTAATCAATATTATTCTCAAGACCGTGGAATACTTTTATTCAAGTTAAAATGATTTCATAAATTAAATAAATATTTATTCACTAGACTGTGGGTAAAATATATTTATTTATTTTATTGAACAATAAATAAATATTTATTTACTATTTTTTAAATCAATATTAATTTAAGAGAATAAATTATTTATTTATTTATTCAGGTGTTCAGTAATGGGAAGTGGAGTTCGACCGGACCAAGGTTGGTCCGATAGTAAAATAATTATTTTCAATATGGTAAATAATTATTTAACCAGTTGGCACAAATTAATATAATAATAATGCTGCTATTATTTTGTGACATGGAATTTTATTTATAATTCCATTTTGTGCAAGTTGGAGCACCATAAATAATGACACAGTATTATTATTAAGAGCATGGATTTTCTCTAACGTCATGAATGTATTTAATTGTTGTTACACAATTAAATATTGTAACTGAATCCCCACATCTATAAATATACATGTACATATGTTATGACATGTACCAAACTACACACCTAGTGAATTGAGAATTTTTTATCTAAACAATTTCTCTATCAAATTCTATTCCCTCCCCTCTCAAGAACAAGATAACTTCTTCAAGGCCAAAGAACAAATGATCAAGAACGACCGACATAAGACACTCGCTTCACCATGCTAGAACCCAGATAATGAGTGGTGTTGATCAAAGTCCATTGAAGAACGTGTGGATCACCACTATAGGGATTCTAGTTTGGATCCTAGCAAGTGAAATGATATAATCTAGAAGGGTCATTCAGGATGATCAACATCATCAATGAAGAAAATGATAAAATCTAGGTATTTTTTTCTTTATGAAATTAAATAAATTAATTATAAACATGATGTGAAAGATCCTCTCTAAAGGTTTCGGGCCTCTTCCTTCTTTGTCTAAATCTTTGATTCTATTCCATAGAGACTGTAATTCATCGTCGTATTAATCCCAAAATAATCATTAATCATGGTAAAAATTAAAGTTGGGCACCATACCAACTATGCTTCCGCTACACCCGGAACCTTCAGTATGGTATAAAGAAACTTGGAAAAATAAATGGGCCATTTAAGGTTAATGAGTCCTCTAGAAATAACTAGAAGAACACAAATAAAGACAAATTCTATTTCTGTGGGAAATGTGGACATTTCCATAAGTATTTATTGAAACTAAAGGCTTGGATTGAAAATAAAGGTATGAAATATGATTATACATGTTGTGAATAAATATTAGCTAAAGTCACATATAATACATGGTGGATTTATTTTGGTTGTATGACTCATGTTTCTAATACGATGTAGGGATTACTTTTTGACCAAATCACAAGCCCGACTAAAAAAGTTCATCTTCATGGGGAATAGAGTTAAAGTCCCAGTGGAAGTAGTTGGGAATTACCATTTTAACCTTGATAGTGGATATAATATGGATCTATGTGGTACCTTCAATAAACCTTGTATATCTAGAAATTTTATTACATTATCAAAACTTTATGTTGTAGGATACACTTTTAGTTTTGGTAATATATATTTAAGTTAGTTTAAGCATACATAAATGATTGGATCTGGTTTATTGTATGATGGTTTATATAAACTGAATCTTGATAATATGTATATGGAAACACTAATGAACTTACATCATAATTTTGGTACAATACACATTTTATTAAATGAAAAGTCTGCTTAATTATGGTGAAAAAATTTATGTCATATTTCCAAAGAAATATTAGAGAGATTGATTAAGATTGAAACCCTTCCAAATATGGATTTTACATACCTAAACATTTATGTGTATTGTATTAAAGGAAAACAAAAAAACACACAAATAAAATATCTACAAGAAGATATCAAATCCTTGAGATCATACATAGCAATATATATAGACATTTTTATATCAATTATTTTAGTGAAGAAAAAACATTATCACCTTTATTGAGGATTTTTCAAATAATGGATATGTCTATTTTTTGCATGAGAAATCTCAAGAAATTATTACCCTCGAAATTTATGTAAATGATGTTGAGAGACAATTAAACAGAAAGGTGAAATTTATAAGGATTGATTGAGGTGGTTAATATTATAGAAGATTTGATGAATGTGGAAAAAGCCCTGGTCTATTTGGAATGTTTACAGAAATTCATGGAATATATGAAAAATACACTATTCCAAGAACACCCCAAAAAATGTTTTAGTAGAAAGGCATAATATAAATTTAATGGATATAGTTAGGAGTATGTTAAGTAATTTTTCTTTAACCTTATCATTATGGATGCATGATTTAAAAACCATCATGTATTTATTGAATAGGGTTCCTAGTAGAGTAGCTCCAAATACTACTTTTGAACTTTGGACGGGTAGGAAACTTGTTTTGAGACATCTTCATGTATAGGGGTTTCATGAAGAAATAAGGGAATATAATCCACAACAATGAAAAATTAATGTAAGAACAATCAACAGATATTTCATTGGATATTTAGAGAAATTAAAGGGGTATATATTTTATTATCCTAACCATAGTATAAGATTTGTTGAAACTAGAAATTCTATATTTATTAAAAATGGTGAATCTAGTGGGAGTGAAGTTCCCCAAAATGAGGAAATTATGGAAGTTAGAATTCAATTTCTGTTTTCCTATACTCCAACTTCACATGTTGTTATTCCTTAAATTATTGCACCACAAAAAAATCATGTATAATAACAACATAATTTTCTCAAATCTAAAATGAATAAATGGTTGAAGAACCATAAGAAATAGTGTTAAGAAGACCCCAAAGGGGAAAGAATTTCAGCTATTTTTGATGACTATATGGTATATTTGCATGATATAGAAAGTGATATTGGCATTGATAATGATCTAGTGCCATATTCTCAAGCCATCAATCATGATAATTATGATAAATGGTTAGATTCCATGAAATGTGAGTTTAATTGCATGGAAAAAAATAAATTATGGGACCTTATGGAATTGCCTAAAGGATACAAGAGAGTTGGAGATAAATGGGTCTTTAAAACTATAAGTTACTCTTAGGGTAACCTTGATTGTTACAATTCTAAACTTGTTTCTAAAGGATTCACTCAAAATGATGGTATGAACTATAAGAAATACTTCATAGTAGTTTTTAAGAAAGATTAGTTCAGAATTATTATGGCATTGGTAGGTCAGTATAATTCAGAGTGGTGATCTTGGTTTCTCTCAGGAGCTTTTATATGAGAGATTTCCTAACTATTGCCATAGTTTTCTCAGACTTGGTCATCCCTCTATTTACTGTGGCAAAAAACAGGACTGTCATAAGGTTAAGCAACCCACCTGGGTTGAAAAACGGCATAAGGATGGTACCTCCCAAGTTGAACAAAAATTTTTCACAAGTAGATTGGATCATACACATAATTCTGAAAATCCACTTTCAGATTTTACTAATGCAGTTATTGAAAATGTGATTACCCCCTCTAAGATTGAACCTAATGGAACCCAGCACTCTAGTGATTCTATGAAGACCGATCCTCAGATTTACCTCCCCCTTCAAGAACAAAATGATATTACTGTATCAAATGAAAACTCAGAGGAAGAGGATCATGATGCCTTAGATTCCAATGTTGAGGAAGTTGACAAATCAGTTCAGATGGAAGAATCCTACTTAAATAATATGGCCAAAAAAGGAAAAAACCTATGGTTGATGAGGATGGGTACATCACTCCACACCCAAGAAAAACTAGAATACGTAAAGACTACTCAAACATAGAATGTACCATTGTTACCAGATTAGTGGACATCTCTAAAGCTGAGGATGTAGAAATCTCCCAAGGGAAGTCTCAAGTAGAGACTCCCAAAACAGAACCTAATAATGATCCTCAGAAAATGCCTCAAGTATCTGTTTCCAGTACTGTTTTTTACTACTTCTTGCCGCTTTTTGATGATCATGATATTCAGTAATGGATCAAGCATATGGATAGACAACAGGAGATTGCTCATCAAGAGCTTCAGGAAGGTAAGATTTCAACTGAGCAATATCTTTATATTAAAAGATCCATCTCCACTGAAAAATCAAGGATGAGCAGCAAATCATCTTGAAGCTGGCCTGGATGCTGCTCTTGTCTTGAATATCCCTGATTTAGAGATTTCGGTCCCTTTCTTCCAGATTTATTGATTGTTTTTTTTCAAAGGTATTTCAGAAAGAGCCTATGTTCTTTTGGTATTTTTGATGCTTCTTTCTTGGTTTTACTCTGCTGGATATCTTGCTCTTGACTTCTGGTTGTTATGATAGACATTTATTTCTTATTGTCTTGAGATTCTATATATTGGAATGTTGCTGAGTTTTTTGGGGTTTGTGTATCTGGATTATTTCTGGGCAGTCATGATCAGTATGAGGATTCAGTTTGAGGTCTTTCAATGGCCTAGACTACTGTGTCACATATTCGAATGTTTATCAGTTGATTTGGATCCTAAATCTTTGGGTTTTTTCTTCCTTCTATAAAGGTCAGGTCTTTTTCTCAATCTGAATGAAATGGTTTGGATTAATTGAATCTGCCCAGTTATCTTTTTCTCTTTCTTGGAACTAGTTCTGATCTGGTTAGTGGAATTCTGAATGGGTATGAGATGATGGCTATTGGTTTCAACTCAATACAGATTTCTCTCATTTTGAATCAGTTTGCAGTCTTTTCTACTTTACTTCATTTATCAACATCTGATCTGCCAGAACCTACTCTGAAACAGAACTATATTTTTGGAATTCTTCTCTGTTTTTAGTTGGTTTATTTTGTATTTTTCCATGACTCCTGGAATGCTTGTTGGATATCAATTATACTCTGTCTGTTTCAAGCAGTGTAGGTGGTCTGCAAATATGAAAAGTTCAGTTTGGCAAGTAGCCTACCTAATTTATTGGATGGATCTCTCTCATAATGAACCAGCCTTGAAGCTTTGAGCAGACTGGTGATTTTCTTTGGCTGACTTTATATTTTGGTTTGCTTTTCTTGAGTTTTTTATTTTAATCCATTTAATCCCTACTGGTGTAAGCTAATTACACCTCGAGGTTTGTTTTGTACTCTTCTGATTTTAATAAATTTCATTGGCGACATGAATTGGGAAACCAGTTCATGTCCCCAACTTCTCAAAAAAACCAATGATCAGTGTATATACCTGAATATCAATGTGAGTAAATTTATATTCTTGATTCTATATGTTGACAACATATTGCTTTCTAAAACTGATCTTGATCTGTTATTTGAGACCAAGAAATTCCTCTCTAATAATTTTGAATTGAAAGACATTGGAATAGCCAAGTATGTGATTAGAATAAAAATATTCCTTAATATAAATCAAGTTATATTGGGATTCCCTCAAAATTCATACATTAATAAAATTTTAGAGAGGTTTTGGATGAAAAAATGTTCAGTATCACCAGTTTAATTCAGAAAGAATATAACTTTAATCTAAATCAATGACCTAACAATGATTTGGAATGAAATCAAATGGAATGAATTCCTTATGCATCTATTGTTGGAAGCTTGATGTATGCTCAAACATGTACAAGGCCATATATAATCTTTGTAGTTGGTATGTTGGAAACATACTAATTTAATCTTGGACTAGAACATCATAGAGATGAAAAGAATGTTTTGTGATATTTTTAGGGAAAAAAGGATCACATGATTACATATAAAAGATCTAATGATCTTGAGGTGATTGGATACTCTGATTCGGACTTTTCTGACAGTGTTGATACTAGAAAGTCCAATTTTGGTGATTGTATCTTCTTGATAAAGAAGCAATGTCGTGAGAAAGTAAAAAAGAAATCAGTTATTGCTTCTTATACTATGGAAGTTCAATTTGTAGCATGATTCAAAGGTGCAATTTAGGGTATATGGTTGCAGAACTTTATTTAAGGACTTGGAATTGTTGACAGTATTTCCAAGCCCTTGAAAATTTATTCTGACAATGCCACAAAATTATTCTTTTACAAGAATGGCTGATATTCCAAAGGTGATAAAAACATGGAATTAAAGTACTTTGTAGTTAAGGAGGAAGTTCAAAAATGTAAGGTGTCAATTGAACATATTAGCACAAATATTATTATTGTCGACCCTTTGAAAAAAGGCTTGTCGCCCAAGACATTTATTATACATGTTGAATATATGGGAATTTCCATTGAGTAGGTTTCATTGTATGTATTGACTATGATGATTATTATAGTTAACACTTGGACTTATAAATGTTTTGATCATGTTGTCTATTTTTTCAATAAGTGCACATGATTGAATTGAATCACGATAACATAAATTGTCGTTAATAAAGAAGTTATTATTGGGATAATTATATATATATATATATATATATATCATTTTAATTATGATAGGGAAAATGTCAATATTGTAGTACATGGAGGGGAGTATATATTAATAGAGAATATAAAATCTTCATGAATCCTGTGGAAATTATTCTTAATTATGATGACTTTTTATACATGATAGAATAGATATAAATGTACATAATGACCGATTTAATATATTAAATATCAAGTAATACCACATGAGTTATGTGGGAGAATGTTGGAATAACTCACATCATATTTTGTTTAATATTATCATAATGGGATAATGAGGGATGAAGTTTTCAAATTGATAGACATTGATAGTTAATTAAATAATAACTCACATGAAAACTGTTGTATCCCTATTTAAAGGTTCATGTCCTTGTTAATTAAGTCTCAATTTCAATTTGGGAACATTCTATAGAAACTGTTGCAGAATAGAGAGGATGAAAATGATTAAAATCATTTTAAGTGGGACAAAATCAAGAAGACTTATTTTGAATTTAATGTGTCTTGATATGTGATAAATAAAGATTTTAATGATCCTAAGTTAAATTAAAATAACTTATATTTTAGACATTATTGTACAGATGTTCGTCCCTATATTCCATGTGTCACTCTTGACCATCTTGGGTGTACCTAAAATTCTTCAACGTTGCATGTCCTCTTTGAACAAAATTTGAACAAACAAAATGACTACTACATAAAATCATTTCATTCCTGCGCCACATGTGTCCACCAATTTATGACCTAATAATTGCCCCCTTTGTACTCGAGTGCATGTAAAATAGATAAAAGTTTCAACGAAAAATACTTCATCATAATTTTTCATAATTATTTCCCGTATTAGATGTGTCGATACAGTTGAAAAATAAATCAAGCGTAGTAGATACATATTATAGAATAGTGTGTGGTGGTGGTGGTCAAAGGAACTACTAAAGGTGAACCGACCTACATGTACAGGGCTGCCTCACCACCAAGAAGGTCTAGAGGTCCCACAACTACCCCCACCGTCTTTGACATCAGTCGCCGCCGCTGCCACAGGATCCATTGATCTCTCAGAAAATCCTCTTCAACTTAAGATCCGGACAGACCGCAGTGGCCCAGGGTTCGGTCTCCCCTAGTTTCCAGCAACCACCTGGATCCCCCACTCGCTCCTTGTCTTTCCCTTTTCCCTCTGATCCAGGAATCCATAGATTCCCCTACTCAAATCATGATCTTATGGATGATGGTTTAGCGCCTCCCCGGTCGAGCTACATCCTCATGGCGCCCCCTGCTCGTATAGGTGGAAACTTTCTACCTCCAAGGCCCGGTTTATCATAGATGGACATGGTGAGGAACCCTGGAAAGGAGAGCATGGATACCCGGCTAGCATATATATGTTTTGAAGAGGCATGAACTCCGTTCATGCTTCTTTATTCAGCTATGAAGTGTAAACGGGGTTCACACTTTTTAGTCGCGAAGAAAGAGGCATGAACCCGGTTCATGCCTCTTTATATATATATTTGTGTGTGTGTGTGTATTTATATATTTATTATTAATAATTAGTACCCAAACCGTGAAATTGCATGACATAATCATTTAATTACAAATTCACATGCACACGCTAATAATTTGGAGTTAATAAAAACTTTAGAAAAATGCAATATAGAAAGAGAAAGAAATGTAAGATTAAATAATAATTGATACTGGTTGACTGTTGAGAATCATATATGTAGGTAGAAAATATATGGTTAGGAGACACATGTCTTTAAAGACATGCTCTATAGTATAGATAATGGATTTTCTGCAAGTGAGTTGAGCCCTAATTCCTTCATCTCATTTGAAAAAAATAGTCCTACAAAAAAATGTCACCATAGGAAACAAAGTAGAAGGTTATAAATGTCAAAATAAATAATATAAAAGAATTGGAAATAGTGAAAAATCTACTAAATAAATGATACTGAAAAAATTGAAATATTTTCATTTTTTATTGAATTAAATACATGAATAAAATGATATTGAAAATTGAAATAGTGGAATATGGTTTTAGAAGATTTTTTTGATCTAATGGTGAATGTAATAAATTGGAACTAAAAATTGCATGGGGCGTAAAAGAAAATGATGGATTTTTTGTACATTTACAAAGGGTGAAAGAATTTTTGAACATATTGTAATTAAAATAATTGGAAGGAACCGTTAAATGAATATGGACAAGTGATATTATATAAAGGATAAACATTATAAAAAAGACAAAATTAAACTATGGGAATGATGCATCCATATCAGTTTATTAAATTTTAAATTGAACTACTGAAAATGATTGAATGATACTGAAAGGAGGATTTAGAAATGGTTAAGATATATTATTTCATGACTATATCTTTAAAGTTTAAAAAAATTGTTATAAAGAATATAAGACAATCATATATGGTGAAAATGAATACCAGAACGATATTTAGTAATGCTTTTCCAAAATTTAAAAGATTTAATCACTTTTTTCGAAGAAATTAAGAAACTGCAGAATAAATGATATTTGAGAAATATAAATATTTTATTTATTTATCAAATTAAATACACCAATCAAATGATATTGAAAATAGAAATGGTTGAGTAATTTTGTAGGAAAATTTTTATTAAGTTAACAATGAATGCAATAAATTGAAACTAAAAATTACAAGAGATGTAAAAGAAAATGATGGATTTTATATACATTTATTAAGTTAATGTTGAAAGAAATAATTTTATAGGAGACTATTTATTATTTTAATGGTGAACATTCTCTTTCTTTATCATCATGAATGTTCATTTATACATTACACCCTTCTTATTATTCATGTTTTCCATACGCAATGGCTCATTTTTTTATTATGTATACTTTTCTAGGTATATGATTAATTAATGTTACCCATATGAACTATTATATATGTTCTCAAAAATAATTATAAAATTATATTTAATATATTTAAATAATATATATATTTATTATATTTATATTTATTAAATTTTAATTCTATGTAAATACTTTTTAAATATATTTATTTGTAATTATGATTATAACTAAATATGTACAAATAATTATAAAATTAAAAAAAATACATATATTGTAATTTTGTAAATATATATCTATATAACTATATTTATAATTATATACAAATATTTATAAATATATTTATTTTTCGTTATAATTATAACTAAAAATAAATATATATATATGTAAATAATTTTAAATTATAATAAATATATTCATTATACTTATAAATAAATAAATATATATAATTAAAAAAATATATTTATAAATATATAAAAATAATTAAAAATAAATACAAATAGTTATAATTATAATTCATAAATAAATATAGATATATTTAAATAATTAAAAAATTATAATAAGTATATATTATTTATATATATTTATATATATTATATTTATAAATAAATAAAAATAGATATAATTATAATTCAAAATAAATGTACAATATTTAAATAATTAAAAAATATAATAAATATGTTAATTACCTATATTTGTAAAATTATAATTATATTTGTTATAATTTTATAATTATTTAAATATATATAAATTTACAATTTAAACTATTAATAAATATTTACTTATTAGAATTTTCAATTAAAAATAAATAAATATTTATTTACAATTATAAATATATATAAATATATTTGTATTTAAACAATTATTAATTTATAAAAAAATATATATTTATTTTTTTCATATATAATGTTATATTTAATTAAATAAATATATTTATAAATATGTAAAAATACTGATTAATAAATATAAATATTTATATTTATAATTATAATTATAAATAAATACAGATAAATTTAAATAATTATAATAATTATAATAATTATAATAATTATATATATTAATAAAATTATAATAAATATATTAATTGTACATATTAATAAAATTATAAATATTAGAAATAAAAATTTGTTATAATTTTATAGTTATTTAATTAAATACATATTCATTCATTTATTTATAATTATAAATAAATATATATTCATTTAAATAATTATAAAATTAGAAGAAATATAGTTATATATATATATATATATAATCTTATTAACATATATAATTAATATATTTATAATATATTTTTTATGATTATAAATATAATAAGTATATTTCTTATAATTTTATAAATATAAATAAATATTTATTTATTTATAGTTATAATTATAAATAAATATAAATATATTTATCATATATTATATTTTATAAATATATATAATTATAGGAATAAATTATTAACATTATATCTTTATCAATGCTGATAAAGGCATGTTTTACCATCGTTTTCTATTTTAGAATTGATAAAACATACCCTTGTCAGTGCTTTTTATCTAGCACTGATAAAAAGGTTCATCCGCTTTTATAAAGAAACCCGGACAGTCTCCTTCATTATCTCACCCCTCAAGCTCTTGTGGAATCTGATCCCTTTGTCATCGACCCCCTCCTCCACTGACCCTGCTCTGTCACTGACCCCTCCTCCGTCGCGACCCCTCTTACGGTGCGAACCATCCTCTGCGTTGACCCCACCTCAGCCGCAGACGCTCCTCCACCGCATATGCTCCTCAATTGTGGACGCTCCTCGGCCGCGGACTCGCCTCCATCGTGGACCCTCCTCTGTTGTCGACCCACCTCCATCGCGGACCCATTTCCACCATGAACCCCCCCTCCAAGATTTCTTAAAGCCCTTATACCTCAATCCTTGGGTGGTTTTGACTCCGATTGTTCAAGGAAACATCAAGTAATTCTCATTTCACGTGATTTATCTCTTTTTTTAGGGTTTCTCTCCCCCCTTTATTGAGTTATTATTTTTCAGCAGGTTGTTTGACATAATGTTGGTCTAATATTGTGTTATTGGGGAAAATATTCATGTTTGAGTTTTGATCAAGCCTTAATAGGGTCTTGTTGAGGTGTTGCTATGGTTTCAAATCGATTTTTGAAGGTTTCCAGGTGTTTGGTTGATAATTTTATGATTTTACATTATTATATGGTTTTGATATGCTTTCTTTTTTTCTTATATGTATTCCATTGATTATTCATGTGGTGAAAAACTTGTTTTTGGTAATGGTTTGACATGTAAATGTGATAAAAGATGGTTTTAGAAAATAAATTGGTTATATTTCTTATTTTATTTATGGTGGTGTTCCTTGATAATGTTTTATTCCTTTTGTGAAAGTTGAGAGTTGTTTTTTCAAAAGAGATATAATGGTGAAAATGTGTTGAAAATGGATTTCTCCAAGAGAAATGGATATTTAGTGTGTGTAGTCTTCCTTAATGTGTACCTTAAATGCGTTTTTGAATTATGAAAGTAATGTAAAGCATGTTATGAAATAGTTTTTATGTGAGAAATATTTTAAAAAGGGGCGTTGACCATATGATTAAATCACTGTTTAAGATCCCAACATGAAGGTGATAATTTGATCACATTAGTGATGTATACTCGGAATTTTCCCCTATTTGGTCATTAATTTGAAGTTGTTGTAATGAATATGAAGTGACCCACCACTGAGTGAAAACATGTTCTATATCAATGTAAGGTTTTCTCACCTTTTTATTCTATCCACAACCATATTCAATATAGACCATATTTTGGAGGTGGTGCCTCATTTTACTATGTATGAATCATACTCCTTGATCCCTCCCTCTACTACACATCCACATTTAATTCTAAACATCATTGAGGCATGTCCTTATTCCCTCTTATCATGAACAAGACCAATGGTCGATATAAAATTTTCTCTCCCCATACTTCTCCAATATTGTTGTTGATCTTGTGTTCTGAATTTTTTTCAATAGTCATTCCTCGCCAATTAGTCACCTCCCTTTTGTGGTTTAAATCTCAAAAGTTCCAATTTACTTCCCTTCGACCTCTGTTTGTTCTGGTGAAGCTTTAACACCCTCAGTGTTACCCTTCCATTCACCCCCATGCTTTTATTAAGGATGTCTTTGTTGAAGTTGAATTGTCAACCTGGCTTCCCTTTTCACCTATCATGCACTCCCATGTGATAGATGAGACACTTTCCACTCCTTGTTTCACAAATCGATCATGGATCCTGTGGTCTTAAAAGATATTTTAGGGTCCTCCCCACATGGTTGAGATGCACCATGACCCATATCGTTCGAAACATCAATACCTTGTACTATGGGTAACTCTTTCCAAGTTCATTTTGTGTGGTGTGTAACCCCTTTTCCTCCTATTCATATTGGGATTAAACATTCTAGTGCCACACAAACCCTCCAGAAACATAACCCTTTTGTTCCATACTATATGACCTTAAATTGGTGTGAATACTTTTATTCCAATCTATAATCCATTAATCGTTAAACTTTTTTCTAGGAATCATCACTTTAAACTGTGTGAAACTTGTATTGGGGGATATTCATTTTGTGAGAGGTGAACATCATTTCACAATGGTTTCATACTCTCTCTATTTCTATAATATCCTCCCCAATATACCCCTGTTTTGGAACAATCTATAATAATATAAACGATAAGAATCTATTTCATTCCAAGCATCATGGCCTTAAACTATGCGAAATTCGTTTTCGGGATGCTTTCATGGCGTGAGAACTCTTTGGACCTCCATTCACATAAGTTTTTGAACCCTCTAATGCCACACAAATCCTTCTGGAACAATCTGATTTTTTCCACTCTCCATAACCATAAAATGGTAGTGATCCTCTTCCAAGAATTATGAAATTAATATCTGTGTACATATGGACCCATTTTGTCCTCAACCCACATTAGTTTTTCATTACTTTTGGCTCTTCCCTGACTAGTATCCCACTTCATTGCTTCTTCACTCAAGAGGTATCCACTATTTTGTGTCAATCACCTACCACAACACCTCCAATTACTATATGTGTAATGATTCCCAGTTCTATGTGATATTTAGTGACACTTATACCCCCTATCCATGGTCCAGTTTCAAACTTCCCCATCACTCATGCCTTGTTTTCGGAATTCATTGATCCACTCAGAACCCCAATTACTCTTTGATGTGTAACAGTTAGATGGAAATTGTTCAAACTATAGGGAATTAAAATATCATAAACCCCTTTTTCCTTAGAATCATAACAAAAAATTATGTGAAATTACCCCCACATAAAACATTAAAACAAGTTCCATTATTTACATGGAACACTTATTCTATAAATAATCCACTTAGGCCTAACCTAGGTGCTTCCATTCACATTTGGTGTGATCCTATCTTGCTAAATAATTTCTCTCATACCATATGGTCCAAGAATTATAACCTTAAACATTGTTATCATTATTCAAATTCATGTCCATATAACATTAGGCCTCTTGAAACCTCCATTAAAATTAGGTTCATATCACCCTTTGTGCCACACAAGCTTCCCCATGGAAATTTCATTCTAAATGGCATAACCATAAACTTACCAAGGAATGAAGAAAAAATTCATGTTAGGTTTAAATCATGTAAAGGGAATCCTGAAATAAAGTAAGGATTCCCCCCTCCAAGTCACCCCTAATACTTGGTCAAAAGTAAGGGAATGACATGAAAATGTTAAAATCCTTCAAGACTCTCTAACCATCCCCATTAAAAATAGAGATTTTCTCAGTAAACCTTCTAGTTCTAGATTAAGTGAGATCAAATCCTACCATTTTCACCCCCTTTTCAAGGTCCTCTATGAGGTACCAACCTCTGCACTCCCCTTTCATGCATCCTACTAGATTGATAGGTTGGATGTTATTTATGTTGGTTTTCACATCCCAGTCAGATGATGATAAATTGTATGTTATATCTTACCCACCATATGATGTTAAATTTTTCATTCAATTTCCTTTTTGAAATATATTAAATTGCATGCTTCTCATCCTCATTGAATTATATAAAACTCCAAAATGTTATTTCCCTTTCTTGATAGTAACTCGCCCCTTCGATGTTAGTCACCTACTACAATACTCAAGTTCCTTGACTATCACATGAAATTCAAGAAAACACTCCCCTTAGGATACAATTTTCACCTCTACTAAGGATGATATTCCTCTTTAATGTTCTTAGATCCATAATAGAAAAATGTACATAGCATTGAACTATACATTAATGAATTTTGGAGAGGTAACAATTCTCTTGAAATTTATTATGATACTCTCATCACTTTTATTCTAGAGGATACTGATATGAGTTCAGTTAAGGATTTCAGAATGAATATTCTTTGTAATTTCATTTATAATTTATTTTTGAAGATTTTGGAAAATAGGCTTTGGAAAATCATACCATCTATTAGTTTAGCACCATAGTTTTTTTCTTATTTTGACATGAGACATGATGTACTTAAAAGGATCATGAAAGCAACATAGTTTCTTCTAGTGATTAGTGGAATAAGGAAATTCTTTGTGTGAAAGGATTGACACTTGATAAATTTTGATTATGTAATGGGTTCATACTTATAGATTTTATTATGTGTATTTATAAAGTAAGTAACCAATTTATTTGGTGTAAGACAAAGATCATTGGGATAATGCAATGTTTGTGGTAAACTAGAACATGAGTGTTTCTTTATTGCGAGGGTGGTCACTAACTATGGAACATATCCGTTGGGACTATGGTGTTGTGGTGAAGGATAATTGATATAAGTGTAAACTGGAAGCATGGATAAGGGATATCCAATGGTGGGAATCATAATACAAAATGCTTATGGAAATTATTATTATTAAACCAACCTTTGGAGAAATTTGATATAATCATACAACACTTATTGATTTGGGATGAATTGGTGTTTTCTATATATCTTTTATAAAGTGTGTCTCTTGGGATTTATGTCTTAGTGGATATTCCTAAGTGAATCTTTTAAAATGATTCAAGTGTTTTGAAATGACTCTTAAAAAAATATATGTGTTCAGCATACCCTTTTTTAGTTGTAAATAGCTTTAAAATGATTTAAATAGTTGGCATGGACTTAGGTTCCATGAAAAGTGTTTGTCAACTCACTTGATTGGATTTCATAAAGTGATGTGAATATTTTGAAAGTGTATTTAATGATAGTTTCAATTTAAAAAGGGTTGTGTGATGTTTTAAATGAAAATTTGTAAAATATATAGGGTTTTCACTCATGTTAAATGATTATGATTATTGGGTCATGAAGTTTCCATAAATGATTTAAAAAAATGAATTGTGGTTCTGTGAAGGAGTGTTTGGAACTGATTTGTTAATTTTAAAAAGGTTATGTTATTTTAAAGAGAAATTTGTGTAAATGGTACACTTTTTTAATTGGATTTCCATTGTGATTTTATAAATAGTTTTCAAAGGACATCTAAAATGTAGTTTTTCCAGAATATTTTATGTTTATATTTTTATTGAATTAAGAAAACCTTTACATTATATCACTGTTTTGTGTATTTATTTTTTTCAATATTAATCTTACTGAATCAAATATGATGGATATGAATAAATAATGGATGTATTCCAATCATTTGACAAAAGAGTATGAAGATGACGCGAAAGAGTTCATCAAGTTTTAAAAAGATCATGCATATGACCCAACCCAAATTCTTTGTCTATGTTTACACTGTTGTTATTCAAGAATAATTATTCCAGAGGAGTTAGAAGAACACTTGATCTATCGTAGAATAGATATAAGTTATAAATGTTGGAGTAAACATAGGGAAAAATAGAATATAGGTAGTCACTGGGATAACACTGCATTTTATGGATCATCTAATATGATTATAGGTTTGAAAAATGAAGAAGACCATATCAAGGATACGATTACCAATGTTAATGATGATGAATATTTTGTCTTTTAAATGACAAGGACATGTGAAGATGAAATTCATGATTTCCAAAAATTGTTTGAGAAGTTAAAGAGTTGGGAAAAGGATCCATTGTATGTTGGTTTCACTAAATATACATCACTGTCATCTATAATAAATCTGTATAATTTTTAATTAGGAAACAGATGGAATGACACTAGTTTTCCAGAACTACTTTCTCTCCTGAATGGCATGATCCAAAAAGATAATGAGATCCTGAGCCAAAAATACGATGTCAAAAGAACTCTATGATCGATGTGTATGATCTATGAAAGAATAAACACATTTTTGAATGACTATATACTTTTTCACAAGGACCAAAAATCGCATACAGAATGCCCAAACTTTGGTGTTTCTCGATACAAGATATATGAATATGGTCCTACAGAAATTGTATAGAACTTTCCAATCATTCCAAGGTTTAGGTGCCTAGGTGGAAGTGGGAGACTGTAGGGAAATTTATGTGGCACGTAGATACTAGAATTAAATATGGGAAACTACATCACCCAACAGACTATCCTCAGGGAAAGATAATTGATCATGAGTATCCTAAATTTAGAAGTAAGCAAAGAAACCTTCTTTTTACGTTATCTACAGATGGAGTGAATCCTTTTGGTTTTAAAAGAAGCACTCACAGTACATGGAAATTTATGTTGTTAAATTATAACATACCACTATGGTTATGAATAAAAAAAATACATCATGTTATCTATTTTTATATCAGGACCAAAACAACCTGGTAATGATATTGGTGTTTATTTGTCTCCATTGATCGATGATTTTAAATTATTATGGGATTTAGGTGTTATGTTGTATGATGCTTACATAAATTAATATTTCACACTGAGAGCCATGTTTTAAGTGATGATAAATGAATTTCCTGCTAATAGAAATTTTTTAGGATATAGAATTAAAGGAACTCAGGGGTGTCCCATTTTTGAACAAGGTACACAGTCAATTATGTAGAAACATTAATAAAAAACTGTGTTTCTAGGACATTGCATATTTATACCCTGATTACATAAGTACTGATATTGGATGACATCATTCTATTGAAGTTCATAAGAATATAAAAAACCATCTCCACTAACATGTAATCAACTATTTGAGAAAGTTAAAGATTTGGAAACTAATTTTGGTAAACCATTTCCAAAAAACCTTACAAAAACCGATTGAAAAAACATAACATTTTTTTTCTGAATTACCATACTAGAATTTTCGGAATGTTAGAAATTTTCTTGATTTTTTTCATGTTGAAAAAAATATTTGTGATAGTGTAATTGACAGATTTCTAAATGCCCCTAGAAAAAAAAGGATGTAATTAAGGTTAGGTTGGACATGGTTTTCATGGGAATACAAGAAGAGTTGGAACTAGTTAAGGGTGAAAAATGAACATTTCTTCATCCTACTTCGTATACTCTTTCTAGGTAGGAGAGATCTATGTTTTTCATCTTTTTGAATGGCATAAAGGTTCCATAGGGGTGTTCTTAGAATATCAATAACATTGTGTCAATGATAAATTTAAAGTCAAAGTGTTTGAAATCACATGACTTCCATGTTTTGATGAAAGATATAATTTTTATAGCTTTACATTGAAATTGTTCCATGAACTTCCATCATACATTAACCAAGCTTTGTTTCGTTTTCAAAGATATATGAAACAAATTTATTAACCCGGAAAAATTTCTGACAATGGAAAGAGAAATTGAAGTCATATTATATGAATTGGAAATGTTCTTCCCATAAAAATTCATTGATATGATGGTTCATTTGATGATTCACTTGGTTATAGAGATTCAACTATGTGGTCCTGTACTCTATAGATGGATGTACCCCATTGAACAGTATATGAAGATTTTGAAAGGGAATGTCAAAAATCATAGTCGACTAGAGGTTTGTATTACATAGTGATATGTTGTTGAGGAAGCCGTTGAATTTTATACCAAATTCCTATATGATGTGGAAATCAATGGTCTACTAAAATCTCATCACACTGAGCAACTTGCGGATGAAGGAATTTCTGGAAGTGAGGTTTTCACAATCAACATTACAGGTCAGGTACAAGCCCACCTTTACATTTTTCATTATGGTTTTGACGTTGACCAATATTTTGAATCCCAAAAAGAAATTCATATGAATTTGAATCCATAAAGTTCTAAAAAATGGATATCAAATTCAAATAATTAATTGTTTATTGGATGGTTTTGGGACCATATTTTTAAGAATTCAGATAAAAATCCAAACTCAATTTCAGAATGACATTGATGGCTATCCAAAGGACCAAGTGTGTATGTATTATCTTACAATTCTTAAGTAATTAATATTTATACATTCTATACTAATTAACATGAAGAAAAAATACCATGTAGAATAGTGGATTTACACTTATGGATGAAGTGATGCATGTTTCTAGTGATAATGATAGAAATCTAATTTATGTGAATATTTCATACTATAGAATCATCAAGTAAATATGGGACTTGGATTATATGACATTCCAAGTGCTGATTTTTCAATGCAAGTGGGTTGATAATAGGTGATCTGTTAAAATAGTTGACTTGGGATTTGTGAAAGTTAATTTCAGTAAGGAAGGGTACAAAGATGAAATATTTATAATAACATCACATGCAGTACATGTATTTTTTGTCCTAGATCAAAAAAATAGATATTCGTTTATTTTTCTTTTATCGACCAAAACCACAGAAGGGTCGGATGAAAATTCAATAGAGAATGACCCTTTCATTGGTAAATCTCCATCATTTCATAGAATTCCCAATGTAGAAAGCATTTTGTATGTCATAGGAGACCATAATGAAGGTATTTTGATAGTAAATAGAGGGGTCAAATCCTTTCAGCCTTCAAAAAAAAGAGTTCAATAATCAGGGTATATTTTTTTGTAATATACATCATGTTACCTTATGTTGTTATTTGTTCACTTATACTTTTATGTAATCTACATTAAATGTTAAACCACTTCTATGAATAATGAATTCTTCATGGGCTGATGCTCCCAATACCGAGGCACAACAGGTCTCTCAACCTACTGTTACTCATAGTGTAGAGGAACAACATGTTTCTCAACCTACTACTGCTCCCAGTACATATGTAAAAAAAATTCTCAACCTGTTACTGCACCTAGTGTATAAATAAAACCACCATCAGCACATTCAAATTCTAGTGCTCCTGAGGATCATATTGATGATGTTGAATCTGAGGAAATGGTAGGTGAAAAAGAACTGGCAGTGTAGAAAAACAAGAGCATCGTATTTTTATGGTGTTAGAAAAGATCATTAAGGTAAAAGTGAAAGACATCAAATACGAGTTCGGATGGAATATATGAGGCCAACATGTTAACCCCAACAAGGTCATGTTTAGTAGTTACATTGGAATCGTCACCCGAAAACATGTGCCTATTGATATATATTTATGGAACCATGTTATCACCATGATTAAGACACTGATGTGGGAAGAGATTATGGTAACATTCTGATATCATTTATTTAATTTACTAAAAAATAAAACAATTAAATATTGACTTACTCTTCATCATCCCTTGAAGAGTGCATTTATAATAGATGAATAGCACAATGACTATGTATTAAGGTTTGTTGAAAGGAATAATATAGTCTTGCAAACAATTTTAACAAGATAAAATCTTAAAGATACTGAAGGAAAAATAAACCCGCACACACCTCCAATTTATTAACACCAAATAACCAAAGCAGTGTGGGATGCATTTACTGGCTGTCATGCGGAGCAGCCTTTTTAGGTACATTATGTCTTATAATACATTGTTTGATGATACATGTTTTAATCACATTGATTGGTATTTATTCATTTATGAAATAGCAATTGTGAGATTAAAATAAGGAATGGACAGCAAAACCAACATTCCCCTACAATAAAGTAAGGATGGGGTATATTCACTAGAAAAAAATGGTCAGTATTTTAAATCTACTCTAATAATTTTATGTGACATAAAAAACAACATAAATATATTATTCTATTTATATAAATATTGATGAACCCAAATCCACTTCCCACTCATTCCATGTGTTATAAAAGGAGGCACTTGTAAATAAATATGGGATACTAATAGATGAAAATACACCAAAAGTATGGGAAACATGTGTAAGTATGACATAATAATTTTTTTTATTTAAATATCTATTAGATAACAATGATAACTTATTTTCCTATATTTTCAATATGATATAGACACCAGAATCAGAAACACCCACACCAGATGAAGACACACTCTTGGTGGCCTAAAAGCAGCCAAAACAGTATGGTTGTTTTAAAGGTGGGGTTTTTAGTGTGACACCCCGAGCATATTTTGAGAAAAAAACAAGAGGATGATCAAATTGAAGAAATGAAAAAGATGGGAGAAAGAGTAGTTATCATTGAAGATCAATTACAATGGAATATAGATATGCTAGTAACTTTTTTTATGGGTGGAAAATAGAAAAAATAACTCAAGAACAACCAGCGCATTATGATCTCTCCCCACCCCCACCTGCTTTGAGGCAAGCCATTACCCTCAAAAACCTATCTAAGCTGAGGTAATCAATGTTATAATAATTGTTTCTATGAAATTTGAATTATATAGACACTAGTACTTTTCTTGTACTCATATTATATAGAGTGAAAATAAATTTTATTTATATCTATCAACACCCACCCATCGCCTTGTAGTGAGGGCTACGGTGTTCAATATCCATAAGGACATGCTACACAACAGACCATATACAACAGGTCATGTTAGAGTGTCAATTAACATAGACCATGAGCTAAGCATTGAGAAACATTTTCCACTTGATTCTGAATATATTCATAAGTTTGAAAATTCTCTTGGAACATTCATCGCTTGGTCGTCACATCATGTAAAAAACATGTCGTTAAGAATGTATTCATTTCAATTTTATTTTTCAAGTTAAACCATTAAAATTTAATGAAAAAGGCCTCAAATGATGAATTATTTTATATATGGAGCAATGGAATGGGGTAGAACAAAAGAATGGCTCAAAACCATCTCAAGTATCAACCAACCGATCAAAGTGATCTATCCAAGGACCTTAACCATGCCTATTCTACTTCCACATTTATTTTCATTACAGGATCATGTGGATAAAAAATTTAATGATGGTTGTACTAACACAATTTATTTTAAAGAAAATATGTATATCGGTGGGTATCCAAACTTTATTGGTGTTGGGAATATTAGTTAAATCCTCAATTATGACTGGATCAGTAGATTAGTTGTTAATGTATACATGAGGTATGTTTTCATGATTTGATTTTCCAAAAGGTGATATACTATGTTAGTTATGTCTAAATACATTTTATATTTTTCACAGATGTAAATATGAAAAATGTTGATGGTATTTCCCCATGAACCAAAATTTGGACTCATTAGTCCTCACATCACCTCTACAAAACAAGAAAAAAAATAGATTCCAAGAAAGAGGCTGAAATAGTGGCAGGCCAGATCAAATCATTTAAAAGAAAAGATATGGAGGAAAAACTCTTCTTAATACCAATTATGTAGGGGTAAAACTATATAATTTAATCATATAAAAGATATTTTCATTTCTTTCATTACTTATTCTTTTTTTAAGAAGTATTGGATGCTCATTATGGTCAATTGGGATACTCCAAAAATTTATTTCCTAGATTCAACGTATGTATATCCAACAAGCTGACCATACATGATAGAAATATAAATTTTTAATACACTAAATCCAACATTTTAGAACTAAACATCTAGTTATATAATTTATATTATATTTTAATGAGTATTCTTTTATGATAGGGTGGTGCATAAATATTGTCTGCATCATGGAATGAAGCCAGGGGATAAGGACAAGAAACATGAAAAGTACTACAACTAGACAAATATTATGGTATATATAATCATATTTCACTATACAAACACACATCAAAACAAATTAATTATTTTTATCAATGTTTCTGTAGTGTCCAAAACAAAAAATGGAAAATATTGTGGTTATTATGTCTATAAATTTTTAAAAGAGATCACATTTCACTAATAAAATAGAATCCATGAAGAGGTATTTTCAAGGATAATTACCATTTAATTTAAATTATTTATTAATCCTTTTTGTATTTGTATTTTTTTAATACTATTATGATTGTAGAAAAGACTTGTATTCTCAAGAAGATATATATATTTTTATAAATGAATGGGAAACATACTTAATGGAAGAATGTACAGAAATAACAAAAAATATGTGTCTTCTATAAAAGTAATGGATTGTTTCATATTTATTTTTAATTTAATTCTTTTTAGTATTACTCACATGAGTATATTTATATTATACATGTGAATTCCTTTTTTCTAGTTGGTGTGGTCTGTTTAAAATGGGTCATGCTCATGAGAGATTGGACTTCAAGGCTGAAACCGAGATAATGATAATAAGTAAATAGGTCAAGAATGTTTAGAGGTGAATTACTACTACTTATTTTATCCTTATATGATCATTGATATCTCCCTTGTTTATACTTATTGAGTACCTATGATCACGCTTTCTTATGTTTCATATCCTCAGGCTGTGAAGAATGGTTTTTGAATGACATGTCTTTCTAGTAAAGAATAACTTAATGAGAGACTCTTATGAACTAGTTATTTATGTTTCCATGTCTCCAAAATCAGTAGATCTAAACTATTATAGCATGTATCATTATGTTATTTATGGAATATTAATCTAGTAAGATGTGATATCTATGTATGAATTGTGTGGTTCAAAATAGTTGGTATTAGAGTAATTGTCCTACTCAAAACAAAGTAAACACATTCAGATATTTTGATACATTAGAAAAATGATCCATAAGTCATTTGAAACATGTAGGAATCAACTGGAGCACAATATGATGCATGATGTGACCGGTATAACTCAAAGTGACTCTTTTTATTTAATACTGAAATTATTTTTAGTAAAAATAACAAGTCATATAGTTAAAACTAAGAAAACATGTTTAGATTATTTTGATAATTTAGGACAATGATCCATAAGTCATTTGTGATGTGTAATAATCAACCTCACCTCAATCAAATGTACAATGTGAATATTATGTCATTAAGTGTGTATTTTCATATTAAATTAACAGTAGATTTAGCAAAAAGAGCAAGTGACATAATGAAAACTGAGAAAATGTAACACCCCGTCCCAAGTTACCCAAATTCGGTGCATTATTACATAACATTGGCATGATATAAGGAATCATGTCTTAAAAGACTAATAAGTTTAGCATCCAAGGAAGTACTAGATATATAAATATGTTTTACATTACATTATGAATTGAAAAAAAACAGTGTGTCTCTATAAAGTACACTCATATCCCTTATCTTATCCCTATAGTTCAGTCATAATTTACTTCTTCACATCATGGAAAAAATAAAACATAAGAATGGGGTGAGCTCAGAGGCTTAGTAAGGATAACTGTATAGTGGAAAAATTCATAAATAAGCATAAAAATTTATGGAAATGTATAACACTAAAACATAATACTTTTAAACATAATCATCAGAATAATGTGGAAAATATAAATCAAATAATTTCATTTACTTATTCACATGGATATTATACTAGTTGAATAATCACATTCAATATCAATAGGAAATTTCATAATGATGGAATGCATAATGCCAGACATCATAACCACATAATTAAGGCCTTGTTCCAGGACTACAAATATGTTTTTTTCAAGGCCTTTTTCCAAGACACTAGTTTGTCTCATGAAACCTACTTATGCATCGAAGAGCTATATCGGCCTCCACTCATCACGTAATAAGTCCAATTCATTCCTCGTATTAAAAGGTTGAAACATAACATAAATAATCATACTAAAAATTGTATATAAAATTTTAATACTTTAACCATAAACCATGATTGGAATAAAAATAACACATCCACAGTCAAATATATCACAGAACCTTCAATACAATATGGAATATTGTATCATAATAAATCAACTTCAAGAAAGTGTAAAATCCATCAAAGGATGTTGACATAGATGAAATCAAAACTATTTGAGAGAAATATATCTTTCTATTTTGAAATAATTTAAAAGTAACATACTTATAAAATAAAAAATTAATTTTGAAAATATTATTATAATGTTGTAAGTAAATATTTGAAGGTGTTATAATGGAGGAAAATAGCTACACCCTCTAATAAGTTAAATAACATTCTTTCCTTATTTTGTTGAAAAGGTCATAAAGGACCTTGTTTGGAAAACAATGGAAAGATTACATTATAAACATTTTATAAAAAGTAAAACAAGGGTGTAGATAACTTTAACCCATAGTCTAGGAAATATTAAAAATGTTTTGAAATAAATTTTTAAGAAACTTGGATGTGGATGATAAAGAGGTTCCTATAGATACTCACATATAAACAACCTCGGATAATGAAGTGATTGTAGAATTAACCCTTACCTTGTACTTTTATTTGATAGAGGGTATGTTAAACTCCTGTATAATAGTTAAATAATTGTTATTAAATTATAAAATAACCACATACATAAATATGATATCATATATGATCTTCTAATATTGTTTTGTTTATAATATTTCAGTAGTATCATTGTTTCAGGTGTTAACTGATTCGTTTTCCTTAATATTTTTTGTTACATAAGTCATGTTTGTTATGGATAGGATGTATTTTATTCATATCCAGAATGATGTTAAGTTTTTAAACATTATTTTTAATCATAAAATGAAAATTATTCTTGAATGATTACGATTGGGAATGAATCTCATCACGTTCGTGGTGACGGTAATCCGTACATACGCACCAATGACAATATCATTAAATTGGTGGTAAAATCATATGTAATTGGATGTTATATCATATATAAATAATCATTAACATGTTATATTTATTATTTACATCATTTATACTCATTATTATACCCATCCAAATAAAGAAGTGTTGAATAACAAACTACACCGCAACATGGAGACGGTAAGTCGTACATAAGCACGTATGGAGAATTTGTCATTCATATGATGTATAGAATAATTAATATATTTGTACCATATTAATAAAAAAATTATAATATTTAGAAGTTATTGGAGTTATTATTTTGGTATGGAAACAAAAAATTAAGAGGAAATGGAAGAAGAAAATAACTTTGAAAGAGGTGATGAAATTATTACCTCTTCTTTAGGTGCTTCCTTTTGATTTGATCCAAAGGGCTCCTTAGGTTGGCTTTCTGATCAAAGTAATGAATATAGTTTTAAGTAAGGGTAGTTTGGAGGATATTTGAGTAGGGTTTGGCTGATCCAAATAGCTTTGGATGTGTGATTTTGAGAGAATGTGAGGTACCCATTTATAAGAGAGGTGAGTGTCACTTTTGGAAAAGCTTGAAATATTAATTTATTATACAATCATATTCAGTTTATAATGGCTCCAAAAGGATTTATTTATAGGATAATGAGTTTATAGGTAGAAAACATCTCAATAAATAGGTTTTAGACAGGTGTATGTCACTATATTAACCTTATCTTTTAGATTTAACTCTTAGTTAAATAGTTAAACTTTTACAATGTATTCTTGTATTATTATAATAAATGGTTAATAAACATACAATAAAAATCAAAGAGAACCCCAAAGTGGTTCATTATTGATATAAATAACCTTATATAAGTCCTTTTACCGAACCATATATTTTTAGGAATATTATATCACTTAATAATATAGTATTTGTTTTAAAAACTCATTTTTGACAATTTTGACACTATTTAGTATTTGGTTTTTGTGAAAGTAATAACAACGTTATAAATTCTAAAAATGTTTATATAATAAACCCTAACATGTCATATAATTCTATTAAATTTTTGGAATACATAAAAAGTCTCAATTTACAATTATATTAATATTTATAATATTAATTATTTTAATTTTTCATTAATAAGGTAATTACTGCTTCATCATTGTGTCATAAATAAATTTAAATATTTAATGTCTAAAAATATTAAATAAAATAACATTATGTAGGAAGTATTTATATATTTCTAGTTAATATTTATAGTAGAATTTATCTTATGTATAACCCTATATTAAAAATGGATTATTTATTAAACATTGAATTTATCACTTTTAACTATTCTTTAAATAAAATAACAATAAATGTCCTAATATAATACAAGTGGAACAAAAGAATCATTTTTTATTCCTAAGGTTTATTTTGGATGCAATAAAATTATCCAATAGAATTAGGACATATTTTAGGTTAATTATAATATCATTTTTACCTTTAATTACCATATTTACTTTTAACCGTGGTAAATAAAATTCAAAAGTTACTATCCACCAAAAAATATTTTCATCTTATTGAACCACATTTTACTTACTTATATTGACTATGTCTCTCAGATTTTTGAAATTCAATTCACAGATGTGGTAAAATTACGTTTTATGCAAATTTTCTAACGTGCCTAAAAGGTGGGTAAAAGCCGTTAAAAAATTCTATAAAATTTTATAAATCTAATTTAATTATAAAATGACTCTAATGAATTACATTGAAATAATATAGGTATTATGAATCTATTTTGACTTAAATTTTTTTAATGAAAATAAATAATTATTTAAATAAAAATTCTGTTTTAAACAATAACACAGTGTCTTTCACTATTCATCAAAAAATGAATGTTTTTAGAAAAATACCAAAAAATCACCCTAATATAATTTTGATATTATGAATCCAAAAATGACGTCCATTTTAAAATATATAATTTATAAAATTTCAAAAAGTGGGTATTACTATTCGTAACGGCTAGTTTGATTGGTCGTGGTGTGCTAAAACTCCATGTTGTGTACAACACAAGCTATTGCATAATTCAAAGAGAAATGTATTGTGGAAGCTTGGGGTGTTACATTATTCCCTCCCTGAAATAATTTCATCCTAAAAATTTCTAGAATACTACTACATAAAAAGATTCATGTGGTTCATCATACGTTCCTCGGGTTCCCTTGTTGCCTCTTCTATCTTATGATTTCTCTATAGAACTTTTACCAGATGAGTCGTCCGGTTTCTCAACACTTGTTCTCTAGTATCAAGAATTTGACAGGATCTTTGAAATAGGATATATCAAGTTCCAGTTATATTTCTTCATAGGTGAGTACATGTGATGGGTCAGACATGTATTTTCTCAATAGCGATACATCAAACACATCATAAATTTTGGAGATACTTGGAGGCATTTCCAAATGGTAGGATACAACTCCGATTTGTTCTAGAATTTCAAAATTTTTGATGTAATTGGGAATTATTTTACCCTTCCTACCAAAATGTATAACACCCTTCGAAGGAGATACCTTCAAGAAAACATGATCTCCTACTTGAAATTAAAAATCATTCCTTCAGTTATCGGCATAGCTCTTTTGCCTACTTTGAGATGCTTTGGTGTGGGTTTGGATAATATTCACATTTTCCATTGTTTACTCAAAAAGTTCTGGGCCTACGAGTTTTCTTTCACAAACATTATCCCAACAAGTTAGTGTGCAACATCTCTTTCCATATAACTCTTCATATGGTGTCATCTGAATACTTGAATGGAAGCTATTATTATAGGAAAATTCTATCACAGGTAAATAATAATCCCATATACCAAGAAAGTAAAGTGATAAAGATCTCAACATGTCATCTAAGGTATGAATAGTCTGTTCGGATTTTCCATCAGTTTGAGATTGGTAGGAAACGCTCAAATGAAGTTCAGTATCCATGGCTTTCTAAAGACTTTTACATAATCTTGATGTAAAATAAAGATCATGATAAAAAAAATCAATATGGGTACACCATTAAGTCTTACAACTTCATTAATATATAGTATTACTAAACGTTCAAGTGGTTAATCTTCTCTTATAGCAAGAAAATGTGTTGAATTGGTAATAAGATCAACAATGACCCATGTTGCATCATTCCTTCTTGGAGTCTTTGGTAGCCTCATGAAAAAGTCCATCATAATATCATCACATTTCCACTCAGGTATGGGAAGAGGTTTCAAGACTCCTCTAGGATGTTGTCTTCTAGCCTTCACCTGTTAACAAACTATACATCTTGATACATAATCAGCAATATCCATCTTCATGTTGTCCCACCAAAAATGTTCCTTCAAATCTCTATACATATTAGTGGTACCAGGGTGTATAGAGAAATTAGATCTATGAACATCATCCAACAATTCCCTTTTTAGATCAGGTATATCGGGAACACAAATCCTCCTCCCAAATTTCAAAACTACATCTTCATATATGAAGTCAATCAATCTCCCATCATTCACAGCATTAATTTTATTTTGAAGCTCCTCATCATCAGTCTGAGAAATTTTTATCCTTTCTAATAAATATTGATTGGAAACCATTAGAAAAATTATCAATGTTTCACCTTCCATGATTATTCCCATATCTATTTTTACTAGATCCATGTACATAGGATCCCTTTAAACTCTCACCTTGTTCATAACTCCATGATCATTTCTGCTCAAAGAATATGCCACCTTATTTGCCTTTCCCAGGTGGTAGTGTATAGTGCAATCATAATCCTTGAGTATTTCAAGTCATCGTCTTTGCCTCATGTTGATTACTTTCTATGAGAAAATATACTTCAAACTCTTGTGATCAGTATATATCTCACATTTTTCACCATATAGATAGTGTCTCTATATCATCAAAGAAATGATTACATATACTAACTCAAGATCATGAGTAAAATAGTTTTTTTAATTTATTTTTTTTGTTGTGATGGATAGGAAATAACTCTATCATTCTACATAAGGACACAACCAAGTCCTTTATTTGAAGCATCGTTATAAATAACAAACCCATCATTCCTCTATGGTAGAGTCAATATATGATCATTGACTATTCTTATCTACAGTTTTTCAAAGTATTCTTCACATTATTTTTTCTAAACAAATTTAACCCCTTTATGTGTGAGCTTGGTTAATGGGTTAGCAAATTGGGAAAAATTCTAGACGAAAAACCGATAATAAACTTCTAAACCAATAAAACAGCATACCTCGGTTATACTCATCGGTGCTGGCCATTCTTGTATTGCTCTTGTCTTAGAAGGATCAACAAATATTCCATCCTTAGAGACAATATGGCTATGAAAAGAAATCTCTTGAAGCCATAATTCACACTTGTTAAACTTCCCACATAATTCATTTCTTCTAAGAGTCATTAGAATAATGCGTAAGTGGTTTTCATGATCTTTATAGGTTTTAGAGTATAACAAGATATCATCAGTAAATAACACTACAAATTCATCAAGATATTCATTAAAAACACTATTCATTATATCCATGTAGACAAAGGGTGCATTAGTTAGTCCAAAAGGAATTACTGTAAACTCATAATGCCCATACCTGGTATGAAATGTTGTCTTCAGAATGTCTTCCTTCTTCACACACAGCTGATGATATCCAGATCAAAGGTCAATATTTGAAATATATTGAGCTCCATTAAGTTGATCGAATAAATCATCAATACGAGTTAGGGGATACTTTTTCTTTATTGTTATATCATTAAAGTCCCAGTAGTCAATGCACAACCTCATAGGTCCAACATTCTTCATAACAAAAATAACAGGGGCTCCCTATAGAGAAACACTAGGGATAATAAATCCCTTATTACTCAATTCCACTAGTTTTTTTCTTAGTTCCATTAATTCCACAGTGGCCATTCTATAAGGGGTATTTGATATGGTCCTTTAACTGGGAATTAAATCAATGGAAAACTCAATTTCTCATTCTAGAGGATATCTAGGTAAATTCTCTAGAAACACATCAACATATTCTTGCACAATAGGTACATCCTCTATTTGAACATTTTTTTCCTCACCCATTGTTATTTCACTCCCTTCTAACCAATAATTGAATTTATTAGAGCTACTGGGGGAGGATCTAGATAAGAATCAGATGGTGACATTTCTTCTCTAAAGACAAGGTATTCTTTATCACCATCATCAAAAAGTGTAACCTCATTCTTATTACAATAAATTTTCACATCATGGTTAGAAATCCAATCTATACTGAGGATTATATCAAAATAAATTATGGGTATGATGATGAGATCAGTAGATAAATCACGTTTACATGCCCTAATGGGAACTGATTCACAAGACTTTGTTTCAAAAATACTTCCCTTAAGAGTTTTTACTAACAACTACCTTGTTAAATCAAATTGGAAATATATAATTTTCTTAGCAAACTAGAAAGATATGAAATAATGTGATGATACAGAATCAAATAAATCATTGGCTAAATTTGAGGACATCATTAAATTACCTTCCACCACGTCATTAGGAGCATCAACCTCCGCAATAGTGATCGCCAAAGCTGGACCTTTCTCCCTTGTATTTTTATAAGGTAAGTTTCCATGGTGCTTAGAACATTCATTTGAATAATTCTCCATTTCTCTAAAATTGTAGCATTCAACATTAATAGAATTTTTCTTTCCCTCACAATCACAAGCTTGGTGGCCTTTTTCACTACACTTGTAATAGGCTTTCATTCCCTTCAGGCATATATCGTGGTGTTTCTTCCCACATTTTCTGTAGGATGGAAATTCAACTTTTCCCTTCTTCCCATTATTTCCATTTCGAGAGTGTTCAGAAAATCTCTTCTTCTCTTACTTTTCATTAAAGTCATAAGAAATAGAGAATTCCTTTTCTGTCTTCATATCACATGAGACAATATTTTCATACGATGATAAGGATTGTTAGACTAATGCTCAACGGAGAAATGGTTTCAACCCATCAAATAATCGATCAATATTACTCCCTAGGTTACGTATATAATCTTCTGCATGCCTTTCTAACCTTGTAAAGTTAGCCTCATACATTGCAACATTATCATCCTCTTTTTGCCACAGACTCAGAAATTGTCTTTTCATATCCGCTCGATGGTCATGAGGAAAGTATTTTTCAATAATATTCTTTTTAGACTCCCTCCATTCCATATTTGATACTTCTTCGTTCTCTTTTGGGTTTTTAATTAATGACCACCATTGATCTTCATCTTATGTGAGGCGATAAACATCCATGACAACTTTTTCCCTTTTGCTACTCCCCAAAGCATGAAATATTTTCTCTAACGAACTTATCCATTACTCAACTACCAATGAATTTTTACTCCCATTGAATGTTGGTGGTTTTTTCCTCATGAAGTAGTCTAACATTGATCCTCCGTGTTGTGGATTAGGGTGATCCATAAGGTTAAGGTTATTATTCACATCCTTGGTAAGTTGTCCCAGTATGGTTATAAGTTGTTCAACACTAGTTTCATCACCAAGTCCAACATAATTATCTTGAGTATGAGGGAAGTCCCTACATGGATTACATGCGTTGATATGGTTTCCATTCCTTCTACTAGGTGTTATTTCTAAAAAAATGGAAAATGCTAGATTAGTTTAGGAATCACAATACATAATTCCAAACTAGTAAAATACCAAACATAAATTGAACAGTTTAGGCATATAATCCATAATCATAAAAAAATGTTTTCTTTGAGGAGGTATTTACTCATAAATCCTTCATAATGGTCTGTAAAAAAATGTGAATTATCCAGATCCTATTCCTCGGGAGTGTCATAACCAATAGTGCAACAAGGCCTGTTCTCGTGTAACAAGATACCCAAGGTCATGATCGAAACTCCTTGTCGGAGTTTTCACTCCTAGGTACATTTGTGCTAGAGCTGCATCTTCCTACTCATATCTAGGCAGGAATGTATTTATTAGAAAACTCACAAAATCTATACATTACAAAAATTCTAGGAAGTTCTTCTATATAAATCCTCAAAGTTCATATTAGGGTAATGTTCCTTAATCAGAGTTTTTCTAAATCTAGTTTCCAAGGTTTGTGATAAAATTCCTATGATACCAACTGTAACGCCCCAACTCTAGTTACCTAGAGTCGGTGCATTATTACATAACATTGGCATGATACAAGGAATCATGTTCCAAAAGACCGATTAGTTTAGTAGCCATGTAAATACTAGATATATACATAAGTTTTACCTTAAATTATGAGTTAAAAAAGAAACAATGTGTCTCCGTATAACACAACCATATCCCTTAGTATATCCCAGTAGGTCAGTCATAATTTTATTCTTCACATCTTGGGAAAAATAAAACATAAGAAATGGGTGAGCTTAGATGCTCAGTAAGGATAACAATATAGCTGAAACTTTCAAAAATAAGCATAAAATTTTAAGGCAATGTATAAGTCTAAAACATAAGACTTTTAATCTTAAACAAAAGCATAATATGTAAAATATAAATCAAATAATTTCATTTACATATTCACATGGATATTCTACTCGTCAAATAATCACATGCAATATCAATAGCCAATTTCATAATGATGGAATGCTTAATGTGGGACATCATGACCACATAGTCAAGGCCTCGTTCCAAGACTACAAATAAGAATTTTTTCAAGGCCTTGTTCCGAGACACTAGTTTGTCTCATGAGACCTACTGATGCATTAAGGAGCTATTTTGCCCCCCCCCCCCATCAGTTACTATGTCCAATGCATTCCTCTTATGAAAATGTTGAAACATATCATAAGCATTCGTATTAAAACTAGCATACAATATGTTAATACTTTAAACATAAACCATGAATGGTATAAAAATAAAACATCCACAGTCAAACATATCACAAAACCTTCAATACAATATATAATATTATATCATAATAAATCAACATCAAACAAGTGTAAAATCTATCAAAGGATGTTGACATAGATGAAATCAAAAATATTTGAGAGAAATACCTCTTTCTATTTTGGATTCATTTAAAAGTCACATAATTATAAAATAAAACATTTATTTTGAAAATATTCTTATAATATTTTAAGTGAATATTCGAAGGTGTTATAATGGCAGAAAATAGCTGCACCATCCATATATGTTAAAAAAAACATTCTTTCTTTAATTGGTCGAAAAGGTCGAAAAGGACCTTGTTTGGAAAACGACGAAAAGATTCCTTTATAAATTTTTTGTAAAAATTAAAACAAGGGTATAAATTTCTTTAAACCATAGTCTAATAAATAGTAAAAATTTTTTGAAACACATTTTTAAGAAACATGTATGTGGATTATAAAGAGGTCCGAGTACATACTCATGTATAAACAACCTCAGATAATGAAGAGATTGTAGAATTAACCCTTACCTTGTAATTTTCCTTGATAGAGGGTACTTTAACCTCCTGTATAATAGTTAAATAATTTTTATTAAATTATATAATAACCACATACAAAAATATGATATCATATATGATCTTATAATATTGGTTTGTTAATAATATTTCAGTAGTATCATTGTTTCGGGTATTAACTGATTCATTTTACTTTATATGTTTTGTTATGTATGTCATGTTTGTTATGGATAAGATATATTTTATTCATATCCAGAATGATATTTATTTTTTAAATATTATTTTTAAACATAAAATTAATGTTATTCTTGAATGATTGTGATGGGGAATGAATCTCATCGGGTTCGTGGAGACAGTAATCCTTACGTACGCATTAGCGACAATATCACTATATAAGTGGTAAAATCATATGTAATTAGATGGTATATCATACATACATAATAAGTAATATGTTATATTAATTATTTAAATCTGTTATACTCATTATTATACCAATCCAAATAATGATGTTTTGAATAACAAACTACACCACGATGTGGAGACGGTAAGTCGTACATACGCATGTATGGTGACATTGTCATTCATATGATGGATAGAATAAGAAATATGGTTGTACCATACTTATAATGACATCATATTATTTATAAGGTACTTGAGTTATTATTTTGTTATGGAAACAACAAAGAAAGATTAAGTGGAGGAAGAAAAGAACTTTTAAAGAGGTGATGAAATTATTAACTCTTATTTGGGTGCTTCCTTTTGATTTGATCAAAAGGGATCCTTAGGTTGGATTTATGATAAAATTAAGGCCTATATATTTATTTAAGGGTATTTGGGATTATATTTGGGCATGGTTTTTCCGAGACAAGTGGATTTGGAGGTGTGATTTTGAGATAAGGGGAAGTACCCTTTTATAAGAGAGGTGAGGGTCACTTTAGGAAATGCTTGAAATACTATTTTATTATAGAATCATATAAAATTTATAGTGGTTCAAAAATTATTTATTTAGAATATAAGGTGGGGATAGGTCTAAAACCTCTCATACAATAGGTTTTAGATAGGTTTAGGTTACCATATTAACCTTATCTTTTAGATTTAACTCTTAGTTAAATAGTTTAACTTTTACAATGTATTCTGGTATTATTATAATAAATGGTTAATAAACTTACTATAAAATTCCAAGAGAACCCCAGGTGGTTTATTATTGATATATATAACCTTATATAAGTCCTTTTTCTAAACCTTAGATTTTTAGGAATATTATATCAATTAATAATATAGAATTTGTTTTAAAAACTCATTTATGTCAATTTTGACACTATTTAGAATTTAGTTTTTTTGAAAGTCATAAAAACTTTATCACTTCGAAAAAATTTATTGAATCAACCTTAACATCTCTTATTAACCTAGAAAATTCTTTTAATACATAAAAAGTCTCAATTTACAATTATATTAATATTTATAATATAAATTGTTTAAATTTTCTAATAATAAGGTAATTCTTGCATCGTCATTGTGTCATAAATAAATTTAATTATTTTATGCCTAAAAATTAAAAATAAAATAAAATTTTGTAGGAAATCTTTTTATATTTATAATTAAAATTAATAATCGAATTTATCTTATGAATAACCCTATATTAAAAAAATTAGTTATTAATCTTCAAATTTAACACTTTTAACTCTTCTTTAAATAAAATAATAATAAATGTTCTAATCTAATCCAAGTCAACCAAAAGAATAATATTTTATTACTATGGTTTATTTTGGTTGAAATACACTTATCCAATATAATTATTACATGTGTTACGGTAATTATAATATCATTTTTACCATTAATTACCTTATTTACTTTTAATCGTGGTAAATAAAATTCAAATGTTTCTATTCACCAAAAATTATTTTCATCTTATTGAAAAAATAATAATTACTGATATCAACCATGTCTCTAGGATTTTATAAATTCAATTAATAGAAGTGGTAAAATTATGTTTTATGCAAATTTTCTAACTTGCCTCGAAGGTGGGTAAAAGGCGTTAAAATATTCAATAAAATTTTATACATCTAATTTTATTATAAAATTTCTCCAACAAATTACATTTAAATAATATTGGTATTATGTATCTATTTTAACATGAAATAAATTTAAATAAAATAAATAATTATTTAAATAAAAAGTCAGTTTTAAACAATAATGTAGTGTTTTTCACTATTCATCCAAAAAAGAAAGTATTCAGAAAAATACCAAAAATCCACCCTAAGCTAATTTCTATATTCCGAATCCAAAAATGATGTCCATTTGGAAGAATAAAATTTATAAAATTTTAAAAAGTGGGTATTACTATTCATAACGGCTGGTTTAATTGGTCATGGTGTGCTAAAACTCCATGTTGCGTATAGTGCAAGCTATTGCTTAATTTAAAGAGAAACATACAGTGGAAGCTTGAAGTGTTACAGAAAATAAATTTCAATTGTTATGATACATTAGTACAATGATCCATAAGTCATTTGTGATGTTTAGTAATAGACCACACCTCAATCTGAAGAATGGTGTGACCGGTGTCACTAAAAGTATCCGTTATGAGTTTAAAATTGACATTTTAGCTCAAAACATGTCACTCAATGAAAAACAAGAAAACACAATTTGATTGTCTTAATAATTTTGGACAATGATTCATAAGTTTTTTGTTACATGTATGAAGTAGTATCATGTCAAAATGATGTACGATGATACCGGTATGATTTAAAATGCATGTTTCCATTTTGAAATGGTATTTTAGTAAACAAACAAAACATACATACTAATAATTGAGAAAATGAATTAATATTGTTTTTATACATTATGAAAATAGTATATAAGTAATTTTTTATGTGTAGGAATAAAAAAACCTCAATCTGATGCACGGTGTCATCGGTAGGATGCAAAGTGTCTCTTTTTTATTTAATATTAACATCAATTTTATTATAAACAGAACTAGAATACTGAAAACCGAGAAAACACATTCAGGTTGTTTTAATAATTTAGGACAACAATCCATGAGTAATTTGTGACATGCAGTAACCAACCCCACCATAATAAAATGCATTATGTGACCAGTAAAACTCCAAATGTTTCTTTTTAATTAAAATTGGCATTAATTTAAGTCAAAAAGAACAAGTGGCATACAGAAAATTGAGAAAACACTTTTGGATTATTTTGATACTTTAGAAAAATGATCCATAAGTCATTTTTGATGTGTAGGAGTCAACCTCACCTCAATACGATACACGGTGTGATTGGTATGACTAAAAGTGTCTGTTATCAGTTAAAAATTGAAATTTAATCTCAAAACATGTCAGTCATTGAAAACCAAGAAAACATGCTTTGATTGTATTCATAATTTAATAAAGAGATTTTTAATTCCTTTGTGATGTTTATTAACCAATCTCATGTCAAACCAACTCATGATGAGACCGGTATGACTCAAAATGCATGTTTCTAGTTTGAAATGATATTTTAGTAAAAAAACACAACTAGCATACTGAAACCAAGGAAAAACATTTGGATTGTTTTGATACTTTATAAAAATGATCCATGATTCATTTTGGATGAATAGGAATCAAACACACCTCAATAAAATTCACAATTTGTCCGGTATAACTCAAAATGTGTCTTTTTATTTAAAATTGACATCAATTTAAATAAAAAAGAACAAGTGACATACTAAAAGCTGAGAAAACACATTCGGATTGTATTGATACATTACAAAAACTATCCATGATTCATTTTTGATATTTATGAATCAAACCTACCTCAATACAATGCCCGGTGTGACTGGCATGACTAAAAGTGTCTGTTTTCAATTTAAAATTGACATTTTAGCTAAAACAATTCTGACTCACTAATAACCAAGAAAACACACACTGATTATCTTAATAATTTAGGACAAAAATTAATAATTCCATTTTGACATGTATGAAGTAGTATCACATCAAACTGATACATGATGTAACTAGTATGACTCAAAATTATTGTTTCTAGTTTGAAATGTTATTTTAGTAAAAAAAACAACTGACATACTGAAAAATGAGGAAATGATTTTGGATTGTTTTGATACTTTTGTAAAAATTTCCATGAGTCATTTTTGGCATGTAGGAATCAACCCCACCTCAATACAACACACAGTGTAACTGGTATTTCTCTAATGGTGTATTTTTATATATACACTACTAGAAATAGCACCTATACCCATGGTTTAAAATCATGGGTATAGCCCTTGAAACTGTGGGTATACCCTATACCCACAGTTTTAGTAACTATGGGCTGCAGTGCCATCGCAATAGGTTTATAACCACAGTTCTCTGAAAACCATCGGTATAGACCATAGAAATTTTTTATTACCCACGGTTTAATAAACCGTGGGTATTGATGTATACCTACGCTTTTCAAACCGTAGGTATTGATGTATACCCATGGTTTTCAAACCGTGGGTATACTGATTTATAGTAGCCCATATTTACCCACGGTTTACCAAACTGTGGGTATATATAGGTTCTGCATGTAGCACTACACCTGCAGAATTATAGCACCCCATATTTAACCAGAATTTACCAAACCATGGGTATATATTGGTTCCCCAAGCAGCAACTGCACCTTCCCCCATTCTTCACCTCCATTCTACACTTGCAATAGCACATATACATGGCATGTCAAACTAGTTGTTCGATTATCCAACCTAATCCCCAATATCTAAACAGCTAAACTAGAACTGTCAATACTTTCTATGGATGGTTAAATACATGATCCTTTATATAAAAATATCATCCTTACCACATACCTATGAAAATTAAAGTACAATACCGGAACAAGATGATTTACAAAGTTTAGTGAAAAGCCTACTTTCCATGTTGGTTATACAAGACAACATGGATACTCTAATAATATCAATACTAATTGGTTATACACAGTGACTATAAAAATCCATCAAATGGTTATATACCTTACACTTTATTCAAAAATTGTTTATACACCACAATTTAAAACTCCTTTAGTGATTGGTTATATACCCCATCTAAAAGCCTCTTATAATTGTTTATATACCCCATCCACAAGATCCTTTTTATAGTTGATCAAGTATAGAAAAATATACATCTTTAAATGGTATTCTTTAACAAGAATGTTGGATCACTATATCTTGTGTCTAACTACTTGGAGATCATTAACATCTTTTGAGAAAGGTATACTTGTCTTGAAACTTCCTCTAGATCTGGGATGATTTGGATCTACTCAATTTTCAACATTATGGAACTTCAAAAAAGTGTTCTTTTGATGTAATTTATATGATCATTATGGTTCTTCCATTTCCTCAACTCGAACTTAAATACAATCATTCTTAATAGCCTTCTATGGCAACCACTAATCACTTTATCAGAAACTATCCAACAATGGCATCCTCAAGAGTCCCTTAGACTCATATTAGTAGTATAATGGTACCCGATAGTAACCTCCATCAAAAGGAGTCATTAATTCCAAAAAAACTCCAATATATGTGGTCCCCAAACTCAAGAGTTAAACCTAAATATCTCTAATCATGAGAAAACGGTCCCAATACACAATATAAAACAACGATCTCCTCATAGAAACTACATGATCTCTCCTACAATGATCCTTCCAATTGAACATTAAAAAACACTAGTTGGCATCCACAAGCCATTTCTAAATAATGAGCTCACACCCTCCCCCTCCCCCTACTCAGCCCCTCCCCCTCCCTCCCGACTACCCAGCCCTCCCACTGCCCAGCCCCTCCCCCTCCCTCCCCTTGCCCAGTACCCCTCCCTCCCTCCCCCCTTCCCAGCCCTCCCCCTCCCCTCCCCCCTACCCAGCCCCCCCTCCCTCCCCACTATCCAGCTCCTCCCCAAGCCCCTCCCCCTCCCCCCTTCCAAGCCCACCCCCCTCCCTCCCCACTGCCCATCCCCTCCCCCTCCCTCCCCATTTCCCATCCCTCCCACTGCCCATCCCCTCCCCCTCTCTCCCCCTGCCCATCCCATCCCCCTCCTTCCATACTGCCCTGCCCTCCCCCTACCCATCCCTCCCTACCCACTGCCCAGCCCTCCCCCCTGCCCAGCCCCTCCCCCTCCCACCCCACTACCCAGCTCTTCCCCCTCCCGCTCCCCCTCCCCCCTGCCCAGCCCCTGCCCCCTGGTCAGTCAAGTATAATGGCATATTTAGAGAAACTTTTGGATAAAAAACACATGAAATAAAATACACAAACATGTATTTCAATTTCATTCAACAATCGATATATATATATATATAAAGTATCCACCATAAACAGAAAATGTTATCAATGTTCAAGACTTTCTCATGTTAAAAGATTAAAAAATCAATAAAAATCATAAGGGTGCATACCTCCTGAAATTACACAGTGATCCATGATTTCTGAATAACATTCTGAGCCTTTTTAAATGCGATGACAGTTCAATGTATCCAAAACATACACAAATCTACATCCGAATATTAAAATTAAAAAGTTGGAGTAAAACCTGAAGCAGGATTCCACTGAACAGGCTTTTTTTGTGTTTGGAGTCTTCCTAAAACATAAAAACCACATTAAAATTTAGAGAAAGGAAAGCTGAAAACCACAAACAGCATATGCAACATCTATAAAATTAAATAACTATTTCAAGTACCATTTGATACATAATGTTTCATAAAATGAGATGTTCATACATATGGATTTTATCTTTAGGAAGTATGAAAAATGTTAAAGTGTTGGAAGGTAAGGTTTTCAATATACATATGGTTAACCCCAATGTTTTATAAAAAAATTCATCAAGTTTTTTTCTATATTTTTATAAAATGATAATTAGATAAATAATTATTTGTAAAATGAGTAGGTTATGACCATTTCATCTAGGATGTAGTGGAAATTCCATAAATTTGTCTTGTGTTCCCCTATTTGACTCTAAGATGTTTATTCAATAGTTTTTATTGGAACTTCAATCGGTCTGAATCATGGAATAGCTAAACGTATGGATAGATTCCCTATGGTATTTATTTCAATTTCCTCTCACTGTCTCTGAGTTTTCTACAAGTTATTCATTATGTCATGTATTTCTTTTCATATTATCATATTTTTGTCAATTAAATCCAAAATTCAAGGTGTTTTCTATAATTTGGTAGTGCCCAACTTTTCATATGTTATATGTGTTACATATATTGTGTATTAAATGGGTGAGGGTAGGGTTGTGTATGTCTAACTGAGAACTGAACAACTTGCAGCTTATATAGATCATAAAAGATAAATAGAGGTATTATCATGATTAAAATGGATAGTTTGGACTTATATACACGGGATATTATATGTTGTGGTTTAATAGATTGATGGGAAAGATATCACATGTTTTAATGTGGTGATTCATGGAATGTGCTAATTGATTCACTTATTTGGAAACATGATGAGTGAAAATCCACCTTACTATGGGTGACATTTACCACTAGGATTCTGGATATGGAGGATCATTTGTATGATGCATATTATATTGACCATTATCAGAGGTGATAAAAAAGGTGTGGAAATAGGATATTAGTGGTGTTGCTCATTGTGGTTACTGAGGTTATTGAGGTCATGTGTACAATGTTCAGGTCCCATAAATTTGTTTTGACCCCCATTTTTTTGGTGGTATCCTTCAGATTTAAGCGACATAGGGTAGATGATGATAATGTTAATTGATACAAAGGAGGATACAATGTATTAGGATTTGATTGGAGTGTGTGAGACCACTCGATTAGAGTAGGATTCTCATTGTATATTTGTTATAGTTTGGGGATGATTAGTCAATCATGGTAAAGAACATGAGTCACTATGTGTTGGGTTTTGTTAGGATATTGATCTAGTTGTTGGTAAAAAGTTTTGAAACCTAGGGTTCTTGTGATATAATACATGGATGTGTCATTAGGGAATCATGATTTATACATAATGGTGATAATTTATGAGTTGGAATGTGATTCAAAGTGAAATAAAATTATATGGATGGTTGAGGGAACTTCTGGTATGATATATTACGTATGTATCTTCCCATAACCTACAGATACCCTCTAGGATACAAATAAACTTTATATCCCATGGTATAGGGGAAAAGGATTTTCATCAAGATCCTATTGGAAATAAAGATGTTGACGGTGTTTTATATGGTATTACCATAGGGTCGGGTAGTACCTCAATGTCAGGATAGTGATTTATTTTTGAAATATCAGCTCCTCCCTCATGCCCAGCTCCCCCCCCCCCCTACCCAGCCCCTCCCCCTCCCCCTCCCTCATGCCCAGCTCCCCCTGCCCAAGACCTCTTCCCCCTCCCCCCTGCCCAGCCCCGCCTCCTCCATATATACTATACACCAATCAAAGATGAGATTCATTGACATACCAAGGCATATAGTTTTTTTAGGAAAATAAAATACACAGGGAAAGTGTTTTAGTTTTTTGTGTCATGACTGAACTGCGTAACAATATAATCATAAATCGATGACCGAAAGGAGAAAGGGGAAATGAGAATAGGTTACTTGCCTTTCCTTGTAGAGAAATCATAGTCCTAATCACATTAACACCACAATTTTGTGCCATGGCTCGAGGTATTGCCTCAAAAGAAACTACAGCAGCTTTGTAAGGCCCCTCTTTAGAAAGAAACCAAACACGAAAAATATGAATCACTCCAGGAAGTACAAATCAGTTCCTTTACGTTTAAAAAAAATATAAGAAGCAACTAAACCATTTCAATGCCTTCAATAGATGAGCTATTTTGCTTCAAAGTAGAGATGGTCATACTTTCCTGATCAACATCCTCTGCATGCCGAGTATATGAAAGATAGATTAAGTCAATGTATCCCCCTCCCCTCCTAGCCCTCCACTGCACCCCCCTCCCAACCTTCCCCTCCCATCCCCCCTCCTAGCCCTCCACTGCATCCCCCCCCCCAGCCCTCCACCATAGCCCCCCAGCCCTCCCAACCTTCCCCTCCCAACCCTCAACCCCCCCCCTCCCAGCCCTCCACTACAGCCCCCCAGCCCTCAACTGAAGCACCCATCCATCCCAACCTTCCCCTCCAAGTCCCCCCTCCCACCCCCTCCCATCCCTCCACTGCAGCCCCTCCACTGCATCCCCCCAACCCTCCCAACCCCCCTCCCAGCCCTCCACTACAGCCCCCCATCCCTCCCAACCCTCCCATCCCTCCACTGCAGCCCCCCAACCTTCGCCTCCCATCCCTCCACTACAACCCCCCCCCCCCCAGCCCTCCCAATCCTCCCAGCCCTCCACTGCAGCCCCCCCCCCAGCCCTCCCAACCCACACATCCCTCCCAACCCCCCATCCCTCCCAACCCTCCCATCCCCCCCAGCCCCCCCCCATCCCTCCACTGCATCCCTCCAACCTTCCCCTCCCACCCCCCCCCCCACCCTCCCAGCCCTCCACTGCAGCGCCCCCATCCCTCACAACCCCCCCCCCCCCCAGCGCTCTACTAAAACCCCCCTAGCCCTCCACTGCACCCCCCCCCCCCCCCTCCCAACCTTCCCCTCCCAGCCCCCCCCCCCCAGCCCTCCACTGCAGCCCCCCATCCTAGACCTCCCCTCCACTGCTGAGGACAAGATTAGATGGTGAGATTATAATAAACACACCAAACCATAAAAAAATATGGCATGTAAAAATTACCTAAATAATTTAAAAATAACACCCCTGATGAAATCATAATCCAAAATGCATTTCATTGCATAAAGAAATTCACATACAAGCAGTCCACCAATACAGAAAAAACATTAAACTCCAACACAAGTCTCTCTGTTAAGTCAAAAATGGAGGTGATTAATATCCCCCCCCCCCCACATCATCATCATCATTATCCCCATGTCCAGCATCATCATCATCTGCAGCAACATCAGCAGTAACATCATCCGCAACATCATCACCAACCATACCATCCGCATCATCATCAGCAGTCTCATCACCAACAACAGCATCAGCAACATCCTCTCCATCTCTATCGCCACCACCGTCATTGCCACTAGGACCCTCAGGGGAATCACCCGAGGCATTATTCAAAGAGTGCATTGATGGAATAAATGAATGAAAAGTTGAAGCAACCTCTGGTGGTAGTGACTGACTCAAAACTGACATAGCTTTCATTAAATGTTCATTCATTATCTTACTTTATTCACGATCCTCTAATACTAGTTTCTTTGTCACAGCTAATTCAGCACACGCACTTTCCAACTCAAAGGCCTTAGAGGAGTCTAATGATGACCAATACCTAGAGGAGATAATGTTTTTTCCTGGTCTACAATGGACTCTTCCTGGATGCTCCACACCTAACACCTGACTGAAATTATCATTTGGCCAAAAGTTGTGAGCTTCCTTCTCATCCATGGCCTCCAAGGTAGAATGTTGAAATTATGAAAATATTAAATTATGAATTTCGAATAATTTTTTGAAATATAAATAATCAAACTTACAATTCTATCTTGTGTTTGTGAATTAACTGCAGTTCCATTTTTTTTTCTACTGAAGCAGAATAATTTGGCATGAGGTACAGGACCTTCAATGCCCAATTCAGCTTTCTGTATATGAGAAGTGCACAAATTTGTATTACAAACATATATGATAAATGAAAAAAATTGGATTTAAGTGAGTTGCAACAAAGGCCTACAAACATTGAGGTAAGTGACAATCATAACAGATTAGTGGTTTTTTGAAATGGTTTTCAAAAATGGTTTTCTGAAGTGGGTTTCAAGGAAATATACTACTTGTTTAGGAAAAATAGACAAGATTTCTCCTAGTATAAGATGTGATTTCCATGATACATGGAATAACCAAGGGAAGGCATGAATACGTTATGATGACATGTTATAAATAAGGACATTATTTTAATTCAGATGAACGTACCCACCACTTCTCTTTGTTAGGCATTGTAGTGCGCTCCAATGTGTGTAGATATGTTATTTCATCTTTGTTTTTTTTATTTTTTGCTGACACTTCCTAAGAAACAAAAAAAACATTAGAAGTAATAAAAATAAAATTTTATATAAAAACCATTAAACATGGGTAGTACCTTATATTGTTCAGCCTTCCAATGTGAGATCATTTTTTGATATTGACTTTTTGGACAGTCATGGTTTGTGTGTACACCCTCTAACTCAATACCCACTCTGCTCCTCCAACCAATATGTAACTCATACTTGTATGACCTCCAATACTCTCCAAGATCACTCAACCTAGCAGCTTTGGCAGCTTCACTGTTAGGAAAGTTAAATCGACTCTGCAACGAATATGTTAAGTCATATAAATAAATTCCTAATATAAATATAAATTTATAAAATTTCCATACCCATATCTGCGCTCAAGCCCTATCATCGATGTTGGCACTGATATGTCTCCATGAGATCGGTTCCACCGGAACGATATCATGATATCTGGCTAAAGTAATCATGAAACTTCTACACTCTTAGCATTTTACCTACCATTTGATTTTGAGAATTGTAATCCACCATAATCTGAGTTTCACAATTCAAGGCATCCTGAATTCGAGTGTGCCCAGGTCGCCAACTAAAAGATCCCACTAAATAAGATAAGAGGTGAAAAGAGAAGAGTTAAGTGACAAACAATGGGACAAAAGTGAAATTATATAATTTGAAACATTTATAAAAAACCTGATGCAGGCTCCATAATGGGCTATGAGGAATCTGTGGACTGTGCTAGATCAACATCCTCCAAAGGAAGTATTTGTTCCACTGCATGCTCCAGCTGATCTTCATGAACAGAAGTGGAAACTGAAGGAAAAGACTCAATATGTGTAGGATGGATGGAAGGAAAAGGAGGTGGCATAGACATGTAAGAATATGCATAGTAGGTCTGGGGATACATGAATGGATATGTAAATTGTGCAGGTGATAACATCAGTCGAGTCTGCGTGGACATGGAATGGGAAAAAGAGGGTAAATGGGATGATGATGGTGGCATGTATGGTAACATCCCAGGGGTCTCAAGTGGAGGGCGGACATGTGTGGTAGATGGGATGTCCACTAATGGGTCAGTGTGGGGAGTGGTAAGATGGGAGCTCCACATAGGTCTAGGAGGATCCCTGCTCGATCCCATACTGGGAAGAGGAAACTCTAAAGTTATATGTCCCTAAAAAAATTGATCATAAATATGAACTTGATATTATATGTAATGCAAAAGATAAATATTAGAATTAATATACTCACTGAAGACAACTCACGCTCACATCTAACAGGATCAACATCAAATAATATATTCTTGTGAGCTTCTGTAGTTTTCTTCATAATCTGCATAAGAATGAAATAAATATTTTTTAGCAACAATTTTTACAATTCATACATACAACTTAAAAAATTTCATAACATCTTTCATTAATGATAATTTACAACCAAGTTATACAATTTTTGAAACCACATTTTAAACCCTGTTTTCTGAATTGAAATAAATATAATTAAATGAAATGAAACCAAACAATACTAAAACATACATATCATTCCAAAATAAAACTAAATTAAAGTAATTACATTATTACCAACGTGAGAAACACACATCAAGGTAAACTGAATGAACTCTGAATATATATGGTTACTTTTATATATTACCCTCCACTACCTCAGGTTCAACATCATCTCTCACAATGGGACAATTTGTGTCATCAAATACAATATTTTGGCTAACACCGATGGGGGAATCAATGGTGACAATTTCATCCCCAGCATCATGAAAATTATGTCTTGGGATTACTTCATTAATGACACCATAATCAGGTTTTAGATGATCTTTCACATAAAACACTTGTTTTTTCATTGATGCCAAAATGTATGGTTCATCGGTATGCAGGAATCGACTCATGTCAATAACTCTAAATCCAAAATCATCAATAAATGTACCATGTCTCGTCATTGAATCAAACAATTTACATTTCATCATAGTGACTCAACCTTGAGAGTAGTAATCCAATAACAATATTTTCTCAACCAGTCCATAATAATACACATCTTCATATCGAGGTCGACTATCTGATGCACTGGCATAACAATCCATTCTAGTAGTTAACATAACACCATCATGCTCTGTTCTCATTTTCACCACTTTATTAGTTGTAACAAATTGATATCCATTTATTATTAAAGATTTTCAGTCACTAACCAAAGAATTGGGACCAAAATCCAATGCTCTTAATTCTTGAGAAATGAAGTCAGCAGGTAAACTCAATACCTGGAATACATGTGAGTAATATAATTAAATATATATCTATATTTTAAGGTATTTAATGTAATGTCCATACCTTTGATTTCAACCAAGCTGGGAACTCTTGGCTATGCATAGCCTCTCTCCTTCTCAACGGCAAAGACTGATGAACTCTACTTATAATTTGTTTATGTTCTCTATATTAAATGACAATAAAAGTATAATGTATATTTGATATGATATCATATGAGATAACAAATATATATTAAAATTACTTACTTGATATAGGCATCGAACAAACCACAATTAAACAAGACTGTACGATGTGCCACATCCCGTTCTTCAAAGCTCAATATAACCAATGTATATGACCCGACAATTCCACCTGTTTGGGGAAGAGATGGAAAAGAGGGATGAATTTTTTCATACTACTCATCTTCATTTCTCATTGGCCAATTATGTCTTGTGCTCACATCAGACAAATACATTGAACAAAAATCCATACATTCTTGGTCCAGATAACTCCTCACAATGGAACCTTGGGGATAATTCTTATTTTGGACATATGATTTCATTGTGCACATATTTATTTCAATGGATTCATCCACCGAAAAGTGACTAGTCCCCCAAGAAGTGTCTCAGTTGGAAGATGAATTGTTAAATGCAGCATTCAAGTGAAAAAGGATGGAGGAAACTTTTTTTCCAACTCACACAGAATTTATGGTGCCTCTTGTTGCATTTTTATCAACAATGATTTGGATAACCTTTTAGCACAAAGGTCTCTAAAAAATGACACAACTGAATCACTTCCACCCTTACATTATTGGATAGAAAATTCCAAATTTCTATTGGAATCAATTCATGAAGAAGGATGTGATAATCATGAGTTTTTAGGGATTTAAATTTCAAATGTATTATATTGACTCGTTTAGATATGTTGCTGGAATAGCCATCTGGAACCTTGATATTCTCCAATATTGCTATAAATTGATCTTTCTCTGCCGGTGTCATCACATAAGAAACACATGGAACATTCCATTTGTTTTCACCGATAAAAACAGGATGTAGTTCTGGTCGAATACCCCAATCCAATAAATCCCGATGAGATCGAAAGTCATCTTTGGTCTTCCCCTTAATATTCAAAAGAATTGAAAGCAACATTTCATATATATTTTTCTCAATATTCATTACATCTAAACAATGACGTAACAAATTAGTAGAATAATATGGAAACACAAAAAAAATACTTCTCTTTTTCCAATTGTAAGTGACTTCAGTATCAGCATTCTTCCTCTTCTGAGATTTCAACTAACGTTTCCCTAATGAAAGGCTGAAATATTTCAATTCATCAAGCACATAACTTCTTGACATACGTTGAGGTGGTTCTTTAATGTCAACATTATTATCAAACCTCTAACGATTCTTCCTATATTGATGATCCATTGCAAAGAATAGGCGATGCCCCATGAAACTGAAACTACAATGATATTTAAGCCTTCTCGATTGTGTATTCTTTATACAAACAGGACATGATAGTTTTCCCTTCGTGCACCACCCAGACATCATTTCATAGGCAGGGAAATCATTTATGGTCTATAAAAGGGAAGCACACATCTGAAATGTATTCTTTGAAGAAGAATCAAATGTCTGCACACCTAAATCCCAAAGTTGTTTCAACTCTTTTATTAAAGGCTGCAAGTAGACATCTATATCATTACCAGGATCCGAAGGTCCAGATATCAGTATACTCAAGAAAGTGAAAGGTTTTTTCATACACATCCACGGAGTAAGATTATAAACATGAATAAAAACCGGCCATGTGCTATGAGCAGTAAGAATCAGACCAAATGGATTAAAACCATCACATGATAGGCCCAATATGACATTACGCACATCAGATGCAAAATCAGTATGTTGTGCATCAAATGTCTGCCATGCTAATCAATCTGCAGGATAGACCAGCTCATTATTACCTTTAATTCTCTAAACACCATGCCATCGCATATTGACTGAGATTTCTGGTGACATGAATAGATTTTGAAGTCTAAGAATCAATGGAAAGGTCCACATGACTTTCTGTGGCACATGAGATGGTGTTCCATCTGCAATTGTCTTCCATTGAGATGTACCACATTATTTTCAGTCATTATGGTCACCTATTTCCTCCAAAAATAAACTATAATCTTTCGGACAAACATGGACTTTATTAGTGGCAAATCCAAGATTCTTAATTAACTTACATTCCATGTAATAATTCGAGGGAATATCTACAACATCAGGAATCAAGTCCTTCAAAAATGTAAGAATATAATCAATGACAGTATTATAAATCTCATAGATTGTTTTCCCATGATATAACCACATTAAAAATTCCAACTTGGTCATTTTAGTAAATTCTTAATGTACTAGAGTCCTGGCATCATCCAATAAATTTTTCACTCTGTCAACATCATCGTCTTCAGCATTTTCCTCATGTGTAATGATATCATTAGCTTCTTGCACTGGCATGCTATCTCTCTCAGAGTGATGCACATATGGAAACTGATCAAATATCAAATTCTCCATGTCACTTTGTTCATTTTTTTATGAACAGTCGAAGATTGAATCGTCTCTCCATGGTGAAACCAAACATTATAGTTTGCTTGAAATCCAAATTTTTTTAAATGGTAACTAACTTCTTCTCGTCTTAACCATGGTCTTCCAACACAATTATAGTAGGGACACTGTATACAACCTCCATCTGAATCATTGCTAAATGAAAAATCTAAAAAATTCTCCAAATTATTTTGAAACATGGTTGAAATCCGATCAGTACGATACAACTAGCTTCTATCCATTCTATAACAATAAAAAAAATTATCATTCAATCAACAATGTAAATCATATTTAAAAAATTAATTATAATCAATTTTATTATTAAATTAATCAAAGCATATTAGTATCTAGCAAAAAATATTTAATGAAAAGAGGATTCCATGATTGAATAAGTAGGAAAAAAGGGAAATATGTCTACCTTGAGATGTAAACTAAAGAAAAAGGTTAAAAAAGACACTCCCAAGTCGTCATTGATGGGGAATACAAAAGAAAATTTCAATGTAAAATACTTCTTTATAGATATAGAGGCTTTGTACACATCGGAATAAAATTTTATTTTAATAATATGAATTTATAATTTTAAAGATTATTCGGTAGGGGTTATTTGATGGGGAATAAAACATTCAATGAAAGTAGAGTAGTTATAACTTTAATGTTTTGGAATTAATATTGAAAAAATGTTTCAAGGTATCCTAAAAATTTTGTGCAACATGATGCTTAAAAGATATAATTTTTATGGATTCTATTGAATCATTGGAATATTTTTTCATATAGAAAAGATATTTTTTTTAAAATATACATCCTGATATACTTGGGGGTATTGAGAATCAATGTTTGGGGGTTTCAACCCCTTTAAAGGAATAAAAGTTAGAAACATATTGTAAATTCTATATAGAAATCACAGAACATGTTTGATATTCTTGAACAAGTCTATGGAAGGTGTGACCATCCTATTCATGATGAAAATGAATGCCTCATAATTATACCATCTTAAAAAATTTTGAGTTTTAATACTCAAAATCCTCAAAATATGAATAGAAAAGTGAAGGATAAATATTTAGTTGTTGAAGTTTCACCCAACGTATCCAAAGGGGAAAGTCCATGGATCTTGGATAGTGGATGTTCTTCTCACATGATAAAAGATTTAAAAACATTTAAATCTATTGAAAAAATAAATGGATTCTTAGTTACCTTCAAAAATTATGGGTCACTAAAGGTTAAAGGTGTTGGTTTAATTGTTTTTGGGAAAGAGAAGCTTAAATAAAAAACACTCTTTATGTTGATGGATTAAAACAAAATCTATTAAGTGTTTTTAAACATAATGATAAAGGAAATATATTTTTTTATGAATTATGGGCTATTGGTTGGAACATTGAGGATGGAAGAGTGGTTAAAAGAAGATAAGAGTGTTAGAGGCAATTTATTCCAAGTGGGTGATGTTGAAAATTCATGTTATCTAAGCATAAATGAAGAGAATGAATTATAGTACCATTGGATTGGAGAATATAAATGCTATATTTTTTAAAAAGGAGATGGACAATTTTTTTATTTTTATAGGAGATGATAAATGGAGAATATATAGAGAGTGTTCCTTATTGGGAAGACTTATGGAGTTGTCAGTTGAAACTTAGAGAAGAGTTCATGTGTTGTTCCCTATGTTTTTGACAAATAAAAAGGAGGAAATTGAATATCCCTTGATGATCAGAAAACTTAACATGTATTAGAGTCTAGGATCCCTCATTATGTTAATTTATTAAGGGGGTGGTGATTAAATCTTAATTAATACATTGATAGTATAGTGTTGATCTTTACTCTAAGGGTTAGATAAATAGAAAACCATTATTCATTAAAATAGTTCAGTGTTCAAAAAAACATTTTTAGTGTTTCATTACTATGAAATTGTTAATGAATAAAATCCATTCAGGGATATTGAATAAAATTTTAATGTTTTATTTACTGGAATCATACTCATTGATGGGTAATAAGTGAATTCAAGATAAGTTTAAGAAAAATTAATAAAGAAAATCCATCAAATTCCATGTCCACATCATGGTTGTAATGACCCCTACTTTTTATATGGGAATTTAGAGTTGAATAAATTATATGTGTGAAATTTCATAAAAAATAAATAAAATATTATTCAAAATTCATAACTTTAAATGTCCTTAATATAATCATTGGCCATTATTGACAATAGAGATGTAATTGTTATAATGTGATAATTATAATTGGTGCATATTAAGGTTAATGATGAGAGATAATTTATATATGGGGGTAAATGATGGCCTCAACTAGTAGGAAAAAACATTTTTGAAACACAGTAATATGATCATGGGAGTGAAGTTTCATAAATGGGGTTTTACCTTGACAATTTACAAGAAGAACATTAAGAAGTGAGACTTGATCATAACAATAAAGTGATGAGATGAAGGTGTTGAGAGTATACATGTTGCAGAAGAAGATTCATCAATTTCAAGTGATGAGGAACAATATCATTCACCTTATACAAGGCAGAAAATATAAGTGAATCTCCAAAATATCGTTAAAGACCAAATACAGTAAGTACAAAGTAGGACAACTTTAAGGATAACAAATCATACATCATTATTTTCTTAAGTAAAACCTAAAAATACTGTAGAAAATGACAATTTAGTAACCTAACCATATTACTATATCAAGACTATAAATCATTATAATCCCCCTCCATTACTTCATACCATGTTTTTTGATCCATTCCCTATGAATCTAGGACCACAGTATCCTTATAATACTAGTTTCACTTATAATCTTTCTCACCACAAACATTTCCATCTTGAAATGGAAGAGTTTCCAACTACTCGTAACCTAACCATATCATCACTATCGGCCGTATCTTGAACCACCCCTATTCAAAAAGATTAACCCCTCAAGGAAATATCTTTCCCCTGACCTGGGTAGTCCTGAGCATCCTTAGATGAGGTACCATCTGACCTTAACTCACAACCTATGTCAATTATCTAATTCGAGTTAGCAACTATCAGAGACTCAGCACCATCCTTATTCCTAAAATAGCATTTTATATCTTTCCTCTTATTAGAATAAAAATATCATGATAAGTCATTACGAATTTCATCCTTAACAATTCCAATGGCTTGACACCATGAAAAAAAAGTGGGGTATCCTCATATTCAATTTTCAAACCAAAATTATTATCCAGCATACATAATGCAACCTTCTCAATGTAAAGGGGGATTAGGTTCACTTCGACGAAGATACAAGCATAGAATTCAAAGTAGGATTCCTATGTTTCTTGGTCTATTTTAATGGAATCACCCAGAGTAGCATCAATTTCATATAGATTTTTTTAAGACAGAAAATCCAATAAATACCAAATATTTTCAAACAAACCTAAGCCCTCGAGTTCATCACCTCAACAGGATTAAATATGTGATCCCACTCTTATTAGAACACTATTCTCAGAATTAATACAATATATCCAATTACTCATGAATTTTTATTTAGATCATGAGAAGAAAATAGTATGTGAAAGTATCCTCTCCCCATAGGGATAAATTTTAAGTTTCTAAAACCCTAAAAGTTTGATAATTGATTGACTAATTTCTATGTATTCCAGAACTTATTTCCAAAAGGATGAACTAGTCAGGAGTTTTCCAAATATCAATAGATCTTGAATCATTTCAAAATTACTTCCTAATTTGCAGTAATATTTACAATATTACCTTGTTTAAGAACCGAAGGCCAGGATGTCGAGGTGGAGGTGAAGTCCGGGAGGTCCAGGTCGGGAGCCGGTAGGCGAAGCTGGGAGGCAGAGCCGGGAGTTGGATCCAGGAGTTGGAGGCTAGGGATGGGAGTCAGAGAGGGGAGAAGAGGGCCGAGAGGTGGTGGTCGGGGAGGGGAGGACAGGGTCGAGAGTCGAGGGTCGGGGAGGTAGGGTTGAATCAAGGGAGCGTAATAGAAGTTTGAGGAGGATCCCGATAGTTAGGGCCCAATGGAAGCTTGAATACCCATGGTTTTAATAAAACTGTGGGTATAGACAACTAAAAACAACCTATCCCCACAGTTATTTAAACTATAGGGATTGATGTGTGGGGATAAAATCCATTTCCAGTAGTGATAATTAACATTAATTTAAGAAAAAAACAACATGTGACATACTAAAAACCAAGAAAATAGATTCATATTTTTTTGATACCATAGGTTAATGACCCATGAGCCATTTTTTGACATGTAGGAATCAAACACACCTCAATCCAATGTACAGTGTGATGGTATGACAAAAAGTGTATGTTAACAGTTTAAAATTGATATTTTAGGTCAAAAAGTATCACTCACTGAAAACTTGGAAAACGCCCTCTGGTTGTGTTTATAATTTAGGACAGTGATTCATAAGTCCTTGGTGATGTGTATGAAGCAGTATCACATCAAACCAATGCATGAAGCGACTGGTATGACTAAAAATGTGTGTTTCTAGTTTGAAATGACATTTTAGTAAAAAAACACAACTAACATACTGAAAACTAAGAAAATGCATTCAGATTGTTTTGATACTTTATAAAAATGATCCATGACTCTGTTGTGACAAGTAGGAATCAACCAAAACTCAATATAATGAATGATGTGACCGGTATAAATCCAATTCTTTCATTTAAATTTGATATTAAATTTATTAATAGAACAAGTGGCATACTCAAAACTAAGAAAGCCCATTCTGATTGTTTTGATATTTTAGGAAAACAATCCATAACTCATTTTTGACGTTTTGGAATCAACCCCACCTCAATACAACACATGATGTGACTAGTATAACTCCAAATGTGACTTTTTTTATTAAAAGTTGACATTTTACTAGTGTATTATTTCATATTAATGTTTAATTTATTTCTTTATAGTAGTACTAACATAATTTTTTTTCTTATATAGGTGGAATATTTTTATTGAGTTGGTATGATTTGTTTAGAAAATAATACTATGGGTAGACATTTTTGAGAGGAGATCATAAAAATCAAAAGATGAAACATTAATGTTTTTAACTATTTGTTGGATAATTGTAAATATAATTATATAAAAATGTTTTAAATGTATATTTTAGTGTTTTTTTTATTTACCATGAGTGGATATTTTTTTATCCATGATGTCAATTAAATGTATATAGCATTGTTTGCAAAAACCTTATGTGTGGTACTTATTTTTTTATCATTTGTTTTGTGTATGTGTTTCTTTTTTCCTACTTTTTTCTTATCTTACATTTATTATAATCTTCTTTATTTTTTATAGTGAAACCATGTGAGAATTTTTCTAGCTTTGATTTCTATATTTTCCATTATTTTGTGTAGGTTTTGGTTGGGTTTACTATTATATAAATACTTCATCTCAGGCAACTAGGCCTTTATCAGTGCTATTTTAAGAATTGATAAAGTCCCACTTTATAATATCTAATAAAAGTGCAGATAAAATGGTCTTTTATCAGCACTAACAATAGAATTGATACAGGGGATCATTTATCCATGCTAAAATAGCGATGATAAAGGGGACCTCCCCTTTATCTTCGCTGAGATTAATAGCAGATTTTTAGTACTGTTAAAATCTATTTATAGTGCTTTTAAAAGTACTATATGTCGTAGTGAATATAAGAAAATCTATATATTGAGATTTAAAATTTGTGAGTAAAAAATATACAAATCCTTGAAAACTATACAAATAAAATTTTCCAACTATACTGTAAACTTATTTTTCCTTCTAATTGCATCTCTTAACATATCCAACTCAAAAGAATATGAGAAATTACATACACTAGACATTTTGAAACTATATTTAAAGAGGGAGAATACAACACAAATAAAATCAATAATAAAAAAATGAAAATATAATAAAAACTAAAAAAAGTTATAAACATTGAATGTTAATTTTGAACAAAGATATAAAAGCACTCTATTTACAGTTGAAAATTCTTGAGTGTATAGTCCCACAATGTAGTGCATGATTATAGAATCCATCACACTATTGAAAAAATTGTTACATGATCACACATTGACACTTTTTTATTTTTTATTATAGAATAAAGAACAGAACATCTGAAACACAAAAACAGGTAGGAGATAGGAGACTATGGGGGCCGGAAGTGATGAATCCCAATGGCATCCCCTCTAATGAGATTATTCCAATCCTTTGAGAGTGAATTCAAGTCCGATAGGAGGAAGGTACAAAGAACCTACGAGGCCAAAGAGGCAAGATGATCCTAAACCATATTTCCTTCTCTCCAAGTATGAAGGATGTCAGTTTCAACACTGACCAGAGATCTGCACTTTCTCATAACATATGATTTTGACCGTAGAGTACTACATCTTACAAGCATGGAATCATGAATAATGGTTGAATCTGTTTCCACCACAGCCAATCTGATACTTTTATTCCTTCAAATCTGAAGTCCAGTTAGCAAAGCCAGAGCCTCGTCCATAAGTGAGTACCCTTCTCTAAAGTGGGAATTAAAGGCTAGAACAACACTGCCCCCAGAGTCCCTAACTACACCACTACCTTTCATGACATTCGATCAGCATAAACCATCAATATTCAGCTTTAGGTCATGGTGGTGTGGGAACTATCTAACCCAATTACCATTATTCCTCAGACTTTTGTCATCAATGCCCACATGGAATGGTCTAAGAGAGGGAGCTTTGAGCCAATTTTTACATGATCAGACCATATCAATCAGAAGGAACTTAGTCTGTGCTACCAATACCTGACCCAAGCACCGAATTCCATCATGATTTTCCTTGTTCCATGCCATCCAAATACACAAAAATCTAGATTCTATTATGATAGCACGATATTTCCTCTCAGGACCAACGTCTCCCTCCCCATATAACCAACGGTCTAAGAAAGGAGAATCCCTCAAATTCAGAACAGAGAGGTAGAAGATGATAATGTTGCCCGATCAGATAACACAATTAAATTTAATTAGATGGAATAACTTATTTTTATACTATTTAATGGAGGGTGGATAATTTCTACTACACTATTGTCCTAGATATATTTAATGTACAATATATAACTTCTTAATAAACCATATAAATTCATTAGAGTCCCAATTGTTACTATCTAGGTCCATTGCAGGCATCCTCTGCCCAATTAGCATGCCTTCGTGCATAGTGGCTCTTTGTCTCTTATCTAATCATCCCATGTGTGATCTATATTGCCTATACAATTGCTTTTTCTCCCAATTTCATTGAGCTAGAAAAATTAGCAGGCTCCCTCATGGTGTGGTTTACTCTCATAAGTGTGGTGGAACTAGACCACTGGGTTGTGTGGTGCTGGCCATAGTTTTTTATCAAACTCTTACAAACATAGTTAGATAACATATACTTGTATGTAAATTCTTATTCAGGAAATATTATTGAATAGAATATTTTTTCTTCTTTATACATTCTGTAATCAATTTGTTATTCTCTTAAATAACATGGATGGATCTTCTCAAATCATAAAAAACTTCTACCCAGACACCCCATCAAAATTCTATATATTCTTAATAAATGTTAAATAGTTTTGGTATCTTTTTTCAATAAGAATCATGTGAATATCAATAATATTCTTACCATATTCTAAAAATCATGTTCATATTTCATTGAAAAAAATAAAAATCACTCAATGTGGTTTAGAATACGGTTTATAAATATGTGTAAATAGATTTTATTGGGGACTAATCTAGTTTTAGAAATATAAATCATGTAATTAATCATGACATGCATATTAAACTCGTATATTCGTGTAAACCATGTCTATAACCATATGGTAATACCTTAAGAAATTTATACTATGAATCATTAAAATACTAGTTTTTCCTGATATTATTATTAACCATGAACACGCTTCCAGAAAAAATATATTCCTTTCATGATTATCTCACACTGTCTAGGAATCCATATGCCAATTTGGTTACCCATACCTACTACTCAAGAAACATAAAATTCTTTTTGGAATAAGAATAACTAGAAAGGGAAAAGATTTTTCTAGAACATTAAAAACATATTGCCACAATACAGTAACCATTAGTGTAAGATAATCTCCAAATTATGTTATATACATAAAAATTAGACTTAAAAGAATGAAATTTCAACATGATTCAAGGAAAAGAAACATTCTTAGAAGTATGTTTCTATTAATAAAGAGGGGTAATTGGAATCATAATATCACCACTTCTCGTAATATCACAATGTTTATTATGATCAGTGAAACTAAAATGTAGTAATTTGAAAAAAAAACATATAATTCTCTAAACCTGAAACTACAGAAGAGAATAGAGAATAAAGGTAAGGAATATGTAGATAGATAATATAGGTTCTTAATACAACATCATATCACATGACTAACCCAGAGCCTAAAGAAATATATATAATCTAACACGAGGACAATAAAGAACGAAAATTTTATACCCCCAATCTCAGGAAAATTTCATAGTCAGATGATATAGGTCTTGAAAGGGTTGTATACTTTCAAATATGGGGGGAAGAGTTCGGTACAATGGTAAAAAAAGTGAGTGGGGATCAAAAAAATGATTTTATATTTTTAAAATAGAATAAAAATAATCCCACAACAATATCATTTTAAACCTTGAAATTTATGTAGGTAATCATCGTTATTTTTCGTTTATGAATATCAAAATTTCATTAAAATATCTTCAATTAGATTCATCTTTAAAAAATAACATAAAATTTGGGGTTTAGTAAAAAAATAGTGCGAGGTATTTCAATACGATTCAAAGGTAATAATCCTATGTTAAAACAAAATTAATTTTTTCTGTATAAATTTTCATCAAAATATATAATTAAATGAATTAAAAAATATACTTCTCAAATTTGGGAAGTGTATCAATCAAAAGTTCTTGATTGACGTTACAAAAAATAGCTCAACTACATTAAAAACTAATGGAGAGAAAATCTGAATCAGCAACATTCTATAACATCATTTTAAGTAGAGTGGAATGGTGGGAGAGCCACATGTGAGGATGACAACAGCTCTTCATGCCTACTCTATGTGTTTGACATGGCTACTATGGCCTCTAATCTCAATGAGGGGGAATGGAAGATATTGTTTGAGTCTGGAAACAACTCTACATATTTCATCAGGTTTGATTTCAAGGATTCTCGTAACACATACAAAGATGAGAATTTAGTGTCTAGGCTTTACATAATTTTATGGATGTGTGGTTTCAACATGTAATTCCCTTAGATTCTCTACTTTCATATTCATATAAAAATAATATTAAATCAGGAAAATAAATTCATTTTTCATTTTACTGATCCATTGGTTTATAAGTGGAAAGATTAAAAAATATTGGTATAAAATAGACTGTCTACACACAACCCTAAAACACCAATTATATCTATCCATGTATCTTAATTGTTTAAAGGGAAGGAATCTGGTTCAAGGATGTTTTCTTGGGAACGGAATATTACCTAGTGAGTTCACAATCACATCCTTTGAAGCTTCAAAAATCATTAACCTATGGCTTCTACTAGAGGATAGATGTCCTGTAACTCTTTACTGCTTAATCAAATCAATTGATTTATTGATATTTATAATTATTAAATCAATGATTTTGTGACTCTGATTACTTCCATCTTGATGGATTTCAAGCATCAATGTAATTTTTAGTAAGGATAAAACTAATTGATTTATTGTAATTTTTTTGGAGGGAATGATGATTTTTTCATTATCAAAAAATAAATATTTAAAATAAAAATTACTATTGATAATACCTTATTAGAGTGCATGAAAAAAATAAGTAATAGAATACGTCATATAATCCATAACCTATAATTTTTAAAATTCATGATGCATGGTGTGCATTATAAGATAATCTAAATATAAAATTCATAATGATTAAACTTAATTTGTATTGAATAATACTATATAATTATTCTATAGAATGCTTATTTGAAATTAATACTAAATATATTATTAGAACATATTGTTTTTATAGTTGTGATTAAATTTATTGAAATCTAATGTGTGATTATGAAAAATATAATGTAGAGTAGAAAAGTAAAATGTATCATTTAAACTACACATTAGTGCAGAGAGGATTCCTGCACCATAAAGATAATTTTTATTCAAAGTGTAGTATATCCTGGATTAAATGTAGATAAAATTTTAAATAATGTAATGTATATAGTTTCATATTTTATATTACTCATCAAGGCAGTGGAACATTGAAGTAGGTATTCATGTTCATAAAATGACACTGAAAATTCATAGCATAATACTTTCCAAAAAAAATATTATTACTCTTTTATTATAACTAAAACAAATAGTTTTTTAAAATATATACAAATCATAGCATTTTAATTTAATGTATTACTAAAAAGTAAAATTCTGAAAAAATATAGTTACTGAATTTACGTAGATGGGAGAAACAAAAGTTAAATGAAATAAAGAATATCATAAACATCATAGTTTGAAATCTAATATATGGGTCAGGCATACAAAATGGGAATAGAATTAAGGATTGAAAATTAAATCATATACATCTCATTGTATTCAATATTGATGAAAATATAAAATATATGATAAATATATCATAATAGAATAGTTAATATTGAACAATACAATGAAAAAATAAAAAAAGGTGGTTAAATTAGTGATTAGTTTTACTAGTCGTACATCAACGATAAAAAATATTTAATATATAAAAATAAAATCTTATAAAACCCATTACAAGACTCTATATTTATATGTCTCAGATTATGAAATGTTTCTATATGTTGTAAAAGAATATATAGATTCCATTCATGTAGTGATCAATCAATCCATTGAAATTCTATCTATGAGGCATCCCTTCAACCATAATTTTAATGTGAATCAAAGGTGTAAATGTTGTAATAACATGATTCATAATAACTTCATAATACTGAGATATTAGTTGGGAATTATAATATATATTCATTAATACATAAAAAATATAATTATTAAATTAAAATGTTTTTAAAATTCAACAGTTAGTTGTGACTAAAATAATTTGGAGGCATTTTTTTATATTTAGTTGATATTGAAGTTGGAGATAATATATATATATTTTATAAATCTAACTCATGGAAGATGAAAAAATGATTTTTAGGGGTTATGCCAAATTATCTGGTAAAATGAGCTAAAAATAATAATATAGAGTGAATATAAAAGATTAAATGAACACTAATGCACAAAAAATTAATAAAGGTTTTCATAAATCATCAACAATATTGTATAAATTACATAAAATCTTTAAAATACCATCATTAAAACATGATTACACAAATAAAATGATGATTCATGTCACTTGAAATCACAAAAACCAGGGAAACTCAATGAACTAAGATGACAGAATAAGTGAAGATAGTAATCATATGATTGGAAGAACTGATCAAAGTGCATAACAGATAAATAAGTAGAAACATGAAAACACATAAGAAATTTTGAGGAGAGTAATGTAATGGAAGTGATTTGGGTACATACTTAGTGTATCTATAAAATTAATTTGGATATAAACTAAATGTTTATTTTTTAAAAATTTCCAAAAATTCTATGTGTATCCACCGTATGAACATCAAATACTAGCCATAGTTTGTATCCATATCTTTATTGGATTCCATATACCATTAACCTATCAAACATTGGTCACATATCAGCTCAAAAAATAATAATATTCTCTTAAAAATATAAAGATTCTTAAAAAACTAAGTGTAGAGTCTGACTTAGAATGCATATTTCATGTATTTAGAAAGAGAATTCACATTTCATGTTTCATGTTTCATATATTTAAAAAAGAACAAATATATTTGTAAACAGAATGAAAATTTCATAAACAGAATGCATATTGCATAAACAGAATGCATATTGTATAAACATAATTCCTATTGCATAAAAAATGCATGTTTCATAATGAATGTATCAAAATGCATATTGGATATAATCAGAAGGAATATTACATATTCCATATATTTATAATTCATATAATATATATTAACATACATTTATATTAATATAACATAACATATATATAGAAACTAATTACAGAATTCATCTTACACGGTTTATATATTTTAAAAAAAGAACATATATTGAATATGTTGTCAACAATGGAATATTGCATATGCTAAATAGGGTAACAAAGAGATTTTAGTAATAAAAAATATTAGAGATGATAAAAAAAGAAATACCAAATTCTAGGGAAGGATGTAATAGTTAGGAACAGATGACACACAAGATGTTAGGGTTTTTTCACATCGAACTAAAATGGGTATCAAAGAAATTGAAACTTTTAAACCATGTAAGATATGGTATTTAGAGATGAACCCCCTTTATATTTAGGAATTTAGACCACCAAATACTAAAATTGTAAAAAGAAACAATCTTCATAAGCATTAGTGAATCAGAGGGCTATGCGAGGGGGAGATGAAATTGGTATGAGAATGAGGAGGAGGATGGAGTAGAGTGCGTGCTAGGGTTTTGAGCAACAACACTGGGGACCATAGTCAAAGATCAGAGGAGGAGGTAGATATGGGAAGGTAAATAGAAGAAGATTGAGGTGGGGAGAGGTGGGGATATGGAGCCTGGGATGTAGGGATATGGTGGAGATGATGTCATGCGAGTGGGAGGCTGAGGTGGAGTAGTGTCTAGGAGGATATGTGGGGAGGTGGGGAGTAGTAAGTATGGAGGGGGGAGGGAGAAACAGGAGGAGTGTAGGTATAGAGCATATGGGAGGTGGAGCAAGGGATGAAGTGTAGAGGAAGACATGGAGGACAAGGAAAAGGTGGAGATATAGAGGGGGTTTTGGGAGGGATAAGGTGAATTGAGAGGGGAGGGAGGGGAATTGAGAATGGGAGGTAGTCAGGAAGCACAGCGAGGAAGCCACATTAGGGAAATAGAAGTGGTGATGAAATGTGGAAGGAGAAATCACATATTTTCGTATATATAATAGATTTATTTATGTAATTAATAATATAAAATTTATTATTAATATTAATTTCTATGAATATTATTTATAAATATTTGTGAATGTTTATATTGATAAAAAATAATACCAATTTATTCATTAGTAGTATATTTATTAATAATAAATTGTATTATTTATTATTGATTAATATTATATTTTTATGTTATTAATTAATTAATTAATAGGGTAACAACTAACATTTATAATATTTTAATTATAAATATTTTTAAAATTTGTTGCTGATATAATTATTAGTAGTTTATTAATAAGTAAAATAAATATTAATTATAATTTTAAATATTTATTATAAATTAATAATATATTATTATATTATTAATATATTTAATAGAATTTTTTCTAATATTTAATGTGTATAATATAAATAAAATTATTTTTATTTAGAAAAATATTTTCTAGTTAATAATTATAATATTCAAAATATATTATGTTACATTTTTAATGAAATAATTTTATAAGAAGTAAGATAATATTTCTTATTAATATTAATAATACCTTTTTAATTCAAAATAATAATATTATTAATATTTAATAATAAATTTAATATTATTATTTATTATACATAATATTAATAATAACAATAAGATGTATAAATATAAATAAAAAATAGTAATTATTTTAATTACTAATATATTTATTAATATTAATGTTTCTTTTTCGTTCAAAAATATTCATATGAATTATTAATTATATCATTGTATTTATATATGTAACATTATGTAATATATTATTATGTTTTTAAATAATTTTTTAGTAATGATTTAAAAAACATATAACATGTATTAATCTAATCTATGTACGTGGCTTGGATGCCCTTCTTTGCCACAACTGTTTGTATATATAATGTTTCCATGTTGTGTCTATCTATGTATATGCTCGGGCTTATGCCACTCCTATGTATCATCCCTGAAACCTACCTCCACATCATCCTATGTGATAGGTGTTGTATCTACATTCCCACCACCTATACCTTATCCTACCACCAAGGATAGTGGCTACTAGCTGGAACTCTCCCCAAAATGTGAAGAAGATGGCTGTTGTCCACTAGATATCTGGGGATCATTGATAAAGCATGTAGAACATACGAGTTAGTGTCTTTATCAATAAAAAAAGTATGACAAGATAACAGACAGTCTCTATGCCTATTCTTCTTACTATGGTTTTGGCTCATATGAAATAGGAGATGGAGGAGCATCTGGATAATCATGATGAACACCCTCCTCTTATTCCACATCTGCATCAATAATAAGGTCTTCACCCCCAAGCACATCAATGTAAGTCTCAACAAAATCAACATCGCCTAGCGTATAAAAGAAAATGTAATGATAAATCTCATATATGGGAGAAAGAAACCTTATCATTGCTCTAAAAAAATATTCTAGTAAAATTGATCCCCCATCTATGGGATCAGAGATGTTAAGAAGATGTATGATATGATCATCCTATAAAAACAAATTATTAATTTAACTAATGTTAATAAAAAATAGTTTGACAGTGTAAAGAGGAATTATTACCAAATCATGATAGCCCCATCAATGTCATGTAAGAAATATCACTGGGTACATGTAGTAACAGGGCGCATAATCCAACTGGTCGAATAAATTCATACATACTATACTCGTGCCTTATAATCAGGACTCATGTCATGTATCCCACATCTCAATATATCCTGCATGATATCTCCTCAAGTAAAATTCTTACTTCTTTGACATCTTCAGGGAATGAAGTGAATGTAACTGACTGGGTGGTGTAATAATGGGATGATAGAAGCCAAAATGCCTCATAACTCTATTATATTGATTCTACTAAACAATATGAAAATTAATCATAGGAATTACGCATGATCCGATTATAAGTATCATCGTACTATATGGTGGGAGACTCTGGATGACATCCTTAGAATATAGAATCTATGAAATATGATAAATAAAAAAATGAATAATAAAATAATAAATGAAGACCTATACTATACACAATAATTATTTAACTATATAATTAATAACCACTTAAGTTTTCTAGTTTAATATTGTCCATTATAATTCTGTAAGAATGTATATCATGTTTGGATATATCTAAATGTCGATATGTCTGAATGCACCTATAGATAACATTTTTATACATATATTTCATAACATAAAGTTATACTTTTGATTTTTACATTATAAGTAAAGAATAATACATCTTCATTCATGAAAATACTCTAATAAAATATCATTAGAAAATAGAATGAATTCATGTGGATCTAAGCAAGGGTTGTGCTCCCATAAAAACATCTATATAATAATAACACATTCCATGATCTACATTATATTGATGTGGCATGCACTGCATAAAATCTTGTACGTATATGCGAGATATAAAGACCCCTAGCTATACCACCCTTTCCAGTCCAAGTCCTCAAATAAAGGTGATATATCAAATGTACAAATGTAGTTGAATAATCAATTAATAACGTTCCACTAATCAACCTCAAAATTTATGCATGTAAAAATCACAGAATGGTTATCTTGTTGGCATCGTCAGCTAGATTAGAATAGTTCTTTTCTATACATGGAATTCATAATCTACTACCAACGATGGACCTTTAATAATTATGGAACTGAATGACCAGTAATTTTTGACCTAGCTAATACAATATACAACCAATCAGCCCACCCCAACCACACTATTTATGGAGAGACCCAACATAATGGACACATCATCGAGTGTAATAGTTATCTCCCTCTTTGCAAAATGAAATGTATCTATCTCTGGCCTCCATCTCTCTACGACCACATTAATGAGATGATAATCAAAGAATGTGAAGTTTGACATTGTTATGTCATAGAACCTAGAATGGTGAAGATAATGGAGGATGGTGGGAGATAGTGTAGCATGATGGAAATGATGAGATCTATGTACACTCAAAGTATACACTATATGTCACTCTATAACCATCCATGAAACATGCCTACCTTAGAATGTGATCAATGGAGGACATTACCTCAACACATTTGATATAATTATTATTATTTATAGTTAATTCAATAAAATTGTAAACTATTTTTTAAAAAAAACTTCAAGAATCAATATGAGGTAGACACTTAGCATGTAAAATTCAACATTATGATGAAAACATAGGTAGAAAAATCGATGTTACTGATGTTATTTCATTAGTTTATCAATTTATTTTTTTAATGATTTCCAATAATGTTTAATTTAATTATAAATATATATATATATATATATATATTCTGTAATGAATTACCCTCATAAACATGAGGCTTCATGATATATTCAATCAACTGTGTGATTTGAAGGTGTATTTGAAGGCGATTCATTAAGAGGTTGAACCTATTTTTATTTATTTATGTTGTCAGATTATTTTTTTAATAGTTGAAGTGTCACAAAATTCATTCTGATTGAATCTAGAAATGAAATAAACCATAGATTATATAGACTAGAAATGAAGAAATTATGAAATAAAAGGATCCATTAATTAAACTTTTTCATATGAAAATAATGTACACATTCATGATAAAATACACTAGCTCGATCATGGATGATGGGTAGTGGATCTCTATCCTACCATAGAGGGACATATCTTACGAGTATTCCCTTCTATGTGAAAAACACATCATAGTCCCCCTCCCCATTACTAAGTCCAGTCCATGAAATTTTTTATATGAGTATACTTTTGCCTTCTCGGGGGTGAAACCTGGTAATATCAATCTAATAGTTGAACAAATCCAGAAATGAAAAAAATTATAAATGAAAAATCCATAATATGAAAACTGTAAATATCAGGGATGAATGTTGGTTGATCTATATGCAAGGTAATAGAACTAAAGTCTCCAACAAGCATTCAATATGCACTATAACAGTTAACTAGACTACTCGAATCATACACCGGGTCAACATAGGGCTCCCATGATATTTTCAATAATAAATAAGTTACAATAACATGTGAACAGGTATATCTCAATGCTTGGAATATACTTGAAATCATAGTACCTATTTTTCAACTTGATCACCAGCACTCAACCACTATTGTCTGTAACCCAATCATGGATCTCTCTTAACTGAAAGAAGTTTTGTACTATTTAAAAGGTTAGATCTTAATATGCTGATGTTTCATGCATTATATGATCAATGGAACATTTGAAATGTTGAAAAAAAATATTTCCATTTTTCATCCTCTAATAGCTATGTTGGGACCATTCAACAAAGTACTTTATACATATATTAAATGTCTTTTATACTACCCCTATGATCATTATTTTTTGCACGCCCTTGAAGACCCCATTCATGCAATCCACTATATTAGTGGTCATATGTCCATATCTCTAGCCACCAACATATGCTAATGACCATTTATCCTTCAAAATCTATATCATATTATCATAAAAATCTTGATTATCCCTTCAAAATTTCTTCAATATGTTTATCAAACCTTTATTTTTTTTATTATATGTTGAAACTATAATAGAATAATGTTTTTAAATTGATATTACATTTTCCTTCCAAGAAAAGTTCCGAAAAACATATCCAACTTGATGATCACCTTCTTTATGGCCTCACCTCTGAAATGCTTATGCATATTATTAGAAATATGTCTAATAAAATATAGATTATAATAATTCAATTCTAACTATGAAACCCCATCTCTATTAATGGCCTTTATAATCATTCGATAGACATCATATACCAAACATACTCCCTGGTTTTGTGTGACATGAATGTGTATACATGCCATAAACTGAATTTTGGATTTTAAATTCTTCTTTACAAAAATAGTGAATGAAAGTGGTAGGGGAGTATGATTACCACAATGTATTGTAGTAATAAGTGGAACACCTATATACCTTACATAAAGAAACATTCCATTGACTTGAATTAATTTTTTATAATATGGGAAAGTAGCAGTACATGTCCTGAATTCCCAAAACATCCTATGGAACTTCACCTTTGAACGATCAATCTGGGGATAAATAATAAATAGTGTAAAAATTATAAATAATCTTATTGTTGAGATACAACAACAACATAAGCTGTAGAAACATTGCATATGATCCATCTCTATCACCATAAACATTCACAATTGCCTTTTGTTTTTCATTCCAATATTTTTTGTATCAAATCTTATATCTAAAAAACTATGGTATTTGTTCCTGAACAAGGGACACCAGAACATCATGAAACATTCGTATCATCTCTACACTAACTATTGATGTAAACTTTTCATCAAGTGAAGTGTGATCCTGTGATAAGCTTGGATGTACACAAGTGTGTGGGCCTCCTAATTTGGTTATCTTCCAACATGAAAAAAAAATTATCATATATTTCATTCTTTCATAATTTAAATTTTGGAATTCATTTTTCACATCAAATGAAATATTTTTCCTTCTTATACTCATCAACTACAAATGAAAATTTTCACTTTATATGGAAATGTTTTATCATAGTTTTCAAGGATGATTTACTTTCAAACTTGTTCCAGACATAGATTTTGTTATTAGTTGATGTAGATCTATTCCCTATAATTCCAAGGAATTTTGTATCTAGTGTAATGAAATCCTAATCAAAATACTATGCATGTGACATTATTTCAACTAAGTAAGTCAATAGTGTAGGATTATTACCACAAAATAGTTCATGCCTACCTATTAGAGGAACCTTAGAAGGTTTATTCCCCATATCACCCTCACCCACATCATCTCATGGTTCCTCACAAGATATTTATTTATATGTCATTCAGTAAATTAGGCGCACACATATGGATGTACTATACATTTCCCTCCTAATGATAATCATATTATTCATAATTTTTTTCTATTATAAGATTCATATGAGTAGTCACTAAATGAGAGTGGCTTTAATGATCGGCTTTTACAGATCCCACATAACATGGTTCTATAATAGTAGGTTTCACCTCATCAATATCAGAAATCACCACATATAATTCCATTAGACAATGACTATACTGTTTCTTAAACAAAAATAATGTGACCATCCAATAATCATCATCAACCAATGGACACTTATGTGCCATAGACATTAAGGATATTGATGATTTTAATATGTAATTGAAGTAATTGATTGATCCGCGAACAATTTTAACCGACTGTGAAACTTATTGCGAATTTCATCCAATGTCACACAATTGTGATGATTTTCCACTCTTATAGGTGGAAAACTTATCTAAAACATTGGGAGGAATAAATTGCCTCATTATTGAAATATATTTGTGCAGACATGATTACCAAGAAATAAATAATTAATAAAAGGTAATATATTACATCCTAAAATGTTTAATTTTTTTTAAATTGTTTATGACTAAATAATTGACTTGATCTTGAGACTTTTTATATGGATTTATTTATAATTATTTGATAAAACAGCCAAAACATAAAGGGTAATCCAATCACCTCTACTATCTCAAATTTTAGTAACCATATATCTCCTCTCAGGAATGGTGAAAATATCTAGATTCAAACAGAATCACTTCTTATCAAACTTCATTTTATTACAATGTTACTCACATGAAAGTGGGGGGGTCTAGGGGTTTGAGATTCATAACACTATTTTATGTGGGCTATAGGTCCTTACATACTTGGAGAGAGGGATGAAACATATTCCATTAATGAGTAAAATGAAAAAATTATTAAAATCTATATAACAAAAAAACACAAAATGAAATTTGAATCATACACTGGTTAGCTATCTCAAGATCATACAATTATTACAAATTAAATAATTAGATATAAAAAAATATGAAATGAAATTGAAATAATACATTATATGGTCATCTCAAGAGCAATCATCATACTATATTGCTAACATGTTTTTTTGAGATATTTATTATGTTATAAATCTAGAAAAATTACTTATAACTATATTTAACAAATAATATATATATATATATATATACATATATATATATATATATCAATTTATATTCAGAATCTCATGAATATTTTTCACTCTTACAGGTGAAAAAACTATAACTAAAACCTCCATCGATATAAACAACCAAACTATTGAAGTATATTGATGGTGACATGATTACCAAATAAAATTTAATAAAACGTTAAATATATTTACATCTCATCATCCGATTTTTAAGATATTTTAATTAGTTATGAATAAATTACGGTGACTTGATCTTGATAATTTTCATATGGATTAGTTTATCATTATTTTATAAACCAACCAAACCCTAGTGGTAAACTCTAGGAGTCTCTGTTAAAAAATAATTTAGAAACCATCAATCCCATTTCAAATATCAAAGCCTCTTTACAAACACCTCTTATCAAAATGCCTCTTTTCGAACGCCTTTCTTTTACAAAGTTACTCACATGCAAGTGAGTGGGTTTAGTGGTTTGAAATTAATAACATTTTTTAAGTGGATATTCAGGTTAATACATACTTATAGAGAGAGATGAATCATAGATCATTAATGAGAAAAATAAAAATAAATAATTACATATTATATAACTATATAAAAAATTATACATTCAATTTCAATTATGCATTGGTCGGTCATCTCAAGATTATTCATCACACAATACTCTTAACATGTTTTTTTGGATAATTAGTATGTTATAAAAATTATATAACCTTTTTTATAACTATTTTTTATATATAATAAATATCAACACCTGATTTCCCAAATTTAAACTTTTTAATGACTGTATGCATATATATATTTAGGTAGATTGACTTTATTTACCTATAGGTATAAAATATTATAATTTAAGTTTATTTAAATTTGGATATAATATAAAATAATATATACATATAAATATATTTAAACAACATAACATAAATATTCAAATTTAAATATATTCAACATTATTTATTAATATTTTAAAATATAATAACATATACTTTTCAAAAAAAATATATTTTTCTAAATATAAGTATTATTAATTTATAAATAAATACTAAAATTATTATTAACAATAAATTTTATCAAATTTCACTAAAAGAAGTAATATAATTTACACTTAAATATTAACCATTAAAATACTGAAAAATTATGTTATTTAAAATTTTATAAAATTAAGTATATATATATATAATTGTTTTTAATATTTATACAATTGAAAATTTATGTAATTGTATTCTATACGCTATTATTTGGAAAAATTATTATTTATACTTAATATAATTTAAAATTATTATTTCAAATTATTATTAATAGTAAAAAAATTATACTATTAACAAAAATAATATTATATATATTTAAATAATTTTAACTATGATACTAAATATAACAAGTATTTTTTAATAATATAATTTCTATAAAATATTTATCTATTTACATTTGTGTGAAATTTTACAATTAAAATTTATGTTACGTTAAATATAATATATAGTATATCCATATAAATATATTCAAATATAATTACTCACTATATGAATTAGAAATATATGCATTTTTTAAAATAATAATATTTAACTAAATATAAATTATATTTTATAGAAATCTGAAAAATGGGGTCGACACTTGGGAGGTTCTCTATCTGGTGATTCCATGCCGATTGACGGTTTGAGGGCGTGCTCATGGTTTTTCTGAGGGAGGATGTAGTGCAAACTTCTAATCTTCTTTCTTTTGGATTTTTTCATGGTGGAAGGTTTTAGGGCTATGAGGAACATGATGGTTCCCATTGGGTTCATGTTTTAAATGAAGTAAAAATATAAAGCAAATGCTTTTTTCCTTGAATTAGATCTCTAATTCTGGTCGATTTGATAAAAAGGGTAGAATTTCATGAGTCTTTGCAAGAAATGAGGTGATTCTTGATCGAATCAAATCCTGTCTACACTCAATTAATGCTAAAATTGTGCTCTCAAAGGGTGATCATTTCTAGAAAACCCAAGATCTAATCCGTAGGCTCACAATGATCTGGGGATTTTTCAATTGGATATGCATCCCCTTATTAAGGGGATATTTTCATATACTCTTCCGGAAAGAGGGTCTGAAACGGAAAGCTTGGGGATTTTGTATGGTTTTGTTCAAGCATGTAGAACTAAGAATCAATGATAAGAGCTTCAGTTTCAATCCATTTGAAGTGAAAAACTCACTAGCATAGGTTTGGGTTAAGATATTTGTCATTAACTGGATTCTGTGGCATCCATACATCCTGTTCGACATTCCCTCTTCAATTAGTGTGCCCATCAAGATGGAAAAAAAATCGAGAAAGAATGGTATGGATACTGTGCTCATGTTCTTGTGGAGGTGGATCTCATCCAAAGTCTCACAGATAGGGTAGTTCTATCTTCTGAATATGATGAATTTACTTTGAATATTTTTTATGAGAGGATTTCATCATTTTGTTATGTGTGTAAAATCACAGGGCATTCTATGGATTCCTTCCACAGGTCCATAGTGTTATCCTTTTCCAAAAAAAATCCATAATATTTTTATTTTTAGAAAGAAACTGAAGCTTAATAATGATGATGTGGGTCCAAAATGTGATCAGAATATTATAGTCCATGTTAGTGGAAATGATGGAACTGCAGGTGATAAGTTAGTTGTTCCATCATCTGGACAAAACTAGGGTTCTGCTTAGCTAGATACTACACCAAAAGGTATTTCTGAAAAGGTACATCATTGTGGATCTATTGTGAAGGAGTGTATCTCTTTTAAATACTTCCTAGTTGGGTGTTCTCTATCAGGGGGTACGAACTGTGATATGGTTGGTGATGTTTTGAGTGACGATGATCACTCAATTGATGAAGCATATGCTCAATAATTGGCTGATCAATGAGTTATACATAAGAAACATATAGCTTCAATGTATTATAAAGGAAAAAATATAATGGAGACTAGAATTCCATCCAAAGTGATCACTCAAGAGTCTCAATGGATCATCCTGGAAGTGAGATTGCCTTCCTCTTCTTCTTCTGGGGTATCTAATTTTGAGAGAAACCCCCTTTTCATAGGCTAGTGTCTACTTTTGGTCCTTCCACAAGTGGTATGGAAGGTTCCAAGGCTTATTAATGTGTCCCTCTTATAGGGACCATATTTAATGTTGGAGGAATTTTTTCAACTACCTTTTTATAGGTTAATGGCGTCCCTCTTGGGAATATTGTCAGGATCTCCCACGAGGCTAAAAAAATGGTTGATGATTCTGGGAATGTGATCATAAAGGGATTGTCTGATGATGTTTCATCAAAGGGAAAACAAGTTTCTCTAGTGGTATGTTTAGATACTACTGGTACTCTAGAAAGGATGGAGACTGAGGGTACACCCCTTGTCTCTAGACAAATCATGATGAAATTATCATTAATCGAGATCCAAAATATATCTAATTGTAAGGATGTTTTTTGCGATGAGTTTGGAATGGATCATGGAACTAGTGAGTCACTTACAAAGAAAGATGTAACATTGGATATGGATAAATAGAAGGGAAATGGTATACTCTCAAACAGTGGAATAGAGGCTAGCACCCAAGGGCTGGGGTGGATCTCGTGGAAGTGTAGGTATAATTAAAAGGTGGTGAATGTTCCACTTATATTGGTGATGTTTTAGACATTGTTAACCCTATTTTCTATGGTTGTACTTTTTTTATAATAAATTTTTGGTTCTATGGTCACCATGGTCTACAAAATTTGAGTAAATTATATTTTATACATAAAATATAAATTATATATTCACCATATTTAAATTTTCAAAATCATTAAATTTAAATTAAATCATACAAAAATGAATAACTCATTTAGAAATTAAATCATACAAAAGTAGATATTTTTTACATCCATACATCCATACGTATTAAATTAGTAAATCATAAAAAAATAGTAAAACAATTAAAAATATTAAATAGAAAATTTACCTTCTTAAAATATGGTAATATATGTTTTAAAATAAATCCAGCATGGATTTTCAGAAAAATACAGACCATGGAATTTAAAAATGGATGGGGGATCCACTCTAATGATAGATATTTCTCGATAGGAGGCATAAACCCCGTTCACACCTCCTTCATAAAACTTTCAAAGGAATCATGAATGGGGTTCACACTTCCTCCACTATTCCGAAGAAGTGTGAATGGGGTTCACGCTTCCTTGTTGGTGGAGAAAGAAGTGGGAACTCCCTTCAAGTTTCTCAGTGAAATGAAGAAGCATGAATGTGGTTCAAGCTTATCCATACCTTTTTTCTAAAATACTTCAAACCTTATCCCATAAATAAATATATTAAAACCTATTTAAAGAAAAAAAACCATCTTCCTAGTCTACTTAGTTCCACCTTAAAAAATGGGAGACATGTTTTTACTATGAACCATAAGCTAATAGTCTTCTCCACCCTTATGAATAATAATATATATGATGGTGATGATAAAATGAATTCTGTTGACCATGACTAACCTTGGATAAAGTGTGCATTGTATGATTAGAAAAAATCTAAAGGGGGTAAGGGTGTTATTTTTATTTTACATTAATTTTAATGTTTTTTAAAAAATAAAAAAAATAAAGATAATTATAGGTGTAAATATTAATAAAACAAGCAACAAACACATTGAATCCCTCAATGACTTTTAACTTTTATTAGGTGAAGGGAATTGCCTCCCACAACACCATTCAAAAATAAAAGATTAAATCTTTTGAAAGACTCAATGCCTTCTACTCCCACCCCTATAAAATCCACCCACCCCACTCACATCTCATGAAAAGGGTCCCTCTCCAAACCTCTTCCATTTGACACACACACACCCTCTCTCTCTCACGCACTCACTCACTCCCTCTATCTATCTCCCCTCTATATCTCTCTCTCTAAATCTCTCATGGTGTTTTGTTACCTTCCCCATGACTCTTTTATTATCCTTAAAGAAATATAAAATTTATGAATCTTCACGTAAAAGTATTTTTTCAAATTTATTTTATTTATTTATTTATTTAGTTGTATAGTATTTAGTTTATTTTAGTTATTTTATTTACAAAACTATTTTGTTAAATAGTTATAATTTTTAAATAATAATTAATATTATTGAGTAATAAATTATAATTTAATGATGACTATTTAGTATTTAATTAATAATTAATTGGAGTTAGTAATATAATAATTTTTATCAACTGATTATTATTTAATATCATTTATTAGTTTATAATAAGTTGTGAACAATAATTATTATCTCATAAATAATTAAGTAATTAATCATTATTAAATAATAAATAATCAAATAATTTAATAATAAATAAACAATTAAGTTACAAATAATAAAGTACCCAAAATTATCTAATTATTAACAAATAATTAACCAATACACTTTTAAAAAGTGACATCTACAAATAAAAATTTCCCATCGGATAACATATCTATGGGAAAAAATGAGTAATTCCAATCAATATTAAGTTTTTTTGATATTATGTAAAAGTTACAATAGTTCTATTTACTGACAAAAATATTTGTTAAATTTAATAGTTAAATACCAAAAAATCCTTTGTAAACAATTAATTTTGTCATTATACTATAATAATACCAAAAATAATTTTACCAATATATGAATAAATTTTTATTAATTATTTTTACTACAAAATTATTTTTAATTACCAACCTGAAATCCCAAAGTCCAAACATATTTTTATTATATAGGACAATCCACTTTTTAATGGCTGAGGGCAAACATTACATGGCCTATTGGCCCAGAAGGCATATATATCCTCTTACATTACCCCTAAAGCCCTAGATAATTTTCACCCCGAGAAGAGACCCTCACAATACATATATATATATATATTGATAAAACACCCAAACTTGCATGTCTACACAACACATTATCCCAAGCATGCATGATCCGGTCGTTGGCTCTGCCTTGCACTCTGTCATTGTTCATGACAACTGCTACCATCATATGGGGATTCCCCATGCCATTGAGTCCCATCAGTGACTGAATCCTCTAGGGACCACCATCATCATGCTGAACTTGTCCCTATCATTCCTCCAATCACCCTTTGTTATCGCTGATTAAAGCTCATCTGCATTGATACACCGCTAACCTACTCACCTCCAACATGGATGAATTCCTCACTGATCATTATCGTCACCCGCCTAAAAAAGCATGTCAACCATAACCATTCATGCCACAAACGCAATGTGTACCTCATCAATGTGCTCATAAATCCCCAAATTTAAGGCTCCTAGGGACAAAACCTTGGTTCATGCAGGATTATTAGGTATCCTCTAGGCTAGGACCCCAACTGGTTGTCTATAATTAGAAATACATCTAATTATCAATTATTCAATATCAACATATATTTTAGTAAAATATATGATTTCATGTTGAATTAAAATATAAATAATTTGATGATTATTCATGAAATTATTATATATAATTTAAAATTAATGATAAATGATCTAAATTCATGCTAACTCAAATAAGATCAACTATAAAACTATAAAGTAAAAAATGGAATTATATAAATTGATAATAATTAATTTTTTCAGAAATATATATATATATTAATAATTGTTTTCTTGGTTTAATCCCACAATAAAAAAACCCATGAAACCAATTAGATCAACTATAAGAAATCCACCCCATAAATCAGGTACCTTGAAATCCCTAAAAATATGGCTGAAATCAAGATTTATTTTGTAATCACAAAGTCTTACCCCCTTTGGTTAACCTCCAACTACTTTCCCCTATATTTCATATCCTCACTATTCATCCCCAATAGGTTCGGCCCCTTCAGTTCATCCCCCTTTAGTTTATACCTAAATCTTATAAGAATTAACCCCTCAGCTTATTGTTACATCATTCGTCACCAGCTATGCTTCCATTCATGAATCGGTCCTTTAGTTAATTGGTATCAATCCTATATTTTTTTTATTCTCATCCCATTATCCCCTTATTAGCCTCTTTGTACACTTTATCCTCAATGATCCATGAGATTGGGTGGTGATATTTATTTTAGTGTCAAGTTTCTTCCCCAAATCCCAAAATACTGATGAAGAAAGTAAAAAATTTAAAATCTAGGTGATAAATAAATAAAAATAGGAATTTAAGAACATGTTAGAAGTGATAAAACAATTAAATATCTATTAAAATTTACCAATTATAAGGTATTAATGATTAGTAAATACCATTCTGTGACAATTATCATAAAATTAATGAACCCTTTCCAAATAATTTTTTGCAAACAATTTTTGATTTTGAAAGAACATGAGAACGAGATCCATGGGTATGTATAGATTATATATTGAATTCACAGTTGAATAGTCTCATCTATAAGTCTTACTATATGTAAAAATATATTTCTAATTGAACTAAAATGTTTTTAGTTTATAAATTATAGCAAAGCATACAGTCCCAATAAAAATGTTACACCCTAAACAACTGAATATTGATTGTTTTAAATATGAATGAACCACCAATCATCTTATTAGAGGGGAGTCCATTCATAAATATGTGAATAATGTTTGTCTATTTTTTATATGGTTAAAATTCATTTTTTCACTTAGTGTATGGAATGTCTCAATCCTGTTTATTTTCTTGATTGATATATGATTCACATGTTAGAGTTGGTTCCCTAGAACCATCTTCTGTGTTCTTTATGATAAATTGTACTCATTTTTATGGAATATTAATAAACTCTTTATCATATAATGATTTTTTATTAGTGTAACATATTATGTGAAAATATACTAAGATTAGTTGTCTAACTGAAATTTCATAGAAGTTACAAGTTATGATGAGAAACCATAAGTTCCACGATAGTATTCTTAAATATATATTCCATAACAGGATGAAATAATTTGAGGGTTACAAATAGAGTAGTCTAGTGGGGTGGATACTTATATGGATTTGAGTCACATTCTCATGGTATACGCACTTAGTAACTTTCAGTGTAGGAAATTATGAGAATACGACCCACTGGTAGGAAATCCACATTTATATGTGTCATTGGATGTTCCTATCTATGGATGTGTATATTAATCCTTATACATTAATTTTTTTATTAATGGATATTATGAGTCACATACTTTTACGTATTTATGGAAACTGTGATGACATATGTTCACGGTGAAGTAGGATACATTGGGTTCATCATGAGTAATATTTCAATGATGAATAATGTGAGAAATGATTTTTCCCTTATGTTATTTAATTAATGTTTTTATCTTAGAATTTTTTATGGAAATGATATAGCCTAAATAAATCCACATCCATGCTATTGTGTAAAAAAGATCAATTTCTGAAAATTCAAAGAAATTTACATCGAACATATAGGTTGATGACACTATCATGCAACATTATTGATTAGAGATATCCTGATAAATAGAATATATTACTGAGTAAGTGTCATTACAAGGTTTTATATCATTGTGAAATTAAATTATTTTTCTATGGTTTTCCTAGAGTTAGATTGTAACCTTGAAATTTGGGTTTCTTTACCTATTACCACTGAATAATAGGCCTAAAGGGTTATACACAATGTGTATCCAGAATATTAGTTAAATAATATTATGATTTATTATTTAACCTGTTGAATAAATATTATTCTCACACATGATTTCATAATTTATATCCCCATTTCATATCTTCCACTATTATTAGAGGAGTGAATATATGTCATCCAACCTTTTTATTACATAACTTTTCATTACACTATACAGACAGAAGATCTTTTAAGGTTTAGTTTCTTGGAAAAAAGGTACATATTACATGAAAACAAAAAACATTATTATATTCCACCTAGAATTATTATTCAAGTTTCATCCTAAGAAAATTTATTTCATCTCATAACCTAGGTACATACATTAAAGGAAATGGTGAGCATAAGGCCCAGTAAATGAAAAAAAGGGAAACAATTTACTTATGATGTTGAGGAATATCAATAAGAACTTGAAGGATATCATAATGGCATTAGAAAAGGTAAAAGGGTCATATATTAATGAATATAAAATTAATCATAATATATAAATGTGGATACAACATTTAATTGATTCATTAATAATCATATCACCAAGGTTTATCACTGAGAATCCATAAAAATTACCAATGTTATTGACTAATGTATCTTAAAACATGTCATATCTATAGATTAAATTATTTTACCAATTAATTGGATAGATATATGTGTGAACCATTCATATTTACTAATTAATGTTAACCAAAAATATTATAATAAACCATTTCATAAATAACCTGTGGAGAATAAAAGAAAATGGTTTCATATCATAATCATGTTGTTTTAGAAAGTTCTTAAAAAATAAGATCCTTTGGTGATTTTAAACCCACCGAAAAGGAAAAAGTGTTTCCTGTATGTTAATACTATATTAAAATATATCATTTTTAAATTTATGTGAATATCCATAGATAATAAAGAGTTTTCTTCATTCAAAAAAAATAAAATAATTTCTGACAAAAAAGACAGAAATTTTGAGAAGTAAAATCAGCAGCATAATGGGTAAAAATTACAGTTTTAGAAAACATTAAAATGGGATAGGACAAGGGTCTCCCATTAAAAAAACTCTATATATAGTAAAGAGATAAAATAAAATGGATAAAATAACATTTTATGGGAATTTGAAAGATATACCACAGAAAAAAGAAACTTTAAAGGAAAAGAGAAGTTGAGATTTCCCTTACCTTGTAGACTAACTCCTAAAACATGAATATTGAGACCTTAGGAGATTAAGGACACCTTGAAGGACTTATTAGTAGGTAAAAATATTACATATTCTATTAGGATTAATTTTTAATGAATTAAAATGAATAAATTGGTTGATATTTATAGAAAAAGTGAGGGAGTTTTTTAATAATTTTTTGGACACCTCATTAGTGGTATTTGTAAAACCATGGTATTTTCCCATTGTATTGGCTAGTTAGGACACCCATTGTCATATTTCAATCTAAAAGAGTCTAAAAATTAATGTATTTTATAAAATTATCATAAATTCATCTTAACATTATATCAACATTATTATTTAAAAAATGAAATTTATATTGTCATAATAATTATTTAAATATGGTAAAATTAACTTTTAACTACAAAATACTTATTTATTAAAAATAATAGCAGACAAAAAATGCATAGTTAATGCATAGTAAAATTTATGACAATTTTAAAAAAAATAAAATTTCTTATCATTTAAATTTAAATAAGAGTGTCTTAATCATACTATTTCATTAAAATAAACATTATTAATAACATATTATTTTATTATAAAATTTATATATTTTATGAAAATTATAATTTCTATCCAAAAAATAAATTTTCCAAATTCATCATATTTTCAAGAAAAAAAACTCAAAATGGTATTGATGGAAAAATAATTTTATTTATATAAATGGATTATACAATAATTAACTAAGGAATTGACATGTAACACCTTATAATACCCACATATATCCTAAGGGAGTGGAGTGCGATAGTGATAGACTCATGGGGTGGGTCAGCTAACATCGCCCAAGTGGTAATCTCCACTAACTTGAACTTCCCCCGTGGGAAATTTAGATCAAGTTTAACATGTTGAAGCTTAGTTTAGGCTTGGATAAGAGAGAAGACCAAGGATGATACCTCCTTCCTAAGTTCCAACAAATGGGCTTCATAAGGCACAACCCTACTTGATGAGGCCATCAAATATTATTTATAAATTAATGTTACTTTGTCATTTATACTTATAAACCATAATTATAACATTAAACTTATTATTAAGATTATAGTTTCCAACACTCATATTGACCAACAGTCATGATTGACCAACAGTCATATAATAGTCGAAACCCAATGGCTACATTTTAATTTATCCTCAATTCAATATTAAATAGATAGAGTTTTGTTGTTTAATATAATATAACACATATTTTTAGTAAATGATTATCATTCAAAAAAGTTCGGGTCATTACATTCATCTCCTCTTAATAAATTTCATCACCAAAATTTCAACTATTTCACTTAGAAGAGAAAAGGTGTGGGTACTTATGGCACATTTTTTTCTATGGATCCCACATTTTTTCTTAATATTTGTAGTTCCTTCACAAAACTTTTACAAGGTGGGTATTCTTGTTTAGTAGGACCTTGACTCTATGGTCCAAGATATCCATCGGGAGCTCCTCATAAGAGAGGTCATGTTCCAATTGTACCACCTCAAGATTCAGTACATGTGAAGGGTCAATTATGTACTTTCTTAAGAGAGATACATGGAATGCATCATGAAAATGAGCTATATTTTATATAAGTTCAAGATGATAGACTACTGCTCTTATGTGATCAATGATTTCATAGGGTCCAATGTACCTAGGTTTGAGATTCCCTTTCTTTCCAAACCGCATTCCTCTCTTCCAAGGTAAAATTTAGAGCAACTTTGTCACCAACAAAAAACTCCAATTCCCTTATAAGGCAATCAACATATCTCTTCTTCAGACTCTGATCAGCATTTATGTGTTGTCGGATGGGATGAACTTTTTCTTTCATCTCTTGCACAAGATTAGGCCCAAGAAGCTTTATCTCAATAGCTTCATCCCAACAAGTAGGAGTTCTACATTTCTTCCAATATAAAACTTCATAAGGTTATATTTGAATACTCAAATGGAATATTTTGTTGTGTGAGAACTCAACTAATGGGATATGTTGATCCCATCTAACACTAAATTCCATTGAGCATGTTCTCAACATATCTTTGAGTGTATGAATAGTTATTTTAGATTGGCCATCAGTTTCTGGCTGATAGGCAGTACTGAAATTTAATTCAGTATTTAGAGCATGTTAAATACTTCTCCAAAATATTGATGTGAACCTTGGATCAAGAAATTAAATGATATAAAGTCATACCACATGCTACCTTACAACTTACGTCATGTAAATTTTTGAAAGTTGATCAAGAGATAAATCTTCCCAAATAGAGATAAAATGGGAAGTCTTTGTGAGATGGTCTACTATAACTCATTTCACAATATTTCCATTAGAATTTCTCATGAGACCAGTGACAAAATCCATAGTGATATTATCCCACTTCCATACTGGTATGGGTAGCGGTTGTAATACCCCTTTAGAAAGTTTTCACCCTGACTTCTCTTGTTGACACACCAGGAACCTTGTAGTGTAGTCAGCAATCTCCCTTTTCATGTTATCTAACCAATAATGATCCCAAAGGTCCCTATAAATTTTTGTTCTTTCAAGATGTATAGAGAAATTAGAGCTATGTGCTTCATCCATAAGCTCCTTCTTTATTTTCTAAATAGATGGAACACATAGCCTTGTATGAAATTTCAGTACCCCTTCTTAATCAATATTGACCTCATGAAATATCCCATTCTTCACAACGTCTATATTTTTCAGTAATAAAAGAAATTATCTTTGATATTTTTTTATCGTTTCTAGTAGTGATAGTTGAGAAATCAATTTGGATAGGGTTGATGATGTCCCTTCCCTTAATATTCCCATGTCAAGTTTTACTAGGCCTTTTATTAAAAGATCTCCTTGGATCCGCATCCTTTCTAGTAAAATGTAGACTTTCCTACTTAATGCATAAATGGCTTTTTTTTGCTCTTCTAAGGTGATAATCAATTGAACATTCATAGTATTTAAGAATTTCCAACCATATCCTATGTATCATATTAAATTAATTTTGTGTGAAAATATACTTCAAACTTTGTTGGTTTGTGTATATATGATGTTTCTCTGCATATATATAGTGCATCTATATCTTCAAAGTGAAAACAACCACAACTAGCTCTAGGTCATGTGTAGGATTCTTCTTTCTCATGAGGCTTCAACTGCCGAGATGCATAAGCAATCACCTTGTCATTTTTCAAGAGGACACACCCAATCCCTTTAAGATATACATCTCTAAAAATAAAAAATCCTTCTTTGATAAAAGATAGATTTAACATGGGTGTAGTATCTAATATTTTCTTCAACTCTTGGAAACTATATTGAAATTCTTATGTCTATATGAACTTGAACCCCATTTTATGTTAACTTGGTTAGTGGATTAGAATGTCGTGAAATGTTTTTCATAGACCTCCTATAATATCCTACTAAACCAATGATACTAGAAATCCCAGTTAATGTTGTAGGGTAAGGCAACTTCTCCATAAACTTTGTCTTTGCAGAGTCCACTACAATTCCTTACTCTAATTCATTATTTATTTTATTAAAAATCCACATTAAGGAAAAGTGGGAACCATACAGAACACTGCATCGATATACATGACCCTCCAAAAACACAGTTCACCTTACATATTTAAAAATTCGAAAAATTCAAATTGCACCAACATCACCATGCCTAGAACTCTAACTGCGAACTAATCCAACCATAAATCCCACCCACCACACAAAAAATCAATGAAATGGACATGATCACAAATTTTCAAAAATTAAAATTCAGAAGGATTCATCACCACCATTCTCAAACCACGAGTCTCCTATGTCACATCTTCACTATCAGTCGTGTCACTTCCAACCATATCATTTTCATCTCAAGAGCTGAACCCATCCTCACTAGTTCCAAAAATAGCCTCGTTGTCGGGGATCAAAGCATCATCACCATCAACCTCATCAACTTTATAGTCATCCTTTCAAGAACATGCCATCACCAAGCATCAGAATAGAAACCCTGTAAGTCATAATCAGAACTGCCATCCCCCATTGCATCGGACTTCCAAGAGAAGAACTCATCTCTTGGAAAGATATTGGCCACCCTAACATCACTTCCCAAATACCTAAAGAACGATCCACCTAGCTGACCTGGTAAGTAGAAATGGGAATTGATTCTAGGGAAGATTTGGGTTCCTTAGGCCCCCATAGAGATTTGGTCTCTTCACCTTGAACAAGAACCAAAACATAACAAATTAAAATCATTCTGAAGCAATTCAAAATTGATCGGGCCATCGAAAACCACCTAGACACACGACCATGACAAAACACCGATGGGACCAACATCACTAGCCACTGAATAGAAACATAATCACAACATATATCCACCATGGATCAACAAATAAGAAAATTGGAATGAAACCCTTGTATGAACATAGAAAAAGATCCATAACAAGTAAGAAAACATAAACCAGGACAAATTAAAGTGGGACAAAATAAAAAATAGAACTTGATATTTTCATTGTAAGACATTAAAATATTTTTGCATATATTTCCAGAGCTAGGAACTGAGGCGGTATGAGATTTTGTGGCCCTGTGTGCCCGAAATAAATTTTATAAAAATATTAAGTGGTTTTTTCTATGAACATGGGGGAAATGGTTTATCTATTAAACAGCAGCTTGGATCATAAATCCAAGGGCATGGTTGAGTCCAGGGAATTCTGTTTACCCTGGGTGGGGTATAAATTTTGTGGGTGTCAGCAATCTATGGAAGAAGTTACTAAGGACGTAATGGTAAATAAAATAATTAAATAAAATAATTTTATTTTGGTTTCGGGTTGAATAAATCATTAATGGATTATCAGATATAATTTTTGAGATTTCGGTTGAGTTCAGAACATCAGGATTACCCTAGGTGTGACATAAAATTTTTCGGTGCGGGGTATCAGGTCGGAGGCGAGTTAGGCCGAGAAGTTAAGTGGATATTTGTTTTAATAAAATTAAAACAACTAATCTTGTACCCCTTCTCCCCATGGTTCACATTCAATAGGCCACATCCCCTCTTCCTCTTCATCGATGAATGACCCAAAGGCTGGACTGATGAAATGAGGTTCTGTTGGACTCATATTTTGATGGTAATCACTCCCAGATCATACAATAGTAGCTTCAGAGTGTGGATCTGACCCTGGTGCTTTGACGTTTCTCCCCGAGGTATGTGGATTTTATTTTTACTCTTGGTCCCCTTGATTTTTATTTTTTTTAATTTTCACCAAATCTTCGAGTGAAGGTTGTTTCTGTGTAGATCAGGTCCTGAGGTTTCTGGAACTAGTCTCAGAATAATTTTCCAAGCACCAGGGTGTTCCTAGTGGTCTACGGAAGGGCCATCAGCACAAGTTGGTACGATGAAAGTATAACCATGAGGGGGAGGCCGTGCCATTGGTGAGGGTGGAGGTGTCCATTGTGCGGCACGGAGTGCAGGTGCAACAGAGGGTTTTCGGGCCGAGGTGGTGCTGCTCGCGTGAGGTGAAGAGGCTAGTAGGCGGTCGGGAGCATCGGGCCACGGTCGAAGTGAGCCAGTGGAGTTGATCAGGCTGTGTGGCTTGGCCACAAGCCAAAGATATAGACCAGCCCTACTGGAGAGGGCTGTCCTAGGAGGAGTAGTCATGCCAGAATGGGCAGGACCAGTTGGGGTCGGGCCATGATGGCTTTAAATGGCTGTATCTCCTAATCTGAGCATCTGATTGATGTGTCATCTACATCCACACAATACTCTCATTTAGATGGATATTTATAGTTAGGTTTGGGAATTTTAAGACTTGGATTCATGGGATGGTTTCACAAAATGACTAAATTTAATAATAATAGTATTATTATTATTATGGGGTTTCTTGTATCAAATGTATCTCCAACATCTGATATCTGATTGATGTGTTTTCAGCGACATTGTGACCCTAAATTTAATGCAAACATTTCAAGACCAATTCTGAGTGCTTAAAACAAAATTGAGTTGTGGTCCTCATGAGGCCTGCTCTAGGTGTTTGCGGTAAAATATGACTGTGTCACTGGTTGTCTGTTTTGGGCAAGTAAATAGTATATCCTGCATGTTTTCCCATGTAAAATGTGATTGTTTCCCTAGTTTGGGCCTAGGAGATGCTGTTTGTAGGAAATTTTGTGTGGGTATCTTGGGTCAGTGATGCCTTTAATAGTAGGGTTGTGTGGGTCCCCCTGGTCTCTATTTGTTATGTTTCAATTAGTCAGATTAAGTACCTCCCCTTGGTCATTTAGCTATGAGGGTTTTTGATATCACTTCACCTTCACTAGACTATGACCCCTCTTCGGCTGCTATGAGGGTTTTTGGTATGATTTCCTATTCACTAGACCGTGACTCCTCTTTGGTTATTTTGCATACATGCAGTGTGGGTTTCCCGCTTTTAAGGGTCAGTTGTCTTAATATGCTTCGATAACATAATTAGAATATTTAGAGCATGTATTGCCCTAAGAGGCTCAGCATGATCCCCATGTCCCTTCATGTTCCTTGGTCGGGTTTTTGGTGTCTACATGAACAATATTTATCTGGGTGTTGATCCTCTACCCAGGATATTTCAGTAGGGTACAGAGCTCCCGGTGATCCCTGGGCGTAGACTCCATATCTATGTATTGAGACGTTCTCTTCTGTGATCTTGTCACGACCCATCCCTCAGGGCCTTTGTCGTGACTACCCCAAGCCTGCCTTCTAAAGGCCAGGGGCTGGAGACTAGCACCAGAAATGCATATCCCTAAAACTGGGAAGGCATTGCCTTTAAACCTGTGAACTCACACAACCAAGAACACAGCAAGATAAAATCTCAAAGTAAACTATAAAGTAAACAGATTTAGTATAGTAATTAAAAGGGTCTAGAATACAATCCCAACTAGAAAGTACCTGGAAAACTGAAAAGTACAAGTAAAACTGAAAAATAGCTCCTGAAAACACCTGTCAAGGATCCTACTTGAAGGGTAGGTACATCTCTAGAATGATTGTCACTACGGTACGCCTCATCTAAGGTCCACCTCTAAGAAGCCTCCAGTGATGGTACCCTCTTCCTCAATCAATGATGTTTGTTTTCTGCACAAGACACAGAAATGTGTGGGTGTAGCCCGTACAGGGGTGAGTATAACGATACTTATTAGGGATCCCGAAACCCTCGTAGGTCTCCTAGAGTTATAAAAATGTAAAACCACGTAGCACAAAGTAATAGACATCAACTCTACTTAGGTATATGCCAATACATATACCTAAGTTATCAAGATATACTCATCTCACATAAGAGAGAAGAACAGCACAAAGGCAACACCACGAAGGTAGAAGTACCACACAGGTAACACCACGAAGGTAGATGTACCACACAGGTAACACCATGAAGGTACAAGTACCACACAAGAAATACCACAAATGTAGAAGTACCACACAGGTAACACCATGAAGGTAGAAGTACCACACAGCTAAACCAATCAACTCACACCAGGTATATAAGTAAGGAACATAAGTTCAGATGATTAGTCAAGAAGCTAGATCATATTATTTTGTTGAGAGGCACTGCTACAGACTATACAGAGTCAGACCCACATAGGATCGATAGGTACTAACCATCTCTGACCCACACAGGATCGGACCCACATAGGATTGGTATGTGCTGACCCGCACAGGATCGCTGAGCACTGACCCACACAGGATCTGACCCACACAGGATCGGTATGCGCTGACCCACACAGGATCGCTGAGCACTGACCCACACAAGATCTGACCCACATAGGATCGATTCTGACCCACATAGGATCGCTCAGTACTAACCTCCGTATGATCTGTCTCCAACCTCTGCCTCACTGCCAGCCACTGGGTTCCCACAATATGCATGCTTGATTCTGAGGGGTTCTGATCCGCAAGTCATTGTTTGATACTTCACCTACCATGGAGTCCCACGAATAAGTATCCCAAAGGTCTGCCACGTCATAAGGTACCCAATGCAACTGACGGCACGTCAATCAGATGCTCGGTCTGTAAGTTTTTAGGGTTTCCGCTACGAGAGCCCGGCTGGATTCGGGTTTGATCCAACCCGGCCATACTCCAACATTATCTAAAACTCAAGTGGAGTATACCAAAATAACCCTCTATATCCAAGGATTCCGGCACCATAGAAAGTTTGTCAAACGGATGCTCGGTTCTCATGATATGACCATAAAACTGAAATTGAGTCTGGATGGGCCAGGGTCCAGTCCGACCCAGTCGGACCGACCCGGCCCGACCCGGCCTAGGATGACCCGGCCCAACATGGGTCTGACCTAGATGGAATGGTCCTCATCAGGCTCGACATGTGAAGGGGGTGGCCTGGCCCAGCCCACGAAGGGGGTGGCTCGGTGGCGCAGCCCGCTGGGGTGGCCCACTGGACGCGGCCCGGGTGTTTGGCCCACCGGGGTGGCCCGCAGTGCAGCCGGCAGTCGGGGTGGACCGATGTGGTAGGGTCCACCCTAGCCGACACCCTGGAGGGAGGTGACTCCTAGGTCACCCGAACGGCCAAAGGGTCATTCTGTTTTTTTGGAAGTGGGGCCTTCTTGAGCATGTCCTGCTAGGTGCACCACGGTCGGCTGGTTCGCCAGCCGGTTCTCCTCCTCACAGAGGCGCGACGACACAACTTTCATCTACTACCAGTAAAGTGTTGTCCACCCTTCAGCCTCCGCCGCGGCCAAGCAGCCACGGCCTCCTTCTACAGCGGCGTAGATGCGCGCCGCTGCCTTGCCACATGGTCGGCCGGCGTGCCAGCCGCCACCCTCCTCTATCGCGGCCGACGGGCCATGGCCTCCTGCTCATCCATCGGCATGGATTCACGCTGACCTCCCTCCATGCGACCATCTAGTGTTTCGGCCGCCCTCCTCTTCCGTGGTTCACATCATCTTCGTTCTAAGACCAAAATATATAACGACTGCATATTCACGATTCTCGGGTCGAGGGATCTTCATCCATTCATCGTGCTCAAAAAAACATTGTGTTTTCATTGCTGTTAATTCTTTTTCATTGAAAAAATTCACGAAGAAAGCATGAAGAACAAAAGGAAATAGGCAAGGCATAACTGCGGTACAATGACCATGTTATTTTGGCCATCGTCGTTGTGAATACCGAATTTGAAGAATCAACAAATAGATTTAATCATATTTCAATTTAAAACCCCTACCTCATTCCGTGGATATGGCATGAGAAAGAAGACAAAGTTGATGAAGGGGACATCAGTGTTCTTTGCTCCCACAAGATGCTTCCAAAGTCGGTTCCTCGTTCTTCATTCGGAATCCGTTCTTCGTCGGAGGATGTTTCTCCAAAGTTTCTCCCAAGTTCTTATTTCATGTTCCAATGATTTCTCCCACGAAAACTGTGGTGGAAAATTAATAAGATTATGTTTATTAATTAAACAAATGGAGTTGGAACATTAATTTGAGTGAAACCAAGAGTTTCCGCCCATTAAAATAGGTGTTCAGGTGGTCCTCGACACCATGAATTCAATTGGGAGTTTTCCAAGGGTCTCCCATATTAAATAAGAGAGTTTGGGTGGTTCCCACCACTAATTTCAAATGGGAGTTTTAAATTTCAAAAATAAAATAAAGCATGTTTATTTTATTTTCTCCCATAAAAAGTTTGAAAAAATAAATTCTACCCTCAACCTACTACAGCCAAGGTGAAGGTCTCTTTAAGTGAATATTGGCACTATAAGTTCAACGGTGCCCTTAGATTTCAATTCCGAGCACCGATTTAAAAGTTACAAAACTCCACTTGAAAGATTACTAAACTTACCTCAAAAAAAGTTTAGAAATAAATTTCGGGAACTTCGGGCCTCAGAATCATGCACCGTCAATTTTTGTGGACTTATAAAATTCCCATATAATTAAAAAAATACATGAAAAAATGTGGGTATTTACATTCTACCAACCTCAGGGCTTTGCATCCCCAAAATCCATAACACAAACTAGGAAAACAAGTGGGGATACTGAGCACGAATCTGAGCCTCTCACTCCCACATTCTATCCTAGAGGTTCACGTGCTACCAATATATGCGCACCAGAGGTTTCGATTACCCATGTAGGACTCTCTTATTTATCCTCAATCTCTTCTGGAACCTCCAAAAATGTCACTCTGCCATCGATGTCCAACTCACCCCATTCAATGATGTGTGAAGGGTCATACACGTATCTCCTCATCTAGGATATGTGGAAGATGTCGTGCACATTCTCCAATTATGGTGGAAGGGCTAGGCGGTATGCCACCTCGCCAACCCTTCTAAGGACCTGAAAGGGTCTGATGAACCTCAGAGATAACTTTTCACCCTGGCCAAATCTCTACAAACCTCATTGAGGTGACACCCATAGAAATACATGGTCACCATCCTCTAACTTCATAGGTCTCGGCCTCCTGTCAGCATAAGATTTCTGCCTTCTCTATGCAGTCTTCATCCACTCCTAGATGATCTGCACCTTCTCTGTGGTAGCACATACCATCTCTGGTCCCATGGGTGCTAACTCCCCTGGGTCAGTCCAGCATAGAGGTGATCTGCAAGGCCGATCGTACAACGCCTCGAATGGTGCCATACAAATAGTGGAGTGATAACTATTATTGTATGTCAACTCCGCTGATGGAAAGTGATCCTCCTAGCTGTGACCGAAATCAAGGACGTGAGCATGTAGAATGTCCTTGAGGGTCTAAATGGTCTACTCTGTCTGACCATCCGTCTGAGGATGGATGGTGGTGCTCAACCGAAGCTGCGTCCCAAATTCCCCTACAACCCCTTCCATAGCCGGGAAGTAAAATGTGCATCACAATTGGAGACAATTGTAGGTGTCACTCCTTGAATTAGTACAATCTCTTTCACATATAGGTATCCTAAGATCTCTACTAAACCCTGCTCTCTAATAGGTAGGAAGTGGGCCGACTTAGTGAGTCAATCAACGATCATCCAGATAGAATCATGAATCATGTACGTGTGTGTGAGTCATGTCACAAAGTACATGGAAATTTCATCCCACTTTCATTCTGGAACCTCTAATGGATGAACTAAGCATACTGGAACCTGATGCTCTGCCTTAACTTGCTGAAAAGTGAGGGATTGTGAGACAAACTCTTCCACTGATTTCTTCATTACTAGACGCCAATGATGATATCGGAGGTCCTATTACATCTTTTGGATGTACCACTAGAGTGGAAGTATAGAACTCCCCCAACAATTCCTTTCGTAACTCCATCAGTACCATAGTACGTCCTCTGAAGAGGATGATGTGCTACCCACCTTCAGAAAATCCATCAGGTGCCTATCCTATGGATATATGAGCACGTCTAGCCTCGCAGTCAATGTCCCCAAGCTGCACCTCCCTAAATCGTTAAAGGAGTGGGAGAGTGACTGTCCGAGATTGAATATAAGTTGTTCCATCTTGATCCATGTAGGATATCTGCAAAGTGGATAACTTCTTTGTCGCCTCACTCAGCATCAGTATACAAGATCTCTTGCTGAGTGCATCTGCTAATATGTTCCCCTTCCTAGGAGTATAGACTATCTCGATGTCATAGTCCTAGAGGAACTCAATCCAATGTCACAGTCTCAGGTTCCAGTCCTTCTGAGAGAAGATATACCTGAGAATATTGTGATCAGAGTAGACTGTAAAACGTTTTCCCATCTAGTAATGTCGCTACATCTTCAAGGTTAAGACCACTACTACTAACTCCATATCATGGGTAGCATAGTTTTGATCATGTTGTCTTAGTTGTCGAGAACCATACAAGATCACTGCTCACTCCTGAATCAAGACACATCCATATTCGTTCCTTGATGTGTCATAGTATACTACGTACACAATGACTTCCTCTAGTAGCCTTAAGATGGAGGCGGCTTTCATTCTATTCCTCAGCTCCAAAAAACTTTTCTGGCATCTCTCTGACCGCATAAAGGGTTGCCCCTTCTTCATCAACACTGATAAGGGTTCCACAACTCTGAAAAAGTCATGCACAAACCTCTGATAGTAACCAGCCAAACCCAAGAAACTCTTCACCTCTATCACACTCCTAGGAGGCTCCCAAGAAAGAACAGCCTCAATCTTTGCTAGATCCACCGCAAATCTTGCCTCCGAGATGACGTGTCCTAGGAAGTGAACCTCTAGGATCCAGAACTAAAACTTCAAGAGCTTACCATAAATCTGGTACTCTCTGAGTGTGTCCAGAACTATCTACAGATGATAGGTGTGCTCCTCCTCTGTGGCTAAGTAGATCTGGATGTCATCGATGAAGGCCACCACAAAGCGATCGGGGTATGACTGGGAGATCCTATTCATGAGACCCATGAACACAACTAGGGCATTGTTCATGCCTAAAGGAATAACCAAGAACTCATAATGGCCATATCGACATCTGAAGGCCATCTTCTGCACATCCTCATCTCGTACTCTGAGCTGGCGATAGCTTGATCTGAGGTATATCTTCAGAAACCAATATGCTCTCTTCAGTTGATAAAAGAGATCATCAATCCTTAGGAGTGGGTATTTGTTTTTCACAGTCACCTGTTTCAGGCGCCGATAGTCCACACAGAGTCTCAAACTCCCATCTTCCTTCTTGGAGAAAAAATCAGGGCTACACAAGGTGAAACATTAGGCCTGATAAACCCCTTGCTCTGCAAGTCCTCCAGCTGTATTCACATCTCTCATAGCTCCACGAGAGCCATCCGATATGCTGGGGTAGATATCGGTGACATCCCAGGGTACAATTAAATGTATAAGTCTACCTCTCTATAAGGAGGTAGACCTGAAACATCATCAGGGAAAATATCAGTGTATTGGTCCACCACTATAGGATAACTCGAACTCTCAACATCAACTTCTCCAAGGGTAAGGCTATCCAACTAATGTGTGATCGGTTGTACCCTCCTCCAGGTAAGTCCATCCTATGTTGCAAAGGTTACCTTCTCACCATTAAATGAAACCATGGTCCCCTCCATGCAGAAACACTGCACTTTGTGCCTAATACAGTCGATCTGAGCATGGATTGTGGATAATGAGTCCATACACAAGATGACGTCGTAAGGCCTCGACGCCGCTACTAAAAGATCACAGCCGAAACTCTCACCTCCTAGAGTAATCTCACACTGCTGTAACTAGTGGTTAATCATCTAATCTTTCCCCATAGGAGTCTCTATCCATAAGGATCGAGCCAACGAATCCACTAAAATCTCTGAGCTCTGAATGAGGGTCGTGGAAATAAAATAATTACTGGAACCTATGTTTATAAGTATTGTATCTAAGGTGGAGTAGACACAGATCGTACCTCGAATCATCTTTGGAGCACCGTGGTCATAGGCCTCAGCTGACTAAAGTTGAGCTCATCCCTGCCCACCTGCTCCCTATGGTCGAGGTGGACCACCTAGTGGTGGTGGTTGTAGAACCTGGAATTGATGCCCACCGCCTGCTGTATGACCTAATCCTCTTCCACTTCTACCTCCTACCTCTAGACCTCCTCGATCAAATATTCGCCTCTGCCTAGGCGGTCCTTGGACCATTTACTGGTCATCCATACAGTGGGTCAGGCAGTCGCGATCCATGTAACCATAGCCATCACATGAGTAACACTGCCTGATCCTTGCCTATCCTATTCTATCTCGAGATCCCCGCACCAACAATCCTCTATCATGCGGATGTCCACCTGTACGTCTAGTCCTCTTAGACCTATGCATCATTAGTCTGCTGCCAACTACTGATGACTCTGTTGTGTGTCATCCGGTGGTGGGTCTCGCTGTCGGTGACTGCTCAGCTAGGAAGCTCACCGCTAAGATTGATCGCTCTAACACCCCCTCCTGCATCAAGATTCTAAGAGAAATCATTGATTCTCTAACCTCCCGTATTATCCCCTGCTTGAAGTTCCGAGACCTAAATAAAGGTTCTCACCCCATATTAGTGTAGTAGTGCGAGAGTTTGGTGAACCTCGACGAATATTGATCCACGTTCATGATTCCCTATAGTAAGTGGAGAAACTCCTGTATATGCACTGAGTATAAGGTCGCTGGGACAAACTCTTCCCTGAAAAGGCTCTCAAAGTCTACCCAGATGAGATTCACCTCGTCGTGAACCTGGAGCATCAAGCTCAACCATCTTCCTGCTGATACCTAAGAAAGGCTGGTGGTAAGGATCACCATGAGATGAGATGGTGTCCCTACCAATCAGAAAACTCTAACCACAACCTCCATCCAATCCTCAGTCACCTGTGGATCGGTCTTGCCTCGGATCCTCAGTGGCCTCTGGCACTGGAACTCGTACAACACGCTCAAGAGGCATGCACCCTCTGCTTCTAGGTCTAGTGGCATTGGATTTCCAACAGTTTGTGGTGTTTCTAGTACACCACCCAATGGTACAAATGTCATAAGGGGGACCTACACCGAAACCTCATCGCTCGGTGGGCTGTCATCACGTACTCTACCTGGAACCCTAGATGGCTGGTTGTGTGGAGGAATCCTAAAATGAAATAGGTTGGCCATGATCAATAAGTTATAACTGGTGAGATGAATCAAAGAGATCACAAATAAAACTTTTCAAAGACACACACGCAATCAGTTTTTTCATGCATTGAGTCGAAAATCAGAAGTCAGGGTCCTGGTGTATGGATACGTCGGCCGCTGCACCAACACTGGATTCCCCAAACTGAAAACCACACTCATAGAACTTAACACTATTGCCACATAAAAAAGATCATAGTCCTAGTTCTTTGGTAGAACTGAACTCCTTTGATACAAATTTGTCATGACCCATCCCCTGGGGCCCGTGCCGTGACTACTCCAAGCCCGCCTTCCAAAGGCCAGGGGCTGGAGACTAGCACTGGAAAGGCATATCCCTAAATATGGGAAGGCATTTCCTTTAAACCTATAAACATGAAAAACCAGGAACACAACAAGATACAAGCTCAAAGATAACTATAAATTGAACATATGGAGTATAGTAAAAGGGGTGGAATACAAGCCCAACTGGAAATTACAAGGAAAAATAAAAAGTACAAGTAAAAATGAAAACAGCTCCTAAGAACACCCATCAAGGATCCTTTATGAATGGTATGTAAAGATCTAGAATGGTTATCTATGCGGTACGCCTCATCTAAGGTCCACCTTAGAGCAGACTCTACTCCCGGTACCCTCGTCCTCAATCAACGTTGTTCGTCATCTGCACAAGACACAACAAGGTGCGGGTGTAGCCCATGCAAGGGTGAGTATAAGGATACTCAGTAGGGACCCTGATACCCTATTAGGTATTCTAGAGTTCCAAAAAGGTAAAACCACAAATCATGAATCAATAGACATCAACTCTACTTAGGTATATGCTCATACATATACCTAAGTTATCAAGATATACTCATCTCACACAAGAGGGAAGAACATCACAAAGGTAAGACCACAAAGGTATAAGTACAACACAGGTAACACCAAGAAGGTAGATGTACCACACAGATAACACCACGAAGGTAGAAGTACCATAATGGTAACACTACTAAGGTAGAAGTACCATACATGCAAAACCATGAAGGTAGAAGTACCACACAGGTAAAAGACTCAACTCACACCAGGTATATAAGTAAGCCACAAAAGTACAGATGATTAGTCGAGAATCTAGATCATCTTATTGTGTTGAGAGGCACTACTACTGACTATAAGAAGTCTGACCCACACATGATCTATAGGTACTAACCCCGCTGACCCACACAGGATCGGTATGCGCTGACCCACATAGGATCGTTGAGCGATAACCCACACAGGATGGGACCCACACACAATCAGTATGTGCTGACCCACACAGGATTGCTGAGCGCTGACCCACAAAGGATCTAACCCACACATGATCGGTGCTGACTGACACAGGATTTCTTGGTAATAACCTTTGTATGATTTGTCTCCAACCTCGGACTCACTGCAATCCATTGGGTTCCCGCACTATGTTTGCTTGATTCCGGGAGTTTCTACTCCACAAGTCATCAATCGATACTTCAACTACCATGGAGTCCCATGAAGAAGTATCCCAAAGGTCCTCCACATCATAAGGGACCCAACTCAACTGACGGTGCATCAATCGGACGCCCGGTCTATAAGTTATTAGCGTTTCCGTTCTGAGGGCCCGGTTAGATTCGGGTTCGATCCAACCCGACCATACTCCAACTTTATCCAAAAATCAAGTGGACTATACCAAAAGGACCTTCTTGATCCATGGATTCCTGTTCTGTAGACGGTTCATCAAATGGATGCTCAGTTCTCAAGATATGGCCATAAAGGCCAAATTGGGTTTGGATGGGCGCAGGTCCGGTCCGACCCGGCCTGGGCCGACCCAGCCTGGTTCATGTCGACCCGGCCCGGCATGGGTCCAGCCCATATGGAATGAGCCTGGGCCGCTCGTCCGTGGTCCATCTTGGCCCGACCCGCGAATGGGGCGACCCGCTGGGGCGGCCCACGGTCAGGTGGACCTCCGTGGCGGGGTCCGCCCTAGCCGACACTCAGGAGAGAGGCGCCTCTGAGGTCACCCTAATGGCCAAAGGGTCGTTCTATTTTTTTGGAAGTAGGACCCATTGTAGCGGGTCCTTGTTGGTGTGCCACGGCCGGCCGGTTCGCCAGTCGGTCCTCCTCCTCCTAGAGGCACGACGGCACTGCTATCATCCATGGTCGGTCGGGTGTTGGATGGCCATCGACCTCCTCTACGGCCTCCTGCTACGGTGGCACAAATGTGCACCGCCCCCTCACCACGCAGCCGGACGGTGTTCCAGCTACCACCCTTCTCTGCCACGGGTGACGGGTCGCGGCCTTCTGCTCATCCAACAGTGCGGATGCACACCGCCCTACCTCCATGTGACCAGCCAATGTGTCGGCGGCTGTCCTCTTCCACGGTTCACCGCATCTTCATTATAATCCAGAAAAATATAATGACCACATATTCATGATTCTAAGTTAGAGGGCTTCGCGTCCATATGTCTCACTCAACAAAACATTGTTTTGTTCGCACTGTTAATTATTTGGCATTGAAGAATGCACGAAAAACACGTGGAGAACAAAAGGAAAGAGTCAAGGTATAAGTGTTGTACGATATCCATGTTAGTTTGTCAATCATCGCTATGAATCTAGAATATGAAGAATCAACAAATATATTTAATCATATTTCAATTTAAAACGCATACCTCTTTCCTTGGAGATGGTGTGAGGAAGAAGTCAAAGTTGATGAAGGGGACATCGGCATTTGTCACTCCAACAAGATGCTTCTGAATTCATTTCCTCATTCTTCATTCAGAAGTCGTTCTTCGTCGAAGTATATTTCTCCAAAGGTTCTCCCAATCTCTCCTTTCCTTTTCCAATGATTTCTCCTACAAAATGTGTGGTTCCAAATTTAGAATATTAAGAATATTAATTAAACAAATGGAGTAGGAACATTAATTTGAGGGAAACAAAAAGTTTCCTCCCATTAAAAGAGGGGTTTGGGTGGTCCCACCACCATGAATTCAATTGGGGGGTTTCTAAGGCTCTCCCACATTAAAGAAGAGAGTTTGGGTGGTTCCCACCACTAAATATTCAAATGGGAGGTTTCAATTTCAAAAATAAAATAAAGCATGTTTATTTTATTTTCTCCCATGAAAAGTCTGAAAAACTAAATTCTACCCTCAACCTACTGCTGTCAAGGTGAAGGTATCATTAAGAGAATATTGGTGCTGAAAGTTCAACGGTGCCCTCATATTTCAATTCCGAGCACCGGTTCAAAAGTTACAAAACGTCACTCGTGCATTTACTGAACATACCTAAAAAATGTTTAGAAATTCATTATGGGTACTCCGGGCCTTGGAATCACACACCGTCAAATTTTACGGACTCTTAAAATTCCCATATAATTAAAAAATTGCATGGAAAAATCATTGTCTTTATAGATCTATCATTATATTTTCCTTGGTGAAGTTATCAGAATCGCCGTGACCACCACTACATGGGCATTGATCCTCTACTAAGTGAGATTTTCTAGATTCTGGTTGTTGTGAAATACCCCTTTATGTGTTGGATGTTTCTGACTAGGGTTTAGTGTCCCCCATTGGACCCTGGGTGTGATCCCCTACCTAAGGATTTGGAGTTGGCTTAGTCATTGGGTGGCTTCTTCCATGGTGTTTTCCTTCAAGCGTGTCCTCAAGGACAAACACAAAAAGGGTTGTCAGGGTTATATCATTAGTTTTTTTACTGATATAGTGGAATCTCATGAATGAGTTTCATCTAGGATTACTCAACTCTTGGAGTGTTCTTTTGGTGGTTTCATTTAGATCCTTGAGTAGAAACCTATCGTTGGTGATGTGGTCAGAACTTCATGAGGCTTGGTTCCCAAGATGAATATATTTAGGTGTTTTCAAGGATTCCTTGAAGTTTTTTTACTTCTATGTTGATTCACTATGTGCTTGATCTAACTAGTCGTGTTTAGTTGATGTGCCCGAAAAAATTTTTATAAAAATATTAAATATTTTTATACTATGCACACTGAGTAAAAAGGTTATCTCTTAAACGGTAGATCATATCAGAAATTTGAGGGCACAGTTGAGTCTGGAGCATACTGTGTACCCTAGGCGGGGTATAACTATTTTGGGAATAGGTGTTCTATTGAAAAAAAAATTGAGGACGTAACGATAAATAAAATAGGTAAATAAAATTATTTTATTTTGACACCAGGCTAAATAACTCCCAAATGGAGTCTGTAGTCAAATTTCAGAGACAAAAGTTTAGTTAAAAATGTCAGGTTTACCCTAGGCATAACATAAATATTGTCAGTGTCGGGTATCGGGTTTGAGGCGAGTCAGGTGGGGGTGTAAGTGGATATTTGTTTCAATAAAATTAAAATAAATAATCTTATCCCCCCTTATACTTTGGTGCGCACGCAGGAGGCCCCCTCCCCTCTTCCTCTTCGTCGACGAATGAACGGAAGGCTAGACCAATGAAAAAATGTTCCATCTAACTCTAATTTTTATGGAAATCTCTCCTAGATTGTGCATCAATAAATTTGGAGCACTAAATTGACCTAGAAGCTTTGGTGCTTCACCCGAGGTAGGTAGATTTGAGTTTAATCTTGATCCCCTTGTTTATTCTTCATTTTTTTCGAATCATCACTGAATCTTTGATAGGAGGCTTTATCTAGGTAGATCGGGTCCCAAGGATTCTAAAACTGGTCTGGGAATAAATTTCTTGAGTATCGAGATGTTCCTAGTGGTCCGTGGAAGGACCATCAGTGCATGGCTATCCGACTACAGTCCAGCAGTGGTCCAGCCGCGAGGGGGAGGCAGTACTACAGATAAGAGCGGAAGCGTGGAGCGCAGGAATGTGGCAGGGCTGGTGGGCTAAGAAGACATGGGGAACATAGGGTGTGGAGGCTGGGAAGATGTCAAGAGTAGCAGGATAGCGAGATGGACTGGTTCGGCCGGCCCAAGAAGAGTGGTTCGGCAAGAATGGTCTTGACCAATTGGGGTCAGGCCAGAATGACTTTAAATGGTCGTATAACCTAATCTATATATCCAATGGACATGCCATATATGGCCACAAATTCCTCTCATCGATATAGATCTTTCTAGACTGGTTTGGGAATTTTAAGTCTTGTATTCATGGGATGGTTTCACAAAACAATTAAATTTAATAATATTATTATAATAGGGTTTCTTGTATCAGACTTATCTCATATGCCCAATGTCTAGTTGACATGCCATTAGTGAAATTATGGCCTTGAATTTAATACATACATTTCTAGATCAATTATAGTAGCTTAAACCAAAATTGAGTTGTGGTCCCATGAGGCCCAATCTTGGCGTTTTTGGTGAAATGTGACCTTTTCACTAGTTGTGCATTTTGGGAAAGTAAATAGCCTATCTTGCATGTTTTTATACATAGAAGGCGATGATGGCCATAGTTTGGGACTAAGAGATGCAATGTATATCTGATGTTGTGTGGGTAAATTAGGTTTGCAACGCCTTTTCCAGCAGGGTTGAGTGGGTCCCCCTGGTCTCTGTTTGTGATGTTTCGATCAGCTGGTTTGAGTGGGTCCCCTTGTTCCTTTAGCTACGAGGGTTTTCAATATCATGTCCTCATTACCATACTATGTCCCCTCTTCGGATACTATGTGGGTTTTTTGTATCACATCCTCTACACTGGACTGTGACCCCTCTTAAGCTACTTTTCATATGTGTAGTGTGAGTTTCCCACTTTATAGTGTGAGTTTTCTTAATCCTCTTCGATAAAAGACTCAATAGATTTAGAGTATGTATCACCCCGAGAGGTTGGGTGTGATCATTATGTCTCTTTGTGTCACCTTGGTAGGGTTTTTGGTATTGGTATGACCAATATTTACCTAGAAACTAATCCTCTACCTTCGATGTTCTAGTAGGATACGAGGCCCCAAATGATCCCTAGGAATAGACTCCCTATCTGTGTATCGAGATGGGTTCTTTTTTGATCTGTCATGATGTTTTCCTCAGTTTAGTTTTTATAATCGGCATAACCAACACTACACAAGAATTGATCCTATACTAAGTGAGATGTTTTATATTTGTGTTGATGTGAAATACCAATTTCTATGTTTGGGGTTTCTATCTAAGGTTTTGTGTCCCTCGTGGACCCTCGGTGTAATCCCCCACCTGAGGAGTTGGAGTTATTTTAGTCACTGGGTGAATTCTTCCATGGAATTTTCCATCAAGCATGTCCTCACAGATAGACACCATGAGGGTTGGTTAGGTTGTTCCATTAGTTCATTTTATCGGTAGAGTGTCATCTATTGGACGAGTGTCATCTTGGATGACTTGGATCATGAATATTTCTTATGGTGGTTTTATTTAGAGCCTTGAGTAAAAGCATGTTGCTGGTCATGAGGTCAGAACCTCATGAAGCTTAGTGATTGAGATGAGTATATCAGGGTGTTTTATTTGTTTCCATGTATTGTTGTCACTTCTGGGTTAACACGCTATATGGTTGAGCTGACTTGTCATTTTTAGCTTAGCATGGTCTTGAGATGGAGTTTCTCTCTTTTTTAGGTTCCCTCTAGTTGGGATTAGCAGAATGTTTCCTTTCAGTTTCACCTTTTCTTTTGGGATTTTTGGGGTACCTACTTAGTATATTTATAATCAACCCTACACGAGCTTTTTCCACACATGTTTTTTTTTCTTGTGTGGACCACATGCCTTTCAAAGGAGTCCTAGGAGAACCTAGGGTAGGTGAAGATTAGTGAGCGAGACTGATTGTGGTTTTTACTAAAGCTTTGCTAAGGATATTTCTGACTGGTGCATTTAATAGTGATCCCCTCCTTTTAATCAGGTTGGACACTTTTGTAGTTTTATGTTTGTGGGTCTTATATTTTACTTATTTTTACTTTTTGGTACTCTGGTTTTGGATATTTGTATGCATGAATTTTCTTTTCAGTTTTTATATATATCTATGCGCTATTGCATAGAGGTGTATGTGGGTGCATGCATACAGGTACCTTAGGCTAAGTCATCCTTGTGTGTGATAGCCTACTCTCTATTGGTCACCATCCCCTTGCCGATGGAGGTAATATTGGGGATTTTTGTCTTGAGCACCATTTGGTTAGGTCATGGCAAATGATGACTAGATCGAAGAAAAATCTTGAAGAATAATTGAGCCCCATGAATATAGTCAAATAGATCATTAATTCTTAGAATATGGTACTTTTTTTCACTAGGACTCATTATGTTCCCCATAATCAATGCATACCCACATTAATCTATCCCTGCTATTCACAAAGAGAACAGGTGCTTCCCAAGGAGACACACTTAGTCAGATAAACCCATTCTCCAAAAGTTCTTGTAGTTTCTTCTATAACTCCTCCATCTCCACATTTTCCATTCTATACGAGGACTTTGAAATCAGTTTAGAACCAAGAATGAGATCAATGGAGAACTCCACCTCTCTTTGTAGAGGTGGTCCAAGTAACTCCTCAGGAAATACATCAATGTATTCCAGAATGATAGGGACATTCTCTATTCATATCCATTTGTTTCCTTCTCATTCTTCTTCACTAATCATTTCCATAATGAAAGATATGGGAGGTGACTCTAGAAAAATCTCAGGTCGAGATATCTCTCCTTTGAAAACAACTGAAGGTTGTCCTTTCTAAACTAATGAGATTTACTTACTTATGTATTTGATCTTAGCACTATACTTTGAGATCCATTTCATCCCCAGTATAAGGTAAAATTCCAGCGTCTGAATGAATACTAGATTTGTGATGGAATTATTATCACCAAATTAAATACTAGAGTTTCTATACATTGTTGTTTCTTGCATAATCCCTCTCAAAGACTTGACTGATTTTACTACTTCTAGTTGTTCAAGGATTGATTTTACATTCTTTACAAGCTTGGAGGAAATAAAGGAATTTGTAGAACGGGAATCAAACAAATTACTTGATATATTTGAGAGAACAATAGGATTACTTACCACCACATCATTTTGAGCTTCAAATTCATCCATTGTGATAGAAAAAGCATGAAATTTATCCCTTGGACTATGATGAGGTTGATGGTGATTTCATTCCACTACCCATGAAATTGTATGGTGATTAGAAAATTGGTCAAGCTATCCACACTTGAATCATTGGACTTCAGGAAGTGCCTTCACCATATTCCCCTTTTCAATAGTATTGATAAGTTTATTTTTCACCTCACAATGATAGGTCTGAGAAATATGTCCTTCTCTTCCACTCTTGTAAAATTTTCCTCTCCTAATAATGTAGTTCCCCTCATGCTTCTTCCCACATTTTTTTCATGTGTAATGGTGCACTTTCTTTCTTACTCTTCCTTAATCAATGATCCATACCACATTTGGCTCCAATGATCTATTCTTTTCATTCAATATATGGGACCACAATGTCTCTCCAAACTCTAGTTCAACTTTCATAGCACTCCTCACGATCTCGTCATAGTTTTCATAGTCTCGATTGGCTAGATTCTTTGAAAGTTGTGGTCCTAGTCCACCAAATAATCTATCAACCTTTCCATTAAGATCCATGAAAAGGCTAAAGGTGTAAGAAGAATTATTTTTAAATTATATCTTATATCTTCCCACATATTCATTTTTATCCTAATTCGGCTCTAATAATTCTTTCTCTATTTTCATTCACATCAAACGGGGGAAATATTTTTTGAAAAAGGTTCCACTGAACATTCCCTAATCCATAGCATCAATTTCCCTTCTTGGATTCTTGTTTTTAACCAGTATCCACCACTAATCAGATTCTCATTCTAAACAGGAGATATGCAAGGTGACTTTCTCTTTTTCCAAACAATGGAGTATAGAATATATCTTTTCTATAAATATTATCCATTGTTCAGTAATAAATTGGTTGGTAGATCCACTGAAAGTAGGTGGTCATTGATTCAAAATAGACTCAATGGAAAAAATTTCCATTCAAGGTGAATTTGGTCTCTCATCTTGATTCAAGTTGTTTCCCATAACTCGAGTTAGTTTATTTATCATTCTTGTGAATTTTTCTATTCCGGATTCCATCAGAGTGCCATTACCTCATGGTCTATCGTGCTCACCATTTACTCAGTTTCTCTTACTTCCCGCCATTTACTATAAGAAGAAAAAATTAGTGGGGAGTTTATTTATTTTAATAATATTATAATTCTAAAAGAATATTTATGTCTTAAAAAATAATTCTTAAACATGTTATTTTTTAATAATAATTACATTTTCTATAAATCCTTCATTATGGTTCATAAAAAGATTACAATTAACCAAGTATATCCCTTGGTAGTGTCAAACTAGAAGTGAATAAAATCCCATTATCATGTACTAGGTTTCCTTGATTCATACTCGATGCACCTTGTCAATGTTGATACCCCTAGGTACATTTTTTCCAAATCCACATCCACTTTTTCAAATCCAGACATGGATTTATTTGTTCAGAAACCACTGAATATCTCACCAAAATACCATGATGTTTCCCTATATTTAGAATTTTCTATAGGGTTCTTGCTGAAGTTTTTAAATCCTAATTTTCACAAATAACTAAATCGTCCTTTAAAACCAACTATGGCTTCCCACATTTTTATTATATAACTTTTCATTACATTGTACAAACAGAGTATCTTTTAAAGTTTAGTTTCTCGGGGAAAAGGTAAATAATACATTAAAACATAAAACATTATTCTATTAAACATGAAATGACTCTTCAAGGTTCATCCTAAGTACATTTATTTAATATCATAACCTATGGACATACATTAAAGTAAAGGGTGAGTATAAGGTATAGTAAAGGAAAATAAGGGAAACAATTTACTTGTGATCTTGAGAAATATCAATAAGAACTTGAGAAAATATCATAAAGGCATGAGAAATGGTAAAATAGTGATATAATAATGATGATAACAATATTAATAACATATAAATGTGGATATAACATTTAATTAAGTCATTCATAAGCATATGACCAAGTTTTATCATCGAGGTGTCATAAAAATTACCAAGGTTATTCACCAAGGTATCATAAAACATGTCATCTCTAGAGATTAAATTCTTTACCCAATGAATTGGAGTTCTATAAGGGTGAACCATTCACATGTATTAATTAATCTAGGTCATAAATATCATAATAAAACATTTCATAAATAACCTATAGATAATATAATAAACATGTTTCATATAAAAATCATGGTGTTTTAGAAAGTGCTTAAAAAACAAGATCCTTTTGTCATTTTAAACCTATAGAAAAGGATGGAAGGTTTCAAGTATGTTATTCCCAGAGTTAATTTGATAATTTTTTAATCTATGAGAATACCACCAAAGAAGAAATATGTTTGTATATTCATAAAAAATATAATAAAATGATTTCTTTCGAAAAAGAGATAAATTTTGAGAAGTAAAATCGGCATCACAATGGGTATAAAACAATGTTTTAGAAAACATTAAAAATATAGGAGAAAAGGGTATCCCATTAAAGAAACAAATATTAATATATTAATGGGGTATAATAAAATGGATAGAGTAACATAACATGGAAATTTTAAAGACATACCATATAAAAAGGAAACTTAAAAGGAAAAAGGGGAGTTGAGATTTCCCTTACCTTGAAGAGTAACTCCTAAAACATGAATATTGGGACATTATGAGATTGAGGACACGTTGGGATGTAAAACTATCAGATATTTATATAGTATGAGTTTGGAATGAAAGGAAATGATAAAATGGGTGGGTATTTTTTGCAAAAGTGATGCAGTTTTTTATTAATTTCCTCAGATACCTCGTTAGTGGTATTTGGAAAACCATAGGATTTCCCATGGTATTTTCACATGGTATTGGAAAATTGGGAAACCTATTGTCATATTATAATCCACAAGAGTCGAAAAATATTTTATATTACTTATTACATCATTATGACATAGGTATGATGTCATTAAACATACCGAAAAACTCAAACTATATTTTTACTATTTTTAAAAAACTAATGTATTTTATAAAATATTCATTAATTAACCATAAACTAATATTGAAGTTTTGAATTCAAAATCTGGAATTTATTTTATCATAATACTTATAAAAAATATGATAAATTTAACTTTTGACTATAAAAATACTTATTTATTAAAAAAAATTGCAGATAGAAAAGGCATAGTGAATGCATAGTAAATGTTCTGACAGAAAAAAGAAGAAAATTATTTTATCATTTAAATTTAAATAATATTGTTTTAATCATAAAATTTCATAGAAATAAAAAATATTAATAAAATATTATTCTTTTATAATAATTATATTTTTTTAAAAAAAATTACAATTTTGTCCAAAAAATCAATTTACCAAATTTGTCATATTTTTAAGAAAAACTAAACTCAAAACAGATTTGATGGAACAAAAATATTAATTATACAAAGGGATTATAAAATAATTAACTAAGGCATTGAATCATAACCCCTTATAACGTATACATATGACCTAAGGGTGAGGTTTACGATAGTGATAGACTCATGGGGTGGATCGGCTAACATCACTCGAGTTGTAATCTCCTATAACATGAACTTCTTCCATAGGCGATTTCATTCAAGATTAACATGTTTAATCTAATCTTGGGATTGGTTAAGTACGAATCCCAAGGATGCTACCTCCTTGTCAAATTCTGAAAAATGATCTCCATACACCATGACCCTACTGGATGAGGCCATCATCTCTCATTTCTTCATTAATTATCCTTTTTCATTTCTACCAATAATTAATAATTATAACATTAAACTTATTATTAAGATTATAGTTTCCAATGGTCATACTGACCAAAGGTCATAATTGATCAATGGACATATAACTGTTGAAACCCAATGGTTACATTTCAATTTATACTCAATTCATCATTAAAGAGATATAGTTTTATTGTGTAATATAATATAATACATATTTTTCGGAAAAAAATTATCATTCAAAAAAGTTTGGGTCATTAAAAAATAAGTGGATTCTTTTTACGAATTTCCTTTATTTAAAATTCAACCTATTTTCAACCTATTGAACTTGTTAAGGTTCTAGATCCACTTAATATTATCTCTCAATATCACTTTGTGTATAGTGGTAGTAATAGAGAGAGTTTCACACAATATTTACAAAGTTCGGTACATAGACCGAATCCTTTTGATGTTGGACCCCCAACATAGATTCTTCATTATCAAACAAGTGATTAAGATTCCATGTCTCTAACTAAGAGACTCCATTTTCTTTCAAATACAACTGAACGACATCCCATAATTTCATCTCCAACTGAAGACTTCTTCTTCGGCTCCAACCAAGAGACTCCTTCTACCCCTAGCTCTAACCAAAAGACTTCACTTGCCACCAACACCAACTAGAATGATTCACCTAATATCAACATCTTGATCCACTATAGAATGATCTTTGATTTTACTTCAGAATATTGTAGGATCTGAATTTCTCATGCACTATTCAAGTATCTTCAATAGCTACTAAAGATGTCTATCAGGCTTTCTCAATTAATATTTATCACCTATAACTAACAAGTTGCCTCAATGCAACAATTATTAGGATTGTTATTCTCTTACCCTGAAGTTGTGGCCTCACTTAATGTGTAAAAGGGAGCACAAAAATCTTATTAAATATTTTATTCAAGAAAAACACTTTAAAAATATCAAATCACTACTTCATGAATTATCAAATAAATCACACTTCATGAATGGGTTTCATGGAATATGAAATTCTTGGTTCGAGTATCTCAAGTACATCGTTACGCATGCATGATCATGAAATAATTCATGCATGTATTATTTGTATCAGGAAATATCTAACAAACACTGTACAATTTTAAATCTTCATACACACATTACCCATTATTTATTTAGTTTAGTATCAATTCATGTGTGTCATGCATGTCCTTCATGCAAGAATGGGTGTAGACACCCTGTCTTCTTCACACAACACACTGACATTGTGTAATTGCTTTCAAAATTTCATGATCATGAATTTATTCATGAAAATAATATGTTTCTTGTTAACTATACCTTATGGATTCAAGCTTGATGTGTTCAATATCTTTTTCACAAGACAGTGTATGTATACATTATCTTGTAGATGTCTCAAGATTGTTCATAAACTAGGAAGGATTCGTGGATCTCAAATATTTGTTAATTCCAAGGAGATACATTGTAGCGCTATCCCAATCGGATTTGCAGAACTATGTTCTTCACAATTAAATTTGTATGTTACTAGCACAAGTCAGATTCTCACATACTTCTTATCCTCTACACATGTAGTGGATGCACAGAGCCTCTATGCTTCATGAACCATAAAGAATTGTGGATGCTCTATTTCTTCGGAAATGATAGCTCTTGATTATTTACAGCAACCTATATTTGTCTATGGATCCTCCTTTTATAGGGTTTTTATCACCACCTAAGATCTTCTTCTTAATCAATATCGATTAATCATTCATAATCCCACAAATAAAGTCATATTTGGATATTCATCAAACTCCTGATTCGTTCTGGTTTTATCCAAACATATGTTGATAATTATGGATATTTTATTCATGACTTCACATCCCCCCTTCATGGTGACATTCTCCCATACATGTGATTATTTCATGCTTTTAATCTATGAAATCTCAGACTATTCCTTCTCAAATTTTGTCTACAAATCACATTTTCATCTACTTGAGACATGTTCTTCAAATTAATCACATGAATAAAAGACTTCATATTTCATGAATGAATTATATTCAATAAAAATACCTCATAATATATTTATCTTGATCATAGAATGATCATGGTTGTATCGGTTTGATTACAGATGTGTTTGGCTTGAAATCGGGTGTACTGGAGCTCCTTTGGTTGTTGGAGGTAGGGACAACATCCTAGATCCATCAGATGGCTCAGATGAGTGACATCATGTGGCCAATGAAATTTCTATATTTTTAATAACTGATGAAAAAATTTGCATCACCTATGTACCACATTGACAATTCCATGTAGCTCTACTATGGTATAACAATCAAGTGGTGAATTTCACTTGCTCAAGCATACATGAGGGTCGGAACCCAGATACTCAACATTGGACAGCCTCATGGGTTTTCCCATTTGATGCAAGCCTTCGAGAATGCATTCTTAAATCCATATACATGATCTTTCCTACTGCCTTGCGCTGCCTCATTGTGCAGGCTCTCCCATAGGGGTATACCCTTGAGTCCCTCTATTGGTGGTTGAGGGCTAGCCCATAGGGCCTTCAATGGTGGGCCTTATTTTTACTGAACTCCCATAAAAAAATATATTTTATGTATAGATAGAATACTCAAGATGAAATTTTAAACTACCACAACCATCTCCTTTTCTTACTCATGCCTTAATAATTTATTTTTTCATGGCACCTTCACATCATCATGAAAATGAATTTGCATGGCCTTCACCTTTATTAAAAAACGTGAAAAAACTCATTAGCACATGTTGCCCTCCATTTCAAGATCAATTCAAAATTAATCCATAGAAAATTGTACAAGAATAACATCCAATGTAATAAAATGAATCCATAATAATTATCCAGACTTCACCACTTATCGTGATTAGTTTACTAAACACATATCGACATATCATTGAAAAAAAATGAAACATTGGCCCCAACAATCCCCCCTTTGTATTTTGTTTTCAATACCTTATGAGCACAATTTTTAGGAGTAAATAACCGTGTTAAAACCATCACACCCCTTATTTTAAATAAAAAGAGAAGGAAAAGTTTGGAATTTCTCAAAACATGTTATCCTCCCTTTGAAGATTATTTCTTGAATTCCTTTGAGATAAGGATGATATTCATTGGTTATTGTAACATCCCAGGAAAATAATGAATATGAAATTTTTATATTTATTAATATTTGAGAATTAAATATTAATTTTACTTTAAATGAGATGTTATGTTCGATGTCTTACCCATCACACAACAATGGGTTTATCTGAAATCTTATGTTGTACACAATGCTGAGTCATACTGAAAAAAATAATATAATATTATTATTATATTAAATGGTAGTTAAAGCCTAGACTTTTTATTAGAGATAATGAATATAACTAACTATAGTATGATTATTAATTGTATTTTCATTTATCTAATAAATTCTAGAGGATTAAAATGATAACGAATCCAATTTTAAGCATAAATACTCTAATATTTTTAAAAGGTAGTTTTACCGCCTTTTGATGGAGAACCCATTTTAAAACCATTTTTGGTCACTTTTATATGTTATATTTGATAAAATAAACTTCTTATATATATTTTAGACATCAAACTTTAATTTTAATGAAATTATTCTATTATTCTTGCAAAGTTCTTTTTTTAATGAATAATGAAAAATACTACATTTTAATTCAAAATTGTCTTTTCAGCTAATTTATTTATATAGTTAGATTGTAATTTTAATTGGTTTTAAAGTTTAATTGGATTATATTTTTTCATTTAATCCATTTTTGAACAATTTAAATAATTTCACTTTTAAATTGGATATAAACACATGTCGATCTTTTGATAGCTTTTACTTCTTAAAAGCACGTTGTTTGGTTTTGACAATGGAAATTAATTTTAAATTAATGTCTCCCATTTTTGTATTTTGAATTTGAAAAAATTGATTCCATATTTTGAATCAGGAGGTCCAAATTTTCTAAATAGTTAACTATTATTTTTAGACATTATGAATAGTAACTTCAGTAATCATTTTATTTTCCATGGTTAAGGAGTAAATCTAGTAAATAAGGGTAAAAAATAAAATTATAATAATAGTAAACTAACCTAACATGTGTCCTAATACTATTTAATGAAATATTTCCAAACATAAACATCCTTGGGTCGATTTTGGGACCCCATGGAGCCACTTTGATGTGAAAATGACATTTTATAAGAATTAATTTAAAGTAAAGAAAAATAAAACACAAACATGTCTTTTTCACTACAAAAATTTTTATATGGGGTTATATAAGTGATCATTTCGACTATAAATAGTAATTATAAAGATAAAACTATTTCATACATCATGGTATTTTATTTAAAAAATTTATACATAAAATAAATAAATATATTTATGACACAATGATGATTTAGTTATTACCTTATTAATGAATGATTTAAATAAATGAGACTATAAATAATAAAATAAATTTATTTTAAAACTTTTTATGTAATAAAAGAATTTTATGGATGATTAATACTTTTTATATTTTAATTAATGAAGTTTATTCTAATTAATCAATTTTCTATGGATTTTTAAAAATTCATGATATTAATAGTATAAAAATTGACATAAATGTGTTTTTAAATAAAATACTAATTTATTAAATGATATAGTAGTCCTGAAAATCTAAGATCTGGCCAAATGACTTATATTATGTTTAAAATGTCATTAATTAATCACTTGATGTTCTATTGTCATTTTATAGTAACTATATTAACCATATAGTATGAATATACAAGAAAACATGGTAAGAATTAAATTAGTTAACTAAGGGTTAAAGCTAAAAGATAAGGTTAAATTTATGACCAAGACATGTCAAAAACCTATTGGTTGAGTGTTTTGTGACCCAAAAGTATCTTATATTTTAAATATATGACTTTGGGACCATTTTAAACCGAAAATGATTTTATAATAAAATAATGCTTTCAAACATTCCAAAAGTGCCCCTCCCCCTCTTATAAAAGGGCATCACCTCTACCCTTTTAATTCCACCCCTAAAGCCCCTTGGATCGTCAAAAAATATACCTAAATAATCTCCCAACATCCCTCTCTTCCTCTTATAACCATAACCTTAGGTAGAAGGCAATTCAAGAAATCCTTTTGAACCAAATCAAAGGGAGTTACACATTTTAGAGGCGGTGTCTTCTCTAAAGTTCCTTTCCATTATTTTACTTCTTCACTCTCTATTATATTATTATTCTTTGATTACATAACAACACCAGTATAATAAATATAATAGTATTTCGTTATAATAAGTATTATAACTACACTTACACACAGCACCATTTAATGGATACGAACATACTATTTCTATGGACGGTAAACTACTGCCTCACGAAACAATGATTGTTCAATTTTCCCCTACCACCTCTCATGGTGTACATTATGATGGAACTATATTTATATATGATATATATATATATATATTATATTTTATCTATGGTTTTATTTTATTATTTAATTAATACCTTTATTATTTCTATAATGTGTAAATACGATAATTTCATTTGAGGAAATGCGGACTATCACCCCCTCAAAGTGGTTTGACTCGATCATGCTATGCATGAAATGTATAAAGGATGGAGTTAATGAAATTATGTAATGTATCTAAAATATTATATTATACTATAATTATAATATAACTATGTATCATTTAGTTTTAAATCCTTTAAATATGAAAAATAAATGAAAGTAACATTCATGCGTGCGTACGACTTACCATCTCCATGAACAATGCATTTCATTTCGTATCTCCAAATGTTAAGTACTATTATAAATATATATATATATATATATATATATATATACTAGATATATATGATATTTAAATCATTAATATCATTACAGAGATAATTTATTTTTGACCACATGGATAATTTGTAATTATAACAAGTTCATTTTTTACTCAAGTACTAAATATTAAAAAAACGACCTATATTAACTTAAATAATTATTTAATGTTTATAATGTGGTAATAAGTGATATAAAAGAAATAATAAACCTGAAAAATGTTCTAAATCAAGTAAAAAATTAAATTAAGTTTATTATTTTGGAATAACAAGGCACATATGTGATGAGTTAGACACAAGGTAAGGGACTTCGTCTCAATCTCCTTTCATTGAGGCCTATTTTGATTTATACATGAATTTATTTTATATGGTGTATAAACCCCTATAAATTTTAATTTTATTCAAAGGTGATATTTTTCCTACGAAGAGTTTTACTAAATGACAAAATGAATGTTTCTTTTTAACTTATGTGGTGACAACGACCTTTATTCTATCATGATCATTATTTGCTATTTGGATTCCTTAGCAAGACATAATGTTTTTAAAAGGAAAATAAATACAATATACCCTTTTATGTATTTTTATATTAAAAATTCTTTTGATAAAACATTGATTATTTCAATATCTTGAAATTATATATTGTGATTAAAATGTGGAAATGTTATCTTTCCTTTATGCTTGTTTTATGTGTTGTGAATATGTTATGGTTCTTGGGAATTGTTTATTTATATGGGTGGTGTTGTGATAAACCTAGGGAGGGTGAGCCCAAGATAAATCTCCAATTCATTAGGTAACATGAATGAGGTAAAATTTAATGTTTCTCCAATGATATTTTGGGAATATACTATGATGGGTATTTTGAATGTAACTCCCTATATAGCTGTGAAATCTACAATTTAAGTATGTTATAGATTCCACAAGTTACCTTTGTGATTTATGATTTATATGTGTTATTCAAAGATATTATTATTTCATGAGGTATGTTAAAGATCTTATGTTTTATGAGTGAAAGGTATGATTTCATTGATTTGTATGTATTGATGGACTAATGTTTTATTTTCTTATTTTATAACCCTTAATGAGATTTTTATGCTCATCCCATGTTTTAGAAATGTTTGTCACTGGGTATAAGAAAGGGTAATATAAAGAAATAATTCATGAATATTTATATCCATAAAATTATTATTTTTTATTTAAGGAGTTTTATTTTTGTGAAGAAAAATTGGATAGAGTAAAAGTGTCTAAATTGTAATTTTTAGATGTAATGTAATAGTTATGGACAAATTATCTAAAACTCTAAACCTGAAAAGATCCTCAATATTGAATTCTTGACTTAACTCGAGATTATGTAATGTTTAAGGTTGGGGCCTTATATTTGGTATTATAGGTCCATTTATAAAACTTCAGGAGTTGGGATATTTTTTAATTAATTAATGTATGGTAATATTGAAATAATATTTCATTTGAAGATTACCGTGTTGTTTCATCTAATATATGTTTGTTCATAATAGTTTTCCATGGAGGAAATAGGGCAGCTATGCTAGGAATTCTTAAGGAGGAGAATAACCTTCCAAATCAACATCCTGAGATGGTTGCAATTAGAACTAAACTATTTGTTGTAGTGATGGATCAGTTTACTCGGGCAATAAATGGTGGTGGTGTCCATGCATGAGATCAACCATATCAACCACAGAGGAACGTGTCTGTAGTGGAGCATTTCATAAGGCAACATCCCCCACCATTCATAGGATCATCTAACCATGTGCAAGGTGAAGGGTGGATCAAAGCACTGGAAAATATTTTCGATGTCATGGGGTGTTCAGGACATCAAAAGGTTAGTCTTTTTGTTTACTGTTTTGAAGGTGAAGTCTATTAGTGGTGGTCTATGGTTAAAAATATCAGGGATAGTGGAGAGATTGATGCTCTTGATTAGGATTAATTCAAAGGTATGTTTCATGAGAAATATTTTCCTATGGAGGTTCGACTTAGGATGGAAAATAATTCCTAGAATTGAAGTAGGAGGATGACTTAGTGGCTTCTTATAAAGAAAAATTCACTCGACTGACAAGGTATGCTCAAAATTTCATACAAGATCTTGATAGTAAAATAAATTGTTTTTACTCAGTATTAAAGACAAATTATCGAAGGTATTTAGCTTATCATGAGCTCAAAAGTTATGAAAAACTTGATTGATGTGTGGAGAAGGTGGAAATAGAGTTTTCTAATGATCCAGTGTTATTTGAAAAACTAAAAAATAAGAGGTCGAGGTGGTAGACAAAAGGGAATAAATCTTCAAAAAATTATGATGGTAAGAACCTTAAGTTTAGAGTTTGGGAAAATTGTGGTAAAAAGCACACTATGGAATACCTTTTGAATTCTAGTAAATGCTACTGATGTGGTAAAATGGGACATAAGGATCATAATATCACTAAAAAAGATCAGGGTAATGGTAAGAAAAAATCTAATTAATAGTCAGTAAAATGTTTTTAAGTCCGATGAAATGGGTCATTATGAAAATGAGTGTCTGGAGAAGAACTCAAATGAAGAAAATCATCCAAAATACAAGTAGAGAGGGGTGGTGAAATCATTTTCAACTAATTTAGAAGATATTGGTACATCAAATGAAGTAGTATCAGGTACACTATTTGTTTTTTTAGATTATGCCAATGTGTTATTTGATTCATGGTCTACACATTATTTCATTTCTAATAAATTTTCTTGTAAATTGGAAATTTCATCTCAAGATATGAATCCTAAACTTCTGGTAAAAACACAAGGAGGAAATATTGAGACAAAAATAAATTATAAGAAACTTCCTCTACTTTTGTGAGGAAACAATACAAATTAAAACCTTATATTTTTTCTTATAGTAAAGTTTGATGTTATTTTGGGTATGTATTAGATTTCTGTTTATCATGATAAGATTGAATGCAGAGATAAATAGGTTTCTTTTTAGAAATAATTTCAGTTTTTTTACAAGAATGAACCCTTATTTTTTATAACATATCAGGAATATGAGAAACTAGAAAAATATTGAAATGAATGTTACATTGCACATATTGTTTAAAAAAAGGGACTGTTCAGATTAATGATGTATCAGTGGTTAATGAGTATCTTTATATTTTTTTGGATGGGTTTCCTGTAATAATACCTAATCGGGAAGTTTACTTTATAGTTGAATTAGTTCTTAATGCTAATAAAATTTCAAAAAACCTTTATCGAATCGCTAAAATTGAAATTTTAGAATTAATGAATCAGTGGTAGGAGTTATTAGATTAAGGTTTCATTCAACCTAGTACATATCACCATGGGTTTCTCCATTCTTGTTGGTTAAAAAGAAAGTTGGTTCAATGAGACTTTTCATTTATTATATATCCTTGAATATTATCATTGTTAAGAACTAGTATCCTTTGCCTCATATCGAAGATTTGTTTTATTAGTTCCAGGGAGCTAATTATTTTTCAAATATTGACTTGAGGTTGGGGTACCATTAGTTGAATGTAAAGGAACCAGACATTCTGAAGACCACATTTCATACTAGGTATGACCATTATGAATTTTAAGTTATGCCTTTTGGGTTAACCAATGCACCTGTTGTATTCATGGATCTTATTAATATAATTTTCCATTAGTGCTTTGATAAGTTTGTAGTTTTGTTCAATGATGATATTTTGGTTTATTCTAAACGTAAATAGGAGAATGAAAGTCATTTAAGGGTTGTATTGAAAACCATAAAATAAAACAAACGGTATGATAAATTTAGAATTTTTGAGTTTTGGTTACAAAAAATTTCATTCTTTAGTCACATTGTTTCTAAAGATGGAATAACTATTGATCCTAATAAAACAAAAGTTGTTAAAGAATGGAAAATACCTGCAAATATAACCGAGATTCATAGATTCCTTGGTTTAGTAGGTTATTATAAAAGTTTTGTTGAAAATTTTTCACGGTTATCTAGCCCACTGAATAAGTTAACTCAAAAAGTTGTTATGTTCATATAGACAAAAGAATGTGATGAATGCTTTCAGGAATTAAAAAGAAGATTGCTTAATTCTCTTTTTTTGGCACTACATTCTAGAAATGTTGAATTTGTTATTTATATTGATGCTTTGTTGAAAGGACTTGGTTGTGTCCTTATGAAAAATGATCAGGTAATTTCTTATGCTTCACATCAGTTGAAACCTCATGAGTTAAATTACCCTACACATGATTTGGAATTAGCTGTTGTAGTTTTTGTTTTAAAAATTTGGAGGCATCATCTATATGGAGTGAAATGAAAAATATGTACTGATCACAAATGTTTGAAGTATATATTCACTCAGAAAGAAATAAACATGATATAGAGGATATGACTATAATTAATCAAGGATTATGATTTCACGATCCATTATCATATGGGAATGACAACTAAAGTGGATGACTCTTTGTGTCTAAAGAGTAATGCTACATTAACTATGATACATTTAGAATGAGATCCTTTGGTTTTTCATTTGATGAATTCTGGATTGGAAGTTGATGGTGCATGAAATTCATCTGTTTTGTTTCAGGTTGTAGTGAAATCATCTCTATAAGATAGAATTAAGCAAGCACAGAAAGAAGATAGTGAGTTGTAAAAAAAGGTAGAATTGGTTCAGAAGGATAAGATGCCTGAATTTAACATTAATAAAGACTGTTTTTTGAGGTTTTGAAAGAGATTATGTGTTCCTTGTGATTCCTAGTTGAAGAAATAGTTATTATGTGAAGCACATAGTTCTCGGTTTTGATTTTATCCTGGCATTACTAAGATGTACAAAGATATTTGGGAGTATTGCTGGTGGGATGGAATGAAAAGAGATATTGTTGACTTTACTGTGAAATTTTTTACTTGTCAGCATGTTAAAGATGAAAGACAGTTACCAGAAGGGATCCTTCATCCTTTACCAATGTAGGAGTGGAAAAGGGGAAATGTTTCCATAGATTTCATAGTGGGATTACCAAATACTTCTCAAGGTAACAATAAAATTTGGGTTATTGTTGATCGATTGACTAAATCTTGTCATTTTCTTCCTATTTGACACACTCTGTCTCTATTTCAACTTTCTCTATTTTATATTAAAGTGATAGTCAGGATAAATAGAGTTCCTCTCTCCATTGTATCTGATCGTGATCCTAGGTTCACATATAACTTTTGGAAAGGCCTACATAAGTCATTGGGAACTGAACTAAATTTCAGTATAACTTTTCATCCTCAATCAGATGGGCAGTCAAAAATAACAATTCAAACCTTGGAATATATTATGTGTGCTTGTTAGCTGGATTACCAGGGATGTTGGGACCAACATCTTTCTTTGTTTGAGTTTTCTTATAATAAATGTTTTCATTAATGAATACAGATGGAACCATTTGAGGAATTATATGGAAAGCAGTGTTGAACTCCAGCTTTTTTGGATGAAGTAGGTGAAAGGAAGTTGATGGGACTAGAATTGGTAGAAGAGATGGAAAAAATGTTCAATTGATTCAAAAGCACATGAAAACATCTCAGAGAAGGCATAAAGGTTATGCGAATAATCTGAGGAAGGATCTTTCATTCGAGTTAGGTGATCATGTCTTTCTCAAAGTTTCTCCATGGAAAAGTGTGATACGTTTTGGTAAGAAGGGAAATCTGGGTCCGAGGTTCATTACACTCTATGAAATCCTAGATAAAGTTGGATCAGTTATCTCCAGATTGGATTTACCACCAAGTTTATCCCAGGTACAAATTTTTTTTCATGTTTCAATGTTGATAAAGTATATACTGAATCCATCTCATGTTTTGAGTCCAGAGGTCGTTCAGTTGGAAGAAAATCATTCTTATGAGGAACAACCAGTCCAGATTCTTGACCGAAGAGAGAAAGTGTTATGGAATAAGTTAATTCATCAGGTGAAGGTTTTTTGAAAAAAAATAACATGGTTGAAGAGGCAACATGGGAATCTGAAAATGATATGAGGGATAAATACCCCCACTTATTTGATAAGTGAATAAAATTGCGAGGACACAATTTCCAAAAGGGGGGGAAGGATGTAACATGCTAGGTAAATAAAGGATATAAAATTTTCATATTTATTAATATTTTTGAATTAAATATTAATTTTACATTAAAGGGAATGATATGCTTGATGGTGTACCCAACACGGAATAATGGGTTTCTCTAAAATCTTAAGTTGCACACAATGCTGAGCTATACTAAAAATAATAATATTATATTATATTATTATTATTTTAAATGGTAGTTGGTGCATATTTGTTGTATTGGCAGGAATAAAAAAACTAACTATAATATTATTATTAAATTTCTTTACATTTATCCAATAAATTTTAGAGGCTTAAAATGAGAATGAATCCAATTTTAAGCATAACTACTCTAATATTTTTAAAAGATAGTTTTTCTGGATTTTGATGTAGAACCCTTTCTAAATATAGTTTTTTCACTTTTAAATGTTCTATTTGATAAAAAATCTTCTTCTATATAATTGGGACATCAAAATTTAATTTGGATGAAATTTTGGTATTTTTTTGGTGAAGTTCATTTTTTAATGAATAATAAAAAATACTAAATTTTAATTCAAAACTATCTTATCATATAATTTATTTATATAGGTATATTGTACTTTTAATTAGATTATATTTTTATAATTCAATTCAATTTTGGTAATTTTATATAATTTTACTTTTAAATTGGACATAAACACATGTCAATCGTTTGATAGTTTTTATTTCTTAAAAACACACGTTTTGGTTTTGATAATAGGAATTAATTTTAAATTAATTTATTCCATTCATGATTTTTGAATTTGGAAAAATGGATTCCATATTTGGAATTAGGAGGTCCAAATTTTGTAAATAGATAACTTTTATTTTTAGAATTTACAAAGAGTAAGTTCGGTAATTATTTTATTTACCTTGGTTAAAGGGTAAATCTAGTAAATAAGGGTAAAAAATTATATTATAATAATATTAAACTACCCTAACATGTGCCCTAATGCTTTTTTATTAAATATGTACGACCTTGGGAATCATTGGGTAGATTTTGGGACCCCATAGAGCCACTTTTATGTGAAAATAACATTTTATAAGAATTATTTTAATGTAAAGAAAAATAAAACATAAACATGTATTTTTTACTAAAACAATATTTATATGGGGTTATATAAGTGATATTTTCGAATATAAATAGTCCTTGAAAATCTAAAAAAATATTTCCTACATCATGTTATTTTATTTATAATTTTTATAAATCAAATAGATAAATATATTTATGACACAATGATGATGTGGTGATTACCTTATTAATGAATGATTTAAATAAATGAGATTATAAATAATAAAATAGAACTATTTTAAAACTTTTTATGTCATAAAATAATTTTATGGAAGATTATGACTTGTTATATTTGAAATAATGAGGTTTTTTTTAATTAATCTAATTATTAACGATTTTTAAAACTCCATGATATGAATAGTATAAAAATTGACATGAATGAGTTTTTAAAACAAATAATATTCTATTAAATGATATAATAGTCCTAAAAATATAATATTCTTCAAAATGACTTATATAATGCTTAACATGTCATTAATTAACCACTTTATGTTTTATCGTAATTTTATAGTAACTATATTAACCGTATAGTATGAATATACAAGAAGACATGGTAATAGTTAAATTAGTTAACTAAGGGTTAAAGCGAAAAGATAAGGTTAAATTTGTGACCTAGACTTGTCTAAAACCTATTGGTTGAGATTTTGTCGACATAAAAGTATATTATATTTTAATTAAATTACTTTGGGACCATTTCAAACCGAAAATAATTTTATAATAAATTAATACATTCAAACCTTCCAAAAGTGCCCCTCCTCCCTCTTATAAAAGGGCATCACCTCTACCCATTTAATCACACCTATCGAGATCCATGGCTCATCAAACGTCTTCCCAAATAATATCACCAAATCCTTCTATTTCTCTTATAATCCTTACCTTAGGTATAAGATAATTCAAGTAATCATTTCGGTTGAAATCAATGGGAGTTAAACGTTTTAGAGGTAGCATCTTCTCTAAAGTTCCTTTCCATTATTTTACTTCTCCACCATCTATTAAATTATTATTCTTTGATTATATAGAAACACCAGTATACTAAATGTAATATTATGTTGTTATGATAAGGATTATAACTACACTTACACACACCTCCATCTAATGGATATGAACATATTGTTTCTGTGGACGGTGAACTACTGCCTCACGAAACAATGATTGTTCAATTTCCCCCGACCACCTCTAATGGTGGCCATTATTGTGGAACTATATTTATATATGATATATATATAAATATTATATTTATATTTTCTCTATTATTCTTTTTTATTAATTAAATCATATCTTTATGCTTTTAATAATGTGTAAATACGATAATTTCATTTGAGGATGTGCGGACTACTGCCCCCTCAAAATGATATGACTCGTTCATGCCATACATGGAACATATAAAGGATGGAGTTAACAAAATTATGTAAAAAATATAAAATATTATATTATATTTTAATTATAATATACCTATGTATCGTTTAGTTTTCATTCCATTAAATATGAAAAAGAAATCAAAGTAGCGTTCATGCGTATGTACGACTTACCATCTCCATGAACGATGCATTTCATTTCTTGTCTCCAAATTTTATGTACTATTATAAATACATATATATATATATATACTAGATATATATAATATTTAAGTCATGAATATAATTCAAGAGATAATTTATTTTTGATGACATGGAAAATTTTTAATTATAACAAATTCATTTTTGACTCAAGTACAAAATTTCATCAAAATGACTGATATTAACATAAATAATTATGTAATGTTTACAAAGAGGTAATATCTAATATAAAAGGAATAATAAACTTCAAATATGTTCTTAATCAATTATAAATTAACTTATGATTACTATTCAGGAATAACAAGGAACGTATGTGATGAGTCAGACTCAAGGTAAGGGACTACATCTCAATCTCCTTTCATTGAGACATATTTTGATTCATACATGAATTCATTTTACACGGTGTATAAATCCCTTTTAATTTTAATTTCATTCAAATTGATTATTTTTTCTACAGATCATTTTACTAAATTATAAAAATAATGTTTCTTTTTAACGTACGCGGTGATAACAACCTTTTCGCTGCCACGAGCATTCATTGATATTTGGATTCTTTAACAAGACATAATGTTTTAAAAAGGAAAATAAACACCAAATACCATTTTTATGTATTTTGGTATTGAAAATGGTTTTAATAAATAATTGATAATATTAATATCTTAATATGATATATTTTGATTGAAATGTGGAAATTTTATCTTTCCTTTATGCTTGTTTTATGTATTATGAACATGGTATGGTTCTTGGAAATTTTTTATGTATAAGGGTGGTTCTGTGATAAACTTAGGGAGGGTGATCACGAGATAGATCTACAATGAATTGGGTAACATGATAGAGGTAAACGTTAATGTTTCTACTAAGAGATTTAAGGAATATACTGTGATGGGCATTCCAAACATAACTCCCTTTGTAGCTGTGAAAGCTACAATGTAAGTATTTTATGGATTCCAAAAGTTACCTTTGTGATTTATGATTTCTATGTGTTATTCATAAATCTTATTATTTCATGAGGTATGTTAAATATCTTTTGTTTTATGAGTTAAAAGTACAATTTCATTGATTTGTATGTATTGATGGACTAATGTTTTCTTTTATTATTTTATAACCCTTGCTGACCTTTTTATGATTATACCATTTTTTGAAATGTTTCTCACATGGTATAAGGAAGGTTAAGATAAAGGAATAATTCAGGAAGATTTATGTCAATAAAATAATTCTTGTTTATTTAAGGAGTTTTATTTTTGTGAAAAAAATTGGATAGAGTATAAGTGTCTACTTTGTAATTTTTGAGATGTAATGTTATAATTATGGCCTAACTATCTAAAACTCTAAACTTGAAAATATCCTCAATTTCAAATTCTTAACTTAACTTAAGATTATGTAATTATTAATGCTGGGTCCTTATAGTTATCTTAGTAAATATCCTTTAGTGAATCAAATGTAAGTATAATTGGGATAAATCAGTGTAGAAAACAATATAGATATGACCAAGACTTTTAATTTTTTCCATAAAGAACCATGCATGTTAAATAATGATCAAAATGTCTCAAATATCATCCATGGGGTTGTAAATAATCAGATTTATCAATGAAATTCTAAATCTTACACATACATCAACAAAATCATCATAAAGTTCATGTGAAAAAGAGAAAGCTCCCCCTTTTTCTTAAACTAAACAATCCCCCTTAATTGGTATGACAAAAAAAAATAACAATAAGGGATGTGAGTATGATTATCATACCTTGACCTTTAATTTTTAATTTTTCATGAGGTTTTTGTATTCAATCTTAAGCCCCACCCCCTATAAGGGATGCGAATTTTTCTTAAATTTTATGGAAGTCTGTAGACTCCATGAAGAACAATCTCCTAATTCTTTCCATAATTAAACACCTAAAAATCTCTTAAAATTATCTACATTGTTAGTTAAAACACATAAAATAATAGGGAATAAGGAAGGACCTCTTGGTTTCTCAAAAGTAACATTTATACTAAGATATTCCTCTCTATATGGTCCATTATTTTCTACCAATATCAGTATGGGAATATTTTTTTGGAATCTTTATTTTTTTTAAGTCTCAATAGTTTGATAATATTATTTCTTCCCTTGAACGTTATCTTTGTGTTGACCAACTATTTCAACCTCGGTTTTTTGAATCTTCATGTTTCAAATTATGGATAAATTCTCATAAAATTCTCTATCATTATATGAGACTACTTTCTTTCCTTTAGATTTAGTAATTTTCTCAACTTCCTCCAATCTTTTTATCCAGTTTTAGCTTATGTGGCCAAACAACTAGGCAGTATTTCTTGACACTCTCAGTTTTCTCAAAATATTTACATGACTTTTCATTGGATTTATTTTGGAATATCTCCCATTTCACAATATAGGGAACTTATATATCCAACCTAGTCATACATATGTTATCCTTATGACCTTTAAAACTACATCTACCACAAACTTCATCCAAAATATTAATTTTTTTGAATATAGATGGTTGTGGTGTAGATCTGTTCACATATTCTTTTCTCTATGATTTTTTCATCTAATGCTCATTGAATCCCCCACATGATTATATCCTCATTACTAGTAATGAAATGTTTAACCATCATGAGTAGTCATTGTGATCATATTTACAAAAGCACCAAAAAAATCCTTGAAACATTATTTTCCCAAATTAATTCCAGATGATCTTGATCTGTGTTGTTGTCTTCATTCCTTGGTGGGTTGTTTCCTTCTTGGAAAATTTTTCTTTTCCCTATTTGTGGGAGATTTTCCCTCATTATTATTTCCCCACATATTATCATCTTTTTTTTTACACTTGTAATATTATAAGTATCAAATCCATAAAAATGATTAATTAAACTTTTATCATTATTCTCTCCATCTGGAGAAGTTTTCTCTTTGATCTCAAAGGATTTACTCAAATATTATCTGTTCATACTCAACTCATGTCATACTGTGACACATATGGCTTGTGTCTCAAACAACTAATATTTTTAGTAGTCAATTTTATTCAATACCACTTATCATATTATCTTGTTAACTAATTTTAAATTTGTGCATCTTGATCTCACATACAAAAGATACATCATTCTTGATCAGTTCCTTATTTTCTTCATCAACAAGAAAAAAAAATTCCTTATTCATTTCACTAGTTAATTTATTATTTTCATTTTCAATATTCTTTATTTATTTCTGGAGATATTAGATCTCTTCCATTAATAATTTTAATTTTTAATTTATCTTTAAATCCAATTTTTTTCTTTCCACTTCATTATCACTACTACTTAAGGAATGAGTTGTTCAATTTTCTTGGGAAAAGAAAAAAATTCAATATTTAAAAAAACTGATAATGAATCATTCTTATTCTTTCTTATAAGTTTTTTCTTCTTGCTTCTATAATTTTTCTTCTTCTTCTTATCTCATTTTTATAGGATCTCTCATTATCTGATTCAGATTCTAATTATTCAACATTATTAATTAGGAAATTCTTGTCAAAAAGACTAGTTCTACAACAGTTGAATCATTAGCTGGTTTCTTATTCATTCTCTTCCATTTTCTCTTCCTGAACCCTTTTTATATAAGGAAAATGATGTGATTGAATTCATCATCATCCTCATCACTATTTAAATATTCATATTTCTTACCCTATTCTTCTCTGACCTCTCCCTTTCTTATTGCTTCAAAGGACATTTAAATTTTTTCTTTCTTCTTGAAATATATAATTTTACTCATCTCATAATTTATGATAATTTTGGGAATTTCATTATGAGATAAGTGAAATATTTATTTTAGGGATGGAAATTTTGAATTAAAAAAATCTAGGAAATTCCTCATTAGTTTTTTGAGAATGATAGATTCATACAACTTCTTACCAAAATCTTTGAATGTTCTTAACTATCTCATTTAACTTTGTTAAATAGTAATCAATGCTTTATTTATCATTAATTTTAATTTCCAAAAACATACTCCTTATAACTTGTATCTTTGATTCCTTGACATTGGAATCCCCTTCATAGTTGCTTCTGAGTTTATCCTAGATATCCTTAGCATTTAGGGGACCCATTAAATTTGCATAAAAATTTTCTATTAGATACATAAATATGTAATTTTGATCGTTTATATTCAATTCCATATTTTTATTATCATCTTTTTTCATGGAAACATCATTAAAAATGGGTGGAAAAAATCACCTTTTAAGCATATTTCACTTATAGGCCGAGTGGTAGGAGATATAATAACATATTGTTCCTCTAACTATGACAATTCTTCCCATAAACATTTGGAACATCTTAGATATTGAAATAATTAATAATCTCTATTTCTTAGAATACTTCTTGTATCTATAGAGGGAACATGTTCTAATAACACTTATAGAGCCCAGGCTAGATTGACCACTGAGATGGGAGGGGTTAATCAATGGTTTATTTTTACAAATTCTTTTTCTTTAAATTTAATCCTCATGAAGTTTCTAAGGTTCTCAATCCACTCAAACTTATCTCTCGTTATCACTTCATTTGAAGTGGTAGTAATAGAGAGAGAAACACACATTATTTATAAGGTTTGGAACAAAGACCTACTCATTTTCATGTTGGTCCCCAAACATGGACTCTTCACTATCAAAAAAGTTATTAGAATTATCAAGCTCTAACCAAGAGACTTCATTTTATTCCTTCTCTAACTAAAATAATTCCACTGTTTTAAATCCAACTAAAAGACTTCTGATCAAGATCCAACCAAGAGACACCTTATACTCCTACAAATCAACCCTAGTTTCAGGTAACTAACCATTTATTTATGCATATTATGTATATAAAGTAATTGGGTTATGTTTTGGGAGGTTTTTTAGTGTTTTGAAAGGTTTTTGGGGATTTTATGGTGGTTCACTATTTTATAATAGTTAATATAAATTGCTGAAAACATTTCAAGAAATCATGCAACTAAAATAATGGCTACAGGGTAGGCACACAGTTAGGCGTATTTTTTGCACAAACTGTGTGGCCACCTAAAAGAAACCATGCAATGTGGAATAGTGGGAATAACCATGGTTTGTGAATGATTTGTCTAAATGTGTGAGACAACTGTGCGATGGGGTGTTTAGAGGCAGTGGCTGGTTCACAGTTTGCACACTGTTTTCCAAACCATGCACCTTTGAAATCAAGATCCAAAAATTATGGATCTAATTCAGATATAAGATTTAATGCCTCATTTTCTACTTAATCTAACCCTAACTAGATTTACAATCCTCCAAAAGGTTGTAGAGACCCTTCATCTTGATCTAGGAGATATCCTTTAGTGATTCTTTATGTTTTGGAAGCCCATATTCTTTGGTAATTGATCATTCTTGATTTTTTTCCTTAGACTTTATCTTCTTCCCTCACTTGGATCTATATATCTAATAAATTCATGTTGTGTGATTCAAATCATGTTGAGAAATGATTTTTTTGTTAGGTAACAAGATCTAAGGTGGGGTTTTGGAGTCTCAACCCAATTTATTGAAGAATTTATTCCATTAATAATTTTCACCTAAGTTGTGAGGAATATGGCTTCACTCTAGAATCCTTTTATTGGAACTTGAAGGATTGATTTAAAATTGATTTATCTTCTTGGTTTTGAATTGTGAAATTGAAGTGAATTTTTTATTGGAAACCTCTTTAATTATGATTTTTGGAATTGTATAAATTGGTTGTTTTGTGTAAATTGAAATTATTAAATGGTTTAAAATGATTATTTTAAAATGGTTATTGCATTTTGATTTATGTAAATCAGTTGAAAAAAAAAATCAGGTAAATGTTTGTTTTATTGAAATGTATTGGAATTGTTGGTTTGGAATGGTATTTATCACACATGGTTGGGTGATTTCAATTCATTTATGTGGACATGAATAAGGGGTGCGTACCATTAGGGTACAATTACTTGAACCTATAGAAGGGGATTGTGCCATTGGGTCACCTGAGATATGATTGCCCTGTAATTTTAACACCTCGAGCTTCCACGATATGCCTCTCTTTCAATAATGCAATAGCTTGCATTGTACGCAAGTTCGAGTTCTAAAACACTGCGACTAATCAAAGTAGCCGTTATGAATAGTAATACCTAATTTTTGAAATTTTATAAATTTTATTTTTCCAAATGGACTTCGTTTTTGTATTCGTAATATCAAAATTATCCTAAGTTGAATTTTTTGTAACTTTTTGAGAACTTCCAATTTTTTATGAATAGTGAAAAATACTTAAAACAACTTTTTTTAATCAAAATAATTTATTGTGATAAATTATAATATTTAGTGGTTTTAAAATATAATTAGAATATATTTTTACCAATATATACAATGGTGGTCATTATAATTAATTTCACTTTGAAATTGGACATAAACAATTGTCAATCTTTTGATATAAATTGTTTCTTAAAAACACGCTATTTGTTGTGACAGCGGGAATTAATTATAAAATTAATTAATTCAACTTATATGTTTTGAATTTTGTAAAATAGACATCATTTTTTAAATTGGAATATCAAATATATCTTAGGGTGAATTTTTGGGATTTTTCTGAAAAACTTCAATTTTTGATGAATAGTGAAACCACTAAGTGGTACTTATAAAAACTGATTTTTCATTTAAATGAAATTTTAACACTTCTGTGTTTTGAATTTCAAAAATCCTACATACATGTTTGTCATTAAGAAGTAAAATGTGGTTCAATGAGATTAAAATAATTTTTGGTGAATAGTAACTTTTAAGTTCTTAATCGTGATTAGAGGTAATTGGTGTAGTTTAAGGTAAAAATAATGTCTTAATAATATGAGATGAGATTGACACAAGTCATAACCTCATTGGATGTGCCATGTCCGACCAAGACAATCCATGGGTCAACTTGGGGACCCCATGGAGCCACTTTTGTTGGAAAATGACATAAATACCGTTTATTTAATGTTAAAGTAAAAAAATGACACAAACATGAAATGTTTTACTAAAACAATTTTTACATGGGGTTATACAAGTCATATTTTTTACTATAAATATTCATTGGAAAGATAAAAATATTTCCTACATTATAGTATTTATTTATAATTTTTAAACATTAAATAAGTTAAATTATTTATGACATCATGATAATGCAGCGATGACCTCATTATTTAACGATTTAAATAAAATGAGAAGATAATGTAAAATCCAAGGCTTACACTTATCAAAAGCCTATTCGATGGGTATATTTCGAACCCTTATCACCTTATCCTTGAATTATAGAAGTGTGGGACCTTTATAATCCGAAAATCATTGTGTAATAAAGTAATATTTCATTACTTTCCAAGAGTGCCCCTCCTCTCCACTTATAAAAGGCCCCCACCACTCCCACCTTATTCACACTTTCAAGCCATTTGGCTCGGCCAAACTCTACCCAAATACTCTACCGACTTCCCTCTCTTACTCATAGAAGCCTCACTTTGGGCATAATTCTTCCCAAGGAAGCCTTTGGCTCAAATCAAAAAGAGTTACCCGATTTTTTAGGTAATGTCTTCTCTAATGTTGTTTTGTTTTATTTAGCTTCTCCAACCCCTTAAACTCTTTTTATTCCTTTATTTTGTAACAACACCAGTATCTAAAATATACTAGGATGTTTGTATGATAAGGATTTGGTTTACACTTACACACACCTTCGACTAATGGTTAAAGAACATACTGTTTCTGTGGGTGGCGAAATACTGTCTCACGAAACGATGATTGTTCAATATTCTTTTAACACCTCTAATGGTGGCCATTTTGATGAAACTATTTTCATATATGATATATATATTATTTTTATGTTTTCCTTATGCTTATGTATTTCTCATTTATGCCATACTTTATTATTTCCATTATGGGTAAACGCGATAATTTCATTCCAGGAAGTGCGGACTACCGCCCCCTCAAAGTGATGTGAATCGTTAATGCCATATGTGGGATGTATAAAGGATGGAGTAAATGATATTATATATGATATTATACTGGAAATATATTATACCTTTATATAATTATGATTTCATTCCATTAAATACGAAATAGAAATGAAAGTAGCGTTCATGCGTACGTACGGCTTACCGTCTCCCTGAACGGTGCATTTCATTTCTTACCTCTAAATGTTACGTAATATTATGAATGAATGTATATACTGGATATATATGATATATATGACATCTAAATAATGAATATAATTCTGGAGATAATGGATATTCTACCACATAAACAACTTGTAATTATAAGAAGTTCATTGTTGACTCAAGTACCAAAGATCGACAAAACGACCGTTATTAACTTAAACAATTACACAATGTTCATAACATTGTAATTAGTGATATAAAAAGGATAATGAAATTTAAAATGGTAGATATTAACTCTAGTTTATTATTCATGAGGTTAAAGAACGGTCGAATCAAGTCGGACACAAGGTAAGGGAACTTCTTAACCCAATTTCCATTCTTTGGGTTAATCTCCTACTTTCAAATTATGTCATGATATTATTATGTCCTATCTTGTATTTGTACTTTATTTATGTGTACTTATAGTGAATACACATAATAGATATATTTTATTTTAAAAATGATCTTTTTAAGGACTTCGTCTCAATCTCCTTTCATTAAGGCATATTTGGTTTTATACACAACTTTCTTTTATACGGTGTATAAACCCCTTTGACTTTTACGTTTATTCAAAAGGAATATTTTTTATATGAAGCGTTTTACTAAACGACAAAAAGGGAATGTTTTTCTTTCCGTACATATGCGGCGACAATGACTTCTCCACCGCCGTGACCATTATTTGATTTTTGTCTTCCTCTACAAGCCATCACTTTTTTTAATGAAAAATAAATACGAAGTTTTAACTTTCTTTTATTTTGGTATTGAAAATGGTTTTGAAAGTGTTTTTATTACATCAATGTGTTGTATTGATATCTTGTGATTGAAATGTGGAAATGTTATGTTTTCTTTATGCATGTTTTATGTGATATGATTATGTTATGGTTTATGATATGTTTAAACCTATTCATATGAGGAATGCATTGGACTTAATAAGTGACGGGTGGAGCCCGCTATAGCTCCTCGATGAATCGGTAGGTCTCATGAGACAAACTAGTGTCTTGGCACGAGGCCTTGACAAAATCTTATTTGTGGTCTTGGCACGAGGCCTTGGCTATGTGGTTATGATAGTCTGGCATTATGCATTCCATCATTATGAAAGTGGTTATTGATATTTCATGTGATTATTCGACTAGTAGAATATCCATGTGAGTAAGTGAATGGCATTATTTCATTTTACTTTTTCCATATTATGCTAAAGTTCAAGTTTAAAAGGCTTTTGTTTTAGTTATACATTGCCTTAAATGTTAATATTTATTTATGAAAGCTTTCGCTATTTTTTTATCCTTACTGAACATCTGAGCTCACCCCTTTCAATGTTTTAATATTTTCCAGGATGTGAATAAGTATTTTATGAATGACCTGCAGGGATAGTCAGAAGAGGATATGAGTGTGGACTATGGAGACTTTTTCATTGTAGTTTTTCACTTTATGATGTAATGTAACGTTTATGAATATATCTAGTGTTTCCAAGGCTACTAAACTAATCGGTCTTTCGAGACTTGATCTTTTGTGATCATGCCAATGTTACGAAGTAATGCACCGACTCTGGGTAGCTGGGGTCGGGGCGTTACAGTTGGTATCAGAGGCAGTTTAGTACTAACCTTGGAAGCTAGATTTAGATAAACTCTGATTAGAGCACATAGCCCGAAGATAGACTTTGAGGATTAGTATAGAAGAACTTCCTAGAATTTTGGTATTATAGAGATGTTGTGAGTTTTCTGATCAATACATCCCTGTCTGGATACGAGCAGGTAGAGGTGGCTCTAGCACAGATGTACCTAGGGGTAAAACCCGAAAACACCGCTTTGAGCTAGACTTGAACGGGAACTGGTGAAAGACAATGGGTCTTGCTTCACTCTTGGTTACGACACTCCCGGGGGATATTCTTAGGATAATTCTCAGTTTCTTTACAAACCACTACGAAGGGTTATGAGTATATACTTCCTCAAAGAAAACATTTTTATGGATTATATCCATAAATAGTTTAATTTATGCTAAGTATTTTACAAGTATGGAATTATGTATTTTGATTCATAAACTAATCTAGTTTATGCCATTGTTTAGAAATGGTGCCTAGTGGAAGGAATGGAAACCGTATCAATGCACGCACTCCGTGTAGGGATTGCCCTCCTACTCAAGATAATTATTGTGGATCTAGAGATTCAACTGGTGCTGATCACCTTATCACCATACTGGGACAACTCACTCAGGTTATGAATAATAACCTTAATCGTATGGAGCACCCTGATCTGCAACATGGAGGATCAATGTTAGACCGCTTCATGAGGAAAAAACCACCAACATTTAATGGGGGTACAAATCCATTAGTAGCTGATCAATGGTTAAACTCCTTAGAAAAAATATTCCACGCCTTGGGGAGTAGCGAAAGGGAGAAGGTTATCATGGCAGTTTACCACCTCACTGGAGATGCCGATCAATGGTGGTCATTGATTCAAAATACAAAGGAAGATGAAGAAGTATAAAGTATGGAATGGAGATAGTTCAAAGATCTTTTCTTAGAAAAATACTTTCCACATGACCATCGAGCAGATATGGAAAGGCAATTTCTGAGTCTGAGACAAAAGGAGGATGAGAATGTCGCAAAGTATGAGGCTAACTTTATAAGGTTAGCGAGGCATGCATCAGATTATATACGTAACCTAAGAAGTAATATTGATCGTTTATTTGATGGGTTAAAACCATTTCTCCATCGAGTATCAGTATCACAATCTTTCTCAACGTACGAAGATATAGTCTCATGTTCTATCAAGACAGAAAAGGAATTCTCTAAGTCTTATGACAACAAAGTAAAGCAAGAGAAGAAGAGAATGGTGGAAAAAGATACAGATAAAGGGAAAAAGGGAAAGAAGGATTTTCCATTATGTGATAATTGTGGGAAGAATCACCCCAGTACTTGCCTAAAAGGAATGGGAGTTTGTTATAAATGTGGGGGAAAAGGTCACCAGGTGCGTGATTGCAAGGGAAAGAAAGAGGCTATCAATGTTGAATGCTACAATTGTAGGGAAATGGGGCATTATGCAAATTAATTTACTAAGCGTCAGGGAAACTTACCTCAGAAAAGGTCAAGGGATCAAGGACAATCTTATGTTGTTACTATAATTGAAGCGGAATAATTAATGTATTGGTGCTTTTGGACTCAAGGATTATATTCTCGTTATAAAGATAATGTGATTGTACTGCAATACTTGTTGTTTTCATTAAGTATTTAATATGATGAAGGTAATCATATTTTTAGTATGTGACAATAAGATAAACTTTACTTTGTTTGGGGAATCTGATGTTATAATTGATTTTGGAATTTAAAGACCTTTTAGAAAAAGTATGGACAGAGGTATTTTGGATAACTTTGGATAGTATTGTTTAAGGATAAAACATTTATGAAGATTATTTTTGGAATATTATAGTTTTAGGAAAAGGACAACCTGCAGGGTGGGGCATAACCCATCGCGTCGGACAAAGCTACAGGAATCGAACCCACAACCATAGTGCGACAGTCCTTTATTACCTACCACTAGCCTACAGGAAGTCCCTGGTTATTACAAAATAGTTTTACTAATCTAAATGGTATGTGTTAATATTTTGAACCTTATACAATTAGGATAAATAGAATATTTTTGAGTTGTATTACCTTTTAAAGTGAAAGATGGGTTTGTGGTAAAAATTTATTAAAGAATGAAAGTCTACATGACAAGTATGTATATTCCCTTAAATTCTTAGTAAATCTCCTAAATAAATTCCTCAACTTTATAAAAGGTAACTCAAAACAAAAATGTTGTCGGTTAACTTTTCCAACTGGGGATTCAAAGATCGTTTAACCAATCACAAGTTTGTGATTTTCTTATAGTTAACTTTCTCCTAATCCTGTTTTCTACAACTCTCCATCAGACCTTGATGGTTTGTTTCTCCTCCATATCCATATTTTCATAGAATCCTATAATGGGCTATCTCGGGTGACCTTTGTACTTATCTTGCTTTCTTTTAATGTTATATTTTTATTAACCTTATTTCCGATGTGGGTTTTCCACAAAGGTATTTTCTATTTTCAACCTTTTGTTTTCAAAGAAAAATTTCAAATTGCGAGGACGCAATTTATTGAAGGAGGGGAGAATGTAACACCCCGAGCTTCCATGATACGCCTCTCTTTCAATAATGCAATAGCTTTCATTGTACGCAAGTTCGAGTTCTAAAACACCGCGACTAATCAAAGTAGCCGTTATGAATAGTAATACCTAATTTTTGAAATTTTATAAATTTTATTTTTCCAAATGGACTTCGTTTTTGTATTCGTAATATCAAAATTATCCTAAGTTGAATTATTTGTAACTTTCTGAGAACTTCCAATTTTTTATGAATAGTGAAAAATACTTAAAACAACATTTTTTAATCAAAATAATTTATTATGATAAATTATACTATTTAGTGGTTTTAAAGTATAATTAGAATATATTTTTACCAATATATCCAATGGTGGTCATTAGAATTAATTTCACTTTGAAATTGGACATAAACAATTGTCAATCTTTTGATATAAATTGTTTCTTAAAAACACGCTATTTGTTTGTGACAGCAGGAATTAATTATAAAATTAATTAATGAAACTTATATGTTTGGAATTTATTAAAATATACATCATTTTTGAAATCGGAATATCAAATATAGCTTAGGGTGAATTTTTGGGATTTTTCTGAAAAACTTCAATTTTTGATGAATAGTCAAACCACTAAGTGGTACTTATAAAAACTGATTTTTCGTTTAAATGAAATTTTACCACTTCTGTGTTTTTAATTTAAAAAATCCGACATACATGGTTTTCATTAAGAAGTAAAATGTGGTTCAATGAGATTAAAATAATTTTTGGTGAATAGTAACTTTTAAGTTCTTAATTGCGATTAGAGGTAATTAGTGTAGTTTAAGGTAAAAATAATGTTTTAATAATATGATATGAGCTTGAAACATGTACTACCATCATTGGATGTTCCATGGACGACCAAGACAATCCATGGTTCAACTTGGGGACCCCATGGAGCCACTTTAGTTGGAAAATGACATAAATACCTTTTATTTAATGTTAAAGTAAAAAAATGACACATACATGAAATGTTTTACTAAAACAATTTTTACATGGGGTTATACAAGTAATATTTTTGACTATAAATAGTCATTGTAAATCTAAAAATATTTACTAAATTATAGTAATTTTTTTATAATTTTTAGACATTAAATAAATTAAATTATTTATGACATCATGATGATGCAGCGATGACCTCATTATTTAACGATTTAAATAAAATGAGAAGATAATGTAAAATCCAAGGCTTACACTTGTCTAAAGCCTATTGGATGGGTATATTTCTAACCCTTATCACCTTATCCTCGAATTATAGAAGTTTGGGACCTTTATAATCCGAAAAGCATTGTGTAATAAAGTAATATTTCATTACTTTCCAAGAGTGCCCCTCCTCTCCACTTATAAAAGGCCCCCACCACTCCCACCTTATTCAAACTTTCAAGCCATTTGGCTCGGACAAACACTGACCAAATACTCTCCCAACTTCCCTATATTACTCCTAGATTCCTCACTTTGGGCAGAATTCTTCCCAAGGAAGCCTTTGGCTCAAATCAAAAAGAGTTACCCAATTTTTTAGGTAATGTCTTCTCTAATGTTGTTTTGTTTTATTTAGATTCTCCAACCCCTTAAACTCTTTTTATTCCTTTATTTTGTAACAACACCAGTATATACAATATACTAGGATGTTGTTATGATAATTATTTGGTTTACACTTACACACACCTTCGTCTAATGGTTAAAGAACATACTGTTTCTGTGGGTGGCGAAATACTGTCTCACGAAACGATGATTGTTCAATATTCTTTTAACACCTCTAATGGTGGCCATTTTGATGACACTATTTTCATATATGATATATATATTATGTTTATGTTTTCCTTATGCTTATGTATTTCTCATTTATGGCATACTTTATTATTTTCATTATGGGTAAACGCGATAATTTCATTTTAGGGAGTGCGGACTACCGCCCCCTCAAAGTGATGTGAATCGTTAATGCCATATGTGGGATGTATAAAGGATGGAGTAAATGATATTATATATGATATTATACTGGAACTATATTATACCTTTATATAATTATTATTTCATTCCATTAAATACGAAATAGAAATGAAAGTAGCGTTCATGCGTACGTACGGCTTACCGTCTCCATAAACGGTGCATTTCATTTCTTACCTCTAAATGTTACGTAATATTATGAATGAATGTATATACTGGATATATATGATATATATTACATCTAAATCATGAATATAATTCTGGAGATAATGGATATTCTACCACATAAACAACTTGTAATTATAAGAAGTTTATTGTTGACTCAAGTACCAAAGATCGACAAAACGACCGTTATTAACTTAAATAATTACACAATGTTCATAACATTGTAATAAGTGATATAAAAAGGATAATGAAATTTAAAATGGTAGATATTAACTCTAGTTTATTATTTATGAGGTTAAATAACGGTCGAATCAAGTCGGACACAAGGTAAGGGAACTTCTTAACCCAATTTCCATTCTTTGGGTTAATCTCCTACTTTCAAATTATGTCATGATATTATTATGTCCTATCTTGTATTTGTACATTCTTTATGTGTACTTATAATAAATACACATAATAGATCTATTTTATTTTAAAAATGATCTTTTTAAGGACTTCGTCTCAATCTCCTTTCATTGAGGCATATTTGGTTTTATACACAACATTCTTTTATACGGTGTATAAACCCCTTTGACTTTTACGTTTATTCAAAAGGAATATTTTTTATATGAAGTGTTTTACTAAATGAAAAAATGGGAATGTTTTTCTTTCCATTCATATGTGGCGACAATGACTTCTCCACCGCCGTGACAATTATTTGAGTTTCGGCTTCCTCTACAAGCCATCACTTTTTTTAATGAAAAATAAATACAAAGTTTTAACTTTCTTTTATTTTGGTATTGAAAATGGTTTTGAAAGTGTTTTTATTACATCAATGTGTTGTATTGATATCTTGTGATTGAAATGTGGAAATGTTATGTTTCCTTTATGCATGTTTTATGTGATACGATTATGTTATGGTTTATGATATATTTAAACCTATTCATATGAGGAATGCATTGGACTTAATAAGTGACGGGTGGAGCCCGCTATAGCTCCTCGATGCATCGGTAGGTCTCATGAGACAAACTAGTGTCTTGGCACGAGGCCTTGACAAAATCTTATTTGTGGTCTTGGCACGAGGCCTTGGCTACGTGGTTATGATAGTCTGGCATTATGAATTCCATCATTACGAAAGTGGTTATTGATATTTCATGTGATTATTCGACTAGTATAATATCCATGTGAGTAAGTGAATGTCATTATTTCATTTTACTTTTGCCATATTATGCTAAAGTTCAAGTTTAAAAGGCTTTTGTTTTAGTTATACATTTCCGTAAATGTTAATATTTATTTATGAAAGCTTCCACTATTTTTTATCCTTACTGAGCATATGATCTCACCCCTTTCAATGTTTTAATATTTTCCAGGATGTGAAGAAGTATTTTATGAATGACCTGCAGGGATAGTCAGAAGAGGATATGAGTGTGGACTATGGAGACTTTTTCATTGTAGTTTTTCACTTTATGATGTAATGTAACGTTTATGAATGTATCTAGTGTTTCCAAGGCTACTAAACTAATCGGTCTTTCGAGACTTGATCTTTTGTGATCATGCCAATGTTACGAAGTAATGCACCGACTCTGGGTAGCTGTGGTCGGGGCGTTACAGTAATGACATGGTAGATCGATGATAGACCACTCATGAGTATAGAACTAACAATGGATCATGAATGTGTGGGTCTATGATAATCATATGTTGAATATTCAAAAATATAAATTGTGAAAAAAAAATTAAGAATTGTTTTGTTTTTTTACTTTGAAATTGATTTGGTTTGAAAATTGTTGGGTTGGAAACTGTTTATTTCTTTGATATATTTTTTTCATTTTTTAAAACTATTTTATATAAATTTGATAACTTGTTCTATCCTAGTGGCATGAGAAGGTAATTCATTTGGGGAAATCCTATTGAGTTTTATACTCACCCACATCTTAGTAACATTGGTGAATTTGCAGATGTGATATATCAATACATAGGTAAAGGAAGGGTATCACATTTATTTAGTGATGTTACATGATATGTTGGGTATGGATTGTTGAGTTGGAGCTTTGATCATGTTGGGATATTTTGAGTTCTTTGGTATCTTTGACAGTTTTTGGAATTATCTTCCACTTTGTACTCTAATATTGGTCTTGGTTTCCTCTTTGTACTATGGTGTGGTTTTGATTGGTTTTATTTACTTTGAGTTGTATTAAATCATTCTCATACATCAAATAGTTGTTTATTTAGTTATGGATTGTGGTTTTTTGTATTATTTTAAAAAGGGTAAATCATCCCCCAATCGTTTATGAAGACCTTCACATTTATTATGGGCCTTTAGTGTCTTGGGGATGTCAAATAAATCATAGTAGTACCTTTCATTATGGGATAAATGGCATTGGTTTTTTGGTCTTGGAGTTGGGAAATCATTCTGTCTTAGTCGTTGGTTTGGGATGGTAGAAAGGCGTAATATTGTTTGAACTTGAAATATAGAGCATGAAAAGTCAAAGCTATCCTATTTATGTTGAACCACAAGTTACCAAGAGCTGAATACATAAGTGTATTGAGATGCTTCAACAAGTTGTAATCACACATTCATTGGTTAATCTAATAAGAATAGAATGAAATGAATTTATAGAAATGAATTCCCACTAAGAATGCATAATTCATTCTGAGTAATGATTTGTGATTTGGTGAAAAGTGATGAAAATATCTTCAAATTGTAGATTTTGAAAAGCTATTGTAGTTGTATTTTAAAAATGGTTTCATTTTCATAAGCATGGTGGAATTTTCAAAAATAGTTTGAAGAGGAAAAGTGTTGAATTTTTGAAAGACTTGTTCTAATATCTATGATGTGGTAAAATATGAAATTGTTAAGCTTTCAGTTTCTATAGAGTTAGATTAAATAGAGTTTTATTTTGGTTATAGAAAATAGAACTGGTTAGGCATAGAAGAAACCAACTAGAAGAGTTTATTCAGATTGTTGTTGAACCTGAGGCATAGGTGAACCAACATCTAGTTTAGAGTATTATATAGGATTTTCAAGCTATAAATAGAGGGAACCAAATGAATTTACCAAGGAAATTGGATAATTATTTTCAGTTCCAAAAGTAGAATACAAAAATATTTTGGGGTGATTTAGAACCAGAGAAAGAAGAGGTGTGGTTGAATTGTATGAATCAAATATTTTATTTCCTAACCACACTAGATGAGCTAAAAGTAAATTTAGAAACATACATGCTGGGAGATATTGCACGCCAGTGTTGGGATTTATCAGTTTAGGATAAATTAGACCAAGGAATTTCATGTAAGTATTTTTAATAATTCTTCAACAAATAATTATATCTTTACAAATTCATGATTTCTATAATGATAGAATTATTCATCTTGAAATTTGAGAACCTCTCAGGGATAGTGTATGAGGATAAATTTTGGAATTTTGTTTTCTTTTCATCCAAAGTTACTACTATTTCGTCCTTAAATGCATGAATTTTTTAATTGGGATTGAGGCCATAGATTTTCTCAAATATTTACATGAATTGTATAACAAATTATATGGATATGTTCAACAGAGATATGGTGGAATAAAGTGACATATTAGGAAAAATTTCTGGAGGAATCTTTTTGAAACCTATGTGAAATGGTGGGAACTCTAATGCTAGGAATAAAGAGAAGAGAGAAACAAATTTCCAAGGTAGTGGAATGAGTCAAAATCAGATGGCTAGATCGATAAATCTTCCTCCAAAACTAAAGGGTAAGCCTGGATTCTTATAGTGTGGATCTTTTGATCACATGAAGTGAGATTGTATGAAACCTCCTAGACCATGCCACAATTTCAACCAGATGGGGTATCTTCAGCACTACTATCACAGAGTTCCAAGTTTGGGTTCTCAAGACACATCTCATGTTTTGAAGACGTCGTATGCTTCGAAGGGATTATGGAAATAAAATAGTTCTCTTAAACAGAACCAAGGAATCCATGGTGATTCTAGGAATACCATGACTCCTCAACTAATGAAATATCAATAGGATAACAAATAGAACATCACATGAGTAATAAATTACATGGAGCTAATCAAGTGATTGCGGATGATCAATCTAGACCTTTGATGGTGAGAGGAACAATTATTATTAACTCTACCCTTATATGTGATTTTTTATATAGATTCATCACATTCATATATTACTTCTCATGATGTTGATCTTCTAGGTTTTCCTATTGATATGATTCCTTCAGTTTTAAAACATTAAACACATCTTGTTCAAAGATAATTTCAAGAGTTTATGTGTAAAGAATGTTCTGTAAAAAATTATGAGTCTGAATTGAGTTGGGATTTCTATATGGTTGATATGTATGTATATGAAATAATATTTAGTATAGATTGGATGAAAATATTCAAATCTCACATCAAATATTATACCAAAAGAGTAAGTTTTAAAACTGGTTATGGGGTCGAGCATCTCTTTAGAGGATATCAAAATGTAAAGGCAGGTGAAACAAGATTATTGGCCCCAAAATTTTGAACTATCTCATTCCTGTTGGAGGATTTGACTTTGACATCAATGGATAAGATTGATAATAGTCATTTTCAATAGTTATTGATCAGTTTATGGATGTTTTCATGATAATTTATCAGGGTTTCAACCCACAAGAGAAGTGGAGTTTGTGATTGATCTCTTACCAGGGAATAGTCCCATATCACTTATATCTTATCATATAGAACCAAAATAATTAAGAGAATTGAATGTATTTTTGGAATAGTTGTAATGAAAAGTGTTCATTGGGCCTAGTATGTCCCCATGGGCAGCACCAGTCCTGTTTCTGGGAAATGAGGATGGAACTCTATATATATGTATCGATAATAATAAGATTAACCAAGTTAGTATAAAGAATCGGTCTCCACTTCATTGTATTGATGATCTATTCAATAAATTGAGGGGATCCTAGTAGTTCTCTAAAACTGATTTTTAATTAGGATATCAAAAATTATTGGTTTATAAAAAGGATATACTTAATATATATTTCATAAGTATATATAGACATTATGAGTATGTGGTTATGAATTTTGGTCATAAAAATACTCCAACTATCTTTATGGTATTAATGAATCAGATATTTCAAAGGTATCTATATTCTTTTGTGGTGGTGTAATTCGATGAAATATTGGTGTATTCAAGGAAAACATCTAAGCATGTGAAACACTTGGAGACAATATTGGGAATCTTACAGGATCATCATTTGTATGAAAAATTATCAATGTGTGTTTTTTGGATACAAGAGGTTTGTTTCCATATCCATGTCATATCTAAAAAATGTGGTTATGTAGATCTAGAAAATATAGAGGTTGTAATCTATTGGTAACCAACAAATAATTTCTTCTAATTATACAGTTTCTTTGGTCTCATTGGTTATTACCAATGTTTTTTCAAGAATTTTCCTGACTATCATCATCAATAACTTATTTTAAAATGAAAAATTTTCTATTCTGGTAAAATGAGGTATTTTAAAATTTGTTTCCAAGAGTTTAAAATTTAACTAACATCAGTACCTATCTTTATATTTCCAGAATTAGGAAAAGTGTATGTGGTGAATTTTGATTCTATAGGATATGGGTTGGGGTGAGTTCTCATATAGGGAAATCATGTTATTACTTATGGATCACTACAACTATATTCTCCTGATAAGAACTATGCAACACACGATTTGGAGTTAGCTGCTATAGTACATTCTTTGAAGACTTGGCATTATTAACTATTTAGTGAGAAATTTATTGTGTTTATGGATCATAAGAGATCAAAAAGTATTCTCTCACAAAGGGATTTTAATACAAGACAAAGAATATGTATAGATTATCTTCAAATTATTTAATTTGACGTGATGTATACACTACGTAAATAGAATGTGGTGGTGGATACATTAATTATAAAGTCATATATCCAGTTGAGAAAACAAGATTTAGATTAGTGGTTGTTGATGTTAGTGATAGATGACATGCTCTTGGATTGTGAAGATTGGGGTAGATTTTTGTTTTTATTCTCGTTTTATTTGTTCTTTATTTGTTGGAAAATGTTAAAGAGGCATAAACATATAATTCATATTGTGAGGCTATGAGTTCAAAACTCAAAGGTTGGGAGACTATTAAGGGATGGAAGATGGATGGGAGTTTAGTTTTGTAGTGTAGAGATTGGATGGTCATACCTATGGCTTGTTAGGAACAATTGCTTCATGCTTATCACCATTCAAGATTGTCTATTCATATAGGAATAAAAATATGTTTAAGGCATTGAAAGTGGTGTTTTTATGGATTGGCATGGAAAGAAAAGTGTCTGAGTTTGTTTCAAGATGCCTCATCTTTCACCAGGCTAAGGAGGACCACCAGTTAATTCTAGGTATGTTACTGTCTTTACCTATTCTTGTTTGGAAATAGGACCAGATATCCATGTATTATTTGATAGGTCTCCCATTTATGGTTCAGAAACACAATTCCATATGGGTGATTTTGGATCAATTCACAAAGTCATCTCACTTCATCCCTATTTGTGAATCTCATTCAGTGGAGGAAGTATCCAAAATCTATATCAGATAAATGGTAAAGAGTAATGACATACTATTTTCTATATTATCAAATAGAGACCCAAGATTTATATCTTGTTTCTAGAAATCCTTATAGAAAGACCTTGAGAATCAGTTGACTATGAGTATGAAGTATCATCCTCAGATGGATGTGAAATCCTAAAGGATAATAAAAACATTGGAATGCATGCTTATAGATTATGTAATGGATTTCTATGGAACATGGGAATAGCACATACTATTAATGGAGTTCTCTTATAAAAAAAGTTATCAATACTCGATATATATGGATCTATTTTTATCATTTTATGGGTGTCCATTTTATTCTCCAGTTTTTTGAGTGGAAATTGATGAGATATAAATCATTGGACCAAGACTTATCCATGAGATAATAGAGAAGATTCAGTTGATCAAGAAGATGATGGATGTGGCTCAGAGTCATCAGAAACTGTCTGTAGATCATCGTACATGGTCATTGCTATTAGAGGTGAGTAATCATGTGTTCTTGAAAATATCTAAAAGGATTGGGAATAATCACTTTTGAAAAAATTTAATGTTATCTCCTCAATATATATTCCATTTTTAGATACTTGAATGGGTTGGTGAGGTGTAATATCTATTTTAATTTCCAAAAAAGGTTTAGTTTGGTGCATAATATGTTTTATATATCTCAATTTATGAAGTATCAACCTAATACTAACCATGTGATTTGATGGGATCATGTTGACCTAGATCTAGATTTTATGTTGGTTCATGTTCCAGTATAGATTGTGGATAGGTAAGAGAAAGTCTTTCATGGGAAAAGCATTAGTCTAGTGTGGATTTTTTGGAAACATGTTCGGATTCATGAAGAAATGTGGGAACGTGAGAAGGATATAATCAATAAATGACCCAAACTCTTTCTTGTAAATGGTGTTTTTATAATTTTTTAGGATGGAAATTCCAATGGGTGGAAAATTTAGCACCCCCTGATTTTAGGTAACTAACCCTCTATTTAGGTATTTTAAGTATATAAAGTAATTGGGTTATGTATTGGGAGTTTTGAAGATGTTATGAATTTTTTTGGGCTTTTATAGAGGTTCATGATTTGAGAATAGTTAGTACAAACCATGTAGCACCTTCTAAGAAGTTGTGCAACTGAGAAGTGGCTATTGGCTAGGAACTCGGTTTTGGTCATGGTTTTTCCATACCATGTGCCCACCTAGGAGAAACTGTGAAAAGTGGAATAGAGGGTTAGAGAATAGTTGGTTCATGGTTTTTCTAACCATGTGAACCAAATGTGTGAGGGGTGTTTAGAGGCAGTGGCTAGTGTACAGTTTGCACATGGGTTTCCTAACCATGAAGTATTAAAAAAAGATTCTATAATTTTGGATCCGAAACATATTTTCCCATTAATATATCATTTTTTACTTAATCTGAACCTAACTAAATTTATCATACACCCAAATTCTATGGAGACCCTTCCTATTGATTCTAAAGTGTTCTATTGGTGATTATTTGTGCGTTGGAAGACCAGATTCCTTGGTAAGTGCTTGTTCTCAGTTGTTTTCCATAGAATTAAACATATTTCCTATCTTGTATCTAGGGATATAAACCATTGAGGATATATCCATGTTGTGTGATGCTAATCATGTTTATAAACTATTGTTTGTTTGATACAGAACAATATCTAAGGTGATATTTTGGAGTTTCAACCTAGTTTGATGAAGAATTTTTATTGTTCTTCATTTTCACCTAAGTTGCAATGTAGGTGTCTTTACTATATACTCCTCTTATTAGAACATGAAGTTTTGACTTCAAATTGACATATTTTCTTGGTTTTTAATTGGGAAATTATTGTGCATTGTTTCTTGGAAACCACTTTAGTGATGGTTTGTAGAATTTTATAAATTTGGTTATATTGTGGAAAGTAAAATTGTTAAATGGTTTTAAAATTAATATTTTAAAATCATTTTTCGGTTTTGATGAATGTAAATGAGTTGGAAAGTGTTTTCAATAAAAAAATTATTGTATTAAAATTTCTTGGAATTATTGGTTTGGCATGGTATTTGGTGTACATGGTTGGTGTGAGTACATTTCATTGATGTGACCCAGGATAAGGGGAGTATATTTTTGGGGTACAATGATGTGACCCTATATAAGGGGAATGTTCCATTGAGGCTCTTGAGATATGGTTAGCTTGTGATGACTTAGAAGATCAATGATATATTTCTCATGACTATGGAATTTTCACCGGAGCATGAATTTGTGGCTGTGTTGTAATCATGTGATGAGTATTCCATAATGGAAATTTCGAAATGGAGTTTAATAAAATTTTTGTTTATTTTTTTGGAAATGTATTCGGTTTGGAAAAAATTTCGGTTTGAAACTTTCTATTTCTTTGATATAAAATATTTTAATGTGTTTAAAACTTTTTTTAATTGTGCTAACTTGTTCTATACTATTAGCTTGAGTAGAGAAGTCATTTTGGGAAATCCTACTGAGTTTTATACCCACCCCCTGATCGATAACTTTGGTTCCTTTGTAGATGTGATATATCTGGACACAATTAAAGGGAAGGTATCACATTTTTTTAGTGAATTTTCATGACACTTTGGGTATGGATTGTAGAGTTGGATCTTGGACCATGTTGGGAGCTATTGATATGATTTATTTGGTGTATTTGTGTTTTGTTATATTTTTCTTCCTCTTTGTACTATAATATTGGTCTTGTTTTTCACATTATACTCTAGTATGTTTAAGATTGTATTTGTGTACTTTGAGTTATATTACATCGATCTCATTCATCATATAGTTTTTTTTAGATATGGTATTATGGTTTGGTTATTTTATTTTAAAATGTGAAAATCATCCCCCCCAACTATTTATGAATCCTTTATAATTTATTTCCAAACTTTGGTGTATTAGGGATGTCACCTAAGGCTTAGCAGTATCTCCACCTCTTCCTAATCCAATGAGAAAGGTAAGGATGTTACATCCTAGCTCCAACCAAAATATTTCACTTTCTCTTGACACTAACTAGAAGGCTTAACCCCTATTTAATTGATTGATCCACTAGAGGATAATATTTGATATTCCTCTATGAGCTTGTAGGATATGAATTTATTGTGTACTCTTCAAGTATATTCAAAAACCAATGAAGGTGTATGTTAGCCTTGATAAATTGATTTTGATCACCAGTAACGGAGAAGTTACCTTAGTGAAATAGTAATCAATCTGATTCTTCTTTCTTTCTGATGTCCCAACCACACTTAATGTGTACAAGTTTTTAGAAAAATATTCTTCAATATTCTATTAAATAAAAACACTTGAAAAATCTAAAATCACTTATTCTTGAATTCTAAATTCAATAAAACTTCATGCATGGGTTGCATGAAATCCTAAATTATTGGTTTGGGTATCTCAAGTACTTCTTTACATGTTCATTATCATGCATGAATGCATGCTTGTGTTATTTTTATCATGAAATATCAAACACACATTTTCCTCTTATAATTCTTCACACATACACTATCCACTATTTCTTTAGTTTATGATCAATTAATGTGTGTCATGCATGTGTGTAGTGCATTTCCTTCATGTAATAATGGGTGTGGAAAACCTAGCTTCATTATTTAATACACTAACTCTACTTACATCCATTCACATGTGAAGGATCATGTATTTATTCATTAAAAGGATTCTTTGGTTCTTTTTCTCAAACCCTTATGGTTGTAAGATTGATGTGTACAATACGTTCTTCTTGAGAGAGTGTATGTATACCCTATCTTGTGGATGTCTCGAGATCATTCATGAACCAGGAAGGCTTCTTATATCTCATATCTTTTTAAAATCTAGGGAGATGTGTTATAGAACTATCCTAAGTATATTCATTGAACTATGTTCTTCATGAAATAGTTTGAGTTTTATTAGTACAATTAAAACACTCACGACCTTCGCATCCTTCACACAAGCCATAGTTTTATGGAACTTATGTGCTTTACGAACTAGGAAGGATCATAGATGATCTGTTTATTCAGAAACAAGAGATCTTGAATATTTTCAGCAACCTCTCTTGGTCAAGGGATCCTTCTTTTATGTTTTAGTATCTCCACATAATATATTATTCTTAAGATGTATTTATGACTCATTCATAAACCCAAAAATATATCTATATCTTTGGAAATTTTTCCAACACATGAGTTGTTTGGGTTTTATTCAAACATATGTTGAGAATCATGGCACTTTTCTTCATGAGTTCACGTTGCACCTTTGCATAGATATACTCTCATGCATTCAATTATCACATGGTTCAGATTTGTGAAATCTCAAAATATTCCTTCTTAAATATTGTCTGCAACTCACATTTGCATTTGGTCAAGGCATGTTCTTCGAATTCAACACATGCATGAAAGATATTAGATTGAATTAATGAATTTAGTTCAATCCAAATACCTCATCATCTATTTAACTCAATAAAAAATGATCATGGTGGAATTTATTTGAATACATGTGTGTTTGTCATGAACTCTAGAATAGAGTTGGTCCTCAAGTGGACAAAGGTAGGAGATGATGTACCCGAGAAATCAGATAGTTTAGATAAACCACATCACGTGTCCAAAAAAATATCAGTCTTTTTAATTATGGATGAACAATATCATGATCACCTACATTTCAAATCAATAATTCCACATGGGTATAATATGGTATAACAATAAAATTTTGATCTATACTTTCTCGAGCTAGCACCAAGGTCGGCACCTGGATACACAACACAACATTCCCTCATGGTTCGTGACACATGTGGTCGACAAGAGACACTGCAGGCTATTGGACCAATCCATGCATGCCTTTAGGTGTGATCGCTTTGGGAATTATACATGAACTTCCCTACTACCATGTTCTACCTTCTTAGGTAGTATCTCCCATGGGGGTATACCCTAGGGTCCCCCTATCGGTGGTTGAGGGATATCCCATGGGGGCTTCATTAGTCGAGCTTATTTTTACTAAACTCCCATAGAAAATATATTCTAAGTGTAAGTAGAATACTCAAGCCAAAAATTCCAAACCACCTAAAACATCTCCCCTTCTTCCTCATGCTTCAATAATTTATTTTTTCCTAGAACCCTCACATCATCATGCAAATGAATTTCAATGGTATTCACCTATATTAAAAAAGGTTCATTAACTCATGATAACATGTTTTCTTCACTTTTAATATCACTTCAATAACCACTAGAATTCCAAGGATAATTGTCCAAGCATGACATTAAATTCTATGAAATGAGTCCATAACAATTCTACAGGCACCACCACACACCATAATCAACCCTTGGGCCCCCCCCCCTATGGGTGGTTGAGGGCTGTTCCAGGGGGGATTCAATGGCACAAGAGCCTCAGCCCAGTTGGTGAGGACTCGCTAGGTGAATCCAAGAGACCCAAGATCAAATTCAGGTGGAGGCATATTTATGGGGTACTGTAGCAGTACTGTAGCAGTACTGTAGAAGGTATTGTTTAGTACTGTAGCAACCGAAACTATTCATCCATCTGGGCCATCGGGCCACCGGTTTGTCCCTCGGGTCCTGCAAGGCTTTCGGGCCACCCAAGGCCTTAGGGCTAGTTGATTCTCAAGGCCTACGGGCCACCTTAAGGCCATAGGTCCACCCCAAGGCCTTCGGGCCACATGAATGTAGGCCCCAGACACACTACAACAAATAAGAAGCCCCAGAAGAAGATTCTGAGCAGGTTTACTCACCAGAGTAGAGCCAAATGGATTGTCAGAATGAGAAGGTATGGCTATGTGATCGGTACTAGCCTGTGCTTGCACGGGAAGCCTATGATATCTCATGATATCTTTTTTCTGAGATATTTTCATATATCTATTTCAAACAAGATATGTGGAATATGGGAGCCTATAAAAGGGGAAGTAGTGACTCAAGGAGGGATATGATTTGGTGGTGCATGAAAACCCAAGGAGGTCAGATTCTAGGGTGACAGTTTTTGGGTGTGGGCAGCAGCGAGCAGCAGCAAATCAGGTTGTGCAACGAGGTGCTACAATGATGTTGCGACTTCAATTTTGATATCCGGAGGGTGACGTCTCGTCACAGACTATTATCAGACAGGTGACATAGTCATATCAGGGTGTGGTTTTTCACACATGTTTCTATACTGTATTTATGATTCAAGTCTTTGGTTTTACTTGAATTTTGTACTCTTTGATTCATAGTGAATTTTCTCAGAGTTTCCCCATGGTTTTTTTAATCCTTTGAAAGGAGAGGGTTTCCCACGTTAAAATTTGTATCCCCGTTTTTTATTCTAATATTTGATCTAGAATTTTATTTACAATGGAGATTCTCACAAATTTTTGTTGTAGCATCTGAGTTTATTTTGAAACCAATTCATTTCTGACCCAACAAGTAGTTCCTTACCAAGTATCACTCCTCTTCACAATGGGGGTAATCATCCTATTCTATTAGACCATATTTTACCTAATTCACTTCTCCCTTATCAGCAGCCCAACCATAACTATTTGGAGATGTTCCTTCCTTATTATTTCATGATTTAGTGTTCTCTAAAGAATATTTTTAAAAAGAAATGATGGATTTTGAGTCTTGATGCTACTCGAACGAGATGTGGGTGTCACTCCCATGTAAGATGTGAGGTTGAGTGTCATCAGAGTGTATGACTATGAATATATGATGCATGGTCGAATGAAGAGTGGATGTGGATTGTTTTTTCAATGCAAGAAACCTCCAAAGGATACCACACATTCACCCATGAGGTGCCCTTCCTATTACCCCTGATCTTAATGGAGACCCCCTACTTGGAATCTTCTCATCATCAGTTGTCGCCACTGTATAATCCACAGGTCCCCCTGAGATTCCACCTCAACTTCTGATCGGAACTCACCTCTGTGTCCCAAGGCTTGATATCCACCTGCCGCCATCAACCACCTAGATCCCCTTTTGCTCCTTGGATTTCCAATTTCTCTCCAATCCTGAATTCCATGTATTCCACTACTCTTCTAGACCCCGACTTTGTGCCTTCTAAGTAGAGATACTTCCTGGAGCCCACTACCCATATGGGTGGAACCATTCCATAGTTTTTTGTACTTTCCATCACTCTAGTGTTAGTCCCTGGTCTCATCCTCATTTCATAAACATCCCCTTCTATGTTTTCTTCTTCCACTAATTCCCACCGTAAACCTTGGGAAACATATTTTATCATAAATTGTAAGATGCTGGTCTGCTACACATGGATGAATAATAATAGCTATGATGGTGATGATAAAACCAATTTATTTCCTACGAATAACCTTTTTAGACAAAGTAAGCATCCTATGATTAGAAAAATCTAAAAAAGGAAGAAATTTGATTTTTTAGGTTTTTTTTAAATAAGTATAGGTGTAACATTTTTTTAAAAGGAAGCCACGTGAGTTGGTAAAATCCTTTGGGATAAATCCAAAAAGGTATGAGAGAATCAAATCTCCTAGCTCGGATCGATGACATTGAAAATTCATTGATTCTCTCAACACATTTTTCCTTTTATTTAGAAAAATTCATTGATTTTACTAATATATTTCTCCTAATAAAAGGTGAAATTCATTGAGGGCATCAATTCCTTCTACCCCCACCCACATAAAATCAACCCACCCCTTTCTCATGGAAAAAAATATCTCTTTACACCACTCACATTTTAGCTCAATCTCACTTTAAATTTCTATCATTATTTCCCCCCCCCCACCTCTCCATCACACACCCCTTCACCGCGCAACCCCCCACTCTATCGCACACCCCTCCACCATCCGCTATCACACACACTATTTTTTAGTGATTGAGGTTCAAATTACCCAAGAATGGACTCTTATTCCCTCCTTATTTGTTTTTGTGATTATGATTTCCTTCTTACTGCAATTGGTTCATTCAAACCCCAGGTCAAAAGATTTACCTAATTTTTATGGTTTAATCAGTATTTAGGGTTCTTGTATGTAAAGACCCAACCCCAGTTTCCTAAAGCCGGTGCCATATTTTATTACATTGGAATATAAACAAGGAATATGCATCCCGAAGGACTAAGTAGTTTAGTATATTTGGGAACAATATACATACATAAGCTCAAAATTATAACATGAAATGAAGTACAACATAGAAATTCATTTGAAAACATATATATCTCCTAGGTTATCCTTGCAGTTCATTCATAAAATACCTATATGTGTCCAAGGAAAATGAAACACAAGAAAAGGGTGAGAACAAATGCTCAGTAACGGTATGAAATACAGTAGAAGATATCATAAACATAAGCATTAGTCATTATTAATAACAAAAAACCAATGCCTTTAAAAATGAACTTTAAACACATTATGAAAATAATTATAGCTGAATAAATAATGCAGCAAATAAGCATAATCATGAGTATTATACTAGTAGAATAACCTCATGAACTTTGAATTACTAGTTTTATAATGAGGGAATGCATAATATCATTCATCATAACTATATCATTGAGGCCTTGTTCCAAGATCATAAAAATCATTTTGTCTAGGCCTTATTCCAAGACTGTAGTTTGTCTCATGAGATCTGTCGATGCATCGAGCGGCTATAGAGGGTCTCACCCATCACTTAATAAGTCCAATTAATTCCTCATATGAATAGGGATAAACATAAACAATATATATATTCATATTGAAATTCACATATGAAATGTCAATAACATTCCCCAAACATTAAGCATAAACACTAATCATACGGAGTAAATTGGTGAATTGTTATAAGATAGTACATCCACAATAAAACTAATAATAAGCCATTAAATTAAGTATTATAGATGATATCATAAAATATTAATCCCAATAATACATAAAAATCAACAATATTGTTGAAATAGATGAATATACTCTTATAAAATCATCGAGTAATTCTTGATATAAATACTCTTTTACCTTGAAAATAAAAGTTCTTTTGAAAAGTATTTTTATAATAGCAGAAGTGAAGTAAGATGGTACTTTCATATTATAATGAGTTATTTTATGAAGATAATGGTTTCTAAAAATAGATTATATAGTTCTCTTGAAAATATGTAAAAAATTGAGAAATTCCCTTGAATCTGGCTTGTATTTTAGGAAGAATTTTTTAAAGATCCTTTGAAAACATATAACTCCCCATAAATTAAAGTAGGATTATGGTTGGTACACATATGTATAAAATTAACACAGAAAATATTAGGAGTAAATATGAATAAATAATAATTTAATATAGGTAAGTATTGAATAACTGTAACTCGAATGAAAATGGAGGTTCAGGGTGAAAACCCTTACCATAAGTCTGAAGGTGTTTCTCACTTGATCTTAGTGACCCGAATAATATAATTTAGGATCGTAAATTAATAAGTCCATAACCTACCCTATATTTAATTAGATTTATTATAACCTTATTAGATTCATTCTTATCCCTTTCATGGGTTAATAGATTCAATTTCATTATTTGGGAGTGTTTTCTTCTTCAGTTTTCATGATCGGTTTACTTATATTCATGTACAGATAAACATGTAGAATGAGAATGGTTATCCAGAATAGAAGTTTTATTTATTAGAGAACAACCAGAATATTAAATTTTTATAAAATTTGTGTGGTTATTGGGAGTAAATATGAATCATTATATAAAACTGTAATGACAATTGTTTGGGTTGATTGGCAATTCTTGATCACAACAAACTCATTTTGACTTATAAATTAATATCATGTGTAAAAATGATTCCAGAACCTTAAATAAGTTATAATACATATATTATAGTCTGATTCAATCATAAAAATGGTTTAATGACCAGAATTGAATATGGTAATAGAAATTGAAAATTGGTCATCCTTGAATGTGATAAATTAACACATCTCGGATGGTGTTTCATTTCTAGTATAAAAGAAGCAGAAAAGATAGATGATGAAGAATTTTTCATTTATAATAATAACATTAAAGTACATGTAAGCTAATGGAATCATCACAACATTTTAATGAAAGGATTTGAGGAAAGAAAAATAAACGAAATGATCTTTAAATAAAAGAAATGAAAAGAGGAATTTACCTCTCAAAGTTATCTTCCTTGAGAGCCTCTTTAGGGGAGAGGTTTTGGTCTTTTTATGAGAACAAGGGATGACGTACATGGGGGAAGATCTTGTAAGGATATTTGAGTAGAATTTAGACTAGGAACAAGGCTTGAGAGGAGTGAAGATAAGGGGGAGTGAGGGGGGTTATAGTGGAGGAGAGGGGTGATTTTTGAATATCTTATTCATTATTTTATAATTTCCCACAAGACAACCAATAGTGTTGATTAATGTGACCTGTAATGGTAATAAGTGCATGTTAGTTCTAAACAAGTGTTCTTATATCATCAATGATTCTAGTAATAGTGAATTTTGACTGATAATGTATATATATGGTAAATTACAGTATTTTACTATTCATCAAAAATTCGAGTATTTCAAAAAAATCCCAAAAATTAACCCTAACCATTTTTCAACATGTGAATTTCTAAAATGAAATCCATTTTTTGAAAATAATTTTATAAATATGATTAATTTAATTTTTAAATTAAATCATAATTTATTCGAAAAATTTTAAATTTAAAACTATAATTCATTTCATATCACCTTGAAAATTTAATCAATATCTCATTATCTTATAACCTTAAGAAAATAAAATAAAAATATGATTTACTATCCATAAGGTTCATTTTGCTATTCATTTTACTATTCATAGGTATATGTTACAATTCACAAAAAAATAAGTTTTTCTTATGACACTCTAAATATCTTACTGAACGCAACTGTGTATGTCAGTTTTTTGAAATTCAAATCATAGAGGTGGAAAATTAGGTTTATTGGCTAGGTTATAAAAAATTGTTGTTTTTTGGAGACATAGTGTTTCATGCATTTATTTATAAATACTTGGGGTGTTAAATTCTCCCCTCCTTAAAAAATCTTTGTCCTTGAAATTACCAGAATGTTACCTCACCAAAAGGATTGGGTAGTTATTCATCATAGCTTCCTCAGGCTCCCATGTTGCCTCTTCAATTTTATGATTTTTCCAAAGTATCTTTACTAGTCGAGTTATCTGATTCATCAACACATGTTCTTTAGTGTCCAAAATTCAGATAGGCTCTTCATATTATAATATGTTAGGTTCCAATTCTATACCTTCAGAAGTGAGGACATGTGTTGGGTTTGGAATATACTTTCTCAGAAATGAGACATGGAACACATTGTGTACTTTAGACAAGCTAGGTGGCATATAAAAATGATATGCCACAAATCCAATTCACTCCCAAATTTCAAAAGCTCCTATGTAACCTGGGGCTCAGTTTTTATTTCTTCTCAAATCTTATAACAACCTTCCATGGAGAAACTTTTACGAAAACATGATATCCCACTTGAAATTACTAATAATTACTTCAATTATCAACATAGATTTTTGGATTCATTGAGATGATCTGATATGTCCTTGAATAATATTTACCTTTTCTATTGTTTCCTCCAAAAGCACTGGACCTACAAGTTTCCTTTCACCAACTTCATCCTAACATGTTGGTGTACGACATCTTTTTCCTTACAATTCTTCATATGGTGCCATTTGAATGAATTAATGGATAATATTATTGTAGTAAAACTCCACCAAACGTAAAAAAAATGATCACACGTACCTTGAAAATCAAGTGAGAATGATCTCAACATGTCTTCTAAAGTTTGGATTGTCCTTTCTGATTTCTCGTCATTTTGAGGGTGATAAGAGGTACCCAATCGAAACTTAGTATCCAAGTATTTCTAAAAACTTTTCTAGAATTTTGATGTGAATTGTGGATCACGGATAGACACAATTGAGAGAGGTGCTCCATGAGATCTCACAACTTCATTGATATAGAATCATGCAAGGTGCTCTAGTGGAAATTCCTCCCTTATAGTGAGGAAATGTGCAAATTTTGTAAGTCAGTCAACAATTACCCACATTACATCATTCTTTCTTAGAGGTTTGGGTAATCCAGTGACAATATCCATGGTGATGTCATACCATTTCCATGTAGTAATAGGTAACTGTTGCACGAATCCTTTAGGATGTTGTCGTTCGGCCTTCACTTATTCTTAGACTAAATATCTTGATACATAATCATCAATTTCCCACTTCATGTTTTCCCACCAAAAATGTTCCATCAAATCTCTATACATTTTATTTCTACCAGGGTGTATAGAGATATTTGAGCTATGGTCATCATCCAATAAGTCCATTTTCATCTCAAGTATAGAGGGAACACACAATTTCTTCCCAAATTTCATAATTCCATCTTTACATATGAAGTTAGCCAAATTCCCATCTTTCACAACATTAATTTTCCTTTGAATGTTCTCATCATTAGGTTGAGATCCTTTAATCCCTTCTAATAATGATTGTTTGGCAACCTATTGAAAAATTAATGATGTTTTACCTTCTTTGACAATTCCCATGTCCATCCTTATTATATACATGAATACATGATCCCTTTAAATCCTATTTTTTTTAAACTCCATGATCCTTCCTACTTAATGCATCAGAGAACTTATTTTCCTTTCCTAGGTGGTAGTGTATGGAATAATCATAATCCTTGAGTTGTTCAATCCATCGCATTTTCCTCATGTTAAATTATTTTTGAGAGAAGATATACTTCAGACTCTTATGATCTGTATATATCTCAAATATTTCATGATAGAGATAGTGTCTCCATATTTTTAGAGCAAATATCACAGTAGAAAACATAAGATCACAAGTAGAATATCTTTGTTCATAAATTTTTAACTACCTTGATGCATAGGAAATAACTCTATCATTCTGTACAAGGACACAACTAAGTCCTTTCTTTGATGCATCATTATAGATCACAAACCCATCATTCCTTGATGGTAGAGTTGGGATCAGATCATTCACTAATCTCCTATTCAATTCTTAGAAACATTCCTCACATTCTTTTTTCCATACAATCTTAACACTTTTATGTGTAAGCTTGGTCACTGGGTTGGCTAAATAGGTGATGTTCTGAATGAAATGATAATAATAACCTTCTAAACCAATAAAACTACTTACCTTAGTTATGATTGTTGGAGTAGTCCATTATTGAATATCCTTTGTCTTTAAAGGATCAATAAATATTCCATCCTTAGAGATAATGTTTCTAAGAAATGAAACCGATCGATGCCAAAATCCACACTTGCTAAACTTATCATATAACTCATTTCTTCTAAGATACTTCAGAATAGTATGCAAGTGATTTTCATAATATTCATATATTTTTGATTATACCAAGATATCATCAATAAATACCACCAAAAATTCATCAATATATTCCTTGAAAATCATATTCATTAGAACCATGAAGCTAGATGGTGAATTAGTCAGTCCAAAAGGAATTATTGTAAACTCGTAATTCCCATACCTGGTTCAAAATGTTGTCTTTAGAATTTCTTCCTTCTTTACTCGCAAATGATGATATCCAGATCGAAGTTCAATCTTTAAAAAATATTAGGATCCATGAAGTTGATCAAATAAATCATCAATGAAAGGTAGGGGATAGTTGTTCATTATTTTTATAGAATTGATCTCCTTGTAATCAATGCAAAACCTCATAGATCCATATTTATTCTTAACTAAAAGGAGATGGGATCCCCATAGAGAAACATTAGGGAAAACAAATAATTTAGCTCTCAATTCCTCTAGTTGTTTCTTCATTTTTACAAATTACACATTGGACATTCTATAATGGGTCTTTGATATTGGCGTTGAATCAAGAATTAAGTCAATTCAAAACTCAATTTCCCACTATAGAGGATATCAATTTAAATCCTCTAGAAATACATCAACATATTCTTTCACAGTAGGTACATCATCTATTTGAACATTATTTTCCTCACCCATAGTTATTGCATTCCCTTCCTCCCAAATAATTGAATTCAATAAAGATACTGGGGGTGGATCTAGATGAGAATCAAATGGTGATGTTTCTACCCTAAAGACAAGGGATTCCACATCGTACTCAAAAATTGTAACCTCCTTATTGTAATAAATTTTCACATTGTGCTTCAAAATTCAATCCATACTGAGGATTATATCAAATTCAATCATGGGTATGATAATAAAATCAATAGATAAATCATGTTTATATGCCCTAATGGGGACTACCTAACCCAACTTTTTTGCAATGATACGTCCCTTAGAATTTTTAACTGAAAACTCCCTTATTAAATAAAATTGGAAATATATAATTTTTGTGGAAAACTTGGAAGATATGAAAGAATGAAATGATCTAGAATCAAATAAATCATTAGCTAAGTTTGAGTAAATGTTTAAAGTTCCTACCATCACATCATTAGGAACCTCAACATCTACAGTTATGTCTACATAAGCTTGTCCTTGCTCCCTCAACCTTCTTTAGGGAATATTTCCTTGAAGAATAGGAAAATCATTTTCATAATTTCCCATCTCCCTAAAATTGCAGCACTGATCATTTGTAGCTTCATTCTTCCCCTTACAATCCCAGGATAAGTGGAATTTTTCTCCACACTTGTAACAAACACCCATACCCTTCAGGAAATTTCCAGGGTGTCTCTTCCCATAATTATCACATTGTGGAAGGTCAACTCTCCCCTTATTCCACATTTTCTTATTTAATTTATCGAGTTTTCATCTCCCTCTTCTTCTATTTCTTTACCTTAAAATCATAAGAATTAGAGAATTGTTTTTCCATCTTGATATCACTTGAGACTATATATTCATATAATGAGAATCTTGGGGAGACTAGTGCCCTTTGGAGGAATGGTTTTAAACGATCAAAGAATCAATAAATATTGATTTTTGGATTACATATGTAGTCTACATCATGTATTTCTAATATTGTGAAGTTAGATTCATACTTTTCAACATTCTCATTCTCTTTTTGCCTCGTATTTAGAAACTGACTTTCCATGTCTGCTCTCTATTCATGAGGGAGTTATTTTTGTAAGAATATTTCCCTAAAATACCTACATTCCATTTATTATATTTCTTCATCTTCCTTTGTGTTTGGGATTAAAGACCACCATTGATCCATATCTCATGATAGCCGATAAACTACCATGACAAACTTCTCTCTTTCATTACATCCCAAATCCAGAAATATCTTCTCTAATGAACTTATCCACTACTTTTCTACGAATGGGTTTGTAGTGCCATTAAATAATGGAGGTTGGTGTTGCATAAAGTGGTCTAACATAGCTCCCCCACATTGTGAATCTATATGCTCCATATGGGTATGGTTATTATTCATAACCTGAGTCATTTGTCCCAGTATAGTTATAAGTTTCTTAGCACTAGTCATGGAACCAGATTCAATATCATTGTCTTAAATCAGAGGGAAATCCCTAAATGGGAAATGTGGATTCACATAGTTTCTATTCCTTCTAATAGCCTCCATTTATAAATAATATCATACACTAGATCATGTTATGAATCATAATTTATAATCTCAACATAGAAAAATACTTATCATAAATTGAAATTCTATACAGAGCTAATCTCATAATCATAAAGATGGTTACTTTGAGGAAAAATTTACATTTAAATCCTTTATAACAACTTGTAAAGAAAATGGGAATTATCTTAAGCATATCTCCCAGGAGTGTCAAACTAGATGCATAGTAAGGCCAATTTTTGTGTACCAGGATACCCCAGGTCAAGCTCAAAACTCCTTGTTAGAGTTTTCACTCCTTGGTACATCTATACCAGAACCACATCCACTCATAGTATCTAGGTAGTGATGTATTTTATAGAAAGATCCACATAATATATTCCTTACCAAAAATTCTAGGATATTCCTGTATGTTTATCTTCAAATACCATCTTATGGATTTCTTCCCTAATCTACATTTTCTAAATCTAGATTCCAAGTTTTCTACTAAACTTCTTTGATACCAACTATAAAGACCCAACCCCAGTTTCCTGGAGCTGGTACCTTATTTTATTACATTGGAATATAAACAAAGAATATGCATCCTGAAAAACTAAGTAGTTTAGCATATTTGGAAACAATATACATTCATAAGTTCAACATTACAACTTAAAACGAAATACAACATAGCTATTACTTTGAAAAAATCCATATCTCATATGTTATCCTTGTAGTTAATTCATAAAATACATCTTCATGTCCTGGGAAAATGAAACCTAATAAAGGGGTGAGCTCAAAGTCTTAGTAAGGGTAAGCAATACAGTGTAATATATCATAAACATAAACATTAGGCATTGTGAATAACTAAAAACACAAACCTTTAAAAATGAACTTGAACATATTATGGCAGGAATAAGAGCTAAATAAATAATTCCATAAATAAGAAAAATCATGGGTATTATATCATTAGAATAAACTCATGAACTTTAAACTAATAGTTTAATAATTATATAATTCATAATTCTTGAAATCATAACCATACTGTCATGGCCTTGTGCCAAGACCATAAATAATCATTTTTCCAAGGCCTTGTGCCAAGACCGTAGTTTGTCTCATGAGACCTACCAATGAATTGAGTGGATATAGATGCCCCCACCCATCACTTAATAAGTCCAATAAATTCCTCTTATTAATTTAGATAAACATAAACAACATATACATTCATATTGAAACTAACATATGAAATGTCAATAACATTCCCTGAACATTAAGCATAAACACTAACCATTCGGTGTAAATTGGTGAATGGTTTTAAGATAGTAAATCCATGGTAAAACTAATCATAAACCATTAAATTAAATATGGTAGATGATATCATAAAATATTAATCCCAATAATATATAAGAATCGAAAAGTTTTTTTAAACATATGAAGATACTCTTATAAAACCATCGAGTAATTCTTGAGATAAATACTCTCTTACTTTGAAAAGAAGAGTTCTATTGGGAAAGTCTTTGTATAAATTCATAAGTGAAGTAAGATAGTATTTTAAAAATAAAATTAGTTATTTTATAAATATAATGGTTTCTAAAAATATATTATAGAGTGCCCATGAAAATAGGTAAGAATTTGAGATATTCCCTTGAATCTAGCTCGTATTTCGGGAAGAATTTTTTAAACAACTTTCTAAAAAATATAACTCCCCATAAATGAAAGTAGAATTCTGGGTGTTACACATATGTAGAACATCATCATAGAATATATGATAAATAAATATGAATAAATAAGAATTTTATTGAGGTAAGTATAGAATAAGAGTAACCTGAATAAAAAAGGAGGTTCGGGTAGAAAACTCTTACCTTATGTCTGAAGGTGTTCCTCAGTTGATCTTAATGACCTGAATAATAAAATTTAGGGTCATAAATTAATAATTCCAAAACCTCAAATACATGTAATTTATTTATTATAACCTTATTAGGTTCATTAATGGCCTTTTGATGGGTTAATATATTCAATTTCATTGTTTGGGAGTGTTTTCTTCCTTGGTTTTCATGATCGGTTAACTTATATTCATGTGTGGATAAACATGTAGAATGAGAATGGTTATCCAGAATAGAAGTTTTATGTTATTATTTAACAACCATAATATTACATGGTTATAAAAATATTGGATATTGACATTGAAGATGAATCATTATATAAGACTATAATGACAATTGTTTGGGTTAATTGGTATTTCTTGATCACAATGAACTCATTTTGATTTATAAATTAATATCATGTGTTAAAAAGGATTATATAACCTTAAATAAGTTATAATACGTATGTTATAGTCTGTTTCAACCATCAAAATAGTTTCATGACCACAATTGAAGATGGAAATATAAATAGAAAACCCATCACCCATCAATGTGATAAATTAACACATCTCAGATGGTGTTTTCATTTCTACTATAAAATAAGGGGAATGGAGAGGTGTTTAAAAATTATTCCTTTATCATAAAAAAATTCTATTACATGTAAGGTAATATAGTCATCAAAAAATTTGTATTAAAGGATGTGAGGAAAGAAAAATAAAAGAAATGAACTTGAAATAAATTAAATGAAAAGATGAATTTACCTCTTGAAGTTATCTTCCTTGAGAGCCTCTTTAGGAGAGTGGTTGTGGTCTTTTTATTAGACCAAGGGATACTAGACCTAGTGGAGGATCTTGGGAGGATATTTGATCAGAATGTTGATAAGGTACAGGTCTTTAGAAGAGTGAAGAGAAGAGGGGGTGAGGGGAGTTATAGTGGAGGAGAGGGGAGATTTTTTAATATCTTATTCATTATTTTATTATTTCCCTCAAGACAACTAATAGTGTTGATTAATGTGACACATAATAGTAATAAGTGAATATGAGTTCAAACCAAGTTTTCTTATATCATCCATGATGTTAGGAATAGTGAATTGAATTGATGATGTATATATATAGTAAATTACCGTATTTTACTATTCATAAAAAATTCTAGTATTTTAGAAAAATCCCTAAAATTCACCCTATTAATTTTTCAAAGTTTACATTTCAAAAATAAACTCCATTATTTGAAAATAATTTTCTAAATATGATTAATTTAATTTTTGAATAAAGATATAATTTATTTGAAAAATAAAAATTTTAAAACAGTAATTCATTTCATATCACCTTGAAAATTTAATCAAGATATTATTGTCTTATAACCTTAATATAGTAAAATAATAATATAATTTATTATTCATAAGGGTCATATTTCTATTCATTTTACTATTCATAGGGGTTTGTTACTATTCACTAAAAACTAAGTTTGTCTTATCAGAATTTTAATATTTTACTAGATGCAACCATGTATGTCAATTTTTAGAAATTCAAATCACATAGGTGGAAAAATTATGTTCAGTGGCTAGGTTATAACAAAGTGGTGCTTTGTGTAGAATAAGTGTTTCATTAATTTATTTATAAGTACTTGGGTTGTTACATTGTATGTTTATTATTCTGTATTTGGATGTCTGCTATTGTGGGTGACACCTTCTAGCTCCCCACAGATTGATTCCACTTGATTTGGTGTAGTTTTCCAAATGTGTAATATTTATATTTAAAAACCTAGTTAATTTAATTAAATTTCATTGTTTTGTTTTTTAAATAGATATATTTAATCAAAATATTGTTTCAAAGTTATTTTGGAGGATAGTTTTCTTGTTTTCTGATATTGAGTTAACCCAAGCTAACTGTTGGTCCAGATATCTGTCGACGACCCCACTACCATGTTCAGGGTTGACTCGCCACCAAACAGGTCTAGAGGTCCACCGATTACCCCATCATATTCAACATCTCTTACCACAACCAACACATCTACATTTGGGTGGTGATCATGGAAACCCTGGGACAGTGAGCATAGACACCCTGTTAGAGGAGATGGTGTTTGATTTCCACTTACGGTTTGACTATCTAGGTTACTTCCCCCACCTTCAAACTAACTATGATTAGAGATGGGTCCCCAGTAGTTTCATAGGTTTTTTTCTACATCCTGTTGTAATATATTTTTAATATTCATGGTTTTTTGTTGTACTTTCCATCAGTTGAAAATCCTTAAAGTGTGGAAGGGTGTCAGTCCATGATACCATCCTCATTTATAGAATGGCAGGTGTTTTTGTGAGGTTTCCCTAAGTGAAATTTTCTTGGTTAGTATTGTGGTGTTTGGAAGGGTCTATTTTTTTTGGGATTCATTGTTTTTACCAACTTGCCATAGGAGAGGGAGATGGCAATTATCATGTTTTTTTTCTTCTAGTTTGTTTCCTATCTAGGGTTTTTTTCTATAGGTTATGCCCTGTTGGGAGTAGGGATTAGGCCTGGTTAGTTTTTAGAGATTCAATTTCATGTGAATTGGTTTGGTTATGATCGGGCCTCATGGTAGTTCTTTTGTGATCTCTCTAGTGTCTTGGTATAGGTACATGAGAATTAGAAACCTTATATTTCTTGATAGCTAGATTGGGATAAGTTTCTTCTTGGTCAGTATCTTTCTACCCTTAGATCATTAGTGTTTCTCAACGTTATAGATTTGATTCATAGGAATCTTGGGGTTTCATGAGTTTTACAATGGTATCTATTTGTTTAGGAACTCCCATGTTGTATTGGTATAGGATGTGTTGTTCTATCTAGTGTGTATTCAGTGGGTAAAAGTTTTGGATTCGTCTATGGTGTGTTACTTTATATCCTATGAGGGTTTTTATTCTTGGGAGATAACCAATTTTGAGAGTAGTGATGTCTTGGGAAGTAGTTAGAGATGTAGTTCATCAGCTACTGCTTGAATAATCACCAAACTTCATGATGGTGATGCTCATATCTCTTTAATGACATTGGATGAGTACATGGGAATTAGGTTCTTGATATCCTTGGTCAGCTAGATTTAAGGGTTTTTTCTTTAGGTCAGTGGTAGGCTTCTCTTCCTTACTGATTTCGAACTCTCATGGATATGATATGGTCTTTAGGACTAGGGATATATGGGTTTTACAGTGGTACTAGTTAGAAATGTGGTTACCCTTATTTCACGGTCCAAGGAAGTGTCTTCCCTTTAGGTGGATATTTTTTTGAGTTTGTGATAGATTTATGTGGAGACCAATTTGAATTTTCATTTCCATGATTTCTCTATTGATTTCTTTTGATGTTGTTTTTCATGATTACATTGGTGTTATAAATTCAATTCCTTTTGAATTATATGAGTTTTTCTCTATTTTTTGTTTTATGATGGATAATAATCTGTTTTTTCTTTGTGCTCTGTAGGCACAAGTGCGCTATTTGATCACTTATATGGCATCATTAATTCACTATGAGTCTAAAATAATTCAAAAAAAATTAAAAACATAGAAAATTATGATTAATTAATTAAAAATTAGTCCATAATGAGTTAAGGTCAAACCCATGAGATGGGGAAATTAGTTGTTTAAAAATTTTAAATAAGAAAATTATTAATTATAAAGAAGGGTCAAGAAACATATTGGGTTTTGAAATTATTTTAGAATGAGACAGAGATAAAAAAGAAAATTTGTGTTTTCAAAATTAGGTTTGAAAGGTCTACCAAGGTTTTTTAGTTTTTAAATTTTATGTGTAACTAGATTTCAGAAATTAATTGGATTAATTCATATGAGGTGTTAGATTTTGGATGAGTATGATCTGATGGTCATAGTATCCCCTCCTTAAAACAAAAATAACTTATTTCCCTTGGTCTTGTAATTTAGGGTTTTAATGAACTAAGTTTATCTTGATACCATACTTAAAACTAATTTCCATAGACTAAAAAATGGTTATGGTATAGTCTAATGAAACTAATTACACAGTAAAAATTGTGTATTTACATATGTTTACACAATTAACATGGGGAAAAAAAGAAAGATATTGGAATTTAGATTAAAAAATTATGATAACCAAATATGAATAAGAAAAACAAAATACAATCTATAAAAAAATTCCACCTTTGGATACATTACCCTCGAAAAAGGTATGAATTACCCCCTCATTCTAGTAATGAGGGAGTAAGAGGGAAGGGGGATTAAAAATAAAGTATGAAATAAAATGGAGAGACTAGTGGAGGATAATGCAGTTGTGCAACAACTCACCCTAGGATTTTATCTCTAGATCAATCCCTAGTATCAACTCTTTATCCTCTATTTATAGATTTACATGGGTGTTTTATTTTTATTAAATTCAACCATAAATGTATCAAAAGGATTCATGAGTCATTAATGGTGGTCTCGGGCCGTTTCGGGTCATAAAGGGGGTTATCCCATCATTTTTTTCATAAATACTAGAGGTTCCTGGCCCCATAAAAGACATTTACGTCACAATCCTTTATATTACATCATAAAGATTTATGGACCAAATCCCCTTAAGTTAATTTAAACCTTAAAATATGTTTTGAAATTTTCAAATTTTTTCAAGTTGTAACGCATATGTTTCACACCAAGACACATGTGCTTCTTCCTCCCTTCTCTTTTTTACATTAGTTACCTGATAATTTTTCATCATAAAATTTTTATTTTTGTTAAAATTTATGTTTTTCTAGCCCTAGAACCTCCATTTCACCCTTAATATTAAGTGTTTACCCCATAAAAGCTCTTATTATCATCGTTTTTCATGGATATCCATTTTTGCTGAAAATATCAATCATTTTTTATTCTTTTTCTCATTTCCCAAATATTGTTGTATCCAAAAATATGAAAATTATATTAAATATATGGAATATAATTAATAATTTATATCAAAAAGTAATTTATTTTAATACTAAAAAATATTAATGAAATATACATATCAAATCCACCTCACCTGAATTCAGACTTGTCCTCAATGATGAAATATCAACATATAACAAAGGATGGTCACCATACCATGGATTAAATTCAATGTCAATGAAATAAACTGATTAAATTATAAATTAAATTTTTGAGCATCACACGGGAAAATTCATCAACGCTTCACTTTTTAAAGAAACAAATCAACCAAATATTTTACTTTTCTCCTATTGAAAAATACAATCCTTTTTGTTCATCTATTTTCTTTTTTTAATTCATTATTAATGTATATTCCATTTTTAATATAATCACTTTAATTTATCTTCTCATCATCATGGTATGATTGAAAATAGTGTTATGAACGTACCTAAAAAACATTTCACTTACCATAGTTTTTCAAAACATTTATCATCTCCACCATGTAAAGAAAAATTCAAAAATAATCATGATGGATTCATCATTAAGTTGATATGTATCTAAGGCCTAAGTTTAGGTGGGTAATGGTGCGAAAATAAATAAATCTCAAAAGGTGTTTTTGATGCTAAATTTTAATTCATGATATAAAAAAGATAAGATCAATTGAAATCTCCCTTTACAAATGTCATCTCTCTCTTCCCCCTAAAAAGATCAAGGTGGTTCATTATAAAAGAAATAAAAATTATTGAATCACACTCTATTTCTTATATACAAATAATTATGTATATATATATATATATTTAATTTGTGATTAATAAAAATCTCAACTATATCACCTAACCACATTTGATAAAAAAATTCTTTGGTATGGAAATGGTGATTTTTGATCTTCATAAGACAGGGACTATTAATTTAGAAAGATATCTAAATAATAAAATATAATTTACAATACATGTCCTCTCCCCAAATAACAAGAAAATATCAATAATGTGACATCAATGAAGTATATCTCGATCCACCATGAACATTCTATCCCCCACACTTATTCTTTTAAATATCATGTAATATACTGAGAGTAGGGTAGGAATGGACATGATATTCTTATTGCATGGATTATTTCGTAAAATTTTCATTCAGGGATTCTACAGGAGAAATAAGGATTAATTAAAAGTGGTTATAAGGATAAATTGCTAAATAAAAAAGATGCCTTAATCATATTTAAAGTGATTTTGTTCAGTCATAGCTTTAATAAGATACCAAGAAAGTTAGAGAAGAGAGAATCCATGAGTATTAAAAAAATACTATATGGGGAGTGGAAAATATTTTGTTATAGAATATCTTGGGAATCAGATGAATGGTTGGGAAAATCACTCATGACAATACATATGAATAATAAAATCAATTAATATAAATATCATAAATTTAAGGAAGGTGAAATATCTAAAAAAACATTTAAAGGAATCAACTAAACTCCTTAAACCTTTAATTTTCAAATCAAAATTCCCACATTTAACTCTACTTAATATTTTTACTATTTTATACTTCAAATTTATTGAAAATTAAATTTAAAAACATAGCATGTTAAATACCCTAAGCATTTTATATCTCCAAGATGAGTTGATTAAAGAAAGAATCAAGTCATAGAATGCATTTATAAGTTAAAATTTATAAAGTAAAATTTAAATGTGGATAATATAATAGAAAAATACATAATTTAATTCCTCAATCCCCTTTCACTTATACTTCAACTTTAGGATGCATAGGTTCTACCTTCTCTAGGTTCATGATGTGAATTTTCCCTATGGCCCCATGAAATACTGGCATACATTGTCTTAATGCTCCTAAAAAATGAAAAAACAAATATGAAAGTATAGGTTTATTTTTTCAGTGAATTTTTAATAATTTTAGAGAGAGTTCATATGCCTAACAAAATAAATAAAAATATTAAAAACTCGTCTTTACTCTTAGAAGATTCATTTTTTAACAGTCATTTAGCTCGATCATACTTGGGATAACTGGGTGGAGTGTGATACAAGGCTGACCATCTTGGGTTAACCAAATTTTGACTTTTAAGTGAATCTAGATCAGCTTGTCTCCACCTTGATGTAATTTAGGTGAAATTCTATGGAAGGGAAAACAAGCAGGTCAGCTCAAGGGCTAGTAGGAAGAATTTGGAATCCATCCAGACATGGTAAAATTCATCTACTTCAACTACTAGCTGCATCTATTTAATTTCTTCAATGGTCACTTTATGTTCCATATTCGGCTCCTCAACTTCCTCTTCTGCTCTTGTATTGTTAGTGAAAATAGTTTTGGGTTCTTCTTTTTCTTCTAGAGACACAGTTATATCATCAATAAATTATATAAAAATTGTTGTGGTTGTCTTCTCCTATTCTTCTTATTCTTTCTTCTTCTGTAAAACTAGTTTTTCAAGGAATCTTTATAAATAATTTTTAGGTAAGGTTCCTTCTTCACATTTCTCTTATTCTTACTACAATTAATTAAATTTTGAGTTTTCTCATTCAAACTCAGTAGCATGATCATCTTCTTCATTATCCTATGAACCAAAAAAATTTAGGCAATAAGATTATAATACAAATAAGATTTGGAAGTGGTACTTACCTCTACTTCACTAACAATTCTTCTTTTCTAATGACATTCCTATTTGAATTTTGATTACAGTATATGGATTATGGTGTCTTCCTCACATGGGAATGATTTTGGGAATTCTATTGATTGACTATTAATCATTTTAATCTCCTCAAGTTGTTATATAAGATTCTCTAGAAGGAAGTCGAATCTATATTTGTATTGAATTCCTCACATCACAACCAAAAATACCCACGTGTAAAATAGATAAAATAAAATTAAACAATAAAATAATAAAATAAATTGAAACAAAAAATTTAATGACCTAAAAAATAAATTTATACCCTCCCCAACAACATCCCCAGTTTGGTCACACATAGGGAATATTTAATTCCCTACAGGACTAACCAAATTAAAACAATTGAAAAATTCATACAAGTGTGATTAATTAATTAAAAATTAGACTGTAGTGAATTGAGGTCAAACCCATGAGAAATTTAAATTAGTTATTTATTAATTTAAAATAAAACAAAATATTGATTTTGAATAAGGGGAAGAAAAAGTTTGGGTTTTAAAATGGTTTAACAAAGTGATAGAATAAAAAGGTGAATTTGGGTTTTGAAAATCAAGTTTGAAATGCATGTTTGGGATTAATTGTTTCTAGGATTTATGTAAAATTATATTCATGAAGTTAATTATATTAATTCATGTGTGGTTTCAGAGTTTGGATAAGGAGGATTTGATGGTCTAGGTATCCCTTATTAAAAAATACCTTATTTCTCTTAGTCCAGTAATTCAGGGGTTTAATGATGTAAGTTTATCTTGATATAGTATTTAAAACTAATTTTTCTAGATTAACTAATGGTAATGTTACAGTCTAAGTCAACTAGTTGTGAAATTAAAATTGTCACTTTCTAGATGTTTTCCCAATGGTCTTGGGAAAATTAATAAAACAAGAGACATGAAAATTAAGAAATTACAAAAACCCAAAAATAATAAGATAAATAAAATAAAATAAAAAAACACCTTTCTAATTTGGAAACATTACCCAAGAATAAGATGATAATTTCACCATAATTCCAGAAATGAGGGAGTAAGAGGGAAGGTATAATGAAAAATAAAGTATGAATTAAAATGAGGAGAAAACATGTGGAGAACAATGCAGTAGCACAAAAACTCACCTTGAGCTTTGGTCTTCGTATAGATCTTCTGATGTTGTATCTTGGTCCTCTATTTATAGATCTCTAGGGGTTCTCAAGTTGGGTTAAATTCACCCATAAATGAATCTAAAAGTATTCTTGAGTTTTAATGGTGGTCCTAGGTCTTTTTGAGTCATAAATGGGGGTATCCCATCATTTTTCTCATAAAAAATGGTGGTTTCTTGCCTCTTCCAATCCTTTTACATCATAAGACATAATTTTACATAGATAGAAATCATGGACCAGGTCCCCATAGGTAAGTTTACATCTTAAAAAAAATGTGTTGAAATTTGTAGGGTGTTTCATGACATGACACATATGTGTCATGCCGTGACACATTTTATTATTTTTATATGCTCTTTTTCCATGGTTTCCCAATACTTTTACATTGAAAATTTTATATATATGATGTAAATGATGTTTTTTCTACCCCATAACCTCTGTTTTACCCTGAATCTTCAATTTTGACCTCTTAAAATCTCATAGGATCATCCTTTATCATAAAATCCTTCTTTTAATAGAAATATGGATAGTTTTTTCTCTTTTTTATCATTTTTCATAAATTGTGGTTTCCTTCCAAAAATGAACAATTACATTAAATATATGGGTGGTAATAAATAATTAAAATAAAAAATTATATATTTTAATACTAAAAATTTACATTAAATATAGGTATTACTATTCTAGATACCTCTATTAGCATGTGATTTTCTTGTCCCAATTTTTTAGATTGCATCATCATAGAAACAAAATCATGTGGGTAGAGGTGTGGTTATTATCATTCAGGTGATTTAGATTAATTTTTGGAAAATTTAGGATATCATTCAATTTTTTAGAGCTTGTGTCACTGTTGATAAAAGTTAAGGGGTGGCTCAGCTAACATCTCTTGATTGGTAATCTCTATTAACTTAAACTTCTCATATAGGTGATGTCATTCAAGATTAACATGTTGAATCTCGTATTGCGATTAGTCCAGAGTTAATCCCAAGGATTCTACCACCTTCCCAAGTTCTGAAAAATGGGCTTCATACGTAACATCCCTACTAGATGAGGCCATTGACTCAAATTTCTGTATTAATTTTCCTTTGTCATTTCTACTTATAAACAATAATTATAATGTTAAACTTATTATTAATAGTATAGTTTCAAATGATCATATTGACCAATGGTCATAATTGACCAATGGTCATATAATGGTTGAAACCCAATGGTTATATTTTAATTTATACTCAATTCATTATTAAATAGAAATAGTTTTTTTTGTATTATAATATAACACATATTTTTAGGATACAATTATCATTCAAAAAGGTTTGGGTCATTACAAAATAAGTTGATTATTTTTAAGAATTATTTTTCTTTCAAATTATAACTATTGATCTTTTTATGGTTCTTTATCCACTCAATATTATCACTCAATATCACTTCATGTATAGTGGTAGTAATAGAGAGAGTACCACACAATATTTACAAGGTTTGGTATATAGACCTACTCCTTTCCATGTTGATCCCCCAACATTGATTCTTCACTATCAAACAAGTTACTACAATGCTCTATCTCTAACTGAGAGACACCATTTGCTTCTGACTCCAACCTAAAGACTTCCAATAATTTCATCTCCAACTGAAAGACTACTTCTTCACCTCCAACCAAGAGACTCTTTTTTCTCCTAGTTCCAACTAGAAGACTTCACTTGCTCCCAGCACCAACCAGAAAGCTTCACCTAATCTCAAAGGCTTGATTAAATATAGTATGATATTTGATATTCCTCCATAATCTTGTAGGATATGACTTTCTCATGCACTATTCAATTATCTTCAATAGTAAATGAAGATGTTTGTGAGCCTTGCTCAATTAATTCCAATCCCCTATAACTAACCAGTTGTCTTAGTGCAACAATCCTCGGGCTGATTATTCTTTTCACCTAAATTCGTGGTCTCACTTAATGTGTGGAAGGGTGTACACAAATCTTCTTCAAAGTTATATTCAATAAAAAAACTTTCAAAATATCAAATCACTTCTTCTTGAATTCTCAAATCAATCACACTTCATGCATGGGTTTCATGGAATCTGAAATTCTTGGTCCGGGTATCTCAAGTACTTATTTACGCATGAATGATCATGTATTAATGCATGAATGTATTATTTTTATCATGAAATCTCTAACACACACTGAAAAATTTTAAATTTTCATACACACACTATCCATTATTTATTTAGTTTAGGATTAATGCATGTGTTTTATGCATGTCCTTCATGCAAGAATGGGTGTAGACACTCTTCCTTCCTCATGCAACATAATGATTGTGTGTAATCCCTTTCACAAGTTCATGATCATGAATTTATCCATGAAATTTATCCTATAGTTATTTTTCACTATCACCTATGGGTGCGATCTTGATGTTTTAAATATCTTATCCACAAGACAGTGTATGCATACACTATCATGTATATTTCTCAAGATTGTTCATGATCCAAGAAGGGTTCACAGATCTAAAATCTTTGTGAATGACAAGGTGATTCATTATAAAAATGTCCCAATTGGATTCATGTAACTACATTATTCATGAATAATTTTGAGTGTTCTTATCAAAACTCAAATTCTCGTAGTCTCCTTATCCTCTATACAAGTAGTGGCGGCACGAAAGCCGTATGCTTCGTGAACCATGAAGGATCATGAATGCTCTATTTCTTCAGAAATGATATCTTTTGATTGTTTACAACAACCTCACTTGGTTGAGGGATCCTCATTTTATAGGTTTTTATCACCACCTAAGATCCTCTTCTTAAGTCGCATCGATGAATCATTCATAACCCCACAAATAAAGTCGTATCTTGGGTATTCTTAAAACACCCGAGTCATTTGGGTTTAATTAAAAAATATGATAATAATAATATTGATTTTATTAATGAGTTCACATTTCCCACTTGTGGTGAGATCCTCTTGTGCTTGTGATTATTGCATGCTTCTCATCTATGAATGCTCAGACTCTTCCTTCTCGAATTTTTTTTGCAACTCACATTTTCATCTGGATGAGACATGTTCTTAAAATTCATCACATGCATGTAAGAAATTATATTTAATGAATTAATTATATACAATCCAAATACCTCATCATATATTTATTTTGATCATAGAATTGTCATGGTGGTATTGGTTTGATGCCTGGTGTGTTTAGTTTGAAATCAGGCATACTGGAGCTCCTCGGGTGGCTGGAGGAAGGAGACGACGTCCTCGATCTATCGAATGGATCATATGAGATGAATCATGAGGGCAATGAAATTTATATATTTTTAATGATTTATGAATAGTATCTTCATATCCCATGTACCACATTGAAAATTCCATGTAGCTCTGTTATGGTATAACAATCAAGTGGTTAATGTCGCTCTCTCGAGCCGACACTAGGGTCGGATCCCAGATACACAACATAGTATGCTCTCATGGGGTGTTACACACATGGTCTATGATAACCTCTGTGGACTATTCGCTCATTCCATGCATGACTTTGGTCATGTATTCTATAATCCCTATACATGGGACCACCTACTGCGATGTGTGGCCTCCTTGTGCAAGCTCTCCCATGGGGTAGACCCTAGGGTCCCTATATGGGTGGTTGAGGGATAGCCCATGGGGGCATCAATGGTGGGACTTATTTTTACTTAACTCTCATAAAAATATATTCTAAGTGTATATAGAATAATCAAGCCTAATATTACAAACCACCTCAACCATCCCCTTTTCTTCCCTATACCTTAATAATTTATTTTTACATGGTTCCTTCACATCATAGTGCAAAATAATTTGCATGGACTTTACCTGTATTAAAAAATGCGCAAAAACTCCTTAGAACATGTTTTCCTCACTTTTAATATCACTTCAAAAATCACCATAATTCCCTGGATAATTTTCCACGAATTACATGCAATGCTATAAAATGAATCTATAACAATTCTCCAGGCATCACCACTTCTCATGATCAGTTTACTAAACACATATTGACATATCATTGAAAAAAAAGGAAACATTAGGCCCCCACCCCCACCCCCTTGTATTTAGTTTTCAATACCATATTATCACACTTTTTATAAGTCAATATGTGTGATAAAACTTTTATCCCCCTTATTGGAAATAAAATTAAAAGTAAAAGTTGTGATTTTCTCAAAACATGTTCTCATCCCTTTGATGATTATTTCTTCAATACCTTTGAGATAAGGATGATATCACATGGTTCTCTAAGTAATTATATTTTATTGAAACAACTCTAAGTCTACTTAGGATAACCCAGTCTAGAATACAAGATAGATATGACCAATGATTTAAATTTTCTCTATAAACAACCATGCATGTGAAATAATGCTCAAATTTTCTTAATTCTCATCCAAGGGGTTGTAAATAATCAGATTTATCAATGAAATGATATATCCTACACATACTTCAAAAAATAATGATAAATTTTAGGTGAAAAAGATAAATCTCTCCCTTTTCCTTAAACCAAACACTCCCCCTTAATTGATATGATAAAAAAAATTAAGAATGAGTGATGGAAGTTTTATTAACATACCTTAACCTTTAATTTTTAAGTTTTCCCAATTTTTTCATACTCATTATCAAGGTCTCCCCCCCTTAAGGGATGAAAAATTTTCTTATATTTCATAAAATTAATTAGAATCCATGAAGTAAAATCTTCTCATTATTTCCATAAGTGAAAACCAAAAACACCTCCTCAAATTCCCTCCATTGTTAGTTCAAAATATACAAAATAATTGGGAATAAGGAGGGACCTCTTGGTTTCTTAAATGTAACATTTAGACTGAGTGATTCTTATAAATCCGGTCAATTATTTTCTACCAATCTCATCATGGGAATATTTATTTGGATTCATTATTTTTTTTTAGTCTTGTTAGTATGAAAATATTATTTCTTCCCTTAAACTTTATCATTATGTTGAACAACTATTTAAACCTAATTTTTATGAATATTCATGTTTCCAATTGCAGATAAAATCTCATAAAAATCCTCCTCATTTTCTAAGACCACTTCATTTCCTTTATATTTATAAATTTTCCCAACTTCCTATAATTTTGTATCTATTTTCAACTTATGTGTCCAAACAACTAGGCATTATTTCTTGAAACTCTCAATTTTCTGAAAATATTTACATGAATTTTCATTGGTTTTATTTTGGAATATCTCAAAATTCATGGTTTAGGGAACTTATAAATCCAACCTAGTTATACATACCTCAGACTTATAAGCTTAAAAACTACATCTACCACAAATTTAATCCAATATATTAATTTTTTGTGTGAAGATTGTTCTAGTGTAGATATGTTCACATGTTCTTTTCTTTGCGATTTTGTCCCCGAATTCTCATTTAAAATACCCCTTGGTTCTAGCATCATTCTTGGTAATGACATGTTGAACCATCATGAGTAGTTTTTGTGACCATGTTTACAATAGCACCAAAAAATACTTGTAACATTATTTTCCAAAATTAATTCTAGATGAATCCATATTTGTGTTGTTGTTGTCATTCCTTGGGGGGTTGTTTCCTTCTTGGAAAAAATTTTGTTTCCCCAGTTGTGGTAGATTTCCACTCATTCTTCTTCCCATAATTTTATCATCTTTATATTTTACACCTACACTATTATAAGTACCATATCCATCAAAATTATTAAGTGAAATTTTACTATTCTTTCTCTCTATATTGAGAAGTTATTCCCTTGGTCTCCATGGATTTACTCAAATATTATATGGCCATACTCAACTCATGTCGTATTGTGACGCATATGTCTTGTATCTCAAACAACTAATCTTCTCTAGTAGTCAATTTTATTCAATATCACTTATCATATTATCTTTTTCATTAATTTTAAATTTTTTACATCTTGATATCACTTACAAAAGATACTTTTTCTTGATCAGTTCCTTCTTTTCTTCATAAACGGAAACTTTTTATTCATTATTATTTTCACTAGTTAATTTCATGTTTTCTATTTAAATCTTATTCATTTATTTCTTGATATATTCGATATATTCCATGAATAATTACAATTTTTATTCTAGATTCAACTCATGTTCTATTCATTCCACTTCATTATCATTACTACTTGAGGAATAAGTTCTTATCTTTTCATGGGAAAAGAATGCAAATTAATTATTTAAAGAACAACTTGATGATGAATCATTCTTATTTTTTCTCATAATATTTCTCTCCTTACTGATGTAATTTTTATTCTTCTTATTATCCCTTTTTTTATAGGATCTCTCATCATCTGATTCTGATACCAATACTTCAACATTATTCATTAGAAAATTCTTGGAAAAATGACCAGTGGTACTAAAGTTGAAGCATTTAGGTGGTTTCTTATTCATGCTATTTAATTTTCCCTTTTTGAACCTTTTTTATATAAAGGAAACTATTTGATTGAATTCATCATCATCCTCATCATTGTCTAAATATTTAGATTCTTAAGTCTCTTCTTCTTTAACTTTTCCCTTTCTAATGGCTTCAAAGTCGATTAAAATTTTATCTTTCTTCTAGAATATAAAATTTTAATCATCTCATAATCTATGAGAATTTTTTGAAGTTCATAAAGAGATCAGTCATCTCTTTCATCTAGGGATGAAAATTTTGAATCAAACAAATCTAGAGAATTCCTCATCATTTTTTTGAAAATGATAGAGTCATCCATATTCTTAGAAAATCATTGAATGTTTCCGAATATCTCATTTACTCTGGTGAAATAGAAATAAATTCATTCTTTATCATTAATTATAATTTCCTCAAACTTACTCCTCCAAACATTTAGGTTGGATTTCTTGACTTTTACATTCCCTTCACAGTTTATTCTGAGTTTATCTTAGATCTCCTCAACTGTCTAGGGACCCATGGCCTTTGCATAAAAATTTCCTATTAGAAACATCATGATGGAATTTTGAGTTATTATATCCAAATCCATATTTATCTTATCCTCCTTTTTCATGGAAACATCATCAGTAATGGGTGGAAAACCCACTTTTTCAATATATTTCACTTATAGGCTGAGTGATATGATAAATGGTAACATCATATTCCTCAAACTATGATTATTATTCCCATAAAATGTTGGAACACCTTATATATTGAAATAATTAATAATTTATATATATCAAAATACTTATTGGATATATAGAGAGAACCCACTTTGATACCACTTGTAGAGCCCCATGTCAGATTGACAACTGATATGGATGGGTGAATCATTGGTTTCTTTTTATGAATTCCTTTTATTTGAAATTCATCCTCTTGAACTTTTTAAGGTTTTGATTCCACTTAATATTATCTCTCTGTATCACTTTGTGCGCAGTGGTAGTAATAGAGAGAGAAACACACAATATTTATAAGGTGCTTTAAAAAGACCTATTACTTTCCATGTTGTTCCCCAAACATGGATTCTTCACTCTCAAACAAGTTATTACAATGCTTCGGCTCTAACTGAGAGACTCCATTTTCTTCCTTATCCAGCAGAAATACTTCCACTACTTTTAGATCCAACTAAAAGACTTATGATCCAACTATAACCAAAAGAATCGTTATTCTCCTACAAACAACACCAAGTTTCTGGTAACTAACCCTTTATTTATTTATTTTATGTATATAAAGTAATTGGGTTATGTTTTGGGAGTTTTTTAGGAGTTTTGAAAAGTTTTTGGGGCTTTTCTGGTGGTTCAAGATTTGATAATGGTTAAATAAATTGTGTATAACCTTCCAGGAAACCCTGAAATTGAAACAATGGCTACTGGGTAGGCACATAGTAAGGTGCATTGTTTCTAAAAATCATGTATCCACCCAAGATAAATTGTGAAAAGTATAATAGTGGGGCTGACCACAGTTTGTGCATGGTTTGTCTAACTGTGTGATCCAATTGTTCTAAGGGGTGTTTGGAGGTAGTAGATGGTGCATAGTTTGGACATGGTTTTCCTAACCATGCACCATTAAAAACAAGATCCTTAAATTTTGGATTTAATTCAGAGTTTCCATTTAATGCCTTGTTATTTCATTAATCTTACCTGAACTCAATTTATTATCCTCTCAAAGGCAGTGGAGACCCTTCCTATTGATCTTGGAGAAATACATTAGTGATTATTAATGCATTGGAAACCTGAATTCCTTAGTAAGTGATTGTTCGGGGTTGTTTTCCTTAGACTTCATCTTATTTCCTCTCTTGGATCCATGTATCTAATCTATTCATGTTTGTGATTCTAATAATTTTGATAAATTATTTTTTGATAGGTAATAATATCTAAGGTGGGTTTTTGGATATTCAACCTTGTTTTTGGAAAAAAATATTCCATTCTATATTTTCACCTATGTTTTGTGGTAGGTGGATTCAATCTAGACTCCTCTTATTAGGACTTGAAGGATTTATTTCAAATGGTCTATTTTCTTGGTTTTTAATTGTGAAACTGGATTGTAATGTTTATTGGAAACCTCTTTAATGATAGTTTGTGGAATTTTAGAAATTGGTTGTTTTATGGAAAGTGAAATTTTTAAATGGTTTAAAATATTTTTTTTAAAATGGTTGTTTCATTTTGATGCATGGAAATTAGTTGGAATTTTTTTTGAATAAAATTTTTGTTTTATTGAAATGTCTTAGAATTTTTGTTTTGGAAATGTATTTAGTATACATGGTTGGGGTGATAACATTTCAATGATGTGACCCTGGATAAGGGGTGTGTACCATTGGGGTACAATTATATTACCCTATAGAAGGGGTTTGTTCCATTGGGGAACTTTAGATATGATAACCTTGTGATGGCTGGGTAGATTGATGAGAGACCACTCGTGAGTATGTAAGTATCACTAGAGAATGAATGTGTGGGTGTGTGGTAATAATATGTTGAGTATGAAAAAATGGAAATTGTGAAATGGATTTTAAGAATTTTTTAGTTCCTTTATTTGGAAATGGATTTGGTTTGGAAAATAATTAGGTTGGAAACTATTTATATTTTTTATATAGTTTTTTAAAATTGTTTTAAACTATTTTATATAAATGTGATAAATTGTTTTATTTTAGTGGCATGAGTAGGGAAGTAATTTGGGTAAATACTACTAAGTTTTATAATAACCCTATTCCTGATAACATTGGTGCATTTGAAGATGTGATATATCGATACACAGGTAAATAAAAGGCATCACATATCTTTAGTGATGTTTCATGATACATTGGGTATGGCTTGTGGAGTTGGATATTGGATTATGTTGTGAGATTTTGAGTTGATTTCTTCGGTGTCTTTGAGATTTGTTGGAATTTTATTCTACTTTGTACTCTAATATTGGTCTTGGTTTTCTCTTAGTAAACTGTTATGGTTTGGAATGGTTTTATTTGCATTGAGTTGTGTTAAATCATTATCAGGCATCATATAGTAGTTTATTTAATTATGGTATTGTGTTCGGTTGTATTATTTTAAAAATGGTAAATCACCCCTAAATGTTTATGAAGACATTCGCATTTATTACCAGCCTTTGGTGTATTGGGAATTTCAAATAAAGGTTTTTAGTACCACCAAATTTTTCAAATCGAATGAGGAGGGGTATGATGTTACCAATGGTATCAGTCTTGGATGTTCTATCATTCATTGTGGGATAAATGGTATTGGTTTTTCGGTCTTGGAGTTGTAAAATCATTATGGTATAGTCCTTGATTTTGGAGGGTAGAAAGGAGTAAGATCGTTAGAACTTAAAATTTATAGCATGAAAAGTCATAGCTAACCTATTTATGTTGAACCTCAAGTTACCAAGGATTTGGGAACACAAGTGTATTGATACACTTCAAGGAGTTGTAACCTTATCTTCATGGGTTTATCTGATGATAAGAGAATGAAATTCATTGATAGAAATGACTTCCCACTAGGAATTAATAATTCAATTGAGTAATGATTTATGATTTGGTGAAAAGTGCTTATTTTTAAAGAGTGGTGAAAATATCTTCAATTGGGATTTTTTGAAAAGGTATGGTAGTTTTATTTTTGAAAATGGTTTTATTTTAATAAGCATAGTGGAATTTTAAAAAATATTTTTAAGTGGAAAATTGTTGAATTTTGGAAAGCCTTGTTATGATATGTTTGATGTGGTAAAATATGAAATTTTTAATCTTTATGTTCATAGAGAGTGAGACTAAATGGAGTGTTCTTTTGGTTATAGAAAATGGAACTAGTTAGGCATAAAAGAAACAAACTGGAAGAGGTTACAGAGAATGTGGTTGAACCTAAACCACATATAAACTAACATATAGTTTAGAGTATTATCCAGGATTTTCAAGCCATTGATAGAGGGAACCAAATGGATTAACCAAGGTGATTGGATCATTCTTTTTAGTTCCAAAATCCAAATCCAAAAATATTTTAGGGTGATTAGTAACTAGAGAAATAAGAGGTTTGGATTAATAGTATGAATCAAATATTTGATTTTCTAAGCACACCAGTTGAAATGAAAGTCGTGCTGGAAACATACATGCTGGAAGATATTGCACGCCTATGGTGGGATTTAGCAGTTCAGGATAAATTAGACCAAGGAATTTCATGGGAGTATTTTGAATAATTTTTCAACAAATAATTCTATCCTCACACATTCATGATTTCTATAATGATATGCTTATTCATCTTGAAATAAGAGAACCTCTCAGTGACAGTGTATGTGGCTAAATTTATGAATTGTTTCTGCATTTTACCCCAAGTTTCTACAAGTGCATCCTTAAAGGGATGAATTTTAGAATTAGTATTGAGGCTATTGGTTTGCTCAGATATTTAATTTTTTTATATAACAGATTATACATATATGGTTAATAGAGAGACGTTGTAGGAAAGGGAAATGTTGGGAACTATGGATATAGGAAGCATGCTAAAACCTATGGGAAATTGTGGGAACTCTAATTCTGGGAATAAAGAGAAGAGGGAAACCACTTTCCAAGGTAGTGGAATGAGTCAGAATCAGATGGATGGATCGATAAATCATCTTCCAAAACCAAAGGGTAAGCCTAGATACTTGTAGTGTGGATCTTTTTATCACATGAAGAGAGATTGAAAAAAACCTCCTAGACCAAGCCACAATTGCAACCGGATGGGGAATCTTTGATACTATTGTCACAGTGTGCCAAGTTTTGGTGCTTCGGACACATCACGTGTTTTGCAAACATTGTATATTTTGACAGGATGATGGAAATAGTATATTTATCTTAAATATAACCAATGAATTCATGGTGATTCTAGGAATACCATGACTCCTCAACTAATGAAATATCAATAGGATAAAAAAGAGCATAGCACACTAGTAAAAAATTATAGGGACTTATAAAGTGATTGTGTATGGTCAATCTAGACCTTTCATGGTGAAAGGTATGATTATTTTGAATTATACCCTTATGCATGCTTTGTTTGATACAAATATATCCCATTCTTTTATTACTTCTCATGACGTTTCTCTTCTAGGTTTTCATGTTGATATGATGCCTTCAGTTTTAAAACACTAAACACTTCTTGGTCAAAGAGAATTTCAAGCCATTATGTGTAAATCATGTTATTTAACAATTTTTTAAGATAATTAAAGATGGTATTTATCTATGCTTGATATGGATGTATATAAAATAATCATGGGTATAGATTGGTTGATAATCTTCAAGTATCACATCGACTGTTAAACCCAAAGTGTTAGTTTTAAAACTGATGATGGTGTTAAGCATCTCTTTAAAATATAACATAATGTAAAGGAAGGTCCAATATGCTTATTGACCCTAGAAGATGGAACTATATCATACTAGCTGGAATCTTTGACATTGACATCAGTGCATGATATTGAGAATAGTCATTTTTCAATCGTTTTTTATCAGTTTCTGGATGTTTTTTTCTAATAATTTATTAGGGTTTCCACCCAAAAGAAAAGTGGAGTTTATGATTGATCTCTTACCAGGGAACAGTCCTATCTCACTTTTGTCTTATTATATGGAACCAAAATAATTAAACGAATCGAATTTATAGTTGGAAGAGTTATAAAGAAAAAGGGTTCATTCAACCTAGTACATATCCATGGGAAGCATCAGTCTTGTTTGTGAAAAATGAGGATGGAATTCTGTGGGTATGTATCGATAATCGTAATCTTAAGAAATTTACTATAAATAATCAGTATCCAATTCCATGTATTTATGATTTTTTTGATCAATTGAGGGGAGCATAGTGGTTCTATAAAATTGATTTGTGATTAGGATATCACAAATTACAAGTTCAGAAGGAGGATATTCTTAAGATAGATTTTAGAAGTAGATATGGAAATTATGAGTATGTGATTATGAATTTTGGTCTTACAAATTTACTAGCTATATTTATGGTATTGATGAATTAGATATTTCAAAGGTATCTATATTCTTTTATGGTGGTGTTTGTGGACAGTATATTGGTGTATTCAAGATCAATGTCTAAAAATGTGTAACACATGGAAACAATTTTGGGAATTTTATAGGATCATAATTTGTATTACAAATTATCAAAGTGTGATTTTTGGATATAAGAGATACGTTTCTATGTCCATGTTATCTCTAAAAATGTGGTTCTATAGATCTAGAAAAGATAGAGGTTGTAATCTCTTGGTAACCACCAAATAATTTCCTCGAGATATGCAGTTTCCTTGGTCTCATTGGTTATAACCATTTTTTCATGAGTTTTTATGACTATATTCACCAATAATAGATTTGACAAGGAAAAATTTTCCATTTTAGTGGAATGATGAATTTCAAAAAAAAATAAAGAGCGTAAAGTTTACCTCACACCAGCACAGATCTTTATATTTCCAGCATCCAGATAAGGGTATGTAGTGTATTTTTTAATCATTAGGATCTGGGATGGGGTGATTTCTCATGAAGGGATATCATGTTATTTCTTATAGCTCATAACAGCTATAGTTTCATGATAAGAACTACACAAAACACAATTTGGAGTTTTTTAGTGTAGTCCATACTTTAAATAATTGGCATTATTACATATTTTGTGATAAATTTACAGTGTTTACAGATCATAAGATCTTGAAACATATTTTATCACAAAGGGATTTAAATATGAGATAATGAATATGGATAGAGTATCTTAAATTTTTTTAATTTGACTTGATGTATACACTGGGTAAAGGAAATTTAGTGCTAGATTCATTAATCAGAAAGTCATATATCCAGTTAGAAAAATAGGCTTTAGATCAGTGGATGTTGTTGTTATTGATAGCCGACATGCACTTGGATTGTGAAGACTGAGGTACTGTTATGGTTTTTTCTGGTTTCATTTTTTCCTGATTTTGTGGAAAAGGTTAAATGGGAACTTACATCCCATTCATAATTTGTGGCTATGAGGTCCAAACTCAATGGTTGGGAGACCATTAAGGGATGGAAGCTGGATGGTAGTTCAGTTTTGTAGTGTAGAGATTGTATGGTCATACCTATGGCTTATCAGGAACAACTGCTTCATGTTAATCCCCATTTTATATTATTTATTAGTATAGGAATAAAAAATATGTATAAGGGAATTAAATCGATGTTTGTGTGGATTGGAATGAAAAAAAAAGTGTCTAAGTTTGTTTTGTGATGTCTTGTCTCTCAGAAGGTTAAGGAGGAGCACCATCAGCTAGTGGGTATGTTGCATTATTTTTCTATTCTTGTTTGGAAATAGGAAAATATAGCCTTAGATTATTTTATTGGTCTCCCAAGGATGGTTCAGAAACACAATGCCATATGGGTGATTATGGATCAACTCACAAAGTCGGCTCAATTTATCCTTATTCATGAATCTCATTCAGTGGGTGAATTAAACAAAATTTTTATCTAAGAAGTGTTAAATAGGAATGGAAAACCATTTTTGATAGTATCAAATAGAGACCTGAGGTTTAAATCTCTTTTCTGGAAATACTTACAATAAGACCTTGAGACTTAGTTGACTATGAGTATTGAGTATCATCCTCATAAGGATTTTTAATCCAAAAGGAAAATAAAAACAATTGAATACATTCTTAGGTATTATGTAATTGATTTTGGTGTTTGATGGGAAGATCGCATACCATTAGTGTAGTTCTATTATAAAAAACATTTATCAATCCTTGATACATATGGATACTTTTTTAGAATTGTATGGGTGTCCTTTTTATTCTCCACTTTACTGGGTGGGAATTGATGAGACATCACTAGTTGGACCAAGACTTATTACTGAGATAATAGAAAATATTCAGTTAATCTAGAAGATAATGGAGATGGCTCAGAGTCATCATAAACTATTTGTAGATCATTATCAATGGTCATTATTGTTCAAGGTGAGTAATCATGTGTTCTTGAAAATCTATCCAAGTATTGGGAATCATCATTTTGGGAAGAAGGTAATGTTATATCCTTGATACATAGGGCATTTTAAGATACTTGAATGGGTTGGTGAGGTGAAACATCTATTGTATTTTCCTCAAAGGTTCATTTTGGTGCATAATATATTTCATATATATTAATTTACAAAGTATCAACCTAATATTGACCATGTTATTTTATTGGATCATGTTGACCTAGATCTAGATTCTATGTTGGTTCATGTTCCAGTACAAATTTTGGATAAGCAGTAGAAAGTATTACATAGTAAAATCATCAATCTAGTGAAAATTTTGTGGCAACATGGTGGGATTTAGGAAGAAATGTGGGAACGTGAGAAGTAAATGATCAATCAATGACTCGAACTCTTTCAGGTCAATAGTGTATTTATAATTTCTGATGATGGAAATTCCAATGGTGGAGAATTTAGAAGCCCTCAGTTTTAGGTAAATAACACTATATTTATATATTTTAATTATATAAAGCAATTGGGTTAAGTGTAGGGATGTTTGAAAAAGTTTTGAAAAGTTTTCAGTATTTGCTAGAATTTCATTATTTGATCATGGTTAGTATAAACCATGTAGCACCTTCTATGAAGCTATGTAACTAAACAATGGCTACTGGTTAGGTGCACAGTTAGGATCACGGATTGGCTAAATTTTGTGTCCACCTATGAGAAAATGTGAAAAGTGTAATAGAGGGTTAGAGCATGGTTGGTTCATGGTTTGTCTAACCATGTGATCTAACTTTGTGAGGGGTGTTTTGGAGGCAGTGGTTATAATATAGTTTGAACATATTTTTCCTAACCATTCACCCTAATCATTCGCCATTAAAAAAAGATCCGAAAATTATGGATCTAAAACATATTTTCCCCTTAATGTCTCGTTTTTACTTAATCTAACCCTAACTCAATTTCCCCTCCTCCCAAATGATGTGAAGACCCTTCCTCTTGATCTAAAAATGATATGTTGGTGATTATTTATGCGTTGGAAGACCAAATTCTTTGGTAAGTGCTTGTTCTAGGTTGTTTTCCTTATACTTAAACTTCTTCCCTCTCTTTGATCCATGGATCTAATCCATTGAGGATAGATCCATGTTTTTTATGCCAATCATGTTCAAAAATGATTATTTGTTTGATAGGGAACAATATCTAAGGTGATTTTTTGGAGTTTCAACCCAGTTTTATGAAGAATTTGTATCACTCTTCATTTTCACATAAGATTCAAGGTAGGTGGTTTCACTATTGACTCATATTATTATAACTTGAAGGATTGATTTAAAATTGGTAGATTTTCTTGGATTTTAATTGTGAAATTTTTGTGTAATATTTCTTGGAAACCTCTTTAGTGATTTTTTCTAGAATTGTAGAAATTTTTTATATTGTGGAAATTGAATTTGTTAAATGGTTTTAAAATTATGATTTAAAAATGGTTGTTGGGTTTTGATGAATGTAAATCGGTTGGAAAATGTTTTCAATAAAAATTTTATTTTATTGAAATAGCTTGGCATTGTTGGTTTGGAATGGTATTTGGAATACATGCTTGGTTTGAGTACATTTCATTGATGTGGACCTATATAAGGGGCGTGTATCATTGGGGTAAATTTATGTGACCCTATATAAGGGGCTTCTTCCATTGGGGAATTTGAGATAATTTTACCGTGTGATGACTTGGAAGAATGATGAGAGACTACTCATGAGTATGGAATTATCACCGGAGCATGCATGTGTGGGTGTCTGATAATCATGTGACGAGTATACCAAAATGGAAATTGTGAAATGATGTTTAATAATTTTTTGGTTTCTTTTTTTGTAAATGGATTTGGTTTGGAAGGCTGTTGGGTTGGAAACTATTTATTTCTTTGATATAAATTATTTTGAAGTGTTTAAACTATTTTTTATAATTGTGCTAACTTATTCTATCCTATTTTCTTGAGTAGGGAAGTCATTTGGGGAAATATTACTAAGTTTTATGATCACCCCATGATTGGAAAATTTTGTTTCATTATAGATGTGATATACCCAGACACAGATAAAGATAAGGTATCAAATTTCGTTAGTGATGCTTCATGAAACCTTGGGAATGGATTGTGGAGTTGGATCTTGGACCATGATGGGATCTATTGAGATGATGCCTTTGGTGTCTTTGAGTTTTGTTATCTTTTTCTTCCTCTTTGTAATATAATATTGGTCTTGGTTTTCACTTTGTACTCTGGTATGGTTTGGATTGGTTTTTTTTACTTTGAGTTGTATTATATTGATCTCATGCATCATATAGTGGTTTCTTAGATATGGTATTGTGGTTTGGTTGTTTTATTTTAAAAAGTAAAAATCGTCCCCCAACTATTTATGAAGCCCTTGGAATTTATTTCCATCCTTTGATGTCTTGGGGATTCCACCAAAGGCTTAGTAGTTTCTCTTCCTCTTCCCAATACAATGGGATCTATTGAGATGATGCATTTGGTGTCTTTGAGTTTTGTTATCTTTTTCTTACTCTTTATAATATAATATTGGTCTTGGTTTTCACTTTATACTCTGGTATGGTTTGTATTCGTTTTTTTTACTTTGAGTTGTATTATATTGATCTCATGCATCATATAGTGGTTTCTTAGATATAGTATTGTGGTTTGGTTGTTTTGTTTTAAAAAGTGAAAATCGTCCCCCAACTATTTATGAAGCCCTTGTAATTTATTTCCATCCTTTGATGTCTTGGGCATTCCACCAAAGGCTTAGTAGTTTCTCTTCCTCTTCCCAATACAATGAGGAGGGGTAGGATGTTACATCCTAGCTCCAACCAAAATACTTCACTTTCCCTTAACACCAACTATAAGGCTTCACCTCTGTTGAAAGGATTGATCCACTATAGAATGATATTTGATCTTCCTTTATGATCTTGTAGGGTATGAATTTCTTGTGTACTCTTCAAGTATCTCCAACAGCCACCGAAGATGTCTATCGGCCATGATCAATTGATTTTGATCACCAGTAACTGACTAGTTGCCTCAGTGCAACAATGCTCAAGATGATTATTCTTTAATTCTGAATTCTTTGTCTCACTTAATGTGTTCAAGGGTGTATAAAAATATTCATCAATAATTTATGAAATAAAAATACTTGAAAAATCTCAAATAAATTCTTCTTAAATTCTCAAATCAAGCACACTTAATGCATGGGTTTCATGTAATCATAAAGTCCTGGTTCAGGTATCTCAATTACTTCTTTACATGTTCATGATCATGCATGAATCCATGAATTTGTTTTTTTTATCATTAAATATCAAACACACATTGTACACTTATAATTATTCATGTAAAAACTATCCACTATTTATTTAGTTTATGATCAATTCATGTGTGTCATGAATGTCCTTTATGAAAGGATGGGTATAGACACCCTAGATTCTTTATGAAATACATTGACTCTATGTACTTCCATCCACATTTTCATGAGCATATATTTATGCATGCAAGTGCTTTTTTGGTTCTTGTTCGCTAACCCTTATGGGTGTAAGCTTGATGTGCACAATTAGTTCTTTGTAAGATAGTGTATGTATACACTGTCTTGAGGATGTCTCAAGATCATTCACAAACTAGGAAGGATTATCATATCTCATATCATTTCAAAATATAGGTAGATGCATTATAACACTATCCTAAGTATATTATTGGAACTAAGTTCTTCATGAAGTAGTTAGAGTGTTCTTAGTACAATTTTAATGCTCGTGGACTTATTATCCTTTGAAAAAGCCATATATGTGTGGAACCTATGTGCTTCACAAACTCTAAAGGATCACAGATTCTCTATTCTTCTGAAATGAGAGTTCATGAATATTTTTAGAAAATTATCTTGGTCAAGGGATCCTCCTTCTATAGTTGATTATCACCACATAATATATTCTTATTAAGTTTCATCAATGACTCATTAATATCCCCAAAAATACAGTCATATCTCAGATATTTTTCAAACACCTAAGTTGTTTATGTAACACCACAAGATTTCATAGTATGTATTTCTTCAAAACAATTCAATAACTTTCACTACACGTAACACCAAGTTCAAGCGTACCATGACTTACCAAACAAGCCGTTCAAAAGATTTTATGAATAGTATTAACTAAATTTTCAACCTTATATAATCCGTATAATTTTAGAATCCATATTATGAGTTTCTTAGACATAATTTAAGAACAAATTCCTTTTTTCCAGATAAAAGAAGTATTTTTAAAAAATTCACTTTTACCAACTTTAATAGTGAACCCTTTTAAATCCAATATTTTAAACTTTTATATATTCAATTTGACTAAATAAATTTATTCTTTAGAATGGGGACATAAAAAAATTTACAATGTAACACCCCAAGCTTCCACAGTACGCTTCTCTTTGAATAATATAGTAGCGTGTGTTGAACGCAACTTTGAGTTCTAACACACACTACAACCAATCAAACTAGCCGTAATGAATAGTAATGCCTAATTTTTAAAATTTTATAAATTTTATCTCTCAAAATGGACTTCATTTTTGGATTTGGAATATCTAATTTAGCCTAGGGTGAAATTTTGGTACTTTTCGGATAACTTGTATATTTTGATGAATAGTGAAAATTAATAAATTTTAATTAAAAACAACTTTTTTAATCAAAATAATTAGTAGTGATAAATTATGAATTTGAGTGATTTTAAAGTATATTTATAATATATTTTTACCATTTAATACAATATTGTTCATTAGACAAAATTTCACAATTAAACCGGACATAAACAAGTGTCAATCTTTTGATAGTTATTATCTCTTAAAAACACGCTTTTTGTTTTAACAACGAGAATTAATTTTAAATTAATTTCTTCTACTTCTGTGTTTTGAATTTGGAAAAATGGATTCCATATTTGTAATCATGATGTTCAAATTGTATAAATAGGTAACTTTTATTTTTATACATTTTGAATAATTACTTCGGTAAATATTTTATTTACCATGGTTAAAGGGTAAATCCGGAAAATAAGGGTTAAAAAATAATATTATAATAATAAAAAATTACCTTAAAGTGTGTCCTAACCTTATTGGTTTATACATGTCCGACCATGGGCATATTTGGGTCGATTTTTGGACCCCATGGAGCCACTTGTAAGTGATAATGACACTTTATTTTAATTAAGTTAAAATAAATACAAAAATGACATAAGCATATACCTTTTGCAAAACAATTTTTACATAGGGTTATATATGTTGGATTTTTAACTATAAATATTCTTTAGAAATCTAAAACAATTTACTACATAATGATATTTTATTTATAATTTTTAGACATTAAATAATTTAATTTATTTATGACACAATGATGATGCAGTAATTACCATAATAGTGAAAAATTAAAATAATTAATATTATAAACACCCAAATAAATATAATTTGAGACTTTTTATGAATTAAACTAATTTTCTAGGATAATATGACATGTTAGGATTTATTTAATTAACTTTTTTCGAAGTAATCATACTGTTATGATTTTTTTACAAAAATCAACTATTGAATAGTGTCAAAATTAACAAAAAAGAGTTTTTAAAACAAATATTATATTATTAATTGATATTAAATTCTTAAAAATCTAAGGTTCGTCCAAGAGACTTATATAATGATATTTGTATCATTAATGGACCACTTGGGGGTCTCTTGGATGTATATAGTAAGTTTATTAACTATATAATATAAAAATACAAAGTGACATGGTAAGTGTCAAACTAATTAACTAAGAGTTAATACTTAAAGATAAGGTTAATATAGTAACCCAAACCTGTCTAAATCCTATTGGTTGAGTGGTTTTCGACCTATCCCCACCTTAACCTTTAAATAATACACTTTGGAGCCACTAGAAACCGATTATGAATTTATTATAAAATAATATTTCTAGCTTTTCCAAAGGTGCCCCTCACCCCTCTTATAAAAGGGCACTCCTCCTTCTCATTAATTCACACCTTAAAAGCCTTTTGGTTCGGCCAAAATCAACCCAAATACTATTTCAACTTCCCTCACTTAATCCTAGAGGCCTTACTTTAGTCATAAAGCCAACTTAAGGGGCCCTTTTGATCAAATCAAAAGGAAAAACTCGAAGAAGAGGTAATGTTTTCACCACCCTTTTTCAAATTCATTTCTTCTTCAACTTCTTCTTTCTTTGTTATTACCATTCTAAAATAATTAATCCAGTATCTCCTATATACTGTAATATTATTATAAATATGGTACAACCATATTCAGTATTCTATCCTTTCTTTGAATGACATGTCACCATACGTGCGTACGTACGGCTTACCGTCTCCACGTCGTGGTGTAATTGTTATTCAATATATTATTATTTGGATGGGTATAATAATGATTTTTAATTCATGTAAATAATAAATATAACATTATAATGATTCTTTATATAAGATATACTATCCAATTAAATATTATTTTATCAAAAGATTGATATTGTCGTTCGTGCGTACGTACGGACTACCGTCTCCACGAACGTGATGAGATTCATTCTCCATCGTATCCATCCAAGTATAATTCTCATTTTATGATTAATAATAGTATCTAAGGACTTGATATCATTATGGATATGAATAATATACAACCTATCCATGACAAACATGGCTTACGTAACAAAACATATAAAAGAAAACGAGTAAGTTAACACCCGAGACAACAATAATACTAAGATATTATTAACAAATCAATGTTAAAAGATCATATATGATATCATATTAATGTATATGATTCTTCTATAATTTAATAACAATTATTTCACCATTATACAAGAGTTTAACCTACCCTAAACCAAGTAAAATTACAAGGTAAGGGTTTATTTCGCAATCTCTTCATTATCTGAGGTTGTTTATACGTAATAATCTACTAGGATCTCTTTATCAGCCACATCCATGTTTCTTAAAAATATTTTTCAACATATTATTACTATTTTGCAGAATATGGGTTAAAGTCATTTATACCCTTGTTTACTTTTTATAAAAAGCTTATAAATGAATCTTTCCGTCGTTTTCCAAACAAGGTCATTTTTAACCTTTTCGACAGAATTAAGGTAAGAATGTCTTTTTTTTAACTTATACGGAGGGTGCGGCTATTTTCCACCGTTATAAAATTTTCAAATCTTCCCTTACAAGCTTATAAGGATATTTTCAAATTAAATGTTTTATTTTATAATTATGTGACTTTTAAATGATTTCAAAATGAATATTTTAATAATATCTGAAAGGTACTCTTTATCAAAATCATAATTTTAAATGTTTTAAAGATTTATCTTTCTAAATATTTTTAATTAATTTCCATGTTTTAAAAATGATTTTAAGGATTTAATTATATGGTCATTAATGTTTTGAAATGATATTTCTTTTCAAAAGTTTCGAAGTGGTATGGGACACTTTGATTCAAAAATCTCTTTTAAATTACTTCCTTAATAAATGTGTGACTTTTAAATGATTTCAAAAAAAGAGATATTTCCCTCAAATAGTTTTGATTTCATCTATGTCAACATCCTTTGATGGATTTTAAGTTTATTTAAAGTTGATTTATTATGATACAAAACTTCCATATTGTTTTGAAGTTTTTGTGATGTGTTTGACTGTGGATGTGTTATTCTTATACCATTCGTGGTTTATGGATGAAGTATTTACATTTCATATGCTAGTTTTAATACTAATGTTTATGTTATGTTTGAACCTTTTCATATGGGAATGCATTGGACTTAGTATGTGACGGGTGGAGCCTGCTATAGCTCCTCGATGCATCGGTAGGTCTCATGAGACAAACTAGTGTCTTGGCACAAGGCCTTGACAAAAATGTATTTGTAGTCTTTGCACGAGGCCTTGGCTATGTGGTTATGATAGTCTGGAATTATGCATTCCATCATTATGAAAGTGGTTATTGATATTTCATGTGATTATTCGATTAGTAGAATATCCATGTGAATAAGTAAATGGCATTATTTCATTTTATTTTTTCCATACTATATTGAAGTTTAAGTTTAAAAGGATTTTGTTTTAGTTATACATTGCCTTAAATGTTTATGATTATTTATGAAAGTTTCCGCTGTATTTCTTACCCTTACGGAGCATTTGAGCTCACCCCTTTCTATGTTTTATTTTTCCCAGAATTCCAAGAAGTATATTGTGATTGATAAGAATGGTTAAGAAAAGGGAATAATGGCATTCATAAAAGATTATTTATGTTGTTTTTTATGTTATTAAGTGTAATGTAACATTCATGTATGTAATCTATTTTCCAAGACTGCTAAACTAATTGGTCCTTTGGGACTTGATTCCTTGTAATCATGCCAATGTATTAAAATAATGCACCAACTCTAGGTAAATGGGGTTAGGGCGTTACAGTTGGTATCAGAGGAAGTTTAGCAATAACCTTGGAAACTAGATTTAGATAAACTCTGATTAGAGCACATAGCCCTAATATAGACTTTGAGGATTAGTATAGAAGAACATCCTAGAATTTTGGTATTGTAGAGATTTTGTGATTTTTCCGAGCAATACATCCATGTCTTGATACGAGCAGGTAGAGGCGGCTCTAGCACAGATGTACCTAGGGGTAAAACCCAAAAACACCACTTTGAGCTAGACTCGAATGGGAACTGGTGCACGACAACGGGCCTTGCTGCACTCTTGGTTACGACACTCTCGGGGGATATGCTTAGGATAATTCTCATTTTCTTTACAAACCATTATGAAGGGCTCATTAGTATATACTTACTCAAAGAAAACATTTTTATGATTATGGATTATATCCATAAACTGTTCAATTTGCGTTAGGTATTTTACAAGTTTGGAATTATTCATTGCAATTCATAAACTGACCTAGTTTATGCTATTGTATAGAAATGGTGCCCAGTAGAAGGAATGTGAACTCCAGTAATACGTATGATCCAAAGAGTAAGAAGGATCGTATCTTTCATGGTATTAAGCCATCATTTAGAAGGGAAATAGTCTCCCACGTATTATCATCATATGAAGAAATAGTATCATGTGTGGATAAGATAAATAAAGATTTTACTGAGCCCTATGGCTTTTAAGGGAAGCAAGAGGAGAAAAGGATGGAAGAGAGAAAGATGGATAAAGGGAAGAGGGAAAAAGAAGAATTTCCCCATATGTGATAATTGTGGGAAGAAACACCCTATAACTTGCCTGAAAGGAATGGGAGTTTGTTATAAGTGTGTAGGAAAAGGGCACCAAGTACGTGACTACAAGGGTAAGAAAATGGTTTCAAATGTACAATGCTTCATTTTCAAGGAGTTTGGACACTACGCGAACCTATCATCAGACTATGCCACAAATGATGCTATTGGATAACAATCAAGTTATGATACTACCACAGATGAAGAGGAATGATTAGATTTCTTATGTTGATTATGTCATTTGAGTGTTGTATTAGCAATGTACTTGTTATAATAATTATGGAGTATATAAGGATTGTACTGCAGTACTATTTCATTGAGGATTTGAGATTTTATGGTACTAAGAAAAGTGACTCTACAGCAAGTTAAACTTTTTGGAAATTACATGGTTGAAGGAAGGATAAACCTTAATACGGTCCTAATATTGAGGTACTTATTTTGGAATAAGATATGGTTGATTTGGGTAAATTATATTGGATATTCTTGACTGCCTTGAAACCGATTAAAGATTTGTATAATCCATAATTATTGGAGTTTACAACATTTTTGGATGGATGAAGTATATCCAGCATTCTATATGGAATAAAGGAGCATGAATTTAATCAATAAGGATTATGGTAATTCAGGTTGTTTCAGTGTTTTAAAAGAATACATGATGAAGGTATTCATATGCTATTGTGGGGTAAAAAGGATCTACATTATGTTTACCTTCCTTATAAATGTTGGACTGTGAGTTTGGGTAGAAGTATTTTGGATAATTCTAGTTTGAGATTAATTTTGGATTGCCATAAAAGGACAACCCAGAGGTCGGGCAACAACCTGTCGCGACCGGCAAGGCTGCGAGACTTGAACCTGCAACCGAAGGGTGACAAGGGTGTTTCACCTACCACTCGCCCACGAGATGTCCTGGATTAAATAATGTAGTTTATTTTAAGAAGTTCTAGTAGATGAATTATAAATTCATTTTTTACCCCAAACGAATAGGATAAATAGAATATTTTTTTAAGTTCTATTATCTTTTAGAGTGAAATATGAGTTTGTGGTAGAAATTAGTTAAAAGATGGAACTCTACTTTTCAAGTATATATTTTTCTTCTCCTCTTATTCTATGAAGAAATTAATTATTATACTTTATTAAAGGGATCTTAAAACAAAAAATGTTTTATCCTAATACCTTATGTTTTGTTGAACCGGTGGCATTTTAAATCCTCATAGATTACTGAATTTAAGGACCTCAATTTTAAACTTGTTTAAGATTGATGACCTCAATAACCACCTATAAATATTTACGTTTTTCCTCTGATTATATGTCTCTAATTTCCACCAATGTTCTCCTAATCAAGATCATCATTTTTTGGTGACCCTTTCATTTCTCTTTTCCTCTTATTAAGACTAAATTTTATTAACCAAATTTCTGATGTGGGTTTTCCCACAAAGATATTTTCTATTTTCAACCTTTATTTTTTAAGAAGAATATCAAATTACGAGGACGCAATTTATTTAAGTAGGGAAGAATGTAACACCCAAAGATTTCATAGTATGTACTTCTTAAAAATAATTCAATAACTTGCACTACACGTAACACCGAGTTCAAGTGCACCATGACTTACCAAACAAGCCGTTCAAAAGAGGTTATGAATAGTATTAACTAAATTTTGAACCTTATATAATTCTTATAATTTTAGAATCCATATTATGAGTTTCTTAGACATAATGTAAGAACAAATTCCTTTTTTTCAGATAAAAGAAGTATTTTTCAAAAATGCACTTTTACTAACTTTAATAGTGAACCCTTTTTAAATCCAATATTTTAAACTTTTATATATTCAATTTGGCTAAATAAATTTATTCTTTAGAATGAAGACATAAAAAAATTTACAATGTAACACCACAAGCTTCCACGGTACGCTTCTCTTTGAATAATACAGTAGCATGTGTTGTACGCAACTTCGAGTTCTAACACACACTACAACCAATCAAACTAGCCGTAATGAATAGTAATACCTAATTTCTAAAATTTTATAAATTTTATCTCTCAAAATGGACTTCATTTTTGGATTTTTAATATCGAATTTAGCCTAGGGTGAAATTTTGGTACTTTTCGGATAACTTTTATATTTTGATGAATAGTGAAAATTAATAAATTTTAATTAAAAACAACTTTTTTAATCAAAATAAGTAGTAGTGATAAATTATAAATTTGAGTGGTATTAAAGTATATTTAGAATATATTTTTACCATTTAATACAATGTTGTTCATTGGACAAAATTTCACAATTAAACCGAACATAAACAAGTGTCAATCTTTTGATAGTTATTATCTCTTAAAAACACGCTTTTTGTTTTACCAACGAGAATTAATTTTAAATTAATTTTTGCCACTTCTATGTTTTGAATTTGGAAAAATGGATTCCATATTTGGAATCAGGATGTTCAAATTGTGTAAATAGGTAACTTTTATTTTTAGACATTTTGAATAATTACTTCGGTAAATATTTTATTTACCATGGTTAAAGGGTAAATCCAGAAAATAAGGATTAAAAAATAATATTATAATAATAACAAATTACCCTAAAACGTGTCCTAACCTTATTGGTTGATACATTTCCGACCATGGGCATATTTGGGTCGATTTTTGGACCCCATGGAGCCACTTGTAAGTGATAATGACACTTTATTTTAATTAAGTTAAAATAAATACAAAAATGACATAAGCATATATCTTTTAGAAAAACAATTTTTACATAAGGTTATATATGTTTTATTTTCAACTATAAATATTAATTAGAAAGCTAAAAATATTTCCTACATAATGATATTTTATTTATAATTTTTAGACATTAAATGATTTAATTTATTTATGACACTATGGTGATGCAGTAATTACCATAATAGTGAAAAATTAAAATAATTAATATTATAAACACCCAAATAAATATAATTTGAGACTTTCTATGAATTACACTAATTTTTTAGGATAATATGAAATTTTAGTATTTATTTAATTAACTTTGTTCGAAGTAATCATTCTGTTATGACTTTTTACAAAAATCAACTATTGAATAGTGTCAAAATTGACATAAAAGAGTTTTTAAAATAAATATTATATTCTTAATTGATATTAAATTTCTAAAAATACAAGGTTCAGACAAGAGACTTATATAATGATAGGTGTATCATTAATGGACCACTTGGGGGTCGCTTGGATGTATATAGTAAGTTTATTAACTATATAATATAAAAATACAAAGTGACATGGTAAGTGTCAAACTAATTAACTAAGAGTTAATACTTAAAGATAAGGTTAATATAGTAACCCAAACCTGTATAAATCCTATTGGTTGAGTTTTTTTCGACCTATACCCACCTTAACCTTTAAATAATCCACTTTGGAGCCATTAGAAACTGAATATGAATTTATTATAAAATAATATTTCTAGCTTTTCCAAAGGTGCCCCTCACCCCTCTTATAAAAGGGCACTCCTCCTTCTCATTAATTAACACCTTCAAAGCCTTTTGGTTTGGCCAAACTCTGAAAAAATACTCTCTCAACTTCCCTCACTTCATCTTAGAGGCATTACTTTAGTCATAAAGCCAACTTAAGGAGCCCTTTTGATCAAATCAAAAGGAAGAACCCGAAGAAGAGGTAATGTTTTCACCACCGTTTTTCAAATTCATTTCTTCTTGAAATTCTTCTTTCTTTGTTATTCCCATTCTAAAATAATGAATCCAGTATATCCTATATACTATAATATTATTATAAATATGGTAGAACCATATTCATTATTCTATCCATCCTTTGAATGACATGTCACCATACGTGCGTACATACGGCTTACCATCTCCACGTAGTGGTGTAATTGTTATTCAATATATTATTATTTGGATGGGTATAATAATGATTTTTAATTCATGTAAATAGTAAATATAACATGATAATGATTCTTTATATATTATATACCATCCAATTAAATATTATTTTATCAAAAGAGTGATATTCTCGCTCGTGCGTACGTACGGACTACCGTCTCCACGAACGCGATGAGATTCATTCTCCATTATATCCATCCAAGTCTAATTCTCATTTGATGATTAATAATAGTATCTAAGGACTTGATATAATTCTGTATATGAATAAGATACAACTTATCCATGAAAAACATGGCTTACATAACAAAACATATAAAAGAAAACGAGTAAGTTAACACCCGAGACAATGATAATACTAAGATATTATTAACAAATCAATGTTAAAAGATCATATATGATATCATATTAATGTATATGATTCTTGTATAATTTAATAACAATTATTTCACCATTATACAGGTGTTTAACCTACCCTCAACCAAGGAAAAGTACAAGGTAAGGGTTTATTTCGCAATCTCTTCATTATCCGAGGTTGTTTATACGTAATAATCTACTAGGATCTCTTTATCAGCCACATCCATGTTTCTTTAAAATGTTTTTCAAAATATTATTACTATTTTACAGAATATGGGTTAAAGTCATTTATACCCTTGTTGACTTTTTATAAGAAGTTTATAAAGGAATCTTTCCGTCGTTTTCCAAACAAGGTCCTTTTTAACCTTTTCGACAGAATTAAGGTAAGAATGTATTTTTTTAAACTTATACGGAGGGTGCGGCTATTTTCTACCATTATAAAATTTTCAAAGCTTACCTTACAAGACTATAAGGATATTTTCAAATTAAATGTTTTATTTTATAATTATGTGAATTTTAAATGATTTCAAAATGAATATTTTAAGAATTTCTGAAAGGTACTCTTTATCAAAATCAGAATTTTAAATGTTTTAAAGATTTATCTTTCTAAATATTTTTAATTAATGTCCATGTTTTCAAAATGATTTTAAGGATTTAATTATATGGACATGAATGTTTTGAAATGATATTTCTTTTCAAAAGTTTCGAAGTGGTATGGGACACTTTGATTCAAAAATCTATTTTAAATTACTTCTTTAATAAATGTGTGACTTTTAAATGATTTCAAAAAAAGAGATATTTCTCTCAAATAGTTTTTATTTCATCTATGTCAACATCCTTTGATGGATTTTAAGTTTATTTGAAGTTAATTTATTATGATACAAAACTTCCATATTGTTTTTAAGTTTTTGTGATGTGTTTGACTGTGGATGTGTTATTCTTATACCATTCGTGGTTTGTGGATGAAGTATTTACATTTCGTATGCTTGTTTTAATATGAATGTTTATGTTATGTTTGAACCTTTTCATATGGGAATGCATTGGACTTAGTATGTGATAGGTGGAGCCTGCTATAGCTCCTCGACGCATCGGTAGGTCTCATGAGACAAACTAGTGTCTTGACATAAGGCCTTGATAAAATCTTATTTGTAGTATTTGCACGAGGCCTTGGTTATGTGGTTATGATAGTCTGGCATTATGCATTCCATCATTATGAAAGTGGTTATTAATATTTCATGTGATTATTCAATTAGTAGAATATCCATGTGAATAAGTAAATGGCATTATTTCATTTTATTTTTTCCATACTATGTTGAAGTTTAAGTTTAAAAGGATTTTGTTTTAGTTATACATTGCCTTAAATGTTTATGCTTATTTATGAATGTTTTTGTTGTATTGCTTACCCTTACAGAGCGTTTGATCTCACCCCTTTCTATGTTTTATTTTCCCCAGGATTCCAAGAAGTATATTGTGATTGATAAGAAAGGTTAAGACAAGGGAATAATAGCATTCATAAAGGATTATTTATGTTGTTTTGTATGTTATGAAGTGTAATGTAACATTCATGTATGTAATATATTTTCCAAGACTGCTAAACTAATCAGTCCTTTGGGACTTGATTCCTTGTAATCATGACAATGTATTAAAATAATGCACCGACTCTGGGTAACTGGGGTCGGAGCATTACAGTTTAGTATTTATTCAAACATATGTCGAGAATCATGGCACTTTTCTTTATGATTTCACATTTCCCCTTTATGGTGAGCTCCTATCATGCATTCAATTATCACATGCTTATCATATTTGAAATCTCAAACTCTTACTTATTTAATGTCATCTGAAACTCAAGTATTCATCTGGATGAGACATTTTTTTTTGAATTCATCACATTCATGCAAGATGTTGGATTAACTGAATGAATTAATTTCAATCATAACACCACATCATCTCTTTATCTCAATCATATAATGATTATTGTGGTGTTGGTTTGAATATATGCATGTTCATCTTGAACACTAGTATTATGTAGTTCCTTAGGTGCTCAGAGGTAAGAGACGATGTAACCGAGCCATCAGACATCTTAGATAAACCATATCATGAGGCCAGTGAAATTTCTATCTTTTTAATGATGGATGAACAATGTCTTAATCACCCACTTCTCACATTAATAATTCCACATGTCTCTAATATGGTATAATAATCAAACGATGATCGTCGCTTTCTCGATCCCACACCGAGGTCAAAACCTGGATACACAGGACAACATGCCATCAAAGGTTGTGACATACATGGTCCATGGGCCCCACTGTAGGCTATTGGCCCAATCCATGCATGCCTTTAGGCATGTACTCTATGGGCCCTACATGTGGGCCTACCTACTACCATGTGTTACTTTCTTAAGTAATCTCTCCATGGGGGTAGACCCTTGGGTCCCCCTATGGGTGGTTGAGGACTATCCCAAGGGGGCTTCAATAGCCGACCTTATTTTTACTAAACTCTCATAAAAAATATATTCTATGTGTAAATATATTACTCAAGACCAAAATTCCAAACCACCTCAATCATATCCTATTCTTTGTCATGATTTAATAATTTCTTTTTTTCTAGAACCCTCACATCATCATTCAAAATAATTTTCATGGTATTCACCTATATTAAACAATGTTAAAAATATTCTTAGCACATTTTGTCTTCACTTTTAATATCACTTCAACAATCGTCATAATTCCAAGGAGAATTGTCCCAGCGTGACATCCAATGATATGAAATGAATCCATAACAATTCTCCAGGAATCACCACTTCTCATCATCAACCATTGGTTCCCCCTATGTGTGGTTGAGGGATATTCCATGGGGGATTCAAAGGTGGGACTTACTTTAAATAAACATCCATAAAAAATATATTCTACGTGTAGAGATAATAATCATGATAAAAATACCAAACCACCTCAACCATCTCCTCTTCTTCATCATGATTAAATAATTTATATTTTCATGTATAATTTATTTTTTGCATGGAACCTTCACATCATCATGAAAATTAATTTTCATGGTCTTCACCTATATTTAATAATGTGAAGAAACTCCTTATCATATATTGTATTCAATTTAAGATCACTTCAATAATCGTCATAGTTCTAAGGAGAATTGTCCAAGAATGAAATCCAACACTATGAAATGAATCCATAAAAAATCTTCAGAAATCATCACTTCTCATCATCATCTTACAAAAAACATATTGACATATCATTGATAAAAAATGAAAAAGTGGAACCAAAAAATAAATATTCATGATTTCTTGATCACATAAATTTTTTCACCAGTTATTCAAGAGAATATTTTGAGATCAGAATATTTAATAAATATTTATTTTCTATTTAGTGAATTTAATATTTATGTATTCATTGGTGAATAGTATAGTGATATTTATTTATTAAATAAATATCCATTATTCAAGGCCTGATAGAGATTGTGGAGGAATTTTGGATCAAATTTAACTGTCTGGGGAGAAATAATATATATTGAATATTATTTGAATAAATGATATTTAATTTAATCCAAGAGTTGAGTTCATTTCAAGAAATGATAATAATATAATTATTATTATACACATTTGGTTCTATGGGTATTAATATAAATAACAAGGGTGAATATGAAATTAATATTTTCTAACCATATTAGTTTATAAACCCAGGAATTCTACTTTCTAAATGGTTTAAATTTCATTTGTTGTGCATAATGATATCCAGAGAGAATTCTTTCGAAGCCCTAGAGTTTTACCTCCCCAATAATGCTCTCAATAATAGAGAGAGATCCTCCTTCAAAACAACTCTCAAGTTTAGAGAGATTGAATAGAAACCTTCATTGAAGATATTATTAGGATGATCAAAGACGAATGATGCAAGTGTTAGGATCTACCACGCTTGCAACTAGATATTCCTATGGTGATGTTCAAAGGTTCTTAGAGCACAAGTGGATCATCACTAGAGGTAATATTCTCCTAATTCTTACAATGAATAAATGGAATGATATAGGTATGATTTCATATTCATCAATGAATAAAGAATTCATCATAAGGTAATTCTTTAATTGTTTGAATTATTTATAAATAATATGAATTGAACATGAAATTTAGTTTTGGTGTTCATGCATAAATTAATATTTGATTTAATCTCATTACTAATGATGTTTATCATGGATGTACATCTTTGATTAACCATCAATTATGAAAAAAACATGAGCTGTACATACTCCATATAGTGCTTATTCTATACTCATAACCTTAAATTGGAATCAGAGTGGTCACATAATTATTCTTAATTATTTAAATATCATTGATTTATTTACACATTTATCATTAGTTTACAATTCTAGTTTAATTTTTCTTTAATATGAATTGTGAAATATACTCGTTTTCCTCTTCTTTCTCACAAATATAATCAAATTGATTAATTTTGTGAATGAAATAAATTTGAAGAACTCATCTGGTGGTGTGAGGTTTTTAGGAAGATAACGCAAGAGTACATTCCATGTAGCCCATCTGTGCATGTCATGCACTCATGTTCAATACAACATGAATTAATTTAGAATTAATGTTCCTATGTGTTTTTATTACATGTAGTGTGTATTTAAATACAATGTGTGTTGATTAGGATAGGCTAGTGCATGGTTATCTGGTCTACATAGTGTGTAACATTCATACATGATGTGTAGTCCTTTAGTAAAATATTGGATATGTATATCCTTACATGGCCTATATGACTAGTGACCATCTAACTCGTAGACCACATGACATGTTTCCCATATACACACTGTTTACTCCATTATTTTCTATGGCATTGTTACATACCAAGTCCCTAGGCATGTGTTGTGGATAGACGGTGAGAAATATACACACTGTGTAGATGGATAGTACACGTCATGTATATTACCAAATTACATAGAATAAAAAAATAATTGATTATACTGCATAAACTATATCAACATGTCATCTATGTGTCATTCATTTGACTATGTACACACCAGGTGATGGGTTATATATATATATATATTAAATATATAATTAATTTCTATGTAATGATTGCAACTTCATATTGTTTATAAGTCATAATACATCCATTACTTTATGTGCATTGAAACATAACATGCTATGTAAAAACCATGTGTTTCATGTTTTATTTATTTGACTATGTACATGCTATGAAATAATTTGATAATTTGTGCATTAAATATGTCACATGAGTAAATAGTATATGAGTATAATACACATTGGGTAGTTTAAACAAGTACTCACCATGTTACCTCCAAGGTACATTTATTTTACAGAACTAATTTTAAATTAATTTATTTTGTTTAAAAATATGATGGATGATAATATCAAGACAATTTAGATGATAATTAAGATAAAATAATTAATTAATTAAAGAAGATAATTATTTTATCCAAGTGTGAATTGTCTTAAATAAGAATGATTAGAATTGAATATTATTTTTTGAAATTCATAATTTTTCACATGTATATAGATGATCATGAGCATAGACCAAACCTTTGTGTGTGGTTGGTTTATATTTATTTTAATATTAAATTAAATTATATCCTATGTTTCATCCCTCATATCATTGTGTAAAGGCCTACAATCCCATGATTTCTTTTATGTAAACCCCTTAAAAATCATTTGGTTCCCCTCACCTATGAGTGAGTAAAAGCATATTTAATGGATAGAGATCCCAATCTAGTAGAGGAAGTTCATGTTTAAATACAAGGAAAAACAAATCCAAGAGAGATACATATATGGAAAGGTTAAAGCTACAACATTAACCATAAATTTTTTCAAGGTGTTATTTCCCCTAGGTCAACAGTTAGTTTATCATTCGCTAGATAAACTAACCATTAATAAAATCTCATGATCATGCCACTTTATTATTTTATTTCTATCGAGTTTCATGGTTATTTCACTATGGTTGTTTTCTCATGATCACATGATTTGATGAATTAATGAGTGTGAAATATTGAACAAAATTAAGTTGGATTATGCATAAATTTCATCTAACATATATTTAATCACTTAATTAAATTTACTTAATATTAAAAATCATGTAATAAAGATAAAATGGTCAATTAATGCATAAAGATAATATCCCTAAATTATATATATGAATTCAGTATATCCTTCCACTACATAAGTGAAAATTGAACCATAGTTCAATGTTCTTAGCCGACCAAATTTACGGTGCCTTAAATTATATGGTAATTTTAATATTGAAAATTTGGGTTAACTTAATTTAGTTCACATTAAGGGTTGACCATCAAAGAATGACTTAGTGTAATTAAGAGGAAATGGTTGAGGAAATTCAATTTAAGGATTTTAGGATTATGGATTCAACTCAACAAATCAAGGAACTGTGAGTTAAAGTAGTTGGTAGTTTTATGCCTACCTAAATCCCTTCAAATTTTTTGACCATCCAAAGTGATGATAAAGAGAATATAGGTCCTTCGTACTATAATTTCCAAGAAACATGATGGTATAAATCCAATGGTGGGGGATATTGGTTTTTTATAAAATATTAGGATATGAGTAATTATAATATTTATTTATTTATCAAATTTTATTTTATAAAGTACTAAAATTATATTATTATTATTTATAATAAAATTTTAATAAATATAACTTCAAACATTTCACTAAAATCCATACATTATAAGGATAATCCTCTCACATACACTAATTTCAAATAATGAAAATGGTGTGTACGCATTATCCAGCACCATGAAAAGAAATTATATGTTCTATAAAACCCTATCCCTGAAACACCTAGACAAGAGGATTGAGAGGAAGAGTTGTCTCTCTATGAGAAACATTTGAATGATGCTTCATATGTTCAGTGTTTCATGTTATCATCCATGAATAATGAGATTCTAAAGAAACATGGGTACATTGATGTGTATATCATGATGTCTCACCTTCAGGATCTCTATCAAGAGAAGGCAAGGAAAGAGTGATACAATATCTCTATTGCTTTATTTACAACCATGATTGGAGAGTTAGTGCTAGTTGGGCCTCATGTAATCAATATTATTGGATAAATTTAATGCTTATACATATTAGGGATTATATTACCTGATGATATGTGCATAGATCTCATAATTTCCTTATTATGCAAGTCCTTATCAAGTTTTATATTAATTATAACATGAGTAATAATGAGAAGAATATTTTAGAACTTATTACTTCTATTCTCCAAGTGTACAAAGACATGGGGCATGATAAACTAACATTTCTTATGTTGAGCAAGAAAAGGAAGAACAAGGAAGAGGGGAATAAGACTCATTACAATTCTAAAGTTCTCAAGCACATTCCTTCCAAGAAGGGAAATATTATGAGGTAGAGAGTGGAAAAATAAGCACTATGTTTTCAGGTTTCAAGAAATGCCACTAGAAGAAGAACTTCACCCAAAAGGGGGGAAGAAAAAGGTGCATTCATTATTGAGTGAAATATTTTAATATCTAAAAATTGATTAATTGATACATCATGTGGTCCTCACATATGTATCCAAATGTACGAACCAAGTAGATTTCAAAATATTTATAGAGTATAGGTGGATTTACGAGCTTTTAGTAGTGCAAGGCTTGCTAATCCAACCATTAGAGAATACCACATTTCATTTACAATATGAATGATATTGGTTTTAAGATATTTTTATTATGTAATGACTATTACCAAGAATATAATTTCTATATCCTTCCTCGATAAAGATGGATTTATTTTCAAATATGGTGGAAAATTGTTTCTTTTATAAGGAAAACATGTGTTATGGTATGGAAGATTTTAATAATGGCATTTATATATTAAATTATGAAAACCAAGTATTATAATTTGATAATGAATCATGTTTGGATGACTCAAATAATACCTATTTGTGGAATCACCATCTTGGTTAGGTAAAAAAAAGGAACGTTTGACAAAGATCTATTAGTATGGTTATTTAGAATCTTTTGAGCTAAAACCACTTGACAAAAATCATGCTTGTTTACAAGGAAAAATGACCCAACTACCTTTTAGGGGACATTGTTAAAGGGTATATAGATTCTAGGATTGGTACACACTGATATATGTAGACCATTTCTAGTAAAATATATAGGTGGGTGTACTTACTTCATACATTTACTGATTAATTGAGTAGATATGACTATATAAACTTGATGTGGTATAAATTTAATTACTTTGAAAAATTAAAAGTATTCAATAATGAATAATAGAATAAAATTAGAAATAAGATAAATAAAATTCAATCTGATAGAGGTGGTGAATATCTTAACCAATAATTTATTAACTTTATACTGGAGTTTGGGAATCTATCTCAACTCACTCCACCATAAAAATCACAGTGGAATAGTGTTGGTGAACTGAGAAACTATACCTTTCAATACATGGTATGGTCTATGATGTGTCATGCAGATCTTACATTATCCTTTTGGGGATATTAATTATAAAATATGGAATACACACTAAACTGAGTACCAACTAAATAAAAATATGGAATTCTCTTTGAGTTAGAGAGTAGAAATAAACATATTTTTCATGTACATGTGTATTGGGTTAAGAGGAATTTGTTAAGGCCTTCTCAGGAAATAAACTAGCACCCCATGGTATAAAGTGTATCTTTATAGGGTATCTTAAGGAAACAAATGGATAATACATTTAAAAACCCTTAGAAAAGAAAGTGATTTTCTCTCTATAATCCATCATTATGGAGAGGGAGAACAACCACAAGAAGTATAGTGGGAGAAATATTGACTTTGATGAAGTTGATTATCATGATACACAAGATTTTGTATATGAATAGATTATATAGGTCCCCATGGAATATGTTATTCCTAAAACCCAATTAATACATACGGGAACTAGATAGGTAAGATAACCACTAAGATATGTTTTTATATTCACTGAATATGGTGAATCGTTATTGCTTATAAATATTGAAGATCTCTCCAAAAAATATGTAGTAGAGACCTTGGAATGTACAATATGGAAAGATTCCATGAATTATAAAATGGATTATATGTATAAAAACCAATTTTGGGTTTTGGTCAATCCACTGGTTGATGAAAATCATGTTGTGTGAAAATATATATTCAAGAGAAAACTCTATATACAAGGTAAATTAAGTTCCAATAAAGAAAGGATAGTGGCTAAAAGGTTTAAATAGCATCAAGGAATTAAATATAATGAAAAAAATTCACCAATTTCCATGTTTAAATCCATTATAATTATATTTACTATGTATTCTTACCATGACTATGAAATTTGGTATATGGAAGTTAAAATGACTTTCCTTAATGGGACAATTTAGGAAGAAGTCTATATGGCACAACCAAAAGTGTTCATGACTCTTAGGGATTCTGAAAAGATATGAAAGTTTTAGAGAACCATTTATGGATTTAATAAAGCATCATGATCATAGAAAATTTGATTCAATGAAGTAATAAAAGATTTTGGTTTCATTAAGAACGAATTTGATCCATGTTTTTACAAGAAATTTAGTGAGAATCCGGTCATTATCCTAGTAGTATATGTGATTTAATATTACTTATTGGAAATTATATACCAATCTTATAGTCTATTAAGGATTGGTTAATTAAGTGTTTTTTATGAAGGACTTATGTAAAGCAGTCAATATTCTAGGGATTTTGATCATTCATGATATATCCAAGAGGCTTCTTGTATTAATTCAAGGTATGTACATTGATCATATACTAAAGAGATTTTGTATAGAAAAATACAAGAGGGGATTGGTTCTAGTGTCACATGGTGTGCATATTTTTAAGAAAATATATCCTTAGAAACAATAAGAGAAAGATAGAATGAGTAAGATCTTATATGCTTTGGCGATAGGATATATCATGGATTCCATGTTATGTATTATACTTGATGTTTCCTACGCACTGATCATGGTTGGGAGATATCAATATGATTGAGGTGAACATCATTGGTCTGTAATTAAGTATATCCTTAATTATCTAATAATAACTATGGATATGTTATCTGTGTGTGGATACGACAAGGATATTTTCATTTGATATTATATTGAATCTAGTTTTCAAATAGATCAAAGTGATCTAAATTCACAATAAGGATATGTTTTTAGTATCAATGGGAGACCTGTGAGCTGGAAGAGTTCAAAGCATCTAATTTTCATCAATTATTCAATGGATTCTGAGTATATAGTAGCTTTTGATACACCCAAATAATCTACTTTGATATGAAACTTTTTCTAGGATATTGGTGTGGAACCTATAATTAAAGAACCTATCACATTATATTATCATAATACAGTAGTAGTGGATCATGAAAAAGAGACAAGGTCACACCAATAGACAAAGAATATACTCCAAAAGTACCAACCCTAGAGGGATTTTTCTAAGAGGGGTGAAGTCATAGTAAGAAGAGTTTCAATGTAATAAAACATGATAGACCCATTGAATAAAGGACTGTCTTAATAGGAGAATGAGTATCATGTGAGAGATAGCAGATTGATATTTGTTAGTAGTTGGATCTAGTACAAGTGAGATTTTTTTGGAGTTAGTTCCCTAGAACCAACTTATGTATAATTTATGAGAAACTATATTCATTATTTTGAATAATAATAAACTCCTTATCACATCATGATTGTTATTCTACATGAAATAGTATGTTATAATCTCCTAAGAGTATTTTTCACACTGAAAGGTAATAAAAATTACCCGCTAGGATGAGAACCCAAAAGTGCCATGATAGCATTCTTAAATATATAATTTATAGCCGAATGAAATAATTTGAGGGACATAAATTATATAGGCTATCAAGTTTGGAGAATCATATGACTTTGAGGCACCTTCTCATGGTGTACACCCTTTATAATTTTCAATGTAAGAAATTATGAAAATGAGATATACTGGTAGGAAATGCATATTTATATGTGTCATTGTATGTTTCTATCTATGGAAATGTGTATTTATCCATTGAATTTACTATTGTTATTAATTGATATTATGAGTCATATACTTTGATGTATTGATGAAAACCATGATGGTATATGTTTGTGGTGAAGTAGGATACATTGGCTACATTATGATTAATATTTCATTAATGAATAATATAATAAAGGATTTTCCCCATCTGTTATTTAATGAAAGTTACTTTCCTAGGCCCTTTGATGGAAATGATACAGTTTAAATAAATTTATTTTCGTAGTGTTATGTAGGTGAGTTCAATTTATGAAAAATCAGAGAAAGATACATCGAGCACAAGGTTGATGACACCAACATGAAACCTTCCTGATTAGATATGTCATGATAAAGGAATTATATTACACAGTAAGAATCTATATGTGGTTTTCTGTTATTGTGATGTTAACTTCTTTCTTTATGGATAAATTGACATGTTTCTAGGCGTTAACCTTGGCCTTTGGTATTTCTTGCCTATTTACACTAAGAAATAGTCTTAGATGGTCACACACTAAATGTATCTAGAACTTTAGTTAAATAATAATAATATTAATTATTTAATATGTTGAATATATATTATTCTCACATGTAGTATAATAATTATTCATGTTTTCTTGATCCCATACATTTCATCATCAGTTATTCAAGAAAATATTCTATGAGAAGAATATTTAACAAATATTTATTTGTTATTTAGTGAATATAATATTTATTTATTTATTGGTGAATAATGTCATCATATTTATTTATTGAAGAAATATTCATTATTCAATGCTCGATAAATATTGTATAGGAATAGAAGACTGAGTTTAATGGTCCAGTGATAAATAATATATATTGAATATTATTTGAATAAATAATATTCAATTTAATTCACAATTTTAGAGAATGTTATGAAATGGTAATATTATTATTATTATTATAGACAATGGGTTCTGTATATATTACAAAAAATAATAAAGGTGCATGTGAAATTATTATTTTATTACTTTAATAGTATATAAAACCAATTATATTATTTTATTAAGGGTTTTTATTATATTGGTTGTGCATAATGAAATTGAGAGAGAATTATCTCGATATTATAGAGATACAACTCTCCAAGAATGTTCCCAAGAATTTAGATCAATCCTACTCCACCACCACTGTCATACTTGGAGATATTGAAGATAACCCTTCCTTGAAGAAATTCTTGGGGAGATAAAAAAACAAATCATGCAAGCATTAGAATTTAACATGCCAGTACCCTAAGATTCATATGGTGATGTTTAAAGATTATTGAAGAACATGTAGATCACTACTGGAGGGTATATACACTTGATTTCTAAAACTAATTGATGGTATGATGTATAGACATTGTCAAATTCATCAAAAAAATAATTCATCTCAAGGTAATTCTTTAATTATCTAAATTAATTATAAATAATTTGTGATGATCCTGTGCTTTGGTTCTAGCATTCAATCCTCAATTAGTCCTTGATTCAACTCTGTTGGTCATGATTTTTATCATCGATGAAAATCTCATATTAATCACTAATTATGGAAATAACTCAAGTTGGTCATGTTCTATCCGACACTTCTGCTACACCCAGAACATTTATAAAATTACTTTATTGATGTAGGATTATTATTCCTTATAACAAGTAAATATATTATATTCATTTTATTAAAATAATCATTCAATATACTATTTAATATGATGTTTCTATAATTTTTTACAATATATGCCTCATGTTAATAGATTTAATTAGTTTAATTATGTATAACAATTGGTATCTATATTGAATTTCATTTATATTTTGACCACTACAATGATATATTTATGTGATTAAAATGCATTACTGTATGTGTTATTTTAAAGGTATTTTCGTTGTTAACATGAAATTATGACATTTTACTAATTGTTAAATAATATTATGTTACTTAAATTTCACTCCAATGTTAATGGATAACGTTTTGGATGTTGTTCTTTAAAGTTGGAATGAATTTTGGACTTCTCATTATTACATGCGTAAACTACATTAATATGGTTACTATTCTCTATGATTTTTCCTTTTCAAATGTATAATGTATATTAACACAATTATTATAAAATGGAGCCCAATTATGATACAGATTTCATGGAAGTGGATTTATCTTTTTAGGTGTTCTCTGGATCATGTTGATGTAATGGACAATTTTAGATTTCACAGTTTCACTAAAGGTCAATCCTTAGAATTTTATTTTCTAGTTTTAGGAGATATTTTTTCATGGTTATTATTAATTTTGATTCTTATATCCCGTGTATGTGATTTTGTATATGTTCAAATTTTTAATAATTGAATTGGATGACTTTAGTAAAATTATTGAAGGCGATCTAGGTGAGTGAAAAGTTTCAAATTATTGTATTTTGTACCTTTAGCGATAAGGTTTAATTCTCCCATTTTCAATTTTCTAATGTTGTATATTATTAGAATTTTTATATTAATTTTTGTATTATATTATATTATAAATCTAGAATTTACTTGAGCATGACCTTTTTTTTATATTAATATTTATGATAAAATAATTTAAAAAAGGTACAGTACTATGAATTTAGATTGATAGAGGAATTGAACATATATATGTTTCTTCATGCCATGTGAGTAAAATCTTAAGCAATATCCTTGATTGGTATTCTAAGAAAGTATAAGTACATGTGATAAGGGAATTCTTTGACATCACCTATGTGGGTAATGCTTACATAACTCTGAATAATAGTGTGGGAAGTTGGATTCATGGTTATGTGACCAGAACTGAGTCAATTTATAATTTATCATGAGTTAAGAATATTTCCTCACAAGATTGACCCTTTTTGATATTTTTCCTTTCTACAAGTCCTATTGATCGTTCAGGTATAATATGGGTTAAAATTGATTAATTATTTATATGCATGTATATTAAAATTATTTAAAGTGAATACTTTTTCCCTAGTACATCATAAAAAATTTAATTTACATCATATAGTGTAACACTTCAGGGAATGTTCATTGTTATGATGATGATATCCTTCTTTACATGATTTAGTAAACTCAACGTCAAGTTTTGGTCTACTAAATTATATCATTTTATCCCTTTTAAATCCATGGAAATATACTAGATTAATTAGAAAATGTGTAAGGTTCATGTTCATATCAAAGACTCGCATGGATTCTAGATTTCCTTATAATCTAGAAGTGGCATTGAAGTAATTATAGGAAAATTGATATTTTTAAGTAGGCGATGAGATTTTAATTTTGATTAAAAACCTTAAACTTAAAATTGATAATAAAATATTTTTAAAAAAACACTTATCATGTTAAAAATGATTAGTTTTAAATGTATGTAATGAAATTATAAATACAATGAAGTTTTCATGAAAATATATTAAATGTATTTGTAAATATTGATTGCACAAAATACATTAAGCTATGGAATGAAAGTGAAATTTTGAACTAGGGGCATGGTATTGTAGTGGGAATACTAGTGGTGAATGTGGAATATTTCTTTGAGGTTTCTTAGGGGATAAAATATTTATGGTTAGGCTGGTTGTGTTTTAATTTCTATATTTTAACTATCATTAATTTTTCCTATTCAACTTCTATTTGATCATAAATTTTTGTTAAATCCTGCTATTATATTAGCTCTTATGAAATAAATTCTTAATTTACCCTCAATTTCATTTCATTTTCTATATAATTATCTCAATCTATTGAAGGGTAAGTGTTACTTATTAGAATTCTTGTATTACTAGTATCTTAGTGGTTGTGAGATTGTTTTTTAATTGACCATCAATTTCAATTTATTTTTTGTAGAATTATATACGGCACTTGAAGGGTAAGTTAATATTATTAACATTCTTAAAAAATATTCTTATAATGCTCATGTTTTTTTACTTGATCCTTTTTAATCACATGAAAACACTTCATGACAATATTTTCCAAACATATGTGAGAAGATTATGAATAATGTCATTTAAATTAGTTGTCCACTAATATAATTTGTCTATAAAAGGGTACATTCACTTCTATATAAATCTTTATGATTTTGGATCATATGAGGGAGTATATATAATTTAGAATATTGGGAAGGATATCTGTTATAGTGAAGTATATAACTCCCATGGGGTGGAGAGTGGGCACAAATAAAATAGTGCTCACCCTTTACCAATCCCTGCTGAAAAAAAAATCACAAAAGGTGTTGGAGGGAGGTTTAAAATATGTTCAAAGTCACATATTCAGTGTTTGAGAACAACCACATATAGACTATGAATTAGAAACATTTTTATCATTGTTTTAAGTCCTATGTATGATTGTTTTCCTAACTGTTTTTTTTCAAATGGTTTTCACTAATTATGAACTTTTTTTTATTTGTTCCAAGTAAAATATAATTCAAAAAAATAATTTTGTTATTATAATATAGTTCATCTTAATAGATAGATTCATATTCAATCAAAATTAGAAATTTTTTCTAAAATAGTATACAAGTAGTGTTCTAACAATACCTTGAGTAAGGTTTATAATTTATTTAAATACTACCTCATTTTTATATAGCATATAGCACTCATGTATTTAAGAAACATAAATTATTTCATTTTTTTATTCTCCTTTTTAGTCGATTAGTAATTTAGCAGCAGTAAGAGTATTTCTAAACATTCCTAAATGACTCAATATGCATGATCCATATCATGGATTAATTGAAATGTTGATATCATAATACAATATCTATTCATTTCTTTATGCAGTAGCTTCCTGAGAACTAATATCCCATGTCAGGCTTCATATAACTACGTTGTTCACTATTGTTTACATTTAGTGATTTCTATTATGAAATTGTTTCATTTCTCAAAGTCATAGTCTCCTCTATGTTACTCTAGTTAACACTATGTATCCTTCATTTCCTAGATTATTACCAGCTCGTGTGAGTAATTAAATGTTCTCAACTGTTTGATGACATGAATGATAAGTATTTATATGAAATTTATTATTTTTTATTTCAAAAATATCTTCATAACCCAATCATGATTTTGTGGGGGATAAGAGTTTTGATTCTCAAATGTTATGAATTTATTTGAATAATTACTCAAATTCATATAATATTGGAAAGAGTTTTGAAATTATGAATCTTGTATTACTAATCCTTTGGTCAGTTTTCTTGGAAGGAATTTTATTTTGATATAGAATTTTCTTTTTCTTTTTCATTTTCTAACACTTCATTACTAATGCTTTGACTATGCTACAAGTGTACCTTTATACTTATAGGAATGATAAATATTTCTTATTATTCAACATCCATTAAGACCAATACAAAGAATTCAATTACTGGATAAATAATTTTGGATTCAATGGCCTCTTCATAGATCACATATGCAGCCTACATAATTTTTGTATCCAATGATCACAAGGAACCTTGAATATTGCTTGAGATCAGATCCATTGACTCATCTTAAAAAATTTGAGGCAGAACACATTCATGTACCCCTTACCCTATTATAATATGAATACTTTTATTGATTTATTCATATATGAATTTGAATTCAAAGAAAATGGTTTTTTGAGATTTGATTTGTGTAAAGTTTTATATTAGATTTTATGAAGCATTTATGTATTGATCATCTGCATACAGAATTGGGATGAAATCCTTCTTTCTTCCAATTTGTGACTACTATAGATGATCGACACCATTGTGGACATTTCATGGTCGAGTGGGGTGAACTGAATGCATAGACCCCATCATTAGTTTAAACCATGATAATAGTTTTCCTCATACCAATCATAAACTAAATTTTTTCTTCTTTTATGTTAAACATTTTTTTTATTTTGTTTTTCTTATTATTGTATGTATTATTAGTTAAATTTTATCATTTAATTTAAAATTTTACTTTGATTGAAAATATTTTCTTGTTTTAGTTTCCAATAATACTAATTTTTTTAATCTTTCTTTTCTTTTAACCGTATATGCTTTTTCTACAATAATGTTGATGAATTTTTAATTAAATTGCATTAGGTGACAATGTTTTTGCTTCATTTATCTCCATTGAATCCATATGTCTCCCTCTAAAAATATCAATAGATTTAATATTTATAGTTATTTTGATCAATTCTCTTTGTTTTATTCAGACTTATTTTCATCTACATACCACCATTGTTTTTTATTTCATATTTTCATTTATAATCATTAGATTTATTATTTTTTAAATTGTAATATATTTTCAAGATGATGAGCATATGATGTAGATATGATATCATTGTTTTTTATTAATAATTTTCATTATAAAATTTATATGCATTGGTTCCTAGTAGTCACATGCCTATGTGGTAGATAGCTTATCATGAAAGGATGAATAAATGGAAAAAATTCCAAATATTTGGGTTTCATTTTCTTACAAAATCATCATAACCATTATATTCTTTCTAAAATTTTTCATCCTCGTCATATAACCTTTTAATGGAAGGGTATAGATTCCAATGTAGTATCTAAAGGTTTAAAAATAAGTCTAATGTAAATAATATCATTTGTAATAAATTTTTTTAATTTTAACTTTATGTTGTATATCATATTTTTGAATAGGATGACAAATGATTTAAAAATTAAAGAGTTCAAACTCATTGATTATATTATAATTTGTATGATGTTTTTGTTAGTTTGAAATTAAACTTGTACATTAAATTTTTTATATGTCTGGTGCTTTGAAAATTTCACTATTGGTTATTGGGTTTCCGGTGGAATTCATTTTACCGATTGTTATATACCATTGGGTTATTAATAGGATTAATGTGATGGGTGATTCTTCAAGGGTACATGATGTTCATATATATGATTTTTTCATGGGCCCTTCTAGGAAGTGGATTTGAACTCAACTCAAAAGCTAGCAGTCCCATATATAATCAAAGATATTATTATTCATGTAATGTCCTACCTTATTTATTTTTGTTTTCTTCATTCCTATTTTGTGAGTTTATTTTATGAGTTTGTGTTTTATTATTTTTTTGTTTTATGTAGGTCCTGGTGATGGAAATTAGTGTTGTTGACTTTACATAAGCTTCAGGACCATCCTTATATCATTCAAAATGTAGAACCCAAATATTTTTGACATTGTTTTGATGTGTTTTTTTTATCTATGTGTTCCAAGACATGGTTCACTGTTTTTTCTTATCATTGGTTTTGGTGATTATTTTTTATGTTTATGGATCATCTTTATGGTGGTCATTATTGAAGTCATTTTTTTCAAATATTGGTCACAAATTTTTACTACTCATAAAGGTTCATTGGTAGTGGATCATATTCAAGGAGTTTCTATTCATAGTTGTAGTGTGGAAAACCAAAAAAATTTAGAATAAGTGGCATTTGATGCCAGTTTCAATGCCTAAGTTAGATGCATGATTGGTGGAAATAGTTCCTCCATTTTTTTGGCTTATAAAGAAAGTATTTAGAGGGCCTTGATTTTGTACCATGGATTTTGTGTAACCATGGTTTGGTGGAATGAATAAAATAATATCATAGAATCAAATTCATGTCCATAGTTTGGTGGTTCTATAAAAGTATTTTTTGGTTCTTATATACTATATTTTGGATCTCATTGGTATGGTTTTAGTTATTATATAATAAATATCATAATTATATCTTATATAATTAATTTAATAAATATAATATAAAGTATTACCGGTAGATATTTTAATAATATCACATAATTTTTCCATCAAAAATAATTTATATATAGATATTATTTTTCAATATTGGTATTATCAATAGGTAAATATTTTATATAAAAATGTTGGTAAAAATTTAGACTAAAAAATATATTATCTATTGGTATTATTATGATTGTAATAGAACCTTTTAATCTATTTCAATAACATTTAGTGATAGAGTTTTTACCAAAATTTAGTGATAATGACATATATTTTTGCCTAAAAATAATTGATAGTTGGGGTGGAAAGAGTTGATAAAAGGGGGTGGACTTGAGCAAGGTCATGGGGTGGGAATGGAGGGATCACATAACATTGATAAAGTGGTGGGAGAGTGATGATAAAATGGCTGGGTAAAACAAAAAATAATAACAAATATTTTTTGAAATTTATCGATGTTTTTCAAGTACTGATAAATTCTCCCTTTATCAGTGAAAAAAAGTGTTGCCTAGGGGGCATAAAAAGCAGTAATAATAGGGATTGAAATAATTGATAAATGCATGGTGATATTAAGAAAGTCTATTGGGTAGGCATGTGGGGGCGCACATAGAACAGATAAAGGGAGGGGGAAGTGTTGGTTTAAGGGGTAGGTTTATCAAAAAATATTTAAAAAATATTTTTTGAATTTTATCGGTGTTTTTTAGAATTGATAAATACACCCTTTATCTATGCTAAAAAAGGCACTAATAAAGACACATGTTATCAGTACAAGAGAAAAACAGTAATAAAAGTATCATTTATCAGTGTTAAAAAGATGCAATTATAACGGTGGCCTTTATCAACACTTTTTTTAGTGGTGGTAAAGGTTGCAGTATTTTAAGGGCATTTAGCCTGTTTTTTATTTTTACTATTGATAAAGTACATTTTGAGCACTGACTATACGGGTTTTCTATAGTATTGGGTATCTAAAAACTGAATTTAAAAAAACTTAATGCATTTAAAAAAATTATTTTTGGTTAGTAAAAATTTTATTTGGTTAATATCCAAATTTTTTAATTGGTTTTGTTTATTAATTTTAATAACTGAAAATTGAAAAATGATTGGATTTATAAGGGATGAAAAATAGTGCATTTATCAATGTTAAAAAACACTAATAAATCTACCCATTATCAGTGCTAAAAAAATGATGATAAATGTGGTATTTATCAGTACTTTTGTTAGATGTTTTAAAGGTTGTGTGCTTTTAAGGACACTTAGATAGTTATATATTTTTAGTGATGAAAAAGTTCTTTTTAAGTGCTGACTGTACTGGCTTCTATAGTAGTGGGTATCCGAAAACTGAATAAAAAACTAATTTGTTATACTAAAATGATTTTTTGTTAGTAAAAAAATTATTTGGCTAATATTTGATTTTTTTTCATAATTAATTTTAATAACCAAAAATTGAAAAAGTAAATGAATTTATGTTTTTTTTTTATATAATATTTTAAATAACCCTTGAGAATGATTATAACCATAAAAAACAATAAATTTTTGTTTATAAATTTCTGTTTTTTTTAAAATATTTTTTTTATAAAACTTAAGGATTGATATATGATTTTGAGTTTTTTATCAAAAGAGTTAGGATGGTAATGTTTTTAATATAATGGTTAACCAAAAACTGAAATAAATATAACATAATGGTTAGGAAAAATTAATAACCAGAAATGAAAAATTAATAAAAATAGTGATTGGATTTATTTATTGAAATTTTAACTAAAAAACATATGGTTATCGATTCCAGATATATCTATTAATGAATGATAAATTTTATCACCCCTATATGCACGTAATAATAAAAAACAATAACAATAAATTTAATATATTTTCAAAACTCAAAATTTAATATATTATATTTATTTTACTTTATATTTACATATTAACTATAATTGTTTCTTAATAAAACTTTTAACATTATAAATACAACCTAAAAATAGATATCCCTGACTTGTTATATGTGTAGGTGTGAGATTTGAAGGATAGTGTGCAGGTGAAATATGGGAAACTCTCCTAGAGGGTTCGGTTGGTCATTCGGGTTAAGGTCTAAATAAAATTGAACCATATTGGGTACAAACCCAAGTCCCACATTAGATTTCACCATGGATAGTGGCTCGCATATAAACTCATATGAGCAATTCCTCTTATCACCCATGGGTTTTAGGATGGAACATCTTAAGGGCCTATGTGATGGGCCTGAAAGGATTAGGGCTAGAGGAAATCAATGCCAACAAGTTGTATCAGAGCCATGGTGCAACCCAAGTGTGATGTAGGGTGGATTATTCCCCAAATCAATTTGACAATGATAGTGGTTTCTCATTTGAAGTATGTGAATATATGGTGCCTTTTGTCAAAATTATTCCTGGTAGTGGTGATGATGAGAAAACGGCAGTGCAAGATGGTTGGATCTGATGCGTTATTATTGAATGGGAGGCCCAATTGTGTGGTATTTAGTTTGATAGGAGGATTTTTGAGTGAAAACCCAAGTCCCGTATCAGATTTTACAAGTATTATGGGTCACATATAAGGTTGGATGGGAAATTCCTCCTATCACTCATGGGATTTGGGGTGGAATCCCAAAAGAGCCTATGTGATGGGTCTAAAAATCCTATGGATGATGTAAATCAATCCCAAAAATATGGTGAAGCTGGTACATGTGATTATTGAACTGTCATAGAGGATTAGTGGGTGACTACAAGGTATCATGATAGAGTGATAAGTTTCTCATTTTATGGGTCCCAATTAATTAGAAATAAATTTATCATTTCCTAGTGATTACTAAGATTTCCTGGAGGATGGATCCCCTAACATCACTCCCATGGTGTCACATTCCATCATGTGTGGTGTCTCTGTTTGAAGCTGCAATTTCATCCATTCCTCTAACCTTGTTTTTTCTCAGCCAAGATGCTCATCCTTGTATTTATATCTATCTATATATAGATATTTATATATTTTCTAAATATAAAATTGAATTGATCCCCTTCACTAAAACACCAAAACACCATCACCCCTGAATCTTACCCATTTCCTCATTCTCCTACTCCTTGTCTCTATTTGAAGCGGCATTTTCATCTTTTCTGGTCTTCTAGTTGTCTCAATTTATAGGACACTATTTTCTTTCCGTCATATATTTCATCTCCTCCAAAACAACAATTCTCTACACTTATTATTTCTCATGTTCAGTTCTCCACTCACTCGACAATGGATAATAAGTATGAAAGTAACCTTAAAGGCGAGATGACCCAGGGAAGGAAGCAAGCCAGGTAGCTATAGGCCCACATCACCTCCCCTTAGCCTGTTGGGAACCTCCTTAATTGGTGAACATGATTCAAGACCATATTTCTTGATATAAATGAATTAAAACACTGGTCAAAGACATTTCTTTCTTAGGGTTACATTGTGTGATGCGAACGGTTTTTTTATAAAAGGAGGCATCACCTGGTTTCTTCCACACACCGACACACGAAGAGAAAATTCCAATTTAGTGATCATATTTGTTTGACGATCATTTTTATTCAGACTATTGATCTCTACCTTTGATCTACTATTTTATCTTAGTATCATTTTTGAGATCCCACTAATCATTGGGAGTCTCTACTTTGTACTCTTAATTTTTAATGGATCTATCATTCTATACTAGGTCCCTTGGTTTTCTCCCTCATTGGGTTTTTCCATGTTAAAAATTTCTGGTGTCAGTATTTATTTTAGGCACGTATATTTTTAAGTTACTACCCATCCACTTTTATTTTTTAGGAAATAATTTTTTCCACTGCACGTTCACTTTTCTATTGTTTGTGAGTTCATCACTTTTCATCTTTCCCAACATCTATTATAAAAGGGTTTGGTTTTAATTTCATATTTATTATTGAAGCCAATTATAGTTAGATGATTGTGTTGAATGGTATCAACTACCATATGTGGTGACTAAAAATGAAGGATATGTTTTTTCCAAGCGAATACATGTTTTATTGTTTACTACCCAGAAGAAAAAAAGGATTTTAGATAAAGGATTGGAATTTGAGCATGAGATGGTTTGTGGTTTCATTTACCAATGGGTCAAAGATAATGTGATGAACCATATTTTTAGCATCTCTCATGATAGAACTTTGTGGGAGAATCTTGATACTACCTATGCTTCCAAGACAGGAAACAATATGTTATTTCTTCTCAATCATATGATGAATTTGAGGTACAAAGAACAGACACCTATTTATGACTATTTGAGTGAAATCAGGGATGTTTTGATCAATTTTTCAGTATCATTATTAATTTTAAAGATGAGGTTTTAGTGCTTTTTTTGCTTAATACCTTACCCGATTCTTGGGATAATTGTTAATCTAACCAGTAATGCTCTTAATGGGGCTATGACATTCAGTTTTGTTAATTATTATATTTTGAATGAAGAGGTCCAGATACATACTCAGTAGAAATAGTATATAGGGATTTTAATCACAAATAATAGGGGGAAAGTTGGGAAAAAAATTAGGGGAAAAGCAGTTGAGGTAAGAGAAAAGGTAGAAGAAAATATAGATAAAATAAGAGAGAATTTTAATGTCCTCATTGTAGTAAGAAAGGTCATGTTAATAACTTTTGTTATCAGCTGAAAAGATAACATAGAATGAAGGAAAATTAGCAGAAGAAAAATGGTGATGGAGATAATCATATCGTCATCTCTATAGGGGTGATCTCTTTATTTTTTATGACTCCATTAATATTGCTTATGATGATTATTACTAGGTTGTTTATAGTGCTGAATGTTTTAATGTGACAATGAGGAATGAGATCTTTACATCCAACAGACATAGTAATTTTGGGATTTTGAAGATGGGTAATGATGTAAATGATGATGTTGTAGGTATTAAGACCATTTATTTAGAGACTAGTTCATGAAGTAAGTTGATTTTTAAGAATTTTCGACATGCGCTAAAGGTTCACTTGAATCTCATTTCTACCAGCATTCTTGATGATGGAGGGTTTATCAGTATTTTGGGTGATTTCCAATGGAATATTTCCAAGGGTTATTTGATTATGGATTGAGGAAATAAGTAGTCATGTTTTTTACTGGACTAGAGATTCTATTTATTGTGATACTACTTGCATTATTGAGTGAAGTGTTTCATTCAAGTTATGGCATAAGAGGCTTAGTCACATTAATGATGATGGTCTTGGTTGTTTGGTCAAGATAAATATTCTTCCAGATTTAAGGAGTGTCAAATTGGACACATGCAATCAAGGTATGGCTAGAAAACTGAGCAAGGTCAGTTTCAATATTCATCCTTTACACAAGAAGTCATAGGTACTTGAATTAGTACATTCTGAAATTTTTTGTAATTTTAAATCTAATACTTTTAGTTGTGGTCTTTATTTTGAAACATTTACTGATGAATAATCATGTAAGCTTTGGGTTTAAGTTTTGAATTCCAAAGTTCAGGTGCTCATTGTTTTTTAAGAAATTTTAGGTTTTTTCTAAGAGGGAATCTTGTAAGAAATTTAAATATATTTTCACAGATAATGGGGGTGAGTATTGTGGTCCATTTGATCAGTATTATAGGCAATAAGATATTCAGCATCCGAAGACACCTCCTAAGATACCATATATAAATGGTGCAGCTGAGTGGATGAACAGGACTTCGTTAAAAAAGATTGTTGTTTTATTTCAGAAGAAAAGTTTCCTGGACATTGTTTGGGAGAAGATTTATTTACTACTATATATATTATCAATTTAACACCTATGGTTTCTTTGCAGATAGACACTCCTGACATGTTTTGGTATGAAAAAGAGATCAGGTACGACCACTTGCGTGTTTTTGGTTCCAAGGCTTTTGTTAATGTTCCTAGAGATGAGAGATCCAAGATCGATAGTAATTTGTGACCGTGTATTTTTATTGGGAATAGAAATGATTAGTTTGGGTATAGGTTATATGATCCTAATTTGAAGAAACTTATTCTAATTCATGATGCATTGTTTAAGGAGGATCTAACTATTGTAGATATTGATAAAGGAGAAAAATATACTTCTCCAACTTCTGATGGCTTTGTTATTCTTGAGCTAAGTTCTGATTAACATTTACCTCATATTGTTGATTCTTATTATCATGTTGATGTGTAGAATGATGTTTATGGTAAATAAGTTGGATTTTATATTTTTTATGCACCTTTGGTTTCTGATTATCCGGTTCAATGGAGTTATTAATGAACCTGCAGTTCCACTCTGGAGGTCATCTCGACATCATACTATTTCTACTCAGTATTCAGCTGATGAGTATGTGCTCCTCATTGAAGGGGGAGAACCAGAATCTTTTGATGAGGTAACGGGAAGTGAACAGAAGGATAGATTGGTTAGGACAATGGATGATGAGATGACATCATTGCATGACAACCATAATTTTGAGCTGGTGAAGTTACCTACAGGTAAGATATCTTTTCAAAATATTTGGATTATCAAATTAAAAATAAAGATTTCAGTTTTGTTCCGTAATACAAGGCAAGGTTAGTTGTTAAAGTCTTTCGTTAGAAGATAGGTATTGATTTCGATGAGATTTTTCACCTATTTTAAAAATGTATTCCATTCAAGTTGTTCTTGGTTTGGATTCTAGTTTGGATCTGTAGATTGAGTAGATGGATGTTAAGATAGATTTCCTCCATGGATATTTAGAGGGGAAGATTTATATAGAGCAGTCAGAGGGTTTTTTTGAAATAGGTAAAGAGAATCATCTCTGCAGGTAAAAGAATAGTTCGTATGGTTTGAAGTAATATTTGTTGCAGTGGTATAAGAAGTTAGAATCTATCATTTTTCATCAAGGTTTTGGGAATACATCTTCTGATCATTGTGTTTTTGTTCATAAATTTACTGATGATGATTTTATTATACTGTTTATTTATGTTGATGATATTCTCATTATTGGTCATGATGCTTCTAGAATTGACAGATTAAAGAAGGATATTTGTCAGTCTTTTGTGATGAAAGACTTGGGGCCAATACGACGGATTCTTGACATGTTGATCTCTCATGACAGGAAGACTGTGAAATTGTAGTTATCAATGGAGATAGATATTGATAAGGTTCTTTAAATATTTTCTATGGATAGAGTGAAAGTGATTAGTACTCCTCTTTATTTACATTTTAAACTCAGTATCATTCAGTCACCTTCTACTGATGAAGAGATAGAGGATATGTAGCACATAACTTATTCATCTATTGTTGGTTGTTTGATGTATGTGATGATATGTACTAGACCTAATATAACTCATGCAGTTGGTGTGGTAAATTGTTTTCTATCTAATCTAGGTAGAGAGAATCGGAGAAAAGTGAAGTATATATTTTGTTACCATTGTGGTACTTCTGATCTAAGATTGTGCTTTGGAAAAGGGGAATCCATGATTTGTGGCTTTATAGATTCATATATGGTAAGAGATATTGGTTTGTGGAAGTCTACTTTAGGCTACTTGATCACATTTTCAAGGGAGTTGTATCTTGGAACTCTAGATTATAGAGATGTGTTTATTTATCTAAAATAAAGTCAGAGTTTAATGTAGCTATAGAGGTGTGTAAAGAATTTTTGTGGCTGAAAACATTTATTCAAGAGCTCAATTTTAATCTGGTCTGGTATGTTTTATTTTGTGATAGTTAGAGTGCTATTTGTTTGGTAAACAATTTCACTTTTCATGGTAGGTTGAAACATATCGATATTCGGTATCATTGGATCTACAACATCCTTGATTTGAGATAGTTAGAGCTTGAGAATATCCACATTGATGACAATGAGTCTTACATGTGGGCCAGGAGTTTACCCAAAGAAAAATTTGATACTTGCCAAATGATTTCAGGGTTAGCGGTGATCCAAACATGAGAATATCCATGAGAAATTTGGTTCAAGTTTCTTTCTTGGGGTTACATTGTGTGACACAGACAGTTTTGTTATAAAAGGAGGTAGCACCTAGTTTCTTCAACACACCAACATTCAGAGAGAAAATTCCAATTTGGTGATCAGCATTGTTTGATGATAATTTTTCTTCAGACTGATGCTCTCTGCCTTTCATCCACTGTTTTATCTAAGTATCATTTTTGACATCCCACTAATTTTTTAGATTCTCTTATTTGTACTCATAATTTTTAGTAGATCCCTCTTTCTAGATTAGGTCCCTTGGTTTTTTTTCCTCATTGCCTTTTTCCATGTTAAAAATTTCCAATGTCAACATTTATTTTCTACACATATATTGTTGGGTCACCGCATATCTACTTTTTTTGGAGGGAAAGAAATTTTTCTGTTTCACATTAGCTTTTCTATTGTTTACAAGTTCATCTCTTTCCATCTTTCCCAATACGGTATCCCATGAAGCAACCTTATTCCTTCTCTAAAATATCCTCATGTCTTACCAGATGGTGTTCGGCATCCTCAAAGACACCCTAGACTCCTATGGAAGAGGGGTCACCACACCATGACAATTTTCAACCCATGAGGGGTGGTGGTCACAGCAACCCATGACCACCATACTAAAACAAAATTTATTATTTAATAGTGTGAGGGGTGGTGGTAGCAGGAACTACTACAGGTGCACCAACCGCTCGGTCCAGGGTTGTCTTTCCGTGAAGTAGAAAATAAGAGCATATAATCCACAATAATGAAAATTGGATACAAGAACAATCAGTGGACATTTCATTGGTTATCCCGAGAAATTAAAGGGTGTAGACTGTATTGTCATAACCATAGTATGAGAATTGTTGAAACTAGAAATGCTATATTTATCAAGAATGGTGAATCCAGGGGGAGTGAAGTTCCAAAAAATGTGGAAATTAAAAAATTTATAATTCAAGTTTCATTTTCCTGTATTCTAACATCACATGTTGTTGATCCTCAAATTATTACATCACAAAATAATCATGTTGAACAACAGCAGAATTTTTCCCAAATTCAAAATGAAGAAATAGTTGAAGAACCACAAGAAATAGTGTTAAGATGATTTCAAAGGGAAATAAGGTTAGAAATTTCTAATGAATATTTGGTATATCTACATGAAATAAAAAATTATCTTAGCATTGATAATGATCTATTTTTATATTCTCAAACCATTAAGTGTGATAATTCTGATAAATGATTAGATTCCATGAAATGTGAGTTGAATTCCATGAAACAAAATCAATTATGAGGCCTTATGGAATTTCCTGAAGGATGCAAGAGTGTTGTGTGTAAATGGGTCTTCAGAGAAAAACATGACTCTCTTAGTAACCTTGAACGTTACAAGGCCAGAAGTTTTTCTTAAGGAATCACTTAAAAGGTTGGTATAGACTATAAGGAAACCTTCTCACCAGTTTCAAAGAAAGATTCTTTCAGAATTATTATGGTATTGGTAGCTCAGTATGATTTAGAGTTACATCAAATGGATGTTAAAACAGCCTTTATAAATGGAAGATGTTTACATGGATCAACCAATGGGTTTTCCATTGAAGCAAAGGAACACATGATATGCAAATTAAAGAAGTCCATATATAGACTTAAACAAGCTTCCTGAAAATGGTATATAAGTTTTAATGATGAAATTGTATCTTTTGGATTTAAGGAAAACATTATTGATCATTGTATATATCATAAGATCAGTGGGAGTAAATTTATATTATTGATTCTATATGTTGATGACATATTTCTTTCTAGAAATGATCTTGATCTATTATGTGAGACCAAGAAATTCCTCTCTAATAATTTTGTAATGACAGACATGGGAGAAGCCAAGTATGTGATTGGAATAGAAATATTCCATAATAGAACTCAAGGTTTATTGGTATTATCTCCAAATTTATGCATCAATAAAATTTTAGAGAGGTTTACAATGGAAAATGTTCATCATCACCATTTCCAGTTCATAAAGGAGATAAATTTAGTCTCAATCAATGTCCCAAAAATGATTTGGAATGAACATAGCTGGAAGAAATTCCTTATGCATATATTGTTAGAAGCTTGATGTATGCTCAAACATGTATAAGTCCAGATATTAGCTTTACAGTTGGTATTTTGGGAATATGCCAAAGCAATCCTAGATTGGATCATTGGAGAGCTACAAAAATGTTTTACGATATTTGCAAGGAACAAGGGATCTCATGCTTGCCTATAAAAGATCCAATGATCTTGAGATGATTGGATACTCTGATTCAGACTTTTTCGGCTGTTTTGATACAAGAAATTCCACTTTTGTTTATGTGTATCTTCTAGCTGAAGAAGCAATATCATGGAAAAGTGCAAAGCAATCGGTTATAGCCACTTCAACCATGGAAGCTGAATTTATGGCATGCTTTGAAGCTATAATTCAGGGTATGTGGTTGTGGAACTTAATTTCAGGACAAAGAATTGTCTACTGTATCGCCAAGCCCTTGAAAAATTATTGTGACAATACCACAACAATATTCTTTTCCAAGAATGACCGATATTCAAATAGTGTTAAACACTTGGAATTAAAGTACATTGCAGTTAACGAGGATGCTCAAAAATGTAAGTTGTCAATTGAACATATTAACACAAATCTTTTGATTTCCAACCCTTAGATGAAAGGGTTGCCACCCAAGACATTTATTGGACATGTTAAAAGTATGGGCACTGTCACTGAGTAGGTTTCACTGTATGTATTGACTATTATGAATATTACAGTTGACACTTTGACTTATAAATATTTTGATAATGTTTCTTGTTTTTCAATAAGTATACATGATTAAATTGATTAATGATAGCAGACATAGTCTTTAATAAAGAAAAAATCATTGGCCCAATTATATATATATCGTTTTTATTATGATAGGGAAAATGTCCTTATTGTAGTACATGAATGAGAGTATATTAATAGAGAATATACAACTGCCATGACTCATGTGGACATTATTCTTTATTATGATGATTGTTGTATACATGATAGAATAGATAAATGCGCATAATGACCGATTAAATATTAAACATCATAAAGTAATATCACATGAGTTTAGTGGGATAATGTTTGAATAACTCACGTCGTATTTTTTTAATATTATTATAATGAAGAAGTATATCAATTCCACTACGGAAACGATAAAAATAATTTTAAGTGAGAGAAAATAAAGGATACTAAAATCTAGAAGATTCAATGGATCAAGTTATGTCTTATTTTATTGGAATTTTATTTATCTATGTGATAAACACCGATTTTAAACATCCTAAATTAAATGAAATTAATTTACAAGAATCTCATAAGAGTCTATGTGATGGGTCTCAAATCATAGGGTTGAAGTAAATCAACCCCAACAATATGTTTAGGTTGGTGCAGAACTGTGGTGGAGGATCAGTGGGGGACTACAAGGCATCTCGCTGGAAATTTTTTTTTCTTTTTATGGGTCCACATTAATTTTAAATAAATTAAGCATTTCCTGGTGATTGGTGAGCTGTTTCGGAGGATGGATCCCCTTCCATCACTCCCATGGTGTCACATGCCATCATGTGTGGCGTACGTCTCTATATGAAGTTGCACTTTCATCCATTCTTGGACCATGCTTTTTCTCTCTCAGCTAAGATCCTCCTCCACGTGTATATATAAATTCCAAATATAAAAGGTACTTTATCCCCATCACTCCAACATCATAACACATGTGACCCTGAATCTTACCCATTTCTTCATTCTCCTCCTCCTTACGGTCTCTATTTGAAACTGCTTTTTCAGCTTTTCTGGTCTTCTAGTTGTCTCTATTTACAGGACAGTTTTCTTTCTTCCATATCTTTCATCTCCTCCAACACGCTAGTTCCCCACACTTCTTATTTCTCTTCTCCAGTTCGACTCTCACTCGGTAATGGATAACAAGGATGAAAGGATCCTCGAAGGCCAGCTGACGCAGGGAAGGCAGCTAGCCAGGCAGCTACAGGCCCACATCACCTCGTGAAAGCTTAAGTTTCAAGTAGGCGGTTTTGAAAGCTTATAAATTATTTTTCATGAACATTTTTTATGAAATTATTTTTTTATCAATAATTGATTATATTTTTAATGAATTTTTAAAGTTTTGTTTATATTGGTCTTATGGTTTATATTTTATAGTCTTTCAAAGTCACGTACTTGAAACATTTTTAATTTTCAGGTAGGTGGTTTTGAAAGCTTATAAATTATTTTTCATGAACATTTTTCATGAAATGATTTTTTTTTTCAACAATTTCTTATATTTTTAATGAATGTTTAAAGTTTCGTTTATATTGGTCTTATGATTTATATTTTATAGTCTTTCAAAGTCACGTACTTTAAACATTTTTAACTTTCAAGTAGGCGGTTTTGAAAGCTTATAAATTATTTTTCCTAAACAATTTTTATGAATTATATATATAAATAAATATATAAACAAAAAAAAATAAAAAATAAAAACAAAATTTTCTAAAATGATAATTTTTACAATTTTTATGAATTATATATATAAATAAAAATATAAACAAAACAAAAAATCAAAACAAAATTTTAAAAAATAATAATTTTTTTTGTTAGGTGAAAGGCGGAATCCTCCTGAACATTTTTTATGAATTATATATATAAATAAATATATAAACAAAACAAAACAAAACATAAAAAAATCAATTTTTTTTGTTAGGGGAAAGGCGGCATTGCGGGTGTCGCCTTTCAGCCGCAGTGCAAAGGCGGCAGCCACGATGACGCCTTTCACCCGATATGAAAAGGCGGCATCGCGAATGCCGCCTTTGTGGTGCATTTTAAAAAAAAATTAACCTAACCGTTTTCTGTAAAAAAAAAATTAAAACATATAAAAAAACTCTCTGGTTGTGTCTATTTACATGACACTTTGCTTTCCGTCATATCTTTTATCTCCTCCAACATGCCAGTTCCCCACACATGTTATTTCTCCTCTTCAGTTCGCCACTCACTCAGCAATGGAGAACAAGGATGAAAGGAGCCTCGAAGGCCAGCTGATGTAGGGAAGGCAGCTCGCCAGGCAGCTACAGGCCCACATCACCTCCCCTCTTCCTCTCTTGAAGCAACCCGATTCCTGCTCCGGAATATCCTCATGTACTTCCAGACGGCGCTTGACATCCTCAAAGATGCTTGGGCCTCCAGCGGAGGAGGGGCCACCGTGCCACAACACTCTGCCAGCGACACCCCCTGGAGTGAAGCCCCTAGAAATTGGTGACCACCATACTAAAACAAAACAGAACAAAACAACCCCCCTATTGACATATCTTACTGAATTTCAGAAAAGCTTTACCACGTTGGACGCAGCGAGTGCGGGTATGCATTGAGAACGGGCAAGAAGGGCCAGTGGATGAGTATAGATGGAGGAAATATGGGCAGAAGGACATTCTATGTGCCAAATACCCCAGGTTTGGTTTTACCGTTAGAGTTTATTCAACTGCATAATCGGCGCACCTTCACCTTACATTATTTTTGTTGGCTATACAAGTCAAGAAATATGAGAGGAATAAAAAATGAATAAGAAGAAAAATTGGTACACAACACAAAGGAGATTTCAAGCTTTGTATTTCACAATATTTTCATACTATAATTACATCAATTTATAGACCCACAACATTAAATACAGAGAATCTATGTTGGTACAAAGAAAGACCAAAAACATTAAATGCAGAGCATTTATCACGGTACAAGGAAAGACCAAAATATTAAATGCAGAGCATTTATGATGGTACAAAAAATACCAAAATATTAAATATGGAACATTAAATTCATTCAAAGAAAATAAATGGAGGTGGACCCATGGAAGAGAAAAAAAATGTACAAGTAATAAATGACGCCAGGGGAAACAATGTGGGCAGCTTTGACTCATGGTTTTTGTTTTCAATTCCAATACTCCCCTTCAAAACAAAACCGGCTTCATTCTGAGCATCGTTCTGAGTTTTTTTAATACATCTATCGGTAATGCCTTTGTGAAAATATCAGCCACATGTTCCATAGTATGAAAATATTCCAATTTTATCGTTTTCTGCTTCACATGATCTCTCAGAAAATGGAATCGGGTATCAATATGTTTGATTCTTCCATGCTGCACCAGATTTTTGGAATGTTCAATTGTCGACTTTTTATCCACATATATCACTGTGGATCTATCCTGCAGATGCTTCAACTCCTTCAGAATATTTCTCAACCAGATTCCTTCACAAACAGTGGATGACGCTGCCACGTACTCTGCTTCACATGTAGACAAGGCAACCGCACTTTGCTTCCTTGAATTCCACGTGAAAGTAGTCGATCCAAGAAAAAATACATAACCAGTGGTGCTTTTTCTTTCATCTTGGTCGCCTCCTCAGTCACTGTCTGAGGGTATGTTTTTCCTCTAGCCAATGTGACTCTTTTGGGGCTTCCATGTACCTTCTTAGAAGCCCAACACTATAGACAATATCAGGCCTTGTGATTGTGAGATACCACAGGCTTCCAATTAGACTTTTGAACAGATTCAAGTCAACACTTCTTCTTTCTCCATCTTTTGTCAGTTTTAAGCTCATTGCCACAGGTGTGTTTACAGAATTGCAATTAGCCATCTTGAATTTTTCAAGCAACTCCTTAGCATACCTCTTCTGAGAAATATAGATGCCTCCATGTTGTTGCTTTACTTCTATGCCCAGAAAGAAGGACATGATACCTATGTCAGTCATCTCGAACTCCTTGAACATAGCCTTCTTGAAATCATCGAACATCTGTTGACTATTCCTTGTAAATAGAAAAATCGTCAACATACAAGCATGCAATGAGTATATCGCCACGATCATTCTTCTTGATGTAAACTGCATGCTCATATGGACATTTGGTGAAGCCGTTCTCTCGAAGATAGCTATCAATGCGTGCATTCCAAGCACGAGGAGCCTGCTTCAACCCATAAAGATATTTCTTCAGTCGATACACTTTGTCTTCCTCCCCTTGCATAACAAAGCCTTCAGGCTAGTCTACATAGACCTCTTCCTCTAGAATTCCATTCAGGAATGCAGACTTTACATCCAATTGGTAGATCATCCAACTGTGATGAACAACAAGGGAGATAATCATCCTCACAGTGTCAAGGCGAGCAACCAGAGCGAAGACTTCTTCATAGTCCACCCCATACTTCTGTTTGTACCCCTTTGCTACGAGCCTTGCCTTGTAGCAATCGATTTCACCATCAGTATTCCGCTTGATCTTGTACACCCATTTAACACCAATGGTTTTTTGGTTATTAGGAAGTGTGGTCAGCTCCCATGTGTCATTTTTCTATATGGCATGAATTTCTTCTCCCATGGTCATTCTACAACATTCTTCCCTCGTGGCTTCCTGAAACGTCAGAGGATCATGATCTGCATATAGGCAAAAAATATTTACCTCTTCAATTTGTTCATAAATGTCACTTAAGCTTTTCATCTTTATGGGTGTCATGGGTGAGGATGAGCTCACCAAATTTTGACTTGATGGAGTCCTTTCAGGAGTGATGGAATGTCCTTCTGGACTCCTGTGTACTGACAATGCGCCCGAGGAAGGTGTTACTGGCGTTTGCTCTTGATGATCATGCCTTTCTTCTGGATCTTCTGTTTCGACTGGAATCTCTTTGTTTGGTTTTTCATCATTCCATTTCCAAGCTTCTTCCTCACTAAAGACCACATATATACTCACCACTAATTTATTGGTTAGTGGATTATAGAGCTTATAGGCTTTAGACTCTTCACTATAGCCGATGAAGATGCACTTTTCACCACGATCATCAATCTTCCTTTTTCTCGCTTCTGGAACTTGAGCATAGGCAACACACCCGAATATTCTTAGGTGTGCTACGCTCGGTTTTTAGCCACTCCATACCTCTTGTGGTGTCAAGTTTCTGACACTTTTTCTTGGACACCGATTGAGTGGATAGGCAGTACATGCCACTGCTTCTGCCCAGAAGTTCTTTGGCAAGCCTTTCTCCTTCAGCATGGTCCTCATCATATCGAGGATGGTGCAGTTCTTCCTTTCTGCAATTTCATTCTGTTGTGGCGTGTAGGCAGCAATATATTGTTGCTTGATGCCTTGTTCCCTGCAAAAATCTTGAAATGCATTTGAAGTGTATTCTCCACCTCTTTCAGATCTGAGAAATTTGATTCTATAACCACTTCCAGCTTCAACACGAGATTTGAACATTTTAAAGATCACAAATGCATAAGATTTTTCTTTGATACAATACACCCGGAGTTTCCTGCTAAAATCATCAATGAAGGTAATAAAATACTTATTACCTCCAAGTGAGGGTGTTTCAAGCGGTCCGCAGATATCAGTGTGAACTAACTGAAGTGGATCATTTGCTCTTCTAGACACTCCACTTGGGAAGGAGTTCTTTTGTTGCTTGTCGAGTGTACATGCCTCACACACATGATTTGGAACTTCAATTGCCGGTAATCCGCACACCATTTTCGATGAGGATAGAATTTTAAGCCCGCTAAAATGCAGATGTCCAAATCACAGATGTCATCTCCATGAGTCATTCTTCATGAGTCCCAAAAGACATTCCTCGGCTTTTGTGTTGATACGCAGTGGAAACAAGCGATTCTTCGCCATTTGGACTTGAGCAACAAGTCTCCTGTGAGCATCCCTTATAGACAAAAAAATAATTCTCCATGTGTATAACATACCCCTTCTCCAGGATTGGCCGAGACTAATGATATTGTTTTTCATGTTTGGTATATAATATACATTAGAGGTGTAATTTTGCTCACTATTCTTCTGATAGATTTTGATTTTACCTTTTCCAATCACGGGTACCTTTGATGAGTCTCCAAAGCTCACGTCACCACGAACTTCTTCTATGAGTTCCTTGAACAGTTCTTTGTTACCATTCATGTGGTTGCTTGCACCCGTGTCGAGATACCACACATCGGGGCGTTCACATGCCTTTTCTTGTATGAGGAGGAGTGAGGTACCTTCTTCTTCATGATGAGATGTTTCCGCATAGTTGGATCGTTCATCGTGACCCACTTTGCTCCAACAATCAGAAGCATAATGGCCAAATTTCTTACAGTTGTGGCATTGAATGTTCTTTGCATTTACACGACCACGCATGAAACGACCTCCACCATTCCCTCTTCCACAAAAGCTGGTAGGATTTTTTTCTTTTGTTGATGGCTTGGATAATATCCACACCCTCTTCCTCTTCTAGGATGACTGCCTCATTGCATGTGGCCATTCTTTTGTTCTTGTACAGTCAACTTGGACTCCAAGGCATGCTCTATTGTTGAACCGGTATTTGTTTGCATCTGTTGCTCATGCACTTGCAACGACCCCATCAGTTCTTCAATGGACAGTTTCTCCAAATCCTTTGATTCTTAGATTGCCACAACCACATGCTCAAACTTGGTTGTGAGAGATCAAAGTGATTTTTCGATTGCTCGAATGTCCTCCACTTTTTCACCATTCTTTTTCAAATTGTTAACAATAACAATTAATCTTGAGAAATAATCGGAGATACTCTCACCTTATTTCATGTGCGATGTTTCAAATTCCACTCTTAATGTTTGAAGACGTATCCGCTTTACTCGATCAACATCTTTGAAGATGGTGACAAGGGTATCCCAAGCTTGCTTGCTTGATGTTGCTTCGGCAATCTTTTCGAACGTTGATTCGTACAACCCTTGATAGAGGAGCAACAACGCCTTGTTATCTTTCTTTCTTTGATTTTTGAGGCCCGTCTTTTCTTCATTCTTGAAGGCGGCTTCTTCCTCCGTAGATGGTACAATGTACCCGTCGGTGACGATCTCCCATAATTCTTGTGACCCGAATAACGCCTTCATTTGGATGCACCATCTTTCGTAGTTGTCCTTGGACAGCTTCGAAACTTGCAGCTGGATTGTGGCCATCTTTTTTAAATTGGAGAATCTTGGGAGCCTGCTCTGATACCAGCTTTTTGGCTATACAAACCAAGAAATATGAGAGGAAGAAAAAATGAAGAGGAAGAAAAATTAGCACACAACACAAAGGAGCTTTCAAACTTTGTAATTCACAATATTTTCATACTACAATTAAATCAATTTATAGACCCACAACATTAAATGCAGAGCATTTATGTTGGTACAAAGAAAGACCAAAAACATTAAATGCATAGCATTTATCACGGTAGAAAGACCAAAATATTAAATGAAGAGCATTTATGACGGTACAAAAAATAACAAAATATTAAATATGGAACATTAAATTCGTTCAAAGAAAATAAATGGAGGTGGACTCATAAGATAAAAAAAATGCACAAGTAATAAATGACGTCATAAGAATGCGGTCACCTTTGATCTGCCTCGCCACGAAGGAGGTCCAGAGGTCCCACTACGACTCCACCGTCTTCGACGTCACCTACCGGGGCCAACACACCTGCACCCAGGCGGCGCCCTTCCCCGTACCGGAGATCCCGACGGAGACCCCCTACTTGGAACCTGCTCGGCATCAGCCGCAGCCGCCGCGGCAGGATCCGCACCTCTCCGCGCGATTCCTCCACGACTTCCGATCGGAACTCACCGCGGCGGCCCAAGGCTCGGTCTTCCCCCGCCGCCATCTGCCACCTCGGTGCCATGGATTCCACTCCTCACATGATCACATCCTCCTCTTCTGGACCCCGGCTTCGCGCCTTCTGAGTGGAGCTACTTCCTGGCGCCCCCTTCCCATATGGGCGAAACCTTTCCACCTCCGAGGCCCGCTTCATCGGAGATGGCCACGGCGACGAACCCTGGGACGGCGAGCATGGACACCCTGCTGGCGGAGCTGGTGCTCGATCCACACTTACCGTTTGAGTATCCGGGTTGCTTCCCCCACTTCCCTTCAGACGATTCTTAGAGATGGGTCCCCAGTAGACGAGGTTGGCGTCCGCGTACTGCTGCAATATAGTTGTAATATTCACATTTTTCTGTACTTTCCGTCACATCCCCTTATGTGTTTTCTTCTTCCTCAAATTTCCACAAAACCCGGGCAAAGATCCTTTTACCGTAAACTGTAAGCTGCTGGACTGCTCCAGGCGGACGAATAATAATAGATACGATGGTGATGATAAAACCAATTGCTTCTCCGTGACTAACCTTCTTAAAAAAAGTAATCGTCCTATGATTAGCAAAATCGGGTAATTTTTTAATATGGGTTTGAAAAAAACAAAAATTAGGTAAAAGGGGCTAGGGTTCCGGTATTTTTAAAACTGGATCCAAGATGCGTGAACCTCGTTCACGCATCACTGACCCCGGGAAGGGAGTTTTTTGCCGGATGGGTTTTTTTTATTTTTTTTTATTTTAATGGGTCAAACATTGAAATATTTAGTTAAATGGGTCCCTTGAGCGCCAGACCATGTGGCGCTCAAGGGTTTTGGAATTGGAGCGCCACTTCAAGTGGCGCTCCACCAATTTGGCGGAAGAAGCGTGCAGCGCCACTTGAAGTGGCGCTGAAAACATAAATACAAAGGGTGCAGCGCCACTTCAAGTGGCGCTGCACCCTTCTTCCCAATAAATTCGGCGCCACTTGAAGTGGCGCCGAAACACACCCCCATCCTATAAATAGGACCCTCCCCCCCACCCCATTCCTCACTTCCTACCTCACCCACCCCCATTCCTCCCTCCCTCCCTTCCTCTCTCTCTCTCTCAAAATTTTTTCTTGCGTTCTTCGGTTGCGGTGAAGCCTTGCCTCTTCGGTTGCTCTGCCGGTGTACCTACGTCGTCACAAATTTGAGGTAAATCTTTCTTTAAATTTATTTAATAGTTTTATTTAATAATTTAGTTGTTTAATTTATAGAATTAGTATATAATGTTTGTATTTTATAAATAGTATGGTTTTTTTAAATGTAATTAGATAATGAAATGATTAGTTAGTTAAATAATTAATCATAATTAGTTGATTAATCAATGATAATTAAGTTATTAATTAATCATAATTAGGTAAATAGTTAAATGTAATTAGATTATTAATTAATGATTATTAGCTAATTAATTAATCATAATTAGCAAATTAATTAATCATAATTATTTAATTAATGAATCATAATTAGTTAATTAATTCATTATAATTAGGTTATTAATTAATGGTAAGTAGGTAATAAATAATCATAATTAGTTAATTAAATAATCATAATTAGTTAATATCATAACTAATTAATTAATTAATCATAACTAATTAATTAATTAATCATAACTAGTTAATTAATTAATCATTATTAGTTAATTAATTAATCATAATTAGTGAAGTAATTAATCGTAATTAGTTAATTAATTAATCATCGTAATTAGTTAATTAATTAATCATAATTAGTTAAGTAATTAATCATTATTAGTAAATTAATTAATCATAATTAGTTAAGTAATTAATCATAATTAGTTAAGTAATTAATCATAATTAGTAAATTAATTAATCATAATTAGGTTATTAATAAATCATAATTAGGTTATTAATCAATCATAATTAGTTAATTAATTAATCATTAGTAGTTAATTAATTAATCATAATTAGGTTATTAATTAACCTTAATTAGGTTATTAATTAATCCTAATTAGTTAATTAATTAATCATAATTAGGTAATTAATTAATCATAATTAGGTAATTAATTAATCCTAATTAGGCTATTAATTAATCGTAATTAGGTTATTAATTAATCATAATTAGGTTATTAATTAGTCATAATTAGGTAATTAATTAATCCTAATTAGGTTATTAATTAATCATAATTAGGTTATTAATTAATCATAATTAGGTAATTAATTAATCCCAATTAGGTAATTAATGAAACATAATAGGTTATTAATTAATCATAATTCGCTAATTAATTAATCATCATTAGGTAATTAATGAAACATAATTAGTTAATTAATCAATCATAATTAGGTAATTAATTAATCATAATTAGGTAATTAAATAATCATAATTAGGTAATTAATTAAGCATAATTAGTTAATTAAGTAATCATAATTAGGTAATTAAGTAATCATAATTAGTTAATTAATTAATCATAATTAGTTAATTAATTAATCATTAGTAGTTAATTAATTAATCATAATTAGGTTATTAATTAATCCTATTTAGGTTATTAATTAATCATAATTAGTTAATTAATTAATCATAATTAGGTTATTAATTAATCATAATTAGGTTATTAATTAATCATAATTAGGTTATTAATTAATCATAATTAGGTTATTAATATATCCTAATTAGGTTATTAATTAATCATAATTAGGTTATTAATTAATCCTAATTAGGTTATTAATTAATCATAATTAGGTTATTAATTAATCCTAATTAGGTAATTAATAAATCATAATTAGGTTATTAATGAAACATAATAGGTTATTAATTAATCATAATTAGCTAATTAATTAATCATAATTAGGTAATTAATGAAACATAATTAGTTAGTTAATTAATCATAATTAGGTAATTAATTAATCATAATTAGGTAATTAAATAATTGTAATTAGGTTATTAATCAATCATTACTTGCTAATTAATCAATCATCACTTGCTAATTAATTAATCATAATTAGTTAATTAATCAATCATAATTAGTTAATTAAGTAATCATAATTAGCTAATTAAGTAATCATAATTAGCTAATTAAGTAATCATAATTAGTTAATTAATTAAGCATAATTAGTTAATTAATTAATCATAATTAGTTAATTAATTAATCATAATTAGTTAATTAAGTAATCATAATTGGGTAATTACTTAACCATAATTAGGTAATTAGTTAACCATAATTAGGTAATTAGTTAACCATAATTAGGTAATTAGTTAACCATAATTAGATAATTAGTTAATCATAATTAGGTAATTAGTTAACCATAATTAGGTAATTAGTTAACCATAATTAGGTAATTAGTTAACCATAATTAGGTAATTAGTTAACCATAATTAGGTTATTAGTTAACCATAATTAGGTAATTAGTTAACCATAATTAGGTAATTACTTTATCATAATTATGTTATTAGCGAAGTAGTTATATTATTCAGCGAAGTAGTTATATTAATCAGCGAAGTAGTTATATTAATTAGCGAAGTAATTATATACGAATATTTCAATATATGTTACTCAGAAGAGTTACTATTATAATATAATATTTGTATAATGTCGTAAATCTAAATTTCAGGGTTGGTACAAGAGACCTTCTATCGTAGTGTGAAGTACTTTCTGGAACGAGGAAAGCAAGCTGAAGAGGGCTTGAATAGAGGGATGCGCTATGGACACCATTTCCAACGCGAGCTAGATACAGTTCTTCAGGAGGCCGCAACTTACCGTGTAACTGCATTTAATCGTCCAGAGAAACGATTTGAGGTCGCTGAGCCCGGTGATGCTATGGCATGTAGCAATGGTCGTGTGCGAGTTGTTTTATTGGAGAAGCGTTACTGTGATTGTGGCAACTTTCAGGCACTGAGATATCCCTACGGCCATGTGATTGCTGCATGTGCTTACGTACACGTATCTTGGGAGCAGTTCGTTGATCCAACTTATCGACTTGAGAGCATAAACTCCTGCTACAATACTCCGTGGATGCCAATCGGGGAATATCAGAATTTTCAGCTGCCTGATGGTGCACCCACGCTTCTACCGACCATCAACAGACTTCGACCTAAAGGGAGGCCAAAGTCGACTCGTATTCGGAATGAGATGGATTGGCCTAGTGAACATCCAGCTGGACGGCGGTGCAGCATATGCCGCCAGGAAGGTCATACGAAGACACGTTGCCCTAGACACATAGGGCAATCATCTAACTGTTAAAATGAATCATGTACTCTATCAGTTACTGTAAAACTTTGTACATGTAATTATTTTTATCATTTCACCATTTTTAATCATATTTGTCTTACTTGTAAATAGGGTAATTTTTTGAAAATGTACCACGATTTCACGTGACATTTTTTGTCGAACGATCAACATTACATGAGTAGCTTTAAACAAACAACACCAACTCAAAAAAAAGGAATGTACCTGTATAAGAAAACAAAACCATTTGAAGGGAGGTATTATACCATCAGGAAGAGAGATTCTAGAAATGTGCAATGTTATGACAAACCTGTAGATGAAATGTGTCAGTTCCCCACTAGATGTGCATGTTTCTTCAAAATTTTCAGGCTGGAGATAATCCACCATAGGTTTCACATAGCCTTATGTCTTCCATGGATTAATGTCAAACACTTCAACCAATTTGTTTACTTTATGGGGTAGTAAAACCTCATTCCTTTGAATATGCACATTACCATGAACATATAAAATCATCATTTTGCAAGAAAAACTACTAATCTCATGTTCACTGAAATACCCTTTAACGTAAGAATGATACAAATAGTGTAAGTACCCAATAGCAAGATTCCAATCCATTTTGAAGGATAATGGGGATGACAAGGAAACATCAACCCCCAGACCCACCCCTTCCACCCATTCAACCAACTTCGGTAACTCCTATAGAAGTAGTTTTTCAAAAAAAGGAAATGTCACACCACCACAGCTTCCTACATCCATATTAACCCCCCAATTCAGTTTCATTAAATGTGGACAGTCCCCATTTTTACCAAAGTCAATGATGCACTATTAAACCATCACTTTTCAACCCCCGCCTCAAAAATACAAAATGCTTTGAGGGATGAGAAATGATTCGGTGCATTTTAGAACATTGAAATGTGTCGAATCATTTCTCATCCCTCAAAGCATTTTGTATTTTTGAGGCGGGGGTTAAAAGTGGTGGTTTAATAGTGCATCATTAACTTTGGTAAAAAAGAGGGTTGTCCACATTTAATGAAACTGAATTGGGGGGTTAATATGGATGTAGGAAGCTGTGGTGGTGTGACATTTCCTTTTTTTGAAAAACTACTTCTATAGGAGTTACCGAAGTTGGTTGAATGGGTGGAAGGGGTGGGTCTGGGGGTTGATGTTTCCTTGTCATCCCCATTATCCTTCAAAATGGATTGGAATCTTGCTATTGGGTACTTACACTATTTGTATCATTCTTACGTTAAAGGGTATTTCAGTGAACATGAGATTAGTAGTTTTTCTTGCAAAATGATGATTTTATATGTTCATGGTAATGTGCATATTCAAAGGAATGAGGTTTTACTTCCCCATAAAGTAAACAAATTGGTTGAAGTGTTTGACATTAATCCATGGAAGACATAAGGCTATGTGAAACCTATGGTGGATTATCTCCAGCCTGAAAATTTTGAAGAAACATGCACATCTAGTGGGGAACTGACACATTTCATCTACAGGTTTGTCATAACATTGCACATTTCTAGAATCTCTCTTCCTGATGGTATAATACCTCCCTTCTCATCTCACCTTACCAAGAAAAATTATCTAGAGCTTTTGAGGTTGATTTATACTCAGGGGCATGACAAAATTGCAAAGATGTTTCTATTGTTACTAGACACATAGGGCAATCATCTAATGGTTAAAATGAATCACGTACTCTATCAGTTACTGTAAAACTTTGTACATGTAATTATTTTTATCATTTCACCATTTTTAATCATATTTGTTGTACTTGTAAATAAGGTAATTTTTGGAAAATGTACCACGATTTCACGTGACATTTTTTGTCGAACGATCAACATTACATGAGTAGCTTTAAACAAACAACACCAACTCAAAAAAAGGAATATACCTGTATAAGAAAACAAAACCATTTGAACTATTAAATGAAAATGTCATCAGTTATTTATAATGAAAGATGAACTTACAGTGACTACAAAACAAAAACGAGGAAACTCTGAACGTCTTCACCCCAACACCCCAACACGGGAGACAACAACTAACCCAATGTGTTTATAATTCTTTCAAAATTATATGCTAAATTACATATCTTACATGATAAAAGTCATAACTTACATGAAATTAATGTTTTATTGTTTGCACATTCAGATGGAGCAGCCACTTTTATCTTGCCAGGAGACGCACGTGTCGCGCGATGTGTTGGCGCGACGACCTGTTAGACATCTTCATGTTCGGAGAGCGCACCGTTTTCATCATGAGGCACCGCCGGCAGCTATTTGTCCATACCTTAGACGTGCAGGCTTTTATGGAGTCGCTATGTGTGACTTCAAGACCATCGACCATCATTTGATAGCTGCATTGGTTGAGAGATGGCGGCCAGAGACACACACATTTCATCTCCCAGAGGGGGAGATGACTATTACATTAGAGGACGTTGCCTACATGCTGGGGTTACCTATCCATGGAGATGCAGTTACGGGGGCAGTACCGGCGATTGGGTTGCAGTCATACAGAGGCTGCTAGGCATTGACGTCATCGGCGCACGGGGTGTCCTTCAGGGTTCGCGTTTGCGAATGAGGTGGCTCGATCAGCATTTCGACGTCATTCCAGATGATGCAGACGAGGAGACGCTTCTTCATCACACACGTGCATACATTTTGCGGCTGCTCGGAGGCATGTTGTGCGTCGACTACTCCACCGCTTTGGTACACATGATGTACCTCCCATTACTTGAGGATCTGGATCAGACTGCGACATACAGTTGGGGATCCACTGTATTAGCACATCTGTACAGATCTCTCTGCACCAGTTGTCAGGCCGATTCACATCAGATTGCAGGTTGCATGGTGTTAGTACAGATGTGGGCCTGGGAGCGTTTTCCACGCATCGCTCCTCGAGTTGTCGCACCGCTTGCACCGGAGCTGCTTCAGGACTGTCCTCGGGGACGATGGTATGTCTACGTCATTACTTTCGGTTATTTAGTACTTTTGTTATTGTTTTTTATAAACTTACCGTAGGTTACTCTTTTTTCACCAGGTGGAGTCAGTCTCAGAAGTTTGCACATACTCCGAGACATAGTGTGCACAGCTTCAGACAGATATTCGATGCTATAGTACCGGCTGATGTAAGTTAAACAGTACTTTTTTGTAAGAAAATTTGTTTTGTTATCACTATTTTAAGTTATTTCAATATAATCTCAGTAAAATTATCATGCTATTATATGACTTATTTTTTGAGTTTACATTTCAGGTTTCATGGACTCCTTATACAGGTTATGTCTACGCATCACTTCCACTATACTGCACATCTTTGGCTGGAGATCGTGCTGCAGTAGTACCACTCATTCACTTCCACATCGTTGAGTGGCACCAGCCAGACCGGGTCATGCGCCAGTTCGGTTTTATACAGCATATCCCCTTGGCACCGCGACAGTCTACCGAGTTACATTCGATTGTGCTTATAGGTAGACAGACGACAGACTGGCGGCGACATCATGCATCTTATATCCAGCTTTGGGACAGGCGTGCCCGATTCAGTATCTTTCCACAGGGATATATCACATCACACTCTCATTTATCTGATCAGGGGGATTATGCACACTGGTATCGACGACATACCATCATGTACCTTACACGTCAGGGGATTGACATTCAGCGACTGGTATGTTTACTAAGATTTATTAATTTTGTTTAACTCATTTTTGATATTAATTTGATTGTCATTTCATTTGCAGGCAGACTCCATTGGTCAGCTTGCACATTCCACGCAGCCTCAGGAGCATGCATATATTCTGCGGGAGGTAGTTCATCGGGATGTGGTGGCTCTATTGGATCATCTCCGGTTGATACGTGACAGTTTTTTTGATGAGGAGCCACAGATATATCCTGATCCATATCTTCAGGCAGAGGCACCTGAGGATGACGATGTCCCTGCTATGCCTGCTGAGGAGGATGCACCGCCACCACCGCCGCCAGCTGGACGACAGAGACGAGCACATCCGGGGGGGCAGAGGCGACCACATCGACATCCGAGAGCGGCTCCTGCAGATGTCGTCGCACCACAGACAGACGATCTCGCCCAGCCGACTGATGATTTTGCACAGCAGGGAGACATTTATATACCGCATATGGCGTCTCCGCAGACTACTATGGACTTCGATCTGGGTGCAGTCACACAGCTTATGGCGGCCCCCTCTCCTCCCGACGAGGCCTTCTTCAGTACCCCATTTCTACCATTTATAGGAGCTTCAGAGCCATATGTCACCCCATATGGTTTTGGGGCATCCTCACATGATTTTGGGGCGTCCTCACATGATTTTGTCCAGTCCTCTACACAGCATCATGAGGAGGCACCAGAAGCACCGGAAGAGGAGGAACCTGCAGAGAGGACACCGGAGCGACATGGACGTCGGACGCGGAGAGGACGTGACATTCAGACACCGCGTTGTGGTACCGGGGGGCATCGTCGTTGATGTTTTTGGATGTAATGTTGTATATATTAAAAAACTTATTCACTATGATAAGTAACTGTTGTTTAAGTCAAATAACAAGAAAATCAAAAATCTATTAAATACAAACTTATTTCAATTAACTATTAAATTATAAAGTACAGGTACAATATAAACAAAATTTGTCACAGCGAGTTAACCATTAATAATTAATAATTATAATGAAAAATAATAATTAATAATTATATTACTAACTAATTAATTATTGTATATAAAATAATAATATTTTATAGACGTTTAAAGTCACATAGTTGAAACATTTTTAAGTTACAACTAGGTGGTTTTGAAAGCCTATAAAATATTTTCTATCGACATTTTTTACGTAATTTTTTTATTTTCATCTATTCAGTATATGTTTAATCCAAGTTTCAAGTTTCATTCATATTAGTCATATGGATTATGTTTTATAGACGTTTAAAGTCACATAGTTGAAACATTTTTAAGTTACAACTAGGTGGTTTTGAAAGCCTATAAAATATTTTCTATCGACATTTTTTACGTAATTTTTTTATTTTCATCTATTCAGTATATGTTTAATCCAAGTTTCAAGTTTCATTCATATTGGTCACATGGATTATGTTTTATAGACGTTTAAAGTCACATAGTTGAAACATTTTTAAGTTACAACTAGGTGGTTTTGAAAGCCTATAAAATATTTTCTATCGACATTTTTTACGTAATTTTTTTATTTTCATCTATTCAGTATATGTTTAATCCAAATTTCAAGTTTCATTCATATTGGTCATATGGATTATGTTTTATAGACGTTTAAAGTCACATAGTTGAAACATTTTTAAGTTACAACTAGGTGGTTTTGAAAGCCTATAAAATATTTTCTATCGACATTTTTTACGTAATTTTTTTATTTTCATCTATTCAGTATATGTTTAATCCAAGTTTTAAGTTTCATTCATATTGGTCATATGAATTATGTTTTATAGACGTTCAAAGTCACATAGTTGAAACATTTTTAAGTTACAACTAGGTGGTTTTAAAAGCCTATAAAATATTTTCTATCGACATTTTTTACGTAATTTTTTTATTTTTATCTATTTAGTATATTTTTAATACATGTTTTAAGTTTTATTCATATTGGTCATTTAGATTATATTTTATAGGCTTTCAAAGTCACATACTTGAAACATTTTTAAGTTTCAAGTAGGTGGTATTGAAAGACTATATGTTTAACAATATTTCAATTTTTTTATAAATAGTTACTTATAACTATGTAAATATATACATGTATAAATATATAATTATACATATACAAGTATAACTATAATTACAATATAATTCTAAATATAATTATAAATATAATTCTACACACACACATACACACACACACACATATATATATTTATATATGAATATTAAATATATTTATAAATAAATTTTAAATATATATGTAACAATATTTTCATAATTATATATTTTAAATATATTCATATTCATATAATTATAAATATTTATATTTAAAGATTAGTTTATAATTATATAATTACAAATATATTTTTTATTTAAAAAATATATATAAATAGATTTATATTTATAAATATTTATTTTTAATTATATATATACATAATTATATTTATACACACACATATAATTATATATATACATAAATATAATGTCATAATTATATAATTATAAATATAATAATAATTAATTTAGCATTTTTAAATACATATTTATAAGATTATTTTTAAAATTTTATTTATTTATTTTGAAATTATTTATTAAAAAGAGATGAGGTGGAAAAAAACTAAAACAAAAAAAAAGAAAACAAAATTTTATTTATTTATTTTGAAATTATTTATTAAAAAGAGATGAGGTGAAAAACAATTAAAAAAAAAGAAATAAAACAAAACCAGAAAAAAAAAATAAAAGGGTGGCAAAGCGCCACTTGAAGTGGCGCTAGCCACCCGAGATGTTGAGCGCCACTTGAAGTGGCGCTCAACAAACCCTTTTCCCTAATTATTCTAAACCTAGACCCATTAAAAAAAAAACCCATCCAACAAAAATACCCCCCCGGGAAGATGCGTGAACGGGGTTCACGCATCCTACAGTATCTTTTTTTTAAAAAATTTTATTTTTATTTTGTTTTGTTTTGTTTTATATATATATATATATATATATATATATATACAAACAAAACATAAAATTCAGCAGAATTTATCTGCTATTTAATATCCAGCAGAACTGCCATTACAGTAGTCTGGATTCTGACAGAAACCATCACCCAGGGCTCTCTTTTATAAGAGGGCTTGCCCAGGAAATCATACTGCATTTCCGATGTGGGATTCAGGTTCTCTTTTCCTGCACAGAACATTCTGCATTTCCGATGCGGGATTCTGTTTCAAGTACGTGACTTTGAAAGACTGTAAAATACAAACTATACGACCAATATAAATAAAACTTAAAACATGAATTAAACATATAATAAATAGTTGAAAATGAAAAGAATTTCGTAAAAAGGGTTGATGAATAATAATTTATAAGCTTTCAAAACCACCAAATTGAAACTTAAAAAAGTTTCAAGTACGCGATTTTGAAAGACTATAAAATAAAAACTATAAGACCAATATGAATGAAACTTAAAACATGGATTAAAAATACAAGAAATAGTTGAAAATAAAAACAATTTCATAAAAAGTGTTGATGAATAATAATTTATAAGCTTTCAAAACCACCAACTTGAAACTTAAAAATGTTTCAAGTACGTGTCTTTGAAAGATTATAAACTACAAACTATATGACCAATATGAATAAAACTTAATATACGGATTAAACATATAATTATTAATTACATAATAATTAATTAGTTAATTAGTAAATAAGTAATATAATAAATAATTATAAATATTCATTACAATTATTAGTTATTAATTATTAATAATTAATTAGTTAATAATTAATTAGTTAATTAGTAATATAATTTTTAATTATTATTATAATTATTAATTATATAATTAATGATTATATTACTAATTAACTAATTAATTGTTATGTAATTAATAATTAATAATTATATTACTAATTAACTAATTAATTAATATATAATTAATTTTTAATAATTAATAATTATATTGGTAATTAACTAATTAATTATTATATAATTAATAATTACTAATTATAATTACTAATTATATTACTAATTATAATAAATAATTATATTACTAATTAATATATAATAATTATAGTTAATAATTATAGTACTAAATAACCAATTAATTTTTAATAGTTAATCATTATATTGGTAATTAGCTACTTAATTATTATATAATTAATAATTAATAATTAATAATTATAATAAATAATTATAATCACTAATTATATTACTAATTAATCAATTACTTATTTTATAATTAATAATTATATTACAAATTAACTAATTAATAATTATAGATAAATAAAAAATAATTATAATTAATAAATATATTACTAATTAGCTAATTAATTATTATATAATAAATAATAAATAATTATATTTAATAATTATATTATTAATTAAATAATTAATTATTATATAATTAATAATTAATAATTAATAATTATAATTATAATTAATAATTATTATTAAGATTTATATTACTAATTAACTAAGTAATTATCAATTAATAATTATACTACTAATTAACTAATTAACTATTATATAATTATATTACTAATTAACTAATTAATTATTGTATATTAGTAATTAATAATTAATAATTATATTAATTATTAACTAATTAATAATTATATTACTAATTAACTAATTAATTATTAACTATTTGTTATATGTTTAATCCATGTTTTAATTTTCATTTATATTGGTTTTATAGTTTGTATTTCATAGGCTTTCAAAGGCACGTAAACGTATTTAAGTTTCAAGTTGGTGGTTTTGAAAGCTTATAAATTATTTTTCATTAATTTTTTTTATGAAATTCATTTTATTTTCAACTATTTTTTATATGTTTAATCCGTATATTAAGTTTCATTCATATTGGTTATATAGTTTGTATTTTATAATCTTTCAAAGACACGTACTTGAAACATTTTTAAGTTTCAAGTTGGTGGTTTTGAAAGCTTATAAATTATTATTCATCAACACTTTTTATGAAATTGTTTTTATTTTCAACTATTTCTTGTATGTTTAATCCATGTTTTAAGTTTCATTCATATTGGTCTTATAGTTTTTATTTTATAGTCTTTCAAAATCACGTACTTGAAACTTTTTTAAGTTTCAAGTTGGTGGTTTTGAGAGCTTATAAATTATTATTCATCAACCCTTTTTACGAAATTCTTTTCATTTTCAACTATTTATTATATGTTTAATTCATGTTTTAAGTTTTATTTATATTGGTCGTATAGTTTGTATTTTACAGTCTTTCAAAGTCACGTACTTGAAACAGAATCCCGCATCGGAAATGCAGAATGTTCTGTGCAGGAAAAGAGAACCTGAATCCCACATCGGAAATGCAGTATGATTTCCTGGGCAAGCCCTCTTATAAAAGAGAGCCCTGGGTGATGGTTTCTGTCAGAATCCAGACTGCTGTAATGGCAGTTCTGCTGGATATTAAATAGCAGATAAATTCTGCAGAATTTTATGTTTTGTTTGTATATATATATAAAACAAAACAAAATAAAAATAAATTTTAAAAAAAAAGATACTGTAGGATGCGTGAACCCCGTTCACGCATCCTTCATCAACTTCGTGAAGGATGCGTGAACGCGGTTCACGCATCCTTCAGCGCGGTTAAGATGTGTGAACCCCGTTCACGCATCTTCCCGGGGTCAGTGATGCGTGAACGGAGTTCACGCATCTTGGACCCAGTTTTAAAAATACCGGAACCCTAGCCCCTTTTATCATATTTTAAATTTTTTAAAACCCAGAAAAAAAAATCTGCCAGCAAAATCTAAAAAAGGAAGCAAGTAGATTTTTTTTAAAGGTTTTTCTTTTTCTTTAAAAAAAATAATTATAGGTGTAATATATTTTTTTTGAAAAGGAAGCCACATGATTCGGGCAAAGCCTTTAGGATAAATCCCAAAAAGGGCCGAGAGCATCAAGCCATCTGGCTTAGATCGATGATAGTGCAAAGACGTTGATGCCCTCAACACATTTCCCCTTTTATTAAGTGGAAGTCATTGATGCTTATATTTCGCCTAATAAAAGGTGAAATTCTTCACTAAACTGGGTAAGGGAAACGCCTTGTTTTATCAGTGCTAAGCCGAAAGCACTAATAAAGGGAGAACTTTTATCAACGCTGGATAAAAATGATGATACGTGTATCCTTTATCAGCGCTAAGAAAAGCAGTGATAAAAGGTACAACTTTATCATCATTTTTCTTACAGATAAAAGTTTTTAATAACTTGCATTAAAAAATAATGTTTATTTGGATACATTAACTAAAAAACGCATGTTTATAATTAATATATTTTTTTAATAATTTAAAAATATATATCTAATGTTTTAAAAAAATTACAATTATATATATATATATATATAATTATAAGATTATAATAAATTTCATTAAATAGTAAATATATTTATTAGATTTATTAGATTTATTGGATTTATTATAAATTTTTAGATTTATATTTATTAGATTTATTAGATTAATTAATTATATTTTTTAGATTTATTAGATTAATTAGATTAATAGATTTATTAGATTCATTATATTTATAATATTTGTTATATTTAATATATTTATTTTATTTATAATTAATATATATAAATACCCTTTTAAATATATATATTTATATTAATTGTTATATATATATATGTATTTCCAGTGAATTTGGTCGATAAATATATTAATCATGCGTGCATATGTTATGTATCATAATGTTCATTTATACATTACACCATTTCTAATTGTTCAAGTTGTTCATTAATGACTCATTTTTTATTATGTATATTTACTAGGTGTATGATTAATTCATGTTACCAATATATACTATTATGTTCTAAAAAATACTTATAAAATTACATTAAATATATTTAAAAAATAAATATTTTTATTATATTTATAATTATTATATTTTAATTATATATAAATACTTTTTAAATATATTTATTTGTAATTATAATTACAACTATATATATATTTAAATAATTATAAAATTACAATAAATACATATATTATAATATTATATATATAATTATATACAAATATTTAAAAATATGTTTATTTATAGTTATAATTATAACTATAAATAACTATATATATGTAAATATTTATAAAATGATAATACATATATTTATTGTACTACGTACTTAAAATTTATAATATAATTAAATTAATATATTTATAAATATATACAAATATTTATAAATAGATACCAATATTTATAATTATAAGTCCTAAATGAATATAGATATATTTAAATAATTAAAAAATGATAATAAATATATTAATTATTGATATTTATATACAAATATTTATAAATAAATACAAATAGTTATAAAAATAATTCTAAATAAATTTAGATATATTTAAATAATTAAAAAATATTATAAAAATATTTATATATATTTATAAAATTATAAACATATTTTTTATAATTTTATAATTATTTAAATATATATATTTATAATTACAACTATAAATAGATATTTATCTATTATAATTTTTAATTACAAATATATATATATATATATATATTAGTTCTACATATAAATGAACATATATTTATTTAAATAATTATTAATTTATAAAAAATATATTTATTATTTTCATATATAATGTTATATATAATTAAATAAATGTATTTATAAATATATAGAAATATTGATAAATAAATAAAATTATTTATATTTATAGTTATAAATAAATACAAATATATTTAAATAATTATTAAATTATAATAAATATATTAATAAAATTATGAAAATTTAAAATATTAATTTGTTATAATTTTATAATTATTTAAATATATATATATATATATATATATATTCATTTATAATTATAATTATAAATAGATATATATTCATATAATTATGAATAAATATATATTCATTTATAATTATAATTATAAATATATATATATTCATATAATTATAAATAAATATATATTCATATAAATAATTATAAAATTGGAAGAAATATAGTTGTATATATCCATAATCTTATAAATATATATAATTAATATATTTATTATATACATTCTAAGATTATAAATATAATAAGTACATTTCTTATAATTTTATAATTATTTAAATTATAATTTTATAAATATAAATATAAATATTTATTTATTTATACTTATAATTATAAATAAATAAATATATATATTTATCATATATATAATTTTATAAATATATATTAATATAAATAAATTATTAACATAATATCTTTATCAATGCTTTTTTAGGGCTGATAAAGATGGACCTTTATCACCTCTAAACAGGCGCTGATAAAGATACCTTTTATCAGCGTTTGTTTAGCACTGATAAAGGCCCATCTTTATTAGCGTTAAAAGAGCGCTGATAAATGTATGTTTTATCGGTGTTTTTTTTATTTTAGTGTTGATACATTAAACACACACACACCACACACAGCTGTCTGAAAGACAGGTCATAGCCCCCCCAAGAGATACCCCACCCATCATGCCTTTTTATTTATTCAATACATAGCTCGAAGGCCCAATGGGCATGAAGCCCATAACATGGCCCAAAGGCCCATAATTTGGCTCGAAGGCTCAGTGTAGTGTCATGCCTGCATCACCATATGTCTGCATCATGCCTACATCACCACCTACCTGCATCATTCCTGCATCACCGCCTACTTGCGTCATGCCTGCGTCACCGCCTTCCAATGGTACTTCGCTCCCACCTGAATTTGAATCCGGGTCTGATGCAAAATCATGGGGCACCACTACCACTGAGGCACACCCCCACTGCAAACGTGTTGTTGGGTAATGAGGTATTGGGGCGGCCTCCCCACCTGCACACCACACGTCCCCAGTGAGGCCCAAGGTGGTCAACCCTTGGGCTTATGCCAGTTCCCAATGGGGTAGAGGGGCCCACGAGAGGTTTGTTAGCGTATAGTGCATGTTGCCTTGCGAGGAATCGAACCCAAAACCTTGGGGTTAGGGCGCCACCACATTTAACCAACTCACCCGTACAAACGAGTTGTGGGTAACGAGGTATAGCTAATTGCCACGCCATGCTTATTCTCGGCCCCATTCACCACTTGCATGTCGCTTGTCCCCAGCTAAATTCGAGCGTGGTGAGACTTGAACCTGCGCCAATTCCATTACCGGGGAGTGGCCACCTTACACGGTACCACTAAGCCAAACCCGATTGGCAAAACGTGTTGTTGGGTAACAAGGTATTGGGGTGGCCTCCCCACCTGCGCGCCACATGTCCCTAGCAAGGCCCAAGGTGGCCAACCTTTGGGCTTATGCCAGTTCCCAACGAGGTAGAGGGGCCCACGAGAGGTTTTCTAGTATATAGTGTGTGTTTCCTTGCTGGGACTCGAACCCAGAACCTTGGGGTCAGGATGCCACCGCCTTTAACCAACTCACTCGTGCCCTGTGGGGAAACGTGTTGTTGGGTAACGAGGTATTGGGGCGGCCTCCCCACATGCGCGCCACATGTCCCCAGCAAGGCCCAAGGTGGCCAACCCTTGTTCTTAGGCTAGTTCCCAACGGGGTAGAGGGGCCCATGAGAGTTTTGTGAGCATATAGTGAAAAACGTGTTGTAGGGTAACGAGGTATTGGGGCGACCTCCCCACTTGCGCACCACATGTCCCCAGCGAGGCCCAAGGTGGCCAACCCTTGGGCCTAGAACAGTTCCCAATGGGGTACAAGGGCCCATGAGAGGTTTTCTAGCATATAGTGCGCGTTGCCTTGTGAGGAGTCAAACCCAGAACCTCGAGGTCAGGACACCACCACCTTTAACCAACTCACCCGTGCCCCACGAGAAAAACGTGTTGTTGGGTAACGAGGTATTGGGGCGGCCTCCCCACCTACGTGCCACACGTCCCCAGCGAGGCCCAAGGTGTCCAACCCTTGGGCTTAGGCCAGTTCCCAATGGAGTATAGGGGTCTATGAGAGGTTGCTAGCATATAGTGTGTGTTGCCTTGCGAGGACTCAAACACGGAACCTCGGGGTCAGGAAGCCACCAGTTTTAACCAACTCACCCGTGCCCCACGAGAAAAAGTTTTGTTGGGTAATGAGGTATTAGGGTGGCCTCCCCATCCGCGCGCCACACATCCTCAGCGAGGCCCAAGGTGGCTAAACCTTGGGCTTATGCCAGTTCCCAATGGGGTAGAGGGCCCCATGAGAGGTTTTCTAGCATATAGTGCACATTGCCTTGTGAGGACTCGAACCTGGAGCCCCGGGGTCAGGACGCCACCGCCTTTAAACTACTCACCTGTGCCCCACGAGCAAAATGTTTTGTTGGGTAACGAGGTATTGGGGTGGCCTCCCCACCTATGCGCCAAACGTCCCTATCGAGGCCCAAGGTGGCCAACCCGTGGGTTTTGGCCAGTTCCCAACGGGGTAGAGGGGCCCACGAGAGGTTTGCTAGCATATAGTGCACATTTCCATGTGAGGACTCAAACCCGAAAACTCAGGGTCAGGATGCCACCACCTTTAACCAATTCACTTGTGCCTCATGGACAAATGTGTTATTGGGTAACGAGGTATTGTGGTGGCCTCCCCACCTGTGCATCACACATCCCCAGTGAGGCCCAAGGTCGCCAACCCTTGGGCTTAGGCCAGTTCCCAATGGGGTAGAGGGGACCACGATAGGTTTGCTAGTATATAGTGCATGTTGCCTTACGAGGACTCAAACCCGGAACCTTGGGGTTAAAATGCCACCGTCTTTAACCAACTCACTCATGCCCTGTGGGAAAACGTGTTGTTGGGTAATGAGGTATTGGGGAAACCTCCCCACCAACGCACCACACATCCCCTACGAGGCCCGAGGGGGCCAACCCTTGGGATTATGCCAGTTCCCAATGGGGTAGAGGGGCCCATGAGATGTTTTCTAGCATATAGTGCATGTTGCCTTGCGAGGACTCAAACCTGGAACCTCAAGGTCAGGACACCACCACCTTTAACCAACTCACATGTGCCCCACATGCAAAGGTGTTGTTGGGTAACGAGGTATTGAGGAGGCCTCCCCACCTACACGCCACACATCCCCAGTGAGGCCCAAGGTGACCAACCCTTGGGCTTAGGCCAGTTCGCAACAGGGTAAAGGGGCCCACGAGAGGTTTTCTAGAATATAGTGCATGTTGCCTTGAAAGGAATCGAACTAAGAACCTCGGGGTAAGAATGTCACCGCCTTTAACCAACTCACATGTACCCCATGGGCAAACTTGTTGTTGGGTAATGAGGTATTGGGGCGGCCTCCCCACCTGCGCGCCAGACTCGCCAGCAAGGCCCAAGGTGGAAAAACCTTGGGATTAGGCTAGTTCCCACTAGGGTAGAGGGGACCAAGAGAGATTTTCTAGCATATAGTGTGTGTTGCCTTGCGAGGACTCGAACTTAGAACCTTGGGGTCAGGACGCCGCATCCTTTAACCAACTCACCCATGCCCCATGGGAAAACGTGTTGTTGGATAATAAGGTATTGGGGTGGCCTCCCCACCTACGTGCCACACATTCCCAGTGAGGCCCAAGGTGGCCAGCCCTTGGGATTATGCTAGTTCCCAATGGGGTATAGGGGCCCACAAGAGGTTTGCTAGCATATAGTGTGTGTTGCCTTCTGAGGACTCAAACCCAGAACCTCAAGGTCAGGACGCCACTGCCTTTAACTAACTCACCCATGCCCCATGGGCTTTATTTTAGCACTGCTAAAACATACCTTTATCAGCACTTTTTAGCTAGTGCTGATAAAAGGTTCACTAAGTTTTATAAAAAAAACCCTAACAGTCTCCTTCATTCTCACACCCCTCAATCACTACTGGAACTTCCATTTTTTGCAACGGGCTATTTATGACGGGAACCCATCGCAAATAGCCTTTTGCGACCGGCCCCCGTTGCAAATAGCCCGTTGCAGAAAACAGCGTCGCGACAGATATTTTTTGCGACGGACCCATCGCAAAAAATATCTATTGTGACGGAAATTTTACCCGTCGCAAAAAACCTCCCGATTATATACATTATATACCCAAAAACCTTTTGTGACGGGCCTGTCGCAATTAGTGTTGGCGACCAGAAACTTACCCGTCGCAAATAGCCTTCCGATTATATACATTATATACCCATAAACCTTTTGCGACGGGCCCATCGCAAATGCTAATTGCGAGGGGCCCGTTATCCCGTCGTAAATACTAATTTTAAAAAAAATATTTCCCTTATTTGCGACGGGGTCCCATCACAAAAGTCCCTTTCGCAAATACTAAAAATAATTAAAAAATAATAAAAGATCATGATTAATGAAAAAAATTATATTATTATTATAAAAATAATAAAAAAATAAAAAATATTATTATTATTAGTAAAATAAACAAACATTAAAAAATATAATACCAAAAAAAATATATTTAATAAAATTATGATTAATAAAAAATTAATATTAATATTATTAAAATAATAAAATAATAAAAAATTATTAAAAGTTTCAATATTTTCAAAAAAATATAAAAAAACATAAAATATTATTATTATTAGAAAAATAAACAAATATTAAAAAATATAATACTAATAATAAATATTAAAATATTAAAAAAATTAAATTATGTAATATTTCCACCAATATAAAAGACAGAAACTGTAAATAGTTCATATTATTACAAAACTTGAATTCAAATGTTTTTAACATAAAAAACAAATCACTAGGGGGTCGTCTGGAGGAGGTGGAGGAAACTCCATTCCTAAACTACGAGTCAGACGACGCATGTACTCCATCTGCTCGTGATACTCATGCTACCACCGCTGCTTTAATCGACGCAGCTCCTCATCATGATGCTGCTCATGCTGTCGCTGCCACCGACACATCTCTTCATGCTGATTCTGCAAAGTCTCTATAAGCTCAGGCTAAGTTCACAACTACTCCTGATACTGTGATCCAGAAGATAATGTCTCTCCACGAGCTCCTCTCGAGCTGGATGCCGACATCGCAATAGTACCATAATAAGTACCATGAGTCAAATGAGAGCTGATACCAACTACTCAGCCCTTCTCAAAGTCATACTGAGTCACCTGCATCCATGCTGCCTCATCAAAATGGTTAGCACCGGTTTGTTAAGTCGTCTCATCCTGACCCTCAGCTTGTGTCTGAGAGGTCGCAACCTCATATGACTCATTCAATTCCAATTTATAATTAAAATTGTGAAAATATTATATATAGATAATTGTCAAACTGAAAAAATAATACTAACCACAATCTGACGCTGGCGATCACCTCTAATATTTCCAGTGGTTGGATCACTGTACATCCTCTGATAAATGTCGAACTCCGTAATATCGGGATGCTCGACTGCCTACAGAAATATAAAATAAACTGTTTATACTTAAATTTATATAAAATATTTAAAATATATACTTACCAGATGATCTCTATGTGAACTGAATGTACGACTACCAGCTCGATGCGTCACCTCCTGTCTCCCCTGGTTCTGCCGTCCCACTGAAGATCTTCTCGAAAATCCACCACTCAACCAGTTGTAAACATAATCCATCCCAAATGTGAGATGAAATGTACTCTGGTCGGTGAGCTCTACACGACTCATCAAATTCTGTCACTCCTGCTTTCTTAATGGTTGTCCTTCTCAAATTATGCAAAAACTGACAGAAATGGTCACGCATAGAAACCTACCATGCCGCGTGGATAGCGTCGCGCATGCTATCATCTATAGGATACTATAAACCCTAAAAATAATTTATAATATTAAGTTATTGATAAAATAAATTTCAAAATAAATATTAGTTATTTACGTACCAGCCAATGATGGAACATGTCGCATCACACATCAATGGGAATCTATTCCCATGTGATCCATGGCTGAGAAAAATAATTGTGCAAGATAGCGCTACCCTGTCCAATAGCTACATGCAAAAAACTATAAAAAAGAAATAAATAATCAAAAAAATAGTATATATATAAATAAATTAATGAAAGCTAACTAAAATATATAGGTTACCATACCTCAGTGTGTGTGGATCAAAACCAAGATGTGGACGTCGCTCGGGGATAGGGTCAGGAATCATCAGTCATGCAAGACTGCACCCCCTTCACGTACCCCATGAACCGCTAGTAGACTGAGGGTCAGATGATCCAAAATCTCCCTCATCCAACAGTAGGTCAGCCTCCTGCAACTCATGATATATATCAGGTTCCATTTAAAACACAAAATGATTGTTGTTAAAAGATAGTTGAAAATAAATATTATATATAGATATATATTAGTTATGATTATAACCAGCATTTAACTGTGCCAATTCTCATCTTCATCCTCTTCTCTATAGCTATCAATGGCAATGTCTTCATCTTCCTCCTCAGCATCATCAATATCCATATGAGTTTTAGTTTCAGCATCACTTGTTATTTCAAATTCATTTGTAACATCATTAACATCTTCATCACCATCGATCCTTAATTTTGGGGTGTCATCATCGATATTCACATCTCTTTGTGAATCAGATAGATTTTGAGCAGTCTCTTGAAATTTTCAATTCCTTCCACTTTAGCGGAACCACGTTTAGTTTGAGTAAACTGATTTTCTTAAGATTTCATTTTTATTATGCTCCACCAATCGCTCAAGTCTCTTGAAGTAGCACAATACTTTGCATAATAAATTTGATGTTCCTATTGAGCCAATAAAAATGGTTCATTTACTGCAAGAAGACTTTTATATTTAATATCGATGATTCCATGAGTCGGATGAACACACAAGACTCTCTCAGTATCCAACCACTGACATTTAAACATTGTTATGTAATTCTTTCCTAGATAACACAGCTCAATAATTTCATCCAAAATGCCATAAAATTCAACTTCAGTTTCTCTGTGATGTGATCCTCTCAAGTAAACTCCACTGTTCATTGTTTTCTTTGATTCTCTGTATGCATGTGTATGAAATTGAAAACCATTCACCATATATGCATTATAAGATTTAACCATTTTGGATGGTGGGTTACTCAATATACACAGTCGATTATCAATTTTATCAGCATATTGAGACACCTGAAATTTTTTAAAAAAATTATCAATATAATAAATAATAAATATAATTGATATTAAACCATCAATAATTTATGTTACCAGTTTTTGAAACCATTGAGAAATTTTTTTTTGTCTGCGTTCTTCAAGAGCAGCTGATGTAATTTGTGGAAGTTGTTTCTTGATATGATTTTCATATAACCTACAAATAAAATAAGTTTAAATACTGTAACATAAATTATAGAATAAGTGATATAAGCACTCACAGGACAAATGATGTCATTTCTTCACAGTTGAGCAAAACATATGTATGAGCTCTATGATGTCCATCATCTGAAATCCATCGTTCATGAACTCCATCGAAACCAAGATTTGGATGATTAAAAATTGTTAATTGATTTTCCATTTCGTCATTAGCATTCCCATTGTTTCTTCCCATGCGATTGTGTTTTGAGGTATATTGAGATTCAAAATAATGAGAGTAGAAAAAGTAATTTCCTCTTGCAAATAAGCTTCAGCAATTGAGCCTTCAACTGATGCTTTGTTACGTACTTTTATCTTCAATTTCCGCATGAATCTCTTGAATGGGTACATCCATCGAAACTGTACTGGATCTCCACATTTAGCTTCATGTGGAAAATGTAATATCAGATGTTCCATTGAGTCAAAGAAAGCTGTCGGAAAGATTTTTTCCAGTATACATATAATTATAGCAACATCTTCTTCAAGTTTTCTTAGCGCAGCGTAGTCTGTTGTTTCTTCCCAAATGTCTCAAAAAAATATGATATGTCTGTTATCGAATCCCAAATCATAGAATTAAACAAACCTATAAATCCAATAGGCATTAGTCTTTCCATTATAACATGACAATCATGACTTTTTAATCCAGTAATATAACCATTCTTAACACATCTTCCCAAATTAGAAGCATAGCCATCTGGAAGTCTCAAATCTACAATCCACTAACAAAATAATAAGAAACTCTCTTTGGATAGTGTATAAGATACTTTTGGCTTCATTAACCTCTATGATCTGACATTTTTAAATAGTTCAAGTTCTGATCGCCTGCAAATTTGGGCAAGATCTAATCATGACTTTACAATATCTTTGGTCTTACATCGTGTATCCAAAATTGTATGAAATAAATTATCAAAACAGTTCTTCTCAATGTGCATAACATCCAACATGTGGCAGATCAATAAATCAGACCAATACGGAAGATCCCAAAAAATGCTCCATTTTATCCAATTATGTTCTTTCCCAAAGCCATGAATTTTCTGTTGGTTTACTGTTGGTCCAAATGTGATGGGAAGTAATGAAAATACAACTTATTTTAACTCTATACCTGAGATCATCTTTGGAGGTTCATCCCTTTCAATTGTACCTTTTTTGAAATGAGATTTGTTCCTCCAAAAAGAATGATCGGTTGGAAGAAATCTATAGTGACAATCAAAATAGCATGGTTTTTTTCTATTGATGAGCATAAAGTCTTTTTTGTCTTTCATACAGTAAGGACATGATTTCGGACCATGTGTACTCCAACCTGATAACATGCCATATGCCGGAAAGTCACTAGTCGTCCAAATCAATGCAGCTTTTAATATGAATTTTTTTTTCGCAGCAACATCATATGTATTAACACCATCACTCCACAATGCATTTAACTTATCAATCAATGGTTTCAAATAAACATCAATATTATTTTTTGGATGTCCTGAGATTAATAGAGTAAAAAAGATATAAGGCTCCTTCATCAAAATCCATGGAGGCAAATTGTACGGAGTTATAAAGATAGGCCAACATGAATACTGACTACCATAAGAACCAAACGGACAAAAACTGTCAGTAGAAAGACCCAATCGCATGTTTCGGGCTTCTATAGAAAAAGACGGATGCAGACAGTCAAAATGTTTCCATGAATCACCATCAGATGGATGATTCAAGATTTTATCAGTTGAAATCTTGGTTTTGTTCCATGACATCATTGACGTTGTGTTCTGAGACATAAATAAACGCTGCAACTTGGGTGTAAGAGGGAAATATCTCAATTGTTTTACTGGAATCGATCTAGACTTCCCTAATTGAACTTCTTTATACCTTGATTGTCCACATGTGGGATAACTATCCAATGACTCATTTTCACAAGAATATAAGATGCAATCATTTGGACATGCATGAATCTTCCGATAACTAAGGCCCAGATTATGAACCAGCCTCTTGCTCTTATAGTAATTTGTAGGCAACACATTTCCTTCAGGTAAAGTTGTTTTAACCAAAGAAAATATCTGATCAAAACAGTTGTTTGAAATTTCATTATCTAATTTAATAGACATAAATTTTGAAACCACTTATAATTTGCTTATCTTATAACCAAGATATAATGCATCCTCACCAGACCTCAACAACTCATAAAATTCGGATGGTTCCAACTCATGAGTTAAATCAATATCATCGTGAGTTTCAGTTTGTTGCACAGATGGACCTGAAATATCATGTACTAAATTTTGAAATCGTGATGGATCCAGAATCAAGTTATTAGGATCTTCTCTGGAACTACGTTTACCATGTTGATACCAAAAAATATAATCTGGTTGAAAACCAAACCACAAGAGATGTCCCCCAACCTTGTCAACTGTGTCAAACGTTCTCACATCACATTTTTTACAAGGGCACTTGATTGTGCCTTCTGAAACATATTCTGGTTTTGATGATGCAAATGCTAAGAAAGCTTCAACACCCTTAATATATACATGATTTAAACTAGAACCATTTGGATTTCTGCACTGATTTATCCAAGCGCGATCATCTAATAATGACTGATGTCGACTTCCTTGTTCCATATTTTTCTACATAAAATATAAAATCATCACTGTTTTTGAATAATTTAAAATTATAAAAACACTATCTGAAAAAAAAGATAAATAATTACAACTACTTCTTAATAATTACCATTAATTAAGGGTGACACAATTTCCAGTGGATTGACGACTACTCTTTTGTCCGATGGCTCATTTACTTGCATCTTTCTCACACTGAAATCACAATGAAGAATCTGGTCTGAGGTACGCATATTCATTCTCATATGCATGAGAATGAATATGTGTACCTCTAACCAGATTCTTCATTGTGATTTCAGTGTGAGAAAGATGCAAGTAAATGAGCCGTCAGACAAAAGAGCCCCCTTTTCTTCAATGAATCGTCTTCTTTCAACTGTCACTGCCTGAAAACATTATAAAAAATACGATCCTACAAATACATATCCAATCTCGTGTATATAAGATTGAATATGTCTACATAGTAGCACATTTTTCATAATGTTTTGAGTCGGTGAAAGTTGAAAGGAGAAAATTCATCGAGCAAAATGAGTGTCGTCAATCCACTGGAAATTGTGCCAAGTTCTTAAAATTTATTGAAATTTATTAAAATTTCTTCCTAACTGTTCCTAACTATTCCTAAATAATTATTACTAATTATTCCTATTGATTCCTATATATTCCTATTTATTCCTATATATTGCTAATTATTACAAATTATTGCTAATTATTACAAATTATTGTTAATTATTACAATTTATTTCTAATTATTACAATTTATTGCTAATTATTACAATTTATTGCTAATTATTATAATTTATTGATAATTATTACAATTTATTGCTAATTATTACAATTTATTGCTAATTATTCCTAATTATTGCTAATTATTCCTAATTTTTGCTAATTATTCATAATTATTGCTAATTATTCCTAATTATTGCTAAATATTCCTAATTATTGCTAACTATTCCTAATTATTGCTAATTATTCCTAATTATTGCTAATTATTTCTAATTATTGCTAATTATTACTAATTTTTACAAATTATTACAAATTATTACAATTTATTACAATTTATTACTAATTATTACTAATTATTACAATTTATTACTAATTATTACTAATTATTACAATTTATTACAATTTATTACAATTTATTACTAATTATTACTAATTATTACTAATTATTCCTAATTATTGCTAATTATTTCTAATTATTGCTAATTATTGCTAATTATTACAAATTATTACTAATTATTACTAATTATTACAAATTATTACAAATTATTACTAATTATTACTAATTATTACTAATTATTACAATTTATTACTAATTATTACAATTTATTACTAATTATTACTAATTATTACAATTTATTTCTAATTTAGCAATACTTAGCAATACTTAGCAAAATGAAAACTGCTTGAATAATGAAAGGAAATTTGGTAATCATCATTGTGGAGATGATTACAAATTTTCCCTTCATTATCCAAGCAGTCTTTGTTTACTAATTATTACTAATAAAAAAATTTATATTATCAATATTTATGAAAAAAAATATTAATATTATTAAAATAATAAAAAATTTATAAAATATTAAAATTATTAATATTCGCAACAGGCTTTGCTCTATTCTTAGCATGTTTAAATCTCAAAGGGTCGCCAATTGTCAGGTCGTGCGCAATAAAAATTTTATGTCAGCCATGTCCAATGTAAACTCTATAATTGTCCTTGCATGGTTGATCACCTCGCAAGTAGTGTTGCAATATGATGACCAAAGTAATGTCATTCTCATCTCTAAGAATCATCTCGCTCCCTTTACATAGATCATTCTTCCTTAAAAATTTGAGGGGACATCAGTATCTTTCCCTTAAATTTTCAAGGAATAATGGTCAATGTAAAGGGTCATGTGTGATAATTCTTATAGATGAGAAGGGCATGACTTGGGTAGTCCTATTGCAACACTACTTGCAAAGTGATCAACCAAGCGTATCTAATTATATCTAATTATATCTAATTATATCTAATTATCTCTAATTATATCTAATTATATCTAATTATATCTAATTATATCTAATTATTACTAATTATATCTAATTATTACTAATTATATCTAATTATTACTAATTATATCTAATTATATCTAATTATATCTAATTATATCTAATTATATCTAATTATTACTAATTATTACTAATTATTACTAATTATATCTAATTATTATTAATTATTATTAATTATTACTAATTATTACTAATTATTACTAATTATTACTAATTATTACTAATTATATCTAATTATTACTAATTATTACTAATTATTACTAATTATTACTAATTATTACTAATTATTACTAATTATTACTAATTATTACTAATTATTACTAATTATTACTAATTATTACTAATTATTAATAATTATATCTAATTATTACTAATTATTACTAATTATATCTAATTATATCGAATTATTACTAATTATTACCAATTATATCTAATTATATCGAATTATATCTAATTATTACCAATTATATCTAATTATTACAAATTATTACTAATTATTACCAATTATATCTAATTATTACAAATTATTACTAATTATTACCAATTATTACTAATTATTACCAATTATTACTAATTATTACCAATTATTACTAATTATACCGAATTATTACTAATTATACCGAATTATTACTAATTATACCAAATTATTACTAATTATACCGAATTATTACTAATTATACCAAATTATTACTAATTATACTGAATTATTACTAATTATACCGAATTATTACTAATTATTACGAATTATTACTAATTATTACAAATTATTACTAATTATATCGAATTATTACTAATTATACCGAATTATAACTAATTATATCGAATTATATCTAATTATTACTAATTATATCTAATTATTACTAATTATATCTAATTATTACTAATTATATCTAATTATTACTAATTACCCATAATCATCCCTAATTATATCTAATTGTGACTAAATTCCGCCAATTATATATAATAATCTCTAATTATTTCAAATTAACACTAATTATCTATAATTATCACTAACAATATCAATTTCTTACTAAAAATATATATAAATAAAAATCAATTTAAATCTGATTTAATTACAACTAATAAACAACAATTAAAATTTATATAAAAAAATAAAAAAAATATTAAAAAAATAAAATATAAATACCTTAAACATTGATATTCTGAAGGTATTGGCGCCTTTCAATTGCTCTCGTATAAAAAATTTTAACTAAAAGAAATTTTTTCCTTAAAACTGGAGAATGAAGAGAGAGGGAGAGGAAGATCTGAGTGATTTGAAAAAAAAAACGGGTGGGGGTATATATAGGTTAGATTAGTTGCGATGAGGTTAGTTGCGACGGGAAACCCATAGCAAATGGTGGTATTTGCGACGGGGCCCGTCGCAAATACCCTTGCCCGCATTAATTACATTCGGCGGTTAAAAGGGTATTTGTGACGGGTCTCGTTGCAAATACACACCTGCCGACATACTATTTGCGACGGGCGGCTTTGCCCATCGCAAATGGTATTTACCGTCACCAGGCTTTTGTGACGGGGCCTGTCACAAATACACACCTACCGACATACTATTTGTGATATGTGGCTTTTACCGTCGCAAATGGTATTTACCGCCTTCGGGCTTTTGCGACGGGGATGCGTCCCCGTCGCAAATACCCTTCCCGCGTTTTGGCGCGCAAACCACGCCAAACCTATTGCAATGGGTCGCCTATTCTCGTCGCAATTAACCTACTATTTGCGACGGGAAAAGACTCCCGTCACAAATACATATTTTGTCGGACCTTTTGCAATGATATATATTCCCGTCGCAATTGACTCGTCGCAAAAAACCACTTTTCTCGTAGTGAATATCTCATGAAAGCTAACCCCAGTGTCGTGACTCCTCCTCCTCCTCCTCATCCTCATCCTCCTCCTATCTCGCCGCCACTCCTCTATCGTGAACTACACCTCCAGCATGCGACTCTCCTCTGCTGCGAACCAGACTTTTGTGTGCCTCTCCTCCACCGCGTGCCACACCTCCACCGTGCATGAACCATCCATCGTGCGCCTCTCCTCCACCACACGCCACACCTCCGTTGTGCGCCACACTTCTGTCGTGCACCTCTCCTCTGCTGCACACCTCTCCTCTGTCGGTGAGTTTTCTCATCTTTGTCATCTGTTTCTTCTGGTTTTCATGTAATTATAGTTTGATATTGATGGTATGTTGTGAATTGTACATGCTAAATGCCCCGTTGAAAATCATGGTCATTGATAGTCCTTGTTTGTGAACTAAATGAATTGCATGTTGGTTGGTGTTCCTCTTCATATTTTTTTCTTTGATTTTGTGTGACTCGATTATGCATTTGAAGTGTGATGCCACTAGAGCATAGTGTAATATTTTATTAATGATAAAGATTTTAGTCGTTAGGGGTTGAGTAGTATGTCACTTGATATATTTATGTGCTCTCCATTAATATCGACAAGTTTTAGCTTCGATTTTGCTTGAGTGAGGTGGGTATTTCTTTGGAACTCCCTTGTAATACATGTTATAAATTTATTGGATGTTTTTAAATGATTTATTATGAAATTATAATTTGTTGGGTTTTAATTGTCTTGAAAATGGTTTAAAGACTTGGCAAAGACTTATGTCACATTCCAAGTGTTTTGTAAAATGCCCATGTGCTTTTTTAAAGGAATTTAAATATTTTGAAAGTTTATTCATAAGATTTTTTTCTTTAAAATGAATATGCGATATTTTAAAGTCATGTTTTGAAAAACAAATGGAGTTGACCTTCAACCGATTTAAATGGTTTTGAGACCCTCAATTCTCATGGTGGATTAAGATGTTTTCAAAAGGATATTGAAGTTTAATAAAAGAGTTCTTATCACATATTTCCTTAAAAAATAAAAGGGTTTGTTATTTTAAAAAATTATTTATAGAAAATGGTTGGGTTTCCAAATGGGTTTTCTAGTGCATTTTGATAAATGGTTTTCAGATGAAATTTGAAATGTTTTTCTAAAATGGGGTAAAAATAGATTGGTTTCTAAAGTACATTTGTAAAATCCTATTTGGTAATTTAAAGGAAGTTATTTTGTAAATATGGGAGACCCTCAATTGAGAACCATACATTTATTATTCCTATTGTGGCTCATGACCCCATGGAGGATTCTTTATATTCTTTTGCTTATTGTGAAGCTTATAAAAGGATGTGAAAGGGGTTGCTTCTTGTGGGGGTGTAGAAGGTGGGGTGAGGTTAAATTTAAAATTATTGAAATTATATTTATGTGATGATCTATTATTTCATTGGTTTCTCACTTCTACTATTGAAATGTCATGGGTGTCCTAGGAGACTGGTAGGGATCCAGATAAGTGAAATCCCTAGTGTGGAGTGCGTTGCCTAGTATAAGGACCCAGTTATATTGAGCGAGTTTTTGATATGTTTTAGTGTCCATAGAATGTACTGCAGGGGACTGATGTTTCTTTTGATCCCTTGATCATGATAGAGCCTAGTGAGTTCTATAGGACCACTTGAATATGAAAAGTTAAATAGCATCAACTTGGGTTCCTCATCTCCAGTTCAAGATCCAAATACATGAGTCTTAGGAAGTTTCATATGATGGTTACATCATTCTTAGGACACTTTAGAGGATTTATTTTCTTGGCTGGATTGTATTTCCCTAGTTTTTTATTATATGGCACCATCGTTTGGTTGTTTTTTGGATTATGTTTCCTTGTTTCCTTAGTGTCTATGTATGATCATTGTTTCACTTCGAGTGTGTATTTTCTTAATTTCAAATAGGTTGATTTAAATGGGTAAAAAGCTTTATTTAAAAATGAAAAAAATTTATTTGTTAAATGAGTTTTAAGAAAATGGATTTACATTGTGGTTATTTATGAAAAATAGTTTTAAAAAAAAGTTGTAAAAGAGGGTTAAACTATGGTTTGACTTGTCTTATATGGTTTTAAAGGCCCTCTTTCCATTTTTTTAATATTTTTATTTCAAATTTTTAGTCATCCTTGTTTTTATATTATAAAAAGGGTAGTTTTTTTAAAATATGTAAAATTATTTTTACACTTGTTTTATAATTCATGTGAAAATATATTTTATACCTTATGTTCAAACTAGTACTTTATGAACTATAATATGATGGGATTCAAAGAGATTTCTTTATGAAATAATACAAATAATTTTTATCTCACACCCTACATATTAACTAGTGGTTGTAGTGTATGAAGCTCTTATATATAACCTTTTTCCAGTGCCCTTTTTTGTTTTGTTCTTGATGCTCAGATTGGTCTATGGTTGGACAATGGGATGTGGCAAGTTATCGCGGGTTACTAGTGTTGATGTTGGAGTTATTTGGGCTTTGATTCCCTTTTAACTTTCCTTTTAGGATATTTTAGTAAGAATGAGTTATGATTTTTTTAAGAATCAGGTGATTGGTCTGGAGTGGGTTCTTAATTAATACCCTTTGTAATAATGCTTAAGTTTCCATAGGCTAGTTATACCCCCTACATTGATGATCTGGATAAGGCATGGTAGTAGATAAGACCCTATGTGAGATGGTGGAGGATTCTAAGATGAGATTTGAATTATATGAGATAGGGATGAACTAATAACTTCAAATTTCCATCTATGATAATACTATTGAAATAGACATGGCATTATATGAGACCCAACCTAAGTTGTGTGTCACAATATGAATATTTATATGTTCTTGAGTGATCCTTCTCAGATATTAATAGGAGATTGATGAAAACACAAATCTTAACCATAAATGAGATGGGTAATGAGTATGGCTTATATTGTGATGTATTAGGAGTTGGGATTCGAATAGTTTCAGTCCATAATGGTCATGTGGTTTCTTATGGGTACATACAGTTGAGAACACATAAGAGAAACTTCCCAAATACTTTCCTAAATTTGGAAATAGTGGTGATTTCTATGAGGTGTTATTGGAATACACTAAAAAAAGTGTTTAAAAAATGTGTTCAACATACCTTTTTTTGGTTTTAAATAGCTATAAAATGATTTAAACACTTTTCATGGACTTAGGTTTCATGTGAAGTGTTTTTCAACTCAACAGATTTGATTTCATAAATGGATGTGAATTTTTTGAAAGCATATGTAATACTGGTTTCATTTTAACAAGGGGTGTGTGAAGTTTTAAATGAAAATTTGTAAAATATAGAGAGTTGTCATTAATTTTAAATGATTAACATTATTGGGTCATGAAGTTGCCTTTAATGCTTTATAAAAAAGGAATTAGGGTTTTGAGAAAGAGTGCTTGAAAATTATTGGTTTATTTTAAAAAGGATGTGTTATTTTAAATAGGAATTTGTGTAAATGGTTGTTTTTTTAATGGGATTTAAATTGTGATTTTATAAATAGTTTTCAAAGGAGGATTAAAGTCTATAACTATTTTTATACTTGGTTAATTTTTATATCAATTTTTTTTCTATTTATTTTGTTTAAAAATTAATATCATTGAATCAAATAGGATGACTATGAATAAATATTGGATAGATGCCAATCATTTGACAATATAGTATGAAGATGGAGTGAAAGAGTTCATCAAGATTGAAAAAGATCATGCATATTAATCTTCTCAAGTCCTTTTTCTGTGTTTACGCTGTTGTTATTCAAGACAAGTTAGTCCAGAGGAATTTTAAGAACACTTGATCTGTCACGGAATAGATTGAAGTTATAAATGTTGGAATAAACATGGGGAAAAACGAATTTAGCTAGTGTTTGGGATAATGATGCATTTTATAGATCATCTGATATGATTACGAGTAAGGATAATAAATAAGACCATATTGAGGATGTGATTATATATGTGAATGATGATGAAGATTGTACTGAGGAAATGACAAGGACAGTTGAAGATGAACTTCGTGATTGCCCAAAATTGTTTGAGCAGTTAAAGAGTTGTGAAAAGACACCTTTTTATGGTGGTTGCACTAAATATAAAGCATTGTCACTTATACTTAAGCTGTATAATTTGAAAGAAATCAATGGATGGAGTGATGCCAGTTTTACAAAATTACTTGATCTCTTGAATGGCATGATTCCAGAAGATAATGATCTCTCGATCCAAACATATTATTCCAAATGAATGCTACGTTTGATGGTTATGATCTCTAAATGAGTACATGTCTGCCTGAATGACTATATACTATTTCAGAAGGATAAAAAATCACTTAGAGAATGCCCAAAGTGTGGTGCTTCTCAATACAAGAAATATGAATCCGGTCCAATGAAATTTGTATGGTACTTTCCAATTATTCCAAGGTTTAGGTGGATATATAGAAGTGAGGATACTGCAGGGCAATTAATGTGGCACGCAGACAAAAGAAATAAATATGGGAAATTATGTCACCCAACAAACTCTCCTCAATGAAAGAGAATCGATCATGAATATTCTGATTTTGGAAACGAACCGAAAAACCATCGTCTTGCGTTATCTACAGATGGAGTGAATCCTTTTGGTTTTCAAAGAATCACTCATAGTACATGACTAGTTATGTTGGTAAATTATAACTTTTCACTGTGGTTATGTATGAAATGAAAACACATCATGCTATCTACGCTTATATCAGGACCGAAACAACCAAGTAATGATATTGGTGTTTATTTGTCTCCATTTACTGTTGATTTGAAATTATTGTAGGATTCAGGTGTTATGTTGTATGATGATTATAGAAATGAATATTTCACATTGAGAGTCATGTTTTATGGGATAATAAATGACTTTCCTACTTATGATAATTTTTCAGATTATAACATTAAAGGAATTCATGGGTGTCCCATCTGTGAACAAGGTACACAATCAATTAGGTTGAAACATTCATCGAAAACCATGTTTCTAGAACATCGTAGATTTCTACCCCAACGACATAAGTACCGATCTTGGACAACATCATTCTATGGAAGTTCAGAAGAACATACATCACTATCTCCGCTAATTGGTGATCAACTGTTTGAGAATGTAAAAGATATGGACACTGCTTTTAGTAACCATTTTCGAAAAAACATACAAAAACCAATTGGAAGAAGAGATAAGTTTTTTTGAATTATCATATGATGGGTGGTCTGTATTGCGAGGATGGTCAAGTTTAAATTTATAAAGACCCAAGATATAGTACAGTGGCTAACCTTGGGGTCGCTCTCAAGGAAGCAGTGTCGAGATCCTAAGTGGTTGTTGTGAAAATCTTTTTGTGTTTTTTTGAATACTTTGAAAACATAAAATACACTCCTAAGGAAACACTAATCAGCGTTGAAGAGAATAGTGGAGAGGGAAATAGTGATGAAAAAGTGCAAAAACTTAGAGACACAGGACAAAACCAGGACAAACAAATGACACCAAGACAAAGAAGAAGAAAGTCAATGAGAACAAGGCCGGACCCAGGTTAATCCACCCCCTACTCACCTTCCTAGATCAACATGAATAATTCTCAAATTCACACATTTCATGATCAATGTCTTGGATCACACACCAATCTTGCCTAGAAATTAAACACTCAAGCATTGAATTTCTTCAATACTCAAGCGTTCCTCCAAACTGAAAAGTGATTCACTTAGCAAAAATCATTCTGGAAAGAAATTCTCAACAACCAGAATGATTCCATTAAGATCAACACATCATACAACCAATCTTGATTATCAGTTCAAGAAATCAAGACAGGAAGGGGAGAATAAATTAAACAAGAAGGTGGAAAATCGTCATACGCAAGATCTTACTCTCACTTAATCTTACACGCAGACACGATCGACCAAGGCGAATAAAAAGAAAATGATCGTGTTGATGTGTGGATCTCCAGATCATGTTGGGTTTCATAAATTGGATCTATCCCCACAAGTTAGATCTCCATTTCTAGAGATTGAAGATCACAACATGAAGTGAGGAGAAGAAAAATGAACAATACATCAAGAACATCAAAAATCTAATTACGAAACACGCACCACAATATATTTATAGACTCAAAAGAAATAAAAACTAAAATAGGGCAACGGTGGATAAGGAGGAGAATGGAGAAGTAGGGACCCGTCTCCCAGTTGAAGATGGTCTGAGTCCATGATATGTGGAAGGAATGGATGTGTGAATCAGGTGGAGTCTCCCCCCTGTGGAATGGTGCCCTCCCCCGTTCCTATTCTGGCCCCTGGCCTGCCTGCCGAAGAGAGGAGTCGAGATCCTCTTAGTCAAAGAAACTAAACTAAAAACAGAGAAAAATAATAGGCCAAAAATCCACGTGGCGCATATTCAGCATGCTTGTCACCAGATCTGAGTGAATTCCCTGTGAGTGCAAAAAACCCCTGCAATGAACTCACGAATGTTCTCATGTCTTTCCCGCGAAGTACCCACAATTTTCTTTGCACGCCCAACTCCCCCTGTGCAGAACCACCGAAAAAAACAAAACAAATCAGAAATAAAAAAATGGGAATACTATAAATATATATAAATTCATATTTATATTTACTGTTATATATATTTATTATAGGTATTAAATGTTACTAATATATATATATATATAATAACTATTATATTAGTTTAATAAATATATTATTATGATATATAAAAGCTTATATAATATTATGATTAAACCTATTATTAATATAGTATAGTATATCATATATATTACATACTACATATATCATATTATATGTTATAATATAATAAAATAAAAACTAACTAAAAAAAGTAAAACACAAATAGGAGGGGGGGGGGTCTGTTCGGCGAAGTGAAGGGGAGAGGGTTTAGGCGCCAGATGTGGGTTTTTGAACAGGGGAGGTCTCGAAAACTAGTTCTTGGTGATGAGGGGATGTGGGTGTCAGCTGTGGATTAAGGGTTTGTGGTACTGAGAGGAAGTTCTGGAGAGGTCCGAGGAGGTTCGGTCACAACTTGGGTTCAGATGGTGTGCAAACAGAAAGGTGAGCCTAGATTGCAATTCGGTTTGGAGGGGACTTGGGTTATGGATATTGACTTATGATTTTGATTTGTTCACTTGATATGTTCTTGAAATTCCATGATTCCTCGGATTTGTTGTGCTTGTTTCTATTATGCTGTTGCGGGTTGGTTTCTATGGACTGATAGGTTTGTAATGATGCTGCTCTAATTTTGAACTGTTGTTGCTATGTTGATGGTGCATGAAGTAGATGTAGGAGAAAAGGACCAGCAGTGGTGATGGTGTATGTTAAGTGGTGCGAGAAATGATGGAGAAAGGTGGATAGGGAGTGGTGGAAGAATGGGGTGGTGCCACCATGAAAAAAGTGTAGAGGCAGTTCCACTATGATGGAACCAGTGGCAAAGGGGCGGATGCAGTAGCACAGAGCAGTGCCACCATTTGGTGGTGAAACGGTGGCAAAGTGAATTTGGTGTGGCACCGTGAATCAATTGTAGTTGAAGCGGTGGTCGTGGCACCGTGAATGAAATGGTGTCACCATAAGTGTATCTCACAGTCTCACCGTGACCGTGAGTGTGGTACAGGAAATACAATGCATGGGGCAGTAACGGTGGAACGATGCGATGTGCCACCATTCTTGAAATGGTGAGATAGTTTTGAGGAAATATGATGGCACTGTGATCGTGATGAAATCGCGCCACAACAACACCTGAAAAAAAAACAACAAATTAAATAAATAAATAATTTAATAAAACTAAAATTAGATTAATCAATTAATAAATTAAATTAAATAGAATGGAATTGAAAAATTAATTAATTAAACAAAGTTAAATAATAAAATTAATTGTGTTTTATTTAAAGGAATGAATTTATTTGTATTAAAAATTATAAACAAACTTAATTTTAAAAAAAACTAAAATAACTAAAGTTTCTCTCTTATATTAATCAACCAATTAAGTAACCAAATAATAAATTAAATAATTAATAAAAAATCTTAATTTAATAAAATTAAATTAAAACTAATTAAATTCTTAAAAGAAATAAAAACTAAAACGAGTTATTTATTTACAATTTAACTAGAATGAAAAATTTGTAAAAATAAATGAATAAATAAATAAAATTCTAATACGCAAGACTAAATTAATTTAAGAATTATTTAAAATGACACTGATTCGCATTAAAACGCATGTTTTAAACTAAAAACTGATTATTTTACACAGCAAGTTCAAAAACACAATGATTATCAATTATTTAATAAAAAACAACATTTTAATATAAAAATTTAATATAAAATACAAAAAGAATGTGGAAAAGAGTGTTAAAACACTGCCACATCAAACTCCCTCACACTCAAAGTTTTGTTTGTCCTCAAACAAGCACATTCCTTTAACTTTAAAATAGAAATATGATTTGTTAGTTTTAGTTCAAAAAGTGCATGATTGAACTTAAACATCAAGAGGAGCAGGACAAGGACCAAACAATGGGTCAGGCTATCCAAAGGTGTTAAAAAATAATGTCCCGCCTATCTTCAAATACTCACCAGAAGTCAAAAGCCTCACAAACTCATACAATGTCAAGTATTTCATGCCTTCTATGTGTATTCATTAACTGTCCCACTTCACCTTCCAATTCAAGTTCCAATTCAAGGAGTGTTGTCAGGTTAGATGAAATGGAATTTAGAACTTAACCAAGGGCACATTCCATCCTCACCTTCCCCCAAGTTCCAAAAATTAAAGTCCATTAAATTGATCACTTTATTGATTCAACTCAAATGAATATTAACCAAGTCAATTGCCCCCTTCTTCATCTGGGTTCAAAATTCCTCTCACCTTAATGAGTTCATTTTTGACAAGGGAACTTTATTTTACTTTTTACTAGCCATATTCCATGTGCAGAGCACTGTGTATATCACTTATTAAGATTGAAATTGGATTTATTTATTCACAAAAATGCTCTCAGTGCACTTTGTCTCAGATACTCACCGTGGGATCCCATTCACCCATTTTACTCCAGTTACAGAGGACTTAATTAATAATCATTCGAATTGACTTCCTAAAGTGAATGAATATTATTTTATAAAAATGTGAGTCCCATGGGTTCTAGTGAGAACATCAAGTTACCCTAAGTCTTGATCATAATCCCACAAAACCTATCCTGCCATACTCTTATCCTCAGTTCCTAAATAGACAGATCCATAGAGACAGTGAACAATTGCACTCAACAATCAATCATACTTAACAGTTTCTGACTAAGTTCCACTCTCAACATCCAGCAAATAGTTATCCACTAAACAAGACATAATTGATGTGCCAGTGAACCTCCAATGACCATCATGTGATGATAGAATTTGAAAAATATTGAAGGAATTTTGAACATTTTTTTTAATTTTTTTTACCATTTTTTAAAACAACCACAAACTCATGTTCAAGAAGGGGGAATTTGAAATGACACTAGAATGACCCCTATCCCCCACACATAAAACCCAACATTGTCCCCAATGTTGAATTCTAAGGTGGAAGACAGTTTATGTTCAAAATAGATGGACATTTCAGTTGAAAAAGGGTATGGAGGGGTATCAATGAAGTACAAAAATTTTCTGTGCCACACAAAAAGTGAAAGAAAATAAAAAATAAAAACAAAAGAGACCGAACCCACAAACTTCACCAGAAACAAGTGTATTTCTATTCCTAAAATGTTCATGCTTTTAATCATTGTGAGTATAAAAAATATTGTATCAATTTACTTCAAATAGTAGCATGATCAGCAGTGGTCAGCATCATTATCATAATGAAATTGAAAGCAGTGGGTGTAGCAAGTTTAAAAATGAAACTAAAAATACTTTTTCAACAAATTAGATGTTAGTAATCTAACACCCAAGCAAGAAGTACAATTTACTTTTCACACAAAATCAGGGGACTCCCCCACATTTAATTCACAACATCACACAAATTGAATGAGCAGATTAAAACAACTTGTAGACTTAAAACATTACTTCCCTGAATGAAAGCTTTAATTAATTTTTGTTTTCAATGTCTCCCTTTAATTGCCTTGTGCATGAACTCTAGATGCTCCAGTTTAGCACCTACATGATGAAACAATTTAACATTAGTGTTCGAGATTTAAAGTTCAAATAAAAATAAGATCCAAGGTGGGAGTTAGGGAGTTTTATCCATTATTCTAGTGAGTTTTCCCTCTGAGACTTAGATGATAGCCATGTGGAATCTAAAGCCTGTTTATTTTCCTAAGAAAACAACACTAAAATTAAAAACAACATGAAAAAAGAAACTAAAGTACGAAATGAAAAGGGATAATCCTGGGATAACCCCCCTAGGGGGTGTTTTAGTTTGATTTTCCATAGTTGGACAGTCCTTGGATCAACCCCAGTCTGATGGGGGATTTGGTTTCTTTCTCAAGAACCACCAGGTGTGATTCCTTCCAACTTCAGTGCTTTTCTGTCTTTGGCGTACCCCATGTGCAGCTTCAACCACATTCCCCTCCTTGGCAATGAAGCACTTCATGTTGAATATTGGAGGGAAGAACATGATATAGGGGTACTTCCCTACTTCTTCTTCTTGAGGTTGATTGTGCACAAGCTGTAATTTTGGAAAAAATGGATGTGACTTGTATATTGGTCCATTTTAATAAATTATTTTATCTTGAGAAAAACAGACTTTGTCAACATCCACTTGTAAACTTGTGCACATCTCCAAAAATTCCTTTTAAAAAATAACTCCCAAACTAGAAGTGTTATCCAGAATTAGGAGTTCCATTAAATCTTCAGCAGATTCTACCGAAACTTCCTCACTCTCCAAGAAATCACAAAAGTGAGATGCATCTTCAAAACCTACATAGGGAGAAACACAATTAAAATCAGCTTCAATGTAATCCAAGTTGAATAAGAATATAGGTTCTTCTATAAAATTGTCAACTCCCTTTATTAGTGATGTTTTTTCCTCCTCGTGATGGAATAGTGATCCTGGGAGTGGTTCCGGGTAAAGAGTAAGGTAGTCAACCTACTACAACCTCTCTTCAAAACACACCACATCACTTGCTGAATCTTCTGAGGAGAGAGATATGATTTCATGTGTTAGATTCACCTATTGAAGCATTGAGAATTCATTAAAATAGTTATCACAAGAAAAATCATTATAATGGAAATCAGAGAAAAGATGATCATCAAAGAAATGCCTAGCATTATGAATCTTTGCAAGTCCCATATCCTGCCATTCCTTGAAAACATCCTCAGATATTGATTCTGAAATTTCCAACTTTGACTCTAGAAACAAATCCATATCAAAGTTAGGAAACTCCAATTTTTGCTTTCTTATATTTCTATTCTCTTTCCTTCTCAACTGTTTTCCATAATGTTTGGCTTCAATGGGAGGTGGTGGTACTTCACTTTCTTCTTGGTATCCTTTGACTTTATCCATGGCTTATTGCATCAACTGCATGATCTCATAACAATAATTTATCTCCTAATCAATAAGGTCTTGATATTGTCCTTCATGCATCCAACATTGAAACTTAGCAGCAGCCTCCTCAAGCTCTTGAATCGGGTCAAACAGTGACATTATATCATATTTGTTAGAGTTCATCACTGTGTGTGTGTTGTTTTTTTGTTTTTGTTTTGTTTTTTTTTGTGTTTTAAAATAAAATAAAAATTTAAAAAACCACTGAGACACTCATTGTATCCCCAGAAACGGTGACAAAATTTGACGGGCGGTCCTTGTCGTGAGTACGGTCAAGTTTACATTTATAAATACCCAAGATATAGTACAACAACTAACCTTTGGGTCGCTCTCAAGGAAGCAGTGTCGAGAGCCTAAGTGGTCATTCTGAAAATCATTTTTTTTGTTTTTTTGAATACTTTGAAAACATAAAACACACTTCTAAGGAAACACTAATCAGTGCTGAAGAGCACAATAGAGTGGGAAACAGTGATGAAAAAGTGAAAAATCGTAGAGACATAGGACAAAACCAGGACAAACAAATGACACCAAGACAAAGAAGAAGAAAGTTAGTGAGAACAAGGCCAGACCGAGGTTAATCCCCCCTACTCTTCTTCCTAGATCAACATGAACAATTATCAAATTTTCACAGTGAATGATCGATGTCCCAGATCACACACCAGTCTCGCCTAGAAATTAAACACTCAAGCATCGAATTTTTTAAATACTCAAGTGTTCCTCCGAACTGCAAGGTGATTCACTTAGAAAAAATAATCATGGAAAGAAATTCTCACAAACCATAATGATTCCATTAAGATCGTCACATCGCACAACCAATCTTGATTCTTAGTTCGAGAAATCAAGACAGGAAGGGGAGAATAAATTAAACAAGAAGGTCACAAATCGTCCTACGCAATATATTACTCTCTCTTAATCTAACTCGTAGACACGATCGAACAAGGCGAATAAAATGAATGTGATCGTGTTGATGTGTGGATCTCTAGATCGTGTTGGGTTTCATAAACTGGATCTATCCCCGCAAGTTAGATCTCCATTTCTGGAGATTGAAGATCACAACATGAAGCCAGGAGGAGAAAAATTAACAATATATTAAGAACATCACAAATCGAATTACGAAACACGCACAACAATATATTTACAGAATAAAAAGAAATCAAAACTAAAAAAGAGCAATGGGGGATGAGGCGGAGAATGGAGGAGCAAGGACCCATCTCCTAGTCGAAGATGGTCTGAGTCCGTGAGATGTGGACGGAATGAGTGTGTGAATCAGGTGGAGTCTCTCCCCCTGTGGAATGGTGCCCTCCCCTATTTTTGTTCCAGCCCCTGGCCTGCCTGCTGAAGAGAGGAGTCAAGATCCTCTTATTCAAAGAAACTAAACTAAAAATAGAGAAAAATGAGAGGCCAAAAATCCACGTGGCGTATCTTTATCATGCTTGTCACTAGATCCGAGTGAATTCCCTGTTAGTGCAAAAAACCCCTACAATGAACTCGCGAATGTTCTCGTGTCTTTCCCATGAAGTACCCATAATTTTCTTTGCACGCCCAACTACCCCTGTGCAGAACCACCGAAAAACAAAAAACATGTCAGAAATAGAAAAATGGGAATACTATAATTATATATAAATGCATATTTATATTTACTGTTATATATATTTATTATAGGTATTAAATGTTACTAATATATATATATAATAACTATTATATTAGTTTAATACATATATTATTATGATATATAAAAGCTTAAATATTATTATGATAAAACCACTTATTAATATAATATAGTATATCATATATATTATATAATACATATATCATATTATATGTTATAATATAATAAAATAAAAATTGACTAAAAAAAGTAAAACACAAATAGGAGGGGGGTGTTTGTTTGGTGAAGTGAAGGGGGAGAGGGTGTAGGCACAGGATGTGGGTGTTCGAACAGGGGAGGTCTCAAAAATTGGTTCGCAACGATGAGGGGATTCAGGTGTCAACTTTGGAGTAAGGGTTTGCGGTGCGGAGAGTCAGTTCTGGCGAGGTCTGAGGAGGTTATGTCACGGCTTGAGTTCGGATGGAGTACGGACAGAAAGGTGAGTCTAGATTGCGATTCGGTTTGGAGGGGACTTGGGTTTTGGATCTTGAGTTATTATTTTGATTTGTACACTTGAAGTTATGATTTTGATTTGTACACTTGATATGTTCTTGAAATTCCATGATTCTTTGGATTTGTTTTATTTGTTGCTGTTATGATATTGAGGGTTGGTTTCTATGGACTGATAGGTTTGTAATGATGTTGCTCTGATTTTGAACTATTGTTGCTGTGTTTCTAGTGTAGGAAGTAGATATAGGAGAAAAGGAGCAGCGATGGTGATAGTGTATGTGAAGCGGTGTGAGAAATGATGAAGAAAGGTGGATTGGGAGTAGTGGAAGAATGGGGTGGTGCCACCGTGAAGAAAGTGTGGAGGCAGTGCCACTGTGAAGGAACCAGTGGAAAAGGGGCGGAGGCATTAGCATAGAGCAGTGCCACCGTTTGGTGGTGAAACGGTGGCAGAGTGAATTTGGTGTGGCACCATGAATCAATAGTAGTGGAAGTAGTGGCAGTGGCACCATGAATGAAACAGTGTCACCATAAGTGTGTCTCATGGTCTCACCGTGACCGTGAGTGTGGGACTGGCAATACCGTGTGTGGGGCAGTAACGGTGGAATGGTGCGACGTGCCACTATTCTTGAAACAGCGAGACATATTGGAGGAAATATGGTGACACCGTGAACGTGATGAAATCACGGCATGCATCAACACCTACAAAAAAAACAAAAAATTAAATAAATAAATAATTTAATCAAACTGAAATTAGATTAATTAATTAATAAATTAAATTAAATATAATGGAATTGAAAAATAAGTAAATTAAACAAAGTTAAATAATAAAATTAATTGTGGTTTATTTAAAAGAACAGATTTATTTGTATTAAAAACTATAAACAAACTTAATTTAAAAACAAAATAAAATAACTAAATTTGATCTCTTAAATTAATCAACCAATTAAGTAACCAATTAATAAATTAAATAATTAATAAAAAATATTAATTTAATAAAATTAAATTAAAACTAATTAAATTCTTAAAATAACTAAAAACTAAAATGTGTTATTTATTTACAATTTAAAGAATAATTATTTAATTAATTAAATTAATGAATTACTAAACTAACTTGAATGAAAAATTGTAAAAATAAAAGAATAAATAAATAAAAGTCTAACACTCAAGATTAAATTAATTTAAGAATTATTTAAAATGACACTAATGCACATTAAAATGCATGTTTTAAACTAAAAACTAATTATTTTACACAAGTTCAAAAACAAAATAATTATCAATTATTTAACAAAAAAACATTTTAATATAAAAAAGTCTAGAGAAAATACAAAAAGAATGTGTAAAAGAGTGTTAAAACACTGCTACATCAAATTCCCCCACACTTAAAGCCTTGTTTGTCCACAAACAAGCACATGACTTTAACTTTAAAATAGAAATATGATTTGTGAGTTTTAGTTCAAAAAGTGCATGATTGAACTTAAACATCAAGAGGAGCAGGACAAGGACCAAAAAATGGGCTAGGATATCCAAACGTGTTCAAAAATAATGTCCTACCTAGCTTTAAATACTCACCGGAAGTCAATAGCCTCAAAAACGCATACACTGTCACGTATGTCATTCCTCCTATATGTATTCATTAACTGTCCTACTTCACCTTCCAATTCAAGTTATAATTCAAGGAGTGTTGACAGGTTAGATGAAATGGAATTCAGAACTTAACCAAGGGCACGTTCCATCCTCACCTTCCCTCAAGTTCCAAAAATTAAAGTCCATTAAATTGATCACTTTATTGATTCAACTCAAATGAATATTAACCAAGTCAATTTCTCCCTTCTTTATTTGGGTTCAAAATTCCCCTCACCTTAATGAGTTCTTTTTTGACAAAGGCACTTTATTTTACTTTTTCCCAGCCATATTCCATGTGCAAAGCACTGTGAATAGCACTTATTAAGATTGAAATTGGCTTTATTTATTCACAGAAATGCACCCAATTCACCTTTTCTCAGATACTCACAGTGGGATCCCATTTTCCTATTTTACTCTAGTTACAAAGGACTTAATTAATAATCATTCGAATTGACTTCCTAAAGTGATTAAATATTATTTTATAAAAATGTGAGTCCCATGGGTTCTAGTGAGAACATCAAGTTACCCTAAGTCCTGATCATATTCCCACAAAACCTATACTATCATACTCTCATCCTCAGTTCCTAAACAGACAGATCCATAGAGATAGTGAACAATTGCACTCAACAATCATTCATACTTAATAGTTTCTAACTAAGTGCCACTCTCAACATCCAAAAAACAGTTATCCACAAAAAAAGACATAATTGAAGTACCAGTGAACCTCCAATGACCATCATGTGATGACGGAATTTGAAATTTTTTGAAGGAATTTTGAACATTTTTTTTGAAAACATTTTACCATTTTTTTTAAACAACCACAAACTCAGGTTCAAGAAGGCGGAATTTGAAATGACACTAGAATGACCCCTCTACCCAACATATACAACCCAAAATTGTCCCCAATGTTGAATTCTAAGGTGGAAGACAGTTTATGTTCAAAATAGATGGACATTTTAGTTGAAAAAGAGTATGGAGGTGTATCAATGAAGTACAAAAATTTTATGTGCCACACAAAAAGTAAAAGAAAATAAAAACAAAAACAAACAAAAACAAAAGAGACCGACCCCACAAACTTCACTAGCAACAAGTGTATTTCTATTCCTAAAATTTTCACGCTTTGAATCATTGTGAGAAGACAAAAGATTGTATCAATTTAATTCAAATAGTAGCATGATTAGGAGTGATGTGTAGCAACAACATAATGAAATTGAAAGCAGTGGGTTTAGAAAGTTTAAAAATGAAACTCAAAATAAATTTTCAACTAAGTAGATATTATCAAGCTAACACCCAAGTAAGAAGCACAATTTACTTTTCACATAAAATCAGAGGACTCCCCCACATTTAATTCACATCGGCGTACAAAATGAATGAGAAGATTGAAACAACTTTTAGACTTAAAACATTACTTCCCTAAATGGAAGATTTAATTCATTTTTTTCAATGTCTCCCTTTAATTGCCTTTAGCATGAACTCTGGATGCTCCAGTTTATCACCTACATGATGAAATAGTTTAACATAGTGTTCGAGATTTAAATTTCAAATAAAATGCAGATCCAAAGTGGGAGTTAGGGAGTTTTATCCATTATTCTAGTGAGTTGGACCTCTGAGACTTGGATGATAGCCACGTGAAATCTAATGCATGTTTATTTTCCTAAGAAAACAACAATAAAATTAAAAACAAAATGAAAAAAGAAACTAAAGAATGAAATGAAAAGGGATAATCCTGGGATAACCCCCTAGGGGGTGCTGTAGTTTGACTCTCCATAGCTGAACAGTCCTTGGATCAACCCCAGTCTGATGGGGGATTTGGTTTCTTTCTCAGGAACCACCAAGTGTGATTCCTTCCAAATCCAGTGTATTTCCATCTTTGGTGTACCCCATGTGCAGCTTCAACCACATTCCCCTCCTTGGAAATGAAGCACTTCATGTTGAATAGTGGAGGGAATAATAGGATATAGGCGTACTTCCCTACTTCTTCTACTTGAGGTTGAGTGTGCACAAGTTGTAATGTTGGAAAACATGGATGTGACTTGTATATTGGTCCATTCCAATAAATTATTTTATCATGAGAAAAAGATACTTTGTAAACATACACTTGTAAACTTGTGCACATATCCAAAAATTCCTTTTCAAAAATAACTCCCAAACTGGAAGTGTTATCCAGAACTGGGAGTTCCATTAACTCTTCAGCAGATGCTACCGAAACTTCCTCACTCTCAAGGAAATCACAAAAGTGAGATGCATCTTCAAAACTTGCACAAGGAGAAAAACAATTAAAATCAACTTCAATGTAATCCAAGTTGAATAAAAATACAGCTTCTTCCATAAAAATGTCAACTTCATTTATCAGTGATGTTTGTTCCTCCTCGTGATGAAATAGTGATCCCGGGAGTTGGTCTAGGGCAAGAGATAGGTAGTCAACCTCCTCCAACATCTCTTCAAAACACACCACCTCACTTGATGAATCTTCCAAGGAGAGTGATATGATGTCATGAGTTGGATCCACCTATTGAAGCATTGAGAATTCATTAAAAAAGTTATTACAATAAAAATCATTAGAATGGAAATCAGAGAAAATATGATCATCAAAGAAATGCCCAACATCATGAATCTTTCCAAGTCCCATCTCCTTCCAACCCTTGAAAACATCCTCAGAAATTGGTTCTAGAATTTCCAGCTTTGACTCCAGGAACAAATCCATATCAAAGTTGGGAAACTCCAACTTTTTATTTCTTCTATTTTATTTCTCTTTACTTCTCAACTATTTTCCATAATGTTGGGATTCAATGGGAGGTGGTGGTACTTCACTTTCTTCTTGGTAGCCTTTGACCTTATCCATGGCTTGTTGCATCAACTGCATGATCTCATGAGAATAAATTGTCTCCTCATCAGTAAGTCTCAATGCTGTCTTTCATGCATCCAACATTGAAACTTAGCAACAACCTCCTTAAGCTCTTGAACCAGGTCAAAAAGTGACATTATATCATATTTGTTAGAGTTAATCACTGTGTGTGTGTTGTTGTTTTTTTGTTTTTTATATGTTTTTGTGTGTTTTAAAATAAAATAAAAATTGTAAAAACCACTGAGAAACTCATTGCTTCCCCGGAAACGGTGCCAAAATTTGACGGGCGGTCCGTATCGCGAGGACGGTCGAGTTTACATTTATAAAGACCCAAGATATAGTATAGTGGCTAACCTTTGGGTCACTCTCAAGGAAGCAGTGTCGAGAGCCAAAGTGGTCGTTCTGAAAATATTTTTGTGTTTTTTTTGAATACTTTGAAAACATAAAACACACTCCTAAGGAAACACTAATCAGTGCTGAAGAGCATAGTGGAGAGGGAAACAGTGATGAAAAAGTGAAAAAAATAGAGATAGAGGACAAAACCAGGACAAACAAATGACACCAAGACAAAGAAGAATAAATTCAGTGAGAATAAGGCCAGACCAAGGTTAATCCACCCCCTACTCGCCTTCCTAGATCAATATGAACAATTATAAAATTCGCACAGTGCATGATCGATGTCTCAGATCACATACCAGTCTCGCCTAGAAATTAAACACTCAAGCATCAAATTTCTTCAATACTCAAGTGTTCCTTTGAACTGCAAGGTGATTCACTTATCAAAAATCATTCTGGAAAGAAATTCTCACAATCCAGAATGATTCCATTAAGATCGTCACATTGTACAACCAATCTTGATTCTTATTTTGAGAAATCAAGATAGGAAGGGGAGAAGAAATTAAACAAGAAGGTGGCAAATCGTCCTACTCAAAATCTTTATCTCGTTTAATCTAACTCGCAGACGCGATCAACCAAGGGTAATAAAAAGAACGTGATCACATTAATGTGTGGATCTTCAGATCGTGTTGGGTTTCATAAACTAGATCTAGCCCCGCATGTTAGATCTCAATTTCTGTAGATTAAAGATCACAACACAAAGTGAGGAGAATAAAAATTAACAATACATCAAGAACATCAAAAATCTAATTTTGAAACACGCACCGCAATATATTTACAGAATCAAAAGAAATCAAAACTAAAATAGAGCAACGAGGGATGAGGTGGAGAATGGTGGAGTGGGGACCCATCTCCTAGCCTAAGATGGTATGCGTCCGTGAGATGTGGATGTAATGGATGTGTGAATCAGGTGGAGTCTCCTCCCCCCTGTGGAATGGTTCCCTCACCCATTCTTGTTCTGTCCCCTGGCCTGCCTACTGAAGAGAGGAGTCGAGATCCTCTTATTCAGAGAAACTAAAACTAAAAATAGAGAAAAATGACAGGCCAAAAATCCATGTGGCGCATCTTGAGTATGCTTGTCACCAGATCTGAGTGAATTCCCTGTGAGTGCAAACAACCCCTACAACGAACTCGTGAATGTTCTTGTGTCTTTCCCGTGAAGTGCCCACAATTTTCTTTTCATGCCCAACTCCCCCTATGAAGAACCACTAAAAAACACAAAACATGTTAGAAATAGAAAAATGGGAATACTATAATTATATATAAATGAATATTTATATTTACTATTATATATATTTATTAGAGGTATTAAATGTTACTAATATATATATATATATAAAATAATAAATATTATATTAGTTTAATACATATATTATTATGATATATAAAATCTTATATACTATTATGATTAAACCTATTATTAATATAGTATAGTATATCACATATATTACATACTACATATATCATATTATATGTTATAATATAATAAAATAAAAACTAACTAAAAAAATTAAAACACAAATAGGTGGGGGGTCTGTTTGGAGAAGTGAAGGGGGAGAGAGTTTAGGCGCAGGATGTGGGTGTTTGAATAGGGGAGGTCTCAAGAACTGGTTCGCGGTGATGAGAGGATGCGGGTGTCAGCTGTGGAGTAAGGGTTTGCGGTGCAGAGAGGCAGTTCTGGCGAGGTCCAAGGAGGTTCGGTCACGGCTTATGTTCAGATGGTGTGAAAATAGAAAGGTGAGTCTAGATTGCGATTCGGTTTGGATGAGACTTATGTTTTGGAAATTGAGTTATGATTTTGATTTTTTCACTTGATATGTTCTTGAAATTCCATGATTCTTAGGATTTGTTGTTCTTATTGCTGTTATGATGTTAGGGGTTGGTTTTTATGGACTGATAGGTTTCTAATGATGCTACTCTGATTTTGAACTGTTGTTGCTGTATTGCTAGTGCAGGAAGTAGGTGTAGGAGAAAAGGAGCAGCGGTGGTGACAATGTATGTGAAGCGGTGCGATAAATGATGGAGAAAGGTGGATAGGGAGTGGTGGAAGAATGGGGCGGTGCCACTGTGAAGAAAGTGTGTAGGCAGTGCCACTGTGATGGAACCAGTGGCAAAGGGGCGGAGGTAGTAGCATAGAGCAGTGCCACCATTTGGTGGTGAAACGGTGGCAGAGTGAATTTGGTTTGGCACTGTGAATCAATAGTAGTGGAAGCGGTGGCAGTGGCACCGTGAATGAAACGGTGTCACCATAAGTGTGTCTCAAGGTCTCACCATGACCGTGAGTGTGGGACATGAAATACTGTGTGTGGGGAAGTAACGGTGGAATGGTGCGACATGCCACCATTCTTGAAACAGCGAGACAGGTTGGGGGCAATATGGTGGCACCGTGACCGTCATGAAATCGCGGCACACAGCAACACCTGCAAAACAAACAACAAATTAAATAAATAAATAAATAATTTAATAAAACTAAAATTAGATTAATAAATTAATAAATTAAATTAAATAGAATATAATTGAAAAATAAATAAATAAAACAAAGTTAAATAATAAAATTAATTGTGTTTTATTTAAAAAAATTAATTTATTTGTATTAAAAATTATAAAAAAAATTAATTTAAAAACAAACTAAAATAACTAAAGTTGCTCTCTTAAATTAATCAACCAATTAAGTAACCAATTAATAAATTAAATAATTAATAAAAAAAATCTTAATTTAATAAAATTAAATTAAAACTAATTAAATTCTTAAAATAATTAAAAACTAAAATGAGTTATTTATTTATAATTTGAGAAATAAAGAATTAATTACTTAAATTAATGAATTAATAAACTAACCAGAATGAAAAATTTGTAAAAATAAAAGAATAGATAAATAAAATTCTAATACGCAAGACTAAATTAATTTAAGAATTATTTAAAATGACACTAATTCACATTAAAACGCATGTTTTAAACTAAAAATTGATTATTTTACACAGCAAGTTCAAAAACACAATAATTATCAATTATTTAATATAAAACAAAATTTTAATATAAAAAAGTCAATAGAAAATACAAAAAGTATGTGGCAAAGAGTGTTAAAACACTACCATATCTCCATATTGGAATTGTCTTTATGTCAGACACTTTCTTGATGTTATGCATGTTGAAAAAAATGTATGCGATAATGACTACTTGTTTTTCTTTCCACCTTCACATGGAACTGGTTGAAATTATCCTTCACTCTATCTTTAGTTTTCAAATCAAAGGCCCAAACTTTTCTAGAATGATCATCAATAAAGGTAAAAAAATAAATAGCACCTCCCATCAACTTAGTTCTCATCATGAAAAAATATGTGTGAATAAAATCTAAAACATTTTCTTTTTCTAGATGGTAAATAACCATGAAATGATACTATATGTTTTTTTTACCATGATAAAATAAACACATGTATAAAAATGTATACCTTTTAATTCTGGAAATAGATCCTTCCTAGAGATAATTTTGATTCCTCTCTTACTCATGTGACCAAGATGCCTCTTCCAAACTTCTACAGGAACAAATTTTTAATTGTATTGACTTCTACTCCACATGATCGAGAATCTATGAGATAAATCTAAGTTTCTTTCTTTCATTTTACAACTACCATGTTAACCTTGTTAATATTCCATTTCCATCACTAAAGGAACTAACCTATCCATTACTATCTATAAATCCAACGGATATCTTATTGAGGTGAATATTAGGAACATGCCTCACATCCTTGAACAATAACCTACATCCAATATTAGTTTCTAGAAAAATATTACCAATACCAATGATTTGGGATGCACCATCATTTCCCATCTTCACATGTCTGAAACTCCCCAAAGTGTAAGATAGGAAGAAATCCCTTCTTTTTGTGTCATGGTATGAGGTGCTAGAATCAATCACCCATTTAGATTATTTTCATGAAAGAAATACCATATTATCTTCTTGAATAATAATTATTTCTTCAATGACAACAACAACATAATTATTTTGGGTCTTACATTTCTAATTCCTTTGCTCTTCCTTCATCCTCCTACACTCTCATATGAATTATCTGGGATTTCTATAGAGGTGGCACTTCATGTCATATCTTGATCAAGATTCCAATTGCTTCCTCCTTTCAAGACCTTGGTCCTAGGGTTCTCTTCCACTACTTATTAGCTTTCAATTCTATTTCTCTTACCTTTTAGTGAAAAGCACCTCTGATTCAAGTTTACATCCCTCATCCTTCCTTTAGAATTCTATATTTCACCATCTCCATAGTGATAATTCCATCTGGAGTTGAATTGATAACTGAAAAAACTACTTTGTCCCACTTCTTTGGTAAATATATCAACATTAAAAGTGCCTGCAACTCATCATAAATAAAAAGTTTCCTGGAATTCAACTGATCAATAGTACCTTGTAACTCGCTCATGTGATCTAATACGTTGGTCCCATATTTGTACTCTAAGTTAAAATGATTGTGTATTGGGTTTTATTTGTTCTGTGTTGTTTTCCATAGATACACATTTTCAAATTTTTACCAAAAAAATGGAAGCATCGTATTCATTGATTTTTTTTTGAAAGATACTCTTGTCGATCCACTGTAAAATTTGGCCAACATATTTTCTATTGAGCACGAACCACTATGTATCGAATAGTGGGGTACTGGTTGACATCTTTTCACTAGATTGACCACTTATTTAAGATTCCTCCTCTTTAAATGCAATGGGATTAGTGATATCCATTATTAGTTTCCACAAATCTTTAATATACAAAAGATCTTCCACTTTGGGTTTCCATATAGAATAATTAAAAGTGATAAGCTTAATCATCATACTGGTATTTTATTCAATTTATTCCATTATAATTTTAAAAATATAACCATATGCATGCATTTATAATGGTTGAAGTAGCTAGAAACAACTCTCGGATCACTGGAAACAAACTCTGATTGGCCAAGATATAACCAAAACAATTTCAATGGTCTAGATCGACCAATTAAGCATCAATGATGTGGATCATTAGAACAATCACCACAAAACCTGTCATAAAGTTTCCACTGGTGTAAATAGTATTGTATTCTCTAGAAAAGGGGTACTATAGAACCCAGGGGTTGACCAAAACATTAACCACCTCTACCATCTTGGTTTCAACTCCATTTTTATGTCGGTTGTGCTGTTAGAATCATCTTGCTGATCTCTTTCGGGATCTAAACTCAAAAAAAATCAGACCAACTTCAATTTTCAAATCATTAGAGAATCTATCTTCACCATCACCATTTTGAACTCAATCCCTCTGGTATAAATTTGTTGGGATAATGAAATATCTAGATAATGAAAACACACAAAACAGAAAAAGAAAATAGAAGGATACACACAATGATTTACATGGTCAGGCAAGGTGCCTATGTTCATAGGAGAATGAGGTCGGTTCAATTATTTCTCTCACTCAAAATAAATAATTATAGGATTAAAACATAACCTATTCATTGGATATTGATTATTTTTTATAGAGAATAAATTAAAGGTTGCAAAGGGTTGGTTTGGGTTGGTTCATTAACCCTTGAAGAACCTCCTCTCTGTCAGCTGCATTTCATATTGTCTTTTGCGCTTCCACTACATTTGACTGGGTTGGATGTTTCCAGAGAAGACTTCCACTATAGCGGAATTTTTTTCCTCCTCACTCAACTCCCTAATTGAGAGTGACACCCATAATATCATACTAAATTTTTGAAAATATTTACCATGGTGGAGGCAACAAGTGCATGTCTACTTTGAGAGCAGGCAAGAAGGGCCAGTAGAAGAGTATAACTAGATAAAATATGGGAAGAAGGGCATATAAAACACTCTAATCAACAATATATTATAACAAATATTTAAAATTTAAATATATTATATCTCAATTGGCAATAAAAAATATAAATTAAAATAAAATGGTTCATATATGTGGAGGAAAAATATACAGATGACGAAAAATGAGATTTATTAATAAATCATTATAGTGTGTTCACAACTATAATATTTTCAATTGTGAATAATCAAAAACAAAATAAATTATTTAATAAATGATACTAATTCACCGCAATAAATTAATTATTTATAATTGGTAGAAATTAATTAAAATTAAATTGGCTATGATCACTACTACAAAACAAGTATAAACATTACTAAAAAGGGCCATCAATAATGCTAAAAAGCACAGATAAACTTATGATGTTAAAAGGGGCCCCTTTATCACTAATAAAAGAACACTAATAAAGTTCCCCTTTTATTAGCGTCGTCTCTAATCCCTCCATCATACACCCATACCTCCAATGATTTTCGAACCTTAAACCTCCACATCACGGATCTGCACCTTTACCACTCCTTTTTTTTTGTTTTATTCAATATTTTATGATATATCTAATTATTTATATATATTTTGATACATTTTTTAATCCATATATTTATATATATAATTATTTTTAAATACATATATAAAATATGTTTTGTGTGTGTGTGTGTGTTTATAAATATATACATACATATACAAATACAAATATATTTGTATTTATATTTATATATATGTGTGTTTCTATAAATATAATTATACGTATTTATATTTATTTACATATATTATATATTAATATTTATATACATATATTATAATATATAGATAAATATATATCTATTTTTCAATATACACACACATAGAAATACATATATATATATAAACATTATATATACATTAATTTTATAGGTATATAAATATTCATATATTTTTATTTTAAATAAAGTTAATATTATTTTTATATATATGGTTTATATATATATAATGATTTTTTATATGTAATATGTTAACATATTTATTTATAAAATTAAATTTTTATGTGTGAATATTTACAAATATGTATACATGTATATATATTTAATTAAAAATAAAAGTAAAATATAAAAAATGGTAAAATTTGGACATCATAATATCCATATGTGTGCAATCCATGAGAATAAATTGAGTCTCCACTAAAAAAAGAAAATAATACTCCCTTAAATGTGGATTAAATTCTATCAAATGTTAAAAACGGGGGTTCCCCAACAAAAAACTCAGTTTTGGAGACCTTATGGGCCTTTTTTACACTAAAAAAATGATTATCAGGGTTACCTCACTCACTAAAGCATAGGTACTTTTGCAATATTTAATTTTATATGTGGTAGTGCTCAAGAAGACACCTGGATCAAAATTTACGGTCATTTGAAATTCGGGCCATGTTTTCAACTTATTTTAGATTGTTTATTAATTTATTAAATTTTTATATCTTTGAATTTTTATTAAATGAATATTACTCAATAATAATTAGAAATTTTTTAATTAATATTATTTTTTTAATTATTTTATATACCATTTTCAACTAAATATCTTATAAATAAAGTGTAATTACATATTTCGTATTATATAAATATTATTTTATAAAATATATTATATTTATATTTATATAAATATATTAATATAATATTTTCAATGATATATAGTTTTTTTATGAAATAAATATTTTATGAGTGATAAAAATAGTGGTTTTAGTGTTGATACAAGGCATACTCTTATCAGCACTAACAAAACTGAAAAAGGGTTACTTTTGTCAGTTATTTTTTTATCACTAATAAAAGTACCCCCTTTATCGTCATTTTTTAGCACTTATAGAGGCTGTAACTAAATAAACTCGAATTTGTGGTAGTGGATGTGACCTAATAGTATTTCTAATATTGAAAGTGGGCCTTTCCCCTCATGACGAATGTGTGTGTGTGCGGAGCGTAATAGGAAAAACTAAATCCAAGTTTTTTATTATTGTAATTTTCATGGTATTGGGTAGGTTTTCTAGAAACAAATAGATTTAAGATAACTATAGATTATTATTATCTAGAAGTAATAATGTTTTAATGAAAATTTTAGAAAAATAGAAATAGAATTCAAACTTCATCTTTCTCCCTGAAACAATTGTATATTATGATCCACAGTTGAAGTTTATCCACCAATGTAATGCATTAAAATTCAGGGTTTACTTCAAAGTACATGACACTTAGAAAGAAAAAAAACCATGGCTTAATGAGTACTGGTTTATGGAAGGTTTATCTATATTTTACTTTAAATATTGGTCAATCTAATTTAAATAAAATTAAAATGAATCCCCTAGAAATAACATTGTATAAGAGATGGTATTCTTGGCATGGGGTTCTAGAGCATGATGTGCTTCTTATTAGTGGGTCTCAGGCCTCTTTGAGTTTTTCAGATCACCCAACAAACCCAAACCCTTTTTCAAAGAATATAAATACGCAAACAATTCAAGATAAAAGAAAAATGAGAAGAAAGAATGACATACCATGGGTTTTGAGAGTTTCAAATAATCTAAGAAGTTCAATGGGGATCAGCGATGAATGTTCAGTTATTGAGATCTTAAACAACATTAGCATTTATATTCTCTATTAGGCTTCTATTTAAAAGAACAAAATGGTTTTATCAGTACTTTCCAAAAAATCACTAATAAAGAAAGGTTTATTAGCACTAAAATAAAAAAGTGCAGATAAAACCTATCTTTAGCATTATTGATAAAACTTATCTTTGTTAAAACTTAGAGATAATGTTGATAAAGATAGGTTTTATTAGCGCTTTCTATTTTAGCACTGATAAAACCTATCTTTTCCAAAGTTTATTGGGAAGCATTGATAAAAAATATTTATAATTAATTAAAAAATATTAACTTAATATATATTAAAAATGAATAAATTATCAACAAAGAAAAAATATATTTAAATTATTAATGAATAAATATTATTAAATATATGAATGTTATAAATGAGTTGAATTTAATAACTAAAAATTAATAGACTTAAAAAATATAAAAAATGAATACGTTTTATTATTTATAAAAATTATTTAAAAATGAAAAATGAAGATTAATTTTATTACATATGTGAATTTTCTTCAACATGTTGGGGATCGAACCCTCCTTTATTAATAAAAAAATGACCCCTTTTAAATTGGGTTGAGAGGGAACCCAATACATGGAAAGTAGGCCCAGAGACACAAATACCAGAACATGATTTAGAGGACCCAGTGACTGGAAGGCCCATAAAATACCCCTCATGAAGGAGAACACACAAAGACCTGAGAAAAAGTTGACTACATGACAAGCACTAGTAAAATGTCTCACTGGCCCCACCCCCTACTGAAGTATTTACATCTCTGCTGCAAGTCAAGAATGGTGTGACCCCCTACTGAGAGTTGTGTCATGTTGGACCAACAAAACGAGGTAGGGTACTCCTCCATCCCACAATGTAATATGGGGGAGGACAAGATAATGGTCGCTAGAACACCCATCACTATTTCCATCTACCCATCCGATGAAGAAAACATTATAATTGTAACGTCACCCTAACACTCCATGACATCCATCCAAAGAACTATGCTAAAATCCATGAGGATGGGTTCCTATCTATCCCTCAAAGGATAAAAAAGATGGATAAGTAATGGATATTAGGACACCTATCCCTATTTCGAGGTCAACCGCCTAACAATACTTGCATAGAGTGTTGTACTACCTCCCAAATGTGGCAAGACATATGTTTGAACTCATCATGAGATCAAAAACTCAGAAGTGACCAAGAGGTTCAAAACCTAAAGACTCAAACAATATGGCACAAAGACCCAAAGTGTTACTGAAACCCTAATAGGGCTGCCAAGTGGAATCCCAAGAGAACTCCACCCTCCCTGACATCTGTTTTCATAGATAAGTCATCATAATCACTTCCTGGAGCTACTTCACCAATGACACCAGTATCCATGGGCACTGCTAGCATCCTTGATGCCAACTAGCATTAAGACAACACCATAGATGCAAATTAAAGCCTCAGTGATCACAACTACCCATCCAAAATACCACTTGAGCCAAAGAGAATCCACCATCCATTTTTGATTCCTTGCTGTTGTTTCCTCTCATGTCCACAAATGTTTCTGCCTTCCTTGTCAACCTCTAATGTTGAGCCACACCACCATCACTGTAAAGTATTTCATCAACCCCTCCTGTGCTAATGACACAAGGGTGATGTTGTCTCCACCAAGTCCAATGTCAATAAATGAAGGACCACCAACTAGATCGAGGTTGGAGACATAAAATCTGAACCAGATCGAGCACAACAACCAAAAGTCATGGAGCAAGGTCAGATCACCAAACAAGGATCGAGGATTCAGTAAGGTGGACAATTGAAGGCCTGAAAAATAGGAGTACCACCAATTTCATTGAGATGTGGGAGAGTTATCTAAAGGATTTCATAGAGAAAAATATTATAAATGAATAAATTACAGAAATATTAAATGAATAAATATTAAAAATTAATAAATTAAAAAGAAAATAAAAAAGTATTAACATTATTAGTGGATAAATAATACTAAATAGTATTAAATGAATTAATGTTAAAAATTAGTGAAATTTAATAATTAAAAAAGCAATAGATTGAAAAAATATTGGTAAAATTAATAAGTGTTTTTAATTCTATATATTATTAGAAAAATAAAAAATGAATCGATGTTAAAATGAAAATCAATACATATTAATTATATAAATTAAAACCATATTAAAAAATTAAATTTTAATGAATAAACATGTATAAATAAATATTAAAAATAGAAAAAATTTCTAAAATATTAAACAAAGAAAAATTAAAAATAAAAGTATTACAAAAATATTAAAAATAATAAATATTATCAATGAATAAATAACATTAAAACTGAAAAAATGAAAAAATAATAAAAACTAGTAAATAGTATATATTGAATAAAAATATAAAACAATAATGAAATTGCCAATTAAAAACATAATATATGTTGAATATATTATGTTATTAAATAAAATTATACAATCAATATTAAAAATTGAATAAATTTCAAAACAATTATGTGTGTGTACGTGTTTCTATATAAAATTGCATTAATTACATATATATGTGTGATATTAATGTATCACAAGTTTGATATACGTTAAATTGAAGAAAAAATGAAATTTTATTAAATTTTCATTACTCGATATTAAATTTTAAATATTTCTAATTAATATTAATTTTTCTTTATAATTTTTTTTCACTAAATACATGAATTATTTAATGTAAATACATTTCTTGTATTATATAAATACTATTTAAGTAAATATTATATTTATTGATATATATATATATATGGATATATTTTTATATTAACAATATTAAATATATGAAACAGGTCTAGCGAGAAGCAGAAGCTCCCGACCTTTTATTAAAAGATGAAACAAACATAAAATAAGAGAGCAGGCAAGGTCAAATAAAGAGACATTCTATCATCCCTAAAATAATTTTAGTGATCAAAAAATGAAAGATAATTTTCATATTCATTGTACAGGTGTGATGTAGATCCAAGGGAGAGCTTCTCGGGTGGCTAGGGTTTCTGCCACCGCATCACTCTGCATCTCCTCTCGCTTTCTCTGCCTTCATTGTGCATCAATGCCTGTCATGCATCACAAAAACTAAAATGCTCCCTCTTGGTGCACTGTCTGCCCCCACAACTCCCCAAGCCGTTATTTGCGACGATGACGACGCCTATCCTTTTCTCTCCACCATGAGGTCGTCGACATCGACGCTCGACCTTTCGATCCCCTACTACTGGTTCGTTTTTCACTATCAATGGAGGCATAGGAATCCCGATCCACCCTTGTGGTTAGATGTGACACACTCCCACTGACAGACTCTCTTGCCAGCAGTTCAGATCTGGTCTCGTGCAGACTTGGCATCCAGATTTGGTAGGCGGTGTCAGATCTTGTTCCTACTAGCTCATCCCTTACCCAGAATGATGTCCCCTGGCCTAAAGTAGCCACAGATGGCCAATGTGGCATTCAGTTCTCCTCACATCATCTTGAAACGACTTCTTCATGGTCATCATTGACAACCCGTGTCTGTATGAAAATGTGGATGGTTGTTGCAGGGCCACTCAATGCCGATGGTGTTCTTCTCCTCACCAAATCGATTCATAATTACCTACCGATTTGTACTCTATTTCTTTTGTTGTTTTTTGTGACCCAACTCTACTTCCCCTTGTTTCCTCTACCATTTCATTGTACCCCTTTTTGCATGACCCATCTTGGTTGGGTGTGACGAATTCCACAATGTTTTGGATTGTGTTGGTGTCTTCGGTGAAGTCAGATATGTTGGGGTGATCTTTTGGCATGGTGGTGTCTTCAAAGTGGTGTCGATGAAGCTCTTTCCATCAGTCATCCTCTGCCTTTGGTGTTTTGGGTTTGTTCTGTCATGTGTCTTCAATAGTGGATCTCCTTGGACACACAAGTTTGCCTGTGGTTATTCTTGTTTTGGTTCTCACTTAGCCTCAAAGTAATTTCTGTTAGGTTCTCACTCAGCCATAAAGTAGTTTATTTTAAAATACAAAAAAAATGTTTTGATTTTCATATTCATAGTCAGATTCCTCAGCTGTTTCCTACTCTTAATATGAGTTACCTTGGTTGAAGATCCTAAGGATATCTATATTGTACCTTTCCTTCTCTAGATCAATCTTAACCTTTGATGCCTTAGATAATGATTTGGTATACATATTCCTTGGTATATTGGAATAATCCTATTATGGCCTTCTTTTTGGAGGAACTAATGTTAAGCTTTCCCTGTTGATCATCTTTCCTTTTCTATTCATAATCACATCTTTAAAAGAAATAGAGCCACCATTACTTGGAGTCTTCAGATGAGTGGTGTCCAATAAAACCATTCATTTATTCTTTTCATTTTAATCATCTAAGATGTTTCCCCATTTACCATAAATTCTTAAAGAAATGAAGAAATTTTGAATCTCTTGATAATAATTTTTATTTCATTGAAAATCATATTTCTTGGACCCATATTCCAAAGAAACATGTCCTGAGAAGTTAGTTTCCAGTGGTTACACAATGCAACCTTTACCTTTAGGTTGTGAAAGAATGTCCTCTAGTATGACACACTCAGCAGCCTCATTTAAAGACTATCACATAGAATGAAACTCCTCACTAGGTTGATGATTTTCATCTTTCATTCTGTGCTTCCCAGCATATATGGGGCAGTGATTAACACTCAAAATAGAGTTATAGTTATAAGAATTCATACCATGCTAACCAGAATGGGGATCAGGTGGAACCCCTTGTGATTCATGTCCACACCCAGAGGATAACCATCCTTTCTTTCCCCTTATAGTACTATTTCATTAGAATAAGATGGACCAACATAGTGAGAGGCACTTCTTACATTGACTCTAACATTTCCATTATCATTTTTATTGAAAGATGGTTCCTTAATATGCATTTTTCCATTATCCCATTTCCTATAGTTATCAAAACTAGACCCTTTAAGAGATCATGTATAATAGATTAGATCACTGTGACACTTCTCCTTCGAGTTCCAAATCCTCTTACATCCAGCATAAAAAATTTAAGGCTTCCTAAATATGATTTTGAGATCAAGATCTTAATTCTTAGTCGAAAGAATGATTTTTTCAGTAAGTGTTAAAGAAAAATTTGCCTCAATAAGGACCCATGGAAAGTATCCAAACCAAGATTCCTATGTGTCTTTTTTCATATTGATGGGTACACCAATCAATGAGGCGATTTTGAACAAGATCATTGGATTCTAGAAGATCCTGTTCAAACCGAAGATGTGAATCCGAACATCCACTCTACTATTGATAACATCAAAAGAAATTAATTTGGAATCCAAATCTTGGATACAGACTATACCTGGTCATGAGTCTATTAACCCAAACCCCCTAAGATTGCCTTTTCAGATCATTAGATGGGAAGAGAATGTGAAAATATCCTTGTATGGTTGGAATGCTTCTCCAATCATCAAAACCCCAACTCTTCAAAAGTTGGTGGTGAAGGTCATCCACCCTCCATGGTTTCGATCTCAAACAAATGAAAACCCTAAAAATGATAGAAAACTTACAATGCATAATCCTATTATAAATTTCTTTCGGATTATCCAGAATATGAGATATTGATCCTCTTCTAATTATATTATTTGAGACCCCTTCTTTGAGATAAGCAAATGGTTATCGATTTACATCACCCTTAATCATAGCCTCCTTCAATGAAGAAGTGGAGGCAACCTTCCTCTCCCATGAGGAACCCACCTTTGGAACTAGGATGGTGATGATTCCCCCCACCAAAAGCTCAATTTCAAGGTCTCATGGAAAAGGGCATGGAAGCTTCAAAACCCTAGAACCCTGAATCACTATAGAGTTGCCGCAAGACCTCCACCCTGACCGCCATTCTCTCCTTAACAATATTAAATATATTAATGAATGATTCTGTATAAAAAATACTAAAAAAGAATAAATTATTAAAAATTTAAATGAAAAAATATTTAAAATTAAAATAATATAAAAAATAAAAAAATTAACATTATTAATGAATAAATAATATCAAATGAATGAATGTTAAAGTAGAGAATAATTTAACTAAAATATGAATAGATTTAAAAAAATAAAAAAATGATTTAGAGTTATTAATTATATAATTTTTTTAAATAATAAAAATGGATATATGTTTAAATGAAAATGAATAAAAATATTGTTTATGTAAATTAAAATTGCATTAAAAATATATTAAATGTAAATGAATAAATATAAATCAATATTAAAAAATGAATAAAAAATATGAAACAAATAAAAAATAAAAATGAATAAATTAAATATAAATATATAAATTAATTAAAAATTTACAAATAGTATATATTAAATATAAATAAAAAATGGAAAAAATTTAATAACTAGAAACATAATATATTAAATAATAAATACTAATAAATAAAAAAAATAAAATAATAACATTTTGAATGTATAATTTTTTTATAGTTTTGTCTGAATAAAGTTTAATTAATATTGTATATGTATATATGAAATTATGGAATGATTTATTAAGTGCAACATATTTATTTGATTTTTTAAATTAATAATTAAATATTTATTATATGATATATATGTCAAATCAAAAAAATGACACTAATAAAACAAAATGTTATTAAATTTATATTAATATTAATTAGTTAATCTTTTAATTAATATTAACTTTAATTAAATTATAAAGTAATTTTAACTAAATATATGACATATAAATATGATTTTTAATAAATTAATTAGTATTGTATAAATTAAATTTAAGAAAATCACACACACACACACATATATATATATATATCAATTTATATTTCTATATAAAATAAGATTTTAAATAATATATATTTTTGTTTTATATTCCATTTTTAATTAAATATCTCATAAATCAATTTTAAATGTATATTTAGTCATATATAAATCATATTTAATAAAATATATTATATTTTTATTAATATAAATATTTTTATATATTAATATATGATTTTAATGATATATTTTTTTATAAATATACCTCATGTCAGTATTTTTTAGCACTGATAAATGGGTTCTTTTATTCGGGCTAAAAAAAGTGCTTATAAAGGGTACCTTTATCAGTACTTTTTAGTTATCACTAATAAATTCTAGTATAAATTTTCATAGGTTTTTTAGTAGTGTGGGATCCTTGGTCACTATTTTTTCGAGGTAAAAAAAGTCCTAAAAGGTCTCCAAAACTGAGTTTTTTTAGGGTACCATAATTTTTGAACATTTGATGGAATTTCAGCCTCATTTGAAGTAGTATTTTTCTTTTTTTAGTGGGTTCTAAATTTATTTTTAGGCATTACAGTCTTATGAATATTTAGTGTTCAAATTTTACCATTTTTCATATTGTAGTATTATTTAGAAATATATATATATATATATATATATATATCCATGTATTTACTTATAATAAATCAATTGTATAAATAGATATTTAAACCTATTTACATAAAAATATATTTTTAAATATATAAACCATATTAAAATAAATAAATAATATTCATTTTAATTAAAATAAAACATCATCCATTTCAATTTTCTTATAATTTTTTTTATGTGTATATACATACCTATAAAAGTAATATTTATATATATACGCGTGTGTCAATAAACAAATATATATTTGTGTTTATATTCCAGTATATGTAAATAAATACATATAGGTTAAAATTATCTATGTAGGTTGAGAACTTTCTCCTAGGGTTTCCTAGGGTTTGGATTTTCCATGGGATTACTAGGAACTGTGGTATTACATAGGTCTACGACAGTGGTACATTTCATATATCCTCCAATAACGACTCCATTTATTCATCATATTATTTTATACTGTAATGGAATATGGTATAATAACCTGATGGTAGAATCATGTGCTGACAGATAAGAAAAAATATTCTATTATGGAAAAAAGGATGAGGATGAATTCCTAAAGCATAGAATGCCACTCCTTATCATCAGAAAATTAATAATCAAATGAGCCTCCAACAAAAACACCCTTAGAAATACGTTACATAATGTTTGGTTTTTGGAGGATGGAGTGTCCATAAAGGAAATTTATGTGGGCCTTTTGATCTTCAAATTATTTAATATAAAGGATAAGTAGAATGTCCTTAAAGGGAGGTCATGCTACTTTATTAATCATATTATTTTAATGGAGGATCTTAAAAATGGAGAGGATATTCAGAATACCTCCTTCTCCAAAACCCCATTTTGGATTAGACATATTGGAATCCCTTTTGTGATAGACTGTAAATTATTATGAGGAAAATCGATGGCCAAATCGATGAATTTTTGGTATGGGATTGATTAGATCCTTTTCACTAGTGTAAAACCATCCAGATTAGGGTGATTATCAATATTACATAGACACTTATCAGAGGATTCTTTCTATACATAGAGGGATCGAATTCCTAGATATCATTCAAATAAGAAATGTCACCTATATTTTTCATCTTTTATGGGTTTTTTGGGAATAAAGAGAAGGATTTTTCTTCTAAGTTGATGAATAGGGGAGGTAAAACTATCTTACTGTATGGTTATTAGTTTTTTGAAAAACATACATCATCGTTATTTATCCTATAAGGAGAAAAAAAGATACAGGGATAGAATTTCAAAGTATTTAAGTGTGCAAGAAGATTTTGATTTGAGTAAATTCATCATGATGGGGTTGTCATTAATTTCAGAAGATCAACATGTCTCAGTCTGATTAGAGGACATGGAAAAATCAAATCATCAATATGATTACGCGGGTGATAGAAAATCCTTGGGAAATCCTTATTAAGATCCCCTTAGAAAGGGATAACCCACTAGTGGAGAGCACGAAATACTTTGATGAAAAAAATATAAAAAACCCTTTAGTAATAAGTTGATCTTCACCAACCCCTCAAACTATTTTATCCCCCAGATATTTGATGTTAACATGCATGGATCCCTCCAAGATGAAGATCTTTCCAAACCTTCTGTTTTATGGACCTAAAAAATAGCAGGTGTAGAGAACAAGAAAAAAAGAGGGGATAATGGAATTGATATAAGTGAAAGGATACCTATAGTTCCAAAATATTCATGGAGGATCCACTTGTTAATGAGAGATACACAAAAATATGGAAGGCATCAAAGGATGGCACATGTCTTGAATTTTCAGAGGTGGTGGCCGGTCTAAACCAGCCCTGCCTATCATAATAGGAACCTTATGTTGGAACTATTGTGGTCTTGGGAACCCATGCTCAGTTTGGATACTACAACGTAGGTATTCTAAAGGATACCCTGATGTAATTTTCATATCTAAAACTATATTATAAATAAATTACATGGATGATATGGTAAAGAAATATATTTTTCATAATGTCTTCCCCATATCTCATCAAGGCCACTCAGTGGTATTTTTCTTATTTGGAGGGAGGATGTGGATATAAGGGTTAAATATTTATCTCACAATCATAATGTGGTTGTCATCCATGAGACAAACACACTGGTATGGGATTTGGTATGATTTTATAGATAGACCTCTCAGAGAGATCAATTGAATTCTTTGAAATTGATCAAGACCTTAGATGACAGATTACCTAGATCAAACCTATTTAGTGTACAATTCAAAGAAATTTTGTTCCAATATGAGAAAAAAAGTAGGTAAAATTGGCCACTCAACCCAATAGGGTATTTTTAGATGGAAACTTAGAGTTATGACCTTTTATATCTAGGGTATTCAAGAAACCTTAAAATATGGTTTAGTGGGAACTCTTAAGAAACTTTCATTACGGAGTGTTTAAAAAATTTATTGGGTTCGAGTGAATGGACTAATCTTTTCAGCTTCTTCTAGGTTTTTCACCTTTCTCCTACCACCATAGACCACTTCCTTATCCTCATCAATTTTTCTCATAGGAAACAAATTCCATGACATGAAAAAATCTTTATATTTTCAATCTTTTATGAAAATGAAAATTAATGTGAAGAAGTTATTCACGCATGATGGAAGGTGGGGGATCATGATACATGAAGGAATATCTATAATGTGGATGAAAGGTTAAAACACTAGAGTAATATTAAGTTCCTCCATCCAAATTAACTTTGTGATACAATTGAAAGGAAACTTAATGTGTTGTATTCTTGAACCCATATGATATGTATCTTTATAGTATTCTATCCCTTGAAGTGGAACTGGAAACTCTGCTTAAAATTAAGGAAATATTTTGGGTCCTACACATGTGTGAAACTCATATCAAAGAATCTTATTTTAATACATTATAATTCCATCAAAATGATTATGAAAGGGGGAATTAAAACACTATCTCTTATATTAAAAATTTGGAAGTTATATTTGTTTCCAATGAAATGAGATACATGATATTATCATTAATTTTTACCAGGATCTCTTTGTGGATGGGTAATATACCATTTATTTTGATATTTATTCATGTATTGAGCTAGTGGTTATTAATACTATGAACCACCATATTACTCATTAATTCACTGATGAAGAAATTTTTATATGCCTAAAAAATCAATCAACCAAAGCACCAAAGCCAGATGGGTTCCATAACTTATTTTAAAAAAATTATAGGACATTTTCAGGCATGATAACTCAGGCCTCATGAAATACTTATGTATGGGTAAGGCCAAATTCTTGGTGATGAATGAAACCATTATTAACCTCTTTATGCTCAAGAAATAATCTTTGATCTTATGATTTAGGTCTATTAGCATATTCAATGCTATTTATAAAATATTCTAAAATATTTTGGTTAGATGCCTGCATTCCTAGTTTCCTTATATTATTTATGAAAATTAGAGTGCTTTCATATCCAAGAGACTCATCTATAATAATTTTATTCTCACATATGAAGTTTTTCACTCAATGAAAACATGTTTTTATTTAAATAGAGGTATTATGGATTGGAATCATAACATGAATAAGGCCTATGATGGGGTTGAATGGACATTCCTTTAGTTTTTTATGAGTAAAATGTGGTTCATCCTTAAATGGATTGAGGCCATCATATAGTGTGTCTATTTAGTTTCTTTTAGATTAAAATAAATAGTGAAATCTCTCAAAGTTTTTCCCCTACTATGGGCCTTTATTAGGGGGACCCTCTTTCCACTTTCCTTTTCATTTTGGTGTCTAACATGTTCTCTAATCTTGTTTCAATGGAAGTAAATAATAACATGGTTGGGGTGATTTTTTCTAAATTAATCCCTCACATTTACCATCTCTTTTCAATGATGATAACTTTATCTTTTCAAGAGACCCCATTGAAAAATACAAGTATATTTTTCACCTAATTCACATGTATAATAGGGAATCTAGAAAATATATCAACATTTCAAAATCATAAATTTATTTTAGTTCAAGAGTCCCCATGACCAGGAAACATGAACTCAATAAAGATTTAGGTATTCAGGTTTTTTACAAGAATAATAAACACCTTAGGATTCCCATGATTTTTTGATGTTCTAAAAGGGGTATTTTTTCAAATATTTTGGATAGAGTGTAAAAAAAATTCACAAGATAATCTTTCAATAGAAAATATAAAGAAGGGATATAAACACACATCAAGGTGGTGGTCTGGGATAAGATTTCCCTCCCAAAAGATGGTGGGGGAATGGGGTTCTAGGATATGTGATGATTCAATGATGCCTTACTGGTGATGAATGGGTGATGGTTGTTGCAACACTCTGATTCCCTATGGGCACGAATCCTATAGGACAAATATTTCTCTCATTTAAACTTCTATGGATCAGTATAGGTCCACACACTAGTTATTTTTTGAAAATCCTATGGGGGTGAACAAGTTTCATTGTGATGGTCTTTACTAGAGAATCATATATGGAACTATGGTTAAGGTATGAAGAGATCATTTTATATTTAAAAGAGATGATGTAAAGGCTAAATCACTAGAGGTTCTTGGCTAAGTATATCACATTGTACGTTCTATGTTTAACAATGCAAACACCAATTGGGGTATTGATAAACTGGAAAGATGGTTTAATGAGGATATAACAATTATTCTGAGAATACCATATGTGAATCATATGTTTGAAGATATATTGTTTTGGAAAAATGAGTTCTCTAGAGTTTACTCATTTAAATAAAGGTATAAGATGGATCTCAGAACACAAAGCTTGAAGAATGAAGTGCCTTGGAAGATAACCTGGTGCTTAGAAGTTCCTCCCAAGGCATGATATTTTTGGTGGAAAATATGTATTTAAATCCTCCCTACCAATGATTTTATCACGTATCTTCATGAAGTAGGTGATCCTTTAAGCCCTTTTTTCATTTTTGAGTTGGTGTTGGTGTTGCATGTTATTTTCTCCTACCCTGGGGCCAGGTCCATTTGGAAAGCATGGTATTCTAATGAATATCTTCATTCAGAAATTATGCATGGGATTTTAATGCTTCTGAGGAAGTGGTCTTCATATCTTACTACAGAGATAGTGGAATCACAATGCATAATGGCTTGGATAATCTGGGTGGGAAGGAATAACCTTTTTTTAATTAGTTTTCAAGACCTAATTCCTTCTGGATCTATTGGGCTGTATCTTGGATAGAGATATTGAAATGTAATGAGGTCCATATTGAGATTCCAAAAACACATCTATGTAATGGCTTGTGGAATCCTCCCCCAATGGATGTGTTGAAGATTAATGTTGAGTTGACACTCACTGGAGATGGATCAGTTGGTTTGGGACATATTGTTTGTGACTCCATCGGACATATTGTTTGGGCATGCCATGATTATTTATGTGCATTTTGGGATCCAATGGTTCTTGAAGCACATTCCATTTTCATGGGAATGATGTTCTCCAATGATATAGGATGAATATTTATCATTTTGGATTCGTACCGCCTTACCATTTTTAATTTCATCCATGTATTGGATAATGGACTCCAATATTTTGGATTTCTAGTGATGAAGATCTGATTCTTTTCTCACCTTTTCTCTCCATTCACATTACCTTTCATTAGAAGAGAAGGGAATATGGAAGCTTAGTTTTTTGGAAATATGTGGTCTCACTAGTGAGTCTCATTTTTGGTTGGGTGATTTCCCTTTGTGGATGAACTCCCTTGTAATTCCTGATCATTGATTCATTAATTAATTTCCCTTTTATTGTCAAATAATATAAATAAATACATATATGTAAATATTTGTGCATGTATGTGTGAAATATAAATGTCCATGCGTGTAAATATGTGTGTATATGTATGTGTGTGTGTGTGTAAATATTGTATAGATACTTCATATATAAATATATTTTTATAAATATATCATTATAATTAAATATAATATATAAACTTATTTGTAATTAATATTTATAAATACATTATAAAAAATTTATATCTAAATATAGAATTATAAGTAAATATGTATAAAAATGTACATATGTAATTATATAGACATATAAATATATATGTAAATATGTATAAAATTTATATATCTAAATATATAGTATATATAAATATTTTTAAAATGTATTTAAAAATAATTGTATAAATGTATATGATTATATGAATAAATATATAAATAAAAAATAATTATATATATATAAATAAATATATATATCATAAAATATTATAAATTTTTTTATGGTATAGTGGAAATATGTTTGGGCTTAATGTAGAGGCTGGAGGTTTGATTCCAGTTTTGAGAAAGTCCTAAGGGTGTGAAAAGAATAAATAAAGGACTTCAAAAGCACTAAAAAAGGGGTGATCTTGAGCAAGGCTGGTTGGATGAGTGGGGGGGGGGATGCATAATGCTAATAGGGGGGTCATAGTGATAAGTGGTGATATGAATGAATAATTTTAAGTTTTTTATATTTTTATCAATGCTAAAAAACATTTTTGATAAAGACTACAGATTTTAAAGATAGAATTATTGTTCTTTTTTAGCGACAACAAATACCACTTTTAGTGGGTTGAGGTATGAAGGTGATTAATGAACTATCATGAAGGATGTGTGGGTCACTCTAATTTATTATGTTGGAGTAACAGTTTCACATAATCTCAGTTGTAATTTGAAATAAATTTAGAATTATTTTTCTAGTATGAATACAAGTGATTATAGAGCTATCGGGGAGGATGACTCATGGATTACATCACTTTCCCATGGTCTCACTTGGATCTCTATTTGAAGCTGTAGATAATGAAACTTACAAACTAAAACATGGGAATAATTAATATTGAGGACCCATAATTGAAAAAAATGTAAAACTAAAGACCTATATTTTTTATTGGGTATGTAAATGACTTTTATACCCAACTTTTTTTCCTTTTATTTGGAAATACTATCCCCTAGTCCACTTCTCCCATGTGAACCTCTCATAATTATCCTCAATCCTAAATCATCTCCCTCCTCTCCCATATCATCACTCTCCTCTCTTGAAAACCCTATCCCACCATCATCTCCTCTTATGCATTATTTTTCCATCACCATCCACTCACGCTCCATCCCCCATCAAACCCATGGTGTAGTCCTTCTCTCCCAAGCTATCATCCTGCTCCACCCAAAACCCAATCCAGTCGTCACCTCCTCTCCTACACATTACTATAATCATCACCTACCACTCCAATATGATTTCCCTTTACTACCATGTTATTACCCTACTCTCCGGATTCGTCTCTCTCCTCTCTAAAAAACCATAGCCCATCATCTCCTCCTTCAAGTATCTCCCTCTTTATGCCATCTAATTTTATCTTACATATTGTTATCCCACTCCCATCATGTTCCTCCTACCATATCACCATCCAAATTCTTTACATTATTCATAACTATTTATTAGTTTTGTTTTATGGTACAAGTGACTAAAATAGAGAGGAAGAGTTCATATGATTTGAAAAAATTTAGGTATGTTTTTATTTTTTGTATGTTTTTATTTGTTTTATAAAATCATGCTATATTTAGGTTGGATATAATTTTATTTTCCTTTTCAATGCACAAGAATTGTTTTTAGAAAAATAATGGTGTGTATGAAAATTCTAGGGATGAAGATTCTCTCACATTATATGCTTGGTAAAAACTATCAAAAACTTAGAATAAAAAATATAATCTCATGGAAAATTATGAAAAGGATGCTTTAGTGGTCCAAAGAGTTAGACACCAAACTATTTTAAATTGTAGATGTTCTCAAAATTTATTTAAACATGTTATTTATTTCATTATTAGAGATGAGAAGCTAAAACAAGTAGTGATAGAATTGGGATTTGGTACATTGTTGTAATTTGAATTTCAATAACTTACAAGATATCTATATGAGAATATTTTAGATTTATTTTATCCCCCATCATTATTACATCACTTAAAGGAAAGGAAATGATTATTATTGCAATAGATGCTAATTACATCTTAACAATTCCATATAGAGGAAGTACAATCTATTTTGAATGGGATACAAATAAATACAAAAAAATAATGAATTGTTACATGGGAAAGAAGTTGAATACATTAAAGGAAATGACTTTGGAGGGATAAGGGAAAAGGAATTTTTAAAAAACATTGTTTTTTTACATTGGGGACCTCGTTAAATCCTAGTTCTATTTCTTGTGTAAATGAAAGAAATATTGGGATTTTGTGTGGTTGTTAGTGAAATGTTGGAGAATGGGATTGGTCTAAATATTTTTTCATGGATCTAATTCATGTGGTGGATATATACAAGAATTCAATCCAAAAAGGTCAAGAGAAGAATCATGTTGGTGGTTGTTTGGTTTTATTATTGGTATGTTTTAAAAATTATTAACTATATTGGATGTTTTTTTATTAGTCAGTAAATTTATTTTATTGATATGAATGTGTTGAAACTTCATTTTAGTTATTTTTCTTCATCCACTTTCTGATTGGCATGGTTTTTAATTTTTATAGAGAAAATGTTTTTTAATTTTAGGATGAAGGAAACATTCAAAAACAATTGATGTAAAAATTAATAAGTTAAAAAGGAATCATATATGTACCTATTACATCAAAAAGGAGTAGTCTTTCACACCACTCTTTGTTCACCAATATGGTAAAAAATTCATCTATATATTCTTGAAAGTTTTATGTTAAAAGTTTCATTTAAAAAATTGAAATTATTGTGTTAAAATATGGGTTTTTAGTGTTAAATTTTGGATGCATGGTTCCAAAATTTATAATTATATTGTTAAATTATAAATGGTTTCTTTTAAAACCTTCATGTTAATATCTGTAATGTCAGTGTTAATATCTAGAATTGAGTGTTAAAATCATGAATCTGATCATTAAAATTTAGATGCTTAGTGAAAAAAATTGTATTTTTATTGTTAAAATCTATATTGTTAGTGCTAAAATAAGCAATTGTATCGCTAAAAATTTGATTGTTACTATTAATATGTTCCATAAAACTTTTAAAGTAATCATGGTAAATTTTAAAAGATTCATATTGAAATATGGATGTTGAGTTAAAATGTGGAATCATTGTGTTAAATTATTGATGGTTTATGTAAAAATCTTCATGTTTAATTCTAAAATTTGAGTGTTAAAATCAGTAATGTGAGCGTTAAAATGTGGATCCACTATGTTATAATGTGAAATCATAGTATTAAAATTTTAATGCTTGATGTGAAAATATTCATGTTAAAATTTGTAATGTAAGTGTATAAATATGGGAATTTAGTATTAAAATGTGGAATTTTTTTTGTCGCCATATGAATTTATCAATTTAAAATACTTATGTTTATATCCCGGATTCCTAATGTTAAAATATAGATGTTGATTGTAGATTCTCAATGTTAATTTCAAGTAACTTGATTTTAAATTCATTGAAAGACTCATTAGAAATTCCCATGTGTTTAGATATGTATTTTTATTGTTAAAACCTATAATTATAGTGTTAAATTATGGAATTTTAGTGTTACTAACTTTGAAATGATCAATTTAAAAGCTTAATTTTTTATTTTCATAGTGTTAGTGTTAAAATATAGATAGTTAGTTTTAAAATATTGATGCTCTGTGTTAAATTGTGGATGCTCTATGTTAATTTATATAATATTGATGTTAAATAATTCAAAAACATCATTTAGATCCCCATATGTTAAAATGTGCATTTACATTATTAAAACCTGGAATTATAGTGTTAAAATTTGTAAATTTAGTGTTATGATCTAGATTTCTTAATTAAAAATATTTATATTTATGTCAGTTACTGTTAAAGTTAAAATCTAGATAGTTAGTGTAAAAATATAGATTATTAATGTTAAATTGTGGATGCCGAGTATTAATTTCTAGTATCTTAATTTTAAACTCCTTGAAAGCCTTATTACAAATTCCCTTGTGTTTAGATGTGTATATCTACTGATAAAATCTAGAATTATAGGGTTAAATTGTGGAATTTTAGTGTTTCCAAATTTGAAATTTTCAATTAAAAAGATTACTTTTTATCTCTATAATGTTATTGTTAAAATATGGATAATTAGTGTTAAAATAGGGATAATGAGTGTTAAATTGTGGATGGTCAGTGATAATTACTATTATATTGACATTGATTCCTTTAAAGCCTCATTAGAAATTACCATGTGTTTAGATTTGTATTTAGAGTGTTAAATCATAGAATTATAGTATTAAATTGTCAAATTTTAGTGTTCCCAACTTTGTGATTTTCAATTGAAATGATTAATTTTTATTACTATAATGCTAATATTGAAATATGGATGGTTAGTGTTTAAATATGGATGCTTAGTATTAAATTTCAGATGCTCTATGTTAATTTTTCTAGGCTTGATGTAAAATACATTGAAAGCCTTATTTTACATTTTCATATGTAAAAATGTGTATTTTTAGCATTAAAACCTCGAATTGTAGTGTTAATATTTGGAAATTTATTAATACTATCTGTATTTTTTAATTTAAAATATTATTATTTATATGTGTTACTATTAAAGTTAAAATCTTGATGGTTCGTGTTAAAATATGGATGATGAGTGTTAAATTGTGGATACTCTATTTTAATTTATGGTATCTTGATGTTAAATTACATGAAAGCCTCATTAGAATTTCCCATGTTTTTAGATGTGTATTTCCATTATTAAAACTTTCAATTATAGTGTTAAATTTTAGAATTTTAGTGTTTCTAACTTTGAAATTCTCAATTTAAAAGCTTACTTTTTTTATCTATAATGTTATTGGTAAAATCCAGATAGTCAGTGTTGAAATATAGATGTTGAGTGTTCAATTGTGGATAGTCTATGTTAATTTCTATAAGTATGATGTTAAATAATTTTAAAGACTCATTTTAGATTCCCATATGTTAATATGTGTATTTTTAGTGTTAAAAAATATAATTATAGTGTTAAATATTGTAAACTTAGTGTTATTATTTTGATTGTTTAAATAAAATGCTTCCTATTTATATCATTTACTATTAAAGTTAAAATCTCGGTGGTTTGTGTTAAAATCTAGATTCTAAGTGTTAAATTGTGGATTATTTGTGTAAATTTATGGTGGATTGATGTTAATTCCTTGAAATACTCTTTTTAGATTCCCATATGTTTTTATCTTGATTGTTTAATTGGATAGATTGTGGTTTATATATGTTACTAACATTTTGTTGGCCATTATATATTATAGTATACCAAAAACATTTATGATGTATATATGAAAGGTGTCAATGATCACCAAAATAAAATCCTTCAAGTTCAAGGTAATTTATTATATGGAACCTCTAATACTGAAGTAGACATATTTGATCACATTCTAGAATAAGAAAAAGAGGAAGAAAGAGAGCTAGAGGAGCATTTAGTGGAATCTTAAGATGAATTTGAGGAGATAGATGAAGTTGATAAGGGTGAGGAAGTTAAAGAGGAGGAAAATGTGTTAGAGTTAGATGAGGAAAGTGATGAATAAGATTGGGGAGTATTTGAATTCAACGAGGAAGTAGAAAATGAAATAGATAAAATTTTCTTTGAAATAATATTGGGAGATCCAGCTAGAAGCACGACTCCTAGGATGTCACAGTTAAAGAAGATCAAAAAATAGTGACCCTATGTTCAGTATCCTCTCAAAGGATATGATCACCTTAAAACTAGGGTTTATAATCTATGCACCTCAGGAAGGAATCATGGTAGAAAAGAGTAGTAGGCTATTATCATATTCATATTTTGAATAATGAAAGTTTATTGAAATGTATTTCATATATTTATGGTTCTTGGTTTGAATAGAAAGTTGTTGTTGACATGTATAATTACTATCTGACTAAACATGGGTGTCATTATTTGGGACCTATACTTTATATCAACTATATTATCATTACTAATCAGCAACATATGAATGAAAATGTCTAAATAATAGGTGGTGACCATGATTGCAAGAAATCTTGTCAATGATGAGATATCTTTTGAAGTAGCGATTAGACACATATTTGATCCATTATTCATGGTATTAATTTAAGATATATATTGATGTACCAAAAAATTTTGCATTACATTTTATATATTTTGATAATATGTTATTGTAGTATAAAATTATTTCATGTAAAGAAGAGTGGTAAGTTATCGGTGTTTTGATATATGTCATGCCAAACACTGTTTTTAACAAAATAGCAGAGTGCTGACTTTTTTTTCCTACTTTGCTAAATTTTTATAGGTTTTTCAGCTTCTAAATAATAGAGGGAAAAAACTGCATGTTATAGAATCAATTGTTACTAATTCCAGTGATAAAAAAAGAAAAACATGTCTACTTTGCTGGAACCTAAAATGAACTTCCTCATTATTTGTTTTTTTAAACATAGTTACTATTTTAGAAAGTATTAATTTACAATATCTACTTAATTTCATATAGGGTGACTTCTTTCTTACCATGCTATTGAATTTTTATGATGGGTATTTTCTTATCCATATAAATTTGAAGTTGTGTATGAATTTTTTTCATCTTTAATCTAATTAGTAGACTAAATTACCCACTAATTTATTTTGAAAATACATTTTTTATCTAAGGGGGTTGCTTTTTTTATTTTTAGTAATGATTATGGAATTTACATGATAATATACCTTGAATAGTAGTACAAATTATGGAGATGAAAAACTATACTAATTTATTTATTTTACAATTTTTTTATACATTTGTTTTTCTATATAATATATGTAATTTTTTTCAGGATATGTTTTTAGAATAAGAATAATAGGAAAAGGGTTGACATTATATGGTGGTTGGTGAACCATGACTGCAATGCAAAGAGGGAAAAAATTTAGAGGTATTCTATAGTTAAAGATATAATTGTCTTTGGGGGGGGGTGTTAGTATCGTAAATTATTAGTGTAAGGACCTGACCTTAAACATTACATAATATGGTGTTTTAAAACAAGAATTAAAATTCAAGAATATTTTTAGTTTAGAGTTTTATAGATTTATGACAAAATCTAACAAATTAAACCCATACATTAAAAGTTGACACTTATACTTGATATAAATTCTTCCACTAAAGGATTGTCTGTTCAAAAAATGGTTTCTCTTTATGAAAACATCTTTACAATTATACCCTTGATCTCATTCTTGTATTTATTCCACCTTAAATTCTGTGAAAAACATTTTAAAACATGGTATAAGAATAAAAAATCTTAGTAAGGGACATAAAGAAAGTAAATTGTTACTCTAGTGAAAACATGAAAACCCATTAAAAACCTTTTATTAAAAACTCATTAGGAAACATAGAAAAATAACAAAGGTGCCTTGGGACATCATTACCATATTACTCTTACTTTAACCCTTAAAAATGGAATAACTATACATTTGACTTCCATCTTTGGATTACCCAATGCATTGGAGAGATATAATGCATCTCACCCATCATATCTTGAGGTATAATATGGATTAACCCATAATATATTGAGATATAATGGGATAATACCATAATATCTTGAGATATAATGGGATAATACCATAATATACAATGTACAAGGAACACAAACTACTGGAAATAAAAGGAATACCAATGGTTGAAAACCGTTGGTATAGGTTGTAGAACCATTGGTATAAATTATACCAAACGGTTTTAGAAACCATATCCAAGTAATTCATGAAAATAGACATATACTAAGGGTTTGAGATAAACCGTTGGTATATGTGAAGAAATCTACTCTATACCAACGGTTTATGTAAACCATTGGTATCGAGTTCTTATACAACAAATATGCCAACAGTTTCAAAACCATTGGCATATCTTTTGTAGTCTTCCGTTCACCTCTATACCAATGGTTTAAACCATTGGTAAAGGTTTTTACCAACGGTTCTGAACTGTTGGTAAAAAAAAATACATACAAAACCTATACTAACGGTTTAAAAATGTTGGTATAGGCTTTTCTATACAATTCACACAAAAGCTTGCTCTATGTGCTGCTGTGTGAATTGTACAACAGTAAATGTAGAATACAATACAATACATAATAAGTATACATAATTAAAAACTGATAATTATAAGGATACATAATTTAATAATCAATTATGAATACAACACATAAAAAACTGAATACGTAATTATATGTGATACAGAATTAAGAATACATAAAAAAATTGCATTTTTTATAACACATACATGATTGAATTCAGAAATTAGAAGCTAATAACCCAAAATAAGGAAATTAATAAATGAATTAAACGAAACACAAATAAAATTTTATGGTTTGGTGAGGGTGTCTTTGAACTTAGTGATGATGATAATGGGTGTCTATCAATGAGATTGTGTGACTTAGGGAATATAATTGTCCTTGGCGTATTAAATGTCATGTGTTTTAGAATATTGGTAGGAGTTCCTCACATGAGAAGTGAATTGTTTGAGGCTGCACCATGGATCGTTGTGCTAAAGTATCAACACAATCTGAATACATTTGGTCAGTTTTCCATATGCTAGTTGTTTTTACTTAAAATGATGTTCATTTTAAATAAAAGAGAGAAAGTTAGAGTGATACCAACCACACTATGCCTCATATTGAGGCAAGGTTGACTCGTATACATCACATATCACCCATGGATCGTTGTCCAAAAGTATCAATACAATATGAATGTGTTTGGTTGGCTTTCTGTATGCCAGTTGTTGTTTTCACTTAAAATGTTGTCCATTTCAAATAAAAGTGAGACACTTTGAGTGGTACCGGCCACACCAGGCATCAGATTGAGGCTTGGTTGACTCGTACACATCATAAATGACCCATGTATTGTTGTGCTAAAGTATCAACACAATCCGAATACGTTTGGTTGTTTTTCCATATGTCAGTTGTTTTTACCTAAAAAGTGTCCATTTTAAACAAAAGAGAGACACTTAGAGTGCTACTGGCCACACCATGCCTCGGATTGAGGCGGGGTTGACTAGTACATGTCAAAAATGACCAATGGATCGTTTTCCTAATGTATCAACACAATCCGAATTTGTTTGTTTGGTTTTCTGTATGCCGGTTGTTGTTTTCATTTAAAATGTTGATCATTTCAAATAAAGGTGAGACACTTTGAGTGGTACCAGCCACACTGTGCCTCAGATTGAGGCGGAGTTGAATTTTACACATTACAAATGACTCATGGATCGTTTTCCTAAAGTATCAACAGAATCTGAATATGTTTGGTCCATTTTCCGGATGCCAGTTGTTGTTTTCACTTAAAATGATGTTCATTTTAAATAAAAGAGAGACATTTAGAGTGGTATTGGCCAAACTGTGCCTTGTATTGATGAGGGGTTGAATATTACACATAAAAAATGTCCCATGGATCTTTTTCCTTATGTATCAACACAATCCTAATGTGTTTGGTTGTTTTTCCGTATGCCAGTTGTTGTTTTCACATAAAATGTTGTCCATTTCAAATAAAAGTGAGACACTTTGAGTGGGACCGACCACACCGGGCCTTGGATTGAGGCTCGGTTGACTCATAAACGTCATAAATGACCCATGTATTGTTTTTCTAATGTGTCAACACAATCCGAATACATTTGGTTGGTTTTCCATATGTCAGTTGTGTTTACTTAAAACAGTGTCCATTTTAAACAAAAGAGAGACACTTAGAGTGCTACCAGCCATACCGTGCCTCGTATTGAGGCTTAGTTTACTCATACACTTCACAAATGACCAATGGATCATTTTCCTTATGTATCAACACAATCCGAATGCGTTTGGTCAGTTTTCTGTATGCCAGTTGTTGTTTTCATTTAAAATGTTGATCATTTCAAATAAAGGTGATACACTTTGAGTGGTACCGTCCACACTGTACCTCAGATTGAGGTGAGGTTGACTTATACACATCAAAAATGACTCATGGATCATTTTCCTAAAGTATGAAAAGAATATGAATATGTTTGGTTCATTTTCTGTATTCTAGTTGTTGTTTTCACTTAAAATGATGTCCATTTTAAACAAAAGAGAGACATTTAGAGTGGTATCGGCCACACCGTTCCTCGTATTGATATGGGGTTGACTTGTACACGTAAAAATTGTACCATAGATTGTTTTCCTAAAGTATCAATATAATACAAATGCATTTGGTTTCTTTTCCGTATGCCAATTGTTTTTTTCACTTAAAATGTTGTTCATTTCAAATAAAAGTGAGACACTTTGAGTGGTACCAGCCACACCGCACCTCAGATTGATGTGGGGTTGAGTCATACACATCACATATGACCAATAGATCATTTTCCTAAAGTATCAACACAATACAAATATGTTTTATTTCTATATTCTAGTTGTTTTTACTTAAAACAGTGTCCATTTTAAACAAAAGAGAGACACTTTGAGTGATACCGGCCACACCGTGCCTCAGATTGAGGTAGGGTTAACTCATACATGTCACATATGACTCATGGATCATTTTCCTAAAGTATCAACACAATCCGAATGTGTTTGTTCAGTTTTCCGTATGCTAGTTGTTGTTTTCACTTAAAATGATGTCCATTTTTAAAAAAAGATAGACATTTAGAGTGGTACCGGCCACACCATGCTTTGGATTGATGAGGGGATGACTCGTAAACGTCAAAAATGTCCCATGGATCATTTTCCTAAAGTATCAACGCAATCTGAATTTGTTTGGTTGGTTTTTCGTATGTTAGTTGTTGTTTTCACTTAAAATAATGTCCATTTTAAACAAAAGAGAGACATTTAGAGTGGTACCGGCCACACTGCACCTCATATTGATGCGGAGTTGACTCCTACACGTCAAAAATGTCCCATGGATCATTTTCCTAAAGTATCAACACAATCTGAATATGTTTGTTCAGTTTTCCGTATTCCATTTGTTTTTACGTAAAACATTGGTCATTTTAAACAAAATAGAGACACTTAGAGTGGTACCGGCCACACCATGCCTCAGATTAATGAAATGTTGACTCGTACACATCACAAATATCCCATGGATCATTTTCCTAAAGTATCAACACAATCTGAATGTGTTTGGTTGGTTTTCCATTTGTCAGTTGTTGTTTTCACTTAAAATGTTGATCATTTCAAATAAAGGTGAGACACTTTGAGTGGTACCAGCTACACCATGCCTTATATTGATGCGGGGTTGACTCCTACACATCAAAAATGCCCCTTGGATCGTTTTTATAAAGTATCAATAGAACATTTGGTCCATTTTCCTTATGTCAGTTGTTGTTTTCACTTAAAATGTTGTCCATTTCAAATAAAAGTGAGACACTTTGAGTTGTACCGGCCACACCGTGCATCAGATTGATGCAGGGTTGAGTTTTACACATCACATATGACCCATGGATAGTTTTCCTAAATTATCAACACAATCCAAATATGTTTGGTTAGTTTTTCATATGCCAATTGTTTTTACTTAAAAGGGTGTCCATTTTAAACAAAAGAGAGACAATTTGAGTGATATCGGCCACACCATGCCTTGTATTGAGGCAAGGTTTACTTTTAAACATCAAATATGACTCATTTACCATTTTCCTAAAGTATCAACACAATCTGAATGCGTTTGGTCAGTTTTCCGTATGCCAATTTGGAAAATCGTGCAACAACAATGATAATATCTTATACTAAAACTATAGACATTGTGCATGATGTGAATCCCCTGGTGCATGGTTAGGGAAAATCATGCACATTGATTCTAATATATATCCCTATATGGTTGGTAGATACCTTGTGGGATGGACTTAAATTTTTTACTAACCCTGAGGCATAGTGTTTTTCTACGCCGACCGGGGTTCCGAGCTCCGAACAAGCCCCATAAGCCCCATAATTCATTATAAGATCATTAGGCTTCCATATTTGGTAAAAAATAAAGAGTTATACTAAATTCAAAAATATACATACTAGAGTGAAGGACACATCCAAATTAAATCAAAAATCAAATGTCATAAATATGAGTCAAAAATGTAATGGATCAATCTGCCCCTGGTCACCATCACCATCACCACTATCATCATCCGCCTCATCCTCACCACCATATATATCCTCATCATTGTCCTTGTAATCATCCCCATGCTCATCCTCAGCCCCATCCTCGCCCTCGTCCTCATCCTCATCCTCTCCCTCACCCTCACCTTCATCCTCGCCCTCGATCTCGGCATCAGCATCATCCCCAACATCTTCCTCTTCAGCATCCTCATCATCACCAGGAATGTCATCATCTTGACTGGCACTAGAACTTCCACCTGGTGCATTGGATAATGCACCCATCGATGACATAAATGTATGACAAGCCACTTTGGCCTCTGGTGGAAGTGATGAAGATAAATCTTTGATCAGTTTCATAAATTCTTTCTCCCTCATTTGAACCAGTTCTTCCAACTCTGTGACCCTTTTATCATATTGTATTGTTTGCTCCTTGACCTGTTCCAACTCGGTGGTACTAGAATAGATAACTAGATAGGACCAATACCTTATCAAGACTATATTTTTACCAGGTCGACAGCATACTCGACCAGAGTTCTCATCTCCCAAAACCTGATATAAATGATCATGTGGCCCAAAATTGCCAGGGTCCTGGGCATCAAGGGCCTCTAAAGCAGCCTGTTAAAAATATTAATATATTATTAAATTTAAAAATAGATATTAAACTTTTAAATAAAAAAATTAAAACTTATAATCTTTTCTTGTGTCAGTTCATTAACCGTAGTTCCATATTTTTTTCCTTCTACTCAAGTAAAACAATTTTGCTCGAGGAAGACGTCCTTCAATATTCAATTTGTGCTTCTATAATGAAATTGAAACAATAAAAAGTGCAAGTATAATAATATATTCAATATTTAATAAATCACATAATTTAAGTAGGAAACAATAAAAAGGGAAATCCCTAAAGAAAAATTATAAACAACTATATCGTACCAGCTGCGTCTCATGATCTGACATAGTAGTGCACCCCAAAGTGTGGAGGTATTGCTTTGAATCAATGTTGTTTTTTCAGAATATTCCTAAATAATTATTAATAATAAATAATATAATATTAATGAAAAATATGAAAACTGTCATTTAAATACCTCAAATGGGATTAATACCTTAAATTTGGTAGTCGCCCAATGGGTAATCATTTGGCGATATTGCTATATCAGGCAGTCATCCATGATAGGTACTATTTCCAAATCTGTGCCCACTCTATCACACCATCCAACATACAAATCATGCTTATAAGCTCTCAAAATCTCTCCTAGATCCTTTAAACATGCTATTCGTGCACCCTCACCATCAGGGAAGTTAAACCGAAGCTGACATCCAATAGATTAATTCATAGAAATACAAAAAAAATACTACAATAGATCCAATAGATTTTTTACCCATATTTGTGCCCACACATTATCCTTGACTTCGTGTGGTAGACGTCACCAAGAGAAAAGGGCTGACTGGAATGATGTCAGAGTATTTGGATAGCGTTGCCAAAAAACCCCGACATTCCTGCCCAGGTTTATCAATCATCTGTCCATCATCATTGTATTCAACCATCAACTCTGTTTGGCGGTTCCATACCACATGCAAGCGAGTATTCCCCCTCCCCTGCCTCCTATTAGTAGATGAATCTGTTATTAAAGAAAAAAAAATATCAGTACAAGTTATAATAAAAATAAATTTTGGTATAAAAAAATTGTTAGAGTTATATAAATATACCTATGGTAGTCAGATCAATGGGCGTCACTGGATGTGCAGAAGATGAAGGAATATCCTGTACATGTGGAGTTTCCCTCAGTGTACGCTCCTCAACCACATACTGTGTCGGAGTAGGAGTCTAAGAAGGTGGAATATAATAGCTCGGAGATAATGAACCAGAAGAAAAAGATGATGGCACAGACGTATATCCAACTGGTAGTGTAAACATTGGAGGCCTAAATATACCGTGTGTCCCTAAAGACACACCATGATCAAAATGGGGCGTAGAAGATACATTTGTGGTAAGGGCATAGTCCCATCAGGTACGAATAGTGGATCGTCTAACTCTTTCACCACGAGCCCTCGTACCACCGGCCTCAGTACCGAGACCACCAGATGATCATCTAAATCTAACACCACCCCCCCTCCTACCACCATCCTCTGTACTGGGAGCAATATCAGGCTCCTCATTGGATATCTCTCTTCTAGGGGGTGGATCCTGAAAAAAATTTTAACACAAAAGTAAACACATGATATTATAAGTTATTGAAATATATATATTTGAAATAAAATACCCACAACAGGGATGAGTGGAGGAACTCCCATCTGTGTTATGCGATGATTATTTTCTGTCATCTTTTTCCGTCGCATCTCTTCAATGGGTTTCATTTCATGCAATGAAAACAAATATGGAAGTAATTAGAAATAGATAACTAATGTGTAACCCAAAAAACAAAATATAGAAAAACCATTTTGGTAAAAAAAACATAAAGAAACAGAAGATTTATGGTGTTTTGAATGTAAGTACTAGTATATACACTCTGAATGATGTAGGTGAACCATGTAGGTGAGAACATGACTGTATGATTCTATATATTTCCCACCACAACTTCAGGTTCACAATCAACTCTGAAAATTGAGCTATTGGAGTCATCATAAGTAATAAATAGATTGCTTACAATTTTTGTAGGGATAGTTTCAACTTCATCATCACCATAATCGAAAACATTTCTGGTGTTTACTTTAATAATTACACTGAATTTAGGATGACGATGATCTTTGACATAAAAAACTTGTTTCACCATTGATGCTAATACATATGGTTCATCGGTGGCAAGAGTGTGAGTCATGTCAATAACTTGAAATCCACAATCATCAATAAAGGTGCCTTGCCTCTTCATTAAATCAAACCATTGACATTTCATCATCGTGACTCGACCATGCGAGTAATAATCCAAAATTATTATTTTCTCTATGAATCCATAATAAGATACATTTTCAGAACGAGATCTATTATCTGATGAACTGGCATAACAATCTGTTGTGGTAGTTAGCATAAAACCATCATGATGTGTTCTCATGTTCCTTTCTCATTCAGTGATAATAAATTTGTATCCATTGATCACAAGTGATTTATAAGAACAAACCATGGTATTAGGACCAAAATCCAAAGCTCTTATTTCCTCAGAAACAGAGTCTTCAGAAAAACTCGATACCTGAAATAAAAAAAATGTTAAACTTAATTAAATATTATTTTTATTTAGTTATTACAGAAATATTTTTACCTTCAATTTCAACCAAGCAAAAAACCCTTTGCTATGCAAAGTCTCTTTCCTTCTCAAAGATAAATAACGATGCTTTCTATATATCAATTCTTTATGTTCCTTGTAGATAAAAATAATAACAGTTTAACAAATATTTAAAATTACAAGAGATAAGTAGTTGGGGTTTGGCTTAGTGGTAATCACCCTGCAATCCTACATGAAAAATGGGGGTTCAAAACCCATTGGGTGTAGGTACTTGTACCAGCACTGTAGCGGCACTATAGCAGTGGTGGTACTATTGATCGACAGGTACTATAGTGGTGACAGGGCACTGTATCAGTGGCGGTACTATGTGGTACTATAACAGCTGGGTTACTATTCACAGAATGGCAATTAAGCAAAACAATTGGGCCTACGGGCTATGTAATGGGCTATAAACCCACTGGGCCTTCGGGCTATGTAATGGGTCTCCCTCTACCCAGTTAAAAGAGGTATTTTATTTGCTTTAATAAAAAAATGAGGCTTTGGCCCCAACCTTTTAAAAAAAATTACAAGAGATAAGATAAGAGATTCATGTACAATTTACTTACTTGATATACTCATCAAAAAAATCACAATTGAACAACACTGTGCGATGTGCCATCTCTCGCTCTTCAAGGCTTAATGTTGTCAATGTATATGATCTCGGAATTCCTCCGGTCTGAGGAAGTGATGGAAAACTGGGTTCAATTTTCTCATATTGTTCTTCTTCATTTCTCATTGGTCTGTTTATTCTCATGGTAATATCATACAAATACATTGATCATAAATCCATACATTCTTGAGCCAAGTAACTGTTCACAACAGAAACTTCAGGATAATTTTTGTTCTGAACATATGATTTCAATTTGTACACGTTTCTTTCAGATGGATACATCCAACAGAAAGCAACGGGTCCTCCAAGAAGTATTTCGGTCGGAAGATGGACAGTCAGATGCAACATGCATGTAAAAAATGATGGAGGGAATATTTTTTCTAACTCACACAAAATTAATGGTGTCTCTGCCAACAGTTTTTGCAAGAAGGATTTGGACAACTTCTTAGCACAAAGATCTCTAAACAAATAGCAAAACTGAATAACTGAGACTCTTACATTATTGGACAAGAGATGAGGGATTTCTACTGGAATCAACTCATTCAAAAGGATGTGATAATCATGAGTCTTAAAATATTTTATCTTCAACTCTTTTTTGTTGAACCGTTTGATATATTTCTTGAATAGCCATCAGGAACTTTAATAGTCTCTAGTACTTTCAGAAATTGATTTTTTTCATCAGGTGTCATCACATAAGAAGCATATGGACCTTTCCATTTATTTTCACTGATACAGGCAAGATGCAATTTTGGTATGATCCCCCAATCTACCAAGTCACGTCGAGATCATAAATCATCTTTTGTCTTCACCTTGACATTTAGAAGAATCGAAAGTAACATTTCACATATATTCTTTTCAATGTGAATTACGTCTAAGCAAAGACGTAAGAAGTTGGTTAACCAATACGACAACTCAATGAATATACTCTTCTTCTTCCAATTGTAACTGGTATCATTGGAAACGTTTTTACTCTTTCTAGATTTCATTATACCCTTCCCAAATGTATAACTGAGATCTTTCAATTTTTTAAGCACATCAGTTCCAAACATACGCTGAGGTGGATTGTCAGTCTCCATGGTATTGTCAAATCTTAGATGATTGTTTCTATATGGATAGTTCATTGGAAAGAATCATAAAATGTCCCATTAAACTAAAACTACGATGATATTTCAGTATTATCAATCGAGTATTCTTCATACAAAATAGAAATGACAATTTTCCTCTTATTCTCTATCCAGACGTCATTTCATAAGCAGGAAAATCATTGATTGTCCACATAAGTGCCGCATGCATCTGAAATATGTCTTTTGAACATGCATCGTATGTGGGCACACACACATCCTAAATAAGTTTCAACTCTTTTATTAAATATTTCATGTATACATCTATATCATTTCCAGGATCAGAAGGGCCATATATCAGTATACTTAAGAAAGTGTAAGGGTTTTTCATACACACCCATGGGGGAAGGTTATAAATATGTATGAAAACTATCCATGTGCTGTGCGAAGTAAGAATCTGCCCAAATGGATTAAAACTGTCACATGAAAGACCAAGTCTCACATTACGCACGTCGGCTGAAAATTCAAGATATCGAGCATCAAATATCTACCATGAAAATCCATATGCAGGGTGAACCAACTCTTCATTATTCTTTTTTCTCTCGGTGTCATGCCATCACATTTTTACTAATATTTCATCAGACATGAAAATGTTTTGTAATCTGGGGATCAATGGAAAGTTCCACATTACTTTTGCATCACACAAGATAGTGTTCCATCATATTTTGGCTTCCATCGGGAGGTTTTTAATTTGATACAATCATTCCTTTTAATAGTTTCCTCCCAAAATAAGCTGAAATCATTCGGCCAAGCATGATTTTTTTGAGAATACAAGTTCATCAACTAACTTCCATTCCATATAGTGGTTTGAGGGAATATCTGCATCATTTGGAAGTAAGTCCTTCAAGAAGGTACGAATGTAATCGATTGGAGTATTTGAAATCCCATACATAGTTTTCCCATGAAACAATCAGATTAAAAATTCCAAATTTTTCATTTTACCACATTGCCGATATACTGGAGTCGTCGCAGCATCATTCAATTTTTTTACCCTATCAACATCATCATTTTCATTGGATGCATCATGTGTTCTTGTATCTAAATCTTGTTGGTTGGACATCCTTTCCTTCTCATGATGCCGAATAAATGGAAACCGATCATATATCAAACTCTCCAATTCAGTCTTATCATTTGGATCATCAACATTTTGAGATTCCATTTTCTCTCCATTGTGATACCACACATAATAGTTTTTTTGGAAACCATATTTGGTTATATGATAGCTAACTGCTTCACGACTCAACCAAGGTCTTACAACACAGTTAGAACATGGGCAGTGTATGCGACCACTATCTAAAGCCTTTTCAAATGCAAAATCTAAAAAGCTGTTCAAATTATTTTGAAAATCGGTTGAAATCCGATCATTTTTGTACATCCAACTTCTATCCATTCTGTAAAAAAATTGCAATAAGTCATTTCGAAGCAATTAAATAATATTGAAGTTCAATCAAAAAAATATTTAGGTAAATGACAATTTTTTACTTTATATAAAATCATAACTGACACATTGCTCTATATGAGAAACATATTAAGAAACACAGCAAAATATAGTGTATATAAGAAAATAAGATACAAAATTTCTAATGTCTATATTCAATGATTGCCTAGTAATATATTGGAAGTGGATCAAGGAATACATAATCCTTAAGGGTCTTGTTGTGAGTACATGAGTTTTATACTTTAACTTCTTCAGGGAGATCAGGATGAGGAGTAGGATGAGGATCACATCAAAAGTAGTTATGGCCTCATCGAATTTCACCTTAACCATGAATTAAAGGATCCTAGGTTTGGGCCCATAGATCATAGGTTGGTAGGGTGTATTCATTTAATCATGTCCCAATTGATTTTGGAGAGGGACCTTCAATATTTATAGGTACGGATTTGATTAGAAACACCTATAAAAAGGATATCTAGGAATTGTGACGTCCCAAACTAGGATGCAACTCATTAGTGACCCGAACACAAATGGCCACTCATTGGAGAGGGACCTTTAAGTTCTATTGTGTTTTATCTCACATACAAATAATGATTTTTGGGAGTGAAATAGAGTGGATCATGAGCTTTGTGTTCACAAAAGGAAGATATCAAAACAACTTCATTTGTGTGAAGAATAATAATCCCATGGTCCTCTTGATATTTGAACCATGCAGTCATAGTTTTCGAGATGAACTTGTATCCATGAAACCATATGATAAGCATGATTAAACACATGTGTTTTTCTGATTTTCCCAGGCATTTTGAGGAACCCCAAATCAGTGAAAATGTTCATTTTGTTTTAAAAAGGTGATTGAATAACTCATGTATGATGTTGAAGTTAGAATGATTAATGGTTATATTAGGAAAACTAATATTCATTAATATTGTGAATTTTACATTATGTGAATTAGTTTCATGAAGAAGGAAGAAGTTCTACATGGGAGAAGGAGAGGTCCCACCAAGAGTTCCCTTTGTAGATATTTTATTCATAAATAACATTGGATTGGATGGTTAAGTATTTCTTATTTCTTATGTTAAGAATAATTAGGGACAATATACTATTTTGGAAAGTTGAGGAAGATACTCCATACATTCTATTCTGCAAAGGATAAGTGGACAATGCGTCATTTTATATATATAAAGATTTTGATAGAAACATGATACGTACTTGTTATGTAACACACATAGTGTACAAAAATGAAGATGAATAAGATATTCATGTTTTAAATGATCTTAATGAAAGGATTGATTTTTATGAAATACTATGAATAAATATTACAAAAAATTTATTATGAGTTCATATACATGAAGCTGTTATATTTGGAGCATTGAGATTAAAAAAAGAACTATGCATCTTTAAAATTAGAACACAAGAAAGGGACCATTCCCTTATAAATGTATATTAGTAATGAAAACATTAATTGGACAATGTTTACATTGATGTAGTGATTGGAGTACACAATTCGTGAAGGGATTAGTGAATCATAAATTTTTCCAAAATCCCTAGAAATAGGGAAAAATGACGTGATCTTTCTAAATAGTGAAATAAATGGAGAAACGATGAGAATATAAAGATATCCTTAGCTAATATGAGAATAGGTTGAAGGAGTCTAACCTGAATGAGGGAGTTGCAGCTGATCGGATGGAAGAGGTTCACCTGGGCGGGTGCTTTTGGGAGTCGGGGGAATGTGCTTCTGGAAATCGGGTGCTTCTGGGAGTCAGGGGAATGGTTCTGTTTAAGTGAATTTAGGGTGGGGGGATTTCCCAATGGTTATTAAAACCCATTGGGAAAAGCATGTATTTCCCAATGGTTATTAAAAACCGTTGGGAAAAGTATGGATTTCCCAAAGGTTTCTTCAAACCGTTGGGAAATCCTACCCTAACCACACCTTTACCAATGGTTTATTAAAATCGTTGGTAAAGGAAACATATACCAACAGTTCTTTTAAACTGTTGGTAAAAAAGAATTGGGATGTATAGCCTTTCCAATAGTGATATTATGAATAAAACCCTTGAAAACTCTCCGATATCAAAATACCATTTTCTTATAAAAATCACTTTTAAATATAAAAATAGTGCACATAATAATAAAATAATTTTATTCAAAAAGAACTATGAAAATTTATGACTAAAAAATTAAATTAATAAATATTGATGTAATTGGTAGAAACTACTCATGACGTATAAGTTAAAAAAATCGTTCCCTTTGACTTTTGTAAAAAAGTATAAAAATAAACTTTAAAAGAAGGTTTTTAAAAGAAAGTCACTTGCTTAAAACCTTAAAATGATTCAATTTCGAAAAAAATTGAGAGAAATTATAAAATTAATTTTTTAAAAAATTAATTTATATATAAATACATTCATAAAAATAATCTTAAAAAACATGGACATTAAAGAGAAATATTTAGAAAATAAATCTTTAAAACATTTAAAATAAGGTTTATTTTGTTAAAAAGTACCTTACCTTGAGTCCGACTCATCACATACATTCTTTATCATCCTAAATAATAAATTTTGGTTAAATATGTTCTTGTTTTATAAACTTTTTCTAGTTTATTATTCCTTTTATATCACTTATTAACATGTTATAACAATTACTTAATTGTTTATGTTCATGACAGACGTTTTGAAAATATTCGATGCTTAAGTCCAAAATTACTTTGGTATGAAGTCTATAGTAAAAATGGGAATTGGTCCATAATCTAAAGAATAATATCAATTACATGATTATCATTTTTATATATCAATTATAATTTCAAATCAAACCATTAAGTATGATTATGTAAAATAAACTATGTTATAATAATGGAGATGGTAGTTCGTACATATGCATGAGTAACGTTTCCATTTTTCATTGATCATTATAGAAATAAGTTTAATATAAATTTAAATTTATAGAATTATAATAATATCATATATATCATATTATTTCTTAAAATATTCTTATATATATTATTCATGTGATGCGGTGATGAAAAATGAATCACATCAATTCGTGGAGGTGATAATTCACACGTATGCATGAAAAATGAATTATATAGGTTTTCAAGTGTGAGGTATAGAGATAAATAGTTTCTATTTTATAAGATAGGGGAGGGGAACTCTTAAAATTTCTCAAAATATTAAATTCATATAAATTAATTTTATATTGAAAATGTACCCAAACTAATTATTTATAAGATATAATAGATATGGGTAAAAATACCTTAATACAATGAAAATTAGATAAGTTTTTAATATTTTTTAATCCTTATCATTTTTCATTATCCCTTATTTATCCCCTTTAACTCTTACCGTGATAACATGTATTTTTACACTTTGGGGGTTAATATAGTTACTATAAAATTCCAAAAGACCCATAACTGAATCATGGATAAAATTTTAATCCATCTAAAAATACCTTGGTCAAAGTTTAGATTTTTATGTTATTTATATTATTTAATAATATATTATTTATTTTAAAATATCATTATTTTCAATTTTAACACTGTTCATTACTTGAGTTTTTAAAAATATTATAAAACAAGATAAATTCAAAAAACAAAATCTTCTAAAACATCACTAATATGTAAAATAAATCTATAAAAAAATTATGGAATTAGTTATTGAAAATTATATTTATTTTAATATTTTTAATATCATTTATTTGATATTTCCATTAATTAAACAATTATTGCATCATCATTATGCCAGCATTTATGGTAATTATTTTTTCATATAAAAATTATAAATAAATTACCATGATGTATATAAATATTTTATATTTTAAATGAATAATTATAGATAAATATATCTTCTAAATAAAAATATATCAAAAATCTTATAGTTATTAAAACATAAGTATGAGATCTTTAACTTTTGTTTAAAATAAATTACTATAAAGGAATTAAAGTCATCTAAGTGGCTCTAGGAGGTAAATAAATCGGCTTAAGGATGATTTTGGCTGAAAATGACTCATAAAATAAAATTAGGACAAGTTTTAGGGAAATTTTATAATATTTATAATATTATTTTTATCCTTAATTACCCGATTAACCCTTTAATAGTGGTAATAAAAATTACTACAATTACTATTTCTATTTTCCAAAAATAAAGGGGACTATTTACTAAATTTTTACCTTCTAATTCTAAAAATTTAATAATTTTTTAAAAAATCTAGACATATAAATTTCATAAATTAATTAAAAATTAATCCTGCAAACGGGACAAAATAATGGGTTTTTTAAAGTAAAAATGTTCAAAAGTGCACAAAGTTTTTATATTCAATTTCAATGTGAAATTGATTCCAATAAACTAAATTGGATTAAATAATATAAAATTTATCTAATTATACCTTAAAACCAATCAAATATATAATTTAACATAATAAATTAGTTAGATGAAAAATCTATTTTCAATTAAAATTCAATATTTTTCACTATTCATCAAAACATGAAACTTATTAGAAAAATTCCCAAAATTCAGATGAATTAACTTTTGATATTATGATTTCAAAGAAAAGTTTTATTCTATCAAACATAATTTATAAAAATTCTAAAAACTCGATTTAAAATAAGTACGTTATCTCAGATCATATCATCAAAAGGGGTTTGACAACTCACATCTTTGACAACCAGGATACAATTGTTGTTAGGTTAAAGATTTGTAAGTTTTCAATTACCATTATGTTTATTTTTTATATTTATAGTCTAAATCTTGGAGGTATTTTTATGTTCACCGTAGCCTTGTGAAGATATGGGGATTTGAGGATTGAAAAATTATTCCACTCGATAGAGGATTCTTTCATGTTTTCTTCCCTTTTGAAGATCTAAAGAGTCGAGATTGGGGATTTGGCTTGATTTCATTGCAATCATACTTGCTCTATGTTCGAGGTTGAGATACCAATTGTAATATATTTTTTATCAGTAGGTTTAGATCCTGAGTCATGATTCATTTCGTAGGATTTAATTGGATTCTCTAGCTTTGAAGGATTTTTTTTGACATTGAATCAACGGTCGGTGTTCCCATAAATATGGAAAAAGTCACGAAGGAGGCTTGGTCTGGCCACTTTACAAGGATCCTCATCGAATCTTATTTCTCTTCCATTAATATTAAAAAGGTCATCCTTTCAACTTATAAGGATGATTTTGATCTTAATATAATTTATGAAAGCTTTCCTGGTTTTTGTATGGGATGCAAGATGGTAGGGAATTTGAAGGAGAAGTGTCATAGGGGATTACACTACTCGTTATTCTCTATATGGTGGCATATGGTTGATATTTTTAGGAATAGGGACAAGGGTAAAATGCCTATTGAGGATTCTATTTGTAGGAGAAGTAGCAATGGCAATGCCAGAGTTATTGTTTCCTGTGTTGGTCCCTCTCATTCTAATGTTATGGCACTACAAGGGGAAGTAGTTGGTGCTTATGTTGGTAAGGAAGTTCCTTCTGACTCTGGTCAATAGAATGATACTTTTGTCCAATATGGGAATCACATTAGTGAGGCTAGATAGTTTACAAATGAGGTTGTTGGTAAATGTGTTGTGTCGGTGCTCACACAATAACATGGTTGTGTTGTGCAGCCACTTATTGCAAATTTATCAGGACAGGTTAAGTGGGATACTGGATCTAGGAAATATGATCAGTAGAGTGTGGATTATTATCAATATATTCAAAGTTCTTTTAATTATTTAGGAAATTATATAAAATGGAGTAACATATCAGAAGATGGGAGTGATAAAGAGAAGTGGATAGTTTTATTGGACACTTCTCATCTCCATTATTTAGGTATTAGTGCCCCTATTTACTTTAAATATATTTTTTAAATGTAAATGGAAAATTATTAATCAATGATAGGATAAATATGACCCAAAAAAAAATTCATGGAAGGATTACTCCAATTTTTCAAGGAATATGTCTACTAGATCCTTTTACAGGGTATAAAATATCAAGCTCACTATGGAGCTGGAACGGTCTAAGGTAGTGATCCTTTAGATCCTCAATCAAGGTAATTCATAGTCGGAGTGAGAAGCTGCCGATGAAACTGAGGAATCTGATTTCTATTATGGGAATGATTCTTCTTTTTCTGATTTTTAATCTCCATTTATGGATGAGGGAATGTCTCTTTGTGTGCCCCCATCCATTTTTTTTGCTTTCATGTTTTATTTTTCTTTCAAATTTTATAAAATTCCAGGATCTTTGGCTTATGGAAATACCTTTTTCATATATTTAAATGTTCAAACCATATTTTCATAATTTAATTAATCATGTTTATACTCTCCATTCTAACTACTATGTAATAATTGTCATATAAAATAATTATATTTAGTTGTTAATTTTAAGATCGATGTGGAATATCATGTATGCTATAGAACATAGTGTTTCCTTTTAAAAACATGGGATGTTAAATTATCCCCCTTTAATAAATTTTATCCTTGTAATTTTAACTCAAGATCGAAAACCAGGCATTTGAATTTTCAAAATACTTTTTTTGAAATCTCAAATAAAAAAAAAGAATTAATGAAACTTCCACTTTAAAAGAAATAAATGAAATTACAAAGGTTATCTGAGATTACACATACTATGGTTCCATATATGAAAACATATACATGGAATAGAAAATAATCTATCAATTTCTCATGGAGAGTGATAGAGAATATAATTTTTATAAAGTTAACCATCACAAAACCATAAATTTGTGATGGGTTTATAGCTCATTGATTACATGGTAAGAATAGAAAATAGATAATGTTTTTGTTTCAATATAATTTTTATATACTTGAGTAATTAATTTACTTCCTAGACTAAGAACATAAGGAAACATACTTACTTGACAAGTAGAGTTTCATCCTTTAATTAATTTCCTCTAAAAACTCATATTTTCTCCCAAAAAATGAGTGTTCAAGATGAATTTTCACACCTGAAGCACTAGAATAAACTTCTATGAATAAAAAAATTCACTTAAGTATAACTATATATTCCCCATTTCCATAGACATTAACTAAATCCAAAATGGTTAGGATAAGATAAGATAATTCCCTAAAAATAATAGACTAGTATATGAAAAAAAACTACTTTAATCTCCAAGATTCAACAGTAATACCCATTTTTCAACATAGACCATTTGATAATTAATTGTTTTTAAAATTACTCAAATTAATCCAAACTATTATTGAAACCCAAAATCCAAAAGTATTTTATCAAATATTATACCAAGATAAATTTAAATAATTATCTCCAAATAACATCAATTACTCATGAAATCTTATAACAAAAAGTAATTTACCTAATAATATTTAAGATATGATAAATATTTACCTAAATAACTAGAATCACCCTAAAATCATATTTTCCTCTAATAAATAATTCAACCTTTATTTCTCCAATACAATCCCACGAAATTCTATTTAATTAAATCATATAAAGTTCCCAAAACAACAATCATCTTCTGAAATAAATTTAATAATTTAATCACCAAATATTTTTACAATACCAAGGTTATCTATTTGATATTACATATATTACCAAAATAAAATTATTCTTCATAAATCAAATCATATAACTAAAAATAAAAAATCATACAAACCAGGACTTCACATAGGCCAGTGGTAGACAATTCACCCTTGTCATGCTTAAGTTGTGAGATCGATTCCCATGTCCTTTCCACACATGACAGGTTTTCACCCATCCGGTGGTTTTTCCCTATTCGAAAACTATATAAATATTATATAATTCTTAGAAAAACAAATTCATCTTTAGAGAGAAATTATTTTCCTCAAATTTTATCTCATACCTTTCATTTTTCATCAAAAAATGTAATAACCCAAAATTACATTAAAAACAAATCTCACCAAAAAATACCACTATTAACCTTAAAATTTCATAACTTAAATAATAAAAATGGGTCTTTAAGACAATGAAATTATGATTGAACTTAAAATTATAAACCCATGATGATATCCATAACTCTTAAGAATACATAATAATCTCTAAAGTTGTCTAAACCATCCTATGAAACCAACTATAAGGACCCATCCATAAAAATTACATAATATAGTGTTTTTAAACTAGAATTTACACTTTAGGATCTTCTCAGTATATAATTTTAGAGAATTAGGAAAATACCTTAAAAATTAAACCCATACATTAAAAGTTGACATATTTACTAAGTATCCAATTTCTCCACCAAAGGAAAATCTTTTAAAAAAATACATGGTTTCTCTTTATGAAAAAATCTTCATAATTATCCCATTGATCTCATCCTTGTCTCTATAACACCTTAAATCCTATGAAAAACATTTTGAAACTTTGGACAAGAAAAAAAATCATAATAAGGAACATAATGAAAGTAAATCGTTAGTCTAGTGAAAACATGAAAACCCATTAAAAACATTTTCTAAAAAACTCATTAGCAAACATAGAAAAATCATATGGGTGACTTGGAAAATTATTACCATATTAATCTAAAATTCACACTTAAAAATATAATAACCATATGGATGACTTCCATATCCAATGTACTCAATTCATTGGAAAGATTTAATGGGGCTCACCCGTCATATATTGAGCTATAATGGGGATCAAACAATTATATATCGAGCTAAAATTGGCCCTAACCCATCATATCTTGAGATATAATGGGATAAACACAAAATAAAAAATATAAAAGGAACATATAATGAATAAAACCCTTGAAAAGTCTTTTAAACCAAAGTACAAAACACTTTCATATATCAAAATAACAGTTTCTTATAAAAAACACTTTTAAATATAAAAACCACGCACATAATAATGAAGTAATTTTATTCAAAAAGAAAAATGAAAACTTATAAATAAAACATTAAATTAATAAAGTATAATTAAATTGGGAGAAACCACTCATGTTTTATAAGTTAAAAAAATATTCCCTTTTACTTTTGTAAAAAAGTTTAAAATGAGCTTTAAAAGAGGCGTTTTAAAAAAAAATCCATTACATAAAACATTAAAATGATTCCATTTTGAAAAAAATTGAGAGAAATTATAAAATTAATTTTTTAAGAATTTAATTTCCATATTAATATTTTCATAAAAACCTTTTTAAAAAACTTGTACATGAAAGGGAAATATCTAGAAAATAAATCTTTAAAACATTTAAATTAAGGTTTATTTAGTTAAAAAGTTCCTTACTTTGGGTCCAGATCATCAAGTACATTATTTATCTTCCCTATTAATAAAATTATGTTAATTATTTACTTTTTTATAACCTTTTTCAATTTTTTTTCTTTTATATAACTTATTTAAATGATATAACAATTGCTTAATAATTTATGTTCACGTCAGATGTTTTGATTATATTCGATGCTAGAGTCCAAAATGAATTTGGTTTCATAACTATAGTCAAAATGGAAAATGGTCCATCATATCTAGAATAATATTAATTTAATTATGATAATTTTTATACATCAATTATAATTTTAAATCAGACCATTAATTATAGTTATGAAAAATGAACTATGTTAAAATAATAGAGACGGTAGGTCATGCTTACGCATGAGTAACATTTCCATTTTTCAATGATCATTTTGGAAAGAATTTTAATATAATTTTAACTTTATAGAATGATAAAAATATCATATATATCAAATTTTTTCTTAAAATATACTTATATATATTTCCCATGTGATATGCTGATGAAAAATAAATCACATCGCTTCGTGGAGATGATAGTTCACACGTACACACGAATAACGTTATCATTTTTTCATGTATGTAAAGGAAAGAACATAAGGGATATATTATATTTTCATGATGAAAAATATTTCATTAAAATATTATATAAAATTTAATTCCAACATTATAAATAGTCTTGATAGACGGTGATGGAAAATGAATTATATCGGTTTGTGAGGTGGTAGTTCACAGTACACACAAACGATAATTTTTTTCCCATTTGATGGAAGTGGAGATGGATTTAGGTGATCATATTAACATAATAAAATATCAGTATATTTGTGATGATTTATTTATTATTTCATCATGGTTGAATATTATTTTAAGGTAGTGTAATAAGAAATAAAATAGAAATACTTGATTAAAAACGATACCTCTTCCTCAGACCACCTCCTTTACTTAACACCTTAAAACTAGTAAGGATGGGGTTATGCCAAAAATAAGAGGTCTATATTATGGGGAGGGATTATTGGAAGGTATTTTTGCAGATATTAGGGTAACTAAATGGGTATTTAAGTGTGATTGATAGAGAATAAGAGGTTCCCTTTTATAAGAAATGGGAGGGGTACACTTGGAATTTCTCAAAATATTAAATTAATATAAATTAATTTTATATTCCAAATGAATCCAAAGAGATTTATTTATAATTTTGGATGATTATCTGTATAACTTAATTAAAAAAATTAAAAATATATAAGTTTTTACTATTTTTTAATCCTTATCATTTGGATTTAACCCTTATTTAACTCCTTTAACTCTTATCATGACAACATGTATTTTTACACTTTGAGGGTTAATATAGTTACTATAAAATGAATAAATAAACAAAAATGAATGATGGATGAAACTTAAAACCTTATACAAATACTTTTTTTCCAAATTTTATATTTTTATGAATTTTTTGTCATTTAATAAGATATTATTTATTTTAAAATATCATTAATGTCAATTTTTACACTATTCATTTCTTGATGTTTTAAAAATATCATAAAAACAAGATAAATTAAAAAAATTACTATAAAAATTTATTAAAATGTAAAATGAAACTATTAAATTCATGTATGGAATTAATTATTTCAAATTATATTTATTTTAACATTTTTAATATCATTTATTAGATATTTCCATTAATTAAACAATTATTGCATGATCATTATATCAACATTTAGGGTAATTATTTTATCGTATAAAAATTATGAATAAATTAACATGATGTAGATAAATATTTTATCTTTCAAAAGACTATTTATAGTTGAATATATCTTCTAAATAACTCAATATTAAAAATTTTATATTCATTAAAACAAAAGTATGACATCTTTGACTTTTCTTTAAAATAAAATACTATAAAGGAATTAAAGTCATCCAAGTGGATCCAAGAGGTCATAAAATAAACCCAATTATGATTTTGGTATGAATTCACTCATATAATAAAATTGTGAAAAGTGTTATGGTAATTTTCTAATATTTATAATATTATGTTTACCCTTAATTACCTAATTTACCCTTATCTGTGGGAATAAAAATTAATAAAGTTATTATTAATATTGTCCAAAAATAAAAGGGACAAGTTTATTAAATTTGGTTATTACGATTAAAAATATGGAATCCATTTTTAAAAATTCAAAATACATTAGTTGCATAGATTAATTAAAAATTAACCTCGTATATAGGATGATACAATAGGTTTTTTTAAACTAAAAATGTTCAAAAATTCACCAAGTTTTTATATCCAATTTTAAAGTGAAATTGATTCCAATTATCTACGTTAGATTAACTGATATAAAATGGATATAATTATACCTTAAAATCAATAAAATATTTAATTTAACACTATAAATCCTTTAGATGAAAAAGTTTTTTTCAATTAAAATTCAGTGTTTTCACTATTAATCAAAACATGAAACATGTAAGAAAAATACCAAAAATTAAAACAAAATTAAATTTTGATATTATGATTTAAATTAAGAAGTTTATTATATAAAATATAATTTATAAAAGTTTCAAAATATATATTTATAATAAATGCGCCATCAAAAGGTGGGAAAAATGTCTTTTTAGAAAAATACATCTTTTGTGGGTGAAATTGAATTTGTTCTTATATCAAGTCTAGAAAAAACATATGATTAATTTTAAACATTAGATTGAATATATTATAAATTTAACTAATATAATTCAATAAAAATTATTTTTTATTTATTTTTATAAAACACAGTTGTACATATTTAAATAGTTTTACAGAAGAAAAAAATTCCTTTTATTTTTAAAAGGGTTTTATTTTCATTTATAATTAATTGGTCACCAAATAATTAATTATATATAAAAATGTAAACTGTATTTTCATAATTCAATTAATCATGTTCATACCCTCCATTCTAATGAGTTTTCATTAACTTTCATATTAAATAATAATATTTAGTTGTTTGTTTTAAGCTTGATGTGGCATATCATGTATGCAATCGAATATAGTGTTTCCTTTCAAAAACTCAGGATGTAAAAATTAGGTATTTGTTAGGGTTTTGGTTGATTTTGGTGGGTCTTTGGTTTTATATTTCAACACATTCAATTGTAACATAGGTGTTGAAAATTCATGGAGTATTAATTAACATTTCAAAAAAAAACATGGAGGATGAGTGTTAAAATCTAGAGGTTTGGTGTTAAAACCTAGAAGGTCCATGATAAAATCTATAAATTATTTCATCTAAATGTGTTAAAATGGTTTAAATTTTATAATTTCATACATACTTCTGACTGTATCGATTAATTTATAAACACCAATGATTATTCATACCTCAACGTCATTATAAAACATTACCAAAAAACCATGATTAATAGGATTTAAATAGGAAAAGTCAATAAAAAACATATTTAAGTTTCTTTAATATTTAAATCATTCCCCTCTCTAACGTTATCTTCTATAGATATATATTAGGCAGTGTTCAAAAATAAAAACACCCTATCAAAGTTTTCATATAAATCTTGATTAGTATTTCTACACTTTTTTACATGTGATCAACTTCTTTATAAAGAGGAATAAATATCATCAGTGGCTACAAAAAAGTTCCATCTATTTAATTGGTATATGTCAACACATTCAATTTTAACATCGATGTTATAATTTGAAAATTATGTTATGTGAAATTCAGGAACTATTAATTGACTTTTCATAATTACTAAAAAATAATCTGGATTCGGAGTGTTAAAATATGAAGGGTTAGTGTTAAAACCTAGAGGGTTAATGTTAAAATCTGTAAATTATGTCATTTGAACATGTTAAAATGGTTTAAATTCCATAATTTCATACAACTTCCAAATTTCAAAAAAAATTATTTATAAGCACCCATGATTATTCATACCTCAATATCACTGTAAGTAATAAAAAACTAAAAAAAATAGAATTAATAGGATATAAATAGCAGAACTCCAAAAAACATATTATAATCATTTTCATATTTACACCATTCTCCACAATAAAATTAAGGCTTTCCAGCCCTAGGGCCTTGAATCTGTGTTAATTTTCCACTTGGACTTAGGGCTAAGGGCTATGTAATTGGTCTCCCTCTACCCAGATTGAAAGAGGTCTTTGCTTTCATAATAAAAAGAGGCTTTGACCCCAAATTTTTTAAAAATCCATTATATCATTTCATTCTTTAGAAGCAAATTAATAAGCATAAACAAATAAAATTACCCTATCAAAGTTTTCACATCATCATAGATTGGATTTTTCCACCTTTTTTATACGTCACCAACTTCTTTACAATGGTGAAGACACATCTTCAGTGGATGTAAAAAATATTCATCCATTTAATTGGAATATTTCAACACATTCAATTATAAAATAGGTGTTACAATCTAAAAATTATGTTACGTGAAATTCATGGATTGCTAATTGAATTTTCAAAAATACTGAAAAAAATACCTAGAGCAGGAGTGCTAAAATTATGAAAAACCTACTTTTATTACAAACTTAAACATGATTTATTACATAAACTATTCACTTGATACAACGTGGAATATCGAGAGGTCTAGTGTATTTAGGGGTTAGGATCATTACATAACAACTTAAAACATGAAGTATAACATCTTTATTGAAAACTTCCTTTACACGACCACTACATTCCCTCGTACTTAGCATTGTATGGGATAACCTGAGGACATGCATAAGAAAAGGGTGAGCTATAAATCCCAGTAAGGGAATAAATATGGATACATGAGGAGTACAATACATTTTAGAAAATAGGCATATCAATAGAGAATAATAGAAACATGGAAAAAAGGCGTGATAAAGCATGATAATCATAACATGGAAATGTGGCAATAACACTTAACATGGAATTAGCATGAGCCAAGGCTCATTGCACATAGAGAATGAGTAAATCCTCATTTCCCATGAAACATGAGTAAACCCTCATTGTACTTGAATTACCATGATTCAACACTCATTGCACATGATGTATCATGATACTATACTTTACCCAATGCATTGGAGCGCTATAAGGGCTCACCCTTCTTAAACATTTCATTTCATGCATAAGTGTGCCACATGGATCATAAAACATGGATTCATTAAACATAATCATTTATTCCATGATAAAGGAATGCGGAATTCATACATGAAACTTTATAATCAATAAGTAAATATGCATAAAGGTGAATACCCTTGATGGAGAAATGGGCATGGTATTCACTACACAAAGGCATTGGCTTAGAAAATCGGTGCAATTTCGGCAACGTAATGGCGTGACATAAGAATTCATAAAAATGGTTGATGAGAGATAAAGAGGTTTCTTATCATATTTAAATTAAATGGACAGTAAGGTGATCATATAGATACATGTACAAACAATTTTAATGGAATTTAGATTCATGATACAAAAGTATTGCTTGAATGTAAATGAAGAGAGAGAAGTTTCTTTCGAAATTTTGGCATAGTAACGGGTGTACATGGGAGGAATTTAATGAGAGAGAAAGGGGTCTCACATAATTAAAAAAATAATAGGTCAGTATGGGGGAGGTTCAAAACCATACCCCATCATTTATAATTTAAATTAAAAGGGCATAACAATATTAAGAAAATTGGACAAAAAAAAGTGAAAGGAAGAAAAAACCCTTACTTGGAAGTGTAATTCTAAGGCTTGAGAGAGGCTTTAGAGAGGCTTCTTGGTAGCTTGGGGCAACTTGGGAGGATTCTATAGAGAGTAGGGAAGAGGTTGTATGAACTCCAAAGTCTTTTATTGAGGAGGAAGTGGGAGCTTGGGTGAGTTTATATAGGAAATGTGAGTGAATTATTTATTATTTAGGTTTGGGACCCCTTACATTAAACTAATCCAAACCACAAATCAGCTTATGGTTTTTGACCATAGTTTTTGGAAAAGGGGAGAGGAAAACAATATTTTATAAGGCCAAAGTCCTAACTTTTTAAAATAATGGGTTTGCTTATGTGGAGGTGAGTCACACTCCCATGGAAAATAATTTAAAAAGACAAGATGTTTAATAAGTCTTGAGGGGTCCATAAATGCTTTTTAAAATAAGTCAAACAAACCCAAAATAACATTATTTTAATGGTAAAACATATATTTGCCGAAAATAAAGCTTATAGTATTTTATTACATCACTATTGGTTCATTATGATGTCATAAAACACATTATATATTTAAACGGTATTTAATTTTTACCCAAAAATTTGACTATCTCAGAAAATTATGAAAAAATAACCATTGGATAATTTTGATGTAATGATTCCAGAAATAACATTTATTTTATCTAAATAATTTTCTAAATATGTTAATTTTCACTTTTAAAATAAAAACTGACATTTATCGACAATTCATGGGTTTTGACAAAAATGGCTTTCAAACCTTAATAAAAATTACAATTGCATTCATAAAATTATAAGATCATTTATATTTAATAAAAATTAATTTAATAATAATAATAATATTTTATTAAAATATTATTTAATTCAAAAATACCTTAATTTAATAAAATATAATTCTTAATTAAATAATAACTAAAAAACACTATTTGTACTTTAAAAACTATTTACAATGTGTCAATAATGACAAGAAATTATATTCATTATTATATACAAAAATAATTTACATGAACATAGTACTAGATATTTGTTACATAACCCCTTAAAACAGCCGCATAAGACCTAAGGGTAAGGTGTGCGATGGTGACAGACTCTTGGAGTGGCTCGAATAACATCGCTCGAGTGGTAATCTCTATCAACTTCCACTTTTCCCATAGACGGTTTTGTTCAAGCTTGACATGATGAATCTTAGCTTGGGATTGGTCAAGAGTAAAACCCAAGGATGCCACATATTTTCTGAGCTCCAAAAAATGGGCTTCATATGGAGCAATTCTACTGGATGAGGCCATCACTTCTTTTGTCTGAGTAAATTGTATTCGTTAAAGCCCTATATTTATACTAATCATGTGATCACTTTTCAACGACTATATTAGAAACGGTCAAAATTCTTAACATAAAACCAAAGAAGTTGAAATTTTATATAAACATTTTACATAAAGAGACATTTAATTAGATTAAGAGGGATTTCCATTAATGAAACTTTGGGTCGTTACTATATTCCCCCCTTAAGAAATTTCTCCCTCGAGATTTCCTTTTCCCGCACTAAAATAGATGTGGGTAACTCAGCTTCATCATTTCTTCCGATTCCCAAGTCGCTTCTTCAAACTTATGGTTTCGCCACAATACCTTGATGAGGGGCATTGCCTTATTTCCTAGAACTTTTTCTCTATGATCTAAGATCTTCACTGGTTGCTCCTCATAAGAAAGATCATCCTCTAACTGTACCACCTCAGAAGAGAGTACATGTGAAGGGTCTGGTATGTACTTCATTAAGAGGGATACATGAAAGACATCATGTACTTTGTCCATGGTAGGTGGAAGTTCTTGTCGATAGGCCACAGCCCTGACACGATCAAGAATCTTGAAGGGGCCTATGTACCTTGGACTTAACTTCACTTTCTTTCCAAACCTCGTGACCTTCTTCCACGGAGATATGCATCGAAAAACCATGTCTCCAACTTTAAACTCAAGGTCTCATCGACAGTTATCTTCATAACTATTATGTCGACTCTGGGCTACCTTGATATGCTGTTGAATGGTTTTCACTTTATCCACCATTTCTTCGACCATTTCTGGTCCAAACATCTTATGTTCACCAACCTCATCCCAACATGCTGGTGTTCTGTACCTTTTCCCATACAGGTCTTCATATGGTGCCATTTGGATGCTCGAGTGGAAACTGTTATTATAAGAGAATTAAACCAGAGGAAGATGTTGATCACATCCTCCTTTAAATTCCATTGATCAAGCTCTCAACATGTCCTAAAGTGTTTGGATAGTCCGCTCGGATTGGCCATCAGTTTGAGGATGATAGGTCGTACTGAAGTTCAGTTTAGTATTCAGAGCATGTTAAAGACTCTTCCAAAACTTAGAGGTGAATATTGGATCTCAGTCAGACACAATAGATAGTGGTACTCCATGAAGCCTTACCACTTCCCTAATATATATTCTTGCTAATTGATCCAATGATAAATCCTCCCAAATAGAAATGAAGTATGCAATCTTTGTAAGATGATCCACCACGACCCAGATTTCATTATTGCATTTGGATGTCCTTATAAGTCCAGTGACAAAGTCCATGGTGATGTTCTCCCATTTCCATTCTGGTATGGGAAATGGTTGCATCATCCCCTTAGACTTATGCCTCTTTGCCTTCACTTGCTGGCACACCAGGCACTTTGATGTATATACAACGATCTCCTTCTTCATATTATCCCACCAAAAGTTTTCTCGGAGATCTCGATACATCTTTGTGCTCCCTGGGTGAATAGAGAAATTTGAACTATGTGCATCATCCAAAAGTTCCTTCTTCAGCTATGGACTTGATGAAACACATAGTCTTTTCCCAAATCGCACAATTCCTTCTTCATTAACATTAAACTCCGTGGATTTCCTTTTTTTGATTGCTTCAACTTTTTCTTGAATTCCCACATCACCCTTTTGAGCATCCTTTAACCTTTCCAAAAGAGACGGTTAAGAAATCATTTGTAAAAAGATTGATGATGTTCCCTTCTTTATGATTCCCATGTCCATATTCATCAAGTATAAGAATATTGGATCCTTCTCAATTCTCATCATTGATAGAATCACTGGGTCCTTTCTACTTAGGGAATCTGCCACCTTGTTCGCTTTCCCAGGGTGGCAATGTATTGAATAGTCATAATCCTTGATGAGATCTATCCATCTTCTTTGGTGCATATTAATATATTTAGGTGTGAATATATATTTTAGACTCTTGTGGTAAGTATATATCTCACATTTCTCCCCATAGAGATAATGCCGCCAGATTTTCAAGGCAAAGATTACAGCCGCTAACTCCAGATCATGCGTTGGATAGTTTTGCTCATGGATTTTCAACTACCTTGAGGCATAGGATATCACTTTATCATTCTGCATTAGCAAACAGCCTAAGCCCTTCTTTGAAGCATCACTGAATACCACAAAAGGTTCCCCACTTGTGGGTAAAGTGAGAACAAGTGCAATGATAAGCCTCATTTTCAACTCCTTGAAGCTTTCTTCGCATTCATCACTCCAAGAAAAATTTACTCCCTTTCATGTTAGCTTGGTAAGAGGGTTGTATAATCGTGAGAAATTTCTAAAAAATCGTCGATAATATCTAGCTAACCCCAAGAAGATACTTGTAATGGCCCGGACCCCCCTGGGCATTACTTTACCAAAAACACGGCTCCACCATGAAGGTGGCACCGTAACGGTCGCACCGGTCACGATGGCACCATGACGGTCACCCCGGTCATGGTGGCACCGTGATGGTGGCACCGTGACAGTGGTACCGTATCCCCTCACCGAGCCTTTTGTTCTTTTTTTCTAGTACCTGAATTTTCCGCTCCCGTAACGTATCTTTTGACGTAAATTAATTTTAATACCCTTTTTGAAGTCATTTAAAGCCCATATTTGATTCCTAAGAATCCCAAGAAACATCTCCGATGGGGGATATTAAATAACTCCTTAATATCATCATGTGTAACTGCCCACCCACGTAGGAAACCGTGATCTGTTTTTCCAGTGTTCGAAATTCCATATCTCGTAACTCTCTTTATATCTCCCGCTAGAGCTATCCTTTTCTTCTCAGTTGAATTTCTTTCTTCTTCCTGGCACGCTTGGAGTCCTTCTTCCCATAGCTTGTGGTGTGCATCTGTTGGAAGCTTCTACATGTCTTCCATGGATTTCCTACCCTATAGGCCGCACATTCCCTGTTCCTGGCACGTGAAGAAAAACTTCGATCTTTGATCAATCAAGTAGGGTTTTGCTTTGCCTCTCCTTTTTGTGTATCATGCGGGGTGGGTACCCTTTTTTCTCTATGGGAATTGATAAAAAAACTTAATGAAGATAATGAACGGACCTTAAAGAATGAAGGGGGGGGGGGTGTGATTGATGTTCTGTTGCTCTGTCTTCTCTTCTTTCATGATTAATGATTTCTGAATTGTGCAGGCTTGCGCCTAATGAAAATCATGGCCTTTGGTGGTCTTTCAATGTGCAATAATGAACTCTTACCTCCTATGATGTTTAAATGTCTTGTATTTTGGTTTTAGACCTTGTGTTGTATAAAGGAAATTGGTTAATTACGTATATTCGGTCAAATAAATTGAAAGCACCAGGATCAACACCTTTTCTATGGTAACCCCGGTTTAAGCCCAGTGGAATTGAAACCATGGAGTGTGTTAAATATTTTAAATCTGAAAATACCTCCTTGGGCCTGCTTTATGTTTCTAGTAGTGGTTTGGTTGTTTTCTTCCATGGGCCAGATTCGAGCGACCTTATGGTTTTCTTGGATAGGGGCTTAGATTGCTGGGGCGATGTGGGTGAGGATGGGATCCTCTGCTTGTATCACGAATTGGGGTGGAATCCTCTACAATTGAGAAAACGTTGGTTCTGGGGACATGGGGATGTGTGTTGGGGTTTGCTTTGTTTCCATTACTTTGAGGGAACTCACTTTTTCCTTTGTTGTTGTAACTTCACAAGAGAACCGGGTGTGAATGTTTAAATTGTTATGTGGATGTAGTTTTCCCCTTGGCTTGTGCTTGTGCCTTTTAGTTGCCCAGTGGTGCAGAATTTTACTTAAACATGATAACTTGGCATGGGAATAAGAATGGGTTAAATGGGGAATTGGTTATGGAAATGAGTTGGTTGTGGGTGTTGTGATTTTCTTTTATGAATGGATAGTGACGAGTTTGTTTGTGTTTAGGTTGGCTTTGGAAAACCCTAGGTTGGGTGAGTGCTTGTTACCTATACATATATCTGTATTTCTCATGTTTCTTATTCACGCCCCACCCAAGTTGAGCACTTAGTGCCAAACACCCCATTTCACGGGGAGGGTGTTTTTCCCAACACTCTTATGAGTGGATGGTTATTAAATCATTTTCTACTCCCTTTACTAAATATCCCAAGACTCTTCGGGCAGGCTGTGATGGCCTGAAGTCCATTATTAGCCCAAGAATCTTCGGGCAGGGTAGTTGTGGTGGTTGGCCCAGGTGTTTGCGGGCAGGTTGTTTCCCAAGTGTCTTCAGGATGAGCCCTAGGTGTCTTCGGGTGTGGAAATAGTTGTTCTGACCTAGGTTTTTGCGGGTGTGGTTACGCATGGTGGTTGTGGCCCAGGTGTTTGCAGGTGGGGTTTGGTAGTGGGACTGCGGTGAGGTTATGGCCCAGGTGTGTGCGAGCAGGGTTTTACAGTGAGACTACAGTGAGAATGGTAGGATTGGTTTGATGTGTAGGATGTCTTCAATAACCAGTGGTAAAGTGGCGTGGGGTACCCAAATATCGATGTGCTATTACTATACTTTACTTATCGTGTGTTATTTGGGGAGTGTGCCTTGGTGAGACTTGGGTGGATAGTTTTTCCTTGCTAGGTGCTTTGGTTTTCTTTTCTCACAGGGCATTAGAATGCCTCTCCACTTGTGCATGAGTGTCTTTGTTTTTTCCCACTAAGTGTACTTGTATGCTCACCCTACGTATATAAAACTATTTTCAGGTTTCCAGGAGGACTTCAGGGATCGTGCGAGACCGTACTATCTCAGAACTTGGGGCAGTTGCTGTTTTCTTTTTCCTTTTCTTGGTACTTACCTTTGGAGTTTTTGTGGCTTGTATCATTTACTGTTGAACATGCATATGGGAAGGGTTTACTTTTGGCTTTACCTTTACTTTCAGCTTTGGTGTTTCTGTGCTTACTATCTTATCTATCGATCTTATTAAAATAAAAAGGGTAATGCCTTCCATATTGTGTGTGATTATATACCCTTGGTGCTAGTCACCACTTAGAGACCTATTAAAGGTGGGTCTCGGGGGGGTCATTATCTCTCCTTCAACTTAAAGAAGGAAGGGTCTGACAATCTGTCGCCCCTTCCCTCCTTTTGGTGAAGGCGGGTCACGGAAGAATGGTATCAGAGGAGTAGGTTGATAGATAGGATGGAGTCTAGAGTTAGGAGTAGTGAGGATTTCATGGGATGGTAGGGAAACAGTTTTGGGTGACCTTGGTACGTGAATTAGGTCTGGGAAGACTGGCTAGAACATGGGATTTTAGGGCCCCCCATGATCCGATGCAAGGACTTTGGACCTACCAAACGACCAAGTGAGGCTACACTGATTGTAGGGTAGAGGCCCTAGGAAAGGTACATTCATCATAATGACTTGTGTTCTTATGTTTCATGGGTGTCTTGGGGATTCAAAATAAATAAAAGAGTCTAAGAAAATTTGAGAACAATAATCTGCACTACTCAGGCTTAGGCATTCCTTGTTTACTTTGTAGTTATGGCACCTGGGAGGCGACCACGAGTAGTTCGGGCGATCGAGGCCCAGGAAGTTGACTTGCCCGATTGGCAGAGGATCAACCGAGAGGAGTAGGATAATCAATGGTAGAAGACGCTTCAAGCCTTTCAGCGACAGACCCTCGGTAAGTATGAGGGCAACACCTCGGATATAGATATAGAGAGCTGGCTCGAGGAGATAGTGATAGATTTTGGATTGATTCGAGCTCCGATAGAGTACTGGGTTCCTCTGGCCATCATCCAGATAAGGGGAGCATCGCGTTGGTGGTGTACACTTTATCTCGAGGAAAGGAAGGAGGCTGAGATTGCTTGGGCTAATTTCGAGGAGTTCTGGGCGGAATTCCTCTCTTCCACGATGAAGGCCAAGAAGAGGCAAGAGATACTCTCCCTCCATCAGGGGAGTATGTCAGTGAGAGAATTGTGGATCAAGTTCAAGTATCTCCTTCGCTTTTCTCCAGACCTCTTTCCATATGAGGAGTCTCAGGAGAGACGTTTAGAGGAGGCACTCTGACCTTCTGTTCAGTATGCTATTACCCCCTTCACCCTACTGACATACTTGGAGGTGCAGAAGAAGGATGAAGTGGTGGAGAGGATGCACACACTGGGAGGTGTGTCATGTGAAGGGATTTAGCTGGGATCGTCAAAGTGGAAGGCCATCAGTAGCAGGCCTCCACCATTAGGACCGTCTAGGTTTTGACCAGCAGGGAGTAGGCCGCAGCAGTTCCAGTTCCGGTCTCCCGGTCCTCGCCCTTTCCCTTTGGGCCCGGGACCAAGGTGCTTCGTCTATGGAAGCCATGGGAACCTTCGGAACCAGTTCCTGGACAGAATATAGTATGGTGGGAGTGGGTAGGTCCAGCACCCACCTCAGCAGTAGAAGTCCCCAGCTAGGCCCTTTCAGCAGCAGCAGCAGGGGCAGCGGGCTCCCGCTCCGCCGAGGGCCGAAGTTGCAGGAGGAGGCCGACCTCAGGGTGCTCCTCAGGGACCTTGACCAGGGCATGGTCGGGGAGGCGGCCGATAGCCGAGAGGCAGAGGAGCTGGGCGTGGGCAGTTTCACACCGTGGAGGCAGCAGTTCCAGCAGGGCCAGAGGTCGTTCGAGGTATGATTAGCATGTTTAGTACCCTTTCGTATGCCTTGTTTGATACTGGAGCTTCGCACTCCTTTGTTGGACCCACTCAGTTCCCCTGGTACTGAGCACACCATTCAGAGGTTAGACCGAATTGTTATATGTTTTTCGAGGATGCAGACTGATGATAGGGCCACATCAGTCAGTCATGGATCTCCTACTATTACAGATACGACCATACAATGTCATCCTAGGCATTGAATGATTGTTCTCTGTATGTTCCATCATTGACTGCTTCCGAGGAAGGTTCGTGTTCTCAGACTTAGGCGGCCGACGTGTTACTTTCACCGGCGAGCGGGGTGGCCAGAAGGGTAGCAGGCGAGAGGAACCCCTCCTCTCCTTGTTAGCTGAGCTATCAGTGGATTCGGTGGATGCTGAAATGGTGGAAGTCCCGAGAATCATTAGTGATTTTATGGATGTCTTCCCTAAGGAGGTGACGACTATACCCCCTCGACGTGACATCAAGTTTGGGATATACTTGCAACCTGGTTCTCATCTGATTTCGATGTCCCCCTACCAGATGGCACCTTCAGAGCTACTGGAGTTGCGGATTCAGATTGACGATCTGATGAAGAAGGGTTTTGTTTGACCAAGTGCGTCACCATGGGGTGCTCCAGTATTGTTCTCAAGGAAGGCAGATGGTGGTCTTAGGTTGTGCATAGACTATAGGAGGCTGAATCTGGTGACGATCAAGAATCGCTACCCTCTTCTAAGGATAGACGATCTCTTTGACCAGCTAAAGGGGGCAGGATGGTTCTCGAAGATAGATCTACTGTCTGGATATCACCAGTTGAGGTTGAAGGAGGGAGACATCTCAAACGTGGCCTTCAGGTGCAGATATGGGCACTTCGAGTTTGTGGTCATGTTGTTCGGCGTTAAGAATGCTCCAACTGTGTTCATGGGACTCATGAACTCCGTCTTCCGGGAGTATCTGGATCGGTTCGTAGTCGTGTTCATCGACGACCTCCTGATCTATTCAAGATCATAGGAGGATCATGCTGACCACCTGAGGACGGTTTTGGAGGTCCTCCGACAGCACTAGCTCTATGGGAAGTTGTCAAAGTGCAAGTTCTGGATGTGAGAAGTACACTTCCTTGGGCACGTGGTGTCCGAGCAGGGAGTAGCGGTGGACCCATCAAAGGTAGAGGAGGTTGTTTCTTGGGCAGTACCCAAGAACATGGTAGAGGTTTGTAGTTTCCTCAGGCTGGCAGGTTACTATCGGAGGTTCGTGCCCTACTTCTCCCGAGTTGCAGCACCTTTGATAGCTTTGACCAAAAAAGACTAGGCCTTTGTGTGGGACGAGTAGTGTGAGGAAGCTTTCAGCTATCTGAAGGAGAAGTTGGTTAGTACCCCAGTGTTGAGATTTCTAGAAGAAGGGATGGTGTACGAGGTGTATTGTGATGCTTCAAGACAATTCCTCAGGTGTGTGTTGATGAAACGACAAGGAGTTATCTCTTATGGGTCTAGACAGTTATGCCCTCATGAGCATAATTATGCCACCCACGATCTGGAACTCGCAGAGGTCATTTTTGCACTAAATTTGTGGAGGTATTACCTCATTAGTGAGAACTTTGTGGTCTTTACGGATCACAAAAGCTTGAAGTATATCTTCTCCCAGCAGGACTTGAACCTACGGTAGAAGAGGTGGATGGAGTTCCTCCAGGATTACGACTTCGATATTTCCTACACTTTAGGAAAATGGAATGTGGTGGCTGATGCCTTGAGCAGAAAGTCACAGAGGGATGCGGTCCGAGAGTCGGTAGATGCTTGGAGAGTGATGGAGGAGTTAGCTACCATGCACCTGGATGCGGGGATGGATAGTGGTAGAGGTTGCCTACATCAGATGACAGTGTAGTCTTATCTATTGCGGCAAGTGGAAAAGTCTCAGTGGGGAGACCCATAGTGCGAAGTGATGCCTGACCAAGTTGACCAGGGCGATGCTCCAGAAGGGTGGACGGAGGATGGTTTGAACCGAATGCTTTTTCGAGGAAAGATGTTTGTTCCAGAGGCGATGCATAGAAAGGTTCTTAGTGAGCTTCACAACTCACCCCTAACGGTGCACCCGGGAGTTTCCAAGATGTACCAGGGTCTAAGAAGACAATTTTGGTGGCCCGGGATGAAACGGGCAGTAGCAGGGTTTGTAGCAAAGTGCCTCATGTGTCAGCATGTGAAGGCCAAAAACCGTGTTCCAGGCAGCCTACTGTAACCTCTAGATGCCCCCGAGTGGAAGTGGGAGGACATCTTGATGGATTTCGTCATAGGACTACCCAAGGTTCAAGGGGGATGCAATGCTATCTGGGTAGTGGTGGACCGGTTGACGAAATCGGTTCACTTTCTAGCGATAAAGGAGTTGAGTGTAGTGAATGCTTTAGCACGAAGGTACGTGGATGAGGTGGTACAGTTGCATGGAGTTCCGAGATCCATAGTTTTGGATAGGGATGTACGGTTTACCTCACAAATCTAGAAAGGATGTATCATGCTTTTGGCACCCTGCTACATCTTAGCACTTCTTTCCACCCCCAGACAGATGGGAAGACAGAGCGCACCATCTAGATGTTGGAGGACATACTGCGGGCATGTATTCTGGACTTTGGGGGATCAAGGGCATGACACTTGCCTCTGGTAGAGTTTTCCTACAATAATATCCATTACTCTACCATTGGCATGGCTCCATTCGAAGCCTTGTACGGAAGGCCATGTCGCTCGCCCGTGTGCTGGAATGAGGTTGGAAAAGAAAGTGTCCTTGGCCTGGAGGTGGTGCAGAGCACGACGGAGAAGGTGCAACTTATAAGAGATAGGATGAAGGTAGCTCAGGACCGGCAGAAGTCATATGGCGATAATAGGAGGAGACCCTTGGAGTTTGGGGTTGGGGACCACATGTTCTTGAAGGTCTCCCCTCGGAATGGACAATGGAGGTTCAGCAGCGGAAGTAAGATTTCTCCCAGGTTCATCGGACCCTTCGAAGTGTTGCGACGGGTGGGAGAAGTGGCTTATCAGCTAGCATTACCACCGCCACTACCGAGGATACATGATGTCTTCCATGTGTCCCAACTCCACCGGTATCTGCACGACGATTCACACGTCCTTGACTAGGGAAAGCTAGATATCAGGGATGATGCAATGTTCGTAGAGCGACCTGTGATGATCAAAGGTCATGAAGAGAAGGTGCTTCATGGACGAACCATTCCCTTGGTTCGTGTGTTGTGGAGGCATGGTGGGATCTAGGAGAGTACCTGGGAACATGAATCACAGATGCGTGCCCAGTACCCAGAGTTTTTTTGAGTTTTGTGCTGTTCTTTTTTGTATTATTGTGACGGAATGATTTACCTTGTTAACTATGGAGTGTGTGGTTTTCCTTTTCTATGGATGTGGGTGAGGTATCCTGAGATGTGGAGAGGGGAGTACCTAATCCCTAGTTAAGACACATTAAAGTGGATGCGCCTAAACCCGTGCGAGCGAGTCAGAGCTGCCCAAAGGGGATAGTATCTTAGCATGGAGGAAGAGAAACCCCTCACCACATGACCGGACGATTTAATCCTTGTCTTACAGTGTTTATAATTGTTCGGGTGCACTCCTGAGAGGTATCTTTCGAGGTGGTTGTTCGGACCCCTCTCCTTTCTTCAGGTATGGTTTTAATTCTCGAGGGCGATAATAGTTTGAGAGGCATCTGATGTAATGGCCTGAACCCCCCTGGCCATTACTTTACCAAAAACACGGCTCCACCATGATGGTGGCACCGTGACGGTGGCACCGTGATGATGGCACTGGTCACGGTGGCACCAGTCAAGGTGGCACCGTGAAGGTCGCACCGGTCATGATGGCACTATGACGGTCACACCGGTCACAGTGGCACCGTGACGGTGGCATCGTGACGGTGGCATCGTGAGGGTGACACCGTGACGGTGGCACCGTGTCCCCTCACCGAGACTTTCGTTCTTTTTTTCCAGTACCCGACTCTTCCACTCCCGTAACATATCTTTTGATGTAAATTAATTTTAATACCCTTTTTGAAGTCATTTAAAGCCCAGATTTGATTCCTAAGAATCTCGAGAAACATCCCTGATGGGGGATATTAAATAACTCCTTAACATCATCGTGTGTAACTTCCCACCCACATAGGAAACTGTGATCCGTTTTTCCAGCGTTCAAAATTCCATATCCCGTAACTCTCTTTATATCTCCCGCTAGAGTTCTCTTTTTCTTCTCAGTTGAATTTCTTTCTTCTTCTTGGTGCACTTGGATTCCTTCTTCCTGTGGCTTGTGGTGCGCCTCTGTTGGAACCTTCTGCACGTCTTCCTTGGATTTCCTCCCCTGCAGGCCCCACATTCCCTATTCCTGGTGCGTGGAGAAAAACTTCGATCTTTGATCAATCAAGTAGGGTTTTCCTTTGCCTCTCCTTTTTGTGTATCATGCGGGGTGGGTACACTTTTGTCTCTATGGGAATTGATGAAACCAAACTTAATGAAGATAATGAACAGACCTTAAAGAATGAAGGGGGGTGTGATCGATGTTCTGCTACTATGTCTTCTATTCTTTCATGATTAATGATTTCTTGAATTGTGCGGGCTTACGCCTACTGAAAATCATGGATGTTGGTGGTCTTTCTCTATGCACTAATTATCTCTTACCTTCTGTGATGTTTAAATGGCTTGTATTTTGGTTTTCGACATTGTGTTGTATAAAGGAAATTGGTTAATTACGTATATTCAGTCAAATAAATTAAAAGCACCAGCATCAACTCCTTTTCTATGGTAACCCCGGTTTAAGCCCAATGGAATTGAAACCATGCAGTGTGTTAAATCTTTTAAATCTAAAAATACATGCTTTGGCCTACTTTGTGTTGGTATCAGTGGTTTGTTTGTTTTCTTCCACGGGCCGGATTCGGGTGACCTTATGGTTTTCTTGGATGGGGGATTAGATTGCTAGGGCGATGTGGGTGAGGATGAGATCCTCTTCTTGTATCACAAATTGGGGTGGAATCATATGCTATTGAGAAAACGTTGTTCTGGGGACATGGGGCCGTGTCTTGGGGTTTGCTTTGTTTCCATTACTTTGAGGGACCTCACTTTTTTCCTTTGTTGCTGTAACTTCACAAGAGAACCGGGTGTGAATGTTTAAATTGCTGTGTGGATGTAGTTTTCCCCTTGGCTTGTGCTTATGCCTTTTAGTTGGCCAGTGGTGCATAATTTTACTTAAATAGGATAACTTGGCATGGAAATAAGAATGGGTTAAATGGGGAATTGGTTCTGGAAATGAGTTGGTCGTGGGTGTTGTACATTTCTTTTATGAATGGATAGTGATGAGTGTGTTTGTGCTTAGGTTGGATTTGGAAGACCCTAGGTTGTGTGAGTGCTTGTTACCTATACATATATCTGTATTTCTCATGTTTATTATTCACGCCCCACCCAAGTTGAGCACTTAGTGCTGAACACCCCATTTCATGGGGAGGGTGTTTTTCCCAACACTCATATGAGTGGCTGGTTATTAGATCTTTTTCAGCTCCCTTTCCTGAATATCCAAAGACTCTTCGAGCAGGCTGTGATGGCCTGAAGTCCATTATTAGCCCAAGAATCTTCGGGCAGGGTAGTTGTGGTGGTTGGCCCAGGTGTTTGCAGGAAGGTTGTTTCCAAAGTGTCTTCGGGATGAGGCCTATGTGTCTTCGAGCATCACAATAGTTGTTCTGACCCAGGTGTTTGCAGGTGTGGTTATGCATGGTGGTTGTGGCTCAAGTTTCTGCGGGCGGGATAGCGGTTATGGCCCAGGTGTGTGCAGGCAAGGTTTGGCAGTGGGACTTCGGTGAGGTTATGGCCCAGGTGTGTGCGGGCGGGGTTTGGCAGTGGGACTGCGGTGAGAATGGCGGGATTGGTTCGATGCGTAGGATGTCTTCAACAACCAGTGGGAAAGTGGCGTGGGGTACCCAAATATTGATGTACTATTACTATACTTTACTTGTCGTGCGTTATTTGGGGAGTGTGCCTTGATGAGACTTGGGTGGATAGTTTTTCCTTTCTAGGTGCTTTGGTTTTCTTTTCTCACAGGGCATTAGAATGCCTCTCCACTTGTGCATGATAGTCTTTGGTTTTCCCTACTGAGTGTACTTGTATGCTCACCCTACGTATATAAAACTATTTTTAGGTTTCTAGGTGGAATTTAGGGATCGTGCGGGACCGTACTAGCTCGGACCTTGGGGAAATTACTGTTGTCCTTTTCCTTTTCTTGGTACTTACCTTTGGAGTTTTTGTGGCTTGTATCATTTACTATTGAACATGCAAATGGGAATGGTTTAATTTTGGATTTACCTTTACATTCAGCTTTGGTGTTGTTGGGGTTGCTATCTTATCTCTCGATCCTATTAAAATAAAAAGGGTAATGTCTTCCATCTTGTGTGTGATTCTATACCCTTGGTGCTAGTCACCACTTCAGGACCTATTAAAGGTGGGTATCGGGGGTCATTATCTCTCCTTCAACTTAAAGAAGGAAGGGTCTGGCAATCTGCTGTCCCATACCTCCTTTTGGTGAAGGCGGATCGTGACACTACGGATATCCGTTACCGATGTTGGCCTCAGCCATCCCTCAATTGCATCTGTTTTGGAGGGATCCATAGATATCACATTGCTTGTGATGATATGGCCCAAGAATGAGACCTCCTTCAACCAGAACTCACACTTTCTGTACTTTTCATAGAGCTTATCCTTGCGCAAAGTCTCTAGTACAGTTCTTAAATGCTCCCCATGAACCTCCTTGGTTTTTGGAGTATATTAGAATATCATCTATAAATACTACCACAAATTTGTCGAGGTAATCTCTAAAGACTCTATTCATCAAGTCCATGAATATTTCTGGAGCATTAGTGAGTCTGAAAGTCATTACTATGAATTCACAGTGCCCATATCTTGTACGAAAAGTATTCTTGGGGACATCTTCCTTCTTCACCCTTACTTGATAATATCCCGACCGCAAATCTACCTTGGGGAAGTATTGTGCTCTACGTAGTTGATCAAACAAGTCATAGATCCATGGAAGAGGATACTTGTTCTTTATTGTGATTTTTTAAGTTCACGATAATCGATGCAAAGCCGCATTGACCCATCCTTCTTCTTGACGAAGACGACTGGTGCACCCTATGGTGAAGCACTTGGGTGTATAAATCCTTTTTCCAGATTCTCTTGTAGTTGTTTCTTCATCTCTTCAAGCTCCACGATAGTCATTCTATATGGAGTCTTGGATATTGGTAGAGCCCCTGGTATAAGTTCAATTGAGAATTCAACATCTCTTCTAGGAGGAAGACCAGGCAGTTCCTCAGGAAACACTTCAGTAAATTCCCTCACAATAGGAATTTCTTCAAGGATGGTTTCTTCCTTGGACTCAATCATCTGTTCCAGATACGCATGCTCATAGGGCAGTAATATCCATGCTTGAGATGATGGAGCTAAAAGAGATTCATCTTCCTCCTTACACTTAAAAATAATCGAGGGTCGATTCTCTATATGGAGTGTGATTTCCCTTTCCCGAAAATTTATGTTGACTCTATATAAGGAAAGACCATCCATGCCAAGAATTGCATCAAATTCTACCAGAGGGAGTATGACGAGGTTCGCCGGGAAATTCAATCCACAGATTATAATAGGGGAGGACTTATATTCATGGGATGTAATGATTACCCCATTTTCCATACCCACCGACATCTTTACTTCCATGATTTGTGGTGGTGCTGGGATTGTTCTACTAAACTTTCAAGATACAAAATAATGCGTAGAACCTGAATCAAAAAGTACATTATCTATTTTTGAATTAATAACTAACGTACCTGTCACCACTTCATTGTCATGGTTCACTTCAGTAGAAGTGATGGAATAAGCTCTTCCTTGCTGCCTTGGAGGTTGTTGGTTGCCTCCAAAAACCCTTGGATTAGGGCACTAATTTTCAAAATGCCCCAGTTCTTTGCAGTTGTAGCAATGGACAACGCGCTGAGGTTCGAACGGAGCGTTCCTCTCCTCTGTCACATCCGCGGGTCTTTCTTGCCGACAGTTAACAGCTAGGTTCCCTTCTCTTCTACACGTAAAGCATTTCCTCGTCCTCTTGAGGCAATTTCCAGGGTGCTTCTTTCTGCACTTTTGGAAAATGGGGTGCTGGATCTTCTTAGCACCGTTGGATTTATCCATCGGACCGCCAACATTGAAGTCCACCTTACGCTTCTTGTCCCCATGATACCCCTGTGATTCCCTGGTCTCCATTTTGACCTTGAGGGCACATCAGACAATTTCCTCATAGCTTTTGAAGTCATGGATCGCTAATGCTTTTTGTAGGCTAGGCTTCAGCCCACCAAAGAAGCGGTCAACTTTGCATTCGGGGGTAACTACAAAGCTGGAACCGTATCGTGCAAGCCCTGTGAAGTTTTCCTCGTATGCTCCAACAGGTTCTTCATCTTTTTTCTTGAGGGAAAGGAAGTCCCTTTCCATCTTAAGCCGGAGGGTGTGCGGAAAATATTTATCAAAAAACATCTTCTGAAAATCCTTCCATTCCAACACCTCAATCTCCTCCTCAGGCTTCGTATTTTTGATCAATGTCCACCATTGATCAGCTTCACCCTCCATATGATAAGATTCTAGGATAACCTTCTCTTGTTCATAACATTGAAGGATGTAGAAGATCTTTTCAATAGAGTTGATCCATTGTTTAGCGATCATGGGATCAAATTATCCACTAAAAGTAGGAGGCCTTTGTCTCATGAAGCTCTTGATAGCGACTTGTTCCTTCTTAGGGGGGTTTGGATGTTCCTATTGACCCGTGTTTCTATTCAAAGCTTGAGTTAGATGAGAGAGAAGTGTGAAAATGTTCATGATTCCCGCTCCCATTGGATTGGGAATCTCATTAGTACAGTCATCACACTGATCTTCACATCGGTTGTTAGCCCGAGTCCTCCTATTACCGGCTATTGGCTGGAATAAAAGGAAATTTAGGGGTAACACATAAAGGGTAATCCAAAGAAAATTTTTGATGACTTATAAATAAAATTTTATTTCCTTAAATCATGAGTCTATAGGCTTCAATCTAGGCTTTTCATGATCTAATTTCTAACATATATTCTCAGGGGAAATTTTTATTTTTTTTAATTCCCTTAATAAGGGTTCATACTAAGCTTGTGAATTTATCAAAACATATCACCCCAGAGTGTCGTAACCAAGATTGCATCAAGGCCCGTTATTGTGCACCAGTTCTCATTCGAGTCTAGCTCAAAGTGGTGTTTTCGGGTTTTACCCCCATGATACATCTATGCCAGATCCGCCTCTACCTACTCGTATCCAGACAGGGATGTATTTGCTTGATAAACCACTCACTCAGTACTTACCAAAACTTAGGGATGTTTTTATTATAATTAGTCTTGTCTCTAAGGCTTTACTAGGGTTTTCTAATCCTAATCCCAAAAATAACTAAACCTCCCTCTGATACCAACTATGACAACCCTGGTTTTATTACAAACTTAAACATGATTTATTACATAAACTATTCACTTGATACAAAATGGAAGATCGAGATTTATAGTGTCTTTGGGGATTAGGATCATTACATAACAACTTAAAACATGAAGTACAACATATTTATTGAAAACTTCCTTTACACGGCCACTACATTCCCTCATACTTAGCATTGCATGGGATAACCTGAGGACATGCATAAGAAAAGGGTGAGCTATAAAGCCCAGTAAGGTAATAAACATGGAATACATGAGGAGTAAAATACATGTTAGACAATAGTCATATCAATAGAGAACAAGAGAAACATGGACATAAAGACATGATAAAGCATGATAATCATAACATGGAAATGTGGCAACAACACTTAACATGGAATTAGCATGAGCCAAGGCTTATTGCACATGAAGCATGAGTAAATCCTCATTGCACATGAAGCACGAGTAAACCCTCATTTCACTTAAATTATCATGAGTCAACACTTATTTCACATGATATATCATGATACTATATATTACCCAATGCATTGGAGCGCTATAAGGGTACACCCTTCTTAAACATTTCATTTCATGCATAAGTGTGCCACATAGATCATAAAACAGAGATTAATTAAACATAATAATTTATTCCATGATAAAGGAATGTGGAATTAATACATGAAACTTTATAATCAATAAGTAAATGTTCATAAAGGTGAATACCTTTGATGGAGAAATGGACATGGTATTCACTACACAAAGGCATTGGCTTAGAAAATCGGTGCAATTTCGGCAGCGTAACGACGTGACATAAGAATTCATAAAAATGGTTGATGAGAGAGAAATGGGTATCTCATCATATTTACATGAAATGGGCAGTAAGGGTTCATATATATACATGTCCAAACAATTTTAATGGAATTTAGATTCATGATACAAAAGTATTGCTTGAATGTAAATGAAGAGAGAGAAGTTTCTTTTGGAATTTCGGCATAGTAACAGGTGTACATGGGAGGAATTTAATGAGAGAGAAAGGGGTCTACCATAATTCAAACAATAAGAGGAAATTATGGGGGAGGTGTGAAACCATACCCCAGTATTTATAATTGAAATTAAAAGGGAATAACAATATTAAGAAAATTGGAAAAAAAAGTGAAAGGAAGAAAAAATCCTTACTTGGAAGTGTGCTTCCAAGGCTTGAGAGAGGCTTATTGGGAGCTTGGGGAACCTTGGGAGGATTATAGAGAGAGTAGGACAGAGGTTGGATGAACTCAAAAGGCTTTGAGTGAGGAGGAAGTGGGAGCTTGGGTGGGTTTATATAGGAAAGGTGAATGAATTCTTTATTATTTAGGTTTGGGATCCCTTACATTAAACTAATCCAAACCACAAATCAGATCATGGTTTTTTCCCATGGTTTTTGGAAAATGGGAGAGGAAAACAATATTTTATAAGGCCAAAGTCTGAACTTCTTAAAATAATGGGGTTGCTTATGTGTAGGTGAGTCACACTCCCATGGAAAATAATTTAAAAAGACAAGATGTTTAATAAGTCTTGAGGGGTCCATTAATGCTTTGTAAAATAAGTCAAACAAACCCAAAATCACATTATTTTAATGGTAAAACATATATTGTCCGAACATAAAGTTTATAGTATTTTATTACATCACTATTGGGTCATTATGATGTCATAAAACACATTATATATTTAAACGGTATTTAATTTTTACCCAAACATTTGACTGTCTCAGAAAATTATGAAAATTTCACCATTGGATAATTTTGACGTCATGATTCCAAAAATAACATTTATTTTATCTAAATAATTTTCTAATTATGTTAATTTTTACTTTTAAAATAAAAACCGACATTTATCAAAAATTCACGGGTTTTGACAAAAATGGCTTTCAAACCTTAATAAAAATTACAATTGCATTCATAAAATTATAAGATCATTTATATTTAATAAAAATTAATTTAATAATAATAATAATATTTTATTAAAATATTATTTAATTCAAAAATCCCTTAATTTAATAAAATAGAATTTTTAATTAAATAATAACTAAAAAACACTATTTGTACTTTAAAAACTATTTACAATGTGTCAATAATGACAAGAAAGTATATTAATTATTATATAAAAAAATAATTTATGTGAACATAGTACTAGGGATTTGTTACATAACCCCTTAAAACAGCCGCATAAGACCTAAGGGTAAGGTGTGCGATAGTGACAGACTCTTGGGGTGGCTCGGATAACATCGCTCGAGTGGTAATCTCTATCAACTTCCACTTTTCCCATAGACGGTCATGTTCGAGCTTGACATAATGAAGCTCAGATTGGGCTTGGTCAAGAGCGAAACCCAAGGACACCCCCTCTTTTCTGAGCTCCGACAAATGGACTTCATATGGAGCAATTCTACTAGATGAGGTCATCGCTTCTTTTGTCTGCGTAAATTGGATTTGTTAAAGCCCTATATTTATACTAATCATGTGATCACTGTTCAACGACTATAAATTATTAACATAAAACCAAAGAAGTTGAAATTTTATATAAACATTTTACATAAAGAGACATTTAATTAGATCAAGAGGGATTTCCATTAATGAAACTTTGGGTCGTTACAAAAATCTAGGGGGTTGATATTAAAACCAGGAAGGTCAATGTAAAAATATATAAATTATGTCATATAAACATGTTTTCATAGTTTAAATGTCAATTTTCATACATCTTTTTAACTTCATCAATTAATTTATAATCACTATTTTGTATTCACACCTCAACATCATTGTATTTAGAAAAAACCACAAAAAACATAATTAGAAGAAGCTAAGTAGAAAAACTCCAAAAAAACATATTTGAATTATTTTCATATTTACATAATTTCCCTATTTAACATAACCTTATTTATAAAAATATTATGCAGCATAAAAAAAACAGCACCCTCTAAAAGTTTTCACATCACTCTAAATTGGGATTTCTAAACCTTTTTTGCATGTGATCAACTTCTTTACAATGAGGAAGACACATCTTCAATGGCTGAAAAATAAATCTTACATTTAATTGTCCTATGTCAACACATTCAACAGTAACATTTGTGTTACAATCTAAAAAATATGTTATGTGAAATTCATGGAGTGTTTATTTACTTCACAACAAGAACAAAAAAACTGGAGCATGAGTGTTAAAATATGGGGGCTTGATGTTAAAACTTGGAAGGTTAGTGTTGAAATATATAAATTATGTTATATAAACATGTTTTCATGGTTTAAATTTAATAATGTCATACATCTTTCTAACTGCATCAATTATTTTATAAATTCCAATGATTATTCTTACCTAAAAATCATTGTAAGTAATAGAAAACCACAAAAAACAATAATTAATATGATTTAAATAGAAGAAATCCTTAAAAAGCTATTATAATTGTTTTTTGATTTACATCATTGTTCGCTCTAACATTTTATTCTTTAGAAATAGATTATGAAACTTAGACAAAAAAACAACACCCTCCCAAAGTTATCACGTCAACTTGGATTGGGATTTATACACCTTTTTCATGGGTGACCAACTTATTTATAATGATAAAAATGATATAACTTCTTATTTGGAGATTGAGACTCATTATGGTTGCAAGATGGTATACTAGGAGGTTAAGAAGCCTTCTATGGTTACAAAATAGTTTGATCCATATTATCATTATATTCTAATACATTCAAATGTGGAATATCATTGGTCTTAATCGGATGCATAACTCCAAGATAAATATATTATTGGGTTCTAAATAGGTAAAAATTTTCTACATATTTGTATCGGTTTCCATGTAATTTTCTTATTGTTTCACATGCATAAGCACAAGTGATCCCACTCATTTTATCTGATTGAAAAGTGCCTTCCTAACTACCTAGTAGTAAAGTGATATCCACATTACCTATCTGATCTAAGACAATATTATGTCCATATTTCTATACTATCAATGTTTCAACCTTTAATACTTTCACCTTCAATTTTCCTCAATATTGGGACTAACTCCATTTCTTCACCTTTTCATGTCCTACTTGGTGGAAAATAATTCCTTACATAATTTCTCATGATTCCTGTTAATCACCACACAAATATTGTTTCTCCTATCTTTGTGAATCCATACATTGAATAATTTAGATAAATTGGCTGTGATATGATCCCATCGATGGTGTAAAAATTATGTCATTCTCCACCTATCAGCATCACCATTATTTTCAACCCATATTTATAATTCTAGAAAAAAATATTCTCAAATTCTTCATAAAAACATCGAAATCATTGTCTAAGTAAGAATAATTAATGGAATCCATTAATTTCAATTCCCTTTACTTAGTTCCTCTTCCCATTCCCTTATATAATTTTTTAATTTTAGAACTAAAATTTTCTTTCACATGATGGTAACAATATTCATGTTTATCTCCACCAAAAATTGTTCTAACAAAACTTATAATCTCATTCTGTCAATCAGATACAATAACTAGTTGAATAGAACTTGTAATTTATTTTATACTGTTTAAAAACATTTCCCAGTAATCATATGTTTCTCCCCCAATAGTTGAATATACCAATGATAATAGGTTTTCATATGAATCATATGTTGATGCTTCCAATAAGGTACCTTTATAAGGACTACCGAGGTGACACCTATCCACAAACAATACAGGTCAAGCACATAATAAGAAAAAATTTATGAAACACCCATATGCAAGGAATTGTCTTTCAAATCTTCCATTTTCTAAATATACCCACTTTTCAATTGTTTCAAGGTCAACATTCATTATTATATTTCATATCAAAGGGATTAACATATATGACGACTCTGAAAGCCCATATATTCCACCAACTAATTTTTCCTTGGATCTTAACTCTTAAGGGTATGCAAGATACATACCATAGTCTCTGTATAATACTGATTTAATTTTATTGACATATTTTTCTACATTTAACTTCACCTCATCACAAATGATATATGATATTAATGATTCCCTTGATTTTTGAAAAAAAAAATTTCTATCTTTCACTGAGTGTATATGATCATTTTGAAAAAATTTCACACAAATAAATAGATTTGAATTCTCAAAAACAAAAGTTGTTAACATCCTTATGAAACACTCAACTTTTCATTTAGAAATAATCTTTTTTGGACTATTCCTTACATATTCATAGTCAAACATGTGTGAAATGTTTAACTTGAAGATAATCTCCCTCAATGCTTTGGATAAAGGAAAAATCTAGACAACATTCACCAACAATTCATTCCACTTTGAAGCATTTAACTATAGAATCAAACATGGAACACTAATAATAGCATAAGGTATCATTTGAAAATCATCATCAGATGATAATTTTTTTTTGAATTTCCATATAATAATTCAATCATACAATTTAAATATCAAATGTAAATACATAACATGTGAACATAATAATAATATAAACAATTTTTACAAGTCATTACCTTATATCTATATCCATTGTTGACTATAAGCATTCATCTAACCCCAAAACAATGTACACATGAGAATAAATTTCATTGAATATGAACAATTTCTCAACTCCCCCATCATCTATAAGGTCTAAAAAATACCATTTTCAAAATTTAACATGTATTTTAAACTTAAAAATGACACATCACACTTCATAATTGATGATGCCAATCATGATATTTCATCTAATGTAATTCCATCTATTAGTACTCTACCTAATGATCTTCCACCTTCATGAATCAATTTTCTTGTGAATCACAAACAAGTACTCCATCAAAATGAAATTAAAAAAAATTTATCTTTACAAATAATTTTACATCAACTTGTATTAATAAACCAACAATATTAATGAATATAAGACAATAAAACTCATTATTGGTTCATATTGACATAAATTAACAAAATAAATCAAAAACAATATTTGCAGTATATAATTTATAGAAAATATGTTTTCAGATACAACAGGCATTATGAGAAGGGAAACAATGATATGTTGTTAGAGAGAGAGGAACCAATGGTGGGATAAGGGAATTCCTTGGAGCAAGTTGACAATGGTATGAGAAGGATGCTCGTAGTAGATGATGGCAGGATGAGTAGGAATGGATGATCACACTAAAGGATGACTGGAAGAGCACACTAAGGAGACGACAAGGGGATGAGAGTAGGAGAGGTGGCAGCGGGAGAGGAGGTGGAAACATGATGTGAATAGGAGAGGATTCAATGGTTGTATGAGCATGAGAGAGGATATGGTGGAGGGATGATCACAGGAGAAAATGGATATGGGTGATGGAGGGAATTAGGCCTGAGAAGGTTGGTAGTTTTCTAGGGTATAAGTCTTTTAAATATCCATCATAAATAAGTAGATCCATATTTTTAAATTTTATCAATTCTGGGTCCTCAATCTGAATTTTGTTGTTGTTTTGGTCCGTAAGTTTCATTTTCCATTTCATCAATTCCTCCCATATTCCTTTTCTCATCCAAGAAACTCCTCCCCATCTCCCTCTCTTTCTCACTATCTTCAAATATAAAAGTGGATTTATCCCCTTCACTGCAACACCAAAATACCCACCCATGAATATTTATACCCATTTCCTTATCTCCTCCTACATGAAAGTTCTCTATAATTCATATTTATCTTGTTCAATTTTCTTCTCACTCATCAATGGAGAACAATAAAGCAAGGAGCCTCAAAGGTGAGCTGACACTGGGAAGGTAGCTAGCTAGGCGTCTACATGCCTGAATCACCTCCCCCTCGACCTCCCACATAGTAACCCAATTATATTTACAGAATATCCTCATGTCATATGAGACAATGCTTGACATCCTCAAAGACACCTGGGACTCCAATGAGGAGGGAACACCATGCCACAACACTCACCCAGCGACACCCCTTGAAGTGACGCTGCCAGAAATCAGTGACCACCATACTAAAACAAACAAAAATGAATACTCCCTCATAGTGTTTCATTTCATGATGAAATATATTACTAAATTTCATAAAATATTTACCATGAATGGTAGTGGTGAGTGCAGGTCGACCCTGAGAGTGGGTAAGAAGGACCATTTGATGAGTATACCCAGATAAAATATGGACTTAAGGACATTTTAGGTGCCAAATACCCCATGTATGTTTAACTATTATGTTGGAATAACTCGCGTAATATTTTTTTTAATATTATTATAATGGGATAATGAGGTATAAAATTGTAAAATTTATGGACTTTGAAAGTTAATTAAATAACCACCAATGAAAACTATTTTATCCCCATCTAATGGGTTATGTACTTTCCAATTAAGTATTAAACAAAATTTTGGTACATTTCATCAAAACTGATGCGGAAGAGAGGGTAGTCAAAGGATAGAAATCCTTTTAAGTGGTAGAAAATCAAGAATAATCAAATCTAGAAGGTTTGATTGACCAAGGTATGTTTTTTATTTTGAATTTTATTTATTTTGATATGTGATAAATATAGATTTTTAAGATCCTAAATTAAATAAAAATAACTTACATGTGGTCTCAAAGAAGCTTATGAAATATATTTTTTTCATATTTAAATTTATTATTATTTGTGGTATTGAATTTATTATGTGTTGCATTGAATTTATGAATCTCTTTTGCATTTTTATCACTTCTGAAATATAAAGTTCCATTTTTTTGGAATCCTAATATGATGCCTCTCTCCTCATGTTACAAATTTTGAAATCACTTTTGTATTTATTATTATAATTTTTAATTGGTTTCAAAATCCATATAAATATAATATTTTATGTGGAATTTTTGAAATGCTAATATGATGTGTAATTTTTTTGAAATCCTAACATGATGTGTAAAATTTTGAAATCCTAATATGATACCTCTCTTCATAATTTTAGAATTTTTTATGATTTACTTATTTATTTCATTAAGTGGCATACTAAAATAGTTTTCATATTAAACAGTTTTTTGGATGTGGGATATTAAAATGGTTTGCATATTAAATGGTTTTATCAATGGGATGTTTTAAAATGGTTTTCATTCTAAACGGTTTGACTCTCTCTTTATTTTTATAATTTTAAATCTCTACTTATTTATTTATTATTAATATTGAATATTAAATTGGATGGAGTGTCAGTTAAAAAAAGAGGTAGTAATTTTTTTATTTTTGGACATGGAATTATTTTATATTGGTCAATGTTATTATTATTATTATTAAATTTTTATTTATCATGATTTATTAACTTAATGTCTTAAAAAATGAAGAAATTTAATAATGGAGTATTATGTTATTTAATTTTTACTATAATCATTACTCTTTTAAAATTATTAATATACTGTATACTGATTAATTTTTTTTAAATTGCTACTATTTATTATGGTTTTTCATTTTAATAAATAAATAAATAATATTAAATTGTATGAATATGTGTTTTAAAATTATTGTCTCTAAAAAATTAAAATTATTTATTTTTCATTATTTAAAAATAATTATTAGTGTGTTAAATTTGATTCCAAACAAATTAAAGTAAGATTAAAAAAATTGGATTTATTTTTATTATATATATATATAATTATGTTATGTTATTATGTTTTATATTTGTAACATTACTATATGAGATTTATTAACCACCAAATTGTTAAAATCATGAAGTTAAAATTGTTTCAAAATTATGTTAAAATCATATATATTGATTTCTCATAAATTTGATACTCTTGCGATATTTTATGAGTAATTGAAATTCATTATTATGAGATATTTACTAAATTCCCAAAGGAAATCACTACTATAAATTAGAGTTATATCCATGGACCTATAGCCATGATTTTATTGGTATGTGGATATAGCTTTCCAATTGCCATAGTTTAATTAAACCATTGTGGTTATACCGCGTCCTTCAATTTTTTCCTCCATTCTGTATTGAGCTCATCCTCCCCCAATCTGCCTACTCACCTCGTAGTGATCCTCCCTAACAACTTCCCCTCCCCAAACTCTCCTCACCACGGTGCCCTCCTCCCCGACCTCTCCTCCCTAACCTTTCCTCACCGCTGCTCCCTTAACCCCGACGAACTTTCTCACTGCAGCGCCCTCCTCCCAAACGACCTCTCTCATAAAGTCACCCTCCTCCCTACATACCTCTCTCATCGCAGCACCCTCCTCCCCGACAACATCTGTCACCACAGCTCCCGTCTCCCCGACGTTTTCAATCAATGCAGCGCAACCCTCTATGGTATTTTACACCATATTATTTCATCAATGATTTGAGTTTAAGGATGTATTGTGATTTGAATTTCATGGGATGGTTATTTAGATCTCCCTTCCTCTTAAATATAGGTAATATGGGGTTCATAAAATCCATCTATGAAGGATGTAGATCTACCCACTCAAGGTCTGTATTCCTCTTGGGATGAATTAATTACCACCTCTCATACAATGATTCATTCCGAGAAGAAAAGGAATTGATTATGTCAGGGATTATTGATAGAATATTATCCTTGGAATAAAATCATGTGGAGGCATAGGGTAGATCAAAATATGGATTTTATCATGTATTTTATATTTTTATCCATAATCACCATGCTTGGGTTATCTCACATGAAATATTAGTTGTTTCAAAAACAATGGAAGGTATTAATGATACTCATGATCCTTGAGGGTTAGATAATCTAATTTTATGTGACATGGGTTATCCAAATGATTGGAATATAATATTTATGGTTGATAATTCCCCTCTTGTTAGGAGAATTCACTTGATGGTATATATATTCTATCTCCATGATGTATCAATTAATTGGAAAACCACATCTATGTGCCATAATATTGATTCTCTTCAAACTATCTATTTCATTTTATTATTCATTACATCTATTCTCAGTGGAAAGAGCATGAAATCATTTATGTGGTGGGTAGGATATATCCATGAAATTTACATTTTATTTAGTTGAGGCCTTCCATTTCAAGAAATATCTAAATATTTTGAGGATCTTTAAGATATTTAATCTACCTCTTAAACCATGTGAACACTCATTCATCATGTACTTTAGTGAGAACCATATTTTGGTTGGATATAATATCACTATGATCATCCTTCTTTGTTTCATGATATATGTTATCTATATGGATAATTATAATAAAATTCACTTATGTAATGTGAATAACTATGATCAAATCCTCTTTAGTGTTGTAGGGGGATTCATTTTCATAAATATATTTTTAAGTGGAAAAAACAACTATCATTGATATTTTCAATCTTGGTAGTCCATTTTAGATTATGATCACTATGAGGTTCCTCTCTCTCTCTCTCTCTCTCTCTCTGTTAACTGATCCATCAAAATAGGGTTTTGATAGGTAAATGTGAGTGAATTTTCAATGGATTGCATTAAACTAGATCCCATTGGGGGAGGATGATCATAAGGTGGATGGAGCCAAGATAATTCTTCCTATGAAGTCCCTCCTAACCAAGAGATGGCCAAATACATTTAAGGGGAAGGGTGTAATAATTATCTTATCTATATGGTATGAGGTTACTATACCAACATTATGACTATCTTTGAGGATGAAATTGTTGTAATAATATCCCTCTAATTATGGGGTGGGGTTTCTCCTATAATACTAAATATGTAGTTTCTTCCACAATATTTATTTCTGTTTGGGCTTCAACTAGGGAATGAGTTTGGTGTAATACCTTTTTTTGGGTGAATAGTTCACCAGAGTAGGGGATTCCTTATGGTGGAATGTTTTGTTTTCACTAAATTGGAGTCATGTTTAACCTTATTGGAATCTTAATTCATGTTTCTATTAATATATTTTTCTATCAGTTATTTTATTTCTAGGATTTAGGAATTCTGTTATTTTTTCAAATAGACCAACTTGAATATATGGAGCTAGGTCCTGAGACCTATTAGGGGGGTGCAGTGTGTGGGAAGGGGGTAGGGGGTACAGGGGGAGGGACTATCCAGAAGGGGGGTGTCTGAGGTGGGGATTGGGGGGCAGTGTGCAGGGGGAGAGGGTAGGGGGTGTGGGGGTGTGGGGGTGCAGGGGGGTGTCTAGGGGCAGTGTGCAGGGAGGGGGTAAGGGGTGCAGGGAGAGGGAGACTATCCAGGAGGGGGGTCTGGGGGTTCTAGGGGGAAAGTGTGTATGGGGAGGGGGAGGGGTGTGTGGGTGTGGGGGGGGGGGTGTCCAGGGGGCAGTGTGTAGGGAGGGGGTAGGGGGTACAAGGTGGTGTCCAGGGGGTAGTGTGCAGGGAGGGGGAAAGGGGTTTAGGGGGAGGGGGTTGTCCATGATGGGTGTGGAAGGTGGGGGGAAGTGTTCACGGAGAAGGGGTAGGGGTCAGGGAGGGGTGTAGGGGGTGTGGGGGTGCAGGGGGAGGGGGGCTGTCTGGGGGGTGGGGGTCGGGGGGGGGGGGTGTTTGGGGGTGTCCAAGAGGGAAGGGGGAGGGGTGTCCATGAGGGAGGGGGTGTCCAGGAGGGGGGTATCTAGGAGGGAAGGGGTTTATAGGAGGAGGGGGGTTCCAGGAGGAGGGGGTTGTCTAGGAGGGGGTGTCCAAGAGGGAGGGGGTGTCCAGGAGGGGTGGTGTCCAAGAAGGAGGGGGTGTCTAGGAGGGGGTGTCCATCAAATAATTCTATAAAAAAACATAATAGGTCATTGTAAAAAAATCTAAGTTTTAATGTGGGTGTTGTAAGTACACCAAAATAATCTTATGTGGTCATATAAAGGTGTGACTATTCATGATTTTTTATAATTTGAAACATTTATGAATTCCCTTAACCATGATATTTGTTATTATTTTTTTATTGACATGTTATTGATGGTTACTTGTTATATTATGAAACAATACATATAATATTAAGTAATTTTCATGATTATTTATTTAATTTATGTTTATATTCCTCAGAATGGATAGATATTGGTTGTATAATATTGATCAGATCACTAATGAATTTTAGAAGGAGTTACGATATTTCTTGGACTTTGTATTCACTAATAATTCAGATTGCGGATTGATCTGATACCCATGTTTTGATTGTGTTGGAAGACCATGGTTAACTCGCGAGGAAGTGAGTTACCATATCACTAAATAAGGTTTCCAAAAAAATTATCATGTGTGGAATCACAATGGAGAAAAATAACAAGTGGTGAATGACATCGATTCAGTAGAAAGGATTGGTATGAAAAATCATATTTCTTATTGGTTTCCTTTTATTTCTGAAGACAACTCCTCATGTAGACCAGTGTAAGAGGAAATGAATACAAGAACACAGTTTTCGTCTATTAATCAGGATGATGATGTTGAGATTTTTAGAAAGCCGATGGAAGATGAAAATACCCCATTATATCAGGCATGTGAAAAAAAGAGAAAACTTGAGTTTTTAATGTGATTATATCATGGAAAAACAATGTGTGGATTTAGTAATACTATGGTCAACTATATCCTTACATTTATTAAGGATTTACTTTCTGATGATGCATGTATTCTAGAAAATGATTACATGGCATCAAAGTTGGTTGAAAAATTTGGATTTTCATCTTTTAAGATTCATTCTTTCCCCAAAGATTTTTGTCTATTCTGGAAGAAAAATGTAGACTTGAGTCAGTGAAAACAATGTGGCACATCAAGGTGGAAGCCTAATAAAGACAGAACTCAATCTCACATACCAGAGAAAGTGATGTGGCACTTCCCTTTAATTCCTAGGCTTCAAAAACTATTTATGTAAGAAGAAATGGCAAAGAATATGATATGGAATGAAGATGAAAGAAATAAAGATAATGATGGAATAGTGCATTCTACAGACAGGTTGTCTTGGATGAAATTTGATAGGATATATCCTAATTTTGTAGCTGACCCATGAAATGTTAGATTGGGATTATCCTGTGATGGTTTCAAACCATTTCTCCAAATGCATTCTATACACAGTACTTGGCCTATTTTCATTCACATTTATAACTTTCATTCATGGATGTGTATGAAGAATCCATGTACTATCATGAGTATATTGATATCTCGACCCAGTGATCCTTGAAATGATATTGATATATACTTGTAGCCATTAATAGATGAGTTAAATGAGCTTTGTATTGTTGGTGAAAAAGTGTATGATGCATTCAGGAAGGAGTACTTTATGTTTCGTGCAACTTTATTATAGATGATAACTTATTTCCCTACCTGTGGAAAGATTTCTAGTTGGAGTACTAAAGGGAAATTATCCTGCCCTATTTGTATAAAAGATACACATTCCTGAAGATTAGAGTTTCAAAGAACTTTCATCTTCATAGGGTATCGATGATTTCTACTGATGGATCATCCATATAGGAAAAATCGAAGACAGTTCCATAATTCCATAGATACAGATGAGACACCTCAACGAATGTCAGGGAATGATATTGTTAAAGAACTTGATGATTTTCATTTTTTTCTTGGTAAAAGTCAATCAAATATCAGAAAGTGAAAACATGTTAATTCAAATTCCAATAGTAATTGGAGAAAGAAAATCATATTCTTTGAGTTGTCATATTGGTCATCAAATTTATTGCATCATTTTTTAGATGTAATTCATATCGAGAAAAACATTTGTGAGATGTTACTTATTACTATTTTAAATTTCAAAGGCAAAACAAAAGACGATTTGTAGTCTCGTCGTGATTTGATGGATTGGGGTATAAGAGAAAAACTTCATCCTGAGTTAATTGGTCAAAATAAGTGGAAAGTACCTATTGCCTATTATTCGATGAAAAATGTGGAGAAGAAACAATTTCTTCATGTCTTGGAAAGTTTGAAGGTTCCATATGGTTATTCAAGTAATATTTCGAAAAGGGTGAATACACAAGATGTGAAACTAAAATCTCTTAAAACTCATGATTACCTTGTCTTGTTACATGAGTCGATTCCTATTGAAATTTGGAATTTACTTTCACATAATGTTAGAGTTGATGTGATTAAATTATGTAATTTTTATCGAGACTTTTGTGCCAAAATACTGAGCAGAAGTGTTGTTCAGAAATTGTAGAGAGATACACCGATTATTCTTTGCGACTTGGAGAAAATTTTCCCACCATCATTTTTCACATGTATGTTACATCTAACTGTGCATATTCCTACAGAAGTTCTTTTTGGTGGTATTTTTTCGAGTCGGTGGATGTATCCTATAGAAATAATGATGTTTACATTGAAATATTATGTGAGAAATAAATATCACCCTGAAGGCTCTATTGTGAAATGTTATTTAGCACAAGAATGCATGGATTTCTGTTCATCATACTTGGATAATGTCACTATGAGGTCTAATCGACCAATGAGAACTGAATATGATCAATATGATCCCATTGAGCCAACATTTCCTTCACTACCCCAAATAGGGGGGATATCTAGATCATACTCATTGTGTACTTTAAGCAGTGAAGAGTGGGAAATGGCTCATCATACAGTATTATTCAACTGTGGTGTGCTTGATGATTATATCAAGTAAGTAAACTAATAAATATTCATTTTTTTATTGTGTTATTTCTTCATATCTTATGACATTTTTAAGCTTTCATATTTTTAGAGAACATTTATATATTATAAAAATGAGACATTGCTCTCTATCTTTTAAGAGGAAGGAACTGTTTTACAACAAAGAATTTGCTGCTTGGTTAAAGTCAAAGGTAATAGATTTTTTCTTCTTCTCATAACATAATCACAAATCTCTGTTTAATATTCAATGTTGGTATCTTTTAGGTGTTAACTATACTAATGAATGAAATATCAGATGAAGTAGGAGCATTTCCCTTTAGTCCAAACGATGTGGTACGTGATTGTAAAGCAATGGTTGTCAATTGATTTAAATTTGTTATAAATATTTGTGCAAAAAAAAATGGAAACATAGCATGATGGTGTCATAATAAGCATCACAATAGATTGTTATGTGAGTGCATCAGATAAACAACCTCAGTCAGAAAATATATCATATTATGGTGTTGTTGAAAGAATAATTTTATTATATTACTATGCACATGGTCGTGTCGCAATGATGAAATGTAAGTTGTTTGATTCAATGACATGATAAGGAATGCATATTTATAACTATGGATTTAAAGTGATTGATATGAATCGCCAGCTTCATACCGATGAACCTTATATTCTTGTATCACATGATATGTAACTGACCCATCACAACAACAATTTGGTGTTATTGTTGATGTCCTTCCTATATATTTTTGATGAATACATGGATGAAAATGATGTTGTGGATGAACCTGTTTGTATTTATTCGAATGTTTCATTTGATGACACAAATGACTCAATTGCTATAACAGATTGTGAACCAGAAATTATCACAAAGCACACATAACATTGACACATTTGTAAGTATTTACCTGATATTATTGTAATATTGTATGTGTTTTTTAAACTTCCATATATGATATCAAATTAACTAGTATATTTTATACCATTGTCTAATATAAAACTATTTATAGTCTAACCAATTTTTGTTTAAGCACATATATAGTAATTCTTGAACATAGAAAAGTCTTGATATTTTATAAATATAAATATCACATTGAAAATGTATCTCATTGTTTTATGATACCATTGTATTATTTAACATTTTACATTATTTCTATTTATTTGAGAATATTATTTCAAATTTTCAGGTCAATTTTTTTGAATATGATGATACTAGAAGAAATAGAAGAATACAAAGAAATAAACAACATATATCTCATATGTCCAACACTATAAGTACAATTTATGTTTGAATATTATAGTCTTTTGTATTATTTATCTTGTCATCATTCGTTTTATTTTATCATCTATTTTATTTTAGGCTACTTCATCGAGGAGACGGTTGGATCATACTACCGAGGATGATAGTATGGTGGGGGGTATTGATTCTACATTTTAACCTACTACTATGCCGCTTGAGTCACCAGAAGGTCATCCTCCAATTATTCCACATCCATTTTATCCATACCCACCTTTTCCATATCCCTTTCTGCTTGCACCCACATCGGATGGTAGTTCTCAAACTCCCATCCCTCCTTATTTTCTATTCCCACCATCCTTTGTATAGGGCACTGCACCCTCATTTATCCCACCGTCATATCCATACCCATATCCACCCTCATCTATACAGGGTTATCCATCGGGTTTTATCCCTCCATCATTACACTTATCATCATCTACTTTACAGAGTACTCCTACTATAGATATCCTACCTACCACAGAGGCTACTTCCCCTCTAGATGTTGTACTTCAGGGGTCAGAAGATCCCCCATCTACTAGTATGTGTTTAAACATTACTGTTTGTGATTAATGATAAATTCATATATATTATTATCCTTTATTACTTTTTTTCATGATTATCTCCAACCTCCACCAGACGATGAGGCTGCTAAAAAATGCGAGAGGTTTGGAATCGACACAAGAAAATCATGGTTGAATACAATGAGGACAAAGCTATAATTAAAAAAAATGGTACGTAATGTAAAACATTTATGTAAACACTTGCTAGACACAGAAATAGCATCCTGGTTCAACCAATAAGTTGGAGAGAAGTTGGAGAACAAATAAAGGACAATGCCTAGGCAGAGATCTGGGTAGGTAATGTTAATCACCTTTTATATATATATTAATTTATAATATTTTCTTAACAAATATTTTATCCATTTTAGCTCCTATATAATTTTCCTGATGGAAAAAATGTAAAGGCTAAAAGGTTAATGTATTTGGGTGAAATGTTGATATCGTATAAGTATGACTTATATCTTGGTTGGAAAAAAAGAGTTGGCACAGATCTTGAAGAAGTATCGGTGATTCATGATTGCCCAATATCATAATACAAAGAGATAGTCAACTACTGAAAGAGTCTATAGTTTAAGGTATTTTTTAAATTTATATATATATATTCATTAATTTATTTGAAAACGAGTTTTATTTATGTTAATGAAATTATATAATTTTTTGTTTATAGGATAAATCAGATAGAAATCAAATAAATAAGAGTGGAATGAAACATGTTTATACTCATGGACACACTTCACTCCTAGATCTTGAGAAAACACAGGTAATTTAATATTTAAAATATTTAGCTTCATTTAGTGTAATTTTTTTGACTTCCAATTTTGATTGATTTATTTTTTTTAGAAAAAATCATTGAATATCAAGGGTCATGTTCCTCACTCTACTTTGTTTTTTATAAGCAGAAAAAAGAAAGATGGTATTGTGCCAAATACTGGCATCGAGAAGGCGATTGTAAGTATATTTCAATTTCTTTTATTTTGACTAAATTTAATTACTTATATTATTTTATCATTTTAATTTATTTTATATATCAATCAATAGAACTCTTTGGAGACATTGGCAGAAAAAGAACCTGACAATTTGGGCCTGAACGACCATTTACATCATGTATTAATAGATGAGCATCAGGGCAGAGTGCGTTGTCGACCTAGGAAGAATATTGTACCATCCTGATACTGGTCTACTGACAATGTTTATTCGAGTACTGGTTCTAGTTTGGTCATAGTAGAACATATGAATTCCGTAATAAAATAAGAAACTCAAAAAGAATAAAAGGTGATATTTGAAAATATAATAAAAGTTGTGTATGTCATTTCTTCTACACTTTCATGAGAAGAAGCTGTAGTGGTTGATGCATGTTTGATGTCGATGATTTATACTAATATAGAATATTATTCTAGAGCTAGAGATGGAGCCGGAGCTGCAGCCAGAGTTAGTCCTAGTGTCGGTGTCGGTACTGATGCTGATGTAGATGATGATGTTGGTGGTGTGAGAGGTGCTCATGGTGTTTTTGTAGGAGGCATGGATCAGGGTTATCATGAATCTGATGATACTAATATCAAGACTCACTATTTATGTGAATTTTATTTTTGGATTGTCAATATGTTTAATTTTATTATGCACTAAGGTTTGATTATTGTAATACTGAATTTTATTGTGGTGTTTCTGACTGTTTCAACATATATTGAATTTTTCTATTATGATATATTCTTTTTTATGTATTAGTTAAGTTTTATTATTATTATATTTAATTCTATCCTCCTATGATGCGACCATCGTACCTCCTCGATGATGCTTCTCTGAGGCGGCCCCTCTGTCTCCTCTGGCACACCTCCGAAGGTATGTAGTCCAATTTTTCATTTTTTTTCTTAAGGCAGCCCCTCTATTAGTTTCACTGATCATATTGTGAGTTTGATGACTTGTATTGGTATATAGGATAGGGATGCATGCTATGAATAGAACCAATAAGAAAACATAGCTGATGTAATTGATTTGCTTCCACGACTTGCAACCGGGATTGACGTGAATATAAAATTCCGGAGGTAATAGTTATTTTATTCCATTTTTTGCAAGACATTAGTAACCATTTGTTGTGTTTTTAATCAAATTGACTTGGAAAACACCATTCTTGCAAAATTTATGATTTCAAGTTTACTCCTGAGTGTGCAATATTCGATCTTATGGACATTGGTTTGTATCATGGTTGGATAATTGATCCCCAAGTATGCACTTTTGAATCTTGTACCTTTATATTTTCTTTATAACAAATGATACATTATGTGAATACCTTCATCATATTTATTTATTTGAAAAATATGAATATTTTTTAATGAAATAGGTTGAATATGAATTGAAAATGGATATAATCTAATCATATAACAAAAGTGTATGAGGATAAGAAATGAATGTAACTAGAAACTAAGATAATATTATATGTTGTGTTATATATATAACTATTCTGAGGAGCATGGAATCCTATATGAGATATGTTTTTTCCAAGTTACCTGTTATGACTTAAGGACCCCTAGTAGGGTGCCTCTCCTATGTAATGGACTAGGGGATCCCATTGGGTTCCCCGACGACTTACCAAACCTGAGTGGGTGTGTTACTAATTGGGTGGATATGGTATTATGTGTCACCTTATAATCCTTAAAGGACATGTGATGATTCTAATGATTTCAAATTCCATAACTTCATCCCAATTCATGGATTTCATAGAATCTTCAGTGTATCATAAAAAAACCCAGTTCCATTGATGTTTTATTCCATGATTTCTATAAATCAGTTGATTCTCATGAATATCATTTTATTGGTGTTTCATGTAAATCATGTGATAAATTGTTTTTTTGGGTTTTAAATACTGAATTCCATTATAATCTAAACTATATTGTTCTTTTCATATTTATTACATGCAATGTAAAAAAATAAATTGTGAACCCATCAATTTCCTAGGCTTATTCCTCCAACAATTTTCACGAAGGATCTTCAGGTTATCCACTGTAAATGTCCAGGGGGCTACTGTAAGGGGGTGCAGGGTGGGGGAGGGGTGGGGTGTGTAGGGGGGGTAGGGGGTGTCCAAGGGGGGGGGGGGGTGCAGGTGGGGGTGTGAAGGAGAAGGTTATGGATTCATGTATTATTTGTTCATTGTTGGTTATGGATTCATGTATCATTTATTATGTACAGTTGACACACTGATTACATGTATATAAGAAGTCGTTACATCTAATTTATTTTCCCACTATTTTCTTATAGTTGGATTCTTATGGTGATGTTGATTCTATCCACCACCATCAAGGAAAATGAATTCAACATCATATTTTGGTAAGGTTTATTCCGTTTTTATTCTTTGGCCCAATTTTCATTAGGTATTTTTTTTTATTTTTGGGTTCCTTATATTTTTATAGTGCGTTTTGGATTTTGTTGAGGTGGATTATAGTCACCGTTTATGAAGGCTTACATGTTTATGCATAGGTAGGCATATACATATATAAGTTCCCCCTTTATATATATTCACTCATGGTAATATGAATATATATATTGGGGCTAGGTGTGCTTATATATAGATATGAAAAATTCATACATGTGTAAGTGTAAAGGGGTATATGAAAGTATAAACATATATATAAGGGACCCCTTGTGCATATTTGGCCATGAAAATATGTACATAGTGGCTAGGTGGCCTTATATATATGTGAAGTTGCATATGCATGCAAGCAGAAAAAAGGAATATTTGAGTTGTTGTCGTCAAAAGAAAACATGCCTTGAGTTTGAGGTAGGGTCCCTCTCCTAGCCTCTTTAATTAAATATTGTTTTAAATTGAATTTAGTTGTCTTCTTAATTCTGCATGTTTATATTTAATTGCAATTATTGAATAAGTGTTAGTTAATATAATTGTTTCATTTGATAAATAAGTCATGGTATTGTAACAAATCCCCTCTAACGGAGGTGCGCTGTTTGCGAAAACTCACAGTGGTATACATTTATTGACACTATTGCATTAATGTTTTTCTTATACTTGATTTCATTGTTAGTAATAAATCACACATCATACTTTAACCTTTTTATATCCTTGTAGGGGGGGTTTCTCTATTTTTATTAAAATAGTTGTTTGAACCAAGACACCCTTTAAGCGTCATTAGATTTTTAAGATGGCATTTCCCATAATGACCAAGTCACTACTAAGTGAATAACATGATTTGAATAGAATTTATTGTACATGGTTTTAGTATGGTTTTAGTATGTCCAAACATATTCCTTTAATTCACATAAATTCTCTAAATATTTCTTCACAAAGAGATTTAGGAATCTTTTATTCATTGTTATTCCTTCGACTATGGACTACAAAATGATCATGATTCCACTATTTTATAAATAATTTAAATTAAACATTACATCCATGAGTTTTACCATGACATGGTGAAAAAATAATATCCATTTTATATCTACTATGATCATGATCCATATCCTCAATGGGGTGGTCTTCCTCTTTTTGTTGACACTATATTTCTGAGTCCCACATTAGACTTTAGTGAAGACATACACTATTTCATCACTAGATATGATACATATACCACCTTTGAAGTCCTTCGGTACTAAACTATACCAAAACCACTAGTTATTGAATACTTATTGGTTCCACCTCTCACTAGGTTCATATTTCCTCATTATAGAACCACTTTGTACTAGCGTTGTGTTCCTCATTCACCACCCTATTCTAGTTGCAGTTGAGCCTAGTCATTGCCTCATGGGGAAAAATACTAGATCTTATGGATAACTAGGGATGGATCATTTTTCTCTCTTATCCTTTCATTTTTTTACTTTTTAAAAATTAACCTTATGCACACTTGGAATTTTTCATTTTTCTCACTTCCCTCATCGCTGACCACCACGACTTGTTCAAGATAATCATATCATGGAGATCTTCATCATTTTCCATAGATAGGATTCAAATTTTGGAACTCTAGTTATAAAACCCATAACAACTCTACATTAAACATTTCCATATCCACTATAGATTATCCAAATTCACTAAGTATTGGTTCATTCTATAGTGAAGGCTTCCATAACTAATCTTCATTTATTAAAATAAATCAAAGTATTATCATACCTTTAAGAATTATAGATTTATCCTTTCATTATTCATGACCCATGGAACTTTCTTCTCCCTATATGCATTTTCCATCAATAATATTATTTAAGTGAATTTACTAGTTACCGTTGAGTCATTGAAAAATTCTATAACCCTACCAAGATAGAGCTAATTATTGGAAACCAGAGTTTTATACAAGAATCTCAAGTTTTCAATGTCACTAATCTTTTTAAATAAAAGATAATAGCTCAAATTTTTTAAAATCTCAGAAACATCCAAATATTATATCAATTGATACCAATAATTTGTGAAAACTTGTGATACCACTTGGTGTTCTTTGTATCTTCTTCCCAATGAAACTCTGTTTTCTACAAATAAGGATAAATATCTATTAAGTTCTCATCGCTAACTCTCCCCAAATCATATTTTGAAATAATCATGAAAATAGGGAAAAAATTATTTTTATTTTTATTTTTTCTCTCCCAAAAGATTCTCAATATCCTAAAAATAGTTAGCTGATAACACTTGTTATTATATAAATAAACAAACATGTAATACATGAATGTCATTACTTCTCCACTAGAGCTATCTTAATATTCTTTTTAGTCCCATACCACTTTAAATGTGGTCTTATATCACTTTTTTATCTTCAATGATGGTTTGATACCATTGAAACGTTCAAATATAGATTTTACATTGGTTTAACTTTTGATCAGGCTCTACTTCAATTTTTCTTCATTATTCTAGCAAGCAACTCCAGATTTGGATTTGTAAATTTAATGTGGTTGTTTAAAACCACTTTTTGATTTAGATAAAACATTACCCCATTTGTTTGATACTTATAAAAAATTATTATTTTTGTAAAGGCCAGTTACCAATTATGATCAGTAACATATCTGCATTATCTTGTTAAAGGTATCTATTTTATATCACCCACACTATTTTCCAACATCAAACATATGTGTCTTTTTATCATAGTCACACCATGAATCCATCTATTTTGAATGTATATAGCCCATGTATTATACCTCCACCTTAATCTTTCACCATTTCCAATATATATTTGACTAATTTATTACATGGGGGTAGGGGGAGTGGGGAGGGGGTAGGGGGAGGGGGCAGGTCTGTAGGGCAGGGGGTTGGTCTGTAGGGGGGTTTTCAAGGTAGGGGGTGGGCGGAGGGGGAAGGGGGGCATGGGGTAGGGGGAGGTCTGCATGGGGGAGTGGAAAGGGGGGAGGGGGAGGTCTGAAGGGTGGGAGGTGTTCTTCAGGGGTGGTTTTCAGGGCAGGGGGATGTCTGCATGGCAGGGGGAGGGGGAGGGTGAAAGTGGGGTGCAAGGGGGTGGGAAAGTGTGGAAGGGGGTGCAAGGGGGGCAGTGAGGGGAGGGAAAACTAGAAGGGGGTGGGGCGGGTGGTTCGGGGGTTCTTCATGGTAGGGGGAGGGTGCAGGTGGGGTGTAAGGGGGCATGGGGTGCAAGGGGGTGGGGCAGAGGGTGCAAGGGGAGAAGTGGTGGGAGGGAAAATAGGTAGGGGTGGGCCTGGTGTCTCCTGCAAGTAGCTCCATGAAATGATCAACTTTAAATTTCCCTTCCACCCCCACTTCTGTTATATAAGATTTTTCATCCAATTTTATGTTTATTTTCTTGACCACCTTTCTCTCCTTAACTTAGGCCTGGAAGAAGGACGTGTTCCAATCACCCTCTTTAAGCCAAAGGTTCCTTGATTTTTTCCTCCAAGCTCTTTCCATTTCTAGGATTCATTCAACTAGAGTAGTTTGTTTTTTCACCAAATTTTCAAACATGTCATCATCCTAGCTATCATGAAGCCTCTCCTCCAGACTTTCTATGTCTTTGTTGATACCCTCCAGGCTATTTTACCTACTTGTTCTACCTTCCATATATCTTAGAATTTCTTTCTTTAAATTTTGTAGGCGATGTGTTAAAACCACCCAAGAAGATCCCAACTTATACAAGATGAAAAAAATACCTCCACCCACATCCAATTCCTTGAGTAGACAAATTGCATAATCCTTATTTCATCCTTCTTCAATTTCACTATGACCAGTGAGTGGTCTGAAAGATCCCTTATGATACTATTAATGGATGTCTGTGTGTATATTTCAATGCCTTAGAAGTTTAAAAAACACTAATCCAACCTACTCCATATTCTCTTACTTACTTTCATGATGTTTCACCATGTGAATTTTCTCCCTAAGAAACCAAAATCTAGAAGACACTTCACGTATATGAATCCTCTAAAATTCTCCATGTAAATGGTTGTATAAGCTGAACCGCCTTTATTTTCTGTCCAGGAGGGAGGGGGTTGTCCAGGAGGGAGGGGTTTCCAGGAGGTAGGGGTGTCTAGGAGGGGGTGTGGGGGGTCTGCAGGGGGGAGGGGTGTGGCGTGATATGGCGGTTTCAAAAAACTGGTTACCTCCCAACTACTTGAATCTAAAGGTCATTACAGTGTAATCAATCTCCATTGTGACTTGACCTATCAAACCTAAACTAATAAGGGGAATTTAATTTTTATATCCAACAACTCTGCGATGTGACCACAAGTTGGTGCAATCATCACTCCATGATGTGACCACGAGTCAGTGAAATCATCTCTCAGTGATGCAACTACATTTTTCATATAATAACTGATTTTTCATGTGGCGTGGAAAAATTGTGGTGTGATCAATGTCTACCCAAAAAAAATTTATTCCCTCATGATGCAACCTACTATCCCACAATAGAAAACAATAACTCAAAATTTCATTTGTCAAACCATTGCAACGTGATCTTCATGTCATGAAGGACTGACTCAAGGGGGGTCTGAAGGGGGGAGGGGGTGTGCAGGGGGGTCTATCCAGGGAGGGGTGGGTTTGTCCAGTGAGGGGGGGGGGGGGGGGCTATCCAGGGGGAGTAGAGGGGGCGTTGTAGGGGGGAAGAGAGGGGCTGAAGTGGGAGTGGGGGTCCAAGTGAAAATTGATTGGTTATTTTTCCTTCAAAAAATTGAGCACCACGAGTGTTGTACTCTTATGTATGGACATTTTATCTTTCACCTTTACCTATAAACCATGGATTGTTAGACCAAAAGAGTGGTCCTTTTACTTTTTCTTTTTTGATATTTGACACCACCTATCGATCATATACACCTTCGAAAACCAACATAATCATAGTGGGATTGACCATTTCACATAGGTATCCTCAATGAACACCACTAGATAATGTCTAAAATTAATTATAGAGACATAGGGGTTCATATTTTGGTATTAATCAAGGTGGAAAAATATGTGATATTAAATCCTATGGGGTGAATCCAATGCCCCCCTCTCGAAACTGAGAAAACGGGCGCATCAGTGGGGATATGGCAGGGGGATACTGGTGGGGAGGGGGGAGGGGGCAGGGGGAGGGGGCAGGGTGGTGTCCAGGGTTTGTCGAGGTGGGGAGGGGGCAGGGGGGTCTTCAGGGGAGGGGTTTCTGTAGAGCACAGGGGAGGGTTCAGGTGGGGGGGGGGGGGAGGGTCTGCAGGGTAGGGGGAGGGTGCACGGGGGTCTTCAAGGGAGGGGGTGTAGGGGGGTCTACAGGGGAGGGGGCAGGGGGTGTCCAAGGTTTGTCTGGTGTGGAGGGGGTAGGGGGTCTGTAGGAGAGGGGTTTATGTAGGTTAGGGGAGAGGGTGCAGGTGGGGTGTCTAGGAGGGGGTCTCTAGGGTAGGGGGAGGGTGCAGGTGGGGTGTCCCGGGGGGTGTACAAGGGCTGTCCAGGGGGGTGAGAGGGTGTAGGTGGGGGAAGGGGTGTATGTGGGGTGTCTAAGAGGGTGAAGGGGGGTCTATAGGGTAGGGGGAGGGTGCAGGTGGGGTGTCTAGGAGGGTTATCCAAGAGGGGGGGGGGTCTATAGGGGGTTCAAGTGCGGTGCAAGGGATGTCCAGGTGGGGTTGTCCAGGGGGGGTGCAGGTGTAGTGCAAGTGGGGGTGTCTAGGTGGGGCTGTCTAGGAGGGGGTGGGGTGGGTCCAGGAGGGGGAATGGGGGTCTACAGGGAAGGGGGTGAAAGTGTGGTGCAAGGGGGGGTGTCCAAGAGGGGGGTGGGGACTTGGTAGGGGGGATATTGGTGGGGGGGGGGGGGGGTTCAGGGGGGTCTGTAGGGTAGGGGTGTGGTGAAAGGGGGTGTCTAGGAGGGGGTGTTCAAGGGGGTTGTCCATGGGGCATGGGGGTGCAGGGGGTGTCCAAGGGGGTGCGAGGGGGTTGTCCATGGGGGGCATTGGGGTGTAGGGGGTGTTCAAGGGGGTGCAAGGGGGCTATCCTGGGGGGTGAAAGGGGCTGTCCAGGGGGGCATGGGGGTGCAGGTGGGTGTTCAAGGGGGGCATGGGGGTGTAGGGGGTGTTCCAGGGGGTGCAAGGGGGTTGTCATGGGGGTGAAAGGGGGTTTTCCAAGGGGGATTGGGGGCGTAGGTGTGTTCAAGTGGTGAAAGGGGCTATCTAGGGGGGTTCAGGGGGTTATCCAGGGGGCATGGGGGTGTTCAAGGGGGTGAAAGGGGCTGTTTTTTTATGAAATGGGATGGCCTTTAGCCACAGTTTTAAACTGTGGATAAAAATTTATGTGGATTAATGTTCTGCCAAGGTTTTAAATCATGGCTATAGGTTATTCCCTATAGCCACTCCAATACCATCCGCGATCCATGGAACCATGGCTATAACTCATAGCCACATTTTTTGGGCTTATAGCCACGGTTTGAAACCGTGGCTATAGCCTAAATTTCTAGTAGTTAATTTTCATATGCTTATAATTTATGAATATAATTTTTGGTGATATACATATGAATTATGAGATTTATTTATATATCTAAAGATAATAAATAAATCTAATTGATGCCTATATTAATTCCAAAAAAAATTAATTTAATTAGTATCAATTATGATTGTGTATTAGTGTATCACCCAAAGGTTAACACAAATACACATTTTATCTTAAATAATTTTTCTAAATCGATGTAATATTAGTATTTCAAAGAATTAATTTTAAGAAATTATTTATTACATTTATATTTCTGTAATCATTGCACTCACATGCATCAACTGTTCTGATCTTTAATGGATTAAATTTCTCTGATTGGAGTGAGAAAATCCAATTTAACCTTGGTGTATTTGATCATGATTTATCACCCTGGATATAGAAACCTTATAATTCAATTAATGATAGTGGAAATGATGATAGAGTATATTATACAACATGGGAAAGGTCAAACATGTTGAGTTTGATGTTCATACGAATGAGAATAGGAAGTAACATCAAGTCTGGTCTCCCTAAAACTGAAAGTGTTAAATAATTTATGAAATCTGTGGGAGAACGATATCAAACTATTGAAAAATATCTTTTTGGGACCTTAATGAGTACATTAACCACCATCAAGTTTGATGGTTCTCATACTATGCATGATAATGTCATTGAAAAGAAAAAAAATTTGGCAAGACTTAAATATTTGGGAATGTGAGTGGATGAAAGTTTCCTTATACAGTTTTTCCTAAATTCATTGGTGTCTGAGTATTGACCATTTAAAATGAATTATAATTCCATGAAGGATGTGGTGTGCATGAATTGCACAATATGCTAGTTAACGAGAAAACATGTTTAAAGAGTCAAAGAATCCACTCCTTCCATTATGCGCATCATCAATGAGGAAATAAGTACGGTATAAAGAAGTATGTAAAAAGAAAGCAACCATTGAAGGTTAATAAGTTCTTTAGAAAGAACCAAAAGAATACAAATAAAGATAAATTCTGTTTCTGTGGGAAATGCAGACATTTCCATAAGTATTTCCTAAAATGAAAGTCTTGGTTTGAAAATAAAGGTATGAAACATGATTATACATGTTATGAATCAATCTTAGCTGAAGTCCCACATAATACATGGTGGATTTATTTTGGTTGTATGAATCATGTTTTTAATATGATTCAAGGATTACTTTCAAACCCAATCACAATCCCAAATAAAAAAGTTCATCTTCATGGGGAATAATGTGAAGGTTCCAGTGGAAGTAGTTAAGACTTACCATTTGATCCTTGATAGTGGATATAGTATGGATCTATGTTTAACCTTTTATGTACCTTTTTACATCTAGGAATTTGATTTCATTATCAAAACATGATGTTGTAGGATACTCTTTTAATTTTGGGAAGGGATATTTAAGCTTGTTTAAGCATACATGAATGATTGTATCTGATTTATTGTATGATGGTTTATATAAATTGATTCTTGATAATATGTATACTGAAAAACTTATGACCTTACATCATAATTTTTGTACAATACATGGTTTAGTAAATGAAAAGTCTTATTATTTATGGTGCAAATGTTTAAGTCATATTTCTAAAGAAATATTAGATAGATTTATTAAGATTGAAATCCTTCCAAATTTTTATTTTACTGACCTAAACATTTCTGTGTATTTTATTAAAGGAAAACAAAAAAACACACAAATAAAAGATCCACAAGAAGTGCTCAACTCCTTGAGATTATACATACCGATATATGTGGACCTTTTGATATCAATAATTTTAGTAAAGAAAAAACATTATCACCATTATTGATGATTTTTCACATTATGGATATGTCTATTTTTTGCATGAGAAATCTCAAGAAATTAATGCCTTTGAAATTTATAAAAGTGATATTGGGAGACAATTAGACAGAAAGGTGAAATTCATAAGGTTTTATTGAGGTGGTTAATATTATATAAGATTTGATGAAAGTGGAAAAAACCCTGGTCCATTTGAAAAGTTTCTAGAAATACATGGCATATGTGCAATATACACTATACCAGGTACACCACAACAAAATGTTTTATCAGAAATGAATGATATAACATTAATGTATATGGTTAGGAGTATGTTATGTAATTATTCTCTACCCTTATCATTATGGATGTATTCTTTAAAAACTATCATGTATTTGTTGAATAGGGTTCCTAGTAGTGCAGTTCCAAAGACTCCTTTTGAACTTTGGACTAGTAGGAAACCTAGTTTGATACATCTTCATGTATGGGGTTGTTAGGAAGAAATAAGGGCATATAATCCACAACAAAGAAAACTTAATGCAAGACCAATTAATAGATATTTCATTGGTTATCCAGAGAAATTAAAGGGGTATAAATTTTTTTGTCTTAACCATAGTTTGGGAATTGTTGAAACTAGAAATGCTAGATTTATTAAGAGTGGAGAATCTAGTGGGAGTGAAGTTCCCTAAAATGTGGAAATTAAAGAATTTAGAATTCAAGTTATGTTTTCCTATACTCCAACTTCACATGTTGTTGTTCCTCAAATTATTGCACCACAAAATAATCATGTAGTATAACAATAGAATGTTTCCCAAATTCACAATGAAGAAATGGTTGAAGAACCATAAGAAATAGTGTTAAGAATACCCCAAAGGGGAAAGAAGGTCAGATATTTCTGATGACTATATGGTATATCTGCATGAAATAGGAAGTGATATTGGCATTGATGATGATATAGTGTCATATTCCAAATACATCAATTATGATAATTATGATAAATGGTTAGATTCCATGAAATTTGAGTTGAATTCCATGGAACAAAATAAATAATGGGACCTTATGGAATTTCCTAAAGGATGTGAGAGAGTTGGATGTAAATGGGTATTCAAAACCAAAAGTTAATCACATGGTAACCTTGACTACTACAATGCCAAACTTGTTTCTAAAAGATTCACTCAAAAGGATGGTATGGACTATAAGGAAACATTCACACCAGTTTTTAAGAAAGATTAATTCCGAATTATTATGGCATTGGTAGCTCAATATGATTTAGAGTTGCATCAAATGGATGTTAAAACATACTTTATAAATGGAAACTTAGAGGAAGGTGTATATATGGATCAACCAATAGGTTTTTCCATTGAAGGAGAAGAACACATGGTATGTACAATAAAGAAGTCAATATATGGACTTAAAAAAGATTCCCAACAAAGGAATATTAGGTTTAATGATACTATTGTATCTTTTGGATTTAAGGAAAACATCGTTGATCGGTGTATATACCTGAAGATCAATGGGTGTAAATTTATATTCTTGATTCTATATATTGACAACATATTTCTTGATGCAAATGATCTTGGTCTGTTATGTGAAACCAAGAAATTCCTCTCTAATAATTTTGAAATGAAAGACATTGGAGAAGCCAAGTATGTGATTAGAATAAAATATTCCTTAATAGAAATCAATTTTTATTGGGATTATCTCAAAAAGTCATACATTAATAAAATTTTAGAGAGTTTTAGGATGGAAAAATGTTCAGCATTTCCAGTTCCAATTTAGAATGGAGATAAATGTAATCTCAATGAACGACCTAAAAATGATTTGGAATGAAAACAAATGGAATGAATTCCTTATTCATTTGTTGTTGGAAGTTTTATGTATGATCAAACATGTATAAAGCTAGATATTAGCTTTGCAGTTGGTATGTTGGCAAGATAACAATGTAATCCTAGACTAAAACATTGGAAAGATGCAAAGAAAGTGTTGTGATATTTTCAACGAACAAAGGATTGCATGATTACATATAAAGATCCAATGATCTTGAGGTGATTGTATACTCTGATTCATATTTTTCTGACTATGATGATACTAGAAAGTCCACTTTTGGTTATGTGTATATTCTTACCGAAGAAGCAATGTCATAGGAAAGTATAAAGCAACTGGTTATAGGTAATTCTACTATAGAAGTTGAATTTATAGCATGTTTTGAAGGTACAATTCAGGGTATGTGGTTGAAGAACATTATTTCAGGACTTGGAATTGTTGACATTATTGACAAGCCCTTGAAAATTTATTGTGACTATGCCACAACATTATTATTTTACAAGAATGGTTGATATTCCAAAGGTTCTAAACACATAGAATTAAAGCACTTTGTAGTTAAGGAGGAAGTTCAAAAACGTAAGGTGCCAATTGAACATATTAGCACAAATCTTAAGATTATTGATCCTTTGAAAAAAGGGTTGTCACCCAAGTCATTTATTGGACATGTTGAAAGTGTGGGCATTGTCACTGAGTATGTTTCATTGTATGTATTGACTATTATGATTATTACAGTTGACACTTGGACTTATAAATGTTTTGATCATGTTGCATGTTTTTTCAATAAGTATACATGATTGAATTGAATAATGATAACATACATAGTATTTAATAAAGACATTATCGTTGGGACAATTTTATAAATATATATATATATATATATATAATTTTAATTATGAGAGGGGAAATGTCAATATTGCAGTACATGTAAGGGAGTATATATTAATAGAGAATATACAACCATCATGACTCATGTGGACATTATCCTTAATTATGCTGAATGTTGTATGCATGATAGAATAGATATAAATGTGCATAATGACCAATTTAATGTACTAAATATCATAAAGTAATAACACATGAGTTAAGTGGGATAATGTTGGAATAACTCACATCATATTTTGTTTAATATTATTATAATGGGGTAATGAGGGCTAAAGTTGTCAAATTAATGGAATTTGAAAGTTAATTAAATATCACCCCCATGAAAACTGTTTTATTCTTATTTAAAAGGTTATGTCCTTGCCAATTAAGTCTCAATTGCAATTTGGATATGTTCCATCAAAACCGTTGTGGAATACAAAGTATGCAAATGATAAAAATCTTCTTAAGTAGGAGAAAATAAAAAATATTTATTTTGAATTTTATTTGTCTTGATACGTGATAAATACAGATTTTAATGATCCTAAGTTTAATGAAAATAACTTACATTTTAGAGTTTATTTTAATGATGGTCATCCCTATATTCCATGTGTCCATCTTGACCATCTTGGGCGTACCTAAAACTCTTCAATGTTGCAAGTCCTCTTACAACGAAATTTGAACAAACAAAATGACTACTACGTACGTTGATTTCATTCCTACGTGACGCGTGTCCATCAATTTCGGACCTAATTTTTGCCCCCTTTGTACTCAAGTGCATGGAAAATATATTAAAGTTTAAATGAAAAATACGTCGTCATAATTTTTCATAATTATTTCCCGTAATAGATGCATCGATATAGTTGAAAATTAATCAAAAAGAGTTGTAGAAATGTATTATTGAATAGCGTGCGACAGTGGTGGTCAAAGGAGCCACTACAGGTGCACCCACTGACATGTCCAGGGTGGCCTCGCCACCAAGCCTCTCCAGAGGTCCCACAACGACCCCACCATCTTCGACACCATCCACCGCCGCCGCACGATCCACTGCTCTCCCTGCGAATCCTCATCGACTTGCGATCCAGACTGACCGCAGTGGACCAGGGCTCGGCCTCCACCAGCCACCATCTACCACCAGGATCCCCCGCCTGCTCCTTGGATTCCCCCCCTGATTCGGGAAGCCATGGATTCCCCTCCTCATCTCCTCCTCTTCTGGATCCCAGCTTCGCGCCTTCCCAGCCGAGTTACTTCCTCCTAGCGCCCCCTGTACATATCCACTTACCGTTTCACTATCCCGGTTCACAGTTGTTTATTGTGTTAGGACCGTAAATGATTGACCCATTGTGCACCAATAATCACGAGATAAAAATAAAGTGCAAAATGCGGAAAAATACGACACCAGATGTAACATGGAAAAACCCCCAAATGGAAGGGGTAAAAAACCACGGGCAAATAGAATGATCAATATGGGGTAAAAGTGGGTACACACTCCCTCACTATTATAAGGAGAAATCCCTCTTAAATATCTCTCTTGAATAAATTGGGAAACCGCCTCACTAAAATCGCTCAAAAAAACTGGAGAATTAATGAACCAAGGGATGTGATAATCGGATGCTGAAGGTGATGAGAGATATGGGAGGATGCTCCTTCCTTTTATAGGCTGCATCTCCCTCCTCCTGCTTCCTTCTCCCGCTGGAGGCTTGGTGGGGTTGGCCACCCACCACCTACCCAGCCCACCCCCTTTGGCGATGCAAGGGGGTGGCATCGTCCTACAAATGGGTGTCCGCCAACAAATCTCCCACTTGGAGATTTGATTGAGAACCAATCACATCTCCACACATCCTTTCTATCTGCCCAACCATGCTGCTCACGTATCTGCGAGGCCACTCGAGGATCTGCACCATCTGAACTTATTAGAGTTAATCGCCTTCGTCAGGAAATCTTCCAGATTTTCTTTAGTATGAATTTTCTGCATATCCACACTTCCTTCCTCCACCACATCTCAGACAAAGTGATATTTTACCCCAATGTGCTTCATCCTGGAATGAAAATATGGATTCCTTGCAATGTGCAAGGCACTCTGACTGTCACAAAACAATGTAATCTTCTCCTGTCTGTGCCCAAGATCCTTTAACAGCCTTCTCATCCAAATTTCCTCTTTGCAAGCCTGTATAGCTACCATATACTCTGCCTCCGTCGTGGATAAAGCCACAACTGACTGTAACTTCAAAATCCAGCTCACAGCTCCTCCTGCAAGAGTAAACACATAACCAGTAGTGGATTTCCTCCGGTCAATATCACCTGCAAAATCTTAATCAACATAGCCTATGACAGTAAAATCTGATCCTCCATAACATAATGCAGCATCTGAGGTCTCCTTGATGTATCTTAGGATCCTCTTCACTGTGCTCCAATGCTCCCGTCCTGGATTATCCATGTACTAACTAACTGCTCCCACTGCATGTGTAATGTCTGGTCTAGTACAAACCATAACGAACATTAGACTACCCACTGCCGATGCATACGGTACTCGATACATTTCCATCCTCTCTGCTTCACTGCTAGGACTCATCGTGGAGGATAACTTGAAATAAATGAAAGAGGGGTAGATATTGGCTTACAGTCTTGCATGTTGAAGCGTTTCAAGACTCTCTGTAAGTAACTCTTCTGTGATAGCCAAACCTTCCCATTATTTCTGTTTCGATAAATCTGCATCCCAAGAATCTTGTTTACTGGTCCCAAGTCCTTCATATCAAACTCCCTAGCCAATTGTGCCTTTGTCTCCTGGATCTGATCATTGTTGGGGCCTGCAACCAACATGTCATCCACATACAATAGAAGAATGATGAAATCATTACCATCCGAACCCTTGAAAAATGCACAAGGATCTGAATGAAGTCTGTCGTATCTAAGGCTCATGATATAGGAATCAAATCTCTTGTACCAACACCTCGGTGCCTTTTTGAGACCGTACAGAGATTTTTTCAACCTGAAAACCAAGTTCTCTTTACCTTCTTCTACAAAACCTTCTGGTTGGAGCATATAGATCTCTTCATCAAGACCACCATGGAGAAACACAGTCTTCACATCTAGATGCTCTAGATGTAAGCTGTATGTTGCACACATCGCCAGAAATATCCGAATAGTCGTCAGTCTAACAACATGAGAAAATATTTCATTGAAATTAATACCTTCCTTCTGAGCAAATCCTTTGACCACCAATCTTGAACGATTTCTTTCCACCTGGTCTTTTCCATCCCGCTTGATCTTAAAGACCCATTTGTTTCCAATAGCCTTCCTTCCATGAGGTAATGGAACAAGATCCCAAGTATTGTTCCTGTGCAGGGCTTCAAGTTCCTCTTGCATCGCCTCCATCCATGAGGATACATCTGGACTCTGGGTCGCCTCCACAAAAGAAGATGGCTCTCCATCCTCTGTCAATAAGCAATATGCAATATTGCTCTCAGTGACATAGTCTGAGTGCCATACTGGTGCTCTTTTCTCCCGAGTTGACCGTCGTGGTCCAGACTCAACCGGTACTTGATCATCATGATCTGGTAATGCCTCAGAGGAAACTGGTTCTTCGTTGGACTTGTCCTCTACTTCGACTGTTGTAGTTTCTGTATTCTTCTTCTCCATGTCTTGATCAGTTGTCATTTGCACCTTGTCTTCTGCAAAAATGACATCTCTTCTGATGATAAATTTGTGGGCAGTGGGATCCCACAAACGATACCCCATCACACCATCAGCGTACCCCAAGAAGATACATTTCCTGGATCTCGAATCCAACTTTGATCTTTCCTGGTCATTAAACATTGCATATACAGGACTTCCAAAAGTATGTAACTGAGAATAGTCAGCGGGTTTACCAGTCCACATATCCATCGGTGTCTTCAGCTCAATCGCCATTGAAGGAGATCGGTTGATCACATAACATGCGGTATTCGCTGCTCATGCCCAAAAAGTTTTGGCAATACCTGCAGTCTTCAACATCTCCCTTGTTCTATCCAACATGGTTCTGTTCATCCGCTCTGTCACTCTATTCTGCTGAGGAGTGTACGCCACCGTGAACTGTCTCTTGATCCCTTCCTATTGAAAAAACGTATCAAACTCCTCGCTTGTATATTCTCCACCATTGTCTATCCTTAGACACTTGATCTTCTTTCCAGAGTCAAGCTCCTTCCGTGCTTTGAATGTTTTGAAGACTTCAAAAACATCTGCCTTCCTCCTAATTGGGTACACCCAACATATCCTAGAATAATCATCAATGAATGATACAAAGTACCTTCCTCCTTCCAGGGATATAACCAGTGCTTTCCAAACACCGGAATGGATCAACTCCAAGATCTCCTGACTTCTTGCTGTTGAAGTCCCAAACTTTAACCTGTGTTGCTTGCTCAAAACACAATTCTCACAAAATGGTAAGGATACCTTTGTCATCCCAGGCAGAAACTTCTGATCCGCAAGAATTTTCAGGCCTCGTTTTGACATATGACCAAGCTTCCGATGCCATAATGTCGTCAACCCTTCCGTCGAGGTAGTTGATGCAACAACTATCTCCACCTCCTTGTACGTTTCACCCATAAGCACGTATAGGTTATTTGAGATCTTCTCCACCTTCATTACCACAAGCGCACCCTTCACGATTCTCATCACTCCATTCTCGGTGCGATTCTTGAATCCAATGTCATCAAATTGTCCCAAAGACAATATGTTCTTCTTCAGGCCCTTCACATGACGTACTCCTTGGACGGTTCGTACTATGCCATCATGCATCTTCAGTTTGATGGTACCGACTCCAACGATCTTCAGAGTGTGATCGTTCCCCATGTACACAAGTCCTTCCGGGATGGTTTCATATTGGTCAAACCATTCCCATCAAGACGTCATGTGCCATTTTTCTCCTGAGTCGATAATCCAGGCATCGTCGAGATGCTGCCTGCTCCATCATTTTTCCTCTCTCCATTGACAGAGCTTCTGCTTGGTGCGAAGTTGTCTGTCTGTCCTCCTTGTTCTTGCGCCGAATTTCTTCTTCTAGAACTGTAGCTGTAACATCATTAAAGAGCAGCATATCCATCAGAATATTATTGGTGAGGTTGATGATGAGTTGGTCATACGAATCTGGAAAACTCTGGCGTAGAATCTTCGCACGTTTAGTATCCACAATTTTATAGCCCAATGTTGTGAGTTGAGCGAACATAGTATTGAGGTTGTTGATGTGTTCAGCCACCGAAGATGACTCTGCCATCCGAAGAGTGTACAATTTTCTCTTCAAGAAAATTTTGTTTTGTAGTGACTTGGCCTCGTATAGCTTCGTCAGAGTATCCCATATTTCTTTCGCTGTCTTTTTCTCCGCAATGCTCGATAGGACCCCGTCTGCCAAAGCCAAATGGATGTTGGCAATAGAATTTCTGTCCATATCATTCCATTTCTCCTCCGTCACACCCACCGGCTTTTTTCCAATTGCCAGTAGGCAATTATCCTTTTGCAGTATTGCCTGTATCTTCATTTTCCACAACGAAAAATTATTCCCGTTGAATTTTTCGATTTCGAATTTCGTCGCCATCTGGACACACTGTCGGTCCAGAACCTCCTCTGTTTCACAACGGTGTATTTAATAATCTCAATAATTTTTTTTTCTGATGTGAAAGATCAACCGGAGTCGCAATCACAGAGCATACTAAAATTTTACGAGAATTATTAATACCCGAAAACGTGAACAACACCGGGCCAGAACCTTGCCTCTGATACCACTTGTTAGGACCGTAAATTATTGGCCCACGGTGCAGCAATAATCACGAGATAAAAATAAAGTGAAAAATGCGGAAAAATAGGACACCAGATGTAACGTGGAAAAACCCCCAAATGGAAGGAGTAAAAAACCACGGGCAAATAGAAGGATCACTATGGGGTAAAATTGGGTACACACTCCGTCACTATTACAAGGAGAAATCCCTCGTAAATATCTCTCTTGAATAAATGGGGAAACTGCCTCACTAAAACCGCTCAAAAAAAAACTGGAGAATTAATGAACCGAGGGATGTGATAATCGGATGCTGAAGGTGATGAGAGATATGAGAGGAGGCTCCTGCCTTTTATAGGCTGCATCTCCCCCCTTCTGCTTCCTTCTCCCGCTGGAGGTTTGGTGGGGTTGGCCACCCACCACCTACCCAGCCCACCCCCTTTGACGATGTAAGGGGGCAGCACCATCCTGCAAATGGATGTCCGCCAACATTTTTTACTTTCAGTTAGTCGACCCCCCCCCCCCCCCACCATAGTCTTGATGGGTGTCAGTCCCTGGTCTCATCCCCATTTCATAGATCCCCTTAGGTGTTTTCTTGAAAAAAAAAATTCTAAGAGATTTTAACATTTAAAAAAATCAAAAAAAAAGGGATAGGTTTTACGATATGTTAAAAAATGGGCCCTAAGAGGGGTTCACACATCTTTTTTTGGCTAAGAAGTGTAAATAGGTTCACGCTTCCTAGACGTGACGAAAGAGGCATGAACCCTGCTCATGACTCTTTATATATATACATATATATGTATGTGTGTGTATGTATGCATGTATGTATGTACGTATGTATGTATGTATGTATGTATGTATGTATTATTAATAACTAGTATCCAACCTGTGAATTTACATGACATAATTATTTACAAATTCACATACACACACTCATAATTTGGAGTTACTAAAAACTTTAAACAAATGCAATATAGAAAGAGAAAGAAACGTAAGAGTAAATAATAATTGATATTGGTCGGATGTTGATAATCGGACACATAGGTGGCAGATATATGGAGACACATGTTTTTAAAGACACGCTCTATAGTATAGATAATGGATTTACTGCAAGTGAGTTGAGCCTTAATTACTTCATCTCATTTGCAAAATTAGTACTAGCAACAAATGTCATCATAGGAAACAAATCAGAAGGTTATAAATTTCAATTAGAAATAATATAAGAAATGAGAAAGAATGAAAGAGCTATTGAATAAATGATACTGAAAAAATTGAAATATTTTTCATTCTTTTTTGAATTAAATACATCAATCAAATGATATTGACAAATAGAAATAGTGGAATAATTTTGTTGAAGACTTTTTAGTTAACGGTGAATGCAATAAATTGGAACTGAAAATTGCATGGGATGTAAAAGAAAATGATGGATTTTTTGTACATTTATAGAGTGAAAGCATTTTGGAACATATTGTAATTAAAATAATTTGAAGGAACTGTTAATGAATATGGAAAATTGAAATTATGTAAAGGATAATCATCATAAAAAAATATAAAATTAAACTATGAGAATGATGCATCTATATCAGTTTATTACATTATAAATTAAACAACTAAAAATGTTCGAATGATACTGAAAGGAGGGGGATTTAGAAATTGTTTAGGTATATCATTTCATTACTATATATTTAATGTGTAAAAACAATGTTTTACAGAAAATAAGATAGTCATATATGGTGCAAATGAATATCAGAACCGTTTTTAGTAATTATTTTTCCAAATTTAAAAGATTCAATGATTTTTTTCAAAGAACGCAACCAAACAATAGAGGTTTATCAGCGCTAAAAAATTCCTTTATCAGTGCTAAAAAATAAATGATAATCGAAGCGTTTTTAAAAGGGTGTCCCTCTTATCAGTGCTAAAAAATGTTGATAAATACCCCTTTTATCAACGCTAAGAAGCACTAATAAAAGTTAAAAAAGAATTAATTTTTTTTACAAATCAAAGGGTTTCAACAACGCTTGACCCCACTTCAACAACGTTATGAAGCACCCCATCTGCACACCCTAGCCACCCCTGCACGCCCCAGCCACCCCCAACCCTTTAACAACGCTAGCACCACCCATCACCAACTGGCACGCGTGCCCCGAACTCTCCCTGGATTCGTACTCAAGACATCTCCTCTACGCGTCTGGACCCTTTACGGATCATCCATGTTACTTTTCTCTCCATTTAATGATATATCTATTTATATATATATAGTTATATTTATTCATGTATTAATATATATTTATATTAGCACATAAATATTTATATTAATATATATATAGCTATATTAATATATATATACATTTATTCATATATTAATATATATATATTAATATATACATATATACATATATAGTTATATTTATATATTTATATATTTATTCGTATATTAATATATATTTATAGGATCCATTTTAAATACATTTATAGAATATGTTTTTTGTGTGTGTTAATAAATAGATAAATACATATATATATATATACACAACATACATACATATATATATACATATATATATATATATATTATGTATATTTGTAAGTATAATTATACATATTTATATATATTTACAAATATTATATATTAATATGTATATAAATATGTTAGAATATATAGATAATATATATCAATTTATTAGTATAGACACACACAAATACACACACACATATTATATAGGTATATAAATATACATATATTTGTATTTTAAATAAAATGGATATTACTTTTTGTTTAGATAAGACTTATATATTGAGAAATATATTTTATATGTAAATATGTTTAATTATTTATTTATAAAATTAAATTTTTATGTTTGAATATATAAAACAATATGTATATATTGTTATATATTTAATTATAAATAACAGTACATTGTGAAAAATTATAAAATTTCGAAGCCATAACACAAATATGAATGTAATCCATTGGGATAAATTCATTCCCCAATAAAAAAGGGAAAAAATACCCCATTAAACGAGGTTGAAATTCTATCAAATATTAAAAAAATTGGGTATCCCGACTAAAAACTCAGTTTTGGAGGCAATCTGGGCCTTTTTTTGCCACGAAAAATGTGAAAAAATGTTCTCTTTTTTCAAATTGTTATTAAATTATTATTACTCGATAATAATTAGAAAAATATTAATTGATAATATTTTTTAAATATTTTATAAGTTATTTTCACTAAATATCTTATATATTTAGTGTAAATGTCTATTTATACTTATCTAAAACATATTTTAAAAATATATATTATATTTATATCAATATAAATATATTTACATATTTATATATCAATATATTATTTTTAATTATTTTTTTGAAATATACCTTTTATCAGTGCTAGTAAAAAAAGTGATGATAAAGGCTCTCCTTTATCGGTGGTGCTAAAAAAATGCTGATAATGGAGGTCCCTTTAACAATGCTAAAAAAACACTAATAAAGGGGTAATTTTAACAACACTTTTTTTAGCACTATTAAAGGGCAGTGCTTCGAAAAACCGTTTTTGTGGTAGTGGAAATAAAGAAACTACTAAAGAAATGTTATTGGATAAATATAAATATTTTCTTTCTTTATCGAATTAAATACACCAATCAAATGACATTGAAAATAAAAACGGTTGTATAATTTTGTAGGAGACTATTTATTGATTTATTGGTGAATGAAATAAATTGAAACTAAAAATTACATGAGATGTAAAAAGAAAATGATTGATTTTACGTACATTTCATTAAATAAATTGCAATGAATGCAATATAGTGGTAAATAAATTAAATTGAACGCACTATGTTCCTATACATTTCAGTGAGACACAATACTCTATAGGAAATAATGAATGAAGTACTATATTCTAGTACATTTTAGAGAGATATAATGCATGCAGTGAGATATAATTCATGCAATGAGATAAAATTTAAGAAAAACTACAGACTGAGATTTAAAATACGTGAGGCAAAACTATAAAAATCATTGAAAAATATACAAATAAAATATAACAAATGTACCGTAAACTTATTTTTCCTTTTAATTTAATGTATTAAAAAATCCAACTCAATATAATATGAGAAATTGAACACACTATACATTTAGAAACAATATTTAAAGAGGAAGAATACAACACAAAGAGAATCAATAATCAAACAAATAAGAATATAATGAAAATTAAAAAAAATTATAGACATTGAATGTTATGTTTGAACAAATACATAAAATAACTTGGTTTACGGTTGAAAAATCTCCAACGTATAGTCCCACAATGTTGTGCATGATCATATAATCCATCAAACTGTTTCAAAAATTGTTACATGATCACACAATCCATTGTACTGTCGTAGTTCCCTTCTTACAGTCACAACTTGTGGAACGAATTTGCCCATGGTTTCATATCCCTCCTCATAGTCACACATCATGGTAGCACTCTGTTCAAGGTAGAATGCCTTTTCATTTTTTAGTTTCAGCACACAACAAACCCTCTAAGGGTGAAAGGTAAAAGATGATTGTGTTGCCCAATCAGATAGCACAGATAAATTTAATCAGATGGAATAACTTCTTTACATATCATTTAATGGAGGGTGAATAATTCATACTACACTATTATCCCACATATATGTATTTTACAAGATAAAAATTCTTCAAAAACCATATAAAATCATTAGAGTCCTAATTGTGAGTATCCAGGTCCACTAAAGGCATCCTCTGCCTCAGCTGGCATGCATCCTCGCATAGTGGCTCTTAGTGGCTTCTATAAACATCCCTTGTGTGGTCCATCCTGCCTATAAAATTGATTTGTCTCCCGGTTTCCTTGGTCTAGCAACATTGGAAGGCTATCTCATGGTGTGATTTACTCTTATAAGTGCGGTGGATCTGGCCCACTAGGTTTCATGGTGCTGGTCATGGTTTTTATCAAACTCTTATAAACATAGTTAGATAAAATATACTTGTATGTAAATTCCTCTTCGTGCAATATTATTAAATAGAAGTTTTTTTATTCTTTATCCATTTTTTAAGAAATTTTTTAGTCTATTAAATAGCATGGATGGAACTTCTCAAATCATGAAAAACTTCTACCGAGATACCACTTCAAAATTATATATATTCTTAATCAATGTAATGTAGTTATGGTATATTCTTTTTCAATCATAATTATGGGAAAACATATAATCTTCCAACCATCTCTACACATCATATTTACATTTCATTGAAAAAAAATAAAACTTACACAATGTGGTTCAGAAGATGATATATAAAGATGTGTAAATAGAGTTTATTGGGAACTAATCTGGTTTTAAAAAGAGAAATCATGCAATTAATCATGACATGCATGGTAAACCCATATGGTCATGTAAACCATGTTTCTAACCATATGTAAATACCTTAAACAATTTCAATAATGAATCTTTAAAATACTAGGTTTTCCTAATATTATTATTATGAATGAACATGCTTCCAGAAAAATTTATTCCTTGCATAATTAACTCACACTGTCTAAGAATCCATATGCCTATTTGGTTACCCATCCCTACTCCTCAAGAATCATAAAATTATATTTGGAATAAGAATAACTAAAAAAGGACTATATTATTCTAGAACATTAAAAACTCACTACAAACATAGTTCCACAATACGCTAACCTTTAGTGTAAGCTAATCTCCTAATTTTGTTATATATAGAAAAATTAGCATTATAAGAAATAACTTTCAACATAATTCAAGGAAAAGAAATATTTTTATAAGTATGTTTCTATTAATAAATAGGGGAAATTATAATAACAATATCACCACTTCTCATAAGATCACTAAGTTTTCTATGATCGGTGCAACTTAAATGCAGTAAATTGGAAAGAAACTTATAATTGGATAAAACCACAACTATATAAGAGAATAGAAAATAAAGAGAAGGAATGTGGAGATAGATAATATAAGTTCTTAAGACAACATCATAGAAAATCACTAACCTATATCCTAAAGGAATCTATAGAGTCTAACATGAGGACAATGAAGAACAAAAAAATTTCTTCCTCATCTCAAGAAAAGTTCATAGTTGGATGATATAGGTCCTGTAAGGGTTGTATTATTACACATATGGGGGGGGGGGATGAGTTAGGTACCATGGAAAAAATGTGATTGGGGATCAACAAAATTTTATTTTCTATTTCCCAATTAAAATAAAAACAAGACCATAGCAATATCATTTTAAACCTAGAAATTTATGTTGGTAATCATTGTTATTCTTCATTTATGAATACCAAAATTTCATTAAAAAATATGCAATTAGCTTCATCTTAAAAAATTAAAAAAATGAAAAGGGGGGTTTAATAACAAAATAGTGTGAGAGATTCATATATGATTCAAAGGTAATAATCCAATGTTAAAACAAAACAATTTTTTTGTGTATAAATTTTCCTCAAAATATCTAATTAAATGAATTCAAATTTATCATTCTAAAATGTGGAAGGTGTATCAAGCCAGGGTTCTTGATTGACATTACAAAAAATAGTTCAACTACATTAAAAAATAATAGAGAGAAAATCTAAATCAACAACCTTCAATGCTTTCATTTAAATTAGAGTGGGATGGCGGGAGAACCAAATGTGAGGATGGAAACACCTCTGCATGGCTACTCTCTTTGTTTGACATGGCTACTATGCCCTCTAATCTCAATGGGGAGGAATGGAAGATGATGGTTGAGGATAGAAACAACTCTATAGATTTCTTTAGCATTGATTTTTTGGGTTCTCATAATACTTCCAAGGATTAGACTTTTGTGTGTAGGCTTTGAAAAAGGTTATGGATGTATGGGATCAACATGTAATTCCCCTAGATTTCCTACTTTTATATCCATATAAAAATAAAACTGAGGTATGAAAATAAATTCATTTTTTATTTTTTGATCCATTGGTTTAGAAGGAGAATGATAAACAAAGAATGGTATAAAATAGACAGTCTACACACAAACCTAGAACACCCCTTATATATATCCATGTATCTCATTTTTTTAAAGGGATTTGAGTCAAGGATATTTTATTGGGAATGAAAAATTACCTAGTGAGTTTACAGTCACATCCTTTGAAGCTTCAAAAATCTTTAACCTGTGGATTCTACCAGAGGATACATGTCCACCAACTCTTTATTACTTAATCAAATCAATTCATTTGATGATATTTCTAATTATTAAATCAAATATTTTGAGAGTGTGACTACTGCCATCATGATGTATTTGAAGAATCAATATAATTTTTAGTGAGGATAAAACAAATTGATTGATTGAAATTTGTTGTGGGGAAATAATGGTTGTTTCATTGTGAAAATATAAATATTTATTAGAATAATTACTATTGATAATACCTTATCAGAGTTCTTGTAATGGCTCGGACCTCTCCAGTCCATTAATTTGTGAAAATGTGGTGTTGGAGGTGTTCTGGGAGGTTAAGGTGACTTATCCCCCACACTTTGCCAAATTTCCAGTTCTGTGAACAATGTTTCCAGTTTTATGAACAGTATCGGTAGGTGAACAGTGTTTCTATTGATGAGGTTCAGTGAACAGTGTTTCTATCGGTAGGCTTGAACAGTGTTTCTAGAATAGTAACCATCTAACGGTGACCTTCTATCGGTAGGCTTGAACAGTGTTTCCAGAACGATAACCTTCTAATGGTGGACTTCTATCGGTAGGCTTGAACAGTGTTTCTATAACGGTAACCTTCTAACGGTGACCTTTTATCGGTAGGCTTGAATAGTGTTTCCAGAATGGTAACCTTCTAACGGTGACCTTCTATCGGTAGGCTTGAACAGTGTTTCCAGAACGGTAACCTTCTAACGGTGACCTTCTATCAGTAGGATTGAACAGTGTTTCCAGAACGGTGAGGTCTAATGGTGACCTTTTCTTTCCTTTGCCAAATTTTGAGTATGTGAACAGTGTTTCCAGCTTCCTACAGTTTTTCCCCATTTGACGTTTCCTTTGACGTAAAATACATTTAAGCCTTGTTTTAAGGACTCTTAAAGCCGATTCAAATGTCATAAATCCTATATTAATTATTCCTAAGGTCGGGATGTATTTACTTGGTCAAACCGCATGGGTTAATGTGATCCGTTTTTAATGGAGAATTAACCAGATCTTAAACCGTCGCCCCATTAAATCTTCAAAAAGGGATGAGATATCATTCTCCCTTGTTATTTCCCTTTGTTCTCAGCTAAGAGATGCTAGAACCTTTCAATCATTCCCGTAGGAGTTTCACAATCAATCTTTACTCCTAGGATTGGTTCTGCTCTGTTTTGGATGCAACCGAACTGTGTCGGTCAATCTTCCCAATAAGGTATGTTTTATCGTCATTCCTTTGGGGATCGTCTTCTCTTGTTTTCCCTTCCATATTATACCATGTAATTTCCAAGATTCTAATGGGTTTTTCTTGGGGTTGGTTGGTACTGTCGTACCGTGGCATCCTCTGGTGGATGCAGTTGTCATGAGAGGAGGATTGTGACCCGTTGTGTGGATAAAGGACGTCAAGAACTCTTCGATGTAGGGGATTCATGGTTTCTCTAATTGTATATGTGCAATCGTAGAATTAGCACGATTTAGTCATTTGGATCACAATGAAATTGACCTAATTAAATACATGAACCGGATTAAAAGAATTGGTTGATCGTACGTTGTTGCTTTATACCGTGATAACGGTTTGCCTCATGTTTTGCTAGATAGAGTGATATCTATGATTTATTTGATTTGTTGTTCGTTCATGATGGAAATTGATAATGAACGTAAAGCCGAAATTAATTGTTAAGTAATTGGATAAAGATAAAGAGGCATGTAAATGAATCTGGTTATTTCTGTTGTTGTAGTTGTTCTAATTTGAGGTTAATCAAATCAGGGAAGTAAGAATGGTTATTTAATTTTGATAGCTTACTGATTAGGTATCCCGTAATTAGAACCTACGAATAAAAAATCTGTTAATTCAATATGGATTAAAGAACAGATTTTGTGAGAAATTCTAAAAGGGTTCTGAGTTACCCTCTTGTTTGTTAAAGGGTCAAGAGCCATGGTTGTGATTGTTGTTTTCCTGCTGCTTGTGGTGTAATGTGACCCTGGGGGGTGTTGTGATATGTGGAGGCATGGAGGCCTCGTGGTTGTTTCAGAGGATGACGCCTAGAGTGGCGAGATGCATTAGTTTATGCATGTGGGTGTCGGGGAGGACACCAGGGGTGATGGAATGGGATGGATGTGGTTGCTGGATGCTTGTGGTTTCTTTGAATTTTTATCTGTTTTTCTTTTCCCCACATCTCAAGGCAGCTGGTCTTGCTTACCCTTCTTCCGAAGGAAGCGAAGACGCGCGGTGTATGCCACGTTCTTTCTGTGTTTAGCCTCTCGAGGGAGAATGGGTCTATGCTCTTTCTATAGGCGGAAAAGACTCGACGGGTAGTATATCTACTCACCGTGTTGATCCTCCTTTGTGTTTAGTAGCATAGGATGCCTTTCTAGAATGCCTGGGAATATGGGAAGGTAATTCTATAATGAATGTTTAATTAAATGGTGACAATCCACGGGGATGGAGATGCTGGAATTTAAAGGTGTTGTGGATCTTAAAAGGAGCAGTTGATTTTGAATGTGATGCCAATTCAGTTTAATGTGGAATTGTTCATGGTTAATTAATGTTTAAATAATTAATTAACACATATTAGAACTGATAAAATGAGAATAGAGTAATCTAATAAAACTCTTCAAATGGTTGTGTTCTTATAGGATGCCTAGTCTTAAAAGTAGCAGCCTGGAGTCTGAGAGATGTTATCTACAGTTGTATCTAAGACTAGGTAATTCCCATAGTGTGGATGTGAGTTATATATATATTCTGTACTTTTTGTGTTTCTAAACACTACTCCACCTTCTCGGTAAGGTCAACTGACACCCCGGGGATTCTAAGCCCTAGGGGGGTGTTTTCCCCAACATTCTGATGGGATGTTGAATGACTGACTACCCCCTTTGGCCCTACTCTATTCTCTTGGTAGATACATGTGACAATAGGCACAACAATTAGTTTCCCCATATATGTGTGTAGAGGGATGTAGTGTATTGTGGTTATTTAACACACATATATTCTTGATATAGTATCTTATGGACTACTATAGGTGTAACGTGTATAGGCTATGATGGCTTGAGGATCCCTACTCAGTGTATGGGCTATAATGGCTTGAGGTTTAATACCTGATGTATGATACATGTTATGCGAGATGTGGTGGCTCCCAGAACATACCTGGTTACTTTTGGTTGGGAGGATGGTGTGGAGTTTAGCCCAGGTGTCTGCGGGCAAGCCTTTGTGGTGCACGAGGTGCAAATTGTGGAGCTTAGCCCAGGTGTCTACGGGCAAGCCTTTGGAGAGAAATGCACAGGACATATGTCGTTGGGGAAAAGTGGCAAACCAGTGGGGAAGTAGTAGCGGGGTACCCTTGATATTCTTTACTATATGATATATTCTTGTATATGTTACTTGGTGAGAGTAGACATGGTGAGGTGGGGAACTTAGTATACCTGTTTAGGTGACGAGTCAGTTTCACTTGTTGTTCACTGGGCTTTAGCATGCTTTCTTTACTTTTGCACGAGAGGCTTGGGGAGGATCCTACTGAGTATACTCACCCTATGTATATATAAACTGTTTTTCAGGTCACTTGAAGCAGGTTGGAGATCAATCTGGTTACTACTAGCTTGTGGTTAGAGGAGGAGCTATTCGGGCTTGTGGCCGCTGCCGTTTTACTTTCTTTTGGGTACTTTTAGTTTCCCCTTTCAGTTGTAGTACTTTTTCATGACATTTCATATATGTGCTTGGGTTTATTTTATATTTAAGTTCTGAGTTGGAGTTGATTGGAGTCTATTCTATCTCTCTCTTCTGCATGTGTTCTCTTAGAGGGTAATGCCTCCCATTTGTGTGTTATTATACCCTCGGTGCTAGTCGCCAACCCGGGGCCTACTGGATGTGGGACTCGGGGGTCATTATCTTACTTATCACATTGTCGGCCCAGGAGGGGTACACTTTGTGGGGAGGGGGTCGTGACAGAGTGGTATCAGAGGTCTGGTTGAGGGATAGGATGGAGTTTGGAGCTAGGAATAGGTGAGGATGCATGGGATGGTAGGGAAACAATGTCATTCATGTTTAGAAAGTGGGGTAAACACTAGAGACTGGCAGAGAAATAGGCGTTTAGGGTCCCCTATGATCTGTTGTATGGACCTTTAAGTTTACGATGGCTACTAAACAAAGTGATACTGGTTGCAGGGTAGAGACCTAGGAAAGGATCATACATCATTCTTCTTTGCGCCTGTGTTTGAATGGGTAGACCTTGGGATAGGTTAACCTTAAATTAATAAAAGAAAACAATTAATTTATTAATGTTGAGTCTTCTATATTCTAGGCTTAGGAGCTCTAACAGTTTTAATTTTACAGGTATGGCTCCAGGTCGACGTCCTCGTCAGGTTTGCACAGAAGATGTCCAGCAGGCTGTTCCAGCAGATCGCCACCAGGTAGAGTTTGACGATGATGACACTTGGAGGAAGACACTCCGAGAGTTTCAGCGCCAGAGTCTACAGAAGTACGAGGGATCCATTTCAGATGCAGTCACAGAAAACTGGTTGGAGGAGGTCGAGATAGGCTTCAGTTCGATTCATGCTCGGAAGGAACATTGTGTGTCCTTGGTTGTGACGATGTTGCGTGGAGCAGCGAGGTAGTGGTGGTTCTTGTTCCTTAGGGATTGTGAGGAGTCAGCGATCTCATGGGAGGAGTTTCAAGACAGGTTTAGAGTCAAGTTTCTTTCTTCGACTGCGAAGGCGTCCAGTCGCCAGGAGCTTCTTACCCTTCGATAGGGGAGCTCCAGTGTTCAAGATTTTGGAATCTGTTTCAGGAACCTTCTACGATATGCTTCAGACCTGTTACCAGATGAGGAGGCCAGGGCGAGGCATTTCGAGGAGGCTTTGCATCCAGATATCCAGTGGCAGGTCACCCCATTTATGTTAAAGACATATCTTGAGGTGCTGGCAAGGGAAGAGGTTGTTGAGAGGACTTTGGCTAGGATCAGATCGTCACGAGAGGGTAATCATCATGATTCCTCATGAAGCAAAGCTATGGTTCGGGGATCCCAGTTTTCAGGGCAGAAGAGTTTCCGTTTACCTGGGGGTAGGTCCTAGACCTTCCCATATCGTTTCTCAGGAGGAAGCAACTCTTAGGCCTATGCCAAGAGATCAAGTGCTTGTTTTTCTTGTGGTGGTTGTGGTCATCAGCAGCGGGAGTGCCCGACTTTTCAGAGCAGTCATCATGCACCGGGCACTCCGCTCTAGGTTCCTCCATTGAGGCAGTTCCATCCAAGGCAGCAGCAGCAGGTTTCACTGACTTTAGATCACCAGAGGGTAGATGGAGTAGGTAGAGGACAGCCCCATGACGCTCCCCGTCCTCAGAGAGAAGAGCACAGCCGTGGTGGTGGTCATCATCAGGGTCAGAGAGGCCATGGAGGAGGTCGTGGTCAGCTTCATGCTCTAGCGTTGCCAGCCCCAGGTGAGCCAGATGTCGTTCGAGGTACCCTTTTCTTGTTTTATACCTTGGTGTATTCCTTGTTTGATTCAGGATCAACACACTCCTTCATATCACCTACCCATGTCCATGCTTTGGGACTTGAGGTAGAGAGGCTTCCAGTGCCCTTGGAATTGACTATGCCAGTTGGAGGTTGAGATGACTTGTTTGAAGTATGTAGAGACTGTGAGCTAGTGTTGGGGCAACACCTCTCTTGGGGAGATTTCCTATGTTTACACATACAACCATATGATGTTATACTCGGCATGGATTGGTTGTATTCAGTGTAGGCTATTGTGGATTTCTATAGGAAGAAGTTCATTTTCTTTGATGAAAATGGAGAGAAAGTGGTGTTTGTTGGTGAGAGAGATCCTCGGATAGGTCATAGATGAGTTCCATCCTTATCATCCATGATGGATGAGATGATGCTGGGTTATTCAGAGGTTCAGCAGTTGGCATTTCCTAGGTTCGTAGAGGAGTACCCTGACATCTTCCCAAAAGAGGTTGTAGCCTTACCCCCTCGACGAGAGATTGAGTTTGGGATCGAGCTATAGCCAGGAGCATATCCTATCTCTATGTCTATGTATAGAATGGACCCTTCTGAGTTACGAGAGCAACTTATTCAGTTTGATGGTCTGTTGTAGTGCAGTTTTGTTTGGCCAAGTGTGTCACCGTGGGGTGCACCAGTTTTTTTTGTGAAAAAGGCTGACGGTAGTTTGCGGTTGTACGTCGATTATCGTCAATTAAACAAAGTGACAATAAAGAACCGCTATCATCTCCCATGTATTGATGACTTATTCGATCAACTGAAGGGTGCAAGTTGGTTCTCAAAGATCAACTTGTGGTCAGGATATCATCAGATGCGTGTAAAGGATGAGGATATCCCGAAGACTGCTTTTCGTTGTCGTCATGGGCATTATGAGTTTGTTGTAATTCCATTCGGTGTGACGAATTCTCCAGCTATTTTCATGGGGTTGATGAATGTTGTGTTCCGTGAATTCCTAGACAAGTTTGTTGTGGTTTTCATCGATGACATCCTTGTGTACTCCACATCTGAAGAAGAGCATGCAGAGCATCTACGAGCCGTTTTGGGAATTCTTCGCCAACATCAGTTGTTTGGGAAGTTGTCAAAGTGTGAGTTTTGGGCTTGAGAAGTTTGTTTCTTGGGGCATGTTGTGTCCCAATAGGGAGTATCTATGGATCCATCGAAGATAGAAGTAGTGGTGTCTTGGGCAGCCCCCAAGACCGTGTCAGAGGTGCGAAGTTTCCTTGGTCTCGCTGGCTATTATAGGAGGTGTGTAGCCAATTTCTCCCGAGTTGCGACTCCTCTGACAGATTTGACCAGGAAGGATCAAGCATTCATATGGATTGATCAGTGTCAGGCATCTTTTGTGTATCTAAAGAAGAATTTGTTAAGTGCTCCAGTCCTTTGTCTTCCAGTGGAGGGAGTCCAGTTTGATGTTTTCTGTGATGCTTCACATCTGGGGCTAGGTTGTGTTCTCATGTAGTAGAGGTCAGTTGCTTCTTATGGGTCTAGGTAGTTGCGTCCCCATGAATGCAAATATGCCACCCATGATCTTGAGTTGGAAGCCGTGGTGTTTGCTCTGAAGTTGTGGAGACATTACCTCATTGGTGAGCACTTTGTGGTTTTCACCGATCATAAGAGTTTGAGGTATGTTTTCTCCCAACATGACTTGAACTTGTGACAACATCAGTGGATGGAGTTATTGCAGGAATACTACTTTAAAATATTGTATACACCTGGAAAAGGGAATGTTGTAGCTGATGCACTGAGTCGAAAGTCACGTAATGATGTCGTGCGTGAATCTGGTGATTCCTGGAGAGTAATAGAGGAACTGTCAGCTTTTCACCTTGATATGGGAGAAGTTGGGGGTAGAGGTTGTCTTTTCCCGATGACGGTGCAGTCATCCCTGATGCAGAAGGTGGAAGAGTCTCAGTTGGGTGATCTAGAGGTGGAAGTTTGGAGAGACAGAGTTGTTTGTGGTGAGGCCCCTGATGGTTGGTCGGAGGATGAACAACATCGAGTGTTGTATCATGGCAGGCTTTTTTCCCCCTTGGCGATGCGTGAGACGGTTCTCCGAGAGTTCCATATTTCACCCTTGGCAGTACATCCTGGTGTGACGAAGATGTACCGATCCTTGAGGAGTCAGTTTTGGTGGCCTAGGCTGAGGCGTGCAGTTGCAGAGTGTGTGTCTCGATGTTTAGTCTGCCAGAAAGTGAAGGCCGAACACCGTGTTCCTGGTGGTATTCTCCAGCAATTAGAGATTCCTCAGTGGAAGTGGGATGACATTTCAATGGACTTTGTTATAGGTTTACCTCGAGCTCTGGGAGTAAATGATGCTATATGTGTGGTAGTGGATCGTTTAACAAAATCAGCCCACTTCATAGCAATTAAGGAGTCGAGCTCAGTGGAAGTTTTGTCGAGGCAGTATCTAGAGGAGGTGGTGATACTTCATGGAGAACCTAGGACGATCATTTCTGATCGAGATCCTCATTTTACCTCCAGGGTGTGGAGAGGTCTCCAACATGCTTTTGGCTCTCAACTGTGCCTTAACACTGCTTTTCATCCTCAAACGGATTGTCAGACAGAGCGAACTATCCAGACTCTTGAAGACATGTTGCGCTCTTATGTTCTTGATTTTGGAGGTTCATGGATGAAGCACTTACCCTTGATAGAGTTCACTTACAATAATAGTTGTCACTCTACCATTGGTATGGCACCGTTTGAAGCCTTGTATGGACATCCATGCTGTTCTCCGTTGTGCTGGACTGGGGTCAGAGAGTCAGCAATTCTCGGACCAGAACTAGTGCAGAATACAACAGAGATGGTTCAGGTGATTCGTGAGAGGATGAAGATAGTGAAAGATCGTCAAAAATCATATGTTGATCAAAGGAGGAGACCCTTAGAGTTTAATGTTGGGGATCATGTGTTTCTGAAGGTGACTCCCTGTCGTGGACAGCGAAGGTTTGGTCGTGGAAGTAAGCTTTCTCCCAGGTTTATTGGGCCTTTCGAGGTGTTAGCTCGTGTTGGAGCTGTGGCGTATCAAGTAGCACTTCCCCCTCAGATGAGTCGGATACATGATGTTTTCCATGTATCACAGCTTTGTCATTATCTTCATGATGAATCTCATGTTATCGATTGGGGAGAGATCGATATTGATGATGATGCAACCTTTGAGGAGCGACCTGTGGAGATCCAAGACCACAAGGAGAAGGTGTTGTGTGGGCGTTCTATCCCCTTAGTTCGTGTCTTGTGGCGACACGGTGGCATGGAGGATAGTACATGGGAGCGTGAGTCACAGATACGTGGTCAGTACCCAGAGTTGTTTAATGTTTAACTCCTTTCATGTAATGATTTTTTCTTTGTGGTTAGACCTTTCATGTTTTATTTATATACTTTTCATGTGATGTTATGTTCAAATTGTTTGGATATGGATTGTTTGTTCCCATACTCTCAGATGTCGTAGTTTTGTTCTAGCTTTCGAACAACTCATGGTGGTTTTTCCCCTGAGAGGTATCTTATGGGGTGGTTGTTCAGACCCCTCTTTTCTTCTGGGTTGGGTTTCAATTATCGAGGACGAGAATGTTTTGAGAGGTATCTAAAGTAATGGCCCGGACCTCTCCAGTCCATTACTTTGTGAAAATGTGGTGTTGGAGGTTTTCTGGGAGGTCAAGGTGACTTATCCCCAACACTTTGCCAAATTTCCAATTCTATGAACAGTGTTTCCAGTTTTATGAACAATATCGGTAGGTGAACAGTGTTTCTATCGGTGAGGTTCAGTCAATAGTGTTTCTATCGGTGAGTTTCAGTGAACAGTGTTTCTATCGGTAGGCTTGAACAGTTTTTCTAGAACGATAACCTTCTAACAGTGACCTTCTATCGGTAGGCTTGAATAGTGTTTCTAGAACGGTAACCTTCTAATGGTGGACTTCTATTGGTAGGCTTGAATAGTGTTTCCAGAACGGTAACCTTATAACAGTGACCTTCTATTGGTAGGCTTGAATAGTGTTTCCAGAACGGTAACCTTCTAACGGTGACCTTATATCAGTAGGCTTGAACAGTGTTTCCAGAACGGTAACCTTCTAACGGTGACCTTCTATTGGTAGGATTGTATAGTGTTTCTAGAATGGTAACCTTCTAACGGTGACCTTCTATCAGTAGGCTTGAATAGTGTTTCCAGAACGGTGAGGTCTAACGGTGACCTTTTCTTTCCTTTGCCAAATTTTGAGAATGTGAACAGTGTTTCTAGCTTCCTACAGTTTTTCCCAATTTGAAGTTTCCTTTGACGTAAAATACATTTAAAGCCTTGTTTTAAGGACTCTTAAGGACAATTCAAATGCCATAAATCCTATATTAATTATTCCTAAGGACGGGGTGTATTTACTTGGTCAAACCGCGTGGGTTAATGCGATCTGTTTTTAATGGAGAATTAAATGGATCTTAAACCGTCACCCCATTAAATATTCAAAAAGGGACGAGATATCATTCTACCTTTTTATTTCCCTTTTTTCTCAGCTAAGAGACGATAAAACCTTTCAATCATTCCCGTAGGAGTTTCACAATCAATCTTTACTCCTAGGATTTTTTCTTCTCTGTTTGGATGCAACCGAACTGTGTCGGTCAATCTTCCCAATAAGGTATGTTTTATCATCGTTCCTTTGGGGATCATCTTCTCTTGTTTCTCCCTTCCATATTATACCATGTAATTTCCAAGATTCTAATGGGTTTTTCTTGGGTTTGGTTGGTACTGTCGTACCGTGGCATCCTCTGGTGGATGCAGTTGTCGTGAGAGGAGGATTGTGACCCGTTGTGTGGATAAAGGACGTCAAGAACTCTTCGAGGTAGAGGATTCATGGATTCTCTAACTGTATATGTGCAATCGTAGAATTATCATGATTTAGTCCTTTGGATCATAATGAAATTGACATAATTAAATACTTGAACCAGATTAAAATAATTAGTTGATCGTATGTTGTTTCTTTATACTGTGATAACGGTTTGCCTCGTGTTTTTCTAGATAGAGTGATATCTATGATTTCTTTGATTTGTTGTTCATTCATGATGGAAATTTATAATGAACTTAAAGCCGGAATTAATTGATAATTAATTGGCTAAAGATAAAGAGTCATGTAAATGAATCTGGTTATTACTGTTGTTGTAGTTGTTCTAATTTGAGGTTAATCAAATTAGGGAAGTAAGCATGGTTATTTAATTATGATAGCTTACTGATTAGGTATCCCATAATTGGAACCTACGAATAAAAAATCTATTAATTCAACATGGATTAAAGAACAGATTGTGTGAGAAATTATAAAAGGGTTCTGAGTTACCCTCTTGTTTGTTAAAGGGTCAAGATCCATGGTTGTGATTGTTGTTTTCCTACTACTTGTGGTGTAATGTGACCCTAGGGGGTGTTGTGATATGTGGAGGCATGGAGGCCTCGTGGTTGTGTCAGAGGATGACGCCTAGAGTGGTGAGATGCATTAGTTTATGCATGTGGATGTCGGGGAGGACACTAGGGGTGATGGAATGGGATGGATGTGGTTGCTGGATGCTTGTGGTTTCTTTGAATGTTTATCTGCTTTGCTTTTCCCCACTTCTCAAGGTAGCTAGTCTTGCTTACCCTTCTTTCGAAGGAAGCGATGACACGCGGTGTATGCCACGTTCTTTCCGTGTTTAGCCTCTCGAGGGAGAATGGGTCTATGTTCTCTCTATAGGCGGCAAAGACTCGACGGGTAGTATATCTACTCACCGTGTTGATCCTCCTTTGTGTTTAGTAGCATAGGATTCTTTTCTAGAATTCCTGGGAATATGGGAAGGTAATTCTGTAATGAATGTTTGATTAAATGGTGATAATCCATGGGGATGGAGATGCTAGAATTTAAAGGTGATGTGGATCTTAAAAGGAGAAGTTGATTTTGAATGTGATGCCAATTCAGTTTAATGTGGAATTTTCCATGGTTAATTAATGGTTAAAGAATTAATTAACGTACAGTGGAACTGATAAAATGAGAATGGAGTAATCTAATAAAACTCTTCAAACAGTTGTTTTCTTATAGGATACTTAGTCTTAAAAGTAGCAGCCCGGAGTCTGAGAGACTTTAGCTGCAGTTGTATCTAAGACTAGGTAATGCCCATAGTGTGGATGTGAGTTATATATATATTTTGTAATTTTTGTGTTTCTATACGCTACTCCACCCTGTTGGTAAGGGAAAATGACACCCCGAGGATTCTAAGCCCTAGGGGGTGTTTTCCCCAACATTCTGATGGGAGGTCGAATGGCTGACTACCCTCTTTGGCTCCGCTCTCTTCTCTTGGTAGATACATGTGCCAACATGCACAACAGTTAGTTTCCCCATATATATGTGTAGAGGGCTGTAGTGGCTTGTGGTTATTTCACACACATATATTCTGGATATAGTATCCTATGGACTACTATAGGTGTAACGTGTATAGGCTGTGATGGCTTGAGGATCCCTACTCAGTGTATGGGCTATAATGGCTTGAGGTTTAATACCCGATGTATGATACATGTTATGCGGGATGCGGTGGCTCCCGGAACATACCTGGTTATTTTTGGTTGGGAGGATGGTGTGGAGCTTAGCCCAAGTGTCTGCGGGCAAGACTTTGTGGTGCACGAGGTGTAGATTTTGGAGCTTATCCCAGGTGTCTACAGGCAAGCCTTTGGAGAGTGATGCACATGACGTATGTCGTTGGGGCAAAGCGGCAAACCAGTGGGGAAGTGATAGCGGGGTACCCTTGATATTCTTTTCTATATGCTATATTCCTGTATGCGTTACTTGGTGAGAGTATCCATGGTGAGGTGGGGAACTTAGTATACCTGTTTAGGTGACGAGTCAGTTTCACTTGTTTTTCACTGGGCTTTAGCATGCTTTCTTTACTTTTTCACGAGAGGCTTGGGGAGGATCCTACTGAGTATACTGTTATACTCACCCTATGTATATATAAACTGTTTTTTAGGTCACTTAGAGCAGGTTGGAGATCAAGCTGGTTACTACTAGCTTGTGGTTGGAGGAGGAGCTGTTCGGGCTTGTGGTCGCTGCCGTTTTACTTTCTTTTGGGTTCTTTTAGTTTCCCCTTTCAGTTGTAGTACTTTTGCATGACATTTCATATATGTACTTGGGTTTCTTTTATATTTCAGTTCTGAGTTGGAGTTGATTGGATTCTATTCTATCTCTCTCTTCTGCATGTGTTCTCTTAGAGGGTAATGCCTCCCATTTGTGTGTTATTATACCCTCGGTGCTAGTCGCCAACCCGGCGCCTACTAGAGGCGGGACTCGGGGGTCATTATCTTCCTTCTCACATTGTCGGCCCAGGAGGGGTACACTTTGTGGGGAGGAGGTTGTGACAGTTCTAGAAAACAAAAAATAATAGATTACATCATATAATCCATAACACATAATTTGTAAAATGCATGATGCATGGTGTGCATTACAAGATAATATAAATACAAAATTCATAATGATTAAACTTAATTTGTATTTCATAATACTATATAACGCTTACAGAGAATGATTATTTGAAAATCATAATAAAGATAATATAAAAACATTTTGTTTTTATAGTTGTGATTAAATTTATTGAAATCCAATGTTTGATTATGAAAAATATAATGTATAGTAGAAAAGAAGAATGTGTCATTTAAACTGCACATTAGTGCAGAGTGGATGCCTTCACCATTAATATAATTTTTATACAAAGTGTTGTATATCCTGAATTAAATGTAGATAAAATTTTAAATAATGTAATTTATATAATTTATCATGTATATTACTCATCAAGGTAGTGGAACATTGAAGTAGGTCTTCAAGTACATAAAATGAGACTGAAAATACATAGCATAATACATTCCAAAAACAAATCTTTCTACTCCATTATTGTTACTAAAACAAATAGTTTTTAAAAATATGTACAAATTATACCATTATAATTTAAAATATTACTAAAAAGTAAAATTTATAAAAAAAATACATATACTGAATTTACAGAGATGGAAGAAACAAAAGTTAAATGAGATAAAGAATATCATAAACACCATAGTTTGAAATATAATATATGGGACATGAATACAAAATGGAATGAGAATAAAGGATTAAAAATTAAATCATATACATCCCATTTCATTCACTATTGATGGAAATATAAAATATATGATAAATATCTCATAACAGAATAGTTAATATTGAACAATATCACAAAAAAATTAAAAAGGTGGTTAAATTAGTGATTATTTTTCCAAGCCGCAGATCAACGGTACAAAAAGATTTAATATATAAAAATAAAATCTTACCAAACCCATTAGAGGACTCTATATTTATATGATTCATATTGTGAAAAGTTTCTATATATTGTAAAAGAATATTTAGATTCCATCCTAGCAGTGATCAATCATTCTAGTGAAAGTCTATCTATGAGGCTTGTTGTCAACCATAACGTTAATGTGAAGTAAAGGTTGAAATGTTATAAGAACATGATTCCTAAGAACTTCATAATACCAAGATATTACTAGGGAATAAAAATATATATTCATTAATACATAAGGAAAATATAATTTTTAAATTAAAAAGTTTTTATAATTCAACAGTTAGTTATGACTAAAATAATTTGGGGGGATTTTTTTTATTTAGTTGAAATTTGTAACATCCCAAGCTTCCACGGTATGATTCTCTTTGAATAATACAGTAGTGAGTGTTATACACAACTTCGAGTTCTAACACACACCACAACTAATCAAACTAGCCGTTATGAATAGTAATACCCACTTTTTAAAATTTTATTCATTTTATATTTTAAAATGGACTTCATTTTTGGATTCGGAATATCAAAATTATCTTAGGGTGAATTTTTGGTATTTTTCTAAAAACCTTCAATTTTTGATGAATAGTGAAAAAACACTGAGTTATAGTTTAAAACCGAATTTTTATTTAAATAATTATTTATTTTATTTAAATTTAATTAAGGTAAAAATAGATACATAATACCTATATAAGTTCAATTTAATTCATTGGAGTTAGTTTAGAATAATTTTGGATATATAAAAATTTTATTGAACTTTTCACCGTCTTTTACCCACCTCCTAGGAGAATTTGGAAATTCACATAAAACATAATTTTACCGCTTTTGTGAGTGGAATTTTGAAAATCAGAGAGACATAGTTAATATCAATGAGTAAAATATGATTCAATAAGATAAAAATAATTTTTGGTGAATAGTAACTTTTTACTTTTATTTACCATGGTTAAAAGTAAATAGGGAAATTAAGGGTAATAATGATATTAATACTACCCTAACACATATCATAATTCTGTTGGACAAGTGTATCTTGACCAAAAACAATCTTAGGAATAGGTCCACTTGGATTATATTAGGACATTTATTATTATTTAATTCAAAGAAGAGTTAAAAGAGTTAAAATCAAAGTTTAATAAATAAAACATTTTTAATATAGGGTTATACATAAGATAAATTCGATTATAAATATTAATTAAAAATATAAAAAGATTTCCTACATAGTGGTATTTTATTTATAATTTTTAGACATTAGATAATTTTATTTATTTATGACACAATGGTGATGCAGTAATTACCTAATTAATGAAATATTAAAATAATTGATATTATAAATATAAAAGTAAATGTAATTTGAGACTTTTTATGAATTGCACTAATTTTATAGGTTAATATGACATATTAGGATTGGTTATATAAAGTTTTTTCGAAGTAACAATGGTGTTATGAAATTATCAAAAACAAAATACCCAATAGTGTCAAAATTTACATAAAAGAGTTTTTAAAACAAATATTATATTATTAATTGATATTCTATTCCTAAAAATCTAAGGTTCAGCCAAAGGACTTATATAATGATATTTTTATCATTAATAGACCACTTGGGGGTCGCTTCGAGGTATATAGTAAGTTTATTAACTATATAATATAAAAATACAAAGAGACATGGTAAATGTCAAACTATTTAACTAAGAGTTAAATATAAATGATAAGGTCAATATAGTGACCCAAACCTATCTAAAATCTATTGGTTGAAATTATTTTGACCCATACCCACATTAAACTCTAAATAATTCACTTTGGAGCCATTAGAAACTGAATATGAATTTATTATAAAATAATATTTCTAGCTTTTCCAAAGGTTCCCATCACCGCTCTTATAAAAGGGCACTCCCTCTTCCCTCTAATTAACTCCTTCAAAGCCTTTTGTCTTGGACAAAACCTGCCCAAATATTCTCTCAACTTCCATCACTTCAACCTAGAGGCCTTATTTTGATCAGAAAGTCAACCTAAGGATCCCTTTTGATCAAATCAAAAGGAAGAACCCGAAGAAGAGGTAATGTTTTCACCACCCTCTTCCAAGTTCCTTTCTTCTTCAACTTCTTCTTTATTTGTTATTTCCATTTTAAAATAATAACTACAGTATATTTTATATACTGTTATGTTATTATTAATATGTTACAACCATATTCAGTATTCTATCCATCCTTTGAATGACATGTCACCATACGTGCGTACGTACGACCTACCGTCTCCACGTCGTGGTGTAATTGTTATTCAATACATTATTATTTGGATGGGTATAATAATGATGGGTAATTCATGTAAATAATAAGTATAACATGATAATTATTCTGTATATATGATATACCATCCAATTATATATGATTTTAATATCAAAAGAATGATATTATCGCTCGTGCGTACGAACGGACTACCGTCTCCACGAATGTGATGAGATTCATTCCCCATCTTATCCATACAAGTATAATTCTCATTTTATGATTAAAAATAATGTTTAAGGACTTGATATAATTCTGTATATGAATAATATACAACCTATTCATTACAAAAAAAACTTATGTAACAAAACATATAAAAGAAAACGAGTAAGATAACACCCGAAACGACGATAATACTAAGACATTATTAAAAAAGCAATGTTAAAAGATCATATATGATATCATATTAATGTATATTATTATTGTATAATTCAATAACAATTATTTCACTATTATACAGGTGGTTAACCTACCCTTGACCAAGGAAAAAGTACAATGTAAGGGGTTTCTTATCTCACTTTTAATTCCGTGAGAATTCCATTGTTCACCACTTATTTATTGCATGTGGAGTGTGTACTGCCCATGATTGTATTCATTGTGTAATATACTTTAAATTATGGATATTTACATCATAATTGTATTATCCTTCTTTCATGGGTGTATGTTTTGTAAGTTACCAAATCAATAAGGGAATTTGAAATTTCAATTTCCACTCATTCGGCTTTACGCATAATTCATTGATTATTTTACTCCAAGATTATGTGTGGAATCACTATTCATTTGATTATGTCATAATTTCCACTCCCCTTTCTGTGTATATAATTTTGATACACATAATCAATACATTGATAAATTCTCAAGTCATCGGTATGAACTTGATAAGAGTAATTTTTACTCAATCTCGATTTGTTAAGTTAAACATCCAATTCATAGGTGTTGTTTTTACAAGAATATGTGTGAATGTCCTTTGATTGTTTTACACTGAATATCCAATAATATTGAGTGTATTTATATTTTTCACACATAATTATGTTGTTGATTTATCCTTAACCTTATGATACGACCTTTATGAGAGATTTCATCTCAATTTACATTCCATTGAGACTCCTTTGTTGTTATACACCAAATCACTTTTATATGGTGTATATAATGTACTTTGTCATATTATATCATGAATCCATTTATTCTCATGATATTACAAAGTTTTTATTACCTCAATTATTTGTATTCAAGTGTCTCTCTTTTGGTTAGAAACTCTAACTAAAATATCAATTTTAAATGTTTTAAAGATTTATTCTGTTAAATCTTTCTCATTAATTTCTTTGTTTTAAAAATAGTTTTAAGGATTTATTTATATGGACATTAATGTTTTAAAATTAAAATTCCTTTTAAAAGTTTCAAAGTGTTATGGGACACTTTGATTCAAAAATCTATTTTTAAATGGCTTCTTGACAAATAGTGTGACTTTTAAAGGATTTCAAGAGAAAGGGGGATATTTCTCTCAAATAGTTTTGATGATTATTTTCATCTATGTCAATATCATTCATTATTCTCGATTTAGGTTAATATATTACAATATAATATTCCATGTTGTATTGAATGAGTTATGTTTGACTGTGGATGTGCTATTTTTATACCATTCATGGTTTGTGGATAAAGTATTGACATTTCGTATGCTAGTTTTAATATGAATGTTTATGTTATGTTTCAAACTTTTCATATGAGGAATGCATTGGACTTAGTATGTGATGGGTGGAGCCTGATATAGCTCCTCGATGCATCAGTAGGTCTCATGAGACAAACTAGTGTCTTGTCACAAGGCCATTAAAAATTCTTATTTGTAGTCTTGGAACGAGGCCTTGACTATGTGGTTATGATAGTCTGGCATTATGCATTCCATCATTATAAAAGTGGTTATTGATAATGCATGTGATTATTCTACTAGTAGAATATCAATGTGAATAATTAAATGGCATTATTTCATTTTATTTCTGCCATATTATGCCGAAGTTCAAGTTTAAAAGGATTTTTTTAGTTATACATTGCCTTAAATGTTTATGCTTGTTTATGAAAGTTTCCTCCATATTGTTATCCTTATTGAGAATCTGAGATCACCCCTTTCTATGTTTTATTTTTCCCAGGAAGTGAAAAAATATTTTATGACTTAACTGCAGGGATAGTCTGAGGGGATATGAGTGTGGTCTATGGAAAAATTGTTATTGTAGTTTTTCATTTTATGATGTAATGTAAACCTTATAAATGTATCTAGTACTTCCAAGGCTACTAAACTAATCAGTCTTTAGAGACTTGATCTTTTGTGGTCATGCCAATTTTATGTAATAATGCACTATCTCTGGGTAACTAGGGTCTGGGCATTACAGTTTGTATCAGAGGAAGTTTAGTATAAACCTTGGAAGCTAGATTTAGATAAACTCTGATTAGAGCACACATCCCTAAGATAGACTTTGAGGATTAGTATAGAGGAACTTCCTATAATTTTGGTATTGTAGAGATTTTATGAGTTTTCTGAGTAATAAATCCTTGTCTAGATACGAGCAAGTAGAGCCGGCTCTGGCACAAATGTACCTAGGGGTAAAACCCGAAAACACCGCTTTGATCTAGACTCGAACAGGAACTGTTGCACGACAATGGGCCTTGTTGCACTCTTGGTTACAACACTCCTAAGGGATATGCTTAGGATAACTCTCATTTTCTTTACAAACCATTATAAAGGGTTTAATATTATATACTTCCTCAAAGAAACCATTTTTATAATTATGGATTATATCCATAAACTGTTCAATTCATGTTAAGTGTTTTACAAGTTTGGATTTATGTATTACGATTCATAAACTAATCTAGTGTATGCCATTGTTTAGAAATGACACATATTGGAAGGAATGGAAACCGTGTCAATGCACGCACTCCATGTATGGATTTACCTCCTGCTCAAGATAATTATAGCGGAGCTGGTGATACAACTGGTGCTGATCAACGTATCACTAAATTGGGACAACTCACTCAGGTTATGAATAATAACCTTACCTGTATGGAGCACTCTGATCCCTAGCGTGGAGGATCAATGTTATATCACTTAATGATACAACAACCACAAACATTAAATGGGAGTACAAATCAATTAGTAGATGAGCAATGGATAAGTTCCCTAGAGAAAATATTTCAGGCTTTGGGGAGTAGTGAAAGGGAAAAAGTTATCATGGCAGTTTATCGCCTCACTGAAGATACTGATCAATGGTGGTCATTGATTCAAAACATGAAGGAAGATGATGAAGTATCAAATATGGAATTGAGGGAGTATAAAGAAATTTTCTTCGAAAAATACTTTCCTCGTGACCATCGAGTAGATATGGAAAGGCAATTTTTGAGTCTGAGGAAAAAGGAGGATGAGAATGTCGCAAAGTATGAGGCTAAATTTACAAGGTTAGCAAGGTATGATGCAAATTATATACGTAACCCAAGAAGTAAGATTGATCATTTCTTTGATGGGTTAAAATCATTTCTCCGTCGAGCATTGGTCTCACAATCCTTCTCGTCATATGAAGATATTGTCTCGTGTGCCATCAAGACAGAAAAAGAATTCTCTAAGTCTTATGACTTTAAAGCAAAGCAAGAGAAGAAGAGAATGGTGGAACAAGAGACAGATAAAGGGAAAAATAGAAAGAAGTATTTTCCATTATGTGATAATTTTGGTAAGAAACACCCCGATACTTGCCTAAAAGGAATGAGAGTTTGTTACAAATTTGGAGAAAAAGGTCACCAGACTCGTGATTGCAAGGGAAAGAAAGAGGCTGTCAATGTTGAATGCTACAATTTTAGAGAAAAGGGGCATTATGTAAATAAATTCCCTAAGCACCAAGGAAAAATACCTCATAAAAGGACAAGGGAGAAAGGACAAAATTATGTTTTTACTACAGATGAAGTTGAATAATTATTGTATTTGTGTTTTTGGACTCAATAACTATATTATGGTTATAAGAATAATGTGATATATATAAGGACTATACTTCAGTACTTGTTGTTTTCATTAAGGTTTTAATATGATGAAGGTAATCATATTTTTAATATGTGACAATAAGAGAAACTTTACTTTGTTTGGGGAATCTGATGTTACAATTGATTTTGGAATTTAGAGACCTTTTAGAGAAAATCTGGACAGAGGTATTTTGGATAACTATAAAGGTTGGAATGGATTAAGATGAACTTTGGATAGTATTGTTTAAGGTTAAAACATTTTTAAGATTATTTTTGGAATATTATAATACTATAGTTTTAGGAAAAGGATAACCTATAGGTCAGACGATAACCCATCGTGCCAGACAAAGCTGCAGGAATCGAACCCACAACCATAGTGCGACATGCCTTTATTACCTACCACTAGCCTACAAGAAGTCCCTGGTTATTACAAAATAGTTTTCCGAATCTAAATGGTATGCGTTAATATCTGTAACCTTGTACGATTAGGATAAATATAATATTTTTGAGTTCTATTATCTTTTTGAGTGAAAGATGAGTTTGTGGTAGAAATTAGTTGAGGGTTGAAACTCTACTTGTCAGGTATATATATATATACCTCTCTCTTATTCTATGAATAAATAAATTATTAAACTTTTTCAAATAGATATTAAAACAAAAAATGAGTTATCCTAATAAATTATGTTTTGTTGAACTAATGATATTTTAAATCACCATAGATTGAAGGCTTTGAGGCCCTCAATTTTACACTTGTTTGTGATTGATGACCTCAATCACTCCCTACAAATATTTATGTTTTTCCTCCAATTATGTGTCTCTAATTTCCACCAATGTTCTCCTAATCAAGATCATAATTTGGTGGTGACTTTTTCATTTCCCTTTCCCTCTTATTAAGGCTAAATTTTATTAACCTTATTTCCGATGTGGGTTTTCCACAAAGGTATTATCTATTTTCAACCTTTTATTTTTGAAGAACAGTTTCAAATTGCAAGGACACAATTTATTGAAGGAGGGGATAATGTAACACCCCAAGCTTCCACAATACGATTCTCTTCAAATAATACAGTAGCGTGTGTTATACACAACTTCGAGTTCTAACACACACCACAACCAATCAAACTAGCCGTTATGAATAGTAATACCCACTTTTTGAAATTTTATACATTTTATCTTTTAAAATGGACTTAATTTTTGGATTCATAATATCGAAATTATCTTAGGGTGAATTTTTTGTATTTTTTTTAAAACTTTCAATTTTTTATGAATAGTAAAAAAACACTGAGTTATAGTTTAAAACTGAATTTTTATTTAAATAATTATTTATTTTATTTAAATTTAATTAAGGTCAAAATAGATACATAATACCTATATAAGTTCAATGTAATTCATTGGAGTTAGTTTAGAATAATTTTAGATATATAAAAATATTATTGAACTTTTCACCGTCTTTTACCTACCTCCTAGAAGAATTTGGAAATTCACATAAAACTTAATTTTACCACTTCTATGAGTGGAATTTCGAAAATCCGAGAGACACGGTTAATATCAAGGAGTAAAATGTGGTTCAATAAGATAAAAATAATTTTTGGTGAATAGTAATTTTTACTTTTATTTACCATGGTTAAAAGTAAATAGGGTAATTAAGGGTAAAAATGATATTAATATTTCTCTAACACATGTCCTAATTCTATTGGACAAGTGTATCTCGACCAAAAACAAAATTAGGAATAAAATATTATCATTTATGTCCACTTGGATTAGATTAGGACATTTATTATTATTTAATTCAAAGAAGAGTTAAAAGAGTTAAAATCAAAGTTTAAAAACTAAAACATTATTAATATAGGGTTATATATAAGATAAATTGGATTATAAATATTAATTAGAAAGATAAAAATATTTCCTACATAATGGTATTTTATTTATAATTTTTAGACATTAAATAATTTAATTTATTTATGACACAATAGTGATGCAGTAATTACCTAATTAATGAAATATTAAAATAATTGATTTTATAAATATCAAAATAAATGTAATTTGAGAATTTTTATTAATTCCACTAATTTAATAGGTTAATATGACATATTAGAATTGGTTATATAAAGTTTTTTTGAAGTAATAATGCTGTTATGAAATTATCAAAAACAAAATACTCAATAGTGTCAAAATTCACATAAAAGAGTTTTTAAAACAAATATTATATTATTAATTGATATTATATTCCTAAAAATATAAGGTTCGGCCAAAGGACTTATGTAATGATATTTGTATCATTAATGGACCACTTGGGGGTCTCTTGGAGGTATATAGTAAGTTTATTAATTATATAATATAAAAATACAAAGAGACATGGTAAATGTCAAACTATTTAACTAAGAGTTAAATTTAAATGATAAGGTTAATATAGTGAACCAAACCTATATAAAATATATTGGTTGAAAGTATTTAGACCCATACCCACCTTAAACTTTAAATAATCCACTTTGGATCCATTATAAACCTAATAATAATTTATTCTAATATAATATTTCTAGCTTTTCCAAAGGTGTCCCTCACCCCTCTTATAAAAGGGCACTCCCCCTTCCCTATAATTCACTCTTTCAAAGCCTTTTGGCTCGGCCAATCCCTGCTGAAATATTCTCTCAACTTCCCTATATTCAACCTAGAGGTATTAGTTTGATCAGAAAGCCAACATAAGGAGCCCTTTTGATCAAATCAAAAGGAATAACCCGAATAAGAGGTAATGTTTTCACCACCCTCTTTCAAGTTCCTTTCTTCTTCAACTTCTTATTTCTTTGTTATTTCCATTTTAAATAATAACTCCAGTATCTTTTATATACTTTGATGTTATTATAAATATGGTACAACAATATTTAGTATTCTATCCATCCTTTGAATGACATGTCACCATACGTGCGTATGTACGGCCTACTGTCTCCACGTCGTGGTGTAATTGTTATTCAATACATTATTATTTGTATGGGTATAATAATGATGGTTAATTAATGTAAATAATAAGTATAACATGATAATTATTCCGTTTATATGATATACCATCCAATTATATATGATTTTAATATCAAAAGAATGATATTATCGCTCGTACGTACGAACGGACTACAGTCTCCACAAATGCGATGAGATTCATTCCCCATCTTATCCATAAAATTCTAATTCTCATTTTATATTTTAAAAAAATGTTTAAGGATTTTACATCGTTATTTATATGAATAAGATACAACCTATTCATAACAAACAAGAATTATGTAACAAAACATATAAAAGAAAACGAGTAAGTTAACACCCAAAATGACGATAATACTAAGATATTATTAACAAAGCAATGTTAAAAGATTATATATGATATAATATTAATTTATATGATTCTTTTATAATTAAATAACAATTATTTCACCATTATACATGAGGCTAACCTACCCTCAACAAAAGAAAAAGTACAAAGTAAGGGGTTTCTTATCTCACTTTTAATTCCGTGAGAATTCCATTATTCACCACTTATTTATTTCATGTGGTGTGTGTACTTCCCATGATTGTATTAATTGTGTAATATAATTTAATTTATGGATATTTACATCATAATTTTATTATCCTTCTTTCATGGGTGTATGTTTCGTAAGTTACCAAATCAATAAAGGAATTTGAAATTTCAATTTCCACTCATTCGGATTTGCGCATACTTCATTGATTATTTTACTCCAAGATTATGTGTGGAATAACTATTCATTTGATTATGTCATAATTTCCACCCCCTTTATGTGGATATACTTTTGATACATATAATCACTCCATTGATAAATTCTCAAGTCATTGGTATGAACTTGATAAGAGTAATTTTTACTCAATCTTGATTTGTTGAGTTAAACATCTAATTCATTGGTGTTGTTTTTACAAGAATATGTGTGAATGTACTTTGATTTTTTTACACTGAATATCAAATAATATTGAGTTTATTTATATTTTTCACACATAATTATGTCGTTGATTTATCCTTAACCCAAATATACGACCTTTATTAGAGATTTCATCTCAATTTACATTCTATTGAGACTCCTTTGTCATTATACACCAAATCAATTTTATATGGTGTATATAATGTACTTTGACATAGTATATCATGAATCCATTTATTATCATGATTTTAAAAAGTTTTTATTATCTCAATTATTTTTATTCAAGTGTCTCTCTTTTGGTTAGAAACTCTAACTAAAATATCATTTTTAAATGTTTTAAAGATTTATTATTTTAAATCTTTTTCATTAATGTCCATGTTTTAAAAATAGTTTTAAGGATATATTTATATGGACAATAATGTTTTAAAATTAAAATTCCTTTTAAAAGTTTCAAAGTGGTATGGGACACTTTTATTCAAAAATCTATTTTTAAATGGCTTCTTGACAAATAGTGTAACTTTAAAATGTTTTCAAGAAAAAGGGGGATATTTCTCTCAAATAGTTTTGATGATTATTTTCATCTATGTCAATATCATTCATTATTCTCTATTGAGGTTAATCTATTACAATAAAATATTCCATATTGTGTTGAATGAGTTATGTTTGACTGTGGATGTTCTATTTTTATACCATTCATGGTTTGTGGATAAATTATTAACATTTTGTATGCTAGTTTTAATACGAATGTTTATGTTATGTTTTAAACTTTTCATATGAGGAATGAATTTGACTTAGTAAGTGACGGGTAGAGCACACTATATCTCCTCGATGCATCGGTAGGTCTCATGAGACAAACTAGTGTCTTGGCACAAGACCTTGACAAAATCTTATTTGTAGTCTTGGAACGAGGACTTAACTATGTGGTTATGATAGTCTGGCATTATGCATTCAATCATTATGAAAGTGGTTATTGATATTGCATGTGATTATTCGAATGGTAGAATATCCATGTGAATAAGTAAATGGAATTATTTCATTTTACTTATTCCATATTATGCTGAAGTTCAAGTTTAAAAGGCTTTTGTTTTAGTTATACATTGCCTTAAATGTTTATGCTTGTTTATGAAAGTTTTCTCTATATTGTTATCCTTACTGAGCATCTGAGCTCACCAATTTCTATGTTTTATTTTTCCTAGGATGTGAAGAAATATTTTATGACTTAACTACAAGGATAGTCTGAGGGTATATGAGTGTGGTCTATGGAAACAATGTTGCTTTAGTTTTTTATTTTATGATGTAATGTAAACCTTATAAATGTATCTAGTACTTCCAAGGCTACTAAACTAATCGGTCTTTCGAGACTTGATCTTTTGTGGTCATGAAAATGTTATGTAATAATGCACCGACTCTAGGTAACTAGGGTTAGGGTGTTAAAAAATTAAAGTTGGATAAAATAGATAATTTTTTTATTAATTTTACTCATGAAAGATGAAAAAAATGAAGGTTGGGGGTTATGCCAAATTATCCAGTAAAATGAGGTAAAAATAATAATATAGAGAGAATATAAAAGATTAAATGAACACTAATGTGCAAAAAAATAACATATGTTTTCATAAATACTCAAAGATATTGTATAAATTGCATGAACACTTTAAAATACCATCATTGAAACATGATAACACAAATAAACTGACGATTTATGTCACCTGAAATCACAAAAACCAAAAACAATCAGTGAACTAAGATGATAGAATAAGTGAAGATAGTAATCATATGATTGGAAGAACTGATGGAAGCACATAATTGATAAAGAAGCATAAACATGAAAACACGTAAGAAATGTCAAGCAGAGTAACGGAATGGAAGCTATATGGTTACATACTTAGTGTATCTATAAAATTAATTTGTATATAAACAAAATGTTTATTTTAAAAAACATTCCAAAAATTATACTTGTATCCACCATATGGAAATTGACTACTGGGCATAATTTTTATTCATCTATTTCTTGAATTCCATCCACCATTAACCTATCAATAATTGGTCACATATCATCTCAAAAAATAAGAATCTACTCTTAAAAATATAATGATTCCTAAAAAACTAAGTGTAGATTCTGACTTAGAATGCATATTTCATATATTCAGTGATAAAAAATGTATTTAGAAATAGAATTCATATTGAATATTGAATATATTAAAAAAGTAACATATAAATTTGTAAACATAGTTATTATCGCATAAATAGAATGCATATTTCATAAACAGAATGCATATTGTATAAACAGAATGCATATTGCATAATGCATGTATCCGAATGAATATTGGATATATTCCGAAGGAATATTACATATTCCATATATTCATAATGAATATAAGAAATATTGACATACATTTATAATAAAATAACATAATATTCGTATAAACTAATTGCATAATTCATCTTACACGATTCATATATTAAAAAAAAATAACATATATTGAATATGTTGTCTGCAATGGAATATTGAATATGCTAAATAGGGGAACAAAGAGAGTTTAGTAAAAAAAGAAATAGATATTCTGCAAAAGAATATCAAAACTCTAGGTAAGGATGCAATATTTAGGAACAGATGACACACACGATGTTAGAGTTTTTTCACATCAAACTAAAATGGGTATCAAAGAAATTGAACCTCTTAAAGCATGGAAGATATGGTATTTGGAGATGAACCCCCTTTATCTTTAGGAATTTTGACCACCAAAAGATGAAAATAGTAAGAATAAACAATCATCAGAAGCACAAGGAAATCAGAGGGTGATGCAAGGGGGAGATTCAATTGGTATCAGAATGAGGAGGATAATGGAGCAGAGTGTGTGTTAGGTTTTTGAGCAAAAAAACTCTGGACCAGAGTCATAGATTGGAGGAGGAGTTAGAGATGGGATGGTAGAGAGAGGAAAAAGGGGGTGGGGAGAGGTGGGGAGATAGAGCCCCGGATGTGGGGATATAGTGGAGAGGACGAGCATGTGAGCGAGAGGTTGAGGTAGAGTAGTGCTGATGTGGAGAGGTGGAGTGGTGGGAAGGAGAAAACAAGGAGGGAATGAGAAATAGGAAGAGGGGAGGTATTAGGCATCCAGGAGGTGGAGGATAGGATGAAGTGTAGAGGAAGACATGGAGGAGGAGGTGGAGGTGGAGGCAGAGAGGGGAGTTTGGGAGGGAGATGTGGAATTAGGAGAGGATGGAGAGGAATAGAGAATGTGAGCATGGTGAGGAAGCCACGTTAGGGAAAAAGACATGGTGATGACATGTGGAAGGAGAAAGCACATCCTTTAGTATATATAATATATTAATTTTTTTAATTAATAATATAACATTTATTATTATTATTATTATTATTACTTTCTATGAATATTATTTATAAATATCTGTGAATGTTTTTTTGATATAAAATAATACCAATTTATTAATAAGTAATATATTTATTATTAATAAATTTTATTATTTATTATTGGTTAATATTATATTTTTATGTTATTAATTAATTAATATTTTAACAATTAAATTTTATAATATTTTAATTATAAATATTTGTTAATTCTGTTGTTGATATAATTATTAATAGTTTATTAATACATTAAATAATTATTAATTATAATTTGTAATATTTATTATAAATTAACAATATATTATTAGGTTATTAATATAATTATTATCATTATTACTAATATTTAATGGTAATAATATAAATAAAATAATTTTTATTTAGAAAAATATTTACTAGTTAATAATTATATTAATTATAATATATTAGGTTTCATTATTAATTAATTACTTATATAAGAAGTAAGATAATACTTATTATTAATATTAATACTACTTATTGAATTCAAAATAATAATATTATTAATATTTAATAATAAATTTAAGATTCTTATTTATTATACATAATATGGATAATAATACTAAGAATTATAAATATAAATAACAAATAGTAATTATTATTATTACCAATATAGTTATTAATATTAATGTTTCTTTTTCATTCAAAAATATTTCTATAAATTTACAATTATATCAATTTATTGATTTATGCGACATTATGTAATATATTATTATGTTTTTAAATAATTTATAAGTAATGATTTAAAAAACATATAACATGTATCAATATAATCTATGTATGTGGCTTGAATGCTCTTCTATGCCATAATCGTGTGTATATATAATGTGCTCAGGTTGTGTCTGTCTATATCTATGCTTAGGCCTATGCCACTTCTATGTATCATCCCTGAAACTTACATCCACATCATCATATGTGATAGGTGGTGGATCTACAGTCTCACAACATATACCCTATCCTACCTCCAAGGATTGTGGCTACTAGATGAAACTCTCCACAAAATGTGAAGAAGATTGATGATGTATAGAAAATATCTGTGGATCATAGGCTAATAAAGAATGTATCACAGACCATTCATCATCTATAACTACAAAAAATATTACATGCTAATAGACTATATCTGTTCTTATTTCTTTGGCTACGGTTGTGGCTCATATACAATATGAGCTAGAGGAGAATCAGGATGATCATGATGAACACCCTCCTCTTATTCCAAATATATTGGATTTGGTGGCCTAGAACCAACTAATTTTTACTTTATTCATTAATAAATACCTTATCACATCTTGATTGTTCTTCTGCATGACAATGCATGTGATAATGTCCTAAGGATATCTGTTGCATTAAAGGGTCATAGCGGATCCCTGCTATGATGAGAACCCGGAAGTACCATAACACTATTCTTGAATATATATTCTATGGCCGGATGATGTTATTTTAGGGACAAAAATAATACAATCCATTAGGGGTGAGGACTCATAAAACTTTGAGGAACCTTCTCATGGTGTGTGCCCTTGGTAATATCTAGGGTGATATTATGAGAATGAGACCTACCAGTAAGAAATCCACATTTCACAGTGTCATTGGATGTTCCTATCTGCGAGCATGTGTATTGGTCTTTATACTTTAAGATTATTATTAATGGGTATTACAACTCATGCACTTAGATGTATTGATGAAAACTGTGATGACACATTGTTCGCAATGAGGTAGGATACGTTGGGTTCGTCACGAGTGATACTGCATTAATAGATAGTGCGAGAATGAATTTGTCCCTTCTATTCCATAATAGAAGTAGATATCTTAGACCCTTTTATAGAATTGATATAGCATAATAAATCCATGGCCATGGTAAGGAATGGGCGAGTTCAATTCTGGGAAGTCAAAGAAAGAATAATCGAGCACATGGGTTTATGACACTAGCATACAACCTGCTTGATTAAGAGATATTGAGACAAAGAGATTACATTACACAGTAAGCGTTCGTAGGAGGTGACACATCATTGTGGCGTTAACTTCTTTCTCTATGGGTGTCTTGGCATGTTGCTAGACACTAACCTAGGACTTTAGGCAGGCTCTGCCTAATGCCACTGAGAAAGAGGCCCAGAGGGTCACACACTAAGTGTGTCCAAATATCACAGTTAAATATTAATTTAACAAGTTGAATATATATTATTCCCGATTGTGGTTTAATAATTATTTAATAATGTATGATCATATTTATTTTGACACTAGTTATTCGAGAGAATATATTATGGGAGAAATAATATATTTATTAGCGAGTAATGCAGTGATATTTATTTTAGAAATAAATAACCATTATTCAAGGTCTAACAAATGTGGTGGAGGAAATAAAGAAAAATGGAAAAATAAAATTACACGCCGTGTATATTAAATATACACGATGTGTATTTTTTCTGGGAATTTATGAGAAATAATATTATTTAATTAATTAAATAATATTAGGTTTAATTAGCTGGGTGCATGTCAAGTAATAATAATAGTGAAATGTTATTATTAAACATGGGGTATTACTAAGAATTAAATGAAATGAATAAATTCTTTTGGGTAATTAATTCATTTTATTATTTTATGTAATTAAAAATCCCAATTATATATTTCTCATTAGCCTAGACATTTTTTTGTGTGGTTGTGCACAACATATTTGGAAAAACTCTCAAGCCAATAGAGAATTCCCTTTTCCACCAAGAAAGCTCTCAAGCTATGAGAGAGAAATCCACCTCCACTAGATCAAGGTGATCGAAGGTGGACATCGCAAGCGAAGGCTCTTCTGTGCCAGCACCCAAAAATACCTTTGGAGATATCCATAGATACGTGGAGAACATTTGGATAACTGCTAGAGGAATCATACACTTGGATTCTATGACACAACGATGATTCACATTGGATCGTGACCAGAAACATCAACGAAGAAAGAATTCCATCAAGGTAATTCTGGTCAATTAATTAAATTAATTATAACCAACATATGATGATCCTATATATGGTTCTGGGACTCCCCTCTTTATTTTTCATTCTTCATTCTATTCCAAATATCCAGTGTTTTATTATCATGACAGATCTTGGATGGATCATTGTTAACTCTAAAATTAAAATTGGGAACACCCACCAACACGCTTCCACTGCACCCGGAACCTACAACATCTGCACCCATAATAGGGTCATCACCCCCTAACACATCAATATAAGTCTCAGTAACATCGGCATAACCTACCATATAAAATAAAATGTCTTGATAAATCTCATCCATGGGAGGAAGAAACTCTATCATTACTCTAGAAAAATATTCTAGGTAAAATGGCCCTCTATCTACAGTATCATATATGTGAATAATATGTGTGATATGAGAATCCTATAAAAAAATATGTAGTTAACTAATGTTAATGAAAACATAATTCAATAGTGGGAAGAAGAATTATTACCAAATCATGATAGTCCCATCCATGTCATGTAAGAAATATCACTAGGGACATGTGGTACTAGGGTGCATAATCCAACTGATCGAATAAATGAATATATACTATGTTGGACCCTTATAATTGGGACTCATGTCATCTATCCCACATCTCAATATATCCTGCATGATATCTCCTCTAGTCAAAGTCTTGCTTCCCTAACATCTTTAGGGAATTAAGTGAAGGTAACTGACTAGGTGGTGTAATAATGGGCTAATATAATCCAAACTACCTCATAACTCTACTAGTCTGATTCTTCTAAACAATATGAAAATTAATCATAGGAACGACGCATGAGACGATAGTAAGTATCACCGCACTATAAAGTCGGAGACTCTTGATTTCAGCCTCAATATATAGAATCTATGAAATATGGGGAAAAATGAATAATCAATTAATAAATAAAGACCTGAAATGTACATAATAATTATTTAACTATATAATTAATAACCAATTATGTTGTCTAGATGAAGATTTTACAACATAATTCTGTAAGCATGAACATCGTGTTTAGCTATATCTAATTATCTATGTGTCTGAATCCACCTATAGATAACATTTTTATACTTATATTTCATAATAGAAAGTTATACTTTTTATTTTGACATTAGAAGGAAGGAATAATATACCATCATCCATGCAGAGACTCTAATAAAATTTTATTATTAAATAGAATGTGTGCATGTGGAGCTAAAAAGGGTTGTGATCCCATATCAACATCTATATAATAATTACACATCCCATGATCTGCATCATATTGATATGGAATACACTGCATAACACCTTGTATGTATATGCGAGACATGCAGACCCCCAGCTATACCATCATGTATTTTTCAAAGTCCTCCAATAAAGGTAATATATCAAATGTACAAATGTAATCAAATGATTAATGAATATTGTGTCACTGATCAACCTAAAAATTTATGCATGTAAAAATCACAGCACAATGATCTTGTTGGCATCATCAGCTAGATGATAAAATTCCTATCTATCCATGGAATTGATAATCTACTACCAATGATGGACCTTCCATCATCATGGACCTCAATGCCCCATAATTTGTGAACTAGCTCAAACCAATATACACCCACTCAGCCTTTCAAAACTGCACTGTTGATGGGGAGTCCCAACATAATGGACACATCACTGAGTTTAATAGTTATCCCCCTCTTTGTAAAATGGAATGTATCTATCTCTATCCTCCATCTCTCTATGAGCATAGTAATGAGATGATAATCGAAGAATGTGAAGTTGCACATCGTTATTTCATAGAACCCATCACGGTGAAGATGAGGGACGATGGAAGGATGCCATGTAGCATGATGGAAATGATGATATCTTCATACACTCAAAGTATGCACTAGACGTCACTCTATAAAAAACCATGAAACATTCATATCCTGGAATGTGATTAATGGAGGACATGCTATCAGTACATTTGATATCACCATTTTTTATAGTTAATTCAATAAAATTTTTAAATTATTTTAAAAAAAACTATAAAAATCAAAATGAGGTAGACAATTAACATGTATAATTCAATATTATGATGAAAAATTATGTAAACAAATAAATGTGACTGATGGTATTGGCCTAGTTTATCAATTTTTTTAATGATCTCCAATCATGTTTAATTTAATTATAAATAGTTTTTTATATATCTTCCATAATGAAAACCCCTCATAAACATGAGGCTGCATGATATATTCAATCAACCATATGATTTGAAGGATGTATTTTAAGACAATTCATTTAGAGGTTAAACCTCTTTTTATTCATTTCTATTGTCAGCTAATTTTTTTAATAGTTGAAGTATCATAAAATTTATTCAGGTTGAATCCAGAAATGAAACAAACCAAAGATGAAATAGGTTATAAATGAAGAAAGTCTGAAATAAAAGGATCCATTAATGAAATGTCTACATATGAAAAAAATTTACACATTCATGATAAAAATATGTTTTCTCAATCATGGATAATGGGAAGTGGATCTCTATCCCTCCACATGGGGACATCTCTTACGAGTATTCCCTTCTGTGTGAAAAACATTGTGTCATAGTACCCCTCCCCATTACTGAGGCCAATCCATCTCATTTCTGATATGAGTATATTTTTTCTTCCTTATGGGTTCAACCTGGTAATATCAATCCAATAGTTGAAAAATGACAGAAATAAAAAAAAATCACAAATTAAAAATCCATAATATGAAAGCTGGAAATATCGGGTATGAATGTTGGTTGATTTTTAGGCAAGGTAATAAAACTAAATTCACTAACATGCATCCAATGTGCACTATAATAGTTAACCAGAGTGCTTACATGATATACCAGGTCAACATAGGGCTCTAATAATATTTTCAACAATTAAAAATCTACAATAACATGTGCATAGGGATATCTCAATGCCTTGAAGATACTAAAATCATAGTACCTATTTTACAACATGATCACCAACACTCAACCACTATTGTTTGTGACCTAATCATAGAACTTTATTAACTCATAGTAGCTCTATACCCTATAAAAGGTTAGAACATGCAATGTTGATGTTTTATGAATTATCTGATCAATGGAACTCTGGAAATATAGACAAAAAATAATTCCATTTTTCATCCTCTAATAGACCTATTGGGACCATTCAACAAAGTACTTCACACATAGATTAAATATATCATGTACTAACCCTATGATCAGTATTTTTTGCACACCCTTGAATACCCAATTTATATACTCCACTATATTAGTGATCATATGACCATATCTACAACCACGATAATATGCTAATAACCATTTATCCTTCAAAATCCGCATCATATTATTATACACATCTTGATTATCCCTGCAAAATTTCTTCAAGATTTTGATCAAACATTTCTTATTGGGGATCGTATGCTAAAACCATAAGAGAAAAATGTATTTAAAATGATATTAAATTTTCGTTCCAATTTTTTTTTAGAAAAACATACCCAAATTGATGATGACCTTCTTTATGGCCTCACCTCTAAAATTATTATGAAAATTATTGGAAATATATCTAATCAAATATCGATGATAATCATTTGGTTTTCTCAATGAAACCCTTTCACTACTAATTTCCTCTATAATCATTCGATAAAGATCATATATCAGACACACTCCCTATTTTTGTGTGACATGAATGTGTATACATGCCAAAAACCAACTCCAAGATTTAAAATTCTCCTTTACAACAATAGTGAATGCAAGTGGTAGAGGATTATGATCATCATACTATGTTTTAGTACTAATTAGAACACCTGTATACTTACCATAAAGAAAGATTCCATTGACTTGAATGATTTTTTTACAATACGGGAAAGCAGAGATACATGGACCGAATGCCCAAAACATCCTATGGAAATTCACCTTTGATTGATCAACTCAGTGATTTGGGGATACATAATCATTAGTGTCTAAATTATAAATAATCTTATTGTTGAAATAAAATAATCCCATAAACTGTGGTGACATTGCATATGATTCATCTCTATCACCATAAACATTCATAATTTACTTTTTTTTCCATTCCAAGCATTTTCATATGATATCTTATATCAAAAAAACTATTGTATTCATTCCTAAATAAGGGACATAGGAATATCATGAAATGTTCATATCATCTCTACAATTACAGTTGATATAAACTTTTCATCAAGTGAAGAGTGATATTGTGACAATCTTGGATGTACACAAGTGTGTTGGACTTCTAATTTGTTTATCTTCTAACATGAAAAAAATATCATATATTTCCTCTATTCAGAATTTACATTATGGCCCACATTTTTTACATAAAATGAGATATTTTTCCTTCTTCGAATCATCAACTACAAATGAAAAATGTCACTCTATATGGAAATGTTTTATCATAGTTTTCAAGGAAGATTTACTTTCAAACTTCTTCCTGACATAGTTGTTTTTATCAATCGATGTAGAACTATTCCCTATAATTAGAGGGAATTCAGTAGACGGTATACTATAATCCTAATCAAAATACTATGCATGTGACATTCGTTTGACTAAGGAAGTAAATAGTGTATGATTATTACCACTAACTGGTGGCTTCTTATCTATCAAAAGAACCTCATAAGGTTCATTCCACACATCACCCTCACCCACATCATGTCCCGATTCCTCACCAGATACTTCTTCATCAGATAAGATTTCATTTAGAAAATTAGGTGCACACATAGGGATGTCCCATACATTTCCTTCCAAATGTTATTCTTATTATTCATAATTTGTTTCTATTACAAGAGTCATTTGAGCAGGCGATGAATGCGAGTGTTGTGAATGAATGACTTATATAGAGATCAGATAACATGGTTCTATAATAGTAGGTTTTACCTCATAAATATCAGATGTCACCATATATAATTCCATTAGACAATTACTACACTGTTTCCTGAACAACAATGATGTGTCCATCCAATCCTCATGATCAACTAATGGATACTTATGTTCCATAGAAATTCAAGATATTTAAGATGTCAATATGTAATTGAAGTAATTGATTGATCATACCATAGTTTTAATTTATTGTGAATCTTATTGAGAACTTCATCCAATGTCACACAATCATGAAGGTTTTCCACTCTTGTAGGTGGAAAACATAGCTAAAACCTTTGGCAGTAGAAATTACCTCACAATTGCAATATATTTGTGCAGAAATGATTACCTGAAAAAAATGTTATATACTACATCATGAAATGTTTCAATTTTTTAAATGGGTTATCATTAAATAATTGAATTTATCTTGATACTTTTTCTATGAATTTGTTTATCATTATTTGATAAAACAACCAAAACCTATAGGGGACTCCCAGCACCTCTATTATCTCAAATTTAACTAACCATCAATCTCCTCTTAGGCATGGTGAAAATATAAAGCTTCAAACAGAATAACTTCTTATCGAACTCCATTTTATTACAATGTTACTCACATGCAAGTGAGGGGATATAGGGTTTTGAGATTCATAACATTATTTTACATGGACATTAAGGTCCTTACATACTTGGAGATTGCGATGACACATAGGCCATCAATGGGGAAAAGGCAATGAAATTATTACAAATTATATAGCTAAAAAAACACAACATGAAATTTCAATCATACATTGGTCAACCATCACAAGATCATTCAATTATTAAAAATTAAATAATCAAATCTAAAAGATACAACATGCAATTTCAATAATACATTAGATTGTCATCTCAAGATCAATCATCGTACTAGATTTCTAACTTTTTTTTTGAGATATTTATTATGTTATAAATATTATAAATTTACTTATGAATATATTTAACAAATTATATATATATATATATATATATATCAATTTATATTCAGAATTTCATGAAAATTTGTCACTCTTATTGGTGAAATTTTTTAACTAAAACCTTGATCGATATAAATAACCACACTATTGAATTATATTTATGGTGATATGATTACTAAATAAAAATTAATAAAACATTATATATATTTATACCACATCATCTGATTTTTAATATATTTTAATTAGTTATGAATAAATAACTATGAATTGATCTTGAGACTTTTTATTTGGATTATTTTATCATTATTTGATAAACAAACCAAATCCTAGGGGTGAACTCTAAGAATCTCTATTATCGCAAATTTCAATAACCATCAGTCTCGATTCTAATATCAAAGCCTCTTTCTAAATACCTTTTATTGAATGCCTCCTTTTGAACACATTTTTATTACAAAGTTACTCACATGCAAGTGAGTGGGTTTAGTGGTTTGAAATGCATAACATTTGTTTGGTGGATATGAAGGTTCTTATATACTTAGAGAGAGGGATGAATCACATTTCATCAATGAGGAAAAAAAAGAAATTATTAAAAAGTATATAACCCCATAAACAAAAAAAACATTCAATTTCAATTATACATTGGTCGGTCATCTCAAGATCAGTCGTCGTACAATACTCTTAACATGTTTTTTGGGATACTTTGTATGTTCTACACATTATATAACCTTTTCTATAACTATATTTGATATATAATAAATATCTACACCTGATTTCCAAAATTTAAACTTTTCAATGAGTGTATGCATATATATATATAGGTAGATTAACTTTATTTACCTATATGTATCAAATATTATAATTCAAGTTTATTTTACTTTTGATATATTATAAAATAACATATACATTTAAATACATTTAAATAACATAACATAAATATATACAAATTTAAATATATTCAACATTATTTATTAATATTTTAAAATATAATAACAAAAAAAATTTTAAACAAATATATTTTCCTAATTATAAGTATTATTAATTTATACATAAATACAAAAAATAATATTAATAATAAATTTTATCAAATTTTTCTAAAAAATTAATATAATTTACACATATGTATTAACCATTAAAATATGACCAACTTATGTTATTTTCAATTTTATAAAATTGTATATATATATATAATTTTTTTATATATTTCTACTTTCTATAATTTAAGAAATTGTATTCTTTATGTTATTAGTTGGAATAATAATTATTTATACTTAATATAATTTAAAATTATTATTTAAAATTATTATTTAAAATTATTATTTATTTTAAAAAAATATACCATTAACAAAAATAATTTTATATATATTTAAATAATTGTAAATATGATTTTTAATATAACTAGTATTTTTTAATAATATAATTTTTATAAAATACTTAGCTAATTACTTGTGTATGAAATATTATAATTTAAATTTATATTACTTTAAATATAATATATAATATAAACATATAAATCTATTTAAATCTAATTACTCACAATCAAAATTAAAAATAAATGCATTTTTTAAAGCAATAATATTTACCTAAATATAAATTATATTTTATAGAACTCTAAAAAATGGGGTCGGCGCTCGGGAGGTGTTCTCTTTGGTGATTCCATGGCGATTTAAGGTCTGAGGGTGTGCTTATGGATTTTCTGAGGGAGGATGTAGCGGAAATGGCCAATCTTCTTGATGTTTGATGTGTTCATGGTGGAAGGGTTCAAGATCCAGAGGAACAGGATGGTTCCCATCAGGTTCATGTTTTAAATGAAGATAAAAATCCAAATCAAAGGATTTTCTCCTCAAATCAGATATCTACTACCATTCAATTTTTTAAAAAGGATAGTGTCTGATGAGTCTTTGCAAGAAATGAGGTGATTTCAGATCGAATCAAGTCCTGTCAGCACTCAATAATCGCTAAAATCATGATCTCAAAGGACGATCATTTCTGGAAAACCCCAGATCTGATCCGTAGGCTCACAATGATCTGGGGATTTTCCAACTAGATATGAATCCCCTTTGGAAGGGGATATTTTCATATACTCTTCGTGAATAAGGATCCAAAACGACGATCTTGGGGATTTGGTATGGTTTCTATCAAGTCTGGAGCACTAAGTATCTATGAGTGGAGCTTCAGTTTTAATCCATTTGAAGTGAAGAACTCACTTTCATAAGTTTGGGTCAAGATATTTGGCTTGAACTGGATTTTGTGGCATCTATACATCTTGTTTGACATTTCCACTTCAATCGATTTTCCAATCAAGATAGACAAAGAAATCGAGAAGTCAAGGTATGGATACTTTAGTCTGATGGAGGATCGTGGGCAGTGGAAGCACGGATGCGGATCACTGGAGGTGATCGCAAGAAAAATAATTATAGCAGCAGCATGATATTTATTTCAATCTTCTAATTCATCTATATTTTGATCATTTATTTGGCATGTGGATGTATCCCTATAAATAGGGAGGGCCGTGTGTGTTGTATTTCATTAGAGGATAGAATAAATAAATAATGTGTTGCTACTCATATATATTTGTGTTGTTGCGATCACCTCCAGTGATATGCTTGTGTGTGCGGTTTGAGTTTACCACTACAATTGATCCTCCATCAGTGGTATCAGAGGAGGTTGAAGAATAGAAGTGTCCATAGAACGAATCAGCAGAGCGGAGAGGGACTCAGAGCGCTTTGAAGGTGCATCTGATTCTTGTGCGAATGGTTAGTCGGACCACCTATCGACTCAGCACGCAGAGGGAATACGAACCTCAAGAGGTGGAGAAGAAGATGAATAGTGTTATTAACTATTCATAATCAATGATATTTTTTCCAAATCATTTTTGTATACCCCTTTTGTTCAATTTTTCAAAAGGTGTCTCCACCTTTCTTTTTTTAAGCCCCACGTCTCCCCATTTTAAGGGATTGTCTTCCCTCTCTCATCCATACCTATCTCCCACAATTTTGACTTCATCATCAATTATTGTCAAAATTTCATTACCTCTCTCCTCCCATCAACATCCTCCCACACCCAATTCATTACCTATTATCATCAAAGGAAAAAAAATCTTATTCTGTTTTTTTAGCCACCTTGTATGCTTGCCCATTGCACAAAAAAATTTAAATTCCCCTCCATTTGTATTACTCGAAATAGTGTACCCTTCAAAAAAAATTAATAATGATATTTATTTTCATTCTGAAAAAATTAGTTGAGTGATAAAAAAACAAAAATCATTTGTGAAATTAATGCAAAAATATCAGCCTGCAATTCAAAAAAAAATATAGGCACCACTTTTGAATATCTGCATCTGTTTTTCATAAAAAAAATTAGTTATCATCATGGAGAATGCATTTGCACATGCTGTGATCCCGAAGCTGACGAAGAACAATTGCGATAACTGGTGCATCCAAATGTGCACGGTACTTGGAACCCAAGATGTCATAGACATCATGGAGGACAGATACATCGAATCGGAATCCAAAGCAGTGGAGGCTGCCCTAACAGATTCTCAAAAGGATACTCTTTGGGCGGAATGAAAGCAGGGATGCAAGGCGAAATCTAACATTTATCAAGGCCTTGACGAATCAACTTTCTAAATAATTGCTTCGTTGAAATCATCGAAGGAGATCTAGGATACACTTCGCAAAGCATTCGAAGGTGCCGACAAAGTGAAGTGAATTCAACTTCAATCTCTGCGAGGTGAGTTTGAATCCCTATTTATGAAAACTTATGAAACTGTTGCCGAGTATCATACTCATGTAATAGTTGTGGTGAACCAATTGTGACGAAATGGAGAAGATATTGCTGGAATGCGGGTATGTGAGAAAATTTTGTGATCCCTTGATCCAAAATTTGATTACATAGTCGTTGCCCTGGAAGAAACAAAGGACCTGGAGATGATCTCTATCGAAGAACTTGTGGGGTCTATTCAAGACCATGAATTGAAGGTGAACCGTCGGAGAGATACCAATGGAGTGGAGCATGCCCTGCAATCAAAGTTGCATCTCAAAAACTTTGAAAATGAGCAAGGGGTACATCACGAAGAAACCGAGGCAGGGGATTCCGTGGACAACACTTTGATCCAAGAAGAGGAGGACACGGTGGAAGAAGTCCAACTCAAGGAGGCTATGAATATCAAACCTATACTCCACGAGAACGTGGAAAAGGAAGAGGAGGTGGATTCAACAATCATCATCTACCAAAAAGAAACATTCAATGCTATATTTGTCAAAAATATGGACATTATAGCAATGAATGTTGGTACAAGCAACTGATGGAGAATGACACTGAGGAGGCACATATCATCGAAGCAGAAGATTTTTTTGACGAGTCCCATGTGTTGATGGCACAAACATCGACACAAAATCAAGGTATGTGGTATCTTGACTCTAGAGCTAGCAATCACATGAAAGGGAACAAACACCTATTTACAAACCTAGATGAGTGGGTTCGAGGAGAAATTTCATTTGGAGATCTCTTGATAGTATTTGTATATAGAAGAGGTGATATTCTAATCAAGAAAAAAGACAAAAATCATGCTTTCATCTCTGACGTCTATTATGTACCCGACATGAAGGCTAACATCTTGAGCGTCGGACAACTGGTGGAAATAGGCTTTCACATAAGCCTGCAAAATAAAAAAATGGTGATTGTCGATGACGGAGGAAGGTTGATCACAAAAGTTCCAATGGCAAAGAACTGCATGTTTCCGCTTATGATCCAACCCGGCATATCACAGTGTTTGGCGATGGTACATGATGATAAATATTGGCTATGGCATCTCAGGTTCGGGAATTTAAACTTTGAAATTTTAAGATTATTAGGAAGCAAGAAGATGGTGAATGAGATTCCTATCATTCGGCACCCGAATCAAATTTGTGAAAGCTGCATTCTAAGAAAACAACATAGAAACAGCTTTGCAACAAACACCAACTGGAAATCTGCAACATCACTGGAGCTAGTTTACACCGACGTGTGCGGTCCATTGAATCCAAAATCTGATGGACAAATGAGGTATTTTCTAACATTTATCGATTATTATAGCAAGAAAACATGGATATATTTCCTCAAAATGAAGTCAGAAGTGTTTGGAGTCTTTAAAGAATTTAAGGCACTGGTTTAAAATCAAAGCAAGCATCACATACAAACTTTGCGATCTGATCGAGGTGGGGAGTACACCTCTGATGTTTTTTAAGAGTACCTCAAGAAGCATGGAATTAAACATCATCTGACACCGGCTTACACACCCCAACTTATTGGAGTAGCTGAGAGGAAAAATCACACCATTCTCAACATGGCGAGAAGCATATTGAAAGACAAATGAGTGCCCATGACTTTCTAGGCTGAAGCTTCCATATGTGTGGTGTATCTACTCAATAGATTCCCAACAAAAAAACTTAAAGCAATGACACCGCATGAATCTTGGAGTACTCACAAGCCAAGTGTGATTCATCTTAGAGTTTTTGGTTCTATTTCCTATGTCAGGATTCCAGAGGCAAAACGAACAAAGATCGAGGAAAAAGGTATGAAATGTGTCCTTATGGGATACGGAGACCGAGCAATGGGGTATCGTTTGTATAATCCCATCACGAAGAAGATTATATTTAGCAGAGACGTTGTCTTTGATGAAAAGGAGACATGGAAGTTGAATCAAGATGATGATTCTAGAGAGGTACGAGTCACTCTAGAAGATGACGAAATAGTTGAAGAAGTACCATTGGAGGAACGAAGAACTGAATAACAACTGACGCCATCATCACATACACCGACATCTGAAGACATCGAATGAGAACTCTCTCATATATGTCCACAAAACGTTCGAATCCTTGCATACATATATGAGAGAACAGGACCAATTGAGGAGTACGTAAATTTGTATTGTCTCTTGACAATTTCAAATCTAGTTAGCTTTAAGGAATCTAAAACCGATGTTATGTGGAAGCAAGTGAAGGATGAGGAGATTCATTCCATTGACACCATTGAAGGCTACAAGAAAAATGAAGGCTTTGACTTTGGTGAAGTCATTGCACCGGTTGGTCAGCCTCTCAGATATGATGCAAAAATCCAAAGTCACATGGAATATGAGTTTAATGGGGGATGTTGGATATTAAACCCATATTACATGGATGATGCCAAACATCAACTGTATCGATGGAGGCTTGGAGATCTTCAATGAATTCTTCTTCAACATGCTTGGCGTTGAAAGCTTGGACGACACCTACTACAACAATTTGTGGACTTTCTGTTTATCTATATTTTGATCATTTATTTGGAATGTGGATGTATCCCTATAAATAGGGAGGGTCATGTGTGTTGTATTTCATTAGAGGATAGAATAAATAAATACCGTTTTACTGCTCATATATATTTTTGTTGTTGCGATCACCTCCAGTGATCTGCTTGTGTGTGCGGTTTGATTTTACCGCTGCAATCGATCCTCCATCATAGTTATGTGCTTGTGGAGGTGGATCTCAGCCAAACTCTCATAGATAGGGTAGTCCAATCTTCTGAAGCTGATAAATTAACTTTGAATATTTTGTATGAGAATCTACCTACATTTAGTTCTGAGTGTAAAATCACACGACATTCTATGGATTCTTGTTGCAGGTCCATAGTGTGCTCATTTTTCTAGAAAAATGGCTATAATATTTCTATTTATAGAAATAAATAGATGCTTAATAATGATGATGTGGGTCCAAAATGTGATCAGAATATTGTGTTCCATGGTAGTGATGATGCTGGAACTACATGTGAGTAGTGAGTTGTTCTATCAGCTGGACAGAACCAGGATGGTTCTAATCTAGATACTACACCAACAGGTATTGCTGAAAGGGGACATCCTTGTGGATCTATTGTAATGGAGGGTATATCTTTTAAATACTCCCTGGTTGGGTGTTCTCTAGTAGAGGGAATGAGCTGTGGAATGGTTGGTGATGGTATGAGTGATGATGATCACTCAATTGATGAAGCATATGCTCAAGAATTGGCATATCAATGAGTTATACAGGAGAAACTTGTTGCTTCATGGATCGTAAAGGCAAACATATAATGGAGGCTGGAATTCCATCTAAAGTGGTCACTCAAGAGTCTCAAGGGAGAAGTCTATAAGTGAGAGTGTCTTCCTCTTATTCTTTTGAGGTATCTCATTTGGAGAGAAAACCCCTTTCCATAGGCTGGTTTCTACTATTGGTCCTTGCACAAGTGGGATGGAAGTTTCTAAGGCTGCTAAATGTATCCCTCTTGTGGGGACCATTTTGAAGTTTGGAGGATTCAGTGCTACTACCTCTTTATAGGTTAATGATGTACCTCTTGGGAATATTGATAGGATCTCCCATGAGGCTGAAAAAATGGTTAATGATGCTGGGAATGTGATCATGAAGGGATAATATGATGATCTTTCATCAAAGGGAAAACATGCAGCTCTAGTGGGAGGTTCAGATACTGTTGGAACTCTAGAAAGCATGGAGACTGAGGGTACACCTCTTGTCTCTAAACACATCTTGATTAAATTATCATTACTTTAGATCCTAAATAGACCTAATAGTGAGGATGATTTTGTGATGAGTTAGGCATGGATCATGGAACTCATTAGTCACTTATTGAGAAAGATGCAACATCGGATATGGATAAACAGGAGGGTAAATGGTAGACTCTAAAATTATTGAAAAGAGGCCAGCACCCAAGGGGTCAGGGAGGATCTCGTGGAAGGGTAGGTTGACTTAAAAGGTGGTGAATGTTCCACTTATGTTGGTTATGTTTTAGACATTATTAACCATATTTTCCTAACTTGTACTTTGTTTTTATAATAAATTTCCTGGGTCGTGGTCACCATGGTCTACACCGTTTGAGTAAATTATATTTTATACATAAAATTTAAATTATATATACACCATATTTAAATTTTCTAAATCATTAAATTTAAATTAAATCATAAAAAAAACTCGTTAAGAAATTAAATCATACAAAGGACAATATTTTTTACATCCTTACATCCATACATATTAAAAAACTAAATCATACAAACAAAATAAATAAAATAATTAAAAAATTAAAAATATTAAATAGAAATTTTACCCACTTAAAAGATAGAAATATATGTTGAGAAAGAAATCCAGTAGGCCTTCACAGAAAAATACAGAGTAGGACATTTGAAAATGGAGGGGGAGACACTCTATTTATAGACTTTTCTCGATAGGAGGCATAAGCCCCGTTTACACCACCTTGGTAATTTTTTTTGAAAGAATCGTGAACAGGGTTCACACTTCCTCCACCGCACTGAAGAAGTGTGAATGGGGTTCACGCTTCCTTGTTGGTAGATAAAGAAGTGTGAACCCCATTCAAGTTTTTCAATGAAACGAAGAAGCGTGAATGTGGTTCATGCTTCTCCAGACCTTTTTTCTAAAATAATTCAAACCCTATCCCATAAAAAAATTAAAACCTGTTGAAAAAAAAAATCTTCCTGGTCTTCTGAGTTCCACCTTAAACCATGGGATACATGTTTTTACTAAACAACACTAGCTTCTAGTATTCTCCACCCTTATGAATAATAATTGATATGATGGTGATGATAAAAGTAATTTCCTTGACCATGATTGACCTTGGATAAAGTAAGCTTTGTATGATTAGTGAAATCTAAAGGGGGGGGGTAAGGGAGTTATTTTTATTTGACTTTAATTTTAATGTTTTTTAAAAAAAGAAAAAGAAAATATGTACAGGTGTAACTTTAAAAAAACAAGCAACAAAGGTGTTGAAGCCCTCAATGACGTTCAACTTTTATGAGACAAAGGATGTTGTCACCCCCAACACCTTTCACCAAATAAAAGATGAAATATTTTTAGAGCCTCAATGCCTTCCACTCGCACCCCCTATAAAACCCACCCACCCAACTCTCATCTGATGAAAAAAATCCCTCTCCAAACCTCTTCCATTTAGGCGCACGCACACACACACACACACACTCTCTCTCTCTCACTCTCTGACTCGCTCAATCAATCAATCTCTCTCTCCCCTCCCTCTCTCTCTCTAATTCTCTCCCGGTTTTTTGTTCCCTTACCCAATACTCTTTTAGTATCCTTAAAGAGATAAAAAATTTGTGAAGCTTCATTTAAAAGTATTTTTTCTAAATTTTTTTAATTTTTTTATTTATTTAGTTGTTTAGTTTTTAATTTATTTTAGTTATTTATTTACATAAATATTTAGTTAATTAGTTTTAATTTGTAAATAATAGTTAATATCAGTGAGTAATTAATTATAATTTAATGGTGACTATTTAGTAATTAATTAATAATTAGTTGTAGTTAGTAATGTAATAATTATTATCAATTGATTATTATTCAATATAATTTATTATTTATAATATGTAGAAAACAATAATTATTATCTAATAGGGAATTAAGTAACTAATAAATAAAGAAATAATCAAATAATTTAATAATAAATATATAAATAATTTACTAATGATAAATTACCAAAAAGTAACCAAAAATTAACAAATAATTAACCAATACACTTAAAAAAAGTGACATATACCAACAAAATTTTTCCATTAGATAACATATCTTCTAGAAGAAATGAGTAATTCCAGCCGATATTAAATTTTTTTGATATTATTTACAAGTACCAAAAATTATTTTTACTGACATAAATATTTGTAAAATTTAATTATTAAATACCAAAAAATCCTTTGCCAACAATTAAAATTTTCATTATACTATAATATTGCAGAAAATTATTTTACCAATATATGAATATATTCTTAGTAATTATTTTTACCATAAAATTATTTTCAATTTCCTGACTGAAAGCCTAAAGTCCACTTATATTTTTATTATATAGGATAATCCGATTTTTAATGGTTGAGGGGGAACCTTACATGACCCATAGTCCTAGGGGGAATATATAGCCTCTTACATGACCCTTAAAGGCCCCAAAGAACTAACACCACAAGAGGAGACCCTCCCGGGAGATATATATTGACCAAACTCCCAAACTTGCAAGGCTACACAATGCATTGTCTCGTGCATGCATGATTCGACCGCTAGCTCCACCTTGCACTCCATTATTGTTCACGACACCTATCGCCATCACTCAGGGATGCACCATGCCATCGATTCCCATCATCGGTTGAAGCCCATGGGGACTACCACTATCACGCTAAACCTGACCCTATCATTTGTACGACCACCCTTTGCTGCTACCAGCCGAAGCTCGTCTGTACTAATGCACTTCTAACCTGCTCACCTCTAAAATGGATGATCCCATCACCAACCATTATCATTTGCCACCTCAAGTGTCCTATCATCCATAGCCATTCATGATGCATGCGCAACGTTCCCCTCATCCATATGCTCATAAATCCCCAAATTTGAGGCTCTTAGGGATAGAACCCTGGTTGATGCAGGATATAGGGTAGCCTCTAGGACATGACCCCAACTGCTTATCTACAATTAAAAATACAAGTAATGATCTATTATTCAATATCAACATATATTTTAGTAAAATATATGATTACATGTTGATTTTAAAATATAAATAATTTGATAATGCTTCATGAAATTAGTATATATAATTTAAATTTATTGATAAATGATCTAAATTCATACTAACTCAAACAAGATCAACTATAAAACTATAAAATAAAAAATGGAATTATATAAATTGAAAATAATTAATTTTTTCTAGAAATAGAAACATATATATATATATATATATTAATAGTTGTTTTCTTATTTTAATACCATCTTGCAAGAAATCCACGAACCCAATTAGGTCAACCGTTGGAATGCCACCCCATAAATTAGGTACCCTGGAAGCCCAAAAAATATTGTTCAAATCAAGCTTTGTTTTGTCATCACAAATTCTGCCCCTTTAGTTCACCTCCAGCTATATTCCCCTTCAGTTCATAGCCTCACTGTTCATCCCCAATCTGTTCACCCCCCCTCGTTTTATCCCACTTCGGTTTAGCCCCTTCAGTTTATCACTAAATATTATAACCATTAACCCCCTCAATTTTTTGTTACATCATTATTCACCATTTGTGATCCCTTTCATCAATTAATCATTTAGTTAATCAGTATCACTCCTATGTTTTTATTCTAATCCCATGATTCCCATATTATCCTATTTATACACTTTATCCTCAATGATCCATGAAAGTGGGCAGTGATCTTTATTTTAGTGTTTAGTTTCTTCCACTAATCACAAAACACTGATGAAGAAAGCAAAAAATATAAAATCTAGGTGATAAATAAACAAAATAGGAAATGAAGAACATGTCAGAAGTGATAAAAAATATGAAATATCTATTAAAATTTCCAAATTATAAGCTATGAATGATGATTAAATACCATTCAGTGACAATTATCATAAAAGTGATGAACCCTTTATAAATATTTTTTTGTAAACAATCTTTGATTTTGAAATAATATGAGAAAGAGCTCCATGAGGATGTATAGATGCTTTATTGAAATCATGATTTAATAGTATCCTCTATAAGTCTTACTCTAGGTACAAATATAATTCTAATTGAACTAAAATGTTTTCATTATATACATTATAGGAAAACATACAGTCCAAATAGAAAGGTTACACCTTAAACGGGTGGATATTTATTGTTTTACATATGAATGCCCCACCAATCATCTTATTAGAAGGGGATTCATTCATACTTCTGTGAATAATTTTTTTTTCTATTTTGTATTTGGTTAAAATTAATTTTTTCACTTAGTGTGTGGAATGTATCAATGATGTGTATTTTCTTGATTGATATATGATTCACATGTTGGATTTAGTGCCCTAGAAACATCTTTTGTGTACTTTGTGATAAAATGTATTCTTTTTTTTAATATTAAAAAATTCCTTATAATATCAATATTGTTCTTTAATGTGACATAGTATGTGATAATTTCCTAAGAGTAGTTGTCACACTGGAATCTCATAGAAGTTACCCGCTATGATGAAAAACCATAAGTTCCACAATAGTATTCTTAAATATATATTCTATAGCTGGAAGAAATAATTTGAGGGTTAAAAATGGAATAGGCTAGTGGTCATGGAGACTCATAGGGATTTGAGGCACATTCTCATGGTTTATTACCTTGGTAACTTTTTGTGTAGGAAATTATGAGAACGAGACCCGCTAGTAAGAAATCCATATTTAAATGTGTCATTGGATGTTTCAATCTATAGATGTGTGTGTTGATCCTTAGATATTACAATTATTATTAATGGATATTATGAGTTGCATACTTTGATATATTGATGAAAACCGTGATGAAATATTTTCACAGGGAAGTAGGATATATTGGGTGCATCACGAGTAATATTTCATTGATGAATAATTTGAGAAATGATTTTTCCCTTATGTTATTTACCAGATGTTTTTATCTCAGGACTGTTTATGGAAATTATACAGCCTACATAAATCCATGGCCATGGTGTTCTATAAAAAAGTTCAATTTCTGAAAAGTCAAAGAAAGATACATCGAACATATAGGTTGATGATGCCAGCATGCAACCTTATTGATTAGAGATAACATGATAAATAGATTATATTACATAGTAAGTATCGTTATGAGGTTTTATATCATTGTGACATTAACTTATTTCTCTATGGTTATCCTAGAGTTATATTCTAACCTTGGACTTTGGGTTTCTTCATCCATTACCACTGAAAAATAGTCCTAGAGGGTTATACGCAATGTGTATCCAAAACATCAGTTAAATAATAATATTATTTATTATTTAACATGTTAAATAAATATTATTCTCACACATGGTTTAATAATTTAGAGCCCTAAGTCATTTCCCCTGAGAGGGTGGAGGGAATATATGGCATCCCACATTTTTATTACATAACTTTTCATTACATTGTACAAACAGAGGATATTTTAAAGTTTAGTTTCTTGAAAAAAGGTACATAATACATTAAAACATAAAACATTATTTTATTCCACTTGAAAGGATTTTTTAAGGTTCACCCTAAGTACATTTATTATATCACATAACTTGGGGACATACATCAATGGAAATGGTGAGCATAAGACCCAGTAAGGGAAATTAAGGGAAACAATTTAGTAGTGATCTTTAGGAATATCAATAAGAACTTGAGGAATATCATAAAAGAATGATAAATGGTAAAATATTAATATCATAATGAATATAACAAGATTAATAACATATAAATGTGTCTACAAAATTTAATTGAGTTATTCATAATCATATCACCAAGTTTTATCACCGAGGTGTCAAAAAAATACCAAGGTTATTCACCAAGGCATCATAAAACATGTCATCTATAGAGATTAAATTCTTTTACCAATGCATTAGAGCACTATCAGGTTGCACCATTCATATATATTAATTAATTTGAGCCAAAAATATCATAATAAAACATTTCATAAATAAACCATATAGAATAAAATAAATGGGTTTCATATCAAAATCATGGTGTTTTAGAAAGTGCTTAAAAAATAAGATCCTTTTTTCATTTTAAACCCATAGAAAAGGAAGGCAGGTTTCATGTATTTTAATCCCAGAATTAAATATATCATTTTTAAATCTATGTAAATACCCATGTAGAAGAAATGGTTTTGGGTATTCACAAAATAAAAGAAAATAATTTCTTTTAAAAAATAGAGAAATTTTGAGAAGTAAAATTGGAAGCATAATGAGTATAAAACATGGTTTTAGAAAACATTAAAAAGAGAGTGGAAAAGGGTATCACATTAAAAAAATACTATTAATATATTAAAGGTATATAATAAAATATAAATAAGAACATATTATGGAAATTTTAAATACATACCATATAAAAAGGAAACTTGAAAGGAAAAGAGATGTTTGGATTTCCCTTACCATGAAGAGTAACTCCTAAAATTTGAAGATTAGGACCTTGGGGGATTGAAGAAACCTTGGTAGGACTCATTGAGAGGTAAAAATATCATATCTTCATGTAGGATGAATTTTTAATACATTAAAATGAAGATATTGGGGGGTATTTATAGAAAAAGTGAGGTATTTGTTTATTAATTTCCTTAGACACCTCATTATTGGTATTTGAAAAACCATGGACTTTACCATGATATTTTCCCATGGTATTGGCCATTTAGAACACCAATTAAAATATTTTAATCCAAAAGAGTCGAATTTTTTTTATTTTACTCATTATATCATTATTAAATAGTTATGATGTTATTAAACATACTGAAAAACTCAAACTGTTTTTTGCTATTCACGAAAAACTAAAGTATTTTACAATATTCCAATAAATTCACCCAAACCTAATATTGAAATTATGATTTCAAAAATGAAATTTATTTTATCATAATAATTATCTAAATATGATAAATATTACTTTTAACAATAAAATAATTACTTATTAAAAATAATAGCATACTGAAAATGCATATTGAATGCATAGTAAAATATTTGACACTTAAAAAAAGTAAAATTATTTTATCATTAAAATTTAAATAAGAGTGTTTTAAAAATAATATTTCATTAAAATAAATAGTACTGATAATATCTTAGATTATTAGATTAATTATATCTTTTATGAAAAGTATAAAATCTATCCAAAAAAATCAATTTATCAAAATTATCATATTTTTATGAAAAAATAAACTCAAAACAGAATCGATGGAACAAAAATTTTATTTATACCAAGGGATTATAAAATAAGTAACTAAGGCCTTTAAATATAAACCATTATAAGAACCGCATATGACCTAACGGTGTGTTTTGCGATAGTGATGGACTCATGGGGCGGGTTGGCTAACATCACCCGAGTGATAATCTCCACTAACTTGAACTTCACCTGTAGGAAATTTCATTCAAGCTTAACATGTTAAATCTCAGCTTGGGATTGGTCAAGAGAGAATCCCAAGGATTATACCTCCTTTATAAGTTCTAACAAATGGTCTTCATACAACATGACCCTACTAGATGAGGCCATTGACTATTCTTTATACATTAATTTTCCTTTGCCATTTTTACTTATAAATAGTAATTATAACATTAAACTTATTATTAAGAGTATAGTTTTTAATGGTTATATTGACCAATGATCATTTTACCAACTATCATAATTGACCAAAAATCATATAATAGTCGAAACCTAATGGTTACATTTCAATTTATGCTCAATTCATTATTAAAGAGATATAGTTTTGTTGTGTAATATAGTATAACACACTTTTTTAGGAAACAATTATCATTCAAAAAAGTTCAGGTCATTACATTCTTCCCCCCTTAAGAAATTTCGTCTCCAAAATTTCAACTTGTGCACTTAGAATAGAAAAGGTGTGGGTACTTCTACCTCATTGTTTCCTCTGTTTCCCATGTGGATTCATATTTTTGGTTCCTCCACAAAACTTTGACAAGGTGGGAAGTCTTGTTGCACAGAACCCTGACTCTATGGTCTAAGATCTCCATCGAATGCTCCTCACAAGAGAGGTCATGTTCCAGTTGTACCACCTCATGATTCAGTATGAGTGAAGGGTCATGTATTTACTTCCACGAGAGAGATAAATGGAATACATCATGAAAATGAGCTAGATTTAGAGGAAGTGAAAGCTGATAGGACACCTCTCCAATGCGATCAAGGACTTAATTGGGGCCAATGTACATAAGTTCGAGCTTCCCTTTCTTACGAAACCACATGGCTCTCTTCCAAGGTGAAATTCAATGAAATAATTTTTCTCCTAGAAAAATTAAAAGTCCCTTTGTAGGTTTTCATCATATATCTTCTGCCGAATCTGAGCGGCCTTTATGTGTTGTTGGATGGAATGAAATTTTTCTATCATATCTTGTCCAAGATCAGGCCCAAGAAGCTTTCTATCACTAGCTTCATACCAAAAAGTATGATTTCTACATTGCTTCCCATATAGAGCTTCATAGGGTTCCATTTGAATACTCAAATGGAAGCTCTTGTTGTATGAGAACTCAACTAATGGGATATGGTGATCCCATCAACCTTTAAATTCGATTGAACATGTTCTCAATATATCCTCAAGTGTCTAAATATTCCGTTTAGATTGGCCATCAATTTGTGGTTTATAGGCCATACTGAAATTCAATTTAATATTCAGATCATGTTAAAGACTCACTACTGGAAAACGGCCTATACCCACGGTTCAAAACCTTGGGTATAGCCCCCAAAACTGTGGGTATAGGCTATACCCACGGTTTTGGGAACCGTGGGCTGGAATGGCATCGGTATAGGGGTCTCAGCCTATACCCACGTGGGGGTATATTTAAATTCAAAAAATCTACCCATCAGGTTTTGAACCCGCAACTCCTGCTATCCCTCATAGAGGCGCCACCAACCGAGCTGGACTCTTTATCTGTTATATATATATATATATAACTGCTTCTATATATTAATATTCAGTATTTAAAATTTATAAAAACTGGACGCGGGGGGTTTCGAACCCAGGTTTCGCGCAAATAATCCCAACCGCACAACCAACTGAGCTGGATTTGTTATATGTGAAATATGTATATATCTTCTTACATATATTAAAATTCTGTATTTAAATTTAGAAAAAGTGCTCGCTGGGAATCAAACCTACTACTCCGTAGAACCAAAAACCACACCCCCAACGACAGACCAACCGAGCTAAATAACATTCGAAATATAATATTTATATGTGTATAAATATATTAATCTAAACCGTGAAAAATAGACTACCCACCAAATTTTTCCCATGTCCCACCAAAATTTCTTTCCGCGCCATAACACGGGAAAGATATACCCACGGTTCTGGAGAAACGTGGGTATAGGTATTCAAAAAAAAACCGCAATACCTACGGTTTTCAAGAACCGACGGTATATGTTTTCGGAAAATACCCTATACCCACGGTTCTCTCCAAAACCGTGGGTATAGGTCTTAAAAGAAAACTATACCCATGGTTTTTGGCACAACTGTGGGTATAGGTGGCCTATACCCACAGTTTTGGAAAACTGTGGGTATAGGTTCACCTACTATCCCTATACCCAAGGTTTTGGAAAACCGTGGGTATAGGGTTACCCTATACCCACGGTTTTTTGCAAAACTGTGGGTATAGACCTGTTTTCCAGTAGTGACTTCTCATAATTTAGATATGAACATTGGATCATGATATGAAATGATAGAAAATGGTACCCCATGTAACCTTACCACTTCCTTCATGTAAATCCTATAAATTTGATCAAGAGAGAAATCTTCCCGAATAGAGATAAAATGGGTAGTCTTGGTGAGATGGTCCACTATAACCCATACTGCATTTCTTCCTTTGTAAGTTCTCAGGAGAATAGTGAAAAAGTATATAGTGATATTATCCCACTTCCATGCTAGTATGGGTAGTGTTTTGAATACCCCTTTAGAAAATTGTTGCTCTTACTTCACTTGTTGACACACTAGGAACCTTGTAGTGTAGTCGAAAATCTCTCTTTTCATGTTATCCCAACAATAATGATCACAAAGGTCCCTATACATTTTCATTCTTCTAGGATGAATAGATAATTTATATCTATGAGATTCATCCATCATCTCCTTTATTTCCAAAATAGATGGAACACATAACCTTGTACGAAATTTCAGTACACCTTCTTGATCAATATTGAACTCAGGAAACTTCCCATTCTTCACAACCTTTATCTTTTTCTAAAAAAATGATATTCTCTTTGAGATCTATTGATCTTATCTAGTAATGATGGTTGATAAATCATTTAGGATAAGGTTGATTATTTCCCTTCCCTTAAGATTCCCATGTCTAGTTTTACTAGGTCTTTGATAAAAGGATCTCCTTGAATCATCATCATTCTAGAACAATAGGGTATTTCCTACTTAATGCATCAACAACTTTGTTTTCTCTTCTAGGGTGATAAATAATTGAACAATAATAGTCTTTAAGAAGTTAAAATCATATCCTATGTCTCATGTTCAATTAATTTTTTATGAAAATATACTTCAAACTTTGATGGTTTGTGTAAATATCACATTTCTCCCCATAAATATAATGTCTATATATCTTCAGAGAGAAAACAACCGCAGCTATCTCCAGGTCATGTGTAGGATAGTTCTACTCATGAGGCTTCAACTGTCAAGATGCATAAGAAATAAAATTTTCATTTTTCATGAGGATGCACCCAAGACATTTAAGATATGCATCACTAAAAATAATTAATACTTCTTCAATAGAGGGTAGAGTTTACACAGGTGTAGTAACCAATCTCTTCTTCACCTCTTGGAAAATTTCTTCACACTCCTTTGTCCAGATAAACTTGACCCCTTTTCAAGTTAACTTGGTTAGTGGATTAGAAAGTTGTGAAAAGTTTTTCACAGACCTCCTATAATATACTTCCAAACCAAGGGAACTATGAATCTTAGTTACTATTATAGGATGAGGCCACTCCTCCACAACATTTTTCTTTGTAGGGTCAATTGATATTTCTTCATTGGTTACAATGTGACCCAAGAAAGAAACTTATTGTAACAAAAATTCACATTTTCTAAACTTTACCAATAGACTCTCCTTCATCAAAGTTTTAAATATAACCCTTATATGATTCTCATGCTCCTCATGAATTTTAAAATATATCATAATATCATTAATAAAAATGATCACAATGTTATCAAGGTAGTTCTTAAATACTCTATTCATCAAATCTATAAATATATTTGGAGAATTAGTTAATCCAAAGGTCATAACAAAAACTCATAACACCCATGTCTTGATCAAAAACCGGTCTTTGGAATATCTTCTTTCTTCACCCTAAATTGATGATAACTATATCGAAGATCATTCATGGAGAAGAATTGAGCCCCATAAATATGGTCAAATAAATAATCAATTCTTGGAAGTGGGTACTTGTTTTTCACTATGATCCCATTAAGTTCCCTATAATCAATTCATAGACACATTGATCCATCCTTCTTCTTCATAAAGAGAACATGTTCTCCCCAAGGAGACACACTTGGTCAGATAAAACCCTTCTCTAAAAGATCTTGGATTTTCTTCTTTAATTCCTCTATCTCCACATTTTCTGTTATATATGAGGTATTTGAAATCTACATGGAACCAAGAATGATATTCAATGGAGAATTCTACCTCTCTTTCTAGAGGTGGTCCATGTAACTACCCAAGAAATAAATAAATGTATTCCGGAATGACAGGGACATTCTCTATTCATATATATTTGTTTCCTTATTCATTTTCATTGATCATTTCCATAAAGAAAGACATCAGAGGGGATTCAAAATAAATCTCAGGTCGAGATATCTCTCCTTTGAAAACAACTTAAGGCTATCTATTCAAGACTAATGAGATTTCATTACTTCTATAGTTGATCTTAGCACTATACATTTAGAGATAGTTCATCCCTAGTATAATTTCAAATTCCAACATGGAAATGAATACAAGATTTATTATGAGATTATGCTCTCCAAAGTAAATACTAGAGTTTATATACACTATTTATTCTTGGAAAATCCCTCCAAGAGTCTTTACTGATAGTTTTACTTCTAAAATTTTAGGGATTAATTCTATATTCTTTGAAAACATGGAGAAAATAATGGAATGTGTATAACCAGAATCAAACAAAGTACTTGCTAGATTTGAGAGAATAGTGAGAGTACCTCACACCACATCATTTGGAGCTTCAACTTCAGCCAGCATGATAGAAAACTCACAACCTTACTCCCTTGGACTATGATGAGGTTGATAGTTATTCCCCTCCACTGTAATAACCTGGATCTTATTTTTAGGTATTAGTTTTCTTTTCTGGTGTCTTTGAGAAAAATAGAGGTTTCTGGAAATTTCAGGAGTACCCGCCATGTACTTATAAGTACACACCGTGTACTCAGTTTCCACAGGTGACCATGTACTGGCCATGTAACAGCTGAGTACATAGCCATGTGGGGTGACCTGGAGGCTGCCTAAAGTGGGACATAGTAATGGCAAGTACACATCGTGTACTTTTAAAGAACACGTCATGTACTTTTTTTCATTAAACAGACCGAGGTCACATCTAATAAATAGAACCATATTCTTCTTGGCCCGTCTCGTCCAGGAGCAACCGTATGGCACAAATCTTCACTGAGACTCTGACCCTCCCTCCGTATTCCAATTCGACCGCCGTCGATTGTATTGGAATCACCACGGTAAGCTCTTCTTTCTTCTAGATCCTAGTTTCCCGATTTATCCTCTCTCATGAGTTATCCTCAGTTAAATTTTTTTAGAATTTTTGTAGATCTACAACGTTATAGGGAGATTCAAGGCATGAGGTTCATATATATCATTCTCACAATGCTGAGGTGGGTGGTTTGTGCCTTTCCCTAGTTATTCTTTGAGTTATATGTGAAAAAGTGCCCAATACCCTTGTTTGGGGTATTGTGTGTTTATGGTCTTAGCCCTGCTGTTTCCTTCTATGCCTTGTGTGCTTGAGTTGAGGATTTATTCTTATGAAAAGGGTTATCTTTCCATGCCATAGATGTTTTTTACATGCTTTTTTTTATTGACCATTTGGTCTAATCTTGCCTGTAAGGATACTTTGTTTTCCATGCCTAGTATTGTTAGGATGAAGTGATTTTACATGACATGATGTGATATGCTATAGAATGTTTATCCAAGTAGTTCTTGAGGTTTACTTTGGATTCCATATATTGTTGTGCACGATTGACTTACATAGGTCCATGAGAACCAGGTGTAGTAGACCATAGAGAGAATGGACTCTGAGGGCTTATCTAGAGTGTTTGTTTACATTTACATTGTGAGACCATAGAGGGATGTACTTTATGCTCCCTCGGAGTGTATGTAGTTTCCTTGTTATGAGACCACATGGGGAATTGGATGTTGAGTGCTTCCCCAGAGTGTCTATAGTTACCAATATGAGACCACAGGGGGAATTGACAGTGAGCGCTTCCTCAAAGAGTCTTTGCTTAATCTGAACCAAAGGGGTTAGACTATAAAAACATCCCATAGGGTTGATTGTACTTGTTTGGTTGAACCAAAGAGGCTAGGCTATAAGTATTTCCCAAAGGGATACTAGTTTGGATTATATTCTTACTTAATACATGAATTGGATGCAATTGAAACTGTAGGATTGTTTACTTTTGAGTACTCCCTTGTTTACTGCTTCTTTTTGCTTATTACCTACCATATATTCATTGAATGTTAGGCATAGATCTTGGGGTGGTTGCCTACTGGGATTAGTCTCACACCCTATTTGGGTTATGATTTTGGGCCCATATATATTATATTGTTGCAGTTCTAGATAAGGGCAAGCACCCTTCTACTTCTAGTACTTGATTGTAGAGGAGCTAGGGAGCATGGGACCAAGCTAAGGCTTGTGATGCTGTGGAGCTATTTACTTTCTTTTCTTTGTACTTTGGTTTATTTTTGTATTCCAGCATTATAACTTGTTTGGATTCTTTCCTAGACATATGTATCATGCCCCATTTATATATGTGCTCCGATTGTTTCTTACTTTCAGTCTTCCATTGTTTACTTATTGTGTGTTATTACTGCTTCCACTATTGTATAATATTGTTATCATTTTGTTTCCACTGTGTTACTTTGACAATGAGGGGATAGTTTACCCACTATCACACCCAAGTCCCTCGCTGCTAGTCGGTAGCCTCTGGAATTTGGGGAATGCGCTTGAGGCCATGCAACTAACTGGGTACGGGGCACCTCTGGGCGGCACCCAGAACCGGGACATTAAAAAGTGGTATCTGAGGTTTATTTTCTCCTTGAATTACTATTTGGAGCCTATGTCTAGGGATAGGAAGGAATAAGTACTTGGTAATAAGCTGTTCCTGGGAGTAGCTAACCCGTGTACAAGGAAAAACCCATCTACCTCATTATTGATTTTTTTTCCTGATTTTGCGATTTTATAGTTGATTTGATTTCACCGTTGGGTGATTAACATGTTTTTTTCTATTATTGTTGATATTATTAAGGTTATATTTCTATTTCAAACTAATGATATGAGGGTATTCCATCTCATGCATCATATAGGCACTTGCTAGAAATCACATGTCATGCATTTTTTCCATGCCATTTAGGGTGCATTAGTGATTGTATGTTGCTGTGATAGATGTTGTGATAGATATGAATACTGTTGTGATAGATACCTTGATAAAATACCTACTATTTGATAGGGTATTAAATTGTGTAAGGTTTTGTATGAATGAATGGCAAACTTTGGTTCTTGAGGTGTTATGGGCCCTCATGGATCAGAATTTTGTGGAAAATTACATTGTTATGCTTGTATATAACATGTATAAGATTCCAAGATTTCATTCTTGGGCAGTATGGGCCCTCACGAATCGGAATTGGGCACTTTAATGTTTGTTTTAGTGTTTTTATTGGTTATAGAGTAGTTTCTGAGGCTTACTGTCAGGAAAAACCCAGAATACACAATGTGTAATGATGAATACACACCATGTGTTCTTATGTTCAGGAAAAAACTAGTTTTCTTAAGTACACACCATGTACTGTATATACATGTCGTGTAGTCTCTAACTGTGTCACTGGTTGTGTGGGAAGAGACATGGTGTTGGGAAATATTTGGTAGGACACGCCGTGTACCAGATGTACATGTCGTGTCATAGAGCTGTATAACAAGGCGTCTGACTAAAAACACGGGTCAGTGGAGTCTTTTCTAGTACACACCGTGTCCATTAGGAACACACCGTGTAGAGTGATCCATGTGACTAACAACACGGGTCAGTGAAGTCCATTCTAGTACATGCCAGGTCTGGCACAAACATGCTTTGTAGTCTTGTTCTAGTAGAACCGTGTGGGTTAAGTCATGTAGAAGAACTCGGGTAGGGGAAGAGGATTCAATTACATTATGTGTGTTAGGACAACACACCACATGTGTGGGGTGTTCCATTACTAGTTTTGGAAGGAGTACACACCCATGTGAAGGATTAAGGGAACACATCGTGTAGGGGACATACACGCTATATATCCATGTTTTGAAAAACATGAATGATTTCCTTCTCCCATTCCCTTTTTTCACTTCTAAGTTTTAGTCCTTGATAATCTTGATCTAAGGTGTGCACTTGACCTTGCAGAGTCATGCCACCGAGACATCCTACGGTTGTACACCAGTTACATGGTAGTGATCAGACACTAGACATGGCTGATTAGGGACTACCAGTAGATCCTCCTGTAGTTCCAGTCTTGGAACCATCCATTATTCCAGACACGGGTGTTGATGCATAGTTCCGAGAGGGATTTATAAGGATTATGAAGACCTTCTATGGAGTACCACATCCTACCCCTTCTATGGCAGATATGATGTGAGTTTTCCAACAGCAGTATCCTCCCACCTTCATAGGGGACGAAGGAACTTAGGCTACATAGTCATGGTTAGAAGCCATACTATCTATCTTTGAGCATCTGGAGACACCTCCAAAGAGGAGGGTGAAGCTTGCTACATACATGCTACGGGACTCTGCCAAGAGATGGTGGGATGTGATCTCATAGGTGGGATGCTAGCAGGTTATGGCTGGGGATGAGTTCTAGCATGCCTTCTATGACTACTTTTACCCAGAGACTTTGAGGGCCGACCGATCCCAAGAGTTTATAAGTCTGGAGTAGGTTACTCTCTCAGTTATGGAGTATTCTTCTCGCTTCACCGAGCTTCAGCGCTTCATGCCTATTCCAGAAGGTTATGAGTTATTCTTGGAGAGGAAGTTTGAGGATGGTCTCAGGTACGACATTCAATCTCAAGTGAACATCTTTAGTTTGACTTCCATCACTTCTATAGTCAACAAGGCATTAATCACAGAGTGCAATATGAGGGATTTTGGAGTTTTAATCTAGGGCAGATTGACATCTGGAGTTGGTACCCCTCCTACTGATAGTAGGAAGCGCTGTAGGGAGTCTACATGTAGGGATCTGAGGAGGCGAGAGACATCTTATGGTATCCAAGTGGTGTGATACCAGTGCGGGAAGAGTGGTAATACGAGGCCACATTTCCCGGGAGACCTATTGGAGTGCTAATAATATGGCAAGATGGGTCACCTTCAGTGCTTATGTCAGATCTTCTCACTGGAAACTAGTGACAAGGGTTCCTCTATGACTCCTCGTTCAGGAGCAACACCACCAGTTTCTTATCATTCATGGAACTAGAGTTCTTTTGGCCATTCAGGACAAGGTGTAGGTTGCAACCATGGTATCCAATCGCTAGGCTTTCAATGACAACAGGGTGGATTAGCTCATAGTGGTCAGGCAGGGTCATAGGGCTGTGGAGCAGGTCAGACTTTTGCATTAGAGTAGAACCAATAGGAGAAGAATCTTAGACCCTCTATAGTCAGAGGTACTATTCTAGTTGCCTCTATTTTAGCTTCTACTCTTTTTGATATGGGGGATTCTCATAGTTTCATATCCGTTGCGGTTGTAGAGAGCCTTGGGCTCTGTATCTTTTCTTCTGATTATATCTTGACTCTGGAAACTCTGTTGGGGACAAGAACAACTAGTGTTCATTAGTGAATGGAGTGCCCTCTTGAGGATAGTGGGTGTCACTTCTTATGGGACCTTTATGTCCTAGATATGACAAGTTATGTTGTCATTCATAGAATGGACTATTTGGTTCCCTTCTAGGATGTTGTTGATTTCTATCACCGTTGGGTGAGTTTCATGTCACCAGAGGGAAGATCATTTCTATATAAGGTTGAATGGGATATCCAGGCAAGCAGAGCGGGACCTGAGAATTATGGGTTGGGAGGATTTACAGACCAGATTGCTAGTATATATCTGGATGACTAGGGGACTTCACAGATGGACTTTCCCCCAATGTTGGATCGTTTCAGGGACGTCTTTCCAAATGAATTTCTAGGCTTACCTCCAGAGTGAGAGGTGGACATTTCTATTGATCTCATTCTAGGAGCGGCACTGGTGTCCATTCCTCCTTATAGGATGGATACACCAGAGTTACAAGAGTTCAAAAAGCTATTGTAGGAGTTGCAAGAAAATGGTTTCACCCGACCCAATACTTCTCCTTGGGGTTCTCCTATCATGTTTGCGAAGAAGGCAGACTGTACCCTTATACTTTGTGTGGATTATCGGAAGCTGAACCAGTTGATAGTCAAAAACTGATATCCCTTGCCAAGGATTGATGATCTATTTGATCAGCTTTGAGGACCTCGAGTGTTCTTGAAGATTGAATTGAGATCCGGTAACCATCATTCGCAAATTAGATCATCTGATATACTTATTACAACCTTTTGGAGCAGGTATAGTCTATATGAGTATGTGGTTATTCCATTCAGTCTCATGAACACACCTGCTGTTTATATAGTACTGATGAACCGAGTGTTCCGTCCATACTTGGATTATTTCATGGTAGTCTTCGTGGACGATGTCTTGGTGTACTCTCAAACTCTACATGACCATGCTACCCATCTTGAGATCATTTTGAGTACACTGAGAGAGCATCATTTATATACTAACCTCTCAAAATACAACTTTTGGATGGGCCAAATCCACTTCTTGGGTCATGTTATCTTAGAGATAGGAGTATCAGTAGATCCATAGAAAGTAAGAGCAGTAGTTTTATGGGAGAAGCCAAAGAACATCTTTGAGGTATGGAGTTTTCTAGGGATGGCTGGATACTACATATGTTTCATACAAGAATTTTCATGCCTATCAGCACCACTGAAAATTATGACTAAGAAAGGTGGGAAGTAATTATGGTCAGATTCTTGTAATTCACCCATTTAGGAGATGAAAGGGAGGTTGAATTCAGTTTCGATCCGAGTTTTTTCAAAGCTGGGAAATAGTTATACAGTTTACTATGATGCATTAAGTATTAGGATGGGATCTGTGCTTATGTAGGGGGAAGGAGTCATTGCATACGGGTCTTAGCAGTTGAGGCCACATAAGAGTAATTAACCAATGCACAATCTCGAGTTGGATTCAATTTTTCATGCTTTACGTTTTTGGAGACACTATATTCTAAGAGATCATTTTGTGTTTTTCCCTGACCACAAAAGTCTCAAGTATATATTCACTCAGTGTGACCAGAATTTGAGCTAGTGAAGGTGGTTTGAGTACCTTCAGTCCTTTGACTTTAATTTTTCCTACATGCCTGGAAAAGGCAATGCAGTGGATGATGTGCTGAGCAGGAGGACTCAGATACATGCAGTTTAAAAGGCTAGTAGTGAGTGGCAGCTTATGGATCTGTTCTCTGAGATGCATCTGGTGGTGCATAATAGACAAGGGAAGACATTCCTTTATTCTATTGATGTTACCTCTACTCTACTTGATCGAGTACGAATGAGGCAACTATCAGATTCTGAAGGCCTATTCCTATGGGAAAGTGTGTCAGGAGAGGACCCTATTCTTGGATGGAACATAGGCGAGGTTGAGATCTTGAATTTTCATGGGCACATATGGGTTTCAGCAGACATACACGAGGAGCTGTTGTGGGACTTTCATTCCTCAGTTTGGGCAGTTTTTCCTGGTGTCACCAAGATGTATTGTGATCTGCACCATCAGTATTGGTGGTCAGGTATAAAGAGAGATGTTGCTGGTTTTGTGATGAGGTGTTCCACCTGTCAGCAGGTAAAGGTGAAGCATCAGTGACCAGTAGGGATTTTGCAGTAGTTATCCATTCTCGAGTGAAAATGGAATGATCTCATAATGGATTTTTTGATAGGTTTACTGAGATTTCCTTGAGGGAATGATGCAGTATGGGTTGTCATTAACAGACTCACGAAGGTTACTCACTTATTAATGATCAAAATACCTTCAGTGTTGATGAGATGGGAAGGTTGTACATCTAAGAGATTGTACATTTACATGGAGTTCCGCACTATATTATTTCAGACATGGATGCACGTTTTACTTCTCGGGTCTGGTAGGGGCTATAGAAGGCTTTGGGTACACATGTACTTTTGAGTATAGCTTACCACCCTCAGATAGATGGCCAATCTGAGCGTAAGATTTAGGTGCTTGAGGACATTCTTCGAGCATGAATCCTATATGTTGGAGGTTCTTAGGAGAATCACATATCTCTTATGGAGTATTCCTACAATAATAGTTTTCAAGCAACCATTCAGATGGCACCTTATGATCCTTTTTACGGTAGGCCATGCCGATCTCCCCTATATTGGCTGGAGGAAGGAGAGGCAGCTATGTTGGGACATAGTTTTGTCCAGGAGACCATAGAATAGATCGAGTTGATTCAGAAGAGGATGGATACTACATAGTCACGATAGAAGTCTTATACTGATTAATGGAGACGACCTATGGAGTTTGAGGTCGGAGAACATATTTTCCTGCATGTCACACCGTGGTTGGGACATAGGAGGATTAGGAGACAGGGTAATATTTCATCAAGATACCTCAGGCCTTTTGAGGTTTTGGAGAGGGTCGGGCTAGTTTCTTATCAGTTGCAGTTACCTCATATGTACTAGGCTATGCACAACATCTTTCACATTTCTCAGCTTCGACGTTACTTCTGAAACCCATCTCAGGTTTTTCAACATGAAGAGGTTGAGTAAGAGGTGGACGCCTCATTCAAGGAGCATCCTATACGGATTATTGATCGAAGTGAGAAGGTTCTATGTGGTTGGTATGTTTCTCTGGTATGAGTGCTATGACAGCACGGGTGAGTACAGGATGAGACCTGGGAGAGGGAGGCCAATGTACGATTGCAGTGGCTAGAGTTGTTCGGTGATTCTTCTTCTATGCCACCTTGATAGGAAAATTTAGGGAAAATTTTCTTTAAGGAGGGAAGTTTGTAAGAACCCGGATCTTCTTTTAAGGTATGGCTTTTCTTTTTTGGTGTTTTTGGGAAAAAGAGGAGTTTCTTTAAATTTCAGGTGTACACACCATGTACTTATAAGTACAGGTCGTGTACTCAGTTGCCACGGGTGACCGTGTACTAGTCGTGTAACAGCCAAGTACATGGCCGTGTGGGTGACCTAGAGGTTACCTAAAGTGGGGCCCAGTAATGGAAAGTACATGACGTTTACTTTTAAAGAACACGTTGTGTACTTTATTTTTTTATTAAATAGACTGGGGTCGTGTCTAATCGATAGAACCATCTTCATCTTCACCCGTCTCATCCAGGAATGACCATGCGGAATGAATCTTCACTAAGCCTATGACCCATCGTCCGTACTCTAATTTGACCACTGCTGATTGTGTTGGAATCTCCATGGTAAGCTCTTACTTCTTCTAGATCCTTGTTTCTTTATTTATCCTCTCTCATGAGTTATCCTCGGTTGAATTTTTTTAGCATTTTTGTAGATCTACGGAATTATAGGGATATTCAAGGCCTGAGGATCATGTATATCATTCTCACAATGCCGAGGTAGGTGGTTTGTGCCTTCCCGTAGTTATTCTTTGAGTTATATGTGCAAAAGTTCTCAATACCCTTGTTTGGGGTATTGTGTATTTATGGTTTTATCCCCTGTTATTGCCTGTTATACCTTGTGTGCTTGAGTTGAGGATTTATACTTGTGAATAGGGTTATATTTCCATGCTATGGATGTTTTTCCCATGCTTGTTATTATTGACCATTTGGTCTATGCTTTCCTGTTAGGCTGCTTTTATTTTCATTCCTAGTATTGTTAAGATAGAGTGATTTTACCTAACATTCTATGATATATTGTAGACTGTTTAGCCAAGTAGTTCTTGAGGTTTAATTTGGATTCCATATATCGTTGCGCATGATTGAATTACACAGGGCTGTGAGAACTTGGTGTAGTAGACCACAGAGAGAATGGATGTTGAGGGCTTCTCTTGAGTGTCTGTTTACTTTTATGTTGTGAGACCATAGGGGGGTGGACTTTGTGATCCCTTAGAGTGTTGGTAGTTTCCTCATTATGATAACACAGGGGGAATTGGACATTGAGTGCTTCCCTAAAGTGTCTATAGTTACCAATACAAGACCACAAGGGGTAATTGACAACAAGTGATTCCTCATAGAGTCTTTTCTTAAGCTAAACCAAAGGGGTTTGATTGTGAGAACTTCCCAGAGGGTTTCTTGTACTTGTTTGGTTGAACTATAGGGGTTAGGATGTGATTAATTCCCAGAGGGTTACTAGTTTTGATTATCTGATTACTTGATACATGAATTGAATGCAATTGAAACTGTAGGATTGTTTAATTTTGAGTACTCCCTTGTTTACTGCTTCTTTTTTATTATTGCATGTAATATATCCACTGACTATTAAGCACACATCTTGGGGTGGTTGCCTACTGGGATTAGTCTCACACCATGTTTGGGTCATGATATTGGTCCCAAAAAGATTATATTGTTGTAGGTCTAGATAATGGAAAGCGCCCTTCTACTTCAAGTACTTGATTGCTGAGGAGATAAGGAGTATGGGACCAAGATGAGTCTTGCGATGTTGTGGAGCTGTTTACTTGATTTTCTTTGTACTTTGGTTTAGTTTTGTATTCCAACATTGTGAATTGTTTGGATGCTTTCCAAGACATATATATCATGCATCATTTATATATGTGCTCAAGTTGTTTCTTAATTTCAGTCTTTCGTTATTTACTTATTGCATACTATTACTGCTTCCACTATTGCATACTATTGTTATATGTTTTTTTCTTATTTGTTACTCTAAAAATGAGGGCATAGTTTCCCCACTATCACACCCAAGGCCCTCGGTTCTAGTCTGAAGCCTCTAGAGTTTGTGGAAATGCGCTTGAGGCCATGTGACCAACTGGGTACGGGGCACCTCTGGGCGGCACCTAGAACCAATACGTTACATCAACTGCCCTCAGATTTAGACAGTGATAAAAAAAAGTGTCCAAGCTATCCACACTTGAAGTATTGGACTTCAGGAAGGGCCCACACCATCTTCCCTTTTTAGTTAGTGTTGAGAAGATGAGGATTCACCTAACTATGATAGTTTTGAGAAATATGGCCTTCTATTTCACACTTGTAACATTTTCCGCTCCTGAGTTGGTAGTTCCTCAAATGCTTCTTCCCAAATTTTTTTCATGTGGAAAGTTGAACTTGCTTTCTTCATTTTCCATGATCAAATGTCTTCTCCAAGTTTGGATCCAAATATATCTTCTTTTCATTATATATATGGGACCACTATGTCTCTCAAAACTCAAGTTCAACTTTCATATCACTCATTGTGATCTCCTCATAGTTGTCATAGTCTCAGTTGGATATATTCTTCCATATATGGGGTCTTAGTCAACAAAATAATCTATCAATATTTCAATTAAGATTCATGAAAAATCTAAAGGTGCAACAAGAATGTATTTTGAAGTTCATATCATAGCTTCCCATATATTTTTTTTTTCCTTTTGATTCATATCTAGGAATTCCATCTCCATTTTTGTTCACATCTAATGGGGGAAATATTTTTTTTAAAAAGGTTACCTTGAACTCATCCCACTCCATATCATCAATATAACTTCTTGGATTTGTGTTTTAACCAGTCTCCAGTGCTAATCAGATTCTCCCTCTAATAGGTACACAACCAGGGTGAATTTCTCTTATTCTGAACAATGGAGTATAGAAAAGATATTTTCTATTGAGATTATCCATTATTCCACAATCAATGGGTCGGTAGATCCACTAAAAGTAGGTGGTCATTTATACAAGAAGGACTCAATGGAAATTTGTTCCATTCAAGGTGAATTCGATCTCTCATCTTGATTCAAGTTATTTCCCATAACTCAAGTTAATTGATTCATCATTCTCATAAATTTTTCCATTCCAACTTCCATCAGAGGGCCATTACTGCGTGGTCTGTTATGCACACCATTTACACAGTTTCTTATATTTCCCACTATTTCATATAATAAGAAAAACATAGTGATAAAAACATTTATTTTAATAATCTTATAATTATAAAGGAATTTTTATGTATTAAAACATCATGCTTAAACATGTTATTCTTTAATAACAATTACATATTCTATAAATCCTTAATAATGGTTCATAAGAATCTTGTGATTAACCAAACACATCCCTCAGGAGTGTCTAATAAGGAGTGAAGCAAGGACCATTGTTGTGTACTAGGTTATGTCAAGTCAGGCCCAACGCACCTTATTAATGTTTTTACCCCTAGGTACATCTGTTCTATAGCCACATCCACTTCTTCGTATACAGATAGGGATTTATTTTTTCGGAAACCACTTACTTAATATTTCACCAAAATATCAAGAATTTATCCTATATTTAAACTTTTCTATAGGGTTTTTCCTACAGTTTTGAAATCTAATTTACAAAAATAACTAAACCATCCTTTAAAACCAACCATGGCTTCCAACCTTTTTATTACATAACTTTTCATTACATTTTACAAACAAATGATTTTTTTAATGTTTAGTTTCTTAGAAAAAAGGTACATAATACATGAAAACATAAAACATTATTATATTAAACTTGAAAGGATTATTAAAGGTTCAGACTAAGTGAATTTATTTCATCTCATAACCTGGGGACACACATCAAAGGAAATGGTGAGCATAAGGCCCAGTAAAGGAAAATAAGGGAAATATTTTACTTGTAATCTTGAGGAATATCAATAATAACTTGAGGAATATCATAAAAGAATGAGAAATGGTAAAATAGTGATATAATAATGAAGATAACATAATTCATAACATATAAATGTGGATAAAACATTTAATCAAGTCATTATTAAGCATATGAACAAGGTTTCTCACTATGGTGTCATAAAAATTACCAAGGTTAATCACCAAGGTATCATAAAACATGTCATCTCTAGAGATTAAATTCTTTACCCAATGCATTGGAGTGATATCAGGGAGCGCCATTAATATGTCATAATTAATTTGAACCCTAAATATTATGATAAAAATTTCATAAATAACCCATGGATAATAAAATAAATGGGTTTCATATCAAAATCATGGTGTTTTAGAAAGTGCTTAAAAACAAGATCCTTTTATCCTTTTAAACCTATGAAAATGGAAGGAGGGTTTCATGTATGTTAATACCATAATTAAATATATCATTTTTCCATATATGTGAATACCCATAGAGAAGAAATAGGTTTGGATATTCCCAAAATAAAATAAAATAATTTCTTGCAAAAAGGGGGGAAATTTTGAGAAGTAAAATCGCCAACATAACGAATATAAAACATGGTTTTAGAAAACATTAAAAGGAGAGGGTACAAGGGTCTAAAATTAAAAAAAAAACTATCAATATAGTAAATTTATATAATAAAATGGATATAATAACATGTTATGTAAATTTGAGATACATACCACATAAAAAGGAAACTTGAAAGGAAAAGAGAAGTTGAGATTTCCCTTACCTTGAAGAGTAACTCCTAAAACTTGAATATTGGGACATTGAGGGCTTGAGGAAACCTTGGGAGGAATCCTTTGGAGGTAAAACTACCAGATATTTATGAAGGATAAATTTTTAATGAAATTAAATGAATAAATGGGTGGGTATTTATCAAAAAAGTGATGGAGTTTCTTAATAATTTCCTTGGACACCTCGTTAGTGGTACTTGAAAAACCACGGTCTTAACCATAGTATTGGAGACTTCTATTATCATATTTTAATCCACAAGAGTTGGAAATAATTTTATATTACTCATTACATCATCATGACATAGTTATGATGTCAATAAACATACCAAAAAACTCAAACTGTATTTTTACTATTCACGAAAAACTAAAGTATTTTATAAAATTCTCATAAATTCACCCTTAACTAATATCGACGTTCTGGTTTAAAAAATTACATTTATTTTATCACAATAATTTTCTAAATATGATAAATTTAACTTTAAACTATAAAAATACTTATTTATTAAAAATAATAGAGGACAAATAAATGAATAGTAAAATTTCTGACACTAAAAAAATAAAATTATTTTATCATTTAAATTTAAATAAAAGTGTTTTAATAATAATATTTCATTAAAATAAACATTATTAATAATATATTAGTTTATCACAATAGTTATATCTTTTCTAAAAATTACAATTTCTCTCCAAAAAATCAATTTATCAAATTCATCATTTTTTAAGAAAAACTAAACTCAAAACAAAATTGATGGGACAACAATTTTATTTATACAAAAGGGATTATACAATAATTAACCAAGTGTTTGAAACATAACCCCTTATAACACCCACATAAGACCTAAGGGTGAGGTGTACAATAGTGATAGACACATGGGGAGACTCGGCTAACATCGCTCGAGTGGTAGTCTTCATTAACTTGAACTTATCTTGTAGACGATTTCATTCAAGATTAACATGTTGAAGCTCGAATTGAGCTTGGTCAAGAGAGAATCCCAAGGATTCTACCTCCTTTCCAAGTTCTAAAAAATATACATCATACGACATGGCCCTACTGGATGAGGCCATCAACTCTTCTTTCTGAATTAATTTTCCTTTGTCATTTCTACTTATAAACAATAATTATATTGTTAAACTTATTATTAAGTGTATAGTTTCCAACCTTCATATTGACCAATGGTCATAATTTAACAATGGTAATATAATGGTTGAAATCCAATGGTTACATTTCAATTTATACTCAATTAATTATTAAAGAGATATAGTTTTATTATGTAATATAATATAAGACATATTTTTAGGAAATAATTATCATTAAAAAATGTTTGGTTCATTATAAAATAAGTGGATTATTTTTATGAATTCTTTCAAATTAAAACTATTAAACTTGTTAAGGTTCTATATCCCCTCAATATTATCTCTCAATCTCACTTTGTGTATAGTGGTAGTAATAGAGAGAGTGACACAAAATATTTACAAGGTTCGGTACATAGACCTACTCCTTACCATATTAGTCCCCCAAAATAGATTCTTTACTATAAAATAAGTGATTACAATTCTCTATCTCTAATTGAGGGGTTCCATTTTCTTCCTACTCCAACCAAAATACTTCTAATAATTTCAGCTCCAACTGACATACTTCTTCTTCGGCTCCAACTGAGAGACTTCTTCTGCTCCTGGCTCCATCCAGAAGACTTCACTTGCTCCCAATAACAACTGGAAGTATTTAGCTAATATCAGAGGTTTGATCTACTATAGGATGATATTTGATCATCCACCATAATATTGTAGTATCTGACACTATTCAAGTATCTTTAACAGCCACTGAAGATGTCTGTCTTCCTTGCTCAATTAATTCAAATCACCTATAACTAACTAGTTTCCTCAGTGCAAGGATTCTTAGGTTGATTCTTCTTTTCCTCTAAAGTCATGGAATAACTTAATGTGTGCAAGGGTGCACAAAAATATTCTTCAATATTTTATTCAATAAAAACACTTTCAAAATATCAAATCAATTCTTCTTGAATTCTCAAATAAATCACACTTCAAACATGGGTTTCATGGAATCCAAAATTCTTGGTATGAGTATGTCATGTACTTTTTTACACATGAATGATCATGCAATGATGTGTTCATGTGTTATTTGTTTCATGAAATCTCAAACACACGCTATCCATTTTTAAATATTCATACACACACCATTCATTATTTATTTAGTTTAGGATCAATGCATGTGTGTCATGCATGTCCTTCATGCAAGAATGGGTGTAGACACCTTGCCTTCTTCACGGAACACAGTGACCGTGTGTAATTCCTTAAAAAAGTTAATGATCATGAATTTATACATGAAAGTGATCCTATGGTTCCTGATCACTATCTATTATGGGTGAAATCTTTATGTGTTCAATATCTTCTTTGTAAGATAGTGTATATATAAACAATCTTGTAGATGTCTCAAGATTATTCATGAACCAAGAAGGATTCATGGATCTCAAATATTTGTGAAATACAAGGAAATGAATTATAGTTCTATACCAAGTGGATTCATGGAACAATGTTCTTTACGAAGCAGTTCGAGTGTTCTTAGAACAATTCGAATATTCTCAACCTTCTTATCCTCCATGCAAGCAATGGCAGCTTGAAACCTATATGCTTTGTAAACCCTGAAGGATCATGTATGCTCTATTTATTCAGAAATGATAGCTCATTATTATTTACAGTAACCTCTCTTGGTTGAGGGATCCTCCTTTTGTAGGATTTTATCACCACATAATATCTTATTCTTAAGCCATTTCGATGAATCATTCATAACCTTGCAAATAAATTCATACCTTGTCTATTCTTCAAACACCTTAGTCATTCAGGTTTTATTCAAACATATACTGATAATCATGGATATTTTCTTCACAGGTTCACATTTCTTCTTCATGGTGAGTTCCTATCATGCATATGATTATTGCATGCTTCTCATCTATGAAAACTCATACTTTCCCTTCTTGAATTCTGTCTATAACTCATGTTTTCATATGACTGATACATGTTCTTCAAATTCATAACATGCATGCGAGATGTTAGATTTCCTGAATGAATTCTATTTGATCCAAATACCTCATCATTTCTTTATATTTATCAAAAAATGATCATGGTGTTATCAGTTCTATAACAGGTGTGTTTGGCTTGAAATCAGGCGTATTGGAGCTCCTCAAGTGGCTGGAGGTAGGAAACGATGTCCCCGATCCATAAGATGTCTCGGATGAGCCACATCATGTGGACAATGAAATTTTCATATTTTTAATGGATAATTAACAGTATCTACCTTTCTCACGTACCACATTAACAATTCCATTTATCTCTGCTATGGTATAACAATCAAGTGGTGAATGTCTCTTTCTTGAGCTGACACTAGGTTCATAACCTAGATACAAAACACAGTACACCCTCATGGGTCACGTCACACATGGTCCATGAGAACCCTTGTGGGATATTGGACTATTCCATGCATGCCTTAGAGTATGTGTTCTACAATCCCTATACACAGGCTTACCTTCTGCCACATGCTTCCTCCTTGTGCAGGCTCTCCCATGGGGGTAGACCCTTGGGTCCCTATATGGGTGGTTGAGTTCTATCCCATGGGGGCTTCAATGGTTGGCCTTATTTTTACTGAACTCTGATAAAAAATATATTCTAAGTGTAGATATAATACTCAAGACCAAAGTTCCAAACCACTTCAACCATCTCCTTTTCTTTCTCATTCCTTAATAATTTATTTTTACATGGCACCTTCACATCATCATGAAAATGAATTTGCAGGGCCTTCACTTGTATAAAAAATGTGGAAAAACTCCTTATGACATGTTGTCCCTAATTTTAAGATCACTTCAAAAATCATTATAATTCCATAGATAATTGTCCAAGAATGACATCCAATTCTATAAAATTAATTCATAATAATTCTCCAGGCATCAACACTTCTTGTGATCAGTTTAATAAACACACATTGACATATCATTAAAAAAATGAAACATTGGGCCCAACAATCCTCTTTTTGTATTTCTTTTTCAATACCTCCTTAACACACTTTTTAGGAGTCAATATGTGTACTAAAACTTTTTTCCTCCTCATTAGAATGAAAATGAAAAGGAAATGTTGGGGTTTTCTCAAAACATGTTCTCTTCCCTTTGAAGATTATTTCTTGAATACCTTTGAGATAAGTATGATATCACATGGTTCTATTAGTAAATATCCTTTAGTGAATAAATTTTAAGTCAACTTGGGCTAACATAGTGTAGAAAACAAGAGAGATAGAACCAAGGCTTTCAATTTCGTCCATAAAAAACTATGCATGTGAAATAATGCTCAAAATGTATCAATTCTCATCCAAGGGGTTGTAAATAATCAGATTTATCAATGAAATTATAAATCCTACACATACTCCAAAAACATAATAAAAAATTTTAGGTGAAAAAGATAAAAACTCCCCCTTTGTATTAAACTAAACACTCCGCCTTAATTGATATGATAAAAAAATTAAGAATGAGGGATCGAAGTGTGATTAGAATACCTTGACCTTTAATTTTTAATTTGTCCCAAGGATTTAATATTCATTCTCAAAGTCCCCTCATAAGGGATGAATAATTTTCATATATTTCATGGAAGTTATTAGACTCCACTAAGTACAATCTTCTCATTCTTTCCATAAGTGACAACCAAAAACATCTCCTCAAATTCCCTGCATTGTTAGTTAAAAACACATAAAATAATAGAGAATAAAGAGGTAACTCTTGGTTTCTAAAAAGTAACATTTATACTGAGAGATTCATATCAATATGGTCCATTATTTTCTACTAATCTCAACATGATATTATTTCTTTGGAATATTTATTTTTTCGAGTCTCATCAGTCTTCTAATATTCTTTCTTCCCTTGAACTTTTTATTTATGTTGAACAACTGTTTTAACCACAGTTTTTTAAATTTTCATGTTTAAAATTTTGGATAACTTCTCATCAAATTACACCTCATTTTCAGGGACTATTTTATTTACTTTAGGTTTATCAAGTTTCTCAACATCCTCCAATTTTTTATCCAGTTTCAACTTATGTAGACAAACAACTAAGCAGTATTTATTGAAACTCTTAGTTTTCTCAAAATTGTTACATGACTTTTTTTGGTTTTATTTTGGAACATATTCTATTTAATAGTATCAAGAACTTATACATCAAAATTATTCATACATGCCTCAGAATTATGACCTTAAAAACTACATCTAGCACAAACTTCATCCAAAATATTAATTTTTTGTGTGTGTGCAGATAATTGTGGTGTCGATCTGTTCACATGATCTTTTTCTTTGAAATTTTGTCCTCTAATGATCATTTAAAATCTCCCTTTATTATATCCTCGTTACTAGTAATGAAATTATTTACCATCATGAGTAGTATTTGTGACCATGTTTACAATAAAACCAAAAAAATCCTTGTAACATTATTTTCCCAAATTAATTCCAGATGAATCCAGATTTGTGTTGTTGTTGTCATTTCTTAGGGGTTGTGTCCTTCTTGGAAAAATTTTATTTTCCCTAATTGTGGGAGATTTCCACTCATTCTAATTTACCCTTATATTTTCATATTTTTATTTTACACTTGCACTATTATAAGTACCATATCTATCAAAATGATTAAATACACTTTTACTATTCTTCTCTGCATCTTGAGAAGTTTTTTCCTAGATCTCAATAGATTTAATCCAATATTATCTAGCCATACTCAAATCATGTGGTACTATGACACATATGGATTTTGTCTCAAACAAATCATCTTATATAATATTCATTTTTCTTCAATATCACTTATCATATTATCTTGTTTATAATTTTTAAATTGGTGCATCTTGATCTCACTTACAAAAGATACTTATTTCTTGATTAGTTCCTTCTTTTCTTTATCAATAAGAAATGTTTCTTCCTTATTCTTTTCACTAGTTAATTTATTGTTTAATTTTTCAATCTTATTTATTTATTTATTGAGATATTTTATCTCTTCTAGGAATAATTATAATTTTTATTTTAGCTTAAAATCATGTTCTATTATTTCCACTTCATTATCACTACACTTGAGGAACCAGTTCTTCTATTTTGTTCTAAAAATAATCCAAATTCATTTTTTACAGAATAACATAATGATGAATCATTCTTATTCTTTCTCATAAGATTTATCTTCTTACTGTTGAATTTTTTTTCTTTTTCTTATCCCATTTTTTATAGGATCTCTAATCATCTGATTATGATACCGATTCTTTGAGAGTATTCATTAGAAAATTATTAAAAAATGACCAGTTCTACCATGGTTGAAGTAGTTAGGTTGTTTATTATTCATGTTATTGCATTTTACTTTCCTTAACCCTTTTTATATAATGGAAATGATGTGATTGAATTTATCAAAATCCTCATCACTATCTAAATCTTTACATTCTTCCGCCTCTTCTTCTCTAACCTTTCCATTTCTCATGGATTCAAAGGCCATTTAAAATTTATCATTCTTCTTGAAAGATGTAATTTTAATCATCTCATAATCTCTGAGAATTTTGTGAATTTCATAAAGAGATAAGTAATCTCTTTCTTCTAGGGATAAAAATTTTGAATCAAAAAAAATCTAGAAAATTCCTCATTAGTTTTTTGAAAACGATAGAGTCATCTAGCTTCTTATGAAATCCTTTAATGTTGTTGACTATCTCATTTAATTTGGTGAAATATTAATTAATGACTTCTTTATCATTAATTTTAATTTACTCAAACATACTCTTCCAAACTTGTAGCTTGGCTGCCTTGAATTTGAAATTCCATTCCCAATTGATTCTGAGTTTTTCCCAGATCTCCATAGTAGTCTGGGGACACATGAACTTTGCATAAAAATTTCTTATTAGGGACATCAATATGGAATTTTGATCCTTTACATCCAATTCCATATTTCTCTTATCATCTTTTTTTCATGGAAATATCATTAGTAATGGGTAGAAAACCACTTTTGTAGCATCTTTCACTTATAGGTTGAGTGATAGGAGATGTGGTAACATCCTATTCCTATAACTATGATAATTCTTCACTTAAAATTTTGGAACACCTTAGATAATGAAATAATTACTAATATACATTTTTTATAATACTTATTTGATCTATAGAGGGAACCTTCTCTGATACCACTTGTAGAGGGCCCCATGAAATATTTACCACTGAGATGGGAGGGGTGAAATAGTGGTTTATTTTTACAAATTCATTTTATTTAAAATTCAACCTCTTGAACTTTTTAAGGTTCTTAATACACTCAATACTATCTCTAAATATCACTTTGTGTGCGGTGGTAGTAATAGAGAGAGAAACACACATTATATATAAGGTTCAGTATAAAGACCTACTTATTGCCATGTTAGTCCCCAAACATAGATTCTTCACTATCAAAAAAGTTATTACAATTTTCTAGCTCTAAATGAGATACTCCATTTTCTTTCTTCTCTAACTAAAATACTTGCACTTCTTTTAGCTCCCACTAAAATAATTCTACTTCAACTCCAACCAAGAGACTCCTTCTAATTCGACGAAGCACCACTAGTTTCAAGTAATTAACCTTTTATTTATGTATTATATATATATAAATCAATTAGGTTTCGTTTTGGGAAGTTTTTATTAGTATTTAAAAGTTTTTGAGGGTTTTATGGTGGTTCATGATTTGAGAATTGTTAATAGAAACCATACAGAACCTTCCAAGAAACCATGCGACTATAATAATGGCTACTGTGTAGGCACATAGTTAGGCACATTGTTTGGAAAAACCATGAAACCACACCAGAGAAACCATTCAAATTATAATAGTGGGGATGACAATGATTTGTGAATGGTTTGTCTAACTGTGTGAGCCAACTATGAGAAGGGGTGTTTGGAGGTAGTGGCTGGTGCATAGTTTGCACACAGTTTTCCTAACCATGCACCCTTAAAAAAAGATTTAAAAATTGTGGATCTAATTCAGATTTTCCATTTATGCCTTGTTTTTTACTTAATCTGAATCTATATCGATTTACTACCCTCCTAAAGGCAGTGGATACCCTTCCTCTTGATCTAGTAGAAATCCATTGGTGATTCTTTATGCGTTGGATGCCCGAATTCCTTAGTAAGTGATCGTTCTTGGTTATTTTCCTTAGACTCTATCTTATTCCCTCTCTTAGATCCATTTATTTAATCAATTCATGTTTTGTGATTCTAATCATGTTGAGAAATTATTTTTTTATAGGTAAAAATATCTAAGGTGGGTTTTTGGAGTTTTAACCGAATTTGTTGAAGAATTTCTCCCATTCTTCATTTTCAACTAAGTTGTGAGGTTGATGGATTTACTCTAGACTCCTCTTATTGAAACTTTAAGGATTTATTTCAAATTGATTTATTTTATTGGTTTTTAATTGTGAAATTTAAGTGAAATTTTTATTGAAACCTCTTTAACAATGGTTTGTATAATTTTAGAAATTGGTTTCTTTGTGGAAAGTGAAAATGTTAAATGGTTTAAAATTATTATTTTAAAAAAGTTGTTGCATTTTGATGCATGGAAATCGGTTGGAAATTTTTTTCAATAAAATTTTTGTTTTATTGAAATGGATTGGCATTATTGGTTTGGAATGGTATTTAGCATACATGGTTGGGGTTATTAAATTTCATTGATGTGACCCTGGAAAAGGGTTGTGTTCCATTGGGGTACAATGACATGACCCTATATGAGGGGTTTGTTCCATTGGTGTACTTGAAATATGATTACCTAATGATGACTTGGTAGATCAATAAGATATCACTCATGAGTATGGAAATATAATCGGATCATGAATGTTTGGGTGTGTGGTAATCATATGTTGAGTAGGACAAAATAAAAATTGTGAAATGGTTTTAAGAATTGTTTGGTTTCTTTATTTGGAAATGGATTTGGTTTGGAAAACTGTTGGGTTGGAAACTGTTTATTTCTTTGATATAAATTTTTTAAAGTGTTTTAAACTATTTTATATAAATTTAATAACTTTTTTTATCCCAGTTTCATGAGTAGGGAAGTCATTTGGGGAAATCCTACTGAGTTTTATACTCACTCCCTACTTGGTAACATTGGTTCATTTACAGATCTGATATATCAATACAAAATTAAAGGAAAGGTATCGCATTTCTTTAGTGATGCTTCATGAAACCATGGGAATGGATTGTGGAGTTAGACCTTGGATCATGTTTGGAGTTGTTGATTTAATTTTGTTGTTGTCTTTTAGATTTTTTGGCATTGTATTCCAATTTGTACTCTGATATTTGTCTTGGTTTCCGCTTTGTACTCTTGTATGGTTTGGATTGGTTTTATTTACATTGAGTTGTATTAAATTGTTCTAATGAATCATATAATGGTTTATTTAGTTATGGTATTGTGGTTTGGTTTTATTATTTTAAAAAGTGTAAATCATCTTCCAAATATTTATGAAGACCTTAACATTTATTACTAGCCTTTGGTTTCTTGGGTATGTCAAATAAATCTTAGTAGAACCTCCACATCTTCCAAAGAGAATGAGGAGGGGCAAGATGTTACAAATGTTATTAGTCTTGGATGGTCCATCTTTAATTATGGGATAAATAGTATCAGTTTTTCAGTCTTGGAGTTGGAAAATCATTCTAGTTTAGTCCTTGATTTGGGACAGTAAAAAGGAGTAATATTGTTGCAACTTGAAATTTAGATCATGAAAATTCATAGCTTACTTATTTATTCTGAACCTCAAGTTACCAAGGATCTAGTTACATAAGTGTATTGAGACACTTTAAAGAGTTTTAAACTCATCTTCATGGGTTTAACTGATGATAATACCATGAAATTCATTGATATAAGTAGCTTTCCTCTAGGAATGCATAATTCATTTTGAGTAATGATTTATGATTTGGTGAAAAGTGTTTATTTTTGAAAAGTGATGAAAATATCTCCAAATGGGAGATTTTAAAAAGGTAAGGTAGTGGTATTCTAAAAATGTTTTTATTTTCATAATCATGGTGTAATTTTTAAAAATAGTTTGAAGAGGAAAAGTTTTGGATTTTGTAAATCCTTGTTATGATATATGTGATGTGGTAAAATATGAAATTTTTATGCTTTCGGTTTCTAAAGAGGGAGACTAAATGGAGTGTTCTTTTGGTTATAGAAAATGGAATTGGTTCGGCATAGAAGAAACCAACTGGAAGAGATTACTATGAATGTGGTTGAACCTGATTTATAAATGAACCAACATCTAGTTTAGAGTATTATCTAGGATTTTCAAGTTGTCGATAAAGGGAACCAAAGGGATGAACCAATGAAATTGGACCATTCTTTTCAGTTCCAAATGAAGAATCCAAAAATATTTTGGGGTGATTTGGAACCAGAGAAAGTAGAGGTGTGTCTAATTAGTATGAATCAGATATTTGATTTCCTAAGTAGACCAGCTGAGCTAAAAGTCAAGTTAAAAACATACATGCTGGGAGATATTGCACACCAGTGGTGGGATTTAGCAGTTTAGGATATATTAGAACAAGTAATTTCATGGGAGGATTTTTAAGAATTGTTTAAAAAAAATTCTATCCTCACACATTCATGATTTATAGAATGATATACTCATTCATATTAAAATAGGATAACCACTCAGTGATAGTTTATACGGCTAAATTTATGAATTTTTTCCTCTTTTCACCTAAAGTCGCTACAAGTGCATCCTTAAAGGCAAGCATTTTTTAATTGGGATTGAGGCCAGAGATTCGCTCAAATATTTACATACTTTGTATAACATATTATATAGATGTGGTCAATAGAGATATGGTGGAATAAAGGGACATGTTAGAAACTATGGTTAGAGGAATCATGTTAAGACCTATTGGAAATAGTGGGAACTTTAATGCTGGGAATAAAGAGAAGAGGGAAACCTATTTCCAAGGTAGTGGAATGAGTTGGAATCAGATGGATGGATTAACAAATCTTCCTCCAAAACCAAAGGGTATGCTTGGATACTTGAAGTGTGGATATTTTGATCACATGAAGTGAGATTGTACGAAATATCCTAGAGAATTCCACAAATGCAACTATTAGGGACATATTTAGCACTATAGTTATAATGTTCCATGTTTGGGTGCTTAGGAAACATCTCATGTTTTGTAGATGTCGTATTCTTCGACAGGATGACGAAAATAAAATAGTTCTCTTCAACAAAACCAAGGAATCTATGGTGATTCTAAGAATACCATGACTCCTCTACTAATTAAATATCAATAGGATAATAAAGGTCATAGTGCATTAGTAATAAATTATATGGATATGATCAAGGGATCGTGGATGACCAATCTAGACCTTTGATGGTGAGTGGTATGATTCATTTGAATTCTACCCTTATACATGCTTTGTTTGATATAGATTCATTCCATTTGTTTATTACATCTCATGTTTTTGATCTTCTGGGTTTTCATTTTGATATGGCACCTTTAGTTTTAAAACATTAAACACTTCTTGGTCAAAGAGAATTTCAAGCCTTTATGTGTAAAGCATGTTCAATAACAATCATTGAAGCTGAATTGAGTTGGTATTTATCTATTATTGAGAAGGATGTCTATGAAATAATACTGGGTATAGATTGGATGACAATCTTCAAAGCTCACATAAAATGCTATATCCAAAGTGTTAGTTTTAAAATTCTTGATGGTGTTGAGCATCTCTTGAGAGGATATCAGAATGTAAAGGTAGGTGAAATAAGATTTTTGTCACCAAAATTTGGAACTATCACATACTAGTTGGCAGCTTTGACTTTGAAATCAGTGGATGAGATTGAGAAGAGTCATTTTTCAATAGTTGTTGATCAGTTTTTGGATGTTTTTCCTGATAATTTATCAGGGTTTCCACCCATAAGAGAATTAGAGTTTATAATTGATCTCTTACAAGGGACCAGTACTATATCACTTATGTATTATCATATGGAACCAAAATAATTAAGTGAATTGAATGTATAGATAGAAGAGTTTTAAATAAAAGGGTTCATTCAGCCTAGTACATCTCCATGGGCAGCACTGATCTTGTTTGTAAAAAAGAAGGATGGAACCCTATGGCTATGTATCATTAATAATAACCTTATCCAAGTTACTATAAAGAATAAGTATCCTATTCCATGTATTGATGATTTATTTTATCAATTTATGGGAGTCCAATGGTTCTCTAAAATTTATTTTTCAATCGGGATATCACAAATTGCAGGTTTGGAAGGAGTATATTCTTAAGATTGATTTCAGGAGTAGATATGGACATTATGAGTATGCGGTTATGATTTTTGGTCTTATAAATTCACCATATATCTTAATGGTATTGATGAAAAATATATTTCAAAGGTATCTATATTCTTTTTTGGTGGTGTTTGTGGATGACATATTAGTTTATTCAAGGAAAATGTTTAAGCAGGTGCAACACTTGGAGATAACATTGGGAGTCTTATGAGATCATCATTTGTATGTCATATTCTCAAAGTGTGATTTTTTGGATATAAGAGGTATGCTTATGTGTCCATGTTATCTCTAAAAAAGGTAGTTCTGTAGATCTAGAAAAGATAGAGGTTGTGATCTCTTGGTAACCGCCAAATAATTTCTTCGAGATATGCCATTTCCTTGGTCTCGTTGGTTATTACCAATGTTTTTTTCATGAATTTTCATGAATATCTTCACCAATAATATCTTTTACAAGGAAAAATGTTCCATTCTATTGGAAAAATGAATTTTAATTTTTTTTTTCAAGATCTTAAAGATTACCTTACATCAACACCAATCTTTATATTTCCAGAATTAGGGCAAGGGTATGTGGTGTAATTTTATTCTTTAAGATCTGGGTTAGAATGAGTTCTCATGCAGGGAGATCATTTTATTTCTAAATGTCTCATGAAAACTATATTTTCCTGATAAGAACTACACAACACACAATTTGTAGTTAGCTGTTATAGTCCACGCTTTGAATACTTTCCATCATTACCTATTTGGTGAGAAATTTATGGTGTTTACGGATAATAAGATGTTGAAACATATTTTCTAACAAATGGATTTGAATATGAGACAATAAATATGGATAGAGTATCTTCAAATGTTTGAATTTTACTTGATGTATACACTGGGTAAAGGCAATTCAGTGGTGTGTGAATTAATCAGAAAGTCATGTAGCCAGTTGAAAAAATATGCTTTAGATTAGTGGAGGTTGATGTTAGTGATACCTGACATGCACTTGGATTGTGAAGACTGAGGTAGTGTTATAGTTTTATTTCTGGTTTCATTTATTACTAATTTTTGGAAAAGGTTAAAGAGGCACAGACATCTGATTCAAAATGTGCAGCTATGATGTCAAAACTCAATGGTTGGGAGACCATTGAGGGATGGAATCTAGATGGGAGTTTAGTTTTATAGTGTAGAGATTGGATGGTCCTACCTACTGATTTTCAGTAACAACTACTTCATTATTATCACCATTCAAGATTGGATATTCATCCAAGAATACAAAATATGCGCAAGGAAATGAATGTGATGTTTTGGTGGATTGGCATGAAAAGAAAATTGTCTGAGTTTGTTTCGATATGCCTCATCTATCAGTAGGTTAAGGATGAGAACCAATGGCCAATGGTTATGTTGTATTCTTTACCTATTATTTTTTTAAATAGGAGTAGATATCCATGGAATATTTTATAGGTCCCCCAAGGATGGTTCAGAAACACAATTTCATATGGGTGATTGTGGATCAACTCACAAAGTCATCTCATTTCATCCTTAATCATGAATCTCATTTGGTGGAGGAATTTTCCAAAATCTATATAAGATAAGTGGTAAATATGAATTTAATACCATTTTTATAGTATTAGATAGAGAATCAAGGTTTACATCTCATTTTTGGAAATTCATACAGCATGCCCTTGGGACTTAGTTAACTATGAGATGGACTATCATCCACAGAATGATGTGCAATACAAAATAACAATAAAAAAATGGAATGCATGCTTAGGGATAATGTAATGGATTTTGGTGGCTCATGGTAAGATCACATACTATTATTGGAGTTCTCTTATAACAACAGTTATCAATCCTTAATATATATGGATCCTTTTTTTAGCATTTTAATGGTCCTTTTTATTCTCCACTTTTTGGGTGGGAATTGATGAGACATAACTAGTTGGATAAATCCTTATCCATGAGATAACAAAGAAGATTCAATAGATTTGGAAGAGAATGGAGATGGATTATAGTCATCATAAAACTTATACATATTATCTTCAATGATCGTTGTTGTTTGAGGTGAGTAATCATGTGTTCTTGAAAATCAATCCATGGATTGGGAATCATCATTTTGGGAATAAGGTAAAGTTATATACTCAATACATAGGCCCTTTTGAGATACTTGAATAGGTTTGTGAGGTAGAATATCTATTTTATTTTCCACAAAGTTTTAGTTTGGTGCATAATGTGTTTCATATATCTCAATTTTTGAAGTATCAAACTAATCCTGACCATGTGATTTTATGGGATCATGTTGACCTAGAGCCATATTCTATGTTGGTTCATGCTCTATTGTGGATTGTGGATAGGAAAGAGAAAGTATTTTATGGGAAAAGCATTAGTCTAGTGCCAGTTTTGTGGAAACATGGTTGGATTGAGGAAGAAATGTAGGAATGTGAGAAGGAAATGATCAATAAATGACCTGAACTCTTTCATGTCAATGGTCTTTTTCTAATTTCAAATGATGTAAATTCTAATGGGGGTGAATTTATCACCTACTTGTTTCAGGTAACTAACCCTCTATTTATTTATTTTAAGTATATAAAGTAATTGGGTTAAGTGTTGTAAGGTTTGAAGAAGTTTTGAAAAGTTTTCAAGCTTTTATAGAGGTTCAAGATTTGAGCACAGTTAGTATAAAACATGTAGCACCTTCTAGAAAGCTATGAAAATGAGGAGTGGCTACTGGGTAGGCACACAGTTAGGCTCACGGGTTGGCCAAACCATGTATACACCTAGGAGAAACTATGAAAAGTGGAATAGAGGGTCAGATCATGGTTGGTTAATGGTTTTTCTAACCATGAGAGACAACTATGGGAGGGGTGTTTAGAGGTAGTGGCTAGCATACAATTTGTACATGGTTTTCCTAACTTTTCACCCTAACCGTGTACCATTAAAAAAATATCCTAAAATTTTGGATCTAATACATATTTTCCCATTAATGTCTCATTTTTTTACATAATCTGACCCTAACTCAATTTCTACTCCGCCCAAATTCTATGGAGACCCTTCCTCTTGTATTGAAAGTGATCTGTTTGTAATTCTTTGTGTATTGGAAGACTAGATTCCATGGCAATTACTTGTTCTTAGTTGTTTTCTATAGACTTCAACTTTTTCCCTCTCTTGTATCCATGGATCTAATCCATTATGTATAGATCCATGTTGTGTGATGCTAATAATGTTTAGAAATGATTTTTTTCTCGATAGGGAACAAGATCTAAGGTTATTTTTTGGATTTTAAACCCGTTCTGAAGAAGAATTTGTATCGTTCTTCATTTTCACCTAAGTTTCATGGTAGACGGTTTCACTATCAACACCTCTTATTACAACTTGAAGGATTTATTTCAAATTGACATATTTTTTTGGTTTTTAATTGTGAAATTTTTGTAAAATGTTTCTTGGAAACCTCTTTAGTGATGGTTTGTGGAATTATAGAAATTGGTTATATTGTGAAAAGTGAAATTGTTAAATGGTTTTAAAATTATGATTTTAAAATGGTTGTTGGGTTTTGATGAATGTAAATCAGTTGGAAAATGTTCTCAACAAAATGTTTTTTTATTTAAATGGCTAGGCACTGTTGGTTTGGCATGGTATTTGGAATATATGGTTGGTGTAAGTAGAAATGACCATGGATAAGGTGCATGTATCATTGGGGTACAATGACGTGACCCTATAGAAGGGGCTTATGCCATTGGGGAACTTGGGATATTGTTACCTTGTGATGACTTGGAAGATTGATGAGAGACTGTTCATGAGTATGGAACTTTCACCAGAGCATGCATGTGTGGATGTGTGGTAATCATGTGATGAGTATGAAAAAATGGAAATTTTGAAATGGTGTTTAATAATTTTTTGGTTTATTTTTTGGAAATGGATTTGATTTGGAAAATTGTTGGGTTGGAAACTGTTTATTTCTTTGATATAAACTATTTTAAAGTGTTTTAAACTGTTTTGTATAATTGTGATAACTTGTTCTATCCTATTGGCTTGAGTCGTGAATTCATTTGGGAGAATCCTACTTAGTTTTATGATCACCCCCTGATTGGAAACTTTGGTGCCTTGGTGGATGTGGCATATCAAGACACAGATAAAGGTAAGGTATCACATTTTGTTAGTGATTCTTCATGAAACCTTAAGAATGGCTTGCAGAGTTAGAGCTTGGACCATGTTGGGAGCTATTGAGATGATGTATTTGGTGTATTTGAGTTTTTTTTTATCTTTTTCTTCCTCATTGTACTCTAATAATTTTTCTTTCTTTCTACTCTAGTATGGTTTGGATTGGTTTTGTGTACTTTTAGTTGTATTATATCGATCTCATGCATTATATAGTGGTTTGAGATATGATATTGTGGTTTGGTTATTTTATTTTAAAAAGTGAAAATCGTCCCCAATTATTTATGAAGCCCTTGGAATTTATTTCAAGCCTTTGGTGTCTTGGGGATGTCACCTAAGGCTTAGTAGTATCTCTGCCTCTTCCTAATCCAATGAGAAGGGGAAGGATGTTACATCCTAGATCCAACCTGAAGACTTCACTTGCTCTTGACACCAACTAGAAGGCTTCACCTCTATTGAAAGGATTGATCCACTATAGGATGATCCTAGATCTTCCTCTATGATCTTGTAGGATATGGAATTCTTACTTACTCCTCAAGTATCTTCAACAACCACTGAATATGTATATCATCCTTGATCAATTGATTGTGATCACCAGTAACTAACCAGTTGCCTTAGTGCAACAATGCTCGAGCTGATTCTTGTTTCTTTTTTGAAGTCCCAACCTCACTTAATGTGTATAATTTTGTACAAAATTATTCTTCATTATTTAATGAAATAAAAGAACTTTCACAATCTCAAATAACTTCTTCTTGAATTATAAAATCAATCACACTTCATGCATGGGTTTCATGGCATTGTGAAGTCTTGTTTCGGGTATCTCAAGTACTTCTTTATGTGTGCATGATCATGAATTAATGCATACATGTGTTCTTTTTCTCATGAAATATAAAACACACATTGTAAAATTATAATTCTTCATCCACACACTATCCTCTATTTAATTATTTTAGGATAAATTCATGTGTTCTATGCATGTCCTTCATGCAAGAATGGGTGTAAAGACCCTAGCTTCTTCATGCAATACACTGACTCTATGTACTTCCATCAACATGTTCATGAGCATGTATTTATGCATGCAAGTGATTATTTGGTTATTTTTCGCTAACCCTTATGGGTGTATGCTTGATTCCTGCAATTAGTTATTCGCGAGATAGTGTATGTATACACTGTATTGAGGATGTCTCAAGATCATTCATGAATAAGGAAGGCTTCTCAGATCTCATGTCTTTTAAAAATCTAGGGATACATGTAATAGAACTTCCATAAGTAGATTCTTGGAACTAATTTCTTTGTGAAGTAGTTTGATTGTGCTTAGTATATTTAGAATGCTCATGGCCTTCTTATCCTTCGTACAAGACATAGCTATATGGAACTTAAGTTCTTCATGAACTAGGAAGAATCACAGATGCTCTGTTTCTTCAGAAATTAGAGATCTTGAATATTTTAAGAAAACCTATCTTGGTCAAGGGATCCTCCTTTTATAGTTGAGTACCACCACCTAATATCTTATTCTTAAGCTGTATCGATGACTCATTCATAACCCCACAAAACATCTATATATTGGATATATTTCAAACACCAGATTTGTTCATGTATTATTCAAACATGTGCCAAGAATCATGGCGCTTTTCTTCACAGGTTCACATTTCCCATTTATGGTGATATCCTCTAATGCATTAGATTATTGCATGATTCTCATATGTGAAATGCCAAACTCTTCCTTCTCTAATGTTGTATGCAACTCACATTTTCATCCAGCTAAGACATGTTCTTTGAAATCATCACATGAATGAAAGATTTATATTGAATAAATAAATTCGATTTAATCCAAATAACTCATCAACTATTTATCTCAATCATAGAATGATCATGGTGGTATCAGTTCGAATACATGCATGTTTGGATTGAAATCCAGAATATTGTAGGTCCTCAGGTCGCCGGAGGTAGGAGATGATGTACCCAATCCATCAGACAGCTTAGATAAGCCATATCATGCAGCTAGTGAAATGTCTATCTTTTTAATGATGGATGAAAAATATATTCATCACCCACATATCATATCAAAAATACCACATGGATATACTATGGTATAACAATCAAATTATGATCACCACTTTCTCAATCCATCACTGAGGTTGGAACCAAGATACATAGCACAACATGCCCTCACGGGCTATGACACATGTGGTCCACAGATACCACTGTGGGATATTGGCCCAATCCATGCATGCCTTTAGGTGTGCTCTTTATGGCCCCTATACATGGGTTTCCTACTACCATGTGCTACCTCCTTAGGTAGTCTCTCTCATAAGGGTTGACTCTTGGGTCCCCCTATGGGTGGTTGAGGGCTATTCCATGGGGGCTTCAATGTTCGATCTTTTTTTTACTAAACTACCATAAAAAATATATTCTATGTGTAAATAGATTACTCAAGCCCAAAATTACAAACCACCCTAACCATCTTCTCTTATTCCCCATACTTTAATAATTTATTTTTTCATGGAACCCTCAAATCTTCATGCAAATGAATTTTCATGGTATTCACCTATATTAAGTAATGTTAAAAAACTTGTAAGCACATGTTGTCTTCACTTTTAATATCACTTCAACAATTATCAGAATTACAAGGATAATTGTAAAATAATGACATAAAATGCTATGAAATTAATCCATAACAATTATCTAAGAATTACCACTTCTCATCATCAACCCTTAGGCCCCCCTATGGGTTGTTTAGGTCTATTCCATGGGGACTTTAATGTTGGGCCTTATTTTTAATACAAATCCATTAAAAATATATTCTAAGTGTATATAGAATACTCAAGACCAAAATACCAAACCACCTAAACCATCTCCTCTTATTCATAATGATTTAATAATATATATTTTCATGGATAATTTCTTTTTTTCCTGGAACTTTCACATCATCATGAAAATGAATTTTCATGTTCTTCACCTATATTAAATAATGTGAAGAAACTCCTTAGCACATGTTGTCTTCACTTCTAATATCACTTCAATAATTTCCATAATTATAAGGAGAACTGTCGAAGCATGAAACCCAATACTATGAAATGAATCCATAACAATTATTTAGGCATCTTCACTTCTCATCATCATCTTACTAAACACATATTAACATATCATTGATAAAAATGAACCACTAGGACCAAAAAATAATTATTCATGATTTTTTGATCACATAAATTATATCACTAGTCATTCAAGAGAATATTTTGAGAGAAAAATATTTAATAAATATTTATTTTCTATTTAGTGAATATAATATTTATTTATTTATTGGTTAATAGTATAGTGATATTTATTTATTAAATAAATATTCATTATTCAAGGCCTGATAGATATTATAGAGGGATGGTGGACTGAGTTTAATGGTCTGGTGAGAAATAATATATACTGAATATTATTTGAATATATGATATTTAATTTAATCCATGAGTTCAGTGCATTCCAAGAAATTATAATATTATAATTATTATTATACATAGGAGTTTATATGGGGATTAAGAAAAATAATAAGGGTGCATGTGAAATTAATATTTTCTAGTCCGGTAGTTTATAAACCCAAGTATACTATTTTCTTAAGGGTTTAAATTTTATTAGTTATAGATAATGATATTCATAGAGAATTATCTCGAATCCCTAGAGAGTTACCTTCCCAATAACTCTCTCATGAATGGAGAGAGACCCTCCTCCAAAAACACTCTCAAGTCTAGAGATATCGAAGAGAAACCTTCATTGAAGAAATTATTAGGATGATCAAAGATGAATGACGCAAGTGTTAGGATCCACCATGCTAGAACCTAGAGATTACTATGGTGATGTTCCAAGGTTCTTAGAGCATGTGTGGATCATCACTAGAGGAAATATTATATGGATTCTTACAATGCAACAATGGTACGATGTAGGTATGTTTTCAGATTCATCAATGAAGAAATAATTCATCATAGGGAAATTATTTAATTATTTGAATTATTTATAAATAGTATGAGATCATCATGCACTTTGGTTTTGGTGTTCACTCATAAATAAATCTTTGATTTAATTTCATTGGTAACAACATTTATCATCAATGTACATCTTGTATTAATCATTGATTATGAGAAAAACAGGTGTTGGACATACTCCATCCAGTGCTTCTTCTGCACTCAGAATCTTCAAGTGGAATCAGAGCGGTCACATAACTATTTATAATTATTTAAATATCATTGATTGATTTACACATTTATCATTATTTTTAAATTCAATTTTAATCATTCTTTAATCTGGATTGTAATATATACTCTTTTTCCTCTTCTTTATCACAAATATAATTAAATTGATTAATTTTATAAATGAAATAAATTTTAAGAAATCATCTGGTGGTTCAAGGTTTTTGGGAAGATAGCGCAAGAGTGCATTCCATGTATCCCATCGGTACATGTCATGTAATCATGTTCAATAAAAGATGAATTAATTTATAATAAATTTGTCTTATGTGAATTTATTACTTATAGTGTGTATTTAAATACATTGTGTGTTGATTGGGACAGTCTAGCACATGGTTATCCAGTATACATGGTGTGTAAAATTCATACACAACATTTATTCCTTTAGTCAAATATGGGATATGTATATCCTTACATGGTTTATATGGCTAGTGACCATGTAACTTATATATCACATGATGTTTTTCCTATTTACACATTGTTTACTCCATTATTTTCCATGGCATGGTTACATGCCAAGTCCCTAGGCATGTGTCATGGATAGAATATGAGAAATATAAACACCTTATAGCTAGATAGTACACGCCATGTATATTACCAAATTACATATAATAAAAATATTAATTTATTATACTACTTAAACTATATCAACATGTCATCTATGTGTCATTCATTTGACTATGTACACACCATGTGACAGGTTATATATATATATATATCAAATATCTAATTAATTTCTATGTAATGTTTGCAACTACATATCGTTTATAAGTCGTAATACATCCATTAATTTATGCACATTGAAACATAAAAATCTATGAAAAAACCATGTGTTTTGGGTTTCATTTTTTTAACTATGTACATGCCATGAAATTATGTCATAATTCATGTATTCCATATCACTACCTGTCCCCCGGGGCCTGTACCGTGACTACCCCAAGCCCTCCTTCCATAGGCTAGGGGCTGGAAACTAGTACCAAAGGCATAAATCCCTAAAACTGGTAAGGCATTGCCTTTATAACCTGAAAACGCACACAATAGAGTACAGTCTGAAAAAAAACACTAAGTAAAATTGTATAACAAAAGAGTGTTGAAAAGTAAAAGGGGCTGGAATAAAAGCCCAACTGTAAAGTACAAGAAACTAAAAGTACAAGTACTAGAAAAAGGGAAAACAACTCATGGATCGTCTATTGGGAAATATTACCTGAAGGGCAGGTACAGATAGCCTCCACAACACTCCACATCTGTCTGTCTCCTCTGTGTACCGTCACGCCATGTGGTCCACCATCGGGTACCGTCTAGTCCTAGTACACTTATCCTCGGTCAGCGATGTCCGTCGTCTTCATCCAACATAATGAGGTGCGGGCATAGCCCGTGTAGGGGTGAGTATAACGATACTCAGTAGGGACCCTGAGACCCTCAAGGTCTCCCAAAATCCAACAAGGATAAACCACAACTTATGAAAACAACAGATAACCCCACTTAGGTATATTCCCATACATATACCTAAGTTATCAAGTAATCCATCTCAATCATGAGGAAAACACAAAGCTACCGACTCAGATCACACATGTATACAACTTTTGTACAGAGTTAGAGATGATTAGATATAGCCACTAAATAATCTATTATGTCGAACCCATATAGGATCCAGGAACAGAAGTCAGAGTTGTCAAACCCACACATGATCTAGGAACAACGGTCATAACTGTCGAACCCACACAGGATCTTGGAATAGTAGTCCGAGCTGTCGAACCCACACAGGATCCAGGAACAGCAGTCAGAACTGTCGAACCCACGTAGGATCTAGGAAAGGTAGTCAGAGCTATAGAACCCACACAAGATATAGGAACAACGGTCAGAACTGTCAAACCCACACAGGATCCAGGAATAGTAGTCAGGGTTGTCGAACCCACACAGGATCTGGGAACAATAGTTAGAGAGCAGCTAGCCATAGGGTTTCTGCACAAAGCACGCTTGATTCCAGGAGGGTCCAATCCTCAAGACAAGTTTCGATACATCGACTACCTCAAATTACCACGAATAAGTATCCCAAAGGTCTGCCACATCATGGGGGTCTCAACGCAACATATGGAACATCAATCAGACATTCGGTCTGTGAGTAATTAGCCTTTTAGTCCTGGGGCTTGGTTGGATTCGTGCACAATCCAACCTGATTGTAACTCAACAATACCCCAAAATCTAGTGGGGTATACTCAAAAGTAGTGTCATGCTCTAAGATTACCAGTGTCGCTGATGGTTCATCAAACATAGGTTTGGTACCAAATATATGGCCAAAAGAAAAGTAAAGGGGGGTTGCAACGGGCCTGGGTCCGGTCCAACCCAGTCAGACCGACCCGACCTGACGTAGTCTAGGCCGACTCATTGGGTTCGGCCCAGCCTGTTGGGATCGACCTAGGAGGCCGTGAAGGCCGTGAGTAGCGCGGGGGCGTAGACCGGTCACGAGGGCACGGACCGGCCACACGTCGTTGTAAGGGTGGTTCATCCCGGAGGCGTCGTGAGGGGTGCGGAAGGCCGGCTCGGCCAACCACGTGTGGTTTGAGGCTTGGCGTCTTGGCCCAAATGGCCGAGGCCGATTCGACCAGCACTGCGAGGGGTGCATCTCGGGCAGCACAGGGTGCACGGGGCGCACGGGCCGGCGCGGTTCGGCAGGGCGCACGGGTTGTGGCCGGGCAGGCCGGCGAGCTGTGGCCAGGCTAGTAGGTGGGCCAGAGGGCAGCCGGGCAGGGCACAACCAGGCCAGAGGGCGGCCGGGTAGGGAATAACCAGGCCGAAGAGTAGCCGGGTAGGGCACCAGGTGGGCCAGCGGGCGGCCGGGCACAACCCCTACCTTTGATCGTAGTTTGATGATGAGGTCAAGGGAAGAAGAAAAAGAAGGAGATCATCATTCGTCACATCCGCCGCACACTTCCAATCCCGAGCTCGCACGTCGGTCATGGAAGATGCTCCACGTCAGTAGGATCCGAGTATGATGGTCGAAGGAGTTCGTTGTCGGTGTTCTTTGTTGGAAGAACGCTTTCTTCGTTCTTTGTTGGGAGACGTGGTTCTTTGTTGGAGAACTCTTTTTTCTCCCAAGATCTCCCCTCCCCAATATTCCGCCCCAAATGCCAAATAATAGATTATGTTTATCTATTTTTAATTTTTTTGGCTCAAAATTCAAAATGGAGGAATTAATTAACTTGGATCCCCTTAATTAATTCATAAGGTTGGCACAAGGAATTAATGTGGAGGGGTGGTGGCACCATTAAGTGGGGAGCTCAAGAGGTTTCTCCCCACTTAATGGGGAGTTCAAGAGGTTTTAACCTCAGGTGGTCCCCACCAAAATAAACATGAAGAGGAGGTTAGGTTCAGGTGGGCCCCAGCACCATAACTTCTCATGGGAGGTTAAGGTGTGGTGGTTCCCGCCTCCAACTTCCACATGGAGGCTTTAGCCAACCAAAAATAAAAATAAAGTTATAACTTTATTTTTATTTAATTTATTCATTAAAACCCAAAAACTACCTTTCATTCTCGACCAACTATCGTCGAGGTGAAAGTCTTCTTAAGTGAATAATGACGACGTGAGTTCAACAGTGCCCTCAGATTTCAATTCCGAACACCGGTTCAAAATTTATAAAAACCCTCTCGTACCTTTACTGAACATACCTGAATGAAACTTCCGAAATTGATTACAGGCACCCCGGGCCTCAGAATCATGCGCTGTCAGTTTTCACGGACTCATAAAATTCCCATGTATTTAAGATAAAAATTTCCACGGAAATTCCAGGTCTTTACATTCTCCCCACCTCAGGTCTTTACATCCCCATAAGATATAACTCGAACTAAGGGAACAAGTGGGGGTACTGAGCATGAATCTGAGCCGCCCGCTCCCATGTGTTCTCCTGGAGGTTCCTATGCTGCCAAAGAATGCACACCAGAGGCATCGACTGTCCATAAAGGACCCAGTCCTGTAGATCCTCAATCTCCACTAAAACCTCTATAAATGTCTCCTCATCGTCGACGTCCAACTCTCCATGGTTGATGATGTGAGAAGGGTCATGCACGTATCTCCTCATCTGGGATACATTAAAGACATCGTGCACTTGATGAAACTGAGGTGGAAGAGCTAAGTGGTATGCCACCTTGCCAACTCTACTGAGGACCTGAAAAGGTCCGATGAAACGCGAAGATAACTTTCCGCCTTGGCCAAATCTTCATAGACCTCATTGGGGTGAGACCCATAAAAAGATGGGGTCTCCATCCTCAAACTCTATAGGTCTCTGTCTCCTATTGGCATATGAATTATGTCTGATTTGTGCAATCTTAATCTTCTCCTAGATGATCTTCACCTTCTCTGTGGTAGATCATACCATCACTGGTCCCACTAGTGCTGACTCCCCTAGGTCTGTCCAGTACAGTGGCGATCTGTAAGGTCGACCATAAAAGGAATCAAAAGTCACCATCCTGATGGTGGAGTGATAACTGTTGTTGTATGCAAACTCCAATAAAGGTAAGTGATACTCCCAGTTGTGACCGAAGTCGAGGACACTAGTACACATCATTTCCTCAAGGGTCTGAATAGTCTGCTCAGTCTGGCCATCCGTCTGAGGATGGAAGGTGGTGCTCAGAAAAAAGCTACATTCTGAAAGCCTTCTGCAACCGCTTACATAGCCGGGAAGTAAACCATGTGTCATGATCGAAGACAATCATCGAGGGTACTCCATGTATCCGCACAATCTTCTGCACATAGAGGTGTCCCAAGCTCTCTACAAAACCCAGCTCTTTGATCGGTAGGAAGTGGGCCGACTTGGTGAGTCTGTCAAAGATCACACAAATCGAGTCATGACCCCTGGATGTATGTGGAATTTCTATCATGAATCCCATGGATATCTCATCCCAATTCCACTCTGGGACCTTTAAAGGTTGAACCAAGCTTTTTGGTACCTGGTGCTCTGTCTTCACTTGCTGACAAGTGAGGTACAGAGAGACAAACATTGCAACCGCCTTCTTCATTCCCAGACACCATTGTTGTCATCTGAGGTCCTGGTACATCTTTGACACTCCTAGATGTACCGTTAGAGGAGAAGTGTGGAACTCCCTCAACACTACCTCCTAAAGTGCCACTAGTACCAAGGTACATCCTCTGAAGAGGATGACATGCTCCCCACCTTCATAAAATCCATCAAGTGCCTTCTCTATGGATATCTGAGCACATCATGTCTCATAGTCAGTATCCCCATGATATTCCTCCCTGAATCACTGAAGAAGTGGGGGAGTGAGTGTAAGAGACTGAAGGAAGGATGCTCTGTCTCTATCCACAAAGGATATCTGTAAAGCAGCCAGCTGCTCTGTCGCCTCGCCTAGTAGCTGTATACCAGATCTCCTACTGAGTGCATCTGCTACAATGTTCCCCTTCCATTGATTATAGAATATCTCGAAGTTATAGTCCTGGAGGAACTCAAGCCAATGTCAATGTATCAGGTTCAGGTCCTTTTGAGAGAGGATATACCTGAAACTCTTGTGATCAGAATACACTGTAAAACATTCACCCATCAGATAGTACTGCCACATCTTCAAGGAGAAGACCACTGCTGCTAACTCCAGGCCATGGGTAGCATAGTTCTGCTCATGATGTCTTAGCTGCCGAGAACCATACGTGATCACTGCTCACTCCTGCATCAGGACACATCCGAGTCTGGTCCCTGATGCGTCGCAGTAAACTACATACCCTATGCCCTCTTCTGGAAGCCTCAAGATGGGGGAACTAGTCAGCCTCTACCTCAGCTCCTGAAAGCTTTGTTGGCACCTCTCCGACCACACAAAGGGTTTCCCCTTCTTCATCAATGCTGATAGTGGTGCTGCAACTTTGGAGAAGTCTGGAATGAATCTCCGGTAGTAACCAGCCAAACCCAGGAAACTTCGTACCTCCGTCACACTTCGGGGTGGCTCCTAAGAAAGTACTGCCTCAATATTCATTGGATCTAATGCAACTCTATCCTCCGAGATGACATGTACCAGAAAGTGAACCTCTTTGATCCAAAACTGGCACTTCGAGATCTTACCATAAAGCTGGTGCTCTCATGGTGTGTCCAGTGCTACCTGCAAATGGTAGGCATGCTCCTCCTCAGTAGTCGAGTAGATCATAATGTTGTCGTTGAAGACTATGACAAAGTGATTGAGGTATGGACAGAAAATCATGTTCATGAGCCCCATGAACACTTCTGGAGCATCGGTTATGCTGAATGGAATAACCAAGAACTCGTAGTGGTCGTACCAACATCTAAAGGCCATCTTCTGCACATCCTTGTCTCGAACTCTAAGATTGTGATAGCCTGATCTGAGGTCTATATTCGAGAACCACTATGCTCCCTTAAACTGATCAAAGAGGTCATCAATCCTCAGGAGTGGGTACTTGTTCTTTACGGTCACCTGGTTCAGGAACCGATAGTCGAAACAAAGCCTCAAGCTCCCATCCGTGTTCTTGGAGAACCGAATCGGGGCTGCCTAGGGAGAAAAACCAGGTCAGATGAATCCCTTCCCTAGCAAGTCCTATAGTTGTACCCGCAGCTCGCGAAGCTCCGCGAGAGCCATCCGATATGATGGTGTAGATATCAGTGTCGTCGCAGGGTAAAATTCAATTTAGAAGTACACCTCTCTGTGAGGAGGTAGACCTGGGACATCATTAGGGACAAAATCCATGTACTGGTCCACCACTATAGGATAAGTCGGACTATCCACCTCAACTGTTCTGAGGGTAAAGAAAGCCAACTGATGAGTGATCGGATGTACTCTCCTCCGGGCAAGTTCATCCTGCGCTGCAAAGGCTCCCTTCTCATCGGTGAAGGTAAACCTGGTCCCATCTGTGTGGACACACTGCACTTTGCTCCTAATACAGTCGATCTGATCATGGACCGTAGATAACCATTCCATACCCAAGATGATGTTGTAAGGCCTCGACGCTGCTACTAGGAGATCCCAGCCGAAGCTCTCACATCCTAAAGTAATCTCACACTGCTAGAACCTATGCGTAATCGTCGAATCTTCTCCTATAAGAGTCTCTAGCCATAAGAATCGAGCCAATGACTCCATCAGAATCTCTGAGATATGAACAAGGGCATTGGAAATGAAAGAGTGACTAGGACCTGTGTCTATAAGAATTGCAGCTATAGTGGAGTAGACACAGTTTATACCTCGAATCATCTCTGAAGAGCCATGATCGTAGGCCTCAACTGCCTGAAGCTGATCTCTCCCATGTACACTTTCTCCCTATGGTAAGGGTGGACCTCCTAGTGGTGGTGGTGGTAACACCTTGAAACATCACCCACCGCCAGCTATACGACCAGATCCTCTTCCATGTCTGCCTGCTCCCTACAGACTGCCTCAATTGAATCTATGTCTCTTCCTGGGCGGTCCTTCAACCGTCTGTTGATCATCCGAACGACGAGTCAGACAGTCACGAGCCATGTGACCCTACCCACCGCATGAGTAACACTGCCCTCTCCTGGCATGTCTGGCTTTGTCTCCATTGCCCCGCACAACCGATCCTGAGTCATGCGGTTTTCCACCTGATGTTCTGGTCTGCTTGGACCTCTACGACATCTGTCTTCTGCCAGCTGTAGAAGACTCCACTACGTGATGCCTGGTGGCGGGTCTCGCTTTTGGTGACTGCTCAGCAAGGAAATTATCCACTAAGAGGGCTCGCTCCAACACCCCCGCCTGCGTCAGGATGCTGAGGGAGATCATCGAAGCCTTGATCTCTCGCATGTTCCCCTACTTGAAGGTTCAGGCTCTAATGAATGGGTCTCGCACCATATCTGTGGAGTAGCGTGAGAGTTCAGTGAACCTCGCTGAGTACTATTCCACCATCATGATACCCTGCTGTAGATGTAGTAGCTTCTGAATCCGCACTGGACGTAGGGTGGTTGGGACAAACTCTACCCGAAAAAGGCTCTCAAAGTTTTCCTAGAGAAGTGTTGCTTCTTCATGCACGTGGAGCATCAGGCTCCACCATTTTCCCGCTACTTCATGAAGGAGACTCGCTGCAAGGATCACCATAAGGTCTTCTAGTGTCCCTACCAGTCTGAAAACTCTCACCACAGCCTCCATCCAATCCTTAGCTATCTTCGTGTCCATCTCGCCCCTGTACCTGTGTGACCTCTGGCGCTGGAACTCATGCAATGCGTTCAGGGGGCGTTCACTCTCTGCTACTGGGGCTGGTGGCATCGGTGGCCCAACGGGTAGTGGTACCGCTGGTGCCTCCACTATGATAAGGCTCTGCACTGAGGCCTCATCACTCGGTGGGATTCCATCTCGTACAAAGCCTGAAACCCTAGTTTTCTGTCTGCATGAAGGCATCCTGTAAAGAAACAGGTGCACCACGGTCAAAAAGTTATACCTGGTGAGCTGAATCAAAGATATCACAAAGAAAACTCTTCAAAACACACATGAAATTAGTGTTTTCGTGCACTGAGTCAGAAATCAGAAGTCACGGTCTTGATGTATGGATACGTCGGCCGTTGCACCAACACTGGACTCTCTGAACTGAAAACCACACTCAGTACCCTTAACATTATTTCTTCATAGAAAAGATCAGATTCCTAAGTTCATACGGTAGAACTGACTCCTCTAATACCAATTTTTCATGACCCATCCCCTGGGGCATGTACCATGACTACCCCAAACCTACCTTCCATAGGCCAGGGGCTGGCAACTAGCACCAAAGGCATAAATCCCTAAAACTGGGAATGCATTGCCTTTATAACCTGAAAATGCATACAACAGAGTAAAAGATGGAAGCAAAACACTAAGTGAAACTGTATAACAAAAGAGTACTAAAAAGTAAAAGGGGCCGAAATACAATCCCAACTATAAAGTATAATAAACTGAAAGTACATCTACTGGAAAAAGGGAAAACAACTCTAGGATCGTCCACTGGGAAATCCTACATGAAGGGTAGGTACAGATAGCCTTCATAGCACTCCACATTCATCTATCTCCTTTGTGTACCATCACTCCATGTGGTCCACCACCAAGTACCGTCCAATTATGGTACACTCATCCTCGATCAGCGATGTCTGTCGTCTGCATCCAACACAACGAGGTGTGGGCATAGCCCGTGCAGGGGTGAGTATAACAATACTCAGTAGGGACCCTGTGACCCTCAAGGTCTCACAAAATCCAACAAGGATAAAACACAAGGTATGAAAAGAAAAGATAAATCCACTTAGGTATATGCCCATACATATAACTAAGTTATCAAGTAATCCATCTCAATCCTGAGGAAAACACAAATTTACTGACTCAACTCACACATGTATACAACTTTTTTAGAGAGTTATATATGATTAGATGTAGCCACTAAATCATCTATTCTGTCGAACCCACACATGATCCAGGAACAAAGTCAAAGCTGTCGAACCCAAACAAGATCTAGGAATAGTGGTCAGAACTGTCAAACCCACACAGGATCCAGGAACAGAAGTCAAAGCTCTCAAACCCACATAGGATCTAGGAACAATGCTCAGAACTTTCAAACCCACACAGGATCTAGGAATAGTAGTCAGAACTGTCGAACCCACACAGGATCCAAGAACAGCGGTCAGAACTGTTGAACCCACACAGGATCCAGGAACAGTAGTCAGAGCTGTCAAACCGACACAGGATCTAGGAACAGCAGTCAGAGAGCATCCAGCCACAGGGTTTCCGCACAAAGCACACTTGATTCTAGGAGGGTTCTCTCATCAAGCCAAGTGTCGATACATAAACTACCATGAAGTATCATGAATAAGTATCTCAATGGTCTTCCACATCATGGGGGTCTCAATGCAACCAAAGACACATCAATGGGACGTCCGGTCTGTGAGTTATTAGCCTTTTAGTCCCAGGGTCCAGGTTGAATTCATGCACGATTCAACCTGACCATAACTCAACTATACCCCAAACACCAGTGGGGTATACTCAAAAGTAGCGTCAGGCTCCAAGATTACCAGAACCACTGACAGTTTGTCAAACGGAGGTCTGGTGCCAAAGATAGGGGCAAAAGAAAGTAAAGTGGGGTCGCAGCGGGCCTGGGTCCGGTCCGACCCAGTCGGACCAACCTGACCCGACTTAGTCTGGGCCCGGCCTAGCAGGCCGCGAGTAGCATGGGGGCGTGGACTGGTCGCGAGGGCGCGGACCGGCCGCACATCAGTGTATGGGCGGTTTAACCCAGAGGCACCGCGAGGGGCACGGAAGGTCGGCTCATCCAGGCACGCGTGGGGCGCAGCTCAGCGTCTCGGGCCAGATTGCCAAGGCTGGTTCATCCATCTCCACGAGGGGTGCGGTTTGGGAGACATGGGGCGTGCGGGCCGGCGCGGTTAGGTCGGGCACACGGGAGGTGGCCGGGCAGGCCGGGAAGTAGTCGCGCAGGTCGGCGGGGTGCGGCCAGGCCGGAAGGCGGTCCGAAGGGTGGCCGAGTAGGGCGCCAGGAGGGCCGGTGGGAGGTCAGGCAGGGTGCGTCCAGGCTGGCAGGTGGCCGGGCAGGGCGCGGCCAGGCCGGCGGGGCGCGGGCCAGCTCAGGCAGTGGCTCTGCTCTGCGAGCGGTGCGGCCGGCGGGGGCTTGGCCTAGGCCAGTTCGGCCGGTGGTGGTGCAGGACGCTATGGGGGCGGCACAGATCACGGAGGTCATGGGTAGCACGACCTTTGTCTTCACTGCCTTTGTCGCCTCGTCTCCATGCTGAAGGATATCACAAAAGAGACCGACGGAGGGAGTCAGACCATGTTAGTTTGGCCCACACCCTCTGCAATTAGGGTGATAAAAATCGATTCATCAAGGTAGGAGAACGATGAACAACAACTCACCCATCCAAGGAAACATATCCTCATTCTTCTTTTTGAAAGAAAAGGAGAACATGGAACATAAAAGAAAACAACCCCTACCTTTGATCGTAGTTTGATGATGAGGTCAAGGGAAGAAGAAGAAGGAGATCATCATTCGTCACATCCGCCACACACTTACAATCCTGAGCTCGCACGTCGGTCGTGGAAGATGCTCCACGTCAGTAGGATCCGAGTATGATGGTCGAAGGAGTTCGTTTCCAGTGTTCTTTGTTGGAAGAACGCGTTCTTCGTTCTATGTTGGGAGATGTGGTTCTTTGTTGGAGAACTCTTTTTTCTCCCAAGCTCTCCTCTCCCCAATATTCCACCCCAAATTCCAAATAATAGATTATGTTTATCTATTTTTAATTTGTTATCACAAAATTCAAAATGGAGGAATTAATTAACTTGGCTCCCCTTAATTAATTCCTAAGGTTGGCACAAGGAATTAATGTGGAGGGGTGGTGGCACCATTAAGTGGGGAACTCAAAAGGTTTCTCCGCACTTAATGGGGATTTTAAGAGGTTTTAACCTCGGGTGGTCCCCATCCAAAAAAACATGAAGAGGAGCTTAGGTTAGGGTGGGCCCCACCACCATAACCTCTCATGGGAGGTTAAAGTGTGGTGGTCCCCACCTCTAACTTCCACATGGAGGCTTCAACCAAACAGAAATAAAAATAAAGTTACAACTTTATTTTTATTTAATTTATTCATTAAAACCCAAAAACTAACTTTCATTCTCAACCAACTGTCGTCGAGGTGAAAGTCTTTTTAAGTGAATACCAGCGTCGTGAGTTCAACGGTGCCCTCATATTTCAATTCTGAGAACCAGTCCAAAAGTTATAAAAATATGCTTGTACATTTACTGAAAGTACCTAAAAAAATTTCAGAAATTGGTTCCAGGCACACCGGTCCTCAAAATCACGCGCTATCAGTTTTCGCAGACACATAAAATTCCCATGTATTTAAGAAAAAAAATCCATGGAAATTCCGGATCTTTATATTCCACATGCCACATGAGTAAAAAATATATGAGTATAATACACATTAGTTAGTTTAAATGGGTACTCACCATGTTTCCTCCAAGGTACATGTATTGTATATAATTAATTTTAAATGAATTTATTTTGATTAAAAATACGATGGATGAGAATCTCAAAAAAGTTCAGATGAGAATTAAGATAAAAGAATTAATTAATTAAAGAAGATAATTAATTGATCCGAGCACGATTTATCTTAAATAAGAATGATTAGAATTTATAGTTTTTTTAAAATGCACAATCTGTTGCATGTATGTGAATGATCATGAGAATTGAACAAAATTTTGTGTGTCGTTGGTTTCCATTTATTTTATTACTAAATTAAATTATAGCCTATGTGTCATCCCTACTCTCGTTATGTAAAGGCTTACGAGCCCATGGATTCTTTCATGTAAACCCCTTAAAAAATCCTTTGGTTCCCCTCACCTGTGAATGAGTAAATTCATATGTAATGGATGGATATCCCAAGCTAGTAGAGGCGGTTCAGTTTGAAGATGAGGTAAAACCAATCTAAGAGAAATACATAGCTTGAAAGGTGAAATATGTAACATGAACCATAAATTGGTTCAAGGTGTTCTTTCCCCTAGTTCAATAGTTTGTTTATCATTCATTAGATAAACTAACCATTAATAAAATCTGATGATCATACCACTTTATTATTTTATTTCTTTCCATTTTCAATGTTATTTCACTATGGATGTTTTCTTATGATCACATGAATTAATTAATGAGCATAAAATATATAACTAAAATAAATTAGATCATGTATAAATTTTATCTAAGATATATTTAATCACTTAAGTAAATTTACTTAATATTAAAAATCATGTAGTAAATATAAAATGGTCAATTAATTCATAAAGACAAAATCCCTCAATTATATATATGATGTCAGTATATCCTCCCACTACTTAAGTTAAAATCGAACCGTAGTACAATGTGATTAGCCGATCAAAGTCATGGTGCCTTCAATTATAGGGGAATTTAAAATTTAAAATTTGGGTTGAATTAAATTAGTTAATATCAAGGGTTTACCACCAAAGAAGGAATTTGTGTAAATAAGAGGAAAAGGTTGATTAAATCCAATTTAAGGATTTAAATATTAAGGATTACACTCAACAAATCAAGGAACTACGAGTTAAAGAAGTTAGTAATTTTATGCCTACCTAAAGCCCTTCAAATTTCTTGACCATCCAAAGTCGAGGTGATGATAAGAACAATATGAGTCCTTGACACTATAATTTTCAAAAACCATGTTTTTCTGAAGCCAATGGTGAGGGATATTGGTTTTTGATAAAATATTTAGGGATTAACAATTATAATAACTATTTATTTATCTAATTTTATTAGATAAAGTACTAAAATTATACTATTATTATTTTTAAGAAAATGATAACAAATATGGATTCAAAAATTTCATTGCAATCCATATTTGATAAGGATAAGCCTCTCACATTCATTAATTTTAATGAATGGAAAAAGTGTGTATGGATTATCATTCACCATGAAAAAAAAATATATGTTCTATAAAAACCTACCCCTGAAGCACATGTACAAGATGATTGAAATAAATAGTTGTCTCTCTATGAGAAAAATTCGAATGATGCCACATATGTTTAGTACTTTATGTTATCATCCATGAAATATGAGATTCTAAAGAAACATGAGGACATAGATGTATATATCATGATGTCTCACATTAGAATCTCTATCAAGAAAAGGTGAGTAATGATAGATACAAGATATACAATGCTCTATTTACAACCATGATTGGAGAGTCAGTGCTAGTTGGGCCTCATGTAATAAAGATTATTGGCAAAATTTAATGCGTATACATCTTAGGGATTAAATTACCAGATGAGCTATGCATAGATCTCATACTTTCCTCATTACCCAAGTCCTTATCTAGTTTTATTTTTAATTATAACATGAGAAATAATGAGAATATCTTTTCAGAACTTCTTACTCCTATTATCCAAGTGTACAAAGACCTGGGGCATGACAACCTGACATTTCTTATGGTGAATAAGAAAAGGAAGAATAAGGAAAAGGGTAATAAGAATCATAACAATTCTAAAGCTCTTGATCACATTTCTTCCAATAAGAGAAAGATCATGAGGTAGAGAATAGAAAAATAAGCACTATGTTTTTCATGTTTCAAGAAAGGCCACTAGAAGAGGAACCTCACCAAAAAAAAGTAGAAGATAAAGGTGCATTAATTATTGAGTGAAATATTTTAATAAATAAAAAATGATTAATAGATATATCTTGTGTTTCTCACAGATGTATCCAAATGTAGTAACTAAGTATATTTCAAAATATTTATATAAGATAGATGGATTTATGAGCTTTTAGTAGTGTGAGGCCAGCTGATCTAAACATCAAAGACCACTACATTTCATTTCCATTATTAATGATATTGATTTTAAGATACCGTTTTTATGTACTGACTATTACCCAGAATATAATTTCTATATATTTCCTTGATATAGATGGATTTATTTTCAAATATGGGAAAAAATTATTTTGTAAATAAAACATATGTTATGGTATGAAACATTTGAATAATGGTATTTATATATTAAATTATGAAAACCAAGTATTGTAAAATGATAGCGAATAATGTTTGGATGACTCAAAAAACACCTAGCCATGGAATCATCATCTTGGTTAAGAAAAAAGTGAAGCATTTAACAAAGCTCTATCAGGATGGTTATTTAGAATCTTTTGACCTAAACCCACTTGAAAAAATTAATTCTTGATTAAAAGGAAAAATGACCCAACCACTATTCAGTGGACATTGTTAAAGGGCTATAGAGCTTCTAATATTGGTACACACTAATATATATAAACCATTTATAGTAGAATCTATAGGTGGGTATACTTACTTCATAACTTTGACTAATTAATTGAGTAGATATGACTATGTATAATTGGTGAGGTATAAATTCAAGTAACTTGAAAAATTAAAAGTATTCAAGAATGAAGAAGATAATTATATTAGAAATAAGATAAATAATATTCAATATGATAGATGTGTTGATTATCTCAACCAAGATTTTATTGACTTTATACAGGAGTTTGGGAATCTATCTCAACTCACTCCACCTTACACATCATAGTGGAATAGTGTTAGTGAACTGAGAAACTATACCTTTAAAGATATGGCATGGTCAATGATGAGTTGTGCAGATCTTCCATTATCCTTTTGGTGATATGCATTATAAACTATGGAATTCACACTAAACCAAGTACCAACTAAAGAATAAAATAGAATTACCTTTGATTTATAGAGTATAAAGATACTTATTTTTCATATACATGTGTATTGGGTTAAGAGATGTTTGTTATGGACTTCTCAGGAAACAAACTAGCACCCTGAGACACAAAGTTTATCTTTATAGGGTATATTAAGGAAACAAAGGGATACTACATATGAACCCCCTTAGAAAAGAAAGTGATTGTCACTCAAAAATCCATCATTCTTGAGACAAATAACAAACACAAGAAGTATAATGGGAGAAATATTTACTTTAATGAAGTTGATGCACAAGATATACAAGATCTGGTATATGAATAGATTCCATAGGTCCCCATGGAAGAAGTTGTTTCTGAAACCCAAGTACTACATAGGGGTACCAGAGAGGTAAGATAACCATTGAGATATGGTTTTATAGTCACTAAATATGGTGACTAATTATTACATGAAAATAATAAAGCTCTCTCCAAAAAAGATGTAGTAGAGAGCTTGAAATCTATAAGGTGGAAATATTCCATGAATTCTAAAATGAATTTTATGTATCATAACCAATTTTGGGTTCTAGTAAATATGCTGGTTGATGAAAATCATATTGGGTTAAAATGTATATTCAAGATAAAACTCAATATATAAGGTAAAGTAAGTACCAATAAAGCAAGGATAGTTTCTAAAGAGTTTAAACAACGTCAAGGAATTAACTAGGATGAAATTTTTTCCCCAGTTTCCATGATTAAATCCATTGGAATTATATTTACTATAGCTTCTTACCATGAATATGAAATTTGGTGGATGGAAGTTAAAACATCTCTCTTTAATAGTCACATTCAGAAAGAAGTCTATATGGTGCAACTAGAAGGATTCGTGACTCTTGGGGATTCCAAAAAGATATGAAAGTTACAGAGATCCATTTATGGATTGAAGAAAGCATCATGGTCATGGAACATTCGATTTGATGAATTAATAAATTATTTTAGTTTCATTAAGAATAAATTTTATCACGTGTTTAAGATAATTTTAGTGGGAATTTGTTCATTATCCTAGTAGTATATGTGATTTAATATTAATTATTGGAAACAACATAATAGTCTTATAGTCTATTAAGGATTGGTCAAACAAGTGTTTCTCTATGAAGGAATTATGTGAAGTAGCCTATATTATAGGGATTGTGATAATTCATGATATATCCAAGAGGCTTCTTAGATTAAGTCAAGGTATATACATTGACCATATACTAAAGAGATTTTGTAAGGAACAATACAATAGGGGATTAGTTCTAGTGTCACATGGTGTACATTTTTTAAGAAAATATGTTCTCAAAAACAATAGGGGAAATAGATAAAGAGTGAGATTGCATATTCTTTGGCATTATTATAAATCATGAATTCCATGTTATGTACTATAATTGATGTTTTCTACGCATTGATCATGGTTGGGAGATATCAAGATGATCGAGGTGAACATTATTGGTATATTGTTAAGGATATCCTTAATTATCTAAGAATAACTAAGGATATATTATTTTTGTATGGAGAAGATGATGATATTTTCATCTAGTGTTATATTGATTCTAGTTTTCAAATAGAATATAGTGATCTAAATTCACAACAAGGATATATTTTTAGTATCAATGGGAGAGTTTTGAGCTAGAAGAATTCAAATCATCTAGTTTTTGGAAATTCTATACCATAGTCTGAGTATATAGTAGATTTTGATACATCTAAAGATTCTATTTTGATATGAAAAATTTTCTAGGAGATTTATATGGAACCTATAAATAAAGAACCTTTTAAATTATATTATGATAATACTGTAGCGATGGATCTTGAAAAAGGGACAAGGTCACACCAACAGAAAAAGCATATACTCTAGATGTATCACCCCTAGGGGGATTTTTCTCAGAGGGGTGAAGTCATCGTAAAAAGAGTTTAAATTTAATAAAACATGAAAGACCCCTTGAATAAAGGCTTATCTCAGTAGAATAATGAGTATCATTTTATCCCTTTTCAAGGCATGGAAATATATTGGATTAATTAGGTAATATGGAGGGTTCATGTTCATATATAGGAATCACATGGATTCTATATTTCCTTATACTCTAGAAGAGGAATTAAATAAATTATAGAAAAATTGATATTTTGAAGTAGGCGATGCGATTTTAATTTTTATTAAAAACCATAAACATAAAATTAATAACAAAATATTTTTAACATAACATATATCATGTTAAAAAATATTATTTTTTATTGTATGTAATAAAATTATAAATATATTAAAGTTTTCATGTAAATATATTATATGTATTTATAAATATTGATTGCACAAAATACATTAAACTATGGAATAAAAGTGAAAGTATGAATCAGGGGCATGATGTTTCAGTGGGGATGCTAGAGGAGAATGTGGAATATTTATTTAGGTTTTTTAAGGGATAAAATATTGATGGTTAGGTAGGTTGTTTTTTTATTTATATATTTTTACTATCATTAATTTGTCCCATTCAACTTCTATTTGGTCATAAACTGTTGTAAAATCCTATTGGTATCTTAGCAGTTCTGAAATTAATTTTTAATTTACCCTCAATTTGATTTCATTGTCTACAGAAATATCTAAATATCTTAAAGGTTAAGTGTACCTTATTAACATTATTATAGCAATATAATCTTAGTGATTGTGAGATATATTTTTAATTGTTTCCCAATTTCATTTTATTTTTTATAGAATTGTCTACAATACTTGAATGGTTAGTTAGTATTATTAACATTCTTACAAAATCTTCTTGTAATGATCTAGTTTTGTTACTTGGTCCTTTTCAATCACATGAAAACACTTCGTGATTATATTTTCAAAACACATGTGAGAAGATTATGAATAATATCATTTACATTAGTTTTCCACTAAGATAATTTTTCAATAAACGGATACATTCACTTATATATAAATATTTATAATTTTGGAGAATACAAGGGAGTATATATATTCTAAAATAGTGGGAAGGATATATATTATTGTGAAGGATATAACTCCCATGGGGTGAACAGTGGGCACCAAGAATATGGTTCTCACCCTTTACCAATCCCTACTAAAGTAGAATTCTCAAATAGTGTTGGAGGAAGGTTGGAAATATATTCGTACTCACATATTCAATGTTTGAGAACAATAACATCTATACTATGAATGAGAAAAAAAATTATCATTGAATTAAGTCCTAGGTATGATTGTTTTCCCAATATCTTTTTTTTTTCGAACCATTTTCACTAATTAAGAACATTTTTTTGGATTTTCCAAGTAAAATATAATTCAAAAAAATAGTGTTATTATAATATAGTAAATCTAAATAGATAGTTTCATAGTCAATAAAAATTAGAAATTGGATTCTTTAAAATAGTAGACAAGTAGTGTTCTCACTATACCTTGCATAATTTTTGTAATTTTTTGAAATGCAACCTCATTTTTTATAAAATCTAGTACTTGTGTATTGAAGAAACAAAAATTATTCCATTTTTTTCTTTGCCTTTTCAGTCGATTGATAATTTAGTAGTAGTAAGAGTAGTTCTACACATTCTTAAATGACTCAATCTGCATGATCCATATCAAGCATGAATTTAAATGTTAATATCATAATACAATATCTATTTATTTCTTTATACAGTAGCTTCCTAAGAACTAATATCACATTTCAAGCTTCCTGTAACTACTCTATTCACTATTGTTCATATGTAGTGATTTCCATTATGCAACTATTTTATTTATCAATGTCATATTATCCTCTATGTTACTCGAGTTAACACTGTGTATCCTTTATTTCCTAGATTATCGCCAGCTCATGTGACTAGTTAAATGTTCTCAACTGTTTGATGAAATGAATGATAAGTATTTATATATTTTATTTTTTATTTTTTATTTCACAAATATTTTCATAACCCACATATGATTTTTTTGGGGGATAAGAGTTTTTATTCTAAAATGTTATGAATTTATTTGAATAATTACTCAAATTCATATAATATTTGAAAGAGTGTTGAAATTATGAATCCTGCATTACTAATCCTTGATTATTTTTCTTGGAAGGAATTTTATTTTGATATAGAATTTTATTTTTATTTTTATTTTTTCTAACACTACATTACTAATGCATTGACTGTGATAAAAGTTTACCCTTATACTTATAGGAATGGTAAATATTTCTTATTATTAAATATCCATCAAGACCTATACAAATAACTCAATTACTGGATAAACAATTTTGGATTTAATGGCCTCTTCATAGATCACACAGGCAACCTTCATAATTTTCAGGTATCCAATGATCGTAAGGGACCTTGAATATTTCTCAAGATCACATCCATTGTCTCCTATTACAAAATTTTATGTGGTACTAATTCATATACCCCTTCTTCTGTTAGAATGTGAATAGTTTTACTAATTTATTGAGATTTGAATTTGAAGTCAGAGAAAATGGTTTTTTGAGATTTTATTTTTGTATAGTTTTGTATTAGATTTTATGAAGAATTTATGTATTGATATTATGATTCCAGAATGAGGATTAACTAATTCTTGCTTCCAATGTAAAACTAATATAGATGATCAACACTATTGTGGACATTTCCTGGCCGAGTGGGGTGAACTGCATGCATAAAACCCATAATTATTGTGAACCCTGACAATGATTTTCCTCATACCAAGAATAACCTAAATGTTTTCTTCTTTTAAAATAATTTTTTTTATTTATTATTATTGTATGTATTACCAGATAAATTTCATCATTTAATTTTAAATTTTTCTTTTATTGAAAATATTTTCTTGTTTGAGTTTTCAATCATACGATATTTTTTTTAATCTTTATTCTTTTTCAACCATATATGATTTTTGTACTATTTCTTGGTTGAATGTTGCTACATTTTTAATTAAATTACATTGGGTGAAAATTTTTATACTTAATTTATTTCTATTGAATCCACATGTCTCCCTCTATAAATATCAGTAGATGTAATATTATAAGTGATTTTGATCAATTCTCTTTATTTTCTTCGATCTCAGTTTCATCTTCATACCACTATTAATTTATTTCATATTTTCATTTATAATCATTATACTTATTATTTTTTCAGTTGTAATGTATTTTAAAAATTAATAGAATATTATGTAGCTAATATATCACTTTTTTATTTATAATTTCTATTATAAACTTTATATGCATCAGTTCCAAATAGTCACATGCCTATGTGGAAGATACCTTATCATGAAAGGATGAATAAATGGAAACACTTTTTGATATTTGGGTTTTATTTTCTTACAAAATCATCACCAAAGTTATATTCTTTCTGAAAATTTTCATCCTCATTCTATGACCTTTTAATGGAAGGGTTTATATTCTAATGTAGTATCTAATGGTTTTAGAATAAGTCTAATGTAAATAGTGTCATTTGTAAGAATTTTTTTAAATTTGAACTTTATGTTATATATCATATTTTTGAATATGATGAACAATCATTTAAAAATTATAGAGTTCAAACTCATCGAGGATAGTATAATTTTTATGATGTTTTATTTAATTTGAAATTAAATTTGTACATCAAATTTATTAGATGTCTGATGCTTTGAAAATTTCACTATCAGTTACTGGGTTTCTGGTGGAATGATTATTACTGATTGTTAGTTATCATTAGGTTAATTATTGGATTAATTTGATGGGTGATGGTTGAAGGGTCTATGATGTTCAGATCTATGATTTCTTCACGGGCCCTTCTTGTAAGTGTATTTGAACTCAAATCAAAAGACAACAATCCCATATGTCATCAAATATATTATTATTCATGTAATGTATTTCCTTCTTAATTTTCATTTTTTCATTCTTATTTTGTGATTTTATTTTATGAGATTTTTTTTTATTTTGTTTTTTATATAGGTTCTGGTGATGGGAATTGGAGTTTTTGAATTTACATAAGCCTCATTACCATCCATATATCATTCAAATTATAGACCCCAAATATATTTTACATTATTTTGTTGTATTTTTTTATCAGTTTTTTCTAGGACATGGTTCACTGTGTTTTCATATCATTGGTTTTGGTGATTTTTTTGGATGTTTGTGGATGGTATTTTTGGTGGTCATTATCGAAGTCATTCTGTTTTCAAATATTGGTCACCAATGTTTACTACTCACAAAGGTCCACTAGAAGTGGATCTTATTCAAGGATTTTCTCTTCACAGTTGTTGTGTGGAAAACTGACAGTGTTGGGATTAAGTGCCGCTTGATGCCATTTTTAGTGCCTGAGGTAGATGCATGACTTAGATGCATGACTGGTAGAAATAGTTCCTCCAGTTTTTTTGGGCTTATAAAGAAAATGTTTAGAGGTACATGATTTTGTACCATGTATTTTGTGTAACCATGGTTTAGTAGATTGAATAAAATGATATCATGGAATCAAATTCATGTCTATAGTTTGGTGGTTGTATAAAATTATTTGTTGGTTCTTGTATACTATATTTTGGATCTCAGTGTTATATATTTAATTATTATATAATAATTATCATAATTATATTATATATAATTAATTTAATAAATATAATATAAAGTATTACCAGTATATATTGTAATAATATCACATATTTTTTGATTTAAAAATAATTTATATATAGATATTAATTACTGATATTGTTATTATCAACAGATAAATTGGTTATATAAATATTTTGGAAAAAAATTAGACTAAAAAATATATTATCTATTGGTATTATTATAATTGTAACAAAACATTTTTATCAATTTCAATAACATTTAGTGATAGATTGTTTACCAAAATTTAGTGATAGTGACATATATATTAGCATAAAAAGAATTGATAGTGGGGGTGGAAAGAGTTGATAAAAAGAGGTGGACTTGAGAAAGGTCTTGGGGTGGGTGTGCAGGGAGTACATAATATTGATAAAGTGGTGGGAGAGTGATAATAAAAGGGTTGGGTTAAACAAAAAAAATTTAAAAATAGTTTTTAAATTTTATCGATGTTTATAAATAATTTATAAATTCCCCCTTTATCAATACAAAAAAAAAGTGATGGCCAGGGGGCATAAAAAGCACTGATATTAGGGGTGTAAATCATTCATAAAAGTAGGGTGGGATTAATAAATTCTATTGGGTTGGTTTGCGGGGGAACACATAGAACAAATAAAGGGAGGGGGAAGTTTTGATAAAAGGGGTGGGTTTAACAAAAAAATATTTTAAAAAATACTTTTTAAATTTTATCAGCATTTTATTTTTGTTGATAAATACAACCTTTATCTATGAAAAAAAGGCACTGATAAAGGCATCATTTATCAATTCAAGAAAAAATACTGATAAAAGTATCCTTTATCAACATTAAAAAAAGAACCGATAACAGTGACCTTTATCAACACTTTTTTAGCGGTGAAAAAGGCTTCAGTATTTTAAGGGATTTTAGCCTGTTAGTGATTTTTAGCACTAATAAAGTCCATTTTGAGCACTATCTATGTGGGTTTTTGTAGTATTGGGTATCCAAAAACTAAATTTAATAAAACAGAATGCGTTTACAAAAATGAGTTTTGGTTATTAAAAATTTTATTTGGGTTATATACAAAAAAAATTAATTGTTTTTTTATTAAATTTAATAACTAAAAATCAAAAAAAATAATTGGATTGATAAGGGCTTATAAAGATCATATTTATCAATTTTAAAAAATTATAATAAAGCTACATATTATCAATGTTAAAAAAATCATTGACAAAGGTGGTCTTTATCAGCGCTTTTGTTAGCAGTGATAAAGGTTGCACACTTTTAAGGACTCTTAGATTGTTAGGTCTTTCTATTGATGATAAAGTCCTTTTTTAGCACTGACTATAAGGGTTTTTGTAGTAGTGGGTATCCAAAAACCGAATAAAAAAACTAATTTTTTTTACTAAAATGACTTTTGTTTGTAAAAAAATTATTTGGCTAATATCTAATTTTTTTTATGGTTTTCGTAATTCATTTTAATAAACAAAAACCAAAAAAATAAATGAATTTATATTTTTTTATTAATTTAATATTTGAAATAACCCATGATATTGATTATAACCATAAAAAAGATAAAATTTTTTGTTTTTAAATTTATGTTTGTTTTAAATTATTTTTAAAAAAAATTAAGGACTGATATATGATTTTGAGTTTTTGTACAAAAGAGTTAGGATGGTAATTTTTTAATATAATGGATAAAAAAAATAGAAATAAAAATAAAATAATGGTTAGGAAAAATTAATTACTGAAGCTAAAAAATTAATACAAATAGTGATTGGATTTTTTATTTAAATGATAACCGAAAAACCATATGGTTATCGATTTTAGATTTGGCTATAATCGAATGTGAAATTTTCTCACCCCTATGTGCAGGTAATAATAAAAAACAATAACAATAAATTTAATATATTTTTAAAACTCTAAATTTAATATATTATATTTATTTTAATTTATATTTACATATTAAATACAATTGTTTCTTAATAAAACAATTAACATTATAAATACAACCTAAAAATAGAGATCTATAACTTGTTATATGTCTAGGTTTGAGATTTGAAGGACAACGTGCAGGTGAAATATGGGAAACTCACTCAAAGGGATGAGGAGGGCATTCGAGTGAATATTTGAATACAAGTGAGCTATTTTGGTTATAAACCCAAGTCCCACATCAGATTCCACTAAGGATGGTGGCTCACATATAATCTTGGATGAGAAATTCCTCATATCACCCATAGGTTTTAGGATGGAACCTATGAAGGGCCTATGTGATGGGCCTAAAAGGCCTAGGGCTAGAGGAAATCAATCCCAACAAGTTTTATCAGATCCATGGTGTAGCCCAAGTGTTATATAGGGTGGATTATTCCTCAAACTAGTTTGACAACGATAGCGATTTCTCATTTGAAGCATGTGAATCTATGGTGCCTTGTGTTGAAATTATTCCTGGTAGTGGTGATGATGAGAAAACAACTATTATAGATGGTTGGATCCAATGCATTATCATTAAAGAGGAGGACCAATTGTGTAGTATTTGGTTTGAGAGGAGGATTTCTGAGTACAAACCCAAGTCATGCATCGGATTTCACAGGTATGATGGGTCACATATAAAGTTTTATGATCAATTCCTCATATCACTCATGGGTTTTAGGATGGAATCCCATAAGATTCTATGTGATGGGTCTAAAAATAATAGGGATGAAGTAAAACAATCCCAAAAATATGGTGAGACTGGTATAGGTGATTACTGAACTATTATGGAGGATTAGTGGGAAACTACAAGGCATCACGTTCGAGCGAAAAGTTTTTCTTTTTATGGGTCCTAATTAATTAGAAATAAATTTATCAATTACTAGTGATTACTAAGATGTCATGGAGGATGGATCCCCTTACATCACTCTCACTTTATCACATGCCATCATGTGTAGAATCTCTATTTGATGCTAAAATTTCATCCATTCCTCTAACCTTGTTTTTTCTTATCCAAGTTATTCATCCCCGTATATCTATATATCTATATATAGATATTTTTTTACAAATATAAAATGGACTTCATCCCATTAACTTCATCACCAAAACACCAATTCCCTTGAATGTTACCCATTTCCACATTCTCCTCATCCTTTAAGTATCTATTTGAAGTTGCATTTTTATATTTTCTGGTCTTCCGGTTGTCTACATTTATAGGAAATTGTTTTCATTTCGTCATATCTTTCATCTCCTCCAACACACAAGTTCTCCACACTTCTTATTTATCCTGTTCGGTTTGCCGCTCACTCAAAAATAGAGAAAAAGGATGAAAGGAGTCTCAAAGGTGAGATGACACAAGGAAGGCATCTAGCCAGGTATCTACAGGCCCATATCATCTCCCCTTGGCCTATTGGGAACCTACTCAATTGGTGAACACGATTCAATACTACATTTCTTAATATAAATGAATAAAAACATGGGTCAAAGAAGTTTCTTTCTTGGGGTTTTGTTGTTTGATGTATATGGTTTTGTTAGAAAAGGAGGAAACACCTGGTTTCATCTAAACACCAACATACAGAGAGAAAATTCCAATTTGGTGATCGGATTTGTTCGATGATCATTTTTCTTCTGATTACTTCTCTATGCCTATGATCTACTATTTTATCTGAGTATCATTTTTAGATCCCACTCATCTTTGGAAGTCTCTTCTTTGTACTCTTAATTTTTACTTGATCCCTCTTTCTGGAATATTTACTTTTGTTTTTTTACCTCATTGGGTTTTCCACATTAAAAATTTCTAGTTTCAGCATTTATTTTATACACATATATTTTTTGATAACAAAGAATCCACTTTTGTTTGGAGGGAAATAAATTTTTCCACTGCATGTTTGGTTTTATATTGTTTTCACATTCATCACTTTTCATCTTTCCCAATATCTAGTATAAAAGGTTTTGGTTTTTATTTCATATTTATTAATGAATGAAATTACTATCAGAGGATTTTTTTTTGAATGGTACCAACTACCATATATGGTGACTAAAAGTGAAAGACTGATTTTTTGTCAAGAGAATGCATCTTTCAGTGTTTAGTACCTAGAATCCAAAAAGGATGTCAGATGAAGAATGGGAATTTGAACATGATATGGTTTGTGGTTTCATTCTCCAATGGGTCAAAGATAATGTGATGAACCATATTTTCAACATCTCTCATGCTAGAACTTTGTGGGAGAATCTTGAGACTACCTATGCTTCCAAGACAAGAAACAATAAGTTGTTTCTTCTCAAACATAAGATTAATTTAAGGTAAAAAGAATGTACAACTATTTATGAATATTTGAGTGAATATAAAAGATATTTTGATCAATTTTATGCTATGGGTATTAATTTTAATGTTGAGGTTTTAGTGCTTTTGTTGCTTAATACCTTACTCGATTCTTGGGAGAATTTACGTGTTACTCTAACTAGTTATGCCCCTAATGGTGTTGTGACATTTAGTTTTGTTAAGTCTTATATTTTTAATGAAAAGGTTATAAGACATACTCAGGAGAAATATTCTATTGATCTTTTAGTCACAAAGAATAGGGGAAACCTAGGAAACAGATCAGGGACAAAGCAATTGAGGTAAGAGAAAAGTAATAAGCAAATCCAGATCAAAATAGAGAGAATTTGAATGTCCTCACTATGGTAATAAAGAGCATGTTAAGAAGTTTTTTTATCATCTAAAAATAGAAAATCTAATGAAGGAAAATTAGTATTAGAAAAATGGCGATGAAGATGACTGTGTCGCCGCTATTACAGGGGGTGATCTTGTTATCTTTAATGACTCCATTAATATTGATTCTCATGATTCTTACTAGTTTGTTTATAATGGTGAATGTTTTCACATGAAATTGAGTAATGATCTATTTACATCTTATAGACAATATAATATTGGGATTTTGAATATGGGTAATGACGGTCATTATTATTTTGTAGGTATTGGGACTATTTGTTTAGAGACCATTATAGGAAGTAAACTAATTTTTAAGAATGTTTGACATGCACCTAAGGTTCACTTAAATCTTATTTCTACTAGAGTTATTTATTGTGAAGGTTTTATCAGTATATTTGGTGATTTACAATGGAATCATTCCAAGGGTTCTTTGATTTCGGATTGAGGAAAGAAGTAGTCAGGTTTTTATTGGACTAGAGCTTCTATTTCTTGTGATACTGCTTTCATTATTGATTGCAGTGTTTCATCTAAGTTATTCCATAAGAGGCTCAGTCACATTAATGAGGGTTTGGTTTTTTGGACAAGATAAACATTATTTAAGATTTGAAGAGTGTCAAATTGGACACATACAGACACTGTATGGATGGAAAATAGAGCAGGGTGAGTTTCATCAGTCATCCATTGTACAAGAAGTTATAGGTACTTGAATTAGTACATTCTGAAATTTTTGGTATTTTGAAATCTAATAACTTTAATGGTGGTCATTATTTTTTGAAATTTATTTATGACTACTCATGTAAACTTTAGTTTTATGTTTTGAATTCGAAAATTTAGGTGCTCAGTGTTTTTAAGAAATTTTAGGTTTTTACTGAGAGGGAATCTAGTAAGAAATTGAAATGTATTTGTACTGACAATGGGGGTGATTATTATGGTCCTCTTGATCAGTATTACAGGAAGGAAGGTATTCATAATTAGAATATGCCTCCTAAGATACCTCAACTAAATGGTGTAGCTGAGTGGATAAAATGACTTTGTTAGAAAGAGTTCATTGTTTTGTTTTTGAAGAAAAGATTCCTAGGAATTTTTGGGGAAATACTTTATTTTCTACTCCTTATATTATCAATTTATCACATATGGTTTCTTTTTAGATAGACACTCCCAACAATTTTTGGTATTAAAAATAGATCGGGTACGGTCACTTGTGTGTTTTTTTCTAAGTCTTTTGTTCATGTACCTAGAGATGAGAGATCAAATCTCGATAGTAAGTTGTGATAGTGTATTTTTATTAGTAATGGAAATGATGAGTTTGAGTACTAGTTCTATGATCATACTTTGAATAAACTCATTAGAAGTCATGATGTAGTGCTTAATAAGGATCTTACTATTATAGATATTGATAAGAGAGAAAAATATACTTCTCCAACTTCTGATGGCCTTGTCATTCTTGAGCCAGGTTTTGATTCACATTTACCTCATATTGTGGATTTTTATGATCATGTAGATGGGTAGAATGATGTTCAGGGTAAATAGTTTGTATTTGATGTTTGTGATGCACCTTTTTCTCTTGATAATCTGATTCCATGGGTTATTAATGAACCCATAGTTCCACTCCGAAGGTCATCTCAACATGGTACAGTTTCTACTCGATATTTAGATAATTAGTATGTGCTCCTCATTGAAGGGGGAGAACCAAAATCTTTTGATGAGGCAACAGAAAGTGATCAAAAGGACATATGGGTTATGATAATGGATTATGAGATGAAATCATTGTATGAAAAATATACATTTGAGTCTGTGAAGTTACCTATAGGTTAGATAACTTTGCAAAATTATTGGATTTATCAGATTAAAAATGAAGAATTCAGTTCTATTCCATGATACAAGGCATGGTTAGTTGTTAAAGTCTTATGTCAGAAAAAAAAAGTATTTTTTTCATGATATTTTTCACCTATTATCAAAATGTCTTACATTCAATTTGTTCTTAGTTTGGGTGTCAGTTTGGATCTGCAAATTGAGTAGATAGATGTGAAGAGATCTTTCCTCTATAGATATTTAAAGGAGAAGATTCATATAGAGCAGTCAGAGGGTTTTGTTGAAATAGGTAAAGATAATCATATCTGAATGTTAATGAAAAGTTTTTATGGTTTGAAGAAATCTCAGAGGCAGTGGTATAAAAAGTTTTAATTTTTCATTTTTCATCAATGTTTCAGGAAGACATCTTCAAATCATTGTGTTTTTGTTCTAATATTTACCGATGATGATTTTCTTATTCTATTGATTTATATTGATGATATACTCATTATTGGACATAGTTCTTCTAGAATTGATAGATTGAAGAAGGATCTTTGTTAGTATTTTGCAATCAAAGACTTGGGTCCAACACGAAATATTATTGGCATGTAGATCTCCTGTGACAGGAAGGACAATAAATTGTAGTTATCTATAGAGAGATATATTGAGAAGGTTATTCAGAGATTTTATATAGATAGAGATAAAGATATTAGTACTCTTATTGATTTACATTTTAAGATCACTATCAATCAGTTTCCTTCTACTGATGAAGAGAGAGATGAGATGCAACACATACCTTATTCTTTGGTCATTGGTTGTTTGATGTATGTGATGGTATGTACTAGACCTAATATAGCTCATGAAGTTGGCATGGTTAGTCGTTTTATATCTAATTCATGTAGAGATAATTGGAGAGCAGCGGGGTGTATATTTCATTATCTTCATGGTACTTATGATATGAGATTGTGTTTTTACAAAGGGGAATATATGATTTTTGGCTTTATAGATTTAAATATGGATGGAGATATATATTTGAGTAAGTCTAATTTAGGCTATTTGATCACTTTTAGAAGGGGAGATATATCTTGGCAGTCTATATTTTAGAGATGTGTTTCTTTATCTACCACAAAGTTAGAGTTTAATGCATCAATATAGGCATGAAAAGAATTTATGTGGATGAAAATTTTTATTCAAGAGGTCAATTTTAATTAGGTCAAGTAAGTTTTATTTTGTAATAGTTAGAGTGCTATTTATTTGGGAAAGAATTGCACTTTTTAGGGTAGGTCAAAACATATATATATTCAGTATCATTAGATATGTAACATCCTTGATTTGAGACAGTTGGAGCTTTAGAAGATCCATGTTGATGAAAATGAGTTTGACATGTTGAAAAAGAGTTTACTGAGAGACAAATTTGAGACTTGCTGACTAGTTGTAGGGTTAGTAGTGATCCACACTTGATTCAGAGGGGGAGTTAGTTGGGTGCCTCCTCAATTGGTGCATGCGGGTAAAAACCACATTTCTTGATATAAATGAATAAAAACACTGGTCAAATACATTTCTTTCTTGGGGTTATGTTTTGTGACACACACGATTTTTTTATAAAAGGATTCACCACCTGGTTTCTTCAACACACAAACATACGAAGAGAAAATTTCAATTTGGTGATCAACATTGTTTGACGATAATTTTTCTCAAGTCTGTTGTTCCCTGCCTTTGATCCACTTTTTTATCTCATTATCATTTTTGAGACCCCCCTCATTTTTAGAGTCTCTTATTTATACTCTTAATTTTTAGTAGATCCCTCTTTCTAGACTAGGTCTCATGCATTTTTTACTCATTGGGTTTTTTCACGTTAAAAATTTCACATGTCATTGTTTATTTTCTGCACATATATTTTTAGGTCACTGAATCTGCTTTTTTTAGGGAAAGTAATTTTTCCAATGCATATTAGCTTTGATATTGTTTGCACGTTCATCACTTGTTGTCTTTCCAAAAATGACCTCAGAATCAAAGCGATTCCTACTCCAGAATATCCTCATGTATTACTAGACGACGCCCAACATCCTCAAAGATGCTTGATCCTCCTGCGGAGGAGGAGTCACCACACCATCACCCAGGAACCCTTGACCACCATACATTCCATAAACCTGTGACCACCATACTAAAAAAACCAAAACAAAACATATTATTGAATAGTGTGAGGAGGAGGTGGTTGAAGGAGATATTATAGGTGCACCCACCGCTCTTTCCAGGGCTTCCTCACCACGAAGTAGGTCAAGAGGTCCCATGATGACTCCACCTTCTTTCGATCGGAATTTATCATAGTGGCTGAGGGCTCGGTCTCCCTGCGATTCCTCCATGAAGAAAGTTTATTTTTTTAGGAATTTTTTGAAAATAAGTATAGGTGTAATATTTTTTTTGAAAAGGAATCCACATGAGTTGGGAAATACTTTTGTATAAATCTGAAAAAGGGTTGAGAGCATCAACTCATCTAGCTCAGATCGATGACATTGCAAAGACATTGATGCCCTCAACACATTTCTCCTTTTATTAAGTGAAAGTATTTGATGATACAAATATATTTCATATAATAAAAGGTGAAATTATTTGAGGGCATAAATGGATTCTTCCCCACCCACATAAAAGCCACCCACCCACTTCTCATGGGAAAAAATATCTCTCTACACCTCTCACATTTTAGCTCCCTCTCACTTTAAATTTCTCCCATTTGTTTCTCCCCCCACCGTTCTTTCACAAACCCCTTCACCATGCATCCCCCCGCTCCATCGCACACCCTTCCACCATCCTCTATCACACATCATTTTTTAGTGATTGAGGTTTGAATACCCCAATAATGGACTCCTATTCCCTCCTCCTAATTTCTTTTTGTGATTCTTCTTTTCTTCTTGCTGCAATTGGATATGTCAAACCCCTTGTCAAAATATTTACCTGATTTTTGTGGTTTATTAAGTATTTAGGGTTATTGTATGTTTATTATTCCCTATTTGGCTATCTTCCATTAAGGACAATACGTTACATTTCCCCACAGATTGATTCCACTTGATTTGAGGTATTTTCCCCAATGTTTAATCTAAATATTTAAGAACCTAGTTGAGGTCATTAAATTTAATTTTTTATTTTGTGTTTAGTAGATATTTTCAATCAAAATATAGTTTCAAAGTTATTTTTAATGTTATTTTCTATGTTTTTCTATATTTATTTAACCCAAGATAACTACTGGTCCAAATATCTATCAATGACTCCACTACCATGTTTTTTCCTGCGTCGCCACCAAATAGGTCATGTGGTCAACTGACGACACCATAATATTCTAAATCTCTTAAAAAAACCACCACACCTACATCTATTCGGTGAGCATGGACACCCTAGGAAAATGAGCATAGACACCCTGCTATCGGAGATAGTGTTCGACCACCACTTATTATTTGACTATCAAGGTTACTTCCTCCACTTTCATATTGTTGATTCTTAGATATGGGTCTTCAGTCGATGTAGAGGGGTTTTTGTGTCTTTTTGTAACATAGATGTAATATTTTAGGTTCTATGCATGTTTTTTTCTTTATGTTGTGTTGACATCGGGATGTTAGGGTTAAATAGTTCTCATCCATTCATTATCTCAATTTTCTAGGTTGTCGCATCTAATTACAAGCTATGAAGGGTACATATTCCCTTTTATCTTCTAGATCGAGGATTAATTGAAAGGAATCATCTGTTGGAGAGTTTTTAATATTTTCAATGAGATAGAGAGATATATATAGAGAGAGAGGGAATCTTGAAGGAAGAGGAATGAAACCCTTTGTTCTTAGATCGTCAGAGAAGAAGCTGAGTTTCGGGTGGTTCATGGAACTCGCCATTAGATATTCGAGGATCTATGATCCCTTGGTATATCATGGAGTATGATCTCAGTTGGAATCATAGAACCTAGAAAATAGGTGTAACACCCTAAGATTTTGGTGATTTTTTTGAAATTAATGTAATATTTTGATATTCTTCACCTCATGGAGCACTGAAAATAGCTTTTCACTAAGTCAAACATTCCTTTCACATGGAGACAACTTGGAATATGTTACATGCAATCCCATCTTGGCATATGTGACACACAATCCCAACTTGGTGTATGTTACACACAATCCCAACATTTCCTTTGTCACACACAATCTCAACTTGGTGTATGTTACACCCAATCCCAACTTGGCATATGTTACACACAATACCATCATGGCATATGTTACATGAAATACCAACTTGGTGTATGTTACACAAAACAGCAAGGTTAGTGTATGTAACATACAATATTTACCTTCCTCAATGGATTGTGTAACATGCAATACCGAATATAACCTAACTATAATATATTATTAAAAATATTATTATAATAAGATATAAACTCACCATTAAGTTTATGGATATGAATATTATTGAATAAATTATTAAAAATTTTGGTTTACAGAAATATAATATGAATTCATAGGTTACCAATTAATGAATATGAAAATCGATTGAATTCAAAGGAAAGTATTGTAATAGTAATAAAGATATTTTAACCAAGTAAAATTAAATAATTACACTTGGTTATTGATATTATTGTAATACAAATGTTATATATTAAATAAAATATTTTTTTATATTTATCCAATATATTCGATAGGTTTAATATAAGAACAACCCCAATTTTTTTCTTAAAAAAACTATATTTTTATTAAGGCATTTTTAACACCTTTTAAAAGAAAACCCATTTTTAAATCCAATTTTTGGAACTTTTATAGATTTTATTTGTCAAAATAAAAATTATATTTGGAATATAAATATAAAAATTAGGTTAGGGTAAATTTTTGGTATATTTATGTAAGGTTTTATCTTTTAATGAAAAGTTAAAAATAATGGATTTTAATTCAAAACTATTATTTCATCTAAATTATTTATAAGGTTAAATTATATTTTAAAATGGTTTAATAGTTTAGTTCAATAATATTTTTATAAATTAATCCAATTTAGGTCATTATAACCAATTTCACATTGAAATTGGATATAAAAACTTAGCAAACTTTTGGATGTTTTTACTTTAAAAACCCGCAGTGTCGTCCCGTAAGTGGGATTAATTTAAAATTAATTTTTACCACTTCTATGATTAGAATTTGGACAAATGGATTCCATACATGGAATGAGAATAATTTATAATTTCTAATAAGGTCAAAAAAATTGACAAAAAATATTAAGGAAAGTGATTAAAATTAATTACATCAGTTAAGAGAAAAATTAAGTTAATAAGGTACTAAACCGTAAATTTAAGACCCAAAATGACCTAGAAACATGTAAAAACCCATTGGATGGCTATATTATGACCCTATAATCAATTTTATTGACCTTTTTCTATTATTTGATCCAATTTCAACATGAATAACATGGGTGTAATTCTCCGTTCAAATATTTACAAGAGTGCCACTTCTCCTCCACTAAAAATGGCCACCACCTCTACCCATTAATCACACCTCTCAAAAATTTTATGTTTATCCAATATCTTCCCAAGTAGAATTTAAAAAATACTAACTTAAAATTTTAATCCTCCCTTTGTTCATAAATTTTCTCAAGGAATCCTTTTGGCATAAACCAAAAGGAGTTACCTGATTAAGAGGTAACGTCTTCTCTCAAGCTCATTTCCTTTATTTTCCTTATTTACCCCCTCCACTCTTGTTATTCTATTATTGTGTAAACAAACAGTATCATAAATATACATGGATGTTTTTATGAAAATATTTAGACCTAAACATACACACACCTCCATCTAATGGATATTGAACATATTGTTTCTTTGTACGATGAATTATTGTCTCACAGAATGATGATTGTTCATTTCTTCTTTACCACCAATCACGGTGGCTATTATGATGGAAAATATATTTATATATTTATATATTATATTTATTATATATTTAAGCTTCTGTATTCCTTTTACAACATGCATATATTTACTTTCAATTTAGTGTTAATACGATAATCTCATTTGAGGAAGTGTGGACTATTGCCCCTCAAAGCGATGTGATCGTTCACACACCACATGGAATTTATTAAGGATGGTTTTAGGGAAATTATATGATATATATGATATATTAATGATAATGGAATAATTATATATATATACATATATATATATATATTCAATTTCTTTCATTCTTTCAATACGATAATAAAGATGGAAACAACGTTCATGCGTACGTACGACTTACTGTCTCTATGAACGGTGTATTCCATTTCATAATTCATTATGCTATAGATTATTATAATATAAATATAATGGATATAAATGATATTTATATAATGATATAAATTTTTTAATCCTGATATAAGTATAAGGACTAACGATATAACAAGTTAAGACACATGCGAAGAACAAATCGAATATTACTTGGAACTTTAACATAGGATCATTAAAAGGAGGGTAATATAAGGTCATAATAAAAAAATGGTAATAGATATAATAATATTATTCTGTAAAAGTAATATAATAAACTTATATTTATTATACAATAATTTTGTGTGAGTACGGAGAGAGTCAGACACAAGGTAAGGGGGTTTCATCTCACTTTTAATTTCCTTGAGATTGATGTTATGTTCGCCACTCTTTATTTGGTGTGGTGTATGTACTTAAAATTATTTTATTATATGTATATTATACTTAAATTTATGGGTATTCAGATATTCATTTTATGATCCTTCTTTCATGGGGTTTAACTTTCAAAAGTTACCAAATTGGTAAAATAGTTTTTTCTGAATTTGTCTTATTTTATACTCATGTTTTGTTATGCACCTAAACTCTTTTTTGAGGTGTGTATAATTCCATTTTACATGTTATATCACAAATATAATTTTCTCATGATATATTAATCTTCATTTAATTTCTATTTTAACATGTAAAGTATGACCCCAAGCTACCATGTTATAATAGTTTATTGAGACAAGCTCATCATTTTTTTGAGATTGTTTATGTTTTTGCTTCCTTTGATGAAATATTTTAAATCATCTTTCAAGGAAATCATGAATTTTATTATACTATGGTTATTCATTCTAGATTAATTTACTGGTACCATTATATACTCTTTTATACATAATATAGTGAGAATTTTTTTTAACAAAGCCTGACTTTACCCTCTTTTCGAAAGGAAATCTTGGTTTTCTAAAAACAGTTTTCTAAGAATATTATACCATTTTATTATAAACTCTAAAAGACACTTTTAACCTTTTTTTTATTTTTACCAATCTCTTAAAATAAATATTCTTGGTGCTTTCTGAAAAATGAACTTTTCTAACCTTTTTTTTATTGTGCAAAAGGAATATTCTTCTAACCTCCTACGACATGTACGGATTTACCCACCGTCATTTTTTCGAAGCCCCCTTTGATTTTTTCAAAGTTTAAACTTTAATAAAATGTTTTTAAAATATATTTTCAAGAAAAAAATGGTTTTAAATTTTTTTTCAATCTTCTTTGATAATTTTTCAAGAAAAATGGTTTTCAAAATATTTTCATGCTTCTTTTATAATATTTCAAGAAACATGGTTTTCAAAATGTATTCAAGATTATTTTATAAGTTTTAAAAAAATAGTTTTAATAATTTTTTCAAGACTATTTTATAATTTTTCAAGTAAAATTATTTTCAAATGGTTTTTAATATCTTTTTAGGAGTTTTCAAAGTGTTTTTAAATAAAAATGTTTTTAAAATTTTTTGAAGCTTATTTTGTAAGCATTAAAGGAAAAAGGTTTTTAAAATTATTTCATGAATTCTTTATATGTTTTAAATTTATTTTCTATGAAAAAGTTTTTAAAATTGTTTTATGTATTAAAAATCATTTTTTAATCAAGAAAGGATATTTTCCTCAAGAAAAGTTTTTAAAAAATATTTCAAAATAATTTTCCATGTAACATAACATCTATTTATGTTACTCATGCCAAACTAAAGTTTCCATTGAGATCCTTTATATTAATGGGTTATTATAAATTTCATGGTATTAATGAAACCCATTTCTCCTTCATGGGTTATATGTATATGAAATCTGTTACTCTTTCACGGGTAATGCTTTTGATGAAATGATTATGAAATCTGTAATTTTTCCATAGGTTTTGATAGGTTTACATGTTTATGATACCTATTTAATTTCATGGGTTATGATATGATTATTCATGACCATATGGAACATATATGTATGAATTATTTATGTGATGGTTGGGACCTATATCTCCCTCCAATGTATTGGGTAAGGTTTTATATCTCATGAGATAAACTAATATGGTATTGGGAGGGATCCTTGACTACTATGATGGCCATGAGAGTGAACCATGATGACTAAGATGGTATGAGGAGTGAAATCATGATACTATTATGGCCATGGTAGTAAAGCATGACTACTATGATGGTATGGGGAGTGAAACCATACTACTAATATGGTCTTGGAAGTGATGCCTTGGCTAATATGGAAATCATTATATGATTATGTGTTTGCCACAATTCCATGTTTTATGTTATGATTTCATGGATTGTGTTCTCTATTTTATTATGATTCATGTATTATGAACTACCAAAATTTATGTCATGATCTATGTTATGATCTTTGATATACATGGTATGATCTTCTATTTTCATTATCACATTCTAATACCCTTATGATCATGTTTATGCTTACATGTCTCCCTTGTTTACCCTTACTTAGCATTTGAGCTCACCCATTTTATGTTTCCTTTCCCCATGGTTATGATGATATGTACTATGTTAGATATGTATAAGAAGGGTTCTAGTCAAGAATAACCTAGTGGGAGATGATGTAACTCACATATGTAAAAGTTTTTATGTTTCTATGTTTCCAAAGGCACTATACCAACTACAGTATTTGGGCGTCTGTTTGTATAATGTTTAAGTATTCCAAAAAAATTATTTAATGTTAATGTTTTGAAAAGAGAGGGTCTCTATATATGGTATCAGATAAAAGGTATAATTAACCTTTGGAATATAGGATGAGAAAAATTTAGTGATATCCCTAGGTATATTTCTGAGGATATCTTTAGGGATGTCTCTAAGGATAAGTATAAGGATGAGTTAACATTTAGGAAAATGTCTTGGAATTTTGGTGAAGGATAGAGTGAGTGGTTTTCTAGAAATATATCCCTATCTGGATACTACAAGTGGATGTGTCTCCGGCATAGATGTACCTAGGGGTAACAACTCTAACAAGATGTTCTGGGCTTGACTTGGGGTAATATGTTACATGATAACGGGCCTTACTGCACACCTAGTTTGACATTCCTGGGGGATATGCTTTGGGAATTCACAAACTCTTCACGAACCATCATGAAGGATTTAGATATAAGTTAGATATGAATAACATAGGATAAACCTAAGGTGTTATATATTATAAAATGTATTATGATTTATACATCCTATAAGTAATTATTTTCATGACTATGTGGTTTTTTTCTTTGATAATTAATGCTCGCATTATGATTCTGGTTTTAGTCAATGGTAGGAACTGGAAGGAACTATATTAATGTGGAATGTGATAGAATTTTTTTTGATGAGAATTCAGGTGGGATGATCATTGGAGTGAAAGATTTTGTGATCATGCCTAGTAAGTTTTCATGGAACATGATTAACAATGGTTACCTTAGCCAACTCTCAAACTCACCAAGGAAGAGAAAAAAGGATTTATCTAAGAGTTCAGGTAATAGAGACCAAGGAGGAAAGAATATTCAATTTCCTTTGTTTCAATAATGTGGAAAGAATAACCAAAGTGAATTTATTAGAAGAACAAGAAGGTGTTTTGACTATGGAAAAAAGAGACACAAATAAAGTGACTATAAGGGAAAAATGAAGAGTTAGGTTAATGAAAAGGATGGTAATTTTGGCCTCTCTAAGTAATCATCAAAGTTTAAGTGTATTAAGTGTTTAAAAAATGGTCATTATGAAACCCGATGTCCCAATAGAAAAGTTCTTGAAGAGAATCAGCAAGGTGGTGCGATTAATGGATACATTGTAGATGATAACAAGACTATGGATGGAATGTGAAAGGAAAGAGGTATTATTGTTAATGGATTAGGATTAAGTAATAAAAGAATTTATGTATTTGGATTCGAAAGTTATGAATGATGAAATATAAAAGGAATGTTCTACTTATGTTTTTTTGCTTAGTATTTACAAGTTTATGTTGGACTGGTGAAGTGATTTAATGACAATATGATATTTTGACTAAGGTAAAGTAACACTTAATATGTTCTTTATGATAATATAATATTATGTAGATAAAGATACGTGAGATATGAATAAGTAAATTGGACAGTATTGATTACCTTCGAACTAATTAAGGACTTGTTTATAGGTAGTTTATGATATCACTGATGAAGTTTACAACATTTTTGGATTTAAGGATTAAATCCAATATACTTTGGAACAAGGAAGAATGTATGTTTTCCAAAAGTATTTATCATAATTAAAGAGAATATATGATGAGGTTATTAAAATGTTTATAATGTGACAACCAAGAGATAATTTTTGATATATAGGAGAAAAATGTTAAGCTGATTTCATGAAACTCTTTCTAAAGTTTTGTATTTTTATCTTTGAGAAGGTTTATAAGGTTAAATATAATGTCCCATAATTTACATACATTGTTATTACTTCATAATTGAAGCACACTTATTACAACATATAACAAAACCATGAAAGGACCGTATAGGTATAGTGTCTTTAGAAACTAGGAAACATAAACAACTGGTTCATAAATCATCTACATTGTCTCCCCTTATATTTTATCATATCTAGAGTCCCTTTTGGCATATCTTACTTAATACCCTTATTCCTGACCTGGGGAAAAGAAAAAATAAAAAATGGTGAGCTCAAATACTCAGTAAGGTTAAACAAAAGAAATATCAATCACATCATATTCATAGGAACATAACATTTTGGAAATCTTAACCTGCAAAAGAGATCATAATTTCATAACATGGGATAAATCATAGTAGTGAAATGTAATCCCAATAAACATAACATGAATCTTTGTGGAATACACACATAATCATATAGAATCATTTCTTAGTAGTCAAGACTCATTTCCAATACAATCTTAGCGGACAAAGTCCATTTCTGAACCGAGTTCACTCCTCATTTTAGTCCTGTATCACTAAACTGGATTAACCTGTCGTTCCAAACATGTCTATCTCATGAGATATAAATCTTTACCCAATTAATTGGAGGGTATGTCCCACCCATCTCATAATGATACCATTCTTATGTTTTCCACAAGATCATAAATCATACATCATAGAATAACCCATGTAATAAGAATGAGATTCTTAAACATCATGCCATCATAACACAATCTATATAAGATAAAAGGACAACATAAAAAGAATTTCATCATAACATAATCAAATAAATGTAACAATAGGGATAGAAACATAACCCTATATTATCTTAGATGGAAAATAATTTTGATAAAACACTTGAACTTCATTCTTGAGGAAAATATCCTTTCTACTTAAATTTTTTTTTCCTTTCTTAAAATGTTATACTAAAAGAAGTTGATTAAAAATAAACTTGAAAACTTGTAAAGGAATATTCATGGAAATAATTTTCTAAAAATACATTCAGGCCGTATAAGTTAAATAAAAACATTTTTCTCGTACTTTGGCCGAAAAAGTCAAAAAAGTACCTCGTACTAAACACGACAAAAGATTTATTTCATATATTTTACTAAAAACTCACCGCAGGGTAAAATTGGATTTAAAAAATTGTAGGAGGATAGAAATAATATTACATATTGAGGAAACATGGATGTGGATGATAAATATTCCCCAGTAAATTCTGAAGTATAAACAATCTCGGATAAAAATGAGATTGCGATATTTTCCCTTACCTTATGTATGATTTGCTTCGTACGTGTCTGAACCTCCTTTATAATGATTTAAATAATGTTATTGACTTATTACAGAATCTTACTCATTGTTATGATATTATATATGGTCATATTCTTATCTTCTTATTAGTATTATTTCATTGCTACTTGTTATTCGGGTGTTTATTGCTTTTTGTTCTTATGCGTGTTTTGTCGAATAAATTCTTATTCTTATTTTTAGGATATAGATACCTCATTTACAGAATTTTATTAGTCTAATATATATCATATGTATTCATTCAATTAATTTATATAATCATTATGCATTTAAGATCATGTAGAACGATTCGCATCACATCATGGAGACGGTAGGCCGTACCTACGCACGAGCGATGATATCGTTCCCATGATCATGGAATTGTATTGAAGTGTATGTATACTATTTCAGAATCAATATCACTTTACAATAATCATATATAGTTATTCTTTACACCATTATACCCATCCAAGTAAGGTGGTGGTGGAAAACAGATTACACCACGGCGTGGAGACGGTATTCCGTACGTATGCACGCACGCTGATTTCATTTTCCGTAGGATGGATAGAAGGTGAAATAGAATTGTTTCATATTTATAATAACATATCAGTATATGAGTGATACTGATATTATTACTTCAAAATTAAACAACTAAATAAGAATAAGTAGAATAAGAAATAAAGTTGAAAGAATCGGTAACGGACATTACCTCTTCTTTGAAGTGCCTCTTCTTAACCTCCTATTAGGGCACTAAATATGGTATTTGAAGAAGACCAATGTCACGACCCGACCCAACGGGGCTCGAGCCGCGACTCCCCAAGCCCGCCTCCAATAGGCCAGGGGCTGGCGACCAGCGCCGAGTAGGCTATCACACACATGGGAGGCATTAGCCTAAGGTACCTGTACACACGCACCCACAAACACCTCCATGCAACAGTGCAGAGATATAGAAACTGAAAATTAAATGCATGCATACAATCTATCCCAAACCAGAGTGCAACAGCAAAAGTACAAAGGGAAAAACAGGGCCCACCAAAAGAAAACTACAAAGCGCGTCCGACCTGCTCTGAAAAAGGGGAACGCTGCCACAAACACCCGCCGAAAAGCTCCCTCGGCACAGCTCCGGTAAACACTCCGGTCAACTCGCTCACTAAGCTCCGCCCGCTCCGGGTCCTCCTGGGACTCCGTCAAAAGGCTTGTGGTCTGCACAAGACACAAACATGTGCGGGCAAAGCTCGTGAAGGGGTGAGTATAAACATACTCAGTAGGCACCCCAAAAACCCAAAACCCAAGGGAGCAACTGAAAGGCAACAGTCCGCTCAACCCAGCCAGAGGGAACCCAGACGAGAGAGAAACTCCATCTCGTGACCATCCTCGGCTAAACACAACTAGTCAGATCAGCTCAGCTCAGGTGTATGCCCATACATACACCTTGAACAATCCAGATATACACAGCTCACGCCACAAAGCCACAAGAGGTACCGACCTCATCACCAGCAACTGTCCACAACCAGGAGAGTACACCACGAACACTGTCATACCAGATGACACTCATCCGAGAGATACACTCCATCGGGTTACTCGCAAACATCACAGACGCTCACCCGAGAGACCACGCTCATCGGATAGCATCACTGAGGAAACATCACTGTAGCAACATAACCACCAAACTCCTCGGAGAGGGGATCGCCGCTAGGGTCCGCTAGGGGGATACAAAGACCCACTCCGGTATACATAGCTCTCCGATAGGGGATCACTCCCAGGGTCCGCTGGGGGATACCACAACCCGATCTGTCATACGTAGTTCTCACAGATAGGGGATCACACCTAGGATCCGCTGGGGGATACCACAACCCGATCTGGCACTTGACAGAAGCTCCACACTCAGATACAGGATCATCGTCCATATAAAGATGGTCACGACGATACTGGAACCCTATCTGGTATAACTCACGATGTAGGGGATCGAACCGACGATGCCGCAACCCTACCGAAACCTCGCGCTGAGTAGGGGATCTCATAACCAACGATACCGTAACCCTACCGACACCAAGCGCTGAGTAGGGGATCGTATAACCAACGATACCGCAACCCTACTATAAACATCATGCTGAGTAGGGGATCGTAAACCCGACGATGCCACAACCCTACTGTGCACGACCCACCGCGTAGGGGATCATATTCCTGATGATGCCACAAACCCTACGGGGTTAACCTGCTAGATAGGGGATCGCCGCCCGTAAATAAGCGGTTACAGCGATACCAAGAACCCGATCTAGGGTAAAGATGCTAGAGGATCCACTCCGGGCCCTCCGGAGGGATACCACAACTCTAACAGTTTAAACATCCCATCGAGAGGATCACAAACCCATACGAAGGTTGTGATACCACACGAACCCTCGTAGGAACGAACCAAGAGAGAACCCTCAACCACTGCTGGTCCAAACGTCGCTAACCCGAGCGACTCGCCCCAAAGCCACACTGTGCACCTCCAAAGCCAAAACCGAGGCCATCATCGCGTTCCACGCGGAAAAACACGCAGGATAGGCTGTTTACTCGCCCGAAAAGGAGCACCGGTGAAAACGACACTATTCACCGTAGCTAGCTCATGCGGGGCCCACACAACGATCCCGAAACCCATCGGGCGGATCACACCACGACGATCCCCTCGGAAAAACAAGCGGAATCGACTACTCGCTCGCCCAAAACGGACACCCGGTGAAAAAGGTACTATTCACCGAAGGCCGGCTCGGGTGGGGCCCATGCCTGGATTCCGAATCTCAACGAACGGATTGCACCATTGCGATCCTCTCGGAAAAACACACAGGATCGACTAATCATCCGTCAAAATCGGACTCCTGGTGCAAAAGCTGCGTTTCCCCGCAAACGCCAAAACCCGGCCTCGTGGGGCCCGCACCCCGTTCGCAGTCCCAACTCCCGGAAACCATCTCAAAAAGTCTGTCATACCATCAGGGTCCCAACGCCATTGACGGCACGTCAAACGGACGCTCCGGGTAGAAGTTACAACGGCCCGAAGTCGTAAAATAATAAAATAATATTATTTTATACGACGTTTCTAGCTCCCGGGCCACGATCCCGAACCCTTAAACCCTCAAAGTGAGTTCAAAAGGTCCGTATCGACGCAAGGAGTGCGTCACCGCAAACGGCTCGCGAATCGGAGTTACGGTTTGCGAGTTACGGGGGTTTAAAGAACCCCCGGAACAGTCTGGCCGGACCACCGCAGGGTCGCCGGAAACCACCGCGCCGCCGCCGGACTCCGCCGTGCCGGAGCCGGAAACCACCGCGCCGCCGCCGCGCAGCCGCGGGTCTCGCCGGATTCCGCCATGGCCGCCGCGGGTCTCGCCGGAAAACCGGATTTTTCGCCGGAAAACTTCCGGGAGCCACCGGGAGCACCCCGGTGCTCCAAATTCAGATCCGAAAAAAGATTTGGAAAGATCGGGATCCGAACTATACAAATCTTATGAAAATTTGAAGAAAAACAACACAAAAACAGGATCCGGGATTGTAAAACTCAAACCGCCTACCTCGCGGGCGAAACGCCGACGTTCTGCCTCAGATCCGCGCTCCCGAGCTTCCGCTGCGCACTCCTGGAACGTCCGCCGTCGAATTCTGAGCTCGTGGGCGCTCCGTTTGCTCGATTCGGTGGAGTGGCGGCGAAGAACGGCGAAGAACGACGAAGAACGATAAAAGGGGGGGGGGGCGCTGATATTTATATCAGCGGCCCGCCGGCGCCAAACCCGCCTCGGACCCGACGCCCGATGCGAACAAAAGTAAGGTCACCCCTAGGGTAAACGCGCCGTTCTGAACGCAATGGCAGTCTCATATTTTCCATCCGAGACTCCGTGCAGAAGTTATTTGAGCCGACGCTCGCACACAAACTTGCTACTTATTTACGGAAACGCCCCTGGTGGCGTTTCTCACCGCAGGCCCGCGCCCGCAAAGTTTACACCCCGCCTAGGGTAAATGGCACGTTCCGGACACAACCGTGCCCTCAGATTTCCGTTCTGAGCTACCGTTTAGGAGATATCACACCCCCTCCACGTGCATAGTATAAAAAATACTTAATATTTTTATAAAATTAATTCCGGGCACACCGGGCCTCGGAATCGCACGCCGTCTTCGCGCCTAGCTCTGGAATTATTTGTAGAAATATTCCAAAGTCTGACAGGGCCAAAAACCCGAGTCACTACATCCTCCCCCCCTTAGAACTTTTCGTCCCCGAAAAGCCCCAAGCACAAGGAAAGCGACTGAACTCTCAACTGGGTCTCACATACCAGCGAGCCCACCAGCAACAACCACTCAGGGTCTTACCAACGCCCTGAACAAAACTCAAGCAAGAAACGAAAGGAAAGAGTACCGCTAAACAGTGTCTGACAAACTACTGCAGTAAGTAGAAAAGACACAAGGCGTACCTCTATCCATCCGCGGTGCCTCTGGGTCAACAGCCTCCAGGGTATGCAGCTGTCCTCGCCCTCGACCACCAGCTCCCTGAGCTTGGCGTGGACCACCTGGGGGTGGGGTGGTGGCAACTGGTACTGCCTACCACCGCCTCCCGCTGCACCAGCTCCGCCGCCACGTTCGCCGCCCTGCGGACCTCCTTGCTCGAGACACTGCCTCTGGCAAGGCGGTCCATCGACCGGCTCCCTCTCAGCAGCATGCCGGGTGGGACAATTTCTAGAAAGATGTCACCGACCATCGCAAGCGTAACACCGCCTCTCCTACGGCTGACCAAAACTGGCCTGCGAGCCCTGTGAGCCCCGAGGCTCAGATCCTCCATCCTGGGGTCGCCTCCTGTATCGTCGGCCACGTCCAGACCCCTGAGTCTGACGTCGGCTACCAGATGCCGATCCAACCGATGAAGTCTCAGCTCTCGAGTGCCCAGCACTAACAGGCGAGATCTGCTCGGCCAGAAAGCTCTCCACCACCAGTGCTCGCTCCAGCACTCCAGCATAGGTGGGCAGACACAGGGAAACCACACCTGCTCGGATATCCCGACATAATCCCTGCTCGAAGGTCCGAGCCCTAAAGAACGGGTCTCGAACCATATCCAAGGAGTAGCGCGACAGGTCTGTAAACCTCGCTGAGTACTCCGACACAGTCAGGCTCTCCTGTCGAAGATGTAGAAGCTCTTGGATCCGCACTGACCTCAGCGTCACCGGATAGAACTCCTCCCTGAAGAGCTGCTCAAACTCTGCCCACGTGAGTGTCTCCTCGTCATGGGATTGCGTCACCAAACTCCACCATCGCCCGACAGAACTATGCAGAAGGCTCGCCGCTAGGACCACCATCTGATCTGGAGGTGTCCTCACTAGGCGGAAAACTCGGGTGACTGCCTCAAGCCAGTCATCAGCTGCCTCGGGGTCTGGATCACCCCGGAACCCCAGAGGTCGCTGCCTCTGGAACTCATGTAGCGCACTCAGCCTGCGTGCAACCTCGTCCTGCACCGCCGGCACAACCATCTGCTCAACAGGTGGTGGCTCAACTGGCAGACCACCTGGAGGTGCAACCTCAGAACCTGCGCCCTGATCCACAGCCACTACACGAGGCGGGTCATCAGCACAATCCTGCTGCGGAACCCTCGCTGGCTGTCGTCGTGGAGGCATCCTGAAATACATTCAAGACACACCACAGTCAAAGAGTATATCTGGAGAGCTGACTCAAGAAGGACAAGGAAAACCCAAAACCCAGTCCTATATGATGCATGTACCATTATGTCCCCGTGACCAGTGTACGAATGTCCCGAGTCAAAAGGCAGGTTATCAGAGTCCTGGTGTATGGATACGTCGGCCGCCGCACCAACACTGGAGTCCCTGGCCTGAAAGTCGAACTCGAAACATCCTAACACTACCGCTATGCAACCCAAAACAAGCTCACAGCTAGACCAGCTACGCTCAGAGATCCCAAAGGTGGAACCTCCTCTGATACCACTCTATCACGACCCGACCCAACGGGGCTCGAGCCGCGACTCCCCAAGCCCGCCTCCAATAGGCCAGGGGCTGGCGACCAGCGCCGAGTAGGCTATCACACACATGGGAGGCATTAGCCTAAGGTACCTGTACACACGCACCCACAAACACCTCCACACAACAGTGCAGAGATATAGAAACTGAAAATTAAATGCATGCATACAATCTATCCCAAACCAGAGTGCAACAGCAAAAGTACAAAGGGCAAAACAGGGCCCACCAAAAGAAAACTACAAAGCGCGTCCGACCTGCTCTGAAAAAGGGGAACGCTGCCACAAACACCCTCCGGAAAGCTCCCTCGGCACAGCTCCGGTAAACACTCCGGTCAACTCGCTCACTAAGCTCCGCCTGCTCCGGGTCCTCCTGGGACTCCGTCAAAAGGCCTGTGGTCTGCACAAGACACAAACATGTGAGGGCAAAGCCCGTGCAGGGGTGAGTATAAACATACTCAGTAGGCACCCCAAAAACCCAAAACCCAAGGGAGCAACTGAAAGGCAACAGTCCGCTCAACCCAGCCAGAGGGAACCCAGACGAGAGAGAAACTCCATCTCGTGACCATCCTCGGCTAAACACAACTAGTCAGCTCAACTCAGCTCAGGTGTATGCCCATACATACACCTTGAACAATCCAGATATACACAGCTCACGCCACAAAGCCACAAGAGGTACCGAGCTCATCACCAGCAACTGTCCACAACCAGGAGAGTACACCACGAACACTGTCATACCAGATGACACTCATCCGAGAGATACACTCCATCGGGTTACTCGCAAACATCACAGACGCTCACCCGAGAGACCACGCTCATCGGATAGCATCACTGAGGAAACATCACTGTAGCAACATAACCACCAAACTCCTCGGAGAGGGGATCGCCGCTAGGGTCCGCTAGGGGGATACCAAGACCCACTCCGGTATACGTAGCTCTCCGATAGGGGATCACTCCCAGGGTCCGCTGGGGGATACCACAACCCGATCTGGCATAAGTAGTTCTCACAGATAGGGGATCACACCCAGGATCCGCTAGGGGATACCACAACCCGATCTGGCACTCGACAGAAGCTCCACACTCAGATAGAGGATCATCGTCCATATAAAGATGGTCACGACGATACCGGAACCCTATCTGGTATAACTCGCGATGTAGGGGATCGAACCGACGATGCCTCAACCCTATCGAAACCTCGCGCTGAGTAGGGGATCGCATAACCAACGATACCGCAACCCTACCGACACCAAGCGCTGAGTAGGGGATCGTATAACCAACGATACCGCAACCCTACTATAAACATCATGCTGAGTAGGGGATCGTAAACCCGACGATGCCACAAACCTACTGTGCACGACCCACCGCGTAGGGGATCATATTCCTGATGATGCCACAAACCCTACAGGGTTAACCTGCTAGATAGGGGATTGCCGCCCGTAAATAAGCGGTTACAGCGATACCAAGAACCCGATCTAGGGTAAAGATGCTAGAGGATCCACTCCAGGCCCTCCGGAGGGATACCACAACTCTAACAGTTTAAACATCCCATCGAGAGGATCACAAACCCATACGAAGGTTGTGATACCACACGAACCCTCGTAGGAACGAACCAAGGGAGAACCCTCAACCACTGCTGGTCCAAACGTCGCTAACCCGAGCGACTCGCCCCAAAGCCACACTGCGCACCTCCGAAGCCAAAACCGAGGCCATCATCGCGTTCCACGCGGAAAAACACGCAGGATATGCTGTTTACTCGCCCGAAAATGAGCACCGGTGAAAACGACACTATTCACCATAGCTAGCTCATGCGGGGCCCACACAACGATCCCGAAACCCATCGGGCGGATCACACCACGGCGATCCCCTCGGAAAAACAAGCGGAATCGACTACTCGCTCGCCCAAAACGGACACCCGGTGAAAAAGGTCCTATTCACCGAAGGCCGGCTCGGGTGGGGCCCACGCCTGGATTCCGAATCTCAACGAACGGATTGCACCATTGCGATCCTCTCGGAAAAACACACAGGATCGACTAATCATCTGTCAAAATCGGACTCCTGGTGCAAAAGCTGCGTTTCCCCGCAAACGCCAAAACCCGGCCTCGTGGGGCCCGCACCCCATTCGCAGTCCCAACACCCGGAAACCATCTCAAAAAGTCTTTCATACCATCAGGGTCCCAAGGCCATTGACGGCACGTCAAACGGACGCTCCGGGTAGAAGTTACAACGGCCCGAAGTCGTAAAATAATAAAATAATATTATTTTATACGATGTTTCTAGCTCCCGGGCCACGATCCCGAACCCTTAAACCCTCAAAGTGAGTTCAAAATGTCTATATCGACGCAAGGAGTGCGTCACCGCAAACGGCTCGCGAATCGGAGTTACGGTTTGCGAGTTACGGGGGTTTAAAGAACCCCCGGAACAGTCTGGTCGGACCACTGCAGGGTCGCCGGAAACCACCGCGCCGCCGCCGGACTCCGCCGTGCCGGAGCCGGAAACCACCGCGCCGCCGCCGCGCCACCGCGGGTCTCGCCAGATTCCGCCATGGCCGCCGCGGGTCTCGCCGGAAAACCGGATTTTTCGCCGGAAAACTTCCGGGAGCACCCCGGTGCTCCAAATTCAGATCCGAAAAAAGATTTGGAAAGATCGGGACCCGAACTATACAAATCTTATGAAAATTTGAAGAAAAACAACACAAAAACGGGATCCGGGATTGTAAAACTCAAACCGCCTACCTCGCGGGCGAAACGCCGACGTTCTGCCTCAGATCCGCGCTCCCGAGCTTCCGCTGCGCACTCCTGGAACGTCCGCCGTCGAATTCTGAGCTCGTGGGCGCTCCGTTTGCTCGATTCGGCGGAGTGGCGGCAAAGAACGGCGAAGAACGACGAAGAACGATAAAAGGGGGGGGGGGGGCGCTGATATTTATATCAGCGGCCCGCCGGCGCCAAACCCGCCTCGGACCCGACGCCCGATGCGAACAAAAGTAAGGTCACCCCTAGGGTAAACGCGCCGTTCTGAACGCAACGGCAGTCTCAGATTTTCCATCCGAGACTCCGTTCAGAAGTTATTTTAGCCGACGCTCGCACACAAACTTGCCACTTATTTACGGAAACGCCCCTGGTGGCGTTTCTCACCGCAGGCCCGCGCCCGCAAAGTTTACACCCCGCCTAGGGTAAACGGCACGTTCCGGATGCAACCGTGCCCTCAGATTTCCGTTCTGAGCTACCGTTTAGGAGATATCACACCCCCTCCACGTGCATAGTATAAAAAATACTTAATATTTTTATAAAATTAATTCCGGGCACACCGGGCCTCGGAATCGCATGCCGTCTTCGCGCCTAGCTCTGGAATTATTTGTAGAAATATTCCAAAGTCTGACAGAGCCAAAAACCCGAGTCGCTACAACCAAGACCTATAGTATGTTTCTAGGGAAGTTGAGAAGATAAATTGGCAGGGTTTGGCCGAGCTTTAAGGCTCGAAGTGGTGTGAGGAGGAGAGGGAGGAGGTGCTCTTTTATAAGGGAGGAGAGGGGCAACTTAGGAAAAACTTAAAATATTATTTTATTATAAAGTCATATTCTGTTTTTAATAGCTCCAAATTGATTTATTTAGAAGATAATGTGGGTATGGGTCGAAATCCTCCCAACCAATAGATTTTAGACAAGTTTAGGTTACTATTTTAACCTTATCATTTAGATTTAACTCTAAGTTAAATAATTTAACTTTTACCGTGTCTTCTTATTTTATTACACTATATGGTTAATAAACTTACTATAACAAGACAAACAAATCCCAAGTGATTCATTATTAATATATATCACCTTATCTAATTCATTTGGCTGAACGTTAGATTTTTAGGAATAAAATAACAATTAATAATATAATATTTGTTTTAAAAACTATTTTATGTCAATTTTGACACTATTTGGTAATTGATTTTTTTGAAACTCATAACAGAATGATTAGTTCAAAAGAAGCTAATTGAATCAATACTAATATGTCATATTAACCTATAAAATTAGTGTAATTCATAAAAAGTCTCAAATTATATTTATTTGGGTATTTATAATATCAATTATGTTAATATTTCCTTAATAAGGTAATTATTGCATCATCATTGTGTCATAGATAAATTAAATTATTTAAAGTCTAAAAATTATAAATAAATTACGATTATGTAGGAAATATTTTTATATTTCTAATGAATATTTATAGTTGAGTTTATATTATTTATAACCCTATATTAAAAATGTTTTAGTTATTAAACTTTGATTTTAAATATTTTAACTCTTCTTTAAATAAAATAATAGTAAATGTCCTAATCTAATCCAAGTGGACCTAAATGGTCATATTTTATTCCTAAGGTTGTTTTTGGTCGAATTAAACTAATCCAATAGAATTAGGACATGTTTTAGGGTAATAATAATATCATTTTTACCCTTAATTACCCTATTTACTTTTAACCGTGGTAAATAAAATTAAAAAGTTACTATTCACCAAAAAATTATTTTTATCTTATTGAATCACATTTTACTCCTTGATATTAATCATGTCTCTCGGATTTTTGAAATTCCACTCACAGAAGCGGTAAAATTAAGTTTTATGTAAATTTTCAAACTCTCCTTGGAGGTGGGTAAAAGACGGTGAAAAGTTCAATAAAATTTTTATATATCTAAAATTATTATAAAATGACTTCAATGAATTACTTTGAACTTATATAGGTATTTTGTATCAATTTTGAACTTAAATAAATTTAAATAAAATAAATAATTATTTAAATAAAAAGTTAGTTTTTAAATAGTAACCTAGTGTTTTCACTATTCATCAAAAATCGAAAGTTTTCAGAAAAATACCAAAAATTCACCCTAAGCTAATTTCAATATTCTGAATCCAAAAATGAAGTCCATTTTAAAAGATAAAAATTATAAAATTTCAAAAATTGGGTATTACTATTCATAATAGCTAGTTTTAATAATATTTTAATAGCATGTCATTGTTTAGTGAAACTCGGTATTGCGTACAACGCAAGCTATCGAGGAAGGTCGCGATTATGTGTAAATTAAGCCAAGCTAGTATTGTGTGTAGTGAAAAATTCCTTTGATGATGTATATAACATAAAAACAAAATATTTCTCATAAAAATCTCGGGTGTTACATTCTACCACCCTTAAAATGAATTTCGCCCTCGAAATTCATCACTTTGTAACAAACAGATGAGGATACCTCTCCCTCATCATATCCTCAAGCTCCCATGTAGCTTCTTATAATTGGTGGTTCCTACATAAAACTTTCACCAAGCGAGTGGTCTTGTTCCGTAGAACTTTTTTACTACGATCCAGAATCTCTATCGGCTGTTCTTCATAAGAAAGATCTTGCTCCAGCGGTACAACTTCTGAGCTAAGTACATGTGATGGATCAGGTATGTACTTTCTTAGGAGAGATACATGGAACACATCGTGAACTTGAGAGAGATTCGGTGTAAGCGCCAATCGGTAAGCTACCCTCCCAACACAATCCAGTATTTCGAAAGGACCGATATACCTAGGGCTTAGCTTTCCCTTCTTTCCAAATCTCATTACTCTCTTCCAATGAGATATTCATAAGAACACTTTATCACCCACTTCAAACTCTAGGTATTTTCTTTGGTTGTCAGCATAACTTTTTTATTGACTCTGAGCTTCTCTAATGTGTTGTTGAATAGACCGGACCTTTTCTGCCATCTCATCAACAAGATCAGGTCCTAATAGCTTTCTTTCCCCAACTTCATCCCAGCAATTTGGAGTTCAAAATTTCTTTCCATAGAGGGATTCATAAGGAGCCATCTGAATACTGGAGTGAAAGGTATTATTATAAGAAAATTCCACCAAAGGTAGGTGTTGATCCCAACCAGCTTTGAAATTCATAGAGCAAGCTCTTAACATATCTTCTAGAGTTTGAATTGTTCTCTCAGACTGACCGTCTGTCTGAGGATGATAAGCAGTGCTGAAACTCAACTCTGTATCCATGGTATGCTGAAGACTTCGCCAAAACTTTGAGGCAAACCTCGGATCCTGATCAGATATAATGGAAAGTGGTATTCCATGTAATCTTACCACTTCCTTTACATATATCCTGGCAAGCTGATCGAGAGAGAAACCCTCTCTAATAGAAATGAAGTGTGCCAAATTTGTAAGACGATCAAATATGACCTAGATAGCATTATTGACTTTGGATTTTTTAGGAAGTCCGGTGACAAAGTCCATAGTGATGTTATCCCATTTCCATTCGGGTATGGGTAATGGTTGTAACATTCCCTTATACTTCTGTCTCTCAACTTTAACTTGCTGACAAACCAAGCATCAAGAGACATATTCAGCAACATCTCTTTTCATGCCATCCCACCAGAAGTACTCTTTCAGGACTCTATACATCTTTGTGCTTCCAGGATGAATAGATAATAAAGAACTATGAGCCTCATCCAGCAACTCCTTCTTTAATTCTGGTATGGGAGGAACACAAACCCGATTCTTAAACCTTATTATCCCATCACAATCAAAGTTGAATTCAGGAACATTTCTCACCTTCTTTTGTAACTCTACATCTTCTTTCTGCGCCTCTTTAATCTTCACATGTATAGATGGTTGAACATTAATTTGAGAAAGATAAGATTTTTCCCCTTCCATTATAATTCTAAGATCCATCCTTTGTAAATCCATAAATATTGGATCTCTTGTGATCCTCATCATGGATAAGCTAGCATGGTCTTGTCGACGTAATGCTTCTGCCACCTTGTTTTCTTTCCCAGGGTGATAATGAATTGAGAAGTCGTAATCCTTAATCATCTCCAACCATCTTCTTTGGCACATATTCAACTACTTTTGTGTGAAAATATACTTTAAACTTTTATGATCATTATAAATATCACAAATTTCACCATAAAGATAATGCCTCCATATTTTTAATGCAAATATTACGGCAGCTAACTCCAAATCATGAGTTGGGTAATTTTGCTCATGGATTTTCAACTGTCGTGAGGCATAAGCTATCACCATATCGTTTTGCATGAGAACACACCCCAATACCTTCTTGGATGCATCACTATAAATCACAAACCTTTATTCACTACATGGAAGTGTGAGAACAGGTGCACTGGATAACCTTCTTTTTAACTCCTTGAAATTCTCTTCACACTCCTCTGTCCAAACGAACTTAACTCCTTTTCGAGTCAACCTGGTGAGTGGATTAGATAATAGTGAAAAATATTTCACAAAATGTCGATAATATCCAGCCAAACCAAGAAAACTTCGGATCTCAGTTATTTTTGTTGGTCTCGACCATCTTTCGATAACCTCTGTTTTTCCTGGATCCACAGATATTCCCTCTTTTGAGATTATGTGACCCAAAAATACAACTTTTTGAAGCCAAAATTCACACTTGGTAAATTTAGCATAAAGATTCTCCTTTCTCAGAGTCTTCAATACAATTCTCAAGTGATCTTAATGTTATTCCTTGCTATTTGAATAGACAAGAATATCGTCTATAAAGACTACCACAAACTGATCAAGATAGTCTCTAAATACTCTTTTCATTAGATCCATGAAGATAGTAGGGGCATTAGTAAGACCAAATGGCATCACTATAAATTCATAGTGTCCATACCTTGTACGGAAAGTCGTCTTTGGTATATCCTCCCTTTTGACCCTTAATTGATGATACTCTGAACGAAGATCAATCTTGGAAAAGTATTGAGCTCCGCATAGTTGGTCAAATAAGTCATCAATGCGTGGGAGAGGATATTTGTTCTTGATAGTGATCTTGTTAAGTTCTCGATAATCAATGCAGAGTCTTATTGATCCATCTTTCTTCTTAACAAACAGAACAGGTGCTCTCTAAGGTGACGCACTAGGGCATATGAATCCCTTATCAAGATTCTCTTAGAGCTTCTTCTTCAATTCCTACAACTCAATTGGGGCCATTATATAAGGTGTCTTTGAAATAGGCATAGCACTCGGTATGAGTTCTATTGAAAACTCAACTTCACGATTTGGTGGAAGACCTGGGAATTCCTCTGGAAAGATATCATCAAACTTCCGTACAATGGGCATATTCTTAATATTGAGTTTCTCTCCAACCATTTGAGATAAATAACCTTCATTTAGTGGAATCAAGACCCATAGGATGGATGAAATTTCCACTGGAAGGTTATGTTCATCCTTGCATCGATAGAAGATCATAGATTGATCTGGACTATGAAATGTGGCTTCCCTTCTTTGGAAATTGATATGATCTCCATATAAAGAAAGACAATCCATGCCAAGAATCACATCAAATTCCACTATAGGAAGGATCACAAGATTTGCAGGAATCACTTTCCCACAAACTTCAATCAGAGAAGAATTATAAACATTTGATGCAACTATTGTGCCATTAGGGGTTGCCACAGCTAACTCAACATCCAATTTTTGAGGTAATACGGCGATACCCTTAGAAAATTCTTCATAAATAAAAGAGTGGATGGATCCAGAATAAAATAAAACATTTTCTACTTTATAGTGGATGGTAAGTGTACCTTTCAACACTTCATTATCGTACTCCACATCGCTGATAGAAATTGCATGTGATTTTCCTTTGTCTTTATCCTTAAGAGTTCGTTGACGTCAATCATCATAAACAACCTTTAGATTAGGGAATTGATTATCATAATGACCCATTTCCTTGTACTTGTAACATTGAAGCATAAGAGGTGCACTCTGTGTATCCTTTTCTTTGTTCGTATCACTAGACATCTTCTTCCCATCATTGCAGCATTCAAATGCCCGATGACCTTCTTTTCCACATTTGAAACATTTACTTGTCCCTTTAAGACAAATTCCTCCATGTTTCTTTCCACACTTTGAGAATAAGGGAAAACTCGTCTTCTTTTCAGTGTGCTCTTTATATTTTCCAATCCCATTTTCCTCTTCTTATCAAACACATATGACTGATGGGTTACTCCAATCTCCATCTCAACCTTGAGAGCACATCGAACAATTTCCTCATAGCTATTGAAGTCCCTTATGGATAATGCCCTTTGGAGACTTGGTTTTAAGACACTAAAGAATCGATCGATCTTACTCTCAGGTTGGATAATAATCCCAGAAGCGTACCTTTCAAGTCTTGTAAAATTTTCTTCGTAGGTACCAACAGATTCTTCATCCTTTTGTTTCAGTTCAAGAAACTCCTTCTCCATCTTTTTTTGAAGAATACGAGGAAAGTACTTATTGAAAAATAAGTTCTTGAACTCGTCCCATTACATGGATTCAATTTCATCCCTTTGCCTCATATTCTTGATAAGATTCCACCATTGATCAGCTTTACCTTCCAAACGATATACTACTAAGATGACTTTATCATGTTCAGAACATTGAATAACTGAAAATATATTTTCAGTTGTGCTGATCCACTGTTCAGCCACTAATGGATCAGTAGACCCGCTGAATGAGGGTGGATGTTTCCTCATGAAGGATTCAACAAAATGTTGCTCCTTCCTTTGCTCATTTGGAAGTCCTTCATGATTCATAGCTTGAGAAAGTTGTGTGACCATGGCTACAAGATTTTTCATTCCGTCTCCCATAACATTTGGTTGCTTAGGGGGGGAAATCATTGCATTGCCTGTCGCATTCATCATTAACATGGTTCCTTCAAGTTCCAGCCATTGACTAAAACCAAGAAGAATAGTGTGAGTAACACTAATTATAATAGGAAAACCACATAATCAAGAATAAAATTTCACACTTAAGGTCTTATCATAGGTTGTTCATGGCCATTTCTAAAACACTAAGATTTTGTTCTATTCTTAGACATATCCTTAGGGTTCTTACTAAGGCTTTCACATCCTAGTTTCCAAAGGATGACTATACCCTTCATCTGATACCAACTATAACGACCCATAATTTACATACATTGTTATTACTTTAGAATTGAAGCACACTTGTTAAAACATATAACAAAACCATGAAAGGACCGTATATGTATAATGTCTTTAGAAACTAGGAAACATAAACAATTGGTTCATAAATCATCTACACTATCTCTCTTTTATTTTATCATATCTAGAGTCCCTTTTGGAATATCTTACTTAATACCCTTCTTCCTGACCTGGGGAAAAGAAAACATACAAAATGGTGAGCTCAAATGCTCAGTAAGAGTAAACAAAAGAAATATCAATCACACCATATTCATAAGAACATAACATTTTGGAAATATTAACCTACAAAAGAGATCATAATTTCATAACATGGGATAAATCATAGTAGTGAAATGTAATCCCAATAATCATAACATGAATCTTTTTGGAATACACACATAATCATATAGAATCATTTCTTAGTAGTCAAGACTCATTTCCAAGACTATCTTAGAAGACAAATTCTATTTCTGAACCGAGTTCACTCCTCATTTCAGTCCTGTATCACTGAACAAGATTAACCTTCTGTTCCAGCCATGTCTATCTCATGAGATATAAATCTTTACCCAATGCATTGGAGAGAGATATATGTCCCACCCATATAATAATGATACCATTCTTATGTGTTCCACAAGATCATAAATCATACATCATAAAATAACCCATGTAATAAGAATGAGATTCTTAAACATAAAGACATCATAACACAATCCATATAAGATAAAAGGACATCATAAAAAGAATTCCATCATAACATAATCAAATAAATCTAACAATAGGGATAGAAATATAACCCTATATTATCTTAGATGGAAAACAATTTTGATAAAACACTTGAACTTCATTCTTGAGGAAAATATCCTTTCTACTTCAAAAACATTTTTCCTTTCTTAAAATGTCATACTAAAAGAAGTTGATTAAAAATAAACTTGAAAACTTTTAAAGGAAGCTTCATGGAAATAATGTTCTAAAAATCCATTCAGGTCGTATAAGTTAAATAAAAACATTCTTCTCGTACTTTGGCCGGAAAAGTCAAAAAAGTACCTTGTACTAAAAACGACAAAAGATTCCTTTCATATCTTTTACTAAAAACTCACCACATGGTAAAATTGGATTTAAAAAATTGTAGGAGGATAGAAATAATATTACATATTGAGGAAACATGGATGTGGATGATAAATATTTCCTAGTAAATTTTGAAGTATAAACAATCTCAGATAAAAATGAGATTGTGAGATTTTCCCTTACCTTATGTCCAATTTGCTTCGTACGTGTATGAACCTCATGTATAATGATTTAAATAATGTTATTGACTTATTCCATAATCTTACACATTGTTATGATATCATATATGGTCATATTCTTAGCTTCTTATTAGTAATATTTTATTGCTACTTGTTATTCGGGTGTTTATTTCTTTTTGTTCTTATGCGTGTTTTGTCGAATAAATTCTTATTATTCTTTTTAGGATATAGATACCTCATTTAAATAATGGTATTAGTCTAATATATATCATATTTATTAAATAAATTCATTTATATAATCATTATAAATTGAAGATCATGTAGAACGAGTCGCATCACATCGTGGAGACGGTAGGCCGTACATACACACGAGCAATGATATCGTTCCCATGATCATGAAATTGTATTGAAGTGTATGTATACTATTTTAGAATCAATATCAATTTAAAATAATCATATATAGTTATTCTTTACATCATTATACCCATCCAAGTAAGGTGCTGGTGGAAAACAGATTACACCACGGCGTGGAGACGGTATTCCGTACAAACGCACGCGCGGTGATTTCATTTTCCATAGGATGAATAGAAGGTGAAATAGGGTTGTTTCATATTTATAATAACATATTAGTATATTATTGATACTTATGTTATTACTTCATAATGAAACAACTAAATAATAAGAAGTAGAAGAAGAAATAATGTTGAAAGAATCGGTAACAGACATTACCTCTTCTTTGAAGCGCCTCTTCTTAACCTCCTCGTAGGGAAATAAATATGGTCTTTGAAGAAGACCAGTACCTCTAGGATGTTTCTAGGGAAGTTTAGAAGAGAAATTGGCAGGGTTTGGACGAGCTTGAAGGCTCAAAGTGGTGTGAGGAGGAGAGGGATGAGGTGCCCTTTTATAAGGGAGGAGAGGGGCACCTTAGGAAAAACTTAAAATATTATTTTATTATAAAGTCATATTCAGTTTTTAATAGATCCAAGTTGATTTATTTAGAATATAAGGTGGGAATGGGTATAAATCCTCTCAACAAATATATTTTAGACAAGTTTAGGTTCCTATTTTAACCATATCATTTAGATTTAACTCTAAGTTAAATAATTTAACTTTTACCATGTCTTCTTGTTTTCTTACACTATATGGTTAATAAACTTACTATAACAAGCCAAATGAATCCCAAGTGATTAATTATTAATATACATAACCTTATCTAAGTCATTTGGTCGAACCTTAGATTTTCAAGAATAAAATAACAATTAATAATATAATATTTGTTTTAAAAACTATTTTATGTCAATTTTGACACTATTTAGTAATTTATTTTTTTGAAAATCATAACCGAATGATTAGTTCAAAAAAAGTTAATTTAATCAATACTAATATGTCATATTAACCTATAAAATTAGTTTAATTCATAAAAAGTCTCAAATTACATTTATTTGGGTATTTATAATATCAATTATGTTAATATTTCTTTAATAAGGTAATTACTGCATCATCATTGTGTCATAGATAAATTAAATTATTTAAAGTCTAAAAATTATAAATAAAAAACGATTATGTAGAAAATATTTTTATATTTCTAATGAATATTTATAGGAGAATTTATCTTATTTATAACCCTATATTAAAAATGTTTTAGTTATTAACCTTTGATTTTAACTATTTTAACTCTTCTTTAAATAAAATAATATTAAATGTCCTAATCTAATCCAAGTGGACCTAAATGGTCATATTTTATTCCTAAGGTTGTTTTTGGTCGAATTAAACTTATCCAATAGAATTAGGACATGTTTTAGGGTAATAATAATATCATTTTTACCCTTAATTACCCTATTTACTTTTAACCGTGGTAAATAAAAGTAAAAAGTCATTATTCATCAAAAAATTATTTTTATCTTATTGAACCAAATTTTAATCCTTGATGTTAACAGTGTCTCTTGGATTTTTGAAATTCCACTCACAGAAGTGGTAAAATTAAGTTTTATGTAAATTTTCAAACTCTCCTAGGAGGTGGGTAAATGACGGTGAAAAGTTCAATAAAATTTTTATATATCTAAAATTATTATAAAATGACTTCAATGAATTACTTTGAACTTATATAGGTATTTTGTATCAATTTTGAACTTAAATAAATTTAAATAAAATAAATGATTATTTAAATAAAAGTCAGTTTTTAAATAGTAACCCAGTGTTTTCACTATTCATCAAAAATTGAAAGTTTTCAGAAAAATACCAAAAATTCACCCTAGGATAATTTCGATATTCCGAATCCAAAAATGAAGTCCATTTTGAAAGATAAAATTTATATAATTTCAAAAGGTGGATATTATTGTTCATAACGGCTAGTTTTAATAATATTTTAATAGCATATCGTTGTTTAGTGAAACTCCGTATTGCGTACAACACAAGCTATCGAGGAAGGTCGCGATTGCACGTAAAGAAATCCAAGCTAGTGTTGTGTGTAGTGAAAGATTCCTTTGATGATGTATATAACATAAAAAAAAATATTTCTGATAAAAATCTCAGGTGTTACATTAACTGTTCATGAATAGTTTAAGTTAAACTTCAGAGGATTTATTTGTACAGTGAGTTTATATTGAAAACTTGGGTTCAAAGGCTATTTAGTGATTAATCTTATTTCAAGGATTCCCATATTTTATATTTTTTTTAAAAGGACATCATGTATTTCAGGTGACAACCAATCAAGTCTAGTAAGGCTGTGGGTCTTGAACCAATGAAGGAAGGATGATAAGAGATTCACACCTACCACTGGACTACACGAGGTCCTGGTTAATGTATATTTATTTTTAATGAAAAAATATTTATGAAGAACCAGTACTGTTACTTTTTATGTTTATGCACTTTTATTTTGAATAGACAAATAGTTATACTTTTTCATTCTTTTATGGGACATAAGATTAGTTAAAAGTGTATTTTAGTGATTTATGCATAAAAGTTAGTTTATAGACAATAATCGCATGAGGTAATGGATATATTATTTCAAATCACAACCTAATAATTAAATTTTGATTATATAAATTTATCAAGAATTAATCAAAGTTTTGAAAGTGATCAAAAAAATTGTTGTCCTTATACCTTAATTTTCATTGAGTCGATGGCCTTTTAAATCATAATAGATTTATGAATTTGAGGTCCTCAACTTTCCTTTAACCATTCACTTGTTTTTTATTGATGACCTCAATCACTCCCTATAAATATTTACACTTTTTTCATTATTGTTTATATTTATGATTAATATGATGAAATCTTATAACCCATATCTCAAAACATTCATGAATTTTCTTATCCTCTGGTTATTAATGCTATATTCATGTATTGGTAGAATTTTCTACACTTTGGTACATAAAATAGTAAAAAATTATTTTTAAGAAATCCCGAATTTACCCTCTTTTTGGTTGGAAATATAGGTTTTATAAAAAGGGTTTTCCTAGAATATTATATCATTATATCATAATATCTAAAGGAAACGTTTACCCTTTTTTATCTTTTACCAATATATTCAAAGTAATCTTTTTGTTTCTTTCCAAACAAGGAACTTTTCTAACCATTTTTTACTGTGCAAAAGGAATGTTCTTCTTGACTTCGTACGACATGTACGGATTTCCCATTGTCATTTCTTCGAATCCCCCTTTGCATTTTTAAAAGGTTAACCTTTAAGAAAATGTTTTTAAAAGATATTTTCAAGAAAAAAATGATTTTAAAAATATTTTCAATATTTTTTGATAATTTTTCAAGAAAAATGGTTTTCAAAATGTTTCCATGGTTCTTTTATAAGTTTTCATGAAATTTTTTTTCAATATTATTTTATAATTTTTCAAGTAAAATGATTTTAAAAAGGTTTTCAAGATGTTTTTATGAGTTTTTAAAATGTTTTCAAATAAAAATGTTTTTAAAAATTTTTGAAGCTTATTTTATAAGCTTTTAAGGAAAAAGTTTTTAAAAATTATTTCATGACTTTTTTATAAGTTTTCAAGGTATTTTCTAAGAAATTTTTTTTTCAAATGGGTTTATGTATTAAAAAAATCAATCAAGAAAGGATATTTTCCTCAAGAAATCTTTTTAAAAGATATTTCAAAATTATTTTCCATCTAAGATGATATATGTTGATGTTAATCATGAAAAACTAAAGTTTCCATTGAGATCCTTTCTATGAATGGGTTATTATTAATATCATGGTCTTAATGAAACCCATTTCATTTCATGGGTAATTATGTGATTATTTATGAACTTGTGGAACATGTATGTATGGTTTCTTTATGTGATGGGTGGGACCTATATCTCTCTCCAATGCATTGGGTAAATTTTTATATCTCATGAGATAAACTAAGATGGTATTGGAAGGGAACCTTGACTACTATGATTGCCATGGGAGTGACCCATGGCAACTAAGATGGTATGAGGAGTGAACTCATGCTACTATGATAGCCATGGGAGTGAACCATGACTACTATGATGGTATGGGAAGTGAAACCATACTACTAAGATGGTCTTGGAAGTGATTACTTGGCTAATATAGAGATCATTATATGCTTATGTGTTTGCCATAATTCCATGTTTTATCTTATGCTTTCATGGATTATGATCTCTATTTCATTATGACTCATGTATTATAAACTACCAATCTTTATTCCATGATCTATATTATGATATTTCATATACAGGGTATGATCTTTTATTTTCATGATCACATTATCATACCCTTATGATTATGTTTATGCTCACATGTCTCCCTTGTTTACCCTTACGTATCATTTGAGATCACCCCTTTTATGTTTCATTTCCCCCAAGTTATGATGATATGTACTATTTTTGATATGTATAATAAGGGTGTTTGTCAATAAGAACCTATTGGGAGATAATGTAACTCACATATGCACCAGTTTTTATGTTTCCATGTTTCCAAAGGCACTATACCAACTACAGTCTTTGAGAGTCTGTTTGTATAATGTTTAAGTATTTAGAAAAAGTTATTTAATGTTAACATTTTTAAAATAGAGGGTCTCTACATTTGGTATTAGTGTAAAGGTATAGTTAAACTTTGTAAGATAGAATGAGAAAACATTAGTTATATCCCTAGGTATATTTCTAAGGATATCTCTAGGGATGTCTCTAAGGATAAGTATAAGGACGAGTTAACATTTTAGAAAATGTCATGGAATTTTGGTGATAGATAGAGTGAGTAGTTTCCTAGAAATACATCCATATATGGATACTACAAGTGGATGTGACTCTATCATAGATGTTACTAGGGGTAACAACTCTGAAAAGATGTTCTGGGCTTGACTCGGGGTAATCTGGTACACGACAATGGGCCTAGCTACACACCTAGTTTGACATTCCTGGGGGATATGATTTGGTAATTCAAAAACTCTTCATGAACCATCATGAAGGATTTAGATATAAGTTATCAATAAATAACCTAGGATAAACCTATGGTGTCATAGATTATGGAAGTTATTATGATTTATACATCCTATAAGTAATTATTTTCATGGCTATGTGGTTTTATTCTATGATAAGTAATTATCACACTATAATTCTTGTTTTATTAAATGGTAAGAACTGGAAGGAACTAGATTAATGTTGAATGTGATGGAAGATTTTTTGATGATCAGTCAGGTGGGATGATCACTATAGTGAAAAATGTCATGATCATGCATAATCAGTTTTCAGAGAACATGATTAACAATGGTTACCTTAACCAACTCTCAGACTCACCAAGGAAGAGAAAGAAGTAGTTATCTAAGAGTTCGGGTAATAGAGACCGTGGAGGAAAGAAGATTCAATTTCCTTTGTGTCAAAAATGTGGAAAGAATCACCTAAGTGAATGTCTTAGAGGAACAATAAGGTGTTTTGACTATGGAAAAGAAATACACAAAGCAAGTGACTACAAGGAAAAAATGAAGAGTTTAGTTAACAAAAAGGATGGGAATTTTGGCCTCCCTAAGTCATCAACACAGGTTAAGCATTTTAAGTGTTTAGAAAATGGTCATTATGCAACCCAATGTCCCAATAAGAAAGTTCCTAAAGATAATCATCATGGTGGTGCGAGTAATGGTTACGTTATAGATAAGGACGAGACTATAGATGAAATGTGAAAGGAAAGAGGTATTATTATTAATGGATTAAGGATGAAGTAATCGAAGACTTTATGTATTTGGATTCAAAAGTTATGAATGATGAAATATACAAGGATTGTTTTACTTATGTTTTTTATCAGTATTTACAAGTTTATGTTGGACTAGTGAAGTGATTTAATGAAAATATAATATTTTGACTAAGGGAAGGTAACCCTTAATATATTCTTTAGGATAAGATAATATTATGTGGATAATGATACATGAGATATGAATAAGTAAATTGGACAATATTTATTACCTTGGAACTAAGTAAGGACTTGTTTATAGGTGGTTTATGCTACCACTAATAAAGTTTAAAACATTTTTGGATTTAAGGATTAAATCCAATATACTTTTGAATGAGGAATCAAGCATATTTTCCAAAAGGGTTTATCATAATTTAGGAGAATATATGATGAGGTTATTCATATGTTTCAAATGTGACAACCAAGAGATAATTTTTGACATATAGGGGAATCAATGTTAAGCTGATTTCATGAAACTCTTTATAAAGTTTTGTATTTTCATCTTTGAGAAGGGTTATAAGGTTAACCGTTCATGAATAGTTTAAGTTAAAATTCAGAGGAAGTATTTGTGCAGTGAGTTTTTATTGAAAACTTGGGTTTAAAGGATATTTTGTGATAAAACTTATTTCAATGATGCCCATTTTTATATTTTGTGAAAAGGACATCATGTATTTCGGGTGACAAAAAATCAGTTCTGGCAAGGTCGTGGGTCTTGAACCCATGACATAAAGATGATAACGGATTCAAACCTACCGTTGGCCTATGTGATGTCCAGGTTAATGTATATTCATTTTTAATTAACAAATATTTATGATGAACCAGTACTGTTACTTTTTATATTTATGCATGTTTATTTTGAATAGACAAATAGTTAGACTTTTTCATTCTTTTATTGGCCTTAAGATCCGTTAAAAGTTAATTTTAGTGATTTATGAATCAAAGTTAATTTCTGGACATTAATTACATGAGGTAATGGATTTATTAGAAATTATTCAAATCACAACCCAAGAATTAAATTTTGATTGTAGAAATTTATCAAGAATTAATCAAAGTTTTGAAAGTGATAAAAAAATGTTTTCCTAATAACTTAATTTTCATGGAGTCGATGGCCTTTTAAATCATAACAAATTTATGAATTTGAGGTCCTAAAATTTCGTTTAACCATTCACTTTTTTGTGATTGATGACTTCAATCACTCCATATAAATATTTATTCTTTTCTTCCATGTCCAATCTTTACTCCCAACCTATGTTCTCCTTTGTGGAAACCCAGTTATATGTTAATTTGGGTAACCATTATGGTTCCAAAATTCCCTTTTTAAGGGAAGTTTTAGTATCCATTTTTTATGATGTGGGTTTCTATGAATTAAACTCTCAATTATTAAACCTTTGATAACCCAGAAGAATTTTGAGGGAAAAAATCAATTTAAGGGGGGTATAGTGTAACACCAAGAGATCTTGGTGAATTTTTTTTTGAATTAATTTAATCTTTTGATATTTTTCACTTCAAACAACACTGAAAATATCTTTTCAATAAGTCAAAAATTCCTTTAACATAGATCCAACTTGTAATATGTTACATGCAATCCCAACTTGGCGTATGTTACAGGAAATCCCAACTTGGCATATGTTACACGCAATCCCAACTTGGCGTATGTGTAACGACACAGATTTTCCATGTAATTTTTTAATTATATGAGAATATTACAAGTTAGTAAAAATTGATGGCACGTGATTATGAGGCCTGGTGTGCCTGGAATGAATTTCTAAAATTTTTTTCAGGTACATTCAGTAAACGTGCAAGTGGGTTATTGTAACTTTTAAAACGGTTCTCAGAATTGAAATCTGAGGACACCATTGAACTCATGGTGCTGGTATTTGCTTAAGGAGACCTTCACCTCGACCACAATTGGTTGAGGGTGAAAGTTAGTTTTCATGTTTTTCATGGAAATAAAAAAAAAAGAAAAGAAAAAATTTTATTTTATTTTAACCTCCCATTTGAATGCTCGGTGGTGGGGACCACCCGAGTTAGAAAACCCCCCATTTTTGAATTCATGGTGGTGGGGACCACCTGAAATCCTCTTAATGTGGGAAAAAACTCCCAAATTCAAATAATTAATTGTTCCAACTCTCCAATTAATTAATTGTGCCATTTAATTGGCTCATTTAATTATTGTACCAACATAAATTAATTGTATAAACCTATTTTAATTTAAGTTGGCATTTATTTTTGGTGGGGTTGGGGAAATCGTTGGAAAGGGAGAACTTAGGGAAAGATCATTTGGAGGATCATTCTCCAACGAAGAACGCCCCCTTTGGAATCGAAGAACGAGGGCGACGCTTGAGCCGGATTGGAATTATCTTGCGGGAGAGACGAACGTCGTTGTCACCATCCCAAACGACTTCGTCTTCTTCCTCACGACATCTTCCAACAATAAATCAAGGTAGGGTTTGTTGTTTATTTATACCGCTTACCCCATTCTTGTCGACCCCCCCTTGATTCAAGAATGATATTACCGCTTACTACCATTATAATGCATAAGGTGCAGGCCAAACAAACACAGCCCGACCCCTCCACAAATCCTTGTGGTTTATGATGCATTCTTCACGATGGAGGAGGATGACGACTGGCACCGGTGGGACTCCGGACCGGCGGTCGGCACTCCGGCCGGCTGCGACAAAGGCAGTGGTGTGACTGTGCCACTAGAGAAGATCTGTGGCCCATAGGCCACAGTAGAGCAAGGGCGGCGGTTGGCCGTGCGAAGGGGTGGCGGCGCACTTTCGCACCACCTGACAGAGAAGAGTCGTGACCTTGTGCCGGGGTGGGGAGGCGAGGCGCAGCTAGCTTGACATCAACCGTCGGTGAAGGCGTGGCACTCGACCGCACCGCACCGTAAAATAGGTTGGCCGTCCAGCCAGCTGCGGGCCGCTGCACAGCGAGCCACCACGGGCTGCTGCACTACAGGCTGGGTCACGCCGGTGGGCCGGGTCGGACCCAAGGGCCAGACCCGGACCAGTTTCGACCCTTTTCCCTCTTTTGGCCATATCTTGAGCTACATGTGTCTGTTTTACAAACCTTCTACGATGATGGAAACCTTGGATTGGGATGGTCCTTTTACTATACTCCACTTTTGTTTTGGATAAGGTTAGAGTACGACCGGGTTGGATCGACCCTGAATCTAATCGGGTCCTCAGAGCGAAAATGCTAATAACTTACAGACCGGGTGATAGATTTACGCATCGTCTGTTGCATTGAGACCCCTTTTATGTGGCGGTCCTTTGGGATACTTCTTCATGGAACTTCGTGGAAGTTGGAGTATTCGACCTGTGACTTGAGAAGCAGACCCTCCCGGAATCAAGAGAGCTTAGTGCGGGAACCATGTGGCTGGATGTAACATAAGAAAGGGATCCTATGTGGGGATGTACACTGGGATCCTTTGTGGGTATGTGTTCGAGAGTCTCACATGGATCCACTCTAGGAATCCATGTGGGACTACACTAGGATCCTAAATGGGTCTACTATACTAGGATATTATGTGGGTCTGTGCTTTGGGATCCTTTGTGGGTCTAATGATTTATGATCCTATGTGGGTCTGATGATTTAGGATCCTTTGTGGGTATGCCTCTTAATAGAGTAAGATGATTCAGTAATTACATCTAATCATCCTTACTACCGTACCTATGTTATACCTGGTGTGAGGTGAGTCTTTACCTTTGTGGTAATCTTCTGTGTGGTGTACCTTAGTGGTACTTACCTTCGTGGTGATACCTTTGTGGTAATCTTCTATGTGGCGTACCTTTGTGGTACTTATCTTCATAGTGATACCTTTGTGGTATTCTTCTATGTGGCGTACCTATATTGTACTTACCTTCATGGTGATACCTTTGTGGTATTATTCTGTGTGGTGTTACCTTTGTGGTACTTACCTTTGTGGTGTTACCTTTGTGGAACAGTTGTACTTTGGCTAAGGATTTGGGCCTTGAGTTTCCTAATGAATGAGATGGGTATACTTGATAACTTAGGTATATGTATGGGAATATAACTAAGTAAGGTTTTTACTGGTTTAAATGAGTTTTGGTTTATACTTTTTGGATTTTTTGAGACCTTGAGGGTCTCGGGGTCCCTACTGAGTATCGTTATACTCACCCCGGCACGGGTTATGCCTGCAGCTTGTTGTGTTTGGTGTAGATGACAGACAGCGCTGACCGGGGATGAGGGTACTAGGACTGGAGGTAGCTTGGAGGTGGACATTAGATGAGGAGTAATGCAGAGACAACCGTTCGAGAGTTATACCTACCCTTCAGGTAGGATCCTTGGTGGGTATTCATCGGAGCTTTTCATCTTACTTATACTTTCCAGTTTTCTTATACTTTCCAGTTGAGCTTGTATTCTGGCCCCTTTTACTTGTCGTGCACACTCTTTATTCTATATAGTTTACTTATGTTCGTATCTTGATGTTTTCTTGGTTGTGTGTGTTTACATGTTATAAAGGCAATGTATTCCCAGTTTTAGGGAATACGCCTTTCGGTTCTAGTTGCCAGCCTATGTCTTATGGAATTCAGTCTTGGGGTAGTCATGGCACGGGCCCTGGGGGACGGGTCGTGACAGTATGTCACATGAAATCCCAACTTGGCGTATATCACACGCAATCCCAACTTGGTGTACATTATAGGAAATCCCAACTTGGCATATGTTACACACAATACCAAATTGGTTTATGTTACATGAAATCATAACTTGGCATACATTACATGGAACAACTTGGTTAGCGTATGTCACATGCAAGATTGACCTTCCTCAATGGCTTGAATAACACACAACACCGAGTGTAATCTAACTATAATATAATAATAAAAATATTATTATAATGAGATATAACCTAGAAATTAAGTTTATTTATAGAAATAGTATTGACTAAATTATTAAAATATATGGTTTATAAAAATACAATATGAATTCATAGGTTACCATTTAATGAATATGAAAACCGATTGAATATAAAGGAAAATATTTTCATAGTCACAAAGTTATTTTAACTAATTAAAATTAAACTAAATGAAATTGGTAAGTGATATTAATTTAATAATTATGTTATATATTCAATCAAATATTTTTGATATATATTCATTATATTTGATAGACGTAGGATAAGAATAAACCCAATTTTATGCATAAAAATCTATATTTTTATTAAGTCATTTTTAATGCCTTTTAATGGAGAACACATTTTAAATCCAATTTTTAGAACTTTTATAGATTTAATTTTTCAAAGTAAAAAATATATTTGGAAGTTAAACATAAAAATTTGGTTAGGATAAATTTTTGGTATATTTGTGTAAGGTTTCATCTTTTAATGAAAAGTTAAAAATAATAGATTTTAATTCAAAACTATTTTTTCATCGAATTTATTTATAAGGTTAAATTACATTTTAAATTGGTTTAATAGTTTAGTTAGATACTATTTTTGTCAATTAATACAATTAATTTCATTGTAACCAATTTCACCTTGAAATTGGATATAAAAACATAGAAATATTTTGGATGTTTTTACTTTAAAAACATATAGTGTCATCCCATCAGTGGGATTAATTTTAAATTATTTTTTTCCACTTATATGATTACAATTTGGAAAAAATGGATTCCATATTTGAAATCATAATAATTTATAATTTCCAATAAGTCAACATTGTTTTTAACAAAAAAAATATTAGTAAAAGTGATTAAAATTAATTATATCAATTAAGAGAAAAATTAGGTTAATAAAGTACTAAACCTTAAATTTGAGACCCAAAATGACCAAGACACATGTCCAAACCCATTGTCTGAACATATTTTTACTCAATGATCAATTTTATTGACCTTGGTCTATTATTGTATCCACTTGTAACATGAAAAACATGGGTGTAATTATCACTTCAAATATTTACTTGACTGCCACTCCTCCTCCACTATAAAAGGCCACCACCTCTACCCATTATTCACTCCTCTCAAACCTTTTATGTTTTTCCAAGATATTCCAAAGTAGCCTCCAAATAATACTATATTAAAACATGAATCTTACCATTGGTCAGAAATCTTCTCAAGGAATACTTTTGAAAAAAAAAACAAAAGGAGTTACCCGACTAAGAGGTAGTGTCTTCTCTCAAGCTCATTTCCTTTATTTTCCTTCTTCACCCCCTCCACTCTATTTATTACATTATTGTGCGAAAAACACTGTATCCAAAATATACTAGGATTTTTTTATAAAAATATTTTGACCTACACTTACACACACCTCCATCTAATAGATATCTAACATACTGTTTCTATGTACGACTGACTACCAACTCACGAAATGATGATTGTTAATTTCTTCTTTACCACCAATCATAGTGGCCATTATGATGGACACTATATTTATATATTTCATATATTATAATTATTTTTTATTTAATCTTATTTATTCATTTTATAAGACACATCTATTTACTTTCCATTTGGTGTTAATACGATAATATCGTTTTAGGAAGTGTGGACTACCGCCCCCTCAAAGCGATGTGATCCATTCACAAATCACATGGAATGTATTGAGGATGGGTTTAAAGAACTTATATTATATATATTATATATTAATTCTAATATAGTATATATATACACAAAAATACATATATATATATATATATGTGTGTGTGTGTGTGTGTGTGTCATTTTCTTCCATTCTTTTAATGCGACAATAAAGATGGAAACAACGTCCATGCGTACGTACGTCTTACCGTCTCCATGAACGGTGTATTCCTTTTTGTACTTGATTATGATATATATTAATATAAAATAAATATAATGTATATACATGATATTTATATCATGGCATACATTATGTAATCATGATATAAGTATAAGGACCAACGATATAAGGAGTTAAGACACAATTGAAGAACAAAACGAATATTACCCGAAGTGAAACCTTAATATAGGATCATTAACAAGCAGGTAATATAAGTTCATAATAAAAATATATATGGTAATAGATATAAGAATATGATTCTTTAAAATATTTATAATAAATTTTTAATTTTTATACCTGAATCGTGTATGAGTATGGAGAGAGGCAAGACACAAGGCAAGGGAATTTCATGTCACTTTTAATTTTCATGAGATACATGTTATGTTCACCACTCTTTCCTTTTGTGTGGTGTATGTAATGACCATGATTTTATTCTATTTATATTATACTTAAATTTATGGTTATTCACATGTTCATTTTATGATCCTTATTTCATGTGGTTTAACTTTCAAACGTTACCAAATCGATAAAACAATTTTGTCTCAATTTGCCTTCTCTAAGACTCATGTTTTGTTATACACCTAAACTATTTTTCCTGGTGTATATAATTCAATTTTACATGTTATATCATGAATCTATTTTTTTAACGATATCTTAAGCTTCGTTTAATTTCCATTCTTACATGGTGAGTATAATCCCAAGTTACCAAGTTTGAAGAGTTTATTGAGACAATATCATCATTTTTTTCTAGATTGTTTATGTTTATTCTTCTTTTGATGAAATATTATAAAACATCTCTCATGGAATTCATGAATTTTTTTATCCTCTATTTATTCAGGCCATATTCATGTATTGGTACCATTTTCTACTATTTGGTACATAATATAGTAAGAAAGTGTTTTTAAGAAAGCCCAACATTACCCTCTTTTTGGTCAGAAATATAGGTTTTATAAAAAGGGTTCTCCTAGAATATTATACCATTATATTATAATCTATAAAGGAAAATTTTACCCTTTTTTGTCTTTTACCAATATCTTTAAAGTAATATTCTTGTTTCTTTCCAAATAAGGAACTTTTCTAACCTTTTTTACCATGAAAAAAGGAATGTTCTTTTGACCTCGTATAACATGTACAGATTTACCTGTCGTCATTTACTCAAATATAACTTTTCATTTTTTAAAAGGGTAGCCTTTAAGAAAATGTTTTTAAAATATATTTTCAAGAAAAAATATTTTTCAAAATTTTTTCAAGCTTCTTTTATAGTTTTTCAAGAAATATGGTTTTCAAAATGTTTTTAAGATTATTTTATAAGTTTTCAAGGAAAATGGGTTTCAAAATGTTTTCAAGCTTCTTTTATAAGTTTTCAAGAAAAAATGTTTTCAAAATTTTTTCTAGATTCTTTTATAGATTTTCAAGTACAATGATTTTCAAAATGTTTTCAAACTCTTTTTATGAGTTTTAAAAGTGTTTTTGAAGAAAAAGGTTTCTAAAATGTTCTGAATCTTATTTTGTAAGTTTTCAAGAAAAAAGGATTTAAAAATGATTTCATGCCTTATTTATAAGTTTTCAAGTTATTTTATAAGAAAAATATTTTCAAATGGTTTTATGTATTAAAAATCCTTTTTCAAAGAAGAAATTATATTTTCTTCATGAAAAGTTTTTAAAATATATTTCAAAATTATTTTCCATCAAAGATGAAATCTATTGATATTACTCATTCCTATATAAAGGTTCTATTGAGAAACTTTATATGAATGGGTTATGATTAATTTCATGGTCTTAATGAAACCCATTTGTCTTTCATGGGTTATATGTATATAAAATCCGTTATTCTTTCAAAGTTTATGCTTTTGATGAAATGATTATGAAACCTGTAATTTTTTCACAGGTTGTGATATGTTTACATGTTTATGATTCCCATTTCATTTTGTGGGTTATGATATGATTATTTATGATCTTGTGGAACATGTATGTGTGATTTATTTATGTGATGGGTGGGACATATATCTCCCTCTAATGCATTGGGTAAAGTTTTATATCTCATAAGATAAACTAAGATGGTCTTGGGAGTGAACCTTGACTGTTATGATGGCCCTGGGGGTGAATCGTGACTACTAAGTTGGTATGAGGAGTGAACCCATGCTACTATGATGGCCATGGGAGTGAACCATGACTACTATGATTTTATGGGGAGTGAACCCATACTACTAAGATGGTCTTGGTGGTGATTCCTTGGATACTATGGAAATCATTATATACTTATGTGTTTTCCATAATTTTATGTTTTACATTATGTGTTCATGGATTATTGTAGTACCCTTAGTTTCTGGTATGTAACCCTTACTTAATGCTTTCCATGGTTATAAAGTTTAAGGGTGATGGTTGGGAGATTTGGGAGAACTTTGGAGGTGTTTTGGGGGAAAATTGGAAGTCGCGCGGGAGGTGCACAATTTGTCTAATTGTGCATCCAAACCGTGTGTAGTTGGCACCTTTGAGGTAGTGGCTCCCGCATGGTTGGAGCACAGTTCAGGAGACCGTGTGAGGAGGTCATGTGAGGGTATGCCGAGGTAGTGGCTAACACACGGTTAGCACATGATTTGTCTAACCATGCGAACGAACCGTGCATGCACTCACTACGGGAAAAACCAATTATTGCGACGGGGTATTTTGCGACGGGCTTTATTCCCATCGCAAAAACTCCAACGAAAAGCATATTTTCGACGGGAATATATTCCCATCGAAAATGTTCAGTTATTTGCGATGGTGATACAGGACCCATCGCAATAGATATGGCATGGTTTGCGTGCCAAAATGCGGGAAGCCTATTTGCGACGGTCGCCTTCTACCTGTCACAACTACCCAGAGGTGGTAAATACTATTTGCGATGGGTAATTGTCCCGTCGTAAAAAAATATTCAGCAGGTGTTATTTGCGACGGGGCCCATCGCCAATACCGGTGGTGGTAAATAGGAATTTGCGACGGGGATATCCACTTGTCGCTAATAGTATGTCGGTAGGAATCTATTTGCGACGGGCCCATCGCAAAAACCCTTTTAACTGCCGCCCGTAATAAATGCGAGCAAAGGTATTTGCGACGGGGCCCATCACAAATACCAGCGGTGGTAAATCAGAATTTGTGACGGGGATATCTGCCCGTCGCTAATAGTATGTCGGCAGGCAGCTATTAGCGATGGGCCCATCGTAAAAACCCTTTTAACCGCCACCCGTAATTAATGCGGGCGAAGGTATTTGAGATGGTATCCCATCGCAAATAAGATTGTCGCAATTATTATAACCTATATATACTCCCCCATCCGTTTTTTTTAAATCATTCAGATCTCTCTTCCTCTCTTTCTTTAACTCCCTGTTCTAAGTAAAAAATTTCTTTCGTTTTAATTTTTTCTTACGAGAAGAAGAGAGAAGAAGTTAAGAGGTGCAAACTACTTCAAAATATCGAAGGTATTTATATTTTTTTTAATTGTTAAATTATTTTTAATTGTTAATTTTATTTTTAGTTGTTAATTTTAATTTTTTTTAATAGAATATTTAGTAGCTATATAGTATAATTAGATTAAGTGGTTGTACAAAATAATCCTTTTCTGGATACGAACAAGTAGAGGCGGCTCTGACACAGATGTACCTAGGAGTGAAAACTCTGACAAGGTGTTTCAAGCTTGACTCGGGGTAGCCTGGTACACGACAACGGGTCTTGCTGCACTCTTGGTTCGACACTCCCGAAGGATGTTTTGGTAATAATTATAAATAAATATATTTAATTAGAAATAATTAGAAATAGTTATATTTAATTAGGAATAATTATATAATTATCAAATAAATAAGAAATAATTATATTTAATTAAAATAATCATCAAATAATTAGGAAATAATTAGATTTAATGATTATAAATAATTAGAATAATTAAAATAATTAGGAAATAATTAAAATAATTAGGAAACAATTAAAATAATTAGTAAACAATTGAAAATAATTAGGAAAAAATTAAAAATAATTAGGAAACTATTAAAAATAATTAGGAAACAATTAAAAATAATTATGAAACAATTAAAAATAATTGGAAAACAATTAAAAATAAATAATTAAAATAATTAGGAAACAATTAAATGAATTAAGAAACAATTAAAAGAATTAGAAAATAATTAAAAGAATTAGGAAACAATTAAAATAATTAGGAAACAATTAAAAGAATTAGGAAACAATTAAAAAGAATTAGGAAACAATTAAAAAGAATTAGGAAACAATTAAAAAGAATTAGGAAACAATTAAAAAGAATTAGGAAACAATTAAAAAGAATTAGGAATCGGCCGATTTGTATTAATTATTTTATTTTATTTATTTTTTTTAGTATTTGCGACGGGAGTATTTGCGACGGGGTGTCCCGTCGTAAAAAAAAAATTTACTGTCCCATTTGCGACGGGAAGAATACCCGTCGTAAAAACTATTTCTGCGACGATCCGTCGTAAATACCTACGTCACAAATATTTTTTAAATTTCTCATTTGTGACGGGTCAGAAACTCGTCGCAAATACCTTTTTTATATATAAACGAAAACAAATTTGTGACGGGGGAAAAATACCATCGCAAATACTATTTTTGCGACGGAACCGCCGCAAAGACACTTATTTGCGACGTTGTTTTTGGCAACAGGCGATTTAAGACGGATCCCTGTCGCAAAATGTATTTTGCGATGGGATCCCATCGCAAATATTCCGTTTTCCTGTAGTGACTTAAATGAGATCCTAAAAAAGTGGATCTCACACGTTTTTTCCTCTAAATGGATCTTTTTTCCTCCTAAGCGGCCATAACTCGGGATCACTCTCCCTTGAAGGTAGGAGAACCTCTACCAAGAATTTTGGAGCTGATCTGAAGGCTATCCTTAGCGAATCAAAGCTAGATTCTCGAGGTATGTGATCATTTTTCTTTGTTCTTGTTTGGTTTCTGAGATCTACTTAGATTTAATTCTCTTATTCTCTCAGTTTCTTAGATATACACCCGTTATGGGTAGATCTAGGTATTTGGATGCCATTTGTGATGAGTTTTGGTCTAGATCTTGTTAGGAGAATAGATCTAAAGTGGGTTCTTGGATAATCGACCCGGTTTTCTTGAGTGTTCTTTGTTCATTGTGGTTTTCGTCAAAACCTTTGAGGTAGGAGGACTCTTTCTTGAGTTCACTTAGTAGAACTGATTGGAATGATTTAAAATTGAATGTTTGGTGTTGAATTGATTTTTATTTGGTTGTTGAACACTTTTTGGAAACTTTCTTGAGTGATGGTTGTGAAATCTATAAAATTGGGGATTTTGAATGAGTGCTTTGGTTCTTAATTTTAAAATAGAGATTTTAAAATGGGTTTTTTATGGAATTGGGACACATGGTTTGGATTAGATATTTTCAATAAAATGGAATGTTTTATTGAAGTGAAATGACTATTTTGAAATTGTTTTATTCTTTTGTTTTCAATAAAAGTATAGTTTTATTGAAATGGTTTGAATGGGTTGAACACACTTGGTTTTTGACATGATGGTTGTGTGTGTTCACGGGCATGTGGGATAGATAAGGGTTAGGGGTATCCCCCATCATTAACCAGATGGATAAGGGTTAGGGATCTCCCCCGTCAAAGGGTGCATTTGGGACAGATAAGGGTTAGGGGTCTCCCCCATCATCAACGAGATAGATAAGGGTTAGGGCTCTCCCCCGTAAATTGGTTCACTAGGGATGACTAAGTGAAAGGATGACTCACCACTCGCGAGTATTGGGAGATCCAGATTACATGCAGGGTTGGTTGTATGTATGTATTAAATGAATTGGGTATGTCAAAGGAATATTGAGAAATGGGTTTAAAGCTTGCTTAGTTATTTTTCTGGAAAAATAACTTGTTGGAAAAATTGGTTTCAATTACATTTGTATGATTTTGGTTATAAATGGTTTTGGAAACTTGTTTATATTTGGTTATAAACTGTTTATATAAACTGTTTTATATAAATGTGACTAACTTTTCTATCCTAGTGGAATGAGTAGGGAAGTCATTGGGGAAAACCTACTGAGTTTTATACTCACCCCTGCTTTGGCACTTCGGTGCTTTTGCAGATGCTATTTTCTGGAACAGGGGTAAAGGTAACATTTCCCATGTTTTTAGAACTACCTTATGATGATTTGGGATGTTCGGTGATTTTGGAACTTGGAGCTTGTGGAGCATAGAGTTTTGGTGTCTTTTGAGATTCTTGAGTTGTTTATCCACTGTGTATTTGGATAATTGGTTTGGTCTTTCGTTGTTGTGTACTTTGATGTGTTTTGACATAAATGAAGCTGTTTAGCTGTCTTTCATTTGTTCATGCATCATATAGTGAATGTTGGGTTATGGTTGGTTGGTTTATTGGGTTATTTCTTAAAGGGTAAATCATACCCCACTTGTATTTGAAACCCTTTGACATTTATTTCCAGCCTTTGGCGTCTTGGGGACGTTGCTTAAGGCCTAGTAATGACTCGTTGTACTCTCAATCCAATAGGAATTGGTAGGTCATTACAAATGGTATTTGACTAGTCCTTCCCTTGTGGTACAAATCATTAGTGTTCTTGGTCTTGGAGTTAGAATTCATTTTCGTCTATTTGTTGGGTTGGAATCTTAGACAGGAGTAGGATTGTCGGAACTTGATATGTATAGCACAAAAGGACGTATCTAACCCGTTTATGCTGAACTTCAAGTTTATAGGGTGCTGGGCACATAAGTGTTTTGGATACACTTCTAGAATATTAGAAATATCACTGCCATGGGTTTATCCAATAAGACGAGCATGACATGCATTGTAGAATAATGACTTCCCACTAGGATTGCATATCTCATTGTGAGGAATTATTTATGATTTTTTGCAAGGTGGAAATTTTTGAAAAATGCAGAAATTGTTTTCAAGTGAACGATTTTGAAAACAGGATATTTGGTGTATTTTGAAAATGGGTTGATTTTCAAAAAGCATGTTGAATGTTTTCAAAAATGATTGAACATGGAAAAAGTTCATTTTGAAAACAATGTTGTGAAAGTTGATGTGATAGAATTTGAAATTCTAAGCCATCAGTTGCTGGAGAGTGAGATTGACGGAGTTTGTTATTGGTTTAGAAAATGGAACCCGGTAGGCATCATTGAAACCAACCCGAAGAGGCCAGTGAGAATGTGGTTGCAGATGAGCCACAAGCGAACCAACAATTGATCTAAATCATTGCTCAGGCTTTTCAAACTGTTGAGTTGGGGCTGCAACTAGACATTGTGTTTATGATATTTGTCACTGCTAAAAATCTGAGTGGAGGAAGTACAGTTGTCTTCACTAGAGGAGCTGATAACCCTATCACTAAGACGAAGAGGAAGTGGGACACCTATTCTCAAAGAGATAGAACACATCAAAATCATACCATAAGAGCAATTAACCTTCCTCCAAAACCCAAGATCAAGGTTGGATGTTTTCAGTGTGGTTCAACGAGCCACATTAAGTGATAATGTACAAAACCACCAAGATCATGCCATAATTACAATAAGATGGGACATCTTAATCGCTTTTGTCACAGTGCTCTGAGGTTAGGTGCTCGAGACACTTCTCAGGCATCTCAAACACCATATACTTCGACGGAACGAGAACAATCTCATCAAGGAAACAAGGATCAGAGTGCAGCAACATAGCAATTGAATGGATCTGAGAAAATGGTGGTAGATTATCAAGATGGACCATATAAAGTGAGAGGTATGATTATTTTGAATTCTACATTTCTACAACTTCTGTTTGATACTGGTGCATCACATTCTTTAATTACTTCTTGTGCTATTGATTTTCTATGTTTAAATATGGAAATGATTCCTTCTGTCTTCAAACTGAAAACTCTTTTTAGTGAAATAGAATGTCAAGCCTTTGCGTGTAGAGCATGTGCTATAACGGTTGATGGAGCTGAGCTGAAATGGGACTTCTTGATGTTGAACATGGATGTCTATGACGTAATCCTGAGTATGGATTAGTTGGAAATGTCTAAGGCTCACATTTATTGTGATAGAATAATAGTTAGCTTCATGACTAAGGACGGCATCGAGCATCTCTTCAGAGGAGAGAGGATGGTAAAGAAAGGTGAAAAGAGATTTTTGGAACCAAGGGTGGGAACGATCTTTTATCAATTGGTAGTGTTGAATTTGGTATCAATGGATGAGATCGAGGAAACTATTTTTCCAATAGTTGTGGATCAATTTTTAGATGTATTCCCTAATAACTTCTCAGGGTTACCACCTATAAGAGAAGAGGAGTTTACTATTGATCTCTTTTCGAGGATCAGTCCTATTTATATTCCATCTTATAATATGGCACCAACAAAGTTAAGGGAATTAAAATTGCAGTTGGAATAACTATAAAGAAAGGGTTTCATTTGACCAAGTACATCTCTGTGGATAGCACCGGTCTTGTTCATGAAGAAAGAAGACGGAACTCTTCTGTTGTGTGTTGATTATCGTAAGCTTAACCAAGTTACGATAAAGAATAGATATCCACTCCCATGCATTGATGATATATTTGATCAATTAAGGGGAGCACATTGGTTCCTGAAGATTGAATTGAGATCAGGATATCACCAATTGTGATTTCAGAAGAAGGATACTCCAAAAACAGTGTTCAGAAGAAAATATGGCCACTACAAATATGTAGTCATGCCTTTTATCCTAACGAATGTACCAGTGGTATTTATGGATTTGATGAATCAGATATTTCAGTGATATCTAGATTCTTTTGTTATGGTGTTTGTGGAAGACATATTGTTGTATTAAAAAACAAGGGCTAACCATGAGAAGCATTTGGAAACAGTGTTACAAATCTTGAGAGATCACTGTTTGTATGAAAAATTATCAAAGTGTGATTTTTGGATACAAGAAGTACGTTTCCTAGGCCATATCATTTCTGAAAAAGGTGTTTCTGTTGATCCTGAAAAGATAGAAGCTTCTATCTCATCGCAACCACTGAAGAATGTCTTCGAGATATGAATTTTTCTTGGTCTAGTTGGTTACTACTGACGCTTTGTGTGTGATTTCTCATGACTAGCTTCGCCAATGATAGCTCTGAAAAAAAATGCTCCATTCCAATGGAAAGAGGAATTCCAGAAGTCTTTCCAGGAGTTAAAATTTTGGCTTACATCAGCACCTATCTTGATTTTTCTAGAATCAGGACAGGGGTATGTGGTGTACTGTGATGCTTCGGGATCAGGGTTGGGTTGTGTTCTCTTGAAAAGAGATCACGTGGTTGATTATGGTTCAAGGAAGTTGAGGGTGCGTGAGAAGAATTACCCAAAACGTGATTTGGATCTAGCTACATTCTTCCATGCTTTAAAAACATGGAGACATTATCTCTTTGGTGATAAATTTACTGTGTTTATAGATCACAAAAGTTTTAAACACATTTTCTCATAGCGAGACTTAAATTTGAGGCAAAGGAGATGGATGGAGTATCTCCAGATGTTTGAATTTGACTTGATGTATCCACTAGGAAAAGGGAATTTTGTGGTGGATACATTGAGTATAAATTCATATGCTCAGTTGGAAAAAGAAGCTTCGGATGAATGACATTTGATGTCGGTCCTAGCTGACTTGCACGTGGAATGTGAAGATTGAGGTGATGTTGCAATTTTCTTTTTAGCTATGCTTGTTCCTGATTTGGTAAAAATGGTTAAAGAGGCACAAACATCTGATGCAGAATGTCTGGTTAGGAGTTCAAAACTAAATGGTGGGGAGACTATTGAGGGCTGAAAACTTTATGGGAGTTTAGTTTTTTTCTTTAGAGATCGAATAGTTGTACCTATGGCTTGTCAGGAACAACTCCTTCATTCTTACCACCATTCAATATGGGAGGTACATCTAGGTACACGGAAGATGTATAAGGTGTTGAAGGTGCAATTTTGGTAGAGTGACATGAAAAGAAAGGTGGTTGAGTTCGTCTTGTGATGCTTAACTTGTCAGCAAGTTAAGACAGAGCATCAGAGACCAGCAGGAATATTGCAATCTTTACTTATCCCAATGTGGAAATGGGAATAGATAGCAATGGATTTTGTTACAGGTATTCTAAGAACGGTTCAGAAACATGATTCCATATGAGTGATAGTGGATCAGCTTACCAAGTCGGCCTATTTCATCCCTATTTGTGAAACTCATATAGTGGAGGATCTGTCAAAAATCTATATCTGAGAAGTGGTAAAGAGGCATGGTGTACCCGTTTCAATAGTCTCAGATAGAGATCTGAGGTTCATGCCTCGTTTTTGTAAATCCTTACTGTAATCTCTTGGAACCCAGTTGACTATGAGAAAGATGTATCATCCTCAGATGGATGGACAATCCAAGAAGATGATACAAACATTGGAAGACATTTTTCGGGCCTATGTAATGGATTTTGGTGGCTCATGAGAGGAGCATATACCCTTGGTGGAGTTCTCATACAATAACATCTATCAGGCCTCAATGCACATGGCTTCGTTTGAAGCATTGTATGGGCGTCCTTGTAATTCTCCACTATGTTGGGTGGAAACAAGTAAAATTTCACTAGTTGGGATAAGCCTTGTCCAAGAAACAATGGATAAGATACATTTGATCAGAAAGAGGATAGAGACAACACGTAGTCATCAGAAATCTTATGCATATCACCATAGAAGACCGTTTTCATTCACTGTGAGTGATCTTGTCTTCTTGAGGATATCTCTAAGACTTGGACATCATCATTTCAAGAAGTAAGGAAATTTATCTTCTAGATACATTGGCCCTTTTGAGATATTATAATGGTTTGGGGAGTTGTCATATCAGTTAGAATTACCACCATGGTTTAGTTCGGTGCATAATGTGTTCAATGTATCCTAGTTGAAAAAGCATCACCCTGATCCTGACCATGTGATCAGATGAGATCACGTTGACCAAGAGTCGGATGCTTCATTGATACATATTCCGGTACAGATTGTGGATAGGAAAGAGAAAGTATTGTGGGGAAAAATTATCGGTCTAGTGCGGGTTTTATGGTAGCATAGTCAGATTCAGGAAGAAACTTGGGAATGTGAGAAGGAAATGAAAGAGCAGTGGCTGAAACTTTTTCAGTAGGGTGGGGGTTTTCTACATTCCAAGGATGGAAAGACTAATGGTGGTGAGAATTTAGTACCCCCGGTTTCTGGTATGTAACCCTTACTTAATGATTTTCATGGTTATAAAGTTTAAAGATGATGTTTGGGTGAGTTAGAAGAACTTTGGAGGTGTTTTGGGGGAAAATTGGAAGTCGCATGGCAGGTGCACGATTTGTCTAACTGTGCGGCCAAACCGTGCATAGTTGGAACCTTTGGGGAAGTGGCTCCTGCATGGTTATAGGATGGTTCAAGAGACCATGTGAGTAGGTCGTGTGAGGGTCTGCCGAGGCAGTGGCTAACGCACGGTTAACGCACAATTTCTCTAACCATGCAGGCACTTAAGTGAGATCCTAAAATAGTGGATCTCACACATTTTTGCCTTTAAATGGATCTTTTTTCCTTATAATCGGCCATAACTTGGTATCACTCTCCCTTGAAGGTATGAGAACCTCTCCCAAGCATTTTGGAGGTGATCTGAAGGCTATCCTTGAAGAATCAAAGCCGAGTTCTTGAGGTATGTGATCATTTTTCTTCGTTCTTGTTCATTTTCTTAGATCTACTTAGATCTACTTCTCCTCTTCTCTCAGTTTCTTAGATCTACCCCTATTATGGGTAGATCTGGGTATGTGGATGCCATTTATTATGATTTTTTGTCTCATTGTTGTAAATAAAAGAGATCTAAGGCGGGTTCTTGGAGAATCGACCCAGTTTTCTTGAGTGTTCTTTGTTCGTTGTGGTTTTTGTCAAAACCTTTGAGGTAGGAGGCTTCTTTCTTGACTCCACTTAGTAGAACTGGTTGGAATTATTTCAAATTGAATGTTTGGTGTTGAATTGATTTTTATTTGGTTTTTTAACACTTGTTGGAAACCTTCTTGAGTGATGGTTGTGAAATCTGGAAAATTGGGGATTTTGAATGAGTGATTTGGTTATTAATTTTAAAATAGTGATTTTAAAATGGGGTTTTTTGGAATTGTGACACATGTTTTGGATTAGATGTTTTCAATAAAAGGGAATGTTTTATTGAAGTGAAATGACTATTTTGAAATTGTTTTATTCTTTGGTTTTCAATAAAAGTATAGTTTTATTGAAATGGTTTGAATTGGTTGAACACACTTGGTTTTTAACATGATGGTTGTGTGTGTTCACAGGCATGTGGGACAGATAAGGGTTAAGGGTCTCCCCCATCATTAATGGGATGGATAAGGGTTAGGGATATCCCCCGTCAAAGGGTGCATGTGGGATGGATAAGGGTTAGGGGTCTCCTCCATCATTAACGAGATGGATAAGGGTTAGGGATCTCCCCTATCAATTGGTTCACTAGGGGCAACTTAGTAAAAGGATGAATCACCACTCGCAAGTATAGGGAGATCCAGGTTACATGAAAGGTTGGTTGTGTGGATGTATGAAATGAATTGGGTATGTCAAAGGAATATTGAGAAATGTTTTTAAAGATTGTTTAGTTATTTTTTTGAAAAAATAACTTGTTGGAAAAATTGGTTTCAATTACACTTGTATACTTTTGGTTATAAACAGTTTTGAAAACTTGTTTATATTTTTCTATAAACTATTTTGGTAAATTGTTTTATATAAACTATTTTATATAAATGTGACTAACTTTTCTATCCTAGTGGCGTGAGTAGGGAAGTCATTGGGGAAAACCTACTGAGTTTTATACTCACCCCTTCTTTGGCACTTTGGTGCTTTTTCATATGCTATTTTCTGGGACAGGGGAAATGTTAATGTTTCCCATGTTTTTAGCACTACCTCATGATGATTTGGGTTGTTTGGTGATTATGGAGCTTGGAGCTTGTGAAGTATGGAGTTTTGGTGTCTTTTGAGAGTCTTAAGTTGTTTATCCACTGTGTACTTTGATACTTGGTTTGGTCTTCTTCTGTTGTGTACTTTGATGTGTTTTGACATTAATGAAGTTGTTTAGTTATCTTTCATTTATTCATGCATCATATAGTGAATGTTGGGTTAAGGTTGGTTGGTTTTTTAGTTTATTTATTAAAGGGTAAATCATCCCCCACTTGTATTTTAAACCCTTTGGCATTTATTTCCAGCCTTTGGTGTCTTGGGGATGTCCCTTAAGGCCTGGTAATGACTCGTTATACTCTCAAGCCAATGAGAATTGGTGGTTCATTACAATTATTCTCTATATTTCGTTATGATTCATGTCTTATGAACTACCAATATTTTTTTCATGATCACTACTATGATATTTACTATGTAGGGTATGATATTCTATTTTCATGATCACATTATCATACCCTTATGATCATGTGTATGCTTATATGTCTCCCTTGTTTACCCTTACCGAGCATTTTAACTCACCCATTTTATGTTTCATTTCCCCCATGTTATGATGTTATGTACTATGTTTGATAGGTATAAGTAGGGTTCTATTCAAGAAGAACCTATTGGGAGATGATATATCTCATATATTTACCAGTGTTTATGTTTCAATGTTTCCAAAGGCACTATAACAACTATGGTCTTTGGGAATCTATTTGTATAATTTTTATGTATTATGTAAAAGTTATGTAATGTTAATGTTTTGAAAAGAGAGGGTTATTATAATAGTGGTTCTTGATCCGTGGTGTATCAAGAGAGGGCCTTGTCAATGGTGATGAACTTGAGGATGAACCCATAGGATTTATCATTGGATCATCTAAGTATGAAGGGTTCTATTAAGGTGAAGTTGATCCCCTGGTAATGGGGTATCAACCTTATTTAAATGTTCCTTAGTGATGTTTTTAGATTTCTTGTTCATGCTATTTTTTTGAGAGATTTTTTAGTCATGTTTTGTAATCTTGATATTTCGTATACCCTCTTTCATTTTTAATAGTGAAAATTCCCTAAAAATACTTCCCCATAAACATAAGACAATTTACCAAATATTGTAAATAATTTTGTCCTTTTAATGCTTTCCTTTTACACTTTTTTTAACCTATAATATCTTATGGTAATTGATGCTTCTTGAATTTAAATTAAAATATGTTTTTGAATTTATTTATTGATCTCAGATATTGTTTCAACACATGTTGAGGTTGTATTCATTTTATATTACTACCTTGGTGTTCTTTATTTTAATTTTACTATTTTTTAATTTTTTATTTATGAATTTATAATTTAGTTCTCATGTTTTCAATTCTAGTTTTTTGAATCTTCATGTATAGATTTATGTATCCTATTTTATTAGAATTTGTGGAATATTTTAATTGTAAATAACCTATGTCCGTTGTGATATGTTCAATGGTTGTAATAATCTTTATTTTTCCTTATTGTTGGAATTTTATATGACATGTTTGTTGATGATTTAAATGAAACATTTTTTTATTAATTTTCATCTATTTTTGGTTTCAGAATTTTTGAACTAAAACACCCAAATTGATCCTCAATGTTGATTTTGGACTACCTCGGGTAGCGAACCCCATTCATAAAAGTGGTTTTAGTTCCAATTTTTGGATTAATTTTTATTCATTAAAATTTTTAATTGTTTTTCCATTTCTTTAAATGATTTTTTGTGGTTTTTTACATTGAAACATGATTTTATATTTCATTCATCTTGGTCATGCTCTCTATTTGGATATAATTTTTCAATTTTTTATTGATTATTATTTACCATATTGTATCATTTTTTTACATAGTATATATCTTAGGTAGATTGGATATACCTCTTTTATGTCTCAAGTTCTGGGGTGGGAGGTGTTTGTGCGAGGTTTTCCTGGGTGAAAGTGTCTTGGTTAGCAGTGAGGTGTGTGGAAGGGTCTGTTTGTTTGAGATTCTTTGTTTTTTCCTATTTTCCTTAGGATAGGGAGATGGTAATTATCTTGGGTTATTTAAATTTTTTTCCTAGTTAGGTTTTTCTTCTATAGGTTATTCCCTTCTCGGAGTGGTGATTTTGCCTGGTTAGTTTTTAGAGAGTCAGTGTCATGTGAATTAGTTCGGTGATAATTGAGATTTATGGAAGTTCTTTTGGGATCTCTCTAGTGTCTTGGTAAAGTTACTTGAGAATTAGGAACCTTATATTGCTTGATATCTAGACTGTGATAGTTTTCTTCATGGCCAGTAGCTTGTTACCCTTAGATAATCAATATTTCTCATGGTTATAGATTTCGTTCATAGGACTCTTGGGGTTGCATTAGTTTTATAGCGGTACCTGGTTGTTGAGGAACTCTCATGTTGTCTTGGTTTAGGATGAATTTCTCTGTATAGTGTGTATTTAGTGGGTAAAAGTTGTGGATTCAGCTCTGATGTGTCACTTTCTATCCTATGAGTGTTGTTATTCTTAGAAGATAACCAATTGTGAGAGTAGTGATGTATTGGGAAATTTTTAGAGAAAAAATTCATCAACTTATTCTTGACTAATCACTAAAATTCATGATGGTGATGATGGTATCTCTTTAATGACATTGGATGATTACTTTAGAATTAGGTTCTTGATATCCTTGGTCAGCTAGATTTAATGGTTTTTCCTTAGGTCAGTAGTGGGCTGCACTTCCTTACCGATTTCGTACTCTCATGGATATGAGATGGTCTTTAGGACTGGGGATATATGGTTTTTATAGTGGTACTGGTTAGGAATGTGGCTCCCCCTATTTCACTATCCAAAGTAGTGTGTTCCCTTTAGGTGGAGAGTTTTATGAGGTTGTGATAGATTTAGGTGGATACTAGTTTGGATTTTCATTTGATCGAATTCTCTATTGATTTCTTTTAATGTTTTGCACTGGTTTTCTAAATTGCATTTATTTTGAATTATCTAACTTTTTTTCATTTTTTTAGTATATATACTAATCTATTTTTTTGGTGCTCTGTAGGCACAGGTGAGTTATTTTATTGTCTGTGGGGCATCATTAATTCTTAATGGGGCTAACCAAATTCAAAAAATTAGAAAATTAGAAAATCTTGATTAATTAATTAAAAAGTATAACCCAGTGAGTTTAGGTTGAACCCATGATATGATTAAATTAGTTATTTAATAATTTAAAATAATAAAAAATTATTAATTTTGAATAAACTTCAAGAAACATGTTGGGTTTTGAAATTATTTTAGAAATTCAAAGAGATAAAAAAGAAAATGTTTGTTCTCAAAATTAATTTTGAAAGGTGTGCCTAGGTTTTTCAGTTTTTAAAGTTTATGTGTATCTAAATTTTAGAAATTAATTCGATTAAGTCATTTGTGGTGTCAGATTTTGGATGAGGAGGATTTTATGGTCAGATTATTCTCTCCTTAGCACAAAAATAACTTATTTCCCTTGGTCTTGTAATTTAGGGTTTTAATGAACTAATTTTATCTTGATACTGTAATTAAAACTAATTTCCCTAGATTAACAAATGGTCATGTTATAGTCTAAGGAAACTAGTTTCACAATTAAAATTGTGGATTTCCATATGTTTACACAATGGATATTGGAAAATAAAAAGAAAGATATTGGAATTTAGATTAATAAATTGTGGTAACAAAATATGAATAAGAAAAACAAAACAAAATATTTAAAAAAAACTCCCCCCTTTGGATAAATTAACCTAGAATAAGGTATTAGTTACCCCATAATTCTAGTAATGAGGGTTTAAGAGGGAAGGGAGAATGAAAAATAGTGTATTAAATAAAATGTATAGAAAGACTAGTGGATGATAATGCAGCTGCACAACAACTCAACCTAGGATTTTGTCCTTAGATCGATCTCTAGTAGTAGAACCTTGGTCCTATATTTATATATTTCCATGGGTGTTTGGGTTGTATTAAATTCTCCCATAAATTTTTCAAGGTGTAACACATATGAGTCACACTATGACACATGTTCTTCTTCCTCCCTTCTCTTTTTACATTGGTTCCTTGATAATTTTACATCATAAAATGTATATTTATGATTAAAGTGATGTTTTGATAGACCTAGAACCTCCATTTCACTCTGAATATTCTGTTTTGACCCCCTAGATCCTCTTATGATCATTTTTTTTCTTAGAAATCCATTTTTGATGGAAATATCGATCATTTTTTCTCCTTTTTCTCATTTTCCTTAAATTGTTGTATCATACCAAATATGAAAAATTATATTAAATATATGAAATGTTATTAATCATATTAATCAAAAAATTAATGTATTTTAATACTAAAAAGTATGAATCAAATGTACATATCAAATCCACCACACTTGAATTCAGACTTGTCCTCAAGGATGAAATCTCAAAATATTACAAAGGATGCCCACCTTACCATGCATTAAATTCAATGTCAATAAAATCAATTGATTACATTACAAATTACATTTTTTAGCATCACACTAGAAAATTCATCAACGTCTCACTTTTCAAAGAAACAAATCAACCAAGTATTTTACTTTTCTCCTTTTGAAATAGATAATCATATTCATTCAACTATTTTCATTTTTTTAATTCATTATTAATGTACATGAAATTTTTAATTTACCTAACTTTAATTTTTATGCTCATTATCAAGGTATAATTTAAAATAGAGTTATGAACATACCTAAAAAAATGTCACTTACCATAGGCTTTCAAAACATTTAACATCTCCACTATATAAAGAAAAATTCAAAAATAATCATGGGGGATTCATCATTAGGTTGAAATATATCTAAGGCCTAAGGGTAGGTGGGTAATGGTGTGAAAACAAATAAATCTCAAAAGGTAAGTTTGACTCTAAATCATAATTCATGATATAAAAAGACAAGACTAATGGAAATCTCCCTTTACAGATGTCATCTCTTTCTTCCCCCTAAAAAGCTCAAGGTGGGTCATGATAAAAGAAATAAAAATAAATGAATCACCCTCTATTGCTTATATATATAATTATATATATATATCTATTTTTTAAATCTATTCTTAATAAAAATCTCACACATATCACCTAACAACATATGATAAAAAATATTTGGTCTTAAAACGGTGTTTTTTGATCTTCCTAAGACACAACTTATTTTTTTAGAAATATAAGTGAATAATCAAGTATAATGTATAATAAATGTCCTATCCCCAAATCATAAGAACCCCTCAATAATGTCTCCTCAATGAAGTACATCCCAATCCACCATGGACAGTCTCTCCCCCACAATTATTTTTTTAAAGATCATGTAATATACTGCGAGTAGGGTAGGAATGGATATGATAGGATTATTGCATGTATAATTTCATAAAATGGACATTCATGGATTCTATGGATTAAATAAGGATTAATTCAAGGTGTTTCTAAGGATAAATTGATAAACAAACAGATTCCTTAATCATAATAAAATTGATTCTATTCGGTCATATCTTTGATAAGATACTAAGAAAGTTCAAGAAGAGAACATCCCTGAGTCTTAAAAGAAATATACTATAGGGGTATTGGAAAATATTGCATTAGATAATCTCTTAGGAATGAGATGAATGTTTGTTAAAATCACTCATGAAAATTCATATGAATAATAAAATCAATCAATACATATATCATAAATTTAAGGAAAGAAAAATTTCTAAAAAATTTCATTGATGGAAATCAACTAAACTACCTAAATCGTGACTTTTCAAATCAAAATCCCCATATTTATCTCTAATTATTATTTTTACTATTTTCTCATTAATATTTATTGACAATTAAATTTAAAAACATAACATTTTAAATATCATAAGAAATTTATGTCTCCTAGATCAGTTGATTAAAGAAAGAATCAAGTTAGGGAATGCATTTGGAAGTTCAAAGCTCTAAAGAAAAATTTAAATGTAGAAAATATAATAGAAAAATACAAAATTGAGTTGCTCAATCCCCTTTCACTTACACTTAAACTTTGGGATGTATAGGTTCTACCTTCTCTAGGTTCATGGTGTGAATGTTCCCCATATCCCATTGAAATACTTCCTTATAGTGTCTTGATGGTCTTGAAAAATGAAAAAACACATGTGAAATTATTGGTTTCTTTTTTCATTGAATTTTGAATAAATTTTTAGAGAGTTCATATGCCTAAAAAATAAATAAAGATATTAAAAACTAGGTTTTCCTCCTAGAAGATGATTTTTTAACAGTCATTTAGCTCAATCATACCTCAGATAACTGATTTCAGTGTGATATAAGGATGACCATATTGGGTTAACCCACTTTTGAATTTTAATTGCATCTAGATCATCTTGTGTCCACCTTGATGTAATTTATGAGAAATGGTGAGGAAGTGTGAAAAATTTGGATAGATCAAGGGAAATTAGGAAGAATTTTGTATCCATATAGACTTGGTAAAATTCTTCTACTTCAACTAATGGTTGTGTCTATTGAATTTATTTAGTGATAACTTTTTTTTCTGTAGTTAGCTCCTCAACTTCCTCTTCTACTTCTATATTTCCAGTGAAGATAGTTGTGGGTTCTTATTCTTCTTCTAGAGACACACTTATATCATCAATAAATTATATAAAAAATATTGTGGTTGTCTCCTCCTATTCTTTTTCTTCTTCCTTCTTCTTCAATCCTAGTTTTGTAATATATTTTTATAAATAATTTTTAGGTAAGAATCCTTCTTCCACTTTCTATTCTTCTTACTAAAATTAATTAATTTTTGAGTTTTCCCATTCAAGTTCAGCATCATGGTCACCTTCTTCATCTTCCAATGAACCAAAAAATTGAGGGCATCAAGATTAGAATATAAATTATCTTTTAAAGTGGTAATTATCTCTACTTCATTGAAAATTCTTCATTTCTCATGAAATTCCTCTTCAAATTGTGGTTCCAATCTATGTATTATGGTCTCTTCCTCACTTGGGAATGGTTTTGGGAATTCTATTGATTAATTATTCATCATTTTAATCTCCTCGAGTTGTTACATCATATTATCCAGAAGGAAGTCAAATAAATATTTATATTGAAGCCCTGAAATCACAACTAAAAATACCAATTTTTAGAATATATAAAATAAAATAATAAAGTAATAAAATAAATTTGAAACAAAAAAATTAAATACCTAAAAACTAAATTTAACCCCTCCTTAGTAACATCACCAGTTTGACCACTCACGGGGTATCATTAATTCCCTATAGAGATAACCAAATTCAAAATTTTAAAAAACTCAGACAAGTGTGATTAATAAATTAAAAAGTAGTTTTTAGTGAGTCAAGGTCAAACCCATGAGATAATGAAATTAGTTATTTATTAATTTAAAATAAAAAAAATTATTTATCTTGAAGAAGGGGAAGAAACAGTTTTGGTTTTGAATTTTTTTTAGAAAACGAGAGAATAAAAAAGTAAATTTGGGTTTTAAAAATTAGATTTGAAAGGAATTCCAGGGTTTTATTGGTTCTAGAGTTTAGGTAAACTAGATTTAATAAATTAATTATATTAATTCATGTGTGGTGTTGAAGTTCGGATAAGGAGGATCTGACGGTCTGGGTATCCCCTCCTTAGTACAAAAATACCCTATTTCTCTTAGTCTGGTAATTAAGGTGTTTAATGCACTAAGTTTATCCTAATACCATATTTAATCCTAATTTCCTTAGAATACCTAGTGGTAATGGTATAGTCTTAATCAAATAGTTGTGAAATTAAAATTGTGACTTTTCAGTTGTTTTCCCAATAGTCAAGGGAAACTGAAAAAAAAAGATTAAAAAATTAAGAAATTACAACAACCCAACATGAATAAGATAAATAAAATAAAATCCTAAAACACCTTCTGCCTTTGGAAACATTACCCCATAATAAGGTGATAATTACCCCATAATAAGTTGATAATTACCCCATAATTCTAGTAATGAGGGAGTAAGTGGGATGGGATAATGGAAAAGAAAGCATGAAATAAAATGAAGAGAAAAACTGGTGGAGGACAATGTTGTAGTGTAGCAACTCACCCTGAGCATTAGTCTCCAGATCGATCTTTAGAATTAGTAGCTTGTTCCTTTATTTATTGATCTCTAGAGGTTCTCGGGTGGGGTTAAATTCACCCATAAATGAATCAAAAAAGTAGTCTTGAGTCTTTAATGGTGGTCCCTATCTGTTTTAGTTCATAAATGGTGGTATCCCATCAATTTTCTCATCAACACTATCTGTTTATAGCCACTTCCAATCCTTTTGCATTGTAATACATGATTTTATATAGATATAATTCATGGACCAAGTCCTTGTAAGTAACTTTACATCTTAATTTTTTTTGAAATTTTCAGGTTGTTTCATGACATGACACATATGTGTCATGCCATGACACATGTGATTCTTCCTCCATGTTATTTTTTTCATGGTTTCCCAATAATTTTACATTGTAAAATGTATATATTAGATGTAAATGATGTTTTTTATACCCAAGAACTTCTGTTTCACCCTAAATATTTAGTTTTGACCCTTCAAAATTTCATATGATCATTCTTTATCATGGAAATTCATATTTTTATGGAAATAACGATCATTTTTCTCCTTTTGATCATTTTTCATAAATTGTCGTATCCTTCCAAATATGAACAATTAAATTAAATATATGGGTGAGAATTAATAATTTAAATAAAAAATTAATGTATTTTAATACTAAAAATTATGCATTAATTGTAGGTTTTACTTTTCCATAGACCTCTATAAGAATGTGATTTTTTAGTCCCAATTTCTTGGAATGCATTATCTTAGAAATAAAATCATGTAAGTAGAGGTGTGGATTTTATCATTCAGGTTGTTTATAATAGTTATATTTTGATCATTTTTAGCAAATTTAGGATATCATTCAATTTTTGAGAGCATGTGTCACTATTGATGCATGTTAAGGGAATTTGGACTAATTGTGTGACTAAGGTCATATAAATGTTTACCATTTTTTAGTTTCATATTTAGGTTATGCCCAAGTTGATGATAATTTATGTGGTGTAGAATCTCATTGTGTTTTATGGTTTTATTTTCCAAGGTGGATAGTGTGTTGATGTTTCGTATTAAATCTATTTCTCCATTTAATTTATAAGGTGGATATTTATTTTTTTTGAGTTTCCCCTTTTTGTATTGTTAATTAAAATAATATTTTCATAATCTTGTTTCCTTTTTTATCCTCTCCTAGTATTTATTTATGACCATTTCATAGGCTTTATTTCAGTTGTTTGACCCTTAATTGGTTTTCCCTTTACCCTTATGCAATTCTCTATCCTTGAATTTACCCTTATGTGAGATTTTGGGTACCCTACATAAGCCTTTATTTTCCCTCTTTGCACTTATGTAAGTCCCAATTTACCATTAAGTAGGTTTTGGTAGTTCTGATTTACCTTTATGTGAGGTCCTTAACCCTTATGTATCCTTGGTTTTACCCTTGCATGGGTTTCCCTTGATACCCATACATGGGTGTCCTTTGACACCCTTACATATCCTCAACCAAGTTCATATTACACTTTTGCAAGCTCGACATACCATTACATAAGTCTGGGTGTACCCTTACACGGTTGGGTGTGACCCTTACACTTGTGTTTTTCTACCCTTACGCGGGATCTATGTACCCTTATGCATTGGGGGTTAAACCCACTGAACCCTTACACAAGTGCTGGGTACCCTTACATGGTACCCTTACAAGTGGTCTGACCATTACGCCATAGGTGGGTACCCTTAGGTGGCACCCTTATGCCATGGGTCTCAACCCTTACGCAGGGTCTCTTAACCCTTACACGACACTATTTTTACCCTCACACTGTATTTTTAATGCCCATTACACTTGTTATTTTTATTTCTACTACACTGATATTGGGCTATTAGGTTTGCATGGTTCTCAACCATTCATGCTCTCAATTTTTTATGTAATTAGAAATAATCAAAAGTTATTGAGGGTATATATTCCCTTTTTTCTTCAAAACTGATGATCAATTGAGAGAAATTATCTTATGGATATCTCTTTATATTTTTATAGGGAGAGAGAGTGTGAGAATAGAGATAGAGATAGAGAGGGGGGAGAGAGAGAGAAAGAGACGCTTGAAGGAAAAACACCCTTTGTTCATGGCTTATCGGAGAAGAAGCTGAGTGTTGTCTAGTTCATGGATCTTTATATCAGATCTTGGAGGTGTTATTACCCCTTGGTGGCTCATTAATTATGATCTTGAATGGAATCATAGAACCTCAACAATAATGATTCTTTGTCCTTGGCGCAACAAGGAAGGACCTAGTCAATATGGATGAACTTGAGGATGAATCCATAGGATTCGATGTTGGATCATCCTAGGATGAAGGATTCCACTAAGGTGAAACTGACCCCCTAGTAAGGGGGGCCTTGAAATTTTTTAAATGTTCCTTCATGGTGTTTTTTTATTTCTTTTTTATGATACCTTTTTAATAGATTTTTTAGTTTTTTTCTATTATCTTGTTTTTTCATGTACCCTATTTAATTTTTCATAGTGAAAATACCCTATTGATCCTTCCCAATGCATGCAGGCCAATCTACTAAAGCACATAAATCCCATTGAACTTTTACTGATTTACTTTTACACTTTTATCAATTTTTAATAGATGTTAGGAATCCCTTATTCTTGAATTTAAATTCAAATATGGTTTCAAATTTTTTAATTTATCTTAAGAGTTGTTTCAAACCTTTTTAGGTTTTTTTATTTTATTTTATAGCCTCATTGTTATTTTTTATTGTTTTATAGTTATGGAATTGTTCATTAATTAATTTGGAATTCATTTCTTATGTTTCTAATTCTATTTTCTTGAAGCTTCATGTATAGACTTTTTTATTCTGTTTTATGAGAATTTTTGAAAGCTTTGAATTATAACAACCACTGTCCAATGTGTCATGTTCACTGGTTGTAATAATTTTGAGTTTTCCTTATTATTTGAATTATATATGAACATGTTTCATAATGAGTTGAATTAAATAATTTTTTTTAGTTTGATCTATTTTCAGTCTCGGATTTTGTAAACCAAAAAACTCAAATTGATCCTTCTGGTTGGTTGTAGACTACCACAGGCAGCACACCCCTATATCACATAAAGACCCCCTTTTCTTCTTCTTGGTCTACTGAGTTCCACCGTAAACAATGGGAGACATGTTTTTACCATAAACCGTAAACTTATGGTCTTCTCTATACATATGAAAAATAATAAGTATGATAGTGATGATAAAAGAAATTTCCTTGATCATGACTAACCTTCTTAGAAAAAGTAAGTGTATTGGGATTTAAAAAACCTAAAAATGGACGGAATATGTTTTTTTAGTCATTTCAAAAAAAAAATTAAAAATTAGTATTGGTTTTTTTTTTTGAAAAGTATGTCACAAAGGTGTTAATTCAGGAAAATCATTTTTCATAAATCCAAAAAATCATTGAGGGCATCAATGCCTTTGCCTTGGATCGATGACATGGAAAAGTAGTTGATTCTATGAATGCTTTTTATATTTTAATAACTGGAAGGAGAACGGATAAAGGAGAAAGGATAAAGGAGAAAGGTGAAAGGAGAAAGGTGTTGGGGGCATCAACGCCTTCTGCACCCACCCCTATAAAAGATAGCTTCCCCCTTCCTTCTCATGGAAAAAATACTCTCTCTAAACCTTCTTAATTTTAGCTCCCCATATCTCTAAATTTATCCCAGTTTTTTTCTCTCTTCCCCATGACACTTTAGGTAGCCTTAAAGGAGAAAAAAATTTATGAAGCTTCATTTAAAAGTATTGTTACATATTTATATTAATTTTTTTTATTTAGCTGTTTAGTTTTTAGATTATTTTAATATTTTTACTTAGTTGTTTAGTTAATTATATATAATTTATAAATAATAATTAATAATAGTGAGTAATTAATTATTATTTAATGTAAAAAAATTATTAATTGATTAATAATTAGTCATAGTAATTAATATAATAATTATTATGAATTTATTATTATTTAATATCAATTATTAGTTAATAATAAGTAGTAAATAATATTTATTAACTAATAGATAATTAAGTTACTAATCGTTATTAACTAGTAAATAAATAAATAAATAAGTTAAAGATAATTAATTACCACTCATTAACTAATAATTAAATAATAATTAACCAATAATAAACTAATAATATATAACTAATTACCTAATTATTAACTACATATGAACTGTTAAATAAATATTAACTAATATTAATTAACTAATGATTAAATATTAATAAACTAATAATGAATAAATAATTAACTAATGTTTAACTAATAGTTAACTACTTGTCAACTATTTATTAATATTCATTAAAAGATGATTAAATTTAATTAACTAATGATTTATTAATTATTAACTAATGATTATATAATGATTAACTAATGATTAGATAATGATTAACTAGTTATTAAAAAATAATTAATGATTAACAAATAATTAAATAATAATCAACTAAAAATTAACAACTAATTAACTACTTCTTAACTATTAATTAAATATAAATTAATATTCATAAACTAATGATTAAATCATAAATAAATAATTGTTAACTACTAAATAAAAAATAATTAACAAATAATCAACTAATAATTTATTAATTAGTAACTACTAATTAACTATTAATTAATTAATGATTAAATATTCATTAACTATTGATTAAATATTAATTAACTAATTATTAAACATTAATTAATGAATGATTAACGAATGAAAACAAAATAATTAATTTTCGATTTAATAATGATTAAATAATGATTAAATAATGATTAACTAAGGATTAACTAATGATTAAATAATAATTAACTAATGATTAAATTAATACTAACTAAAGTTTAACTAATAATTAACTAACAATTGACTATTAACAAACTATTTAATAAATAAGTATTTGATATTAATTAAACTTTTATTAACTGATGAGTAACTAATTATTACCTAATCATTAACTATTGATTAACTAATCGTTAAAAATTATTACAAAACTTTAAATAATGATTAACTAATTATTAAATAATGATTAACTAATCATTAACTAATGATTAACTAATTATTAACTAATGATTAACTAACTATTAACTAATCATTAACTAATGACTAACTATTGTTAATTAACTATAAGTTAATTGTTAATTTACTATTACTTAGCCGTTAATTAACTATTTATCATATATTACTTAACTATTCATTAACTATTGATTAACTATTAAATAATTATCAATTAATTAATTACTAACTTAATTAATATAAATTAGTTAAAAATTACGTACTTTGTTACTAATAATAAGAGGATTTATTTACTAACTTCACTTCTATGAAAGAACTTTACACTTCTTCTACTTTCAATCCTACATGATTATTCCCCATAGTGAATATTTTTTATAAATAAATTAATAAAGTAAAGATTTTATGGTTATTTGAGAAATAAAATCCTTATATTGATAATAAAAAGTTGATGAAAGCTTTAACACTAATACACGTAGGGGTAGTGACCTTGTAAGGGGTGTATTAGGTATTAACTCAATAATCAATCAGTGCATGAAAAAGAGGACTAACTGCACAATTGATTTAACAATCCTGAGATATATTCTTTCATTAATCATATTCTCTTTACTCCACAAAACTCACACTAATTAATATTGTTAGATACCTTTAGGAATATTAAAATTTGTACTATGAATCATTAGTGAAAACATTAAGGATAAGTACAAACATAAGAAAACATTATAAAATTTCATTGAAGTAAATATTATGTGGTTTTCAATGCAATTAAATCCATGTGTGGATACTATAAGTGGATGTCAGCTTTAATACATATGAACCTAGGGCTAATAACCTTGAAAGGGGTATATTGGGTATTAACTCAATCTGCACTTGGTAAAAGAAAAAGATGCAAAACTGAACATCTGGTTTGATACTCCTAGGGGATCTTCTTTCATTAATCACATTCTATTTACTCACCCAAACTCACACTAATTAATATCTATATATTACTTTAGGAATATTAAAATTTATACTATGAAACATTAGTGAAAACATCCGGGATAAGTAGAAACAAAACAAAACATTTTAAAATTTTGATAAAGTAAATATTTTGTGGTTTTTCAAGAAATAGAATCCCTATGGATACTATAATTTAATCTAGGCTCTAGTATATATGCACTTAGGGGTAATAACCTAGAAAGGGGTGTATTAAGTATTAACCCAATCATCACTTAGTGCTCAATAAAGAGGCCTAACTGCACACCTAGTTTGACAATCCTGAGGGACCTTCTTTCATTAATCACATTCACTTTACTCCACCAAACTCACACTAATTAATATCTTTAAATACCATTAGGAATATTAAAATTTTTACTAATAAACATTAGTGAAAACATTAGGTATAATTATAAAAATAATAAAATATTCTTAAATTTCATTAAAGTACTGATAGTGCGGTTTTTTGAGTAATTAAATCCTTGTTCAGATACTATAAGTGGATACATGATCTAGAAAATATACACCTAAGGGTAATGACACTAAAATAGGAATGTTGGGTATTAAATTAATTATAACTCAGTGTATGAAAAAGACGCCTAACTGCACACATGGTTTGAAACTCCCGAGGGATATTATTTCATTAATCACATTTTATTTACACCACTAAACTCATAGTAATTAATATCTTTATATACCTTTATTGATATTAAATTTTGGACTATGAAATGTCATTGAATACATTAAGGATAAGTCTAAACATAAGAAAAAATTCTAAAAACAACTCAGTTTTAGGGTATTACATTAACATAAAAATATATCAGCATATGGGAGATACTGGATTTATTATTTAATCATTATTGAAGAAGATATTAAAGAGGTATAATAAGAAATAAAACTAAAACATTTAGTAAAAATCTATACCTCTTCTTCAAACAACCTCCATTTACTTACACCTTAACCCCTATAAGACATCTATAATGTGTGAATGGATTTTAGGAAGTAATTTAGGTAGCTATTGGATGAACAAAATAGTTTTTGAATTGTGAATAAAATAGTATATGGGGTGTCCTTTTATAGTGAGGGGAGGGGAATTATTGGAATTTCTTACATTATTAAATTAATATGTATTAATTTTTATATTAAAAAGGGTGAAAATTGATATAATTAAAATAGAAGATGAGGATTTTACAAAATATTATCATCCAATAAAAATTGGACATGTTTAGGTGATATTTTCACCCTAATATTTTTTTTAACCATCTGTTAATACTTTTAATGATTACTGATGTCAGAAAGTTTTTTAATCTTTAGGGGTCCAGATAGTTACTATAAAATGAAAATTTTCCTATAAATGGAACTTATTTGATATTTTCAACCATAACTCTATCACTTGGATAGAGATATATTTTTTAGTAATTTTAAATCATTTAATAAAATATTATTTATTATAAAATATCATTAATGTAAATATGGAACTATTTATTTAATTTGACTTTCAAGACAACATAACAACAAAGGAATTCGACTATAATAATTTAAAACATACCTAACATGTTATATTTATATAAAAATTTCATGGAATATAATAATTCATTGAAATTATATTAATTTTAGTTTTTTTAGAATCATTTATTTTATTTTTCTACTTATTGAATAAATATTGTGTCGATGTTCTGTAAACATTTAAGGTTCTCATTTCACCACTAAAAATTAGGAATAAATTTTCATGAAAAAAATAATTTAAATTTAAAATAACTATTTATAACTAAATATAAGTTTCTTTTAGCACTTTCACAAAATATTATAGATATTAAAAGCAAGAAAGTGACATTTTTTACTATCTTTTACTTAAATATTACAAAGGTCAAAATCAAAGAAATATTACACCATGTTGCCATATTTTTTTAAATAATTTTGAAAATGGAAAACATCCACTTATATAATATGATAAATGAAAGTATTAGGGTCATTTTTTGTCGTTATCATTTTATTTTTTACCTTAATTACTCAATTTACCCTTACCATGGTGAGAATTCTTTACTATGATTACTATTCATAATGACTGAAAATAAAAGGAAACTATTTAAAAAATTTGGAGCTCCTAATTATAAATATTGAATCCATTTTTCAAGATTCAATTTTTTAGGTGGAACAAATAAATTCTAGATTAAAATGAAACATGCAATGAAAAATAATTTTTTTGAAAAAAATATATATTTAAATAAAAAAATGTTTTTATACCAAATTTAGCGATAAAATTGATTTCAATGAACTAAATTGGATTATTCATAATATAATAGAACTAATTTTAATTTTAAACCATTTTAAAATAAAATGTAACTTTTTAAAAAATTTAAACAAAAAATATAGTTTTTAATAAAAAGTTGTATTTTACACTATTCACTAGAAAATCAATATTTTTAGAAAATTCTCAAAACTTCACCATAAGATAATTTTTTATATGATGATTTAAAAAATGATATTATTTTTATTGTATATAATTACTAAAATTTCCATAAGTTAATTATAATATTCTCTCACAAAATTCAATAAAAAATATTTTTGAAGAAAATGTATTTTTGAAGAATTAAATGACTTTGCTAAAAATTGATTTCTTATTTCCCATGAATTAATACATACATTTTTATTGAGTAGAAAATTTATATATTTTTTATGATATGGTTAATCCTATTTATACCCACCAATTCAATGGATTTGTTATAACTGCAACATTTAAATAACAATATTTTTTGGTTCGTTTAAGATTGGTGTTGCATTTTGTATAAGCTATTGAACATAGTATTATTTTAAAAAATTATGGTTTAACAAAATGAGTCATTTTGTGTTATATTTCAGGGTTAAATCATTCTTGTATACTTACATGTTGATACCCTAGTGCTTATCTCTAACACGTGGTAATCAGGAATATGCTTCGGGCCTTGTGTTGAGCCAACTTACGAGACATGTCATGATAACCCAGGTTGGTCTGTTACATACTTAGCCTAATAAAACCCTTTTGTTCTAATTCCTCAAATTTACATTGATCTCCTTTAACTCAGAAAACAACATACAGTAAGGGGGTATCGAAATGGGTTGTGCACCTGACCTGAGTTCTATCTCAAACTCAACTCCTCTATCGTGGGGGGGGGTTATGAGGTCATATGGAAAGATGAACTGATAGATATAAAAAACTAGTGGAAAAGACTAGAGGATAACACTAATCTGTATGAAATATAAAATATTGAAATCTATGTCATAATCATCCCAAGTTGGCTCATGTATAAACCCACTCTACCTACTCTCAACTACCATTCATCGGTTAATACAAACATTCCTCCCTCAGGTGATGTAAATGATAACCATATTTGATAGTAGTCAATGTGGTCTTTGAAGTTGGTTAGCTAGTCCATGCTAAGAATCACATAAAATATAATCATATCTATAATAATTAATTCTCATATATCTCTATAACCAACAATGACTATAAAACACTATGGTCATCATAGAAGATGGTACACTTTCATGGAAAATGATGTATTGAGGGAAATAAAATTCGAATAAACTTGACCGGTAAGTGAAGTCCAGTAATTACGTATACATATATAATGGAATGTTAAGCACCAATATCAAACTAAGGAGTATACAAAATATAAGTGATCAAGGCTATACCTCGAATACTATAGAATACCTCACCACCATCTGCTGAAGTCTGATCCACTGCTTATACATGGTATGCCTCAGCTCTGTGACAAGGTACCTAAGGTATATGAATCATTTGAGTCATCATCATCTGAGGCTACTACCGAGGAGATTTTCCAAATATTTATTTCCTTGACTGCATATACCTTGATCCCTTATAAAATCCTGACCTTAATGCTCTAGAGAAAAACTGTTGGAGATACCCATCTTTCCAAAGAGATGCCACTTGCTCTAAGGTGTTGTGCAGACCCTGCAGTAATGTCCAACCTTTCCATAGTTTAAGAACTATGTAACTCCTCGTGATGGGGTTGAATAATTCATACTCTGCTCCACCTACAAACTATTACCCTACTTCACTTCCCTGGTATTTATATTCCTTCTATTATAAGAGGAACTCATTGAAGTAATATGAGGTCAACTTACCTAAGCACTGAAGGGTAGAAGAAGGTCAGTTGATCTATCGTCCTCTATGACCTTCTGAATAGTTGATTCCTTATGTGGAACCTTTGGGTATGTCATTAGGTCGAAAAACCTAACATTATTTCCAATTTTCTTATGAACACCGATCTCAAACTTCTAGGCCTAATGTGCCTCATTTCCGACTAAGAGAGAAGAAAACTGAAGTACTTCAGTGAAAAAAATGGAGTATGTAGATACCATCACAAAAAACTAATATAGCTCCATAAATTTCTAAAATTGGTCTAGATTCAGTATATCGGGAAACAATTCCCTAAACAAAATTTCTCCAAGGCCTCTTAGGTGAGACCCTCACATATTTAATCTTGTCACATCATGCCCCACCATCTCTTGGTGGGTCCCTATAGCATGATTGCTATTAAATTCACCTTCCTATCCTCAGGTGTATCAATAAGTTCAATAAAAACTTCAATTATATCTCCCAAATCCTCTACATCCTACTATCCCCTGGTGCCCTGAAAGGTGATTGGATGTTGGATCTGGATATCTCTGGTATAGTCAACCAAGTTCCTCGGTTGTCCTCTTCCCTAGGCATGAACATGCAGAATGAATCTCTATAGAGGTGGGCCTATTTCCTATTCCATTGGAGTAGGTGTAGGATAATTCTCAACTACACCCTTCTGAATAGAAGGCAGTGGAATAGGGGCATTCTCCCTAATGGGAGATTCCTACACCACATCAGTTGGTAGTCCCATCAATCTTCTTCATGGTGGTGCCTTCTGAAACACAAATAAAATATTAAAAAAATATAAAGTCATTTGGAAAAATCCTAATTAGTCTATGGAATCACACAAATTTTCTCTTAGGAATCTACCCATGAGTCCTATTATATATCTCCTAACACTAACCATGGTCATCCATACATACATGTTAGTCACAGTCATATATATACAGAACATAACAACATAATCCAGTTCAACTAAGTAATGTCAGATTAGATATATCACAATGGCAAAGTAAAATAGATATATATTTTTAAAATATTAGGGATAAAGCCTCATTTTATTATTAAATCAAAGACCTCTTTTTGTCTGGGTAGAGGGATACCCATTACATAGCCCAAAGGCCCAACTTCAAGTGGCCTGAATACAAGTCTATGATGAATAGATATAAAAAAATCATGACATTAATTTAAAGAACTAGTATGAAACACACAATAATAATATACATGGAATGTGATCCTACATGCCTACTCATGATTCATGAACACACCCAAGTCCCATAAAATTATAACAATAATCATAAAAATGGTAACTTGAAGGTCCATTTTGCATGAGCTATCAAATAACATGGTAACTCCCCTACTTGAGTCCCACACAAATAATCTTCATTCTACCACATCCTATAATAATCAAGAATAAAATAAGAAAGTTGTGCTCTGATACCATTTTGTAACACCCTAACCTAAACCATGGGGTCCAAGTTGAAGTTCTATAAGACCTCATGAATACCTCCCTATATGAAAGAGGATATCGACTAGTAGAGAAGTTTTGAACATCATCAATGTGGATACTATACCATAAAAATCATAGACACACACCAAAAAATATAAATAAAATATAAAACAACTCAGAGTAACCAAGTTGGAAGAATAAACATAAATATGAAATGATAGGTGAAACATATGTCATACATATAAATAAACCCATATCCCAATGTGGTAAGAAAAACTATAGTATAAGTGAAAGAAAATAAAAATTAAAACTCTATAAAAGTCCTCCAGAGCTCATCCTGGATCCACTACCAGCTCCATTCTACATATTTCAGCTATCTATCATGGGACCCTTTCCCTTACCTAGATCCTTGATCTTAAAGACTACATTTTCATCAATATTCCCATGAAAGGTGTGAGTAATAAAACCCAGTATTAAATTACCAATGCAACCTTAAAAATTATTTATGGGTATAACATGTGTATTTCATGATAATAATAAATGCATCAGAAAGCATAAACAATTGTATACTGACCACTTGTGTGCTAACCAAGCCACCATGGGTCTTAGCTATACCGAATTCATCTCCATTCCAGAAGGATAGTTGTAATAGAATTCTGAAGTGATCAAGAGCTAGACACAAGGCTAAAGAACATATCACTTGGCATCTTCAAGGCATCGAGTGGATATATTACTAGGAAACCACTAGGCATCAAATGACCATTTAACTTGGCATTTTCTAAGAATAAAGTGTACATGATACTCAACATGACTAGGCATCTAGTAAACATAGTACTTGGAATATTCTAGGAATCAGGTTTACATGATACTCGATATCCACTAGTAATCAAGTAAAGTTTGTACTTAACATGTGTATGACATTGAGATACCCCTACCCTATGATCAGGTCTGTCGTTGTCATCATCATATGTCATGTGCACACTCCCATTCCCAGGGATAACTATATCAAGGAGGTTAACCTACTCCAAGTATCAAGAACAATATATCCAAGGCATGGTAATTACACATATAAGGGTGTAACTTACAAAGGAGAAGCATAACATGACATCATGAGAATCTGTAGCAAGATACATAAGCATGTGATCAAAATCTAACACAGAAATAAGCTACATAATAATACTCATGGAATCAGTTATCCTAATGGGCCTGAACAACTACATAGAAACCCACATGAAATCACTATCAAGAAATTTCATACAAGTTATACCACACAAGTATCACATCAATGCAACAATGGTATACAAGATCCCCAATGGTAAGGAACTTCCTATCTAAAAATCAATGATGAAGAACTCCAATATTCATCAATGAAATAAAGATAAAATTATGTTGTGCATCCATGGAGAACTTTATCTCACATAAATGATGTATTTCTTAGGTTTCAATTCATCAAGAATGTGGTTTAGAAAAAAAAAAGGAGATTCTAGGCCAGGAATGGAAGTTCTAGAATCACATACTTCATGGAGCCCATTAATAGAATTAGTTTCGATATATATTGAAGAAGAGGATTCCAATTCACTGGATACAGAGATGATTTAAGAATATATCATAAATTTATTATCGAATATAGATGAAAACCTCAAGTTTAAACAATGAACACCTATTTATCATCAATATATTTTCAGAATGAAGATCTAATATTAGATTAAATAATAAGGTCTCAAATGAATGATTAATAAAAAATTACCTGGATTCATCCACCATTCATGAGAGATCTAGCTTCGGTCAAAGGGATATCATTGACATGTTGAAAACTACCTCCATTCTAATAACGATCCAAGGATTCAATGTTAAATGGAATTGGAATCCATAGATCAAGAAATGACATGTCAGATCTATGATTTGTCTCAAGATAAAAAAGATGGATCTAGAAGAACCCAAAAGAATGGAGGTTTTTCATCACATACCTCAATCCCCAGTTAATAACTCTCTTGGATCCACCGGAATATAGCTTTTTAGGAGAGTAATTCATCAAGGAAGCCCATAAGAGTCACAATTTTCAAGAGGGAATCATATATAAATAAGAACATGTCAAAACAGACTGTAAATAACCATTAAAGGGGATTTTTGGATAATTAAAATCACATGAACATGGTTTGGTTGTACGGTTTGGAAAATAGTGCAAGGCATTCTACCTCACCCGAGAACCTACACGGTTTGGGAATAAAATTTTTCAAATTGGGTTCCAACCATGTTATTGAAACTGGAGAGTGTCACACAATTTGTCAAGGGAGGACACATGGTTTTTTAAACCATTTTCTACCCTAGGTTCTACTTCCACATGGTTCACAGTTTGAACAAACCATGCTCAAACCGTGTACCTTCCAAAAGGATTATAAAACACTTTAAAACCCCCCAAAAAACTCATACCAATCAATTCATAGCTAAAAAAATAATATTAAAGGATAAAATTAACCCATATGGAACCTGAAAAATCTAAGCTCACACTTCAAGCCATTGGGCCTTTGGGCCACTCAAATGTAATAAAATAGGTTCAATGGGTGCATATCATTCAATGTGGGGAGGGATGGGGCTTGAACAACTAGGGAGCATGAGTGTGTGTATGTTGTTTGTGTGCTATAATAAACTCCACTTAATATATATATATATATATATATATATATTAAACTTACATATGGACTATACTTAATGTTTTTATATGATTATTGTAAGATCCCATATTTAATGAATGTACATCCTTGTATAAAATTTTGGTTTCAATATATTTTTTAGGGTTGATGAAATGTTTTATAGTTATATGAGGGGCCTTAAGGGTGTTTTGGGGGTTCATAACAAGAAAGGAAAGGGAAACCAGACTAATATTTGCAAGGCGTGCGGTTGGCACACAGTTAGGTAAACCATGCGGCCTGCGTAGGCAAACCATGCAACTTTAGGCAGTGGCATATCACACATTCAGCACATGGTTTATCAAACCATTCCACCTGCACAGGTAACCGTATGACCCATATTCCCTTGGGTAGTGGCCTACACATTGTTTGGACATAGTTTTGTTAACTGTGCGAGTAAACCGTATGACCCCGTAAAGTTGGGGAAATTTACAAAATTTCCATTAAGGTATTTTTATGTTCCACTTGATTTCTCCCTAATTTCTCCACATCTAAACCCTAAGGGTAAAACAAATAGACCCAAGATTCAAAAGGGTGTTTCTTCTCTAATTCTTGTCTTTTTGGAGTGTTGTTGGTTACGGATAGAAGTCCCAAGTAAGTCTAATGCTCCTCTTGCTTCACTTTTCCATATTAGGGTTTATAGCTTCTCCCATATTCTTCTAAAGCCCTAAAACCCTATTTTTTAGTGTAATATAAGTTGGGGATCCAAGGGTTGCTTGAATCTGGATATAAGTCCATGATTAGGAGTGTGTTCATCATCATATTTGAGGTAGCTCTTCAACAAATTATATCACATGGTTTTTATATAGATATGTGCATATGAAATTGTGTTCTTGTATCCATCTTGTTGTGTTCTTAGTACCTTTAGTGAGATCCAGTAAAATGGGTGTTTAAATAATAAATTGAACCCCTCATGGTCCCCATGGGATGCATGGAGGATGAATTGACCATTTTAGGGCTACCCATGGGGTGCATCGTCATTCTCAAACTAAGAGAATGGTAGGGTTAAGTGATGGGTTACCAAGTGATAATGTGGTTCCATGAATAATATGTTTTATTGTTTTATTAAGATAAAAATAGAATAATGATAGTTATTCCTAGGGTGATAATTAAATAAGGGGTTTTTTTTATGACATGAAATGATAAAAATAGGTTGAATGAGATTAGGTCGAATGCTTAATGAATTTAGTTAGAAATGACTAAGAGGATTATTGCATGAAAAATTATGAACATGTAAATGGAAATAGCATGGGAAAATGGGGAATATGTTAAATGGGATTTAATAAGGTAATTGATGAATATGTTTAATGGGTTAGTACATGATAATTATGGGGTATACTTAAAGGATTGAATGTAATAGAGTGGTTATGCTATAAGATATAAGAATTGTACTTGTAAAACATAAGTGGAAAAATTCTTGTGAAATGATAAATGGGATAAATGGGATAATGCAAGGTAATTTATGAAAATTGACTAATGTATGGGAATTGTTGAATATACTTAATGGGTTAGGTAATGATAATTGGAATTGGACTAAATGGATATGTAATGTAATGATCAATGTGTTAATGGTTTATGTAATAGTATTAATTCTCATATTGATGGTTATGAAATATGGTTGTTATTTTTATTGATTTTGTTTGGTTGTGATATGGTATGTTTGTGGTGAATGGATAAATAATTATGTGCACATGGATTGATAGAGTGGGGTATTGACATGAGGTTCTATGCCCATGGGTCAAGTTATACTGAGACTTTAAAATCCACCCCAAAATGCATAGGTTAGATAAGGGGATAGAGGATCTATTCCCCTAACAATTTCATTCCACCCGGACCAAGGTTTTGAGGTGAGGATAATGTATTCATGTGATATTTTTATCCCTAGTTAGATAGGGACTTGAATTATTCCCTTATGCATAGTGATGGATTTCCTTAGAGTCATGTGTAGATGATGTATATGCCTATCCCATGGAACACATGAAGATAGTGGATTAGGTAAGAATATGGATAAGTGGTGGATATAGTAATAATGATAGAAATGGTTAGGATACACATCGTTAACTAAAGGCTACCGAGTTTTTTATTTTTGGTTAACCATACCATTGATTCATATTTTAATGCACAGTTGAGTAGACTGGATATTTTGTAGACATCATTGGTGGTGGCCTACTGAGTTTTGTACTCACACCCTTCTCGGACCGTTATTGGTTACCCGAGCAGATTTTATGGTTGTAGGTCAGGAAAATAGAAAAGGCCTTATACTAGGATGTTAAGTTGGTCTTAGGATATGAAAAGATGTGTTGTGCATAGAGAGTATAATTCATTTTACTTCCTTGAAAAATTTGAATAAAATGGTGCCTAATAATGGTAATGAAAATAGGTAAGTGAAAATAATGTGAATGAATAGTTAAGGAATATTGTGTATAAAGAAACGTTATGACTGGGTTAAAATTTTAGGTTGTGGAAAATTGTATAGATTGAATAGTGTCTAAAAGAGAAATATTTTCATAGTGAAGGTGAAATAGTTAATGAATTTTTCCTAATGAAAAGTATGAATGAGTTAAAATTATGATAATAAAAAGTTTTTTAATATGAAATGTTCCTAAGAGAAAATGTTTGTGTTATAAAGGAAGAAGAAATGGTTTAAATAGACGTTTGCTGAGAGATTTTTTATTAAGTAATTTGGTTTTCTCATGTTTACCATGACCCATAGTGAGAAGGGTTGGGGTACTATTAGAGATGTGAACACGTCCGTTGGAATGGTGTATGTGGAGTGGGTTAAGTATGGAAGGTAGTGCATTCTTCTATTTTGGTCTATACCAATTTGACTTCCCTTGATATATTTGTTGAGGAAAATGTTTAGGAATATGGATCTGAGTAAGTATTTTTAAAATTTTAGTTTAAATAAAATGTTTTAAAGCATGAACCCTTGGGAGTTCCTCGTAGTTTCTTTAGTTAGGCAGTGTCCTTGAGGTCTTAATGTGTTGTTTGTTAAGGAAAACATAGTAATCCTTGTGGGTTGTAATTTTTTGGGTTATATGATGTACATAAGAATGAGTGTCTTGGTTGTGGTTTCATTGGTGGTGGGAGTTTATCATGGGTTCGGTGACCCATGTGGGTTCTGACCTTGAAAGTTGTATTTCAAACCATAGAGTAGGGGTGTTTGTATATTAGTGTCATTTCATGTGTACCTTTGGTGTGGAACCTAGGGTAAAAAGTCACTTGGTGCCTTAGGCACAGTCTGTATTGGAATGGGGGTGAGAGTGAATTTTGTGAACATTGATTCATTTGTAACCTGATGTGTGTGGTTTGGATATATAATCGATGGATTTTTTCGATCGTGACTCCAGTTTAGGCATCTGGTATCACTTGACCTTCAAGGTGACCTATGAGAGAGGTCAGAAGGTGTTCCTGGTGCTCTTGTGTGTGTGTTATATAGGTGGGTGTTTTGGATAGGGATAGTGCAATGTGGAAAGTGTTTCCTAATTCAAGCTTGTCTTAGGGAGCTATGCAGAATGATTAATGGTGGGTGATGCGACTTGAGTTGGGGTTACCCATTGACAGTTTTTATAAAATCATGGGTGACCACGTGGGAGGATAGCCCAGTGATGCAGGTTCCTTGAAATAAGAATAATAGAAGATGATTTAGAGGTAGAATCAATGAATATGTGCACCATCGTGTTTTAGTAAATGGTATAGTCATGCCCTAGCTTTTTATAAGGGCACTTGAGTACTTACGGTATGTGGTAAGGTTTATTTCAAATGTGACACCTGAGGTGAGGGTGGTCATGTGGATGAACTTGTTTTTATGAATGGTTTGGTTGCTGGGTGAAATGTTGAGAATGCCTTGGGGTCTATGAGACCAATTGACCAAGAGGTATGGTTAGTTGAGTAAGCGGGTGTTGGTCTAGGATCAAGTGATGGTTGGATTTTGGGAACTAAATTCGGTGTAAGAGTGGTCGTAAGTGAGTGTGAAACCTTGATGGCCCCATTGAGTCCTAGATATGAGCATGTGCTGTTGAGATACAATTTCAATCAGGATACGTGTCTATCGATCTAGATGAAACCAATGAAGGAAGCATGATTATGCGAGAGACCATTGGTTTGGATGGTGTGGCGGGCCATTTTTTTTTGATTTTTAACTATTAGGGGTGTACCATAAGAGCTTGAGTGGTGTAGTAGAAGTATTTCCACAAGAAAAATTGGTTCTCAGCTATATGGATGATGGTTTTGGAGTTGTGGTGAGTCTTGGTTGGCAATCATGCCTTTGCGGTGGTGGTTAAGTGTTGATGGGATGTGTGAAGTAGGGAAGCCTGAGATCCATGGAATATTATGGTGTCCCATGGTGGGATGTGACATCAAAAATGGATAATTTTATAGTGGTTTTATTCGAAAACTTATTAGGGTACCTTATTTTTTGACAATCATGCCCAATATGTTGACATCGTCCTAGGTACATTGAGAAGCTTTGGATTTACGCCCAGAACCTTTAAGGTTTTTTGGTTAGAAGAAATAAATTATGAATTTCACACTCATGGGGTGATATATGTGGAGCTGGATGATGGGATGTACACCATAGAAGTTTTTAAGGGTGGTCCTCGGGATGCATTGAGTGGCAAAAAATGTTTTGGGTGTCGTTCACAGAAGCCAGGAATAGGCTCTGGGTGATATTCATTTTCTTATTCTAGAAAAAGAAAGACATAAATTTTTAGGTTTTGGGGCTCAGGTTGTGATTGAGTGTAATATGTGGTGGTTGTAATACCTCATGGAGGGAAATAATAATGACAATATTAAGGTGGGGAGTGATAAATTAGTCCTGGATATGGATAAGAGGTTGACTAGTTGAGGTAGCGACACTAGGATACTAATGAGAAACCAATGAGGTGCACATTGGGTCTCTCAAGGAGGCTAGGTGGGCCTTGATTATGGTGGTTTTTTTAGATGAGTTTTGGATTTTGGATCAGGGTGGTTCCAAATGAAATCTGAGGTGTTTGTGTCTATCCATCAAAGGGGGTATAATTCCAGTAGTGGGAGATGGTTGTTCTAGGACAAAATAACTAGGGGTAGTCTGACTTGGGATGGTAAATAAGAATGGGTGTTGTGAGAGTAACCCAACTCTAGTTTGATGATTTATTAGTAAGTGCCATTCGGAAAGGAAGTCGTACTTGAGTGAGGTCGATTTGATCTTTTTACTATAATGGATAGAGTATGAATGTCCTCTTGGGTGGCTTTAACAGTGAGACTAGATGCCAAGACAGGGTGATTTTCATATGGATGTTTGGGCATGGTGAATTGGAACACATCAAGTAAGTTTTGAAATTTGAGTTAAGATTATGATGGTTTTCCTTCTATATTGGGGGTGATAGATAATGGAATATGGTAGAGGAAACTATAACGGATAGTGGGATGGTTGATGACATGATCGGATTTTCGGGTTGGAGGGACATGAGTGATCACCGTTTGGGTGAGTTGTCCCTAATAGCGATCATTGACACAAGTCTAAACTGCTGAGTGCCTGAGGTTTTGGTTGATTTTGGATGTACGATTATGGAATGGTATCTTTTTGACATGATTGGTGGATCAACATAAGTTGGGAAATGTGGTTGCAAGGTTCATGTGTTTTCCTTCAGATTATATTGGGTTTTGGTCACCGTTAGAGTTTTGAAAACAAAATAAAAGAACGGCATGTGATTTGGGTCATGAGTTGCAAAAAGGATCAGACTGATGGGGTGATGATTGTGATGATATAATTTTGTTTAAAAAGTTTCCATGTGATGTGAATCAATAACTTTTTCCTAAGTTTTCCCTATAAAGTTCTAACGGGTTGAGGTGTGGTTAAAGTTGATATTTCCTTTGAGGAGTATTCGGTTCATGTGGTGGATCGTAGTGAGAAGGTATTATGGGGAAATACTGTTCCTTGAGTTTAGGTTTTGTGTAATTATGGTAATGTTATGAAGGAAACATGGGTATGGGGAATGGATAAGGGGGCTTATTGTCTTTATCTCCTTGTTTTGGAAGCCGATAATACTTGGGAATGCAGTTTGAGGACAAACCATTATAAGGTGTGGAGGTTGTAAGAGCCCGGATTTCATGAATGTACATCATTATATAAAATTTTAGTTTCAATATCTTGTTTAGGGTTAAAGAAACTTTTCTCCGGTGTATGAGAGGACTCTGGGGTGTTTCGGGGGTTTAAAACACGAAATGAAGGGGAAACCAGGCCAATCTATGCAAAGCACACGGTTGGCACGTAGTTAGGAAAACTGTGAGGCCTGCCCAGGAAAACCATGCAACCTTAGGAAGTGGCATATTGTATGTATAGTGATTTTTTTATTAAACCATGAAACATTCCTAGGTAACTATGAGACCCAAATTCCCTTTGGCAGTGGATTACGCATGGTTTGGAAAATCATGCAAGTAAACTGTGTGGCCCCCTAAAGTTGGGAAAATTTACAAAAGTTACATTATGAGATTTTTATGTTCCGCCTGATTTTTCACTCATTTTTTCCCTTATCAACCCTAAGGATGAACCAAATCAACCCAAGATTCCCAAGGTTATTTCTCCTTCGATTCTTGTCCATTTGGAGCATAGTTAGTTGCAGATCGAAGCCCTGGGTAAGTCTAATTCTCCTCTTGCTTCTCTTTTTCGGATTAGGGTTATAGTTTATCCCATCTTCTTCCAAAGCAATAAAACCCTCTTTTATGGTATAATCTATGCTGGGGATTAAAGGGGTGATTTAATCCAGATCTAAGTCCATGATTATTAGTTCATTCATCATCATATTTGAGGTATTTTTTCTACAAGTTATATCCCATGGTTTTTATATAGATATGTGCATATGAAATTGTGTTCTCGTCTCCCTCTTATTTTGTTCTTGGTACCCTTAGTGAGATATATTAAAATGGTTGTTTAAATTATAAATTGAACCCCTCATGGTCCCCATTGGATGCATGGAGGATGAATTGACCTTTTTGGGGCCACCCATGGGGGGCGCTGACATTCCTGAACGAAGAGAATAGTAGATTTAAGTGAAGGTTTACTGAGTGATAATGTGGAGCCCATGAAGAATATATTTTATTGGTTAATTGAGTTGAAAATGAAATAATGATAGTTGTGTCTAGGGTGATAATGGAATAAGGGGTTGTTTGGTATGACATGAAATGAGCAAAATGGGTTGAATGAGATTATGTTGAATGCTTAATGAATCCGGTTAGAAATGCCTAGAGGATTAGTACATGTGAAATGGTGAACTTGTAAATGGTAATGGCATGGAAAAATGGGGAATATTTTAAATGGGATGTAATAAGGGAATTGATGAATATGTTGAATGGGTTATTATATGAGAATTTTGGGGTATACCTAAAGGTTTAAATTTAATAGAGTAGTTGTACTATATGATATAAGAATTGTACTTGAAAATCATAAGTGGAAAAGTTCTTGTGAAATGATAAATGGGATAAATGGGATAATTCAAGGTAATTGATGAAAATCAGATAATGTATGGGAATTGTTGAATGTACTTAATGGGTTATGGCATGAGAATGGGAATTGGGCTAAATAGCAATATAATGTAATGAAAAATGTGTTAATGGGTTATGAAATAGTATTAATTCTCATATTGGTGGTTATGGAATATGATTATTATCTGTATTGTTTATGTTTGGTTGTGATATTGTATGTGTATGGTAGATGGATAAATAATCATGTTAACATGGTTTGGTAGAGTGGGGTATTGACATGAGGTTCTACGCCCACTAGTGGATTTAGATTGAGGCTCTAAACTCCACCCCAAAATGCACAGGTTTGGGAAGGGGAGAGAGGATATATTACCCTAAGGGATGAATTCCACCAACACTGAGGTTTCGAGTTGAGAATAACGTGTTGATGTGAGGTGTTTATCCCTAGTTAGATAGGGACTTTACTTATTCCCTTATGAAAAATTATGGAATTCCTTAGACTCGTGTGTAGTTGATGTATATGCCTAACCCATGGAACACATGAAGATAGTGGATTAGGTAAGAAGATTGATAAGTGGTGGATATATATAATAATGATAAAAATTGTTATCATACACATTGTTAACTAGAGGCTAATGATTTGTTTATTTTTTGTCAACTATATCATTGATTCATATTTTCAAGCACGATCTAGTAGACTGGATATTTTGTAGACATCATTGGTGGTGGCCAACTGATTTTTTTACTCGCACCCTTCTCAGGCCTCCGTTGGATACCCAAGTAGATTTCATGGTTATAGGTCAGTACAAAAGAAAAGGCATTATTCTAGGATGTTGAGTTGGGATTAGGATATGCATGGATGAGGATCCAAATTTGGACTCAGGACCCGTTCTGGGGATTTAGCCATTTGTTTTTATTTTGGGTTTTATTTCACTTTGGCACTATTAGCATGTCATGACATGGTTAATGTTGAATTGTGGTTTGTACCTAGTTTTGGGAGGTGTTTGGATATGTAGTTTTATTGGTTGTTTTACATTTTTTCCCTTATTTATATTGTTCTCTATTGTGAATTACTCTTGAAAGAGGGTACAGTCTCCCCATGTGACTTATTAGACCCTCGCCGCAAGTCGGAAACCTCTAGCGTGTGAGGAGGTGCTCTAGAGGTCATGTGACAACTTGGCTCGGGGCACCAGTTTAGTGCCTCTTAGGTTGAAGATGTTATAATTATTTATATAGTCCTTACGATATTTTACAATATATATATAAATATATTATATGTGTTTGTTTTTGTGTGTGTCTGTGTGTGTCTGTGTGTATGTGTGTACTTGAGTGTGTATCAATGTATATAAATATATATAAATACACACACAAATATAATTATAAATATGTATGTATATTATAAATTATATAATATGAATATAAATATATAAATTTAAATGTGAATATATATATATATATATTGTAAATTATATAATTTAAATTTAAATCTAATATAAACAAAAGTATAAATGACTAATATATAGATATATATATATTATTTATATAAATATAAAAATATATATATTTTATATAAATCATATTTAATAATAAATAAATATGTATATAAAAAATATTTTATATATAGTACCCTTTATTATCACTAAAAAAGTGCTAAAAAAGGGATACCTTTATGAGCATTAAAAAATAATTAATAAAGGTTTTCATTTTATCATCAATTTTTTCTGAAGCTGATAAAAATACATCATTTATTAATGTTTTTGTTTAGCATAGATAAAGGGTAGCATTGAATATCAAAAAAATAACATGGATATTTTAAAATTTTAAAACAACTTGAATAAAATTTTAAAATAATTTAAATAAAAAAATTAATATATTAATATATTTTAAAATAAAAAACAAAAATATTATAAAATTAAAAATTTGAATATTTGGAAATATAATATAAATAATGATAATAAAAAAGTTAAAATAAATAACTTCACTGGATTTTTTTAAAGAATTTGAATATTTTAATATAAATAAGTTGAATATTTTAAAATAAATAAATAACTTGAATATTTTTTTAAATAGATACTATAAATAAAAAATAAAAAATTATTTGAATAAAAATTTACAAATATTTTTATATTTAAAAATAAATAACATGAATATTTTAAAACAAATTTGTTGAATATTCAAAAATTTAAAATTAATTACATGAATAAAATTTTTAAAATATATAACTTCATTAAAACTTTTAACCTAATTTGAATTTTTTTAAAATAAATAAATTTTATATTTAAAATAAATAAATAACATATATTAAAAAAATTGTATATACATGTTAATTACTTTGAAATAAATATATAACATGAATAATTTTTTTTAATGAAATAACTTAAATAATAATTTCAAAAATAAATAACTTGAATATAAAAACTAAATAAGTTAAATATTAACTTTTTTAAAAATAACATGATAGGATATTTAAAATAATTTGAATAAAATATTCAAAATTATTTTTATATTATAAATTAAATAAATTGAATATTCAAAAAAATAAGATGAATAAATAATTAAAACAAATAATTCGAATCATAAAAATAAACAAGTGTATGTTTTAAAATATTCAAATTAAATTTATTTAAATTGAGATGATTTGGAAAAAAATTGAAAATTTTATTCCATGTTGTAGTACAATTATTGGACATAACAAAGAAAAAACACAACCCACAAAAAACATAAAGAAGATCACCTAGATATGTCATTCAAAGATGAATGCCTAAATTCAAATGTCCTAGAATGGATATTCAATATCATTTAACTACCTGAGGACAAGTTAAAATCATGTTTTTATAATTGAAATAAGGATAAAAAAATTAATGAATATCAGGAATGTGTGGTCCTCAACTGCTCTTTTATGAATATTTCTTCAAAAAAGCATAGTCTAGGACAATGCAATCTAGGAAAATGCTTTTAAAATAAAAATACCCTCAAAGGCATGTTCTATGTAATCCTTATTTCTTAAGAAACTCACCTCACTAAGAGGTTACAAATAACATGTATTAGCTACTTCTAAGGCAGTCTCCTATTTTCTGCTCCTCATTTAACCTATTTTGTATAGTATGCATGTAGGGATGGGAAACTATGTGGTTAACTGAATGAGTCACTACTATACCAGGAAGGTGTGAAGCATGGGTTTGGAAAAACCAAATCCATGTTCCCAAGAAAATTCTATTAAAATAAAACAAATACAAAAGGAGGTAATAAATGATAAAAAATCGGAAAACAAGCAGAGAAAAACCAATAACACTAACATTAGTTAGAACCAAAGTAGAACACCCACTTCCAAGGAGCTCATACCCCTTCATGCACCATGAAAATCATCGACCTGGTCCCCCCAAGCCCTATAGTCGCTAAAATACATCCTTAATTCCAAGTTCATCTAATACCCCACTGCCTAAGGTCATCGCAATCCTACTCCTGAGGTCTCCCCTAGTCCCCACAACATCACCGGAAACACAGGGATCCCACATGCACCACATCCCACCAACGAGCCAGAAGAAGCCCCAATTTATAAACATGGTACCCCTTTTGAGGGGGTCACCTTGTCTTTTTTCAATGGAGACTAAATTTATTCTCAGATATTATATTCATTTGGATATTATAGTGCTTAAATTTTATTGTTTTTCATTTTTTAGTGTTGCTTATAATTAAATATATGCATATTTTCATATATTTATATATAATAAATCAATTATACAAATCAAATTTTAAACATATTAACATAAAAATATATTTTTAAATATATAAATCATATGGAAATAAATATTTATTATACATTTTATTTAAAATAAAATATTATAAATTTAATTTACCTTATAAAAATGAATCAATATATATATACACACATATATCCAAGTAATGTTTATATATAAATAAGTGTGCAGCAATAAATAAATATATATTTATATGTATATTCTAATATATGCAAATAAATACATATATGTAAATAAATAAATATATGTTAATATTTTTGTGTGTATATGTGAAATATAAATGTGTACGTGTGTGTGTGTAAATATGTGTGTGTATGTACGTATCAATATTGTGTAAACACATCATATATAAATTTATTTTTATAAATACATCATTATCATTAAACATAGCATATAAATGTATTTACAATAAATATTTATAAATACATTATAAGAAATTATTTCTAAATGTACTATTACATGTAAATATGTATAAATATATATATTAATATATAGACATATATGTGTGTGTGTGTGTAAATATGTATAAAATATATATGTAAATATACAATATATAAATATATTTTAAAAAATGTATTTAAAACTAATTATATAAATGTATATAATTATATGAATAAATATAAATAAAAATGAATTATGTATATATATATATAGATAGATATGTTGAAAAATATTAAGCAAATCGTGATGGTGTGGTGGTAAATGTATTAGGCTTGATGGCTAAGGTCAAAGGTTCGATTTTCGGCATGGGAAAGGTTGAATTGGGCATAAAAAGCATTGATAACGGGTGTGTTGTGGGGTGGGTGTGTGGGGGAACATATCATTGATAAGGAGGGGGAGTCCTAATAAAAGGGATGGGCTAAAAAAATAAAAAAAAAGTTTTTGAATTTTATCTGCATTTTTTAAGCATTGATAAATGTGTCCTTTATCAATGCAAAAAAACATTATCAGGGGGCATGAAGATCATTGATAGAAGGGGGTGGGCTTGATCAAGGTCGTGGGGTGTGTGTGTGTGGGAAACATAGTATTTATAAGTAGGGGGGATGATGATAAAAGGAGTGATTTGAACAAAAATAATAATTTTTTTGAATATTATAAGTATTTTTTTAGTGTTGATTAATGTTCCTTTTATCAGCACTAAAAAAAGTGATGATGGGGGGCATAAAAATCATTGATAGTGGTGGTGGAAAGTGTTGAAAAAAGGGAGGTGGGTTTGAGCAATCAGTGGGATGGGCATGTGGGGGAACATAGCACTGATAAAGGGGGTAGAAGTGTGGATAATAGGGGTGGGTTATACAAAAACTATTTCAAAAACTATTTTTTAAATTTTAGTAGTGTTTTTATGATTAATAAATGCACCCTTTATCAGCATTAAAAATAACACTGAGAAAATCACCCTTTATCAGTGAAAAAAACAACGACAAAGGCACCCTTTATTAGCATTAAAAAAGTGTTGATAACATCAGCCTTTATTAGCGCTTTTGCTAGTGGTGATAAAGGTTGCAGGATTTGAATATTGTTTAACCTATTTGTTATTTTTAGCACTGATAAAGTCCATTTTGAGAACTGATTATGCGAGTTTATGTAGTAGTGGGTATTTGAAAATTGAATTAAAAAAACTCGAAGAGTATACGAAAATGAGTTTTGGTTAGTAAAAATTTTATTTGGTTGATATCCTAATTTTTTAATTGGTTTTGGTTATTAATTTTAATAACTAAAAATCAAAAAAAATAACTAAATTTATAAGCATTGATAAAGGGTTCATTTATCAGTGTTAAAAAATGTTAATAAATATATCCTCTATCAATACCAAAAAAGTGCTGATAAAGGCAGCCTTAATCAGCACTTTTGTTAGCGGTGATAAAGGACATGAGCTTTTATGGAAGATTAGCTTTTTAGAATTTTTTAGCACTAATAATTTTCATTTTGAGCACTGACTATGTAGGTTTCTATAGTAGTGGGTATCCAAAAACTGAATTAAAAAAACTGAATGTGTATACTAAAATGAGTTTTGGTTAGTAACAAAATTATTTGATTAATATCTAATTTTTTGTTGGTTTTGGTAAATAATTTTAATATTTGAAAACTGAAAAAATAAATGCATTTATCACTTTTTATTAATTTAATATTTTGAATAACCCATAGATTGTTTATAATCATAAAAAAACAATACATTTTTGTTTATAAATATAGGTTTTTTTTAAAATAATTAGTTTTTTATAAAATTTAATGATTTATATATGATTTTGAGGTTTTGTTCGAAACATTTTGGATGGGAATTTTTTTATATAATGGTTAACCAAAAAGCGAAAAAAAATAAAATAATGGTTAGTAAAAATTAATAACTGAAGCTGAAAAATTAATAAAAATGGTTATTGGATGTGATTATTGAAATGATAATCCAAAAACCATATGGTAATCAATTTTTTATTCGGTTATAACTGAAGATGTTATTTTCCCACTATTATGTGTAACTAATAATCAACCAATAATAAAACTATATTTAATATATTTTTTAAAACTCTAAATTTAATATCTTATATTTATTTTAATTCATATTTACAAATTAACTACAATTGTTTCTTAATAAAACATTTAACATTATAAATACAACCAACAAAATAGAGAGCCCTAACTTTTTATACATGTATTGAATAAGGGTGTTGGGTGATAGTGTGAGATTTGAGGGATAATGTCTAGGTTAAATATGGGAAACTCTCCTAGAGGATTGATGAGGGCATTCAATAGAAGCTCTCAATACAAGTGAGGAAGATGTGATGTCTGAAGAGAGATATGACTAGTGGGGTGAGGTATGAGGATAGGTGTTATGCATAATAAACTTGTTTTTATTTGGATAGCACGAATTATCTACTGTTTCTATTGAAGCTAGAAAATTTTAGAGAAGGTTTCTTGACATGTGTGGATCTGCTAATTTGGACGGCACCTACTACAACAAAACATCCGGCTTATTTTTCCTATGTTTTTTCCCATTTTTTTATGTTTTTGTATCCTTATAAATAGGTAGTACCATTTTTGTTGTATTTTAATTACAATAGAAGAAATAAAAAAAATTCCTATTACTATTTTTATTTTTAAATCACCTATGGTGATTAGTATTAGTGTTTTCCGCAGTGAGATCCTCCATCAGTGGTATCAAAGGGAGGTTGGTGGTGATTCTGATTATTGTGGGAGGGTTATGTCAAACCAACTACATGTCCTCTCTAACACCCAATTAAGAAGATGATGAATAGTGGGTAGTTTTATTTTATATAATTTCTACATATCTCTTACCTTTCCAAATCATTTTTTTTAAAAGGTGTTACTTTTTACAAAGCAAGTTTATTGGTTTTCTCATTTTTTCCCACTCCAACGTTTTGGAATCATTGAAATTTAGCCTCTCCTTTTTTGTTCCCTTATTTCCAATTTCATTTTCATAAAAAATATATATACTTCTTTTGGCCTTTTTCTTGGATCCATGAGTGTCACTTCATTTAAAAAAATCCACCTCATTTCCATTGGTAATTCTCTTATTATCATCAGAAAAAATTCATTCGTATTTAGGAAAAAATAATTGAGTGATCCAAAAAAATTGTTGTAGTATACCTGTTAAAAAAAATATTGGTATTCTATATTTCTATAACAATATATATATATATATATATATATAGTAGTAGTTTGAAAATCCTAAAAAATAATCTACCCTTCCAGATATCTTCATCTATCCTTTTCCCATAAAAAATAGTTTGTCTCCATGGCGAATGCATTTTCCCAAGTTGTGATCATGAAGCTGATGAGGAACAATTATGAAAACTAGTGCATCAAAATTCAAGTGATCCATGGCACCCAAGATTCCATTGACATCGTTGAGGATGGATACACTGAGCCAGAATCCAAACCAGATGTTCAAAAGGCCACTCTTTAGCTCGAATGAAAGAGAGACTACAAGGAAAAATCCTTCATTTATCAAGGCCATGATGAAGTAACTTTTGAAATAATTGCTTCATTGAAATCATCAAAGGAGATATAGGATACTGTTCACAAATAATTCAAAGGAGATGAAAAAGTGAAGAGGATTGAGCTTTAAACTCTGTGAGGTGAGTTCGAAACCCTATTTATGAAATCTTCTGAAATCATTGTTGAGTATCATACTCATGTAATGGTTTTGGTGGATCAACTGTGAATAAATGAAGAAAATACTTCTGACATGTAGGTATGAGAGAAAATTTTTCAATCCCTTGATCCAAAATCTGATTACATAGTCATTTCTCTAGAAGAAACAAAATATATAGAGACTATCTCTGTTGAAGAAATTATGGGATCTCTACAATCACACAAACTAAATGTGAACTGTCATAGTGAAATGAATGGAGTGGATCATGCCATGAAATAAAAGTTGTATCTCAAAAACTCTAAAAAGGAGAAAGTAGTTACATCTCAAAGAACCCACGATAGAATATTTTTTAGACACAAATTTGATCTAATAAGTGGAGGAAGAGGTGGAAGAATTAAAACTTGAGGAGTTCATGAATATCAAAAATATACTTCATAAGAAAGTGGATAAGGAATAGGGGGAGGATTCAACAATAATCAACTAGAAAAAAGAAACATTCAATGCTATAATTGTTAAAAATATGGACATTATAGTAATTAATGTTGGTATAAGAAACCCATAGAGAATGAAATTGAGGATCCACATAACATCGAATAAGGAGATACTATTAGTGAGTCCCATGTGTTGATGGAACAAACATTCATAAAAAATGAAGGTATGTGGTATCTTGACTCTGGAGCTAGAAATCACATGATAGGGAACAAACACTAGTTTATGAACCTAGATGAGAGGGTTTGAGGAGAAATTTAATTTGGTGATCTCTCAATAAATTTTTCTATGGAAGAGGATATGTTATGATCAAGAAAAAAGACAACAATCATACTATAATCTCTGACATCTTCTATGTACCCAACATGAAGACCAACATCTTGAGTGTTGAGAAGTTGGCAGAAAAAGGCATTCACATAATCCTACAAAATAGAAAAATGGTGATTTTTTATGACAAAGAAAGGATAATCACAAAAGTAAAAATGGAGAAGAACTATATATTTCCACTTATGATCCAACCCAAAATACCCTGGTGTATGATGATGATACGTGATGATAAAGACTAGATATGGCATCTTAGGTTCAGGAATTTAAACTTTGAGAGTTTAAGATTTTTAGGAAGAAAGAATATGGTGAATGGGTTTCCTAAAATTTGATACCCGAATCAAATATATGAAAGATATGTTGTAAGAAAATATAAAAGAAGTAGTTTTACAATTAAGGCCAGTTGGAAAGCTACACCACCACCAGAGCTAGTTCACACTGATGTCTACGGTCCGTTGAATCCAAAATCAGATGGACAAATAAGGTACTTTATTAAATTTATTAATAATTAAAACTGAAAAACATTGATATATTTTCTCAATATGAAGTAATAAGTTTTTGGAATCTTCAAAGAATTAAAGATTCTAGTGGAAAACCAAATCAATCATCGCATAAAAACATTGTGATCTGGTTGAGGTGGGGAGTACACCTCTGATGTTTTTCAAGAGTACCTCAAGAAACATTGAATTAAGCACTATATGAAATCTTATTACACACCCCAACTCAATGGAGAATACAAAATAACAAATTACACCATTCTTAACATAGTGAAAAGTGTGTTGAAAGAAAAGGGAGTTCCCATGAATTTCTGGGCCGAAACGGATTTGTGTGCAGTGTATCTACTCAATAGATTCCCAACCAAAAACCTTCAATCAAAGAAAATTCATGAAGCATGGAGTACCCACAATCCATGTGCAGTCTATATTATAGTTTTTTGTTCCATTGTCTATGATAGGATCCCATAATAAAACGATAAAATCTCGAGGAAAAAGGAGTGAAGTGTATCCTTATGGGATACAGAGACCGAGCAATGAGATATCGCTTATATAATCCCTTTACCAACAATATTATATTAAAAATATATGTTATATTTGATGAAAATGAAACATGTAAATGGAATCAAGAAGATGATTCAAGAGAGGTATGAATAATTCTAGAAGATGAAAAAATCATTAAAGAAGTACCAATGGTGGAACAAGGAGTTGAAGAACCACTAACACCATCACCACTTACTCCTATATCTAAATATATTGAATGATAAATTTCTCATATATGTCCCTAAAACATTCATATCCTTGAGGATATATATGAGAGAAAAAAACCAATAGAGTATTATGTGAATTTGTATTCTCTCTCAGTGACTTTGAATCCAATTAGTTTCGCGGTAGCTAAAACCAATGAAATGTGGAAGAAATAGAAAGATAATAAAATCCAGTCATTTGATGCCACCAAAAGATATAACAAAATGGAAGGATTTGACTATGGTGAGTTCATTGAACTAGTTGGTCATCTGCATATATATGATGCAAATTCATGGGTCAAAAGAAAAAAAGTTTAAAGGGGGTGTTGGATAATAAATTTGTTTTTCTATGGACGAAACCAACTATCCACTGTAGATATGGAGGTTGTACAATTTCATTGAAGGCTTCTTGAAGTATGTGGATTAGGTTATTTGGGTGGCACCTAGTACAATGAAATATTAGTCTTAGTTTTTCTCTTTTTTTCTTATTTGTTTTGTTTTTTTTTATACCTATAAATATGGGGTATTGTGTGTTTCTTTAATTTCAAGAGAAGAAATAAAAAATTATTTCCTAATTATATTTTTATTTGGAGATCACCTCCAATGATTAGCCTTGGTCCTTTATGCTGCAAGATCATCCATCAAGGTGATTACTGAACTTTTGTGGAGGATTAATGGTTGACTACAAGGTATAATGTTGTAGTGATAATTTTCTCTTTTTTGGATCCTAATTAATTTGAAATAAAATTTATCATTTTTTGGTGATTAATGATTCTTCATAGTGGATGACTCTACTCTTACATCACTTTCTCATGGGGTTACTTACCATCATACATGGAATCTATGTTTGAAGTTTCAATTTCATCCACTCCTCTAACCTTGATTTTTCTCATCTAAACTACTCCTTAGTTTATATCTTATTTTTAAAATATAAATGGGAATTCATCCCCTTCACTACAAAACCAAAACAAATGCCCCTGAATCTTACCATTTATACACATTTCCTCACTATCCTCCTTATTTTCTCTATTTTAAGCTTCATTTTTAGCTTTTCAAGTCATTCGGTGGTATCCATTTATAGGACACCATTTTCTTTCCATAATATCTTTCATCTCCTCCAACATGCACCAGTTCTCAACACATCATATTTCTCTTGTTCAGTTCGCCACTCACTGGACTTGTTCTTGGTTCATTAAAAATCCTCTAGCATTTAATAATCTTTCAAATAAATATTTTATTCATAAATAAATATTTTATTCACAATATAATGAATAAATATTTATTAAAATATTAAATAAATAAAATAAATATTATATTCACAATACAAAAAAATAAAGATTTATTTTATTTATGAGATTAATAAAAATTCAATAAAATTTTTTGTTGGACTTGAGAATAATATTTATTCTAACTAAACTCAAATAAAATTTAATCGAGATCAACAGAAATACTTAGTTTGTGACCCTCTATAATTCTTTCTCATTGGCCTTAGGCAAGCTTGCCTAAAGTCCAAGATTGTTGTCTATAAATGGTTCAAGACACTAAAGAGAAATAACTTAATGTCACAATGTTGAAAAACACATAAAAATTATCATTGTGTACTATAATCCCTTTGTCACAATATCTCATCATGAATATTTCACATTTCGGTCACCAACCTATACGCTCGATATGTCTTTCTTTGACTCTCAGAAATAAACACATCATTACACCATGGCCATGGAATTTAATGAAAACGTGTTCCAATCAAAGGTCGAGATATAATCTTCCATAAATATGGAAGGGTAAAATCCTTCCTTAACTTATTCATTAATGATATATCACTCATGATGCACCCAATGTATCCAACTTCTCCATGAACTGTTATCATCATGGTTTACAAAATACATATAATTACGCATGTTGTAACATGCATTAATAATAATATTAAATTCTGAGGACCATCACACATGCTCATAGATAGGAATATCTAATGAAACCAAAAAATGTTGAATTCCTACTCACGATCGTGTTCTCATAATCTCCCATATTTGAGATTACGATGTATTAACTTCATGAGAATAAGAATCCTCTACTTACAAGTACTTTCACTGGACAATATATTTACTATGTTTCCCATCATGGTATATTATCCAACTGTAGAAAATTATTTGAGAAATATCACATCAAGGTTCTCAACTTATCATATAAATTATACGACTTAATCAATGTGTCATATACTCTAACATTATTAAATTAGATCCATACACAACAACAAACAATATGTAATAATAAGTTTTATTAATATTCAATAAAATGAATATACATGTGATTAAAGTACAAATAGTTGGTCCTAGGACACCAACCCCAAAAAAAATCCCACTTGAACTATAGCTAACAACCTACAACCTTCTTTCTTCTAAAACTCACATGATAGTCATGTTTCTGCTAATTCAAGGCTTTAGTCAAGGGTTTATTCAAGTTGTATTTTGTAGAAATAATACTCCCTAAAACTTCACATCTCTGAGAAAAATACCTCAAGAGATGATACTTTTGAAGTATGTGCTTAGTCCGCCTATGTGACCTTGGATCTTTTAAAAGATCCACCGCTACAACATTATCACAATAGAGTCTGGTTGGATCATTATTTCTAGATACCACATCAAACTCTTGGATGAATTTGGGCATCCATACTACTTCTTTAACTGATTCAAAATCCACAATATACTCAAACTATGCTATAGAATCTACAACCAAGGCATATTTTGATCTATTCTTTCTCACAACACCTCCATTAAAAATTAATATGTATCCCATTTGTGACTTCATGTCATCTTGATCGGTTTAGAAACTACCATATTTATATCCTTTGATGACTAGTTCCTCATCTCCTCCATAAACTAGGAACATAGCATTAGTATGCCTTAGATACTTAAGGATATTCTTGACCTCCAAACAATAGAGATCACCTGGATCAGCTTCTTATCTTCCTACCACATTTAATTCATACACCACATCTATACTATTACATAGAATAGCATACATAACTAACCCAATCGATGATGTGTATAGAATCCTTATCATTATGATTATTTCCTCATGTGTATGAGGACACATTTTCTTGGTAATATGAATGCCATGTGACATTAGAAACAATCCCCTCTTAGATTATTACATACTGAATCTGTTTAGTATCTTGTCAATGTATATACTTTGACATAGGCCAAGAAACCTCTTGGATCTATCATTGTGGATCTTGATCCCAAGAATATATGTTTCCTCACCCAATTCCTTCATAGGTAATAATTTATTAAACCATTCCTTAAAATATTGTAAGACTGGTATTTCATTTCCAATTAGTAATATGTAATCAAAATATACTATTAAGAAAATGACTACACTCCCACTAAACCATTTATAGAAAAAAGGCTCACATTCATTCTTTTTGAAACCAAATTTCATTATGGATTCATTAAAATGAATGTTACATGACCTGAATGCTTTCTTTAATCCAAAAATAGATATTTTTAACTTGAATACCTTTTTTGAATCCTTTGGAATCACAAACCCTTTGGGTTGTGTAATATAGAAATCTTCATAATGGTTCCCATTAAGAAAAGATGTTTTGACATCCATTTTTTAAATCAAATAATCATGGAAATCCACACTGGAAATTATAATTTTTATGGATTTTAGCACGGAACTAGTGAAAATGATTTTTCGTAGTCAATGCCTTGATGTTTATTAAACCCTTTTGCAACCAGTCGTGCCTTATAGGTACTGACTTGTCCTTCCATTCCCATTTTCTTCTTGAATACCCATTTGCAACCAATGGGATTTACTTTTAATGTAGGGTCTACCAAAATTCAAACATTGTTTTGGAACATGGAATCCATTTTAGAATTCAGGGATTCTTTCCACTTGGAAAAATATCTTCCACTTACTACTTCTTTGTAGGTTAGAGGGTCATTATTATCAACTAATAATGAGTCATTATCCTTAGTTACTAGAAAACCATATCATTTTGGTTCTCTAGCCTCTTTAGTATACCTACATAGTAATTAGGTCTCTGGGACAATTTCTTCTTCCATGGGACTTTGTGGAATTTTTTCCTTTTCCAACTCTTGTATATCTTCAGAGTGGACTTCATCGAAGCCTATCTCTCTCACACTATCTCTTTTAGATATAAGATCCTCCTTAATAAATGTTGGATTTCTATCAAACACAACCTTTTTTCTGAAGTATTTTATAAGTAGTATCACTTTTTTCATTAGGATATCCTATAAAGATATACTTTGTGCATTGGGGTGCAATCTTGTTACCTGAAGAGGCCTTAAAAATGATTCACAACCCCACACATGTAAGTAAGACAACACGAGTTTCATTATATTCTATAATTGGTATGGTGTACTGTCTGTTGATTTAGTTGAAACCTGATTTTGTATGTATACTGTTGTTTGTAACATGTATCCCCAAAAGGAAAATAAAAGACTCACATGACTAATCATTGATCTCAACATGTCCAACAAGGTGTGGTTCCTCCTTTCACTTTCACTATCCCACTAAGACGTATAAGGAGGAGTGAGTTGTGACAAAATCCTAAACTACAATAAATAATCAATGAATTCTTGATTAACATATTCTCCATCATTCTCTGAGTGAAGTTTCTTAATTTTCTTGGTCAGGAGTACCGGATCAGACATAATTAAACATATTCTATGTAAGAGATGGTTTTTGATGCTATGAGACTAGTTGTTTGATAGTCTAGATGTATTACTTGTATTGATTATTCAGTTGACATCTAGGATGCTAGTATTACCACCAGGATTCTCAAGAATGATAAGGTTTATGGTGGGGATATTGTAAGGACTCGTATTTTTTCAGACTGTAATTTTGAGCAGAAATTTGAATTTCTTCTTTCAGAAGCTCATAAGGGGTAAAATGGTATTTTAAAACTAGAAAATGATCTCGAATAATTTTTATAACCACTTCATTGGTACCAGAATAAGGTGTCTTCCCTATGACATGATGTTGGTAGAATTATGATCCGTTTGAATTTTAGCAGAATAAATAATTTTTAATATTATATAAATTAAATATTAATTTATTCACATGGGTTTATTTAATCAAATATTTTGAATGGATCATCAGATTGAGATTCTGTCTTATCCATTGAGTCCAAAATAGGGAGTATTTCCTAGGTGGGACATAAACTCATGTTGGTTACTAGGGTCGGGCTGGACCCAAACTTGTAAGCCCATGGGGTTATGGAAATAGTGTTGGTTTTAGGCATTTGGCCACCCTTATTCTTTGGTTTATATATTTCACATGTTTATTGATGATGTAGCGATGATTACCAGAGGTTATTCCTAGTTGGTGGTTGTTGAGCCTGATGTGAGGCATCTTTATTTCTTTTTGGGATTCCCAGATGTTCTTCCTAGGATTCATCTTCTAAGACATGTTATTTCTTATGTTTATCGGTATACCCAAAGGTACTACTTGGGACTTGGTTTTTGAGCATGTATATTTGATTATTACCTTTTTTTTATGTCCATAAATGTTTTCTAATATCTAGTTATTGAGCCTAATACTATGATATACGGGCATGGTGTCCATATAAATGATACTCGTGAATGATTTTGCTCTCTCGAGTGATGAGGATGATTCCTCTCTCTTATAGATTATATGTGATATGGATTATTACGCTCTCTCAAAATGGTTACTTGAACACGGTGTTGGGAATAAAATCTTAAATCATTGGATACTTCGAATTATTATACTCTTCTGGATGATAGGGATGATTCTACTCTCTCTTATTAAAGACTCTAAGGGTAAGCATGGAGTCTCACCAGTGAGTTCTCCTTATAGATCTCCTAAGGGTCATACCCTTAGGTGTTATCTGAGTTCTGAATGTCATTACCACTTATGAACCAGGACTTAAGGCGCAAACATTTTACTAGATTTACATGGCCTAAGCATCATGGAATCTAGCTCAGTGACCATTTACAGGATGTTCGAATGTAATTCCACATAATCCAATATTTCTGTGATTAGAGGCGAGTATGGGTTAACCCAGGTGTAGTATGAGTATCCCCCTATGGTTACGTATCTTTCTAATATATATTATTTGGAATTTCCTAAATTATTTATTTGTTTATTAGGATTATTGACCCAGATATCGACTTAATTATACATGACTTGATGGAAAGATGTCCAGCTCAATGCCCTTGGCAGGATGTCTGGGCGATTGGGATTATGGACCCAAGGATTGACTGCTAATTGATTTCATGTTATTTCATTCACCTTACTGATGAATATTCATATTCATGTATATAATTATAGTTATGGGACTATACATGTATACACATATAGATATGGACGTCCATAGTGGACCATTTCTAGTTGACTAGGATTACGAACCTGGGGTTCGACTGTGGTTTCACGTTTTGGATTTAATTATCTTTTTAGTTGTTATCAGCTAAGCTGACCATATTTATTTTGTATGAACTTATAGAAGAATACATGTATACACACTTATGGCCTATGAGATTATTTCTCACCCTTGTGCATTCACCTCGGTGTATGTGTACACCTTATGTATCCTTTTTAGGTTTATCATTGTTTCATTGTAGATAGATTCGACGCCTATAATTCCATGATCAAGAGAAGATACTCACGTGGGTTCTTCTATTTTGGATGGTGTAGTTTGATAGTGTTTAGAGACTGTGTATGTGGTCTATCTTGGAATTAGTAATAGAGCCATGTACTTTTATTTCAGTTCCTTTTTGTACTCCTGTATCTGTATGGTTATACCAGTGGGTGACCAATGTTGTATGTATGACATAGTTTTTTAGGATTTTATATCTTTTTCATTTATTATTACAGCATGTTCAATTTCAGTTTATTTACTACTTTTTCACTCTTTTTTATTTGCTGTTGTTCATGATACTTAGTTATTTCCACAGTTTTCTTTCTCTGGTATGAGGGCATAGTCTCCCCACTATCACACCCTAGGCACTCGCTACTATTATGCAGCCTCTAGCGTATGGGGATTCATTCTTGAGGTCTCATAACAAACCATATTGAGGAACCATTTTAGTGGCATCAAGACCAGGACATTACACATGTCTTTTAATTCATTTACACGTTGTGGTTTCATTAGGATAAGCAACTGATCAGAACAAGTCATGAATTCATTACATGTTTTGAAAATATATTACACATTGTGATCCCTTCTACACAACCTAAACGTTTATAAAAGTGATATATATGAATATTTCATCACTAAATTGTATTTAAAAATCATGGGTGACCATGTGGTAGAAAAATAAATATACGCATTTATGAGGGTTTTACAGGGAGGGATTTAAAAATCGAACCTCAACTACACAACATAAGATGTTCAGAACCAAGGGAGTTGATGGAAAACCACTAGATATGTGAACACTATCAGATCCATGCTTCTCCATCGTTCTTCACAACCACTCTTCCTTGGGTATCCATGATGCTCATTCTCATCATGGCTAGTATGAGCGAATAGTCTTTTTTTGTGTTGGGTGATGTGATTATTAGGATAAGTGATGTTTGGGATTATTTATATTTTCTATTCTTGTTTTGGATTTCTAAAACACTATTTATCAATTCTAATTCATCTATTTTTCATCTTTCATGACCATTTCTTGTGATTTGAGGTGTTTCATTTTATTGCATCAATTAATTGGAATATTTTGTGTATGATCATTATAAAGTCTAGTATAGTTATGTTTAAATAGGATTTTGGGTCACCTAGTTTTTTTATTGCACCTAGTAGATGACCATTCCAATGGTCAATCATAGGATTAACGTATGGTACCCAAACCAAGGATCCATGATGACCCAATTCCGACACCAAACACAAATAAACCTATAATAAATTGAATCCCTAGAACAAAAACATGAAAATAATTAAACTTGGAAGGTCACTCCCTTATTTTCAATCCCAATATCTACTGCACTTTATTTATATTTCTTCAAAAAATGAAAAAAAATTAATTTCTTTAATTAATTTTTACATATGGATCATCGTTGTGGGTTCAGCACTCGAGCTTGATAAATACTAAAATTTCAATTAGGTTGTCTAAGTTTTATAAATTATTAAATTTGTGTAGCTCTATAGGAAATTAACAATTCCCTATAGGCTATCAAATTTTTGGTGTTGTTTCCGAGGAAGTTTGTCATAATGTTTAAATTAATTAGAAATCCTGATAATATTTTTTATTTTAATTCATTTTTTTACACTTGGTCATGTCATGTTATAGTTTCAGGTAATAATCCATTGAATAAATACTCCACTCATGAGAAGGGAAAAGTAGATGATATTTCTTTTTATATAGATATTGAGAAGAAATTATGCAAGAAAATAAAGGAAATGTAATTGTCTGGCCATGAATAAGACATCATGGCTAGAAGGGATCAATTTTAAGGAGATGATCATGAGCTGGGCCAGAGTGAAGGACCATACCTCCAACGAATAAATCCATGGGGAAATCATCGATCAATCATGAAATTCCATCAAAAATGGGGGGTCAATCCACGTATTATCATAACCCCAATTTCTTCTCATCATTTTTATATCAAGTCAGTGGTCATCCAAATGATCAAATATTCACTTCAATTTTTTGGGATAGCTCATGAAGACTCAAACTCACACATTGGGAGTTTCTTAGAAATATTTGACAAATTACAACTTCATAACATCTCAAATAATTCTATAAGACTATGCCTATTTATAATCTCATTGAAGGTAAAATCATGGGAGTGGATCCAAAGTCTCCTACCATATTCAATCACCACCTGGGTGGATCTGGTAAGAAAATTATTAACAAGGTTTTCCCACCCTCAAAGTCAATGTATTTTTGGGAAAGTATTTTAAATTTTCATAAATTTAAGGAATAATATTTATATTATTCATGGTGGATATTTAATGGTTTAATAAGATGTTTTCTTTAACATGGAAATAAAAAGTGGTTATTAATTCAAACATTCTACAAAGTATTATCACACAGAAATTGTTTAATCATTAATGCTGCTTCAGGAGGTTCCCTTATGAGAAAGTTACCAAAGGAGTGCTATGAGTTATTGGATGAGAATTGTAGAAATAGTTTTTAATGGAATTAAAAAGAAAGAAAAGAACATGGATTTCACATGGTAGACAATAGAAAGTTAGCTTCTCAAATGGAGTCTATGAGAAGGAATATGGACATGATTATGGCTAGTTGAAACCCCCAAGGAATGTATTATCAATATGTAAATTATCTGGATTATAATTATCAAAATTATGTGCAAGGATGGTTTCCAAAATAACCACAACATCAAAATTATAATCAAGGACAAGGATTTCATTCAAGACAACAGGGTTCTTAACCTCAACACCAAGGTCCATCATTGACTAGTCAATTTTATTCATTGTATAAGACCCTTGCAACCTTTATGACCACCATAGGATCTTAATTTCAATAATTTAGAGTATAATCCAAGCATCAAGTTACCATGATCATGGAACTGAAAAAAAACTCACAAAACAAAAAATCTTCAATAAGGAACTTGGAAACTCAAGTCGGTCGGATTACACATCAACTTAGAGAAAATCTTAGAGGATTACTTCCAAGATTTACCAGATCACTATCCCCTCACTGATCTAAAAGAAGTATTACTTTGAAGTGGGAGTAATATCGAATGAATTGTTATAGAAATTAAAGAATTTAATGATTAATTTCCAATATAAGTAAGGAAATAAAGAAATAGAGAAGTTGGGGAACATAATCAAGAGGAATCACCACCACCATACCAACCACCACTACCATTTATGGATTAGTTAAAGAAGGTAAATATTGATCTAATAAAAGAAACGTTCTTATGTATATAAAAAAAGAAACATATAACATTCCATTTTCTAAGGAAAAAAGCAAACTTGTATGTCTATGAAATGTTTATGAAGGAGCGGGTAATGAACAAAAAGAAACTTGAAGAATTATCCATTATTCCACTGGAAAGAGAAACTTAAGTAGTAGTATCAAGAATCATACCAAAAAAGTAAAGTTATCCCGGTATCTATTCCATTCTGATTAATATTGGTTCTAATGAGTTTAGTATTTCTTTGTGTGACTTAGGTTCTAGTGTAAACATAATTTCATATGAAAAATTCAATAGCCTAAGATTAATAGAGATATAACCAAATCAATTTATACTTCAACTAGCTGATAAAACAGTGATACATCCTTGAGGACTAACTGGATATTTCATCATTAAAGTATAAAATTTCTATTTTTTGGAGTTTTTTTGGTGATGTACATGGATGAAGAGAAGCTCCCAATAATCTTAGGAAGATTCTTCCTAGCTGGGGGAAGGGAACTTATTAATATTCACAAAGGTTAATTGAGTTTAATATTTTTAGGATTATAGGTGAAGTTCAATTTTCACCAGGAAATGAAGAAATAAAAAGAAACAACTGATGAATTCCTAAAAGATAGTCTATTGTAATTAAAGGATGTTTTTGTTTATTCAAGAAGTGATGATGTAACTATTGTAGAAAGTAAATAAGAAAGTATGAAAAAAGTTAAATAAAGGTCAGGAATTGATGGATAAAGTTGAATATAGTGGAGGAAATTTCATCCAAGGTGAATTCAAGAGAGGAGAATAGTTTTGGGTAGTTAGTGAGATTCTATTATATTTTTCAAGAAGGGCCAATAATCATTTTATTGTGCCCATGGAAATTGAGAGAGTGTTAACCATTGGAAGAGTAAAATTTGTTTTAGAAAAATGGAGAGGACCCATCTACATGGAGGAATCACGAATTTGACATTTTTTAGATCTAGATCAAGTAAACTCCTTCTTACCATCAACCACCTAAGCTAAATGAAGTAAGGTCTAGACAACGATGGTAAATAAAGCATTTATGAGAGGAAACCCAAATTTTTTAAATTTTCATTATTTATTTTCTATTTTTTAGGATAAATAACTCTTACCTAAATATTTTAAATTTAATTGATATGTTATATTCCTTCACTTATGTATTTTTTATTTTTTTAAGACCATAAAAGATAGGCAGGAAGCAAAATCAAGTAGTAGTAGAAAAATATACACAAGTTAGATGTTGTGAAGAACAAAAACGTTGTGAATCATGGTGTAGGTAGAACCTATGCAACCATTTTCATAACACCATTAAAAGGGGAGTAAGCATTTAAATCCTTTAATTTTATACTATATTCCCTAAATTTAAACTTTTTATAACTTTACCTTCCAATTTCATGCCCACACTTGATTCTTTCTTTACTCAGTTGAACTATGATACATAAACTGCCAAAGATAATTTTCATGCCATGAATTTTAAATTTATTTATCAATAAATTTGAATGAGAAAATGTGGAAAATAATTTTTAGTGATAATAATGTGTTTTATGATTTTTAAAATCACAATTTAGGGGAGCATGTTGATCATTATAAATGAAATTTTTCTAATATTTAAATTGCCTTGAATTTATGATATTTTCATTCATTGATTTTATTATTTATATGAATTTCCATGAGAAGTTATCCCAACCATTTTTCTTATTACCAAGAAATCCAATGATCCAATATTTCTTGTTATTTCTATAGTATATTTCTATAGAGACTCTGACATGTTTTCTTCTAGAACATTCTTTTCGTCTTATCAAAGCTATGACTGAAAATCATCCCTTTTAAAATGATTGATGCAATATTTTGTTTAACCCTTTATCCTTAGAACCAACTTATATTAATCCATTTTAATCCCATAGAATCCATGAATATCCTTGTTAGGAAATGTGTTGTCTTACCAACCTATTTTATTCATTCCGGCCTCCCTCTAAATTTTTTTCATTATATTTAAAAGAATAAGTGCAGGGGGATTTTCTAGGGTGTACTGGGAAATAATTAATTGAGGACATTGATGGGGTTTTCTATTATGATTTTGGGAGAGGCCATATATTTTTCATTGTATTTTATTATTCCCCTTGACCGAACAGAACAAGATTTTTATAACCTAGGGAGCCAATGGTAAACCATAAGAGATGAGCACACCACTAGAGTCATGGTTCTCCACTGTTATTCACTACTATTCTTCCTTGGGTATCCATGTTGCCCATTATCTTCATGTCCATCATGAGCGAGTAGTATTTTATTTGTCTGGTGATATGATTGTAGGGGGAAGTGATGTTAGGGATTATTTATATTTCTTATTCTTGTTTTGGATTACTGCAACACCGTTTATCAATTCCAATTCATCTTCTTTTCATATTGCATGATCATTGATTGCAATTTTATGTGTTTCATTTTATTGAATCAATTAGTTGGAATTTTTTGTGTCTGTTCATTATGAAATCTAGGTTAGTTATTTTTAAATAGGGTCTTGGGTCACTTAGTTTTTCAATTTCACCTAGTATATGACAATTCCAATAGTGAAATCATAGGATTAGCATAGGGTACCCAGACCAAGGATCCTTACTGACCCAATTACAACACCAAATGTGAATGAAACTATAATAAATTGAATCTCTATCACACAAACCTAAAAATCATTGAACTTTTCATGACTATCTCTTGTTATCAAACCGAATATTTTCTGAACTTTCCTTCTCTTTTTCTCAAACAAAAAATAATTTCAATTTCAATTAAATTAATTAATTTTTTTCATACAGATCACCCCTATGGGTTTGACACTCAATCTTTCTAAATACTAAATTCTTATTTAGGTTGTCTGAGTTTTATAAATTAATAAATTTGTGTATACCTATAGAAAATCAACGATGCCCTCTGGGATATCAACTTTTTAGAATCATTCTTGGGGAAGGTTTTCATGATGTTTAAATTAATTAAAAATATTTATAATTATTTTTATATTAATTAAAAATTTTTCACTTGTTCATGTCATGTTGTATTTTCAGGTAATAATCCATTTCATGAATACTCCACTCGCAAGAAGAAAAAAGTGGACAATATTTCATTTCACCCAAAGGTGGAGAAAATTTTACACAAGAAAATAAAGTAAATGGAAGATTCTAACCAAGAAGAGGACATCATGGTTGGAAGGGGTCAATATTAAGGACTTGATCATGAGTTGGGCTAGATAGCAGGACCAAAATATCAAGTAAGAAATCTAGGCATGAAGCATTGATCAATTATGGAAAACCATCAAACATGGAGGTAAATCCAAGTATTCTCATACCCCCAGTCACTACTCAACATTTTGAGAACAATATGGCGATTGTACAAATGATTACACATTCACTCCAATATTTTGGGCTACCTCATGAAATCCCAAATTAACACATTGGGAGTTTCTTGGAAATATTTGACACATTCCAATTTCAGAACATCAAAAATGATGTTGTAAGACTACACCTAATAAGATTCTAATTGAAGGAAAAATCATAGGAGTGGATCCAAATTCTACCTCTGCATTCAATCGCTACCTGGGAGAATCTGGTAGGAAAATTATTTACATGGTTTTCCCACCCTCAATGTATATGGATCTATAAGTATGTATTTTAAATTTTGATAAATTTACTGAAGAATATTTATATAGTTCAAGGGAGATACATAATGGTTTAATAATATGGTTTCCTCATCATGGAATTGAAATGAAGTTATTAATTCAAAATTTCTACAAAGTATTATTGTAGGTAAATCATTCAATCATTGATTCTAATTTAGTAGGTTCCCTTATGTGAAAGTCACCAAATGAGAGCTATGAGTTGTTGGATGAGATTTCCAATAACTGTTTTTAGTGAAATATATAAGAAATAAAAACAAAAGGAGTTTACATGGTAGAAAATATTTTGATGGCTACTAAAATAGAGTCTATGACAAGGAAGATGGACATGATGAAGCCTAATCAAAATGACCAAGGTATGTATTGTAAAGATTTAAATTAGCTAGATAATAATTGTCAAAATTATTAATAGGGATAGAGGCCAAAAAAACCACAAAAACCACAACATCAAAATCAGAATCAAGGATAATGATTTTAGTAGAGAAATAAGGTTTTCAACCTCAATACTAAGGGCCATCACTGACCAGTCAAGTTCATTCACTAGTGGAGACCCTTGCAACTTTTATGACCACCAAAAGAAATTCACTTAAATAATTGGAATCATAGTCCAAATATCAAGGTACTAAGTTTAAGGAATTAAAAAATTGACTCACAAAACCAACAAGATGCAATGAGGAACTTGGAAACTCAATTCAGTCAGATTATCAATAAACTTAGTGAAAAACCTAGAGGATTACTTCCAGGATGCCTAGACAAAAATCCCCACACTGATTTGAAATATGTATTACTTCAAGGGTGGAGACCCAAGTAATTAGTATATAATTTAAAGGACTAAATGACGAACATCCAGTAGTAGTAAGGAAATAAAACCACCAAGAAGCTGATGAATACAATTAAGATGAATCAACACCACCTTACCAACCACCATTACTATTTATAGATCAGTTCAAGAAGGTAAATATTGATCAGAGAAAATAAAATTACTTAGATATATTCAAAAAGATACATATAAACATTCCATTTTCTGAGGCAATCACAAACATTCTCATCTATGTAAAGTTCATAAAGGATTTGGTAACGAAAAAAGAATCTTGAAGAATTATCCACTATACCATTGGCAAGATAAAGTTTGGTAGTAGTATCAAGCATCTTACCAAAGAAGAAAAGTGATCTAGGTAGCATCTCCATTATAATTAATATTGGTTTTATTTATTTTGGTAGTGATTTATGTGATTTAGGTTCTAGTGTAAACATAATTTCATATGAAACATTTAAGATCCTGGGATTGAGATAGATACAACCAACTCGATTTATGCTTCAAATAGTTGAAACAATAGTGAGGCATCCTTGAGGACTACTTGAAGATTACATAGTCTAAGTAGAAAGGTTATACATTTAAATGGATTTTATGGTGATGGAAATAGAATAAGAGAATCTCTCAATAATCATGGGGTGATTATTCTTAACTATAGGAAGGAAACTGATTGATGCTCACAATAGTGAACTGATTTTAAGAGTTAGAGGGTCAGAGGTGAAGTTCAATTTGTACTAGGAAATAAAGATATCAGAAGAAAATGTTAATTAATTCCTAGAATATAGTCTTCTATAAGTAGATGACGATGTTGTCTATATAAGAAGAGATGATGTAAATGTTGTAGAAAGTAAAGAAGAAATAATGAAAAGGCTAGATAAATGTAATAAATTTTGGGATAAAGATGAAGATAGTGGAAGAAATTTCATACAAGAGGAATTTAGGGAAGAAGAATATTTTTGGGAAGTCATTTATCTAGAATTTTATTTTTTAAGAAGGGACAATAATCGTTGAATCAGGCCTATAAAAATTGAGAGAGTGTTAACCATTAGAAGAGTAAAATTAGTTTCAGAAAAATGGATATGAACCATCTACATGGAGGATTCATAGATTCAACATTTTTTAGATCCATATTAGGTAACCTATTTCCAACTATCAACCACCAAAGCTGAAAGATGTAAGGTCAAGCCAATAATGTTAAAAAAAGAGATTTCAAGAGGCAACCTGTGTTTTTTAAAATTTTCATTATTTACTTTATATTTTTAGTAGCAAGCACTCTTCCCAAAATATTTTAAATTTCATTGATATGGAATGTAATTTCACTTGTTTATTTTTATTTTTCAGGACCATCAAAGGCAGGTGGAAATCATAAGAAAGTAGTAGGAGAAGAAGCTGCATAAGTTACACATTGTGAAGAACATACACATTATGAATCATAGTGCGGGAAGAACCTATGCAACCATTTTTAGAGAATCATTAAAAAGAGAGTAAGTGCATCAATTATATAATTCAATACTATAATTCTTATATGAAAATTTTTAAGAACTTTAACTACCAATTTCATACATGTACTTGATTCTTTCCTTACTCAATTGAACTAAGAGACATAAATTGTCTATGATAATTATCATACCATGAATTTTTAATTTATTTGTTAATAAATTTTAATGATAAAAATGGGGAAAATAATTAGTCGAGATAAGAATGTGTTTTAGTATTTAGAAAATAATGATTTAGGAGAGAATTTTGATCATTGTAAGGGAAAAAATTAAGATATTTGGACTGCCTTGAATTTTTGATATTTCCATTCATTGATTTTATTATTCATATGAATTGTCATGAGTAGTTATCCCAACCATTTGTCTCATTATTGAGACATCATCAAATACAATATTTTCCATTTTTTGATAGTATATTTCGAGAGAGACTTATGCATGTTTTCTTCTAGATCTTTCTTAGAATCTTATCAAAGTTATGACTGAACATAGTCACTTTTAAAATGATTGAGGAAATATTTTTATTTAACCCTTTATCCTTAGAAAAAACTTGAATTAATCCCATTTATTATCATAGAAGCTATGAATATTTTTTTTAGTAAATATGTTGTATTACAGGCCTATTTTATCCATTCTTACCTTCCTCAAAATGTTTTTCAAGATATTTAAAAAACTAAGTGTGGGGGAGTGGTTTTTTGGTGTGTATTGGTATATAATTAATTTAGGACATTATTGGGGTTTTAAATTATGATTTTGATAGAGGCCATGTATTTTTCACTGTATTTTATTATTCATCTATATTTATAAAAAAAATAAAAAAAAAGAAGAAAAAAGAAAATTTTGTAAAAAAAATAATAATAAAAACAAAAAAAATAAAGATAGCATAACTAAATAATAAAAATATAAAAAATAAAGAAATAAAAATATAAAAAATAAAAATAAATAAATAAAAAATAATATAAAAAATATAAAAATAATATAAAATAAAAACAAATATTTGATACTATTTTTTTCTATTTCTGCTATCTTTTTTTGTATTATTTTATTTATATTATTTAGCTCCTTTATATTTTTTATGTTTTTAAAAAAAATATATTAATATCAAAAAAATATTTTTTTTTATTTTTTAATTTCTTTTTTCAACAGGATGGGTGAATAATAAATTACAATAAAAATGTATATAGCGACTCCCAAAATCACAATAGAAAACCCTACCAATTTCCTTGATAAACTATATCCCAGTACACCCTATAAAATCCCTACCCCACACTTATTATTTTAAATATCATGAAAAATATTTAGAGGAAGGTGGGAATTGATAAAATTGGCATGTAACACAACACATTTCCTAACAAATATATTCATATCTTCTATAGGCTTAAAAAGGATTAATTCAAGGTGGTTCCAAGGATAAAGGGTTAAAAAATGTTTACTTAATCATTTTAAAAGTGATTATGTTCATTCAAAACTTTGATAAGATACTAATCAAGTTATAGAATAAAACATGCTCCAGCATCTCTAGACATATACTATAGAAAGAAGGGGAAATATTGGCTCATAGTATTTCTTTTTAATGAGATGAATGGTTGGGATAACTACTCATATAAATTCATATTAATAATAAAATTAATGAATGAAAATATCAAAAATTATAGGGATGTCAAATCTCAGAAAAAAAATCATTTTCAATGATCAACATGCTCCCCAAAACCATGATTTTCTAAATCATAAAATGCATGATTATATCTACTAATTATTTTCCCCATTTTCTCATTCAAATTTATTGAAAAATAAATTTAAAATTCATTTTATGAAAATTATACCAGGCATTTTATGTCTCCTAGTTCAATTGTGTAGAGAACGAATCATGTACGGGCATGAAATTGGAAGTTAAAGATCTAAAAAATTAAAATGTAGGGAATATAATAGAAAATTACATTATTGAAACAATTCAACTCCATTTAATAATGCTCTAAAAATTGTTTCATGGGTTCTTCATACACCATGATTCACAATGTGTATGTTCTTTACAAAATGTAACTTCTACAACTTCTTCTCCTGCTGGTTGATTCTTCTTGCGGCCTACCTTTGATGGTCCTGAAAAATAAAAATACACAAGTGAAATCACAGGCCATATCAATCAAATTTAAAATATTTATGTAAGATTAATTTATCCTAAAAAATATAAAATAAATAATTATAAATTTAAAAACATGGGTTTCTTCCTAGAAGTGATTTTGTTTACCTTCATTGGCTCGGTCTTACCTCCTTTATATAAGGTGGTTGACTGTAGGAAGGACGTTACCTAATCTGGATCTAAAATATGTCAAATTTGTGATTCCTCTATGTATATGGGTCCTCTTCCTTTTTCTAAAAATAATTTTACTCTTCTATTGGCTATCATTCTCTCAATTTCTATGGTCCCAATCCAACGGTTCTTGTCCCTTCTTGAAAAATAAAATGGAAGCTCACTACCTACCCAAACCTGTTCTCCTTCCTTGAATTCCTCTTAGATGAAATTTTCTCCATTATCTTAAAATTTTTTCATCAATTTCTTACCTTTAATTATCTTTTTTATACTTTCTTCTTTACTTTCTATAGCATCTACATCATCTCTTCTTCTAGAGATAACAACGTCCTCTGATTCTAGTAGACTATCTTCCTGGAATTCATCAACATTTTCTTTTTATTTCTTCATTTTCTAGTGTGAATTGAACATCACCTATGATCCTATAACTCATAAACTTAGTTCACCATTATGAAGATAAATCTGTGCCTTTATCATATCTAGGAACAATCTTCCCAAGATTATTTAGAGTTTCTCTTCATCTACATCCATCACCAGAAAATCTACTGGAAAATAAAACTTATCAACTTTGATGATTACATCTTCAAGTAGTCCTTGAGGATGTATCATTTTTGTATCATCTAGTTAAATCATAACTTGATTTGGTTGTATCTCTCACAATATTAGGTTCCTTAATATTCTATATGAAATTATGTTTCTTATTCTTGTTTTGGATTGCTACAACACTATTTATCAATTACAATTCATCTACATTTTGTATTTCCTGACCATTGCTTACGTTTTGAGGTGTTTCATTTTATTGAATCAATTTATTATCCTATTTTGTGTATGATCATTATGTAATCTAGTTTAGTTATGTTTAAATAGGATTTTAGGTCACCTAGTTTTTTGATTGTACCTAGTAGATGAGAATTCCAATGGTTCAATCACAAGATTACAAAGGGCACCCAAACCAAGGATCCATGATGACCCAATTTTGACACCAAACATAGATTAACCTATAATAAATTGATAACTGGCACAAAAACATGAAAATCACTGAACCTCTCATGCCACTCCCTTATTTTAAAACCCAATATCTACTTCAATTTATTTATCTTTCTTCAAACAATCAAAAAATTTAAATTTTAATTTAATTAATTTTGATATACATATAGTACCTGTGGGTTTGACACTCGATCTTACTAAATAATAAAATTTCAGTTAGGTTGTCTAAGTTTTATAAATTATTAAATTTATATAGACCCATAAAAAATTAACAATTCCTTGTGGGCTATCAAATTTTTGGTGTTGTTTCTGAGGAAGGTTGTCGTATTGTTTAAATTAATTAGGAATCTTGATAATAGTTTTTATTTTAATTCACTGTTTTATACTTGGTCATGTCATGTTATAGTTTCATGTAATAATCTATTTCACAAATACTCCACTCATGAGAAGGAAAAAGTGTAAGATCTTTCATTTGACCTAGATCTGGAGAATACATTATGCAATAAAATAAAGGAAAAGGAAGAGTCTAACCAAGAATAGGAAATCATGTCTAGAAGGGATCAATTTCAAGGATCTGATCATGAGATGGTCCAGAGAGCAGGACCACAGCTCCAATGAAGAAATACTTAGGGAAAAAAATTTATCAACAATGGAATTCCATCAAGCATGGGGTATCAATCTAAGTATTATCGTAACCTCGGTTGCTGCTCAACATTTTTAGATCAAGCTGGTGGTTATCCAAATGATCACATATACACTCCAATTTTTTAGGCTACCTTATGAAGACCCAAAATCACACATTGAGAGTTTCTTGGAAATATGTGACACATTCCAATTTCATAATGAAACAAATAATTCTATAATACTATGTTTATTCATATTCTCATTGAAGGAAAAATCACGAGAGTGGATCTAAAGTCAGCCTCCATATTCAATCACCACCTTGGAGTATCTGGTAAGAAAATTATTAATAATGTTTTTCCCACCCTCAAAGTCTATGGATCTGTGGGAAAGTATTTATAATTTTTAATTTTTTTGGAATAATATTTATATATTTCATGGGGTATATTTAAAGGTTTAATAAGATGGTTTCCTTAACATGGAAATAAAAAGTGGTTATTAGTTAAAACATTCTACAAAGTATTATTGCATGGAAATCGTTCAATCATCGATTCTACTGTAGGAGGTTCCCTTATGAGAAAGTGACCAGAGGAGAGATATGAGTTGATGGATGATATGTATAGAAATAGTTTTTAATGGAATTAAAAAGAAAGAAAATCACATGTATTTCACATGGTAGACAATATCTTGATGGATTATCAAATAGATTCTATGAGAAGAAAGATGGACATGATGATGGCCAGTTAAAATCCCCATGGTATGTATTGTGAATATGTAAATTATCTGGATTATAATCATAAAAATTATGTGTAGGTATTATTTCCACAATAACCACAACATCATAATTATAATAAAGTACAAGGATTTCATCAGAGACAACATGGTTTTCAACCTCAACACCAAGGTCCATCACTGACTAGTCAAGTTCATTCATTGGATAAGACCTTTGAAACCTTTATTACCACCATAGTATCTTCACTTCAATGATTTATAGTATAATCCAAGCATCAAGTTACTATTATTAGGGAATTGAAAAATTACTCACAAAACCAAAAAGCTGCAATAAGGAACTTGGAAACTCAAGTCGGTCATATTGAATATCAACTTAGAGAAAATATTATATGAGTACTTGCAAGATTCCCATACCAACATCCTCATGACGATTAGAAAGCAATATTACTTCAAAGTGGGAGGAATACCAAAGGAAGTGTTATATAAATTAAAGGAATGAATGAGGAATTTTTAGTAGGATCAAGGAAATAAAACAACAGAGAAGATGAGGAACATAATCAAGAGGAATCACCACAATATTACAAACTACCGCTACCATTTATGGATCAGTTCAAGTAGGTAAATATTGATCTAAGAAAATCAAAGTTCTTATAGATGTTAAAAAAGATACATATAAACATTCCATTTTTTAATTCAATTGTAAACATTCCCTTCTATGAAATGTTTATGAAGGAGTTTTTGAAGAACAAAAAGAAGCTTAAATAATTATCCACTATTCCACTGGTAGGAGAAAGTTCAATAATAGTATAAATAATCGTACCAATGAACCAAAGTGATCTAGTTATCATTTCCATTCTGATTAATATTGTTTCTAATGAGTTTAGTAGTGCATTTTTTGATTTAGGTGCCAGTGTAAACATAATTTCATATACAACATTCAAGAGATTTATAATGAGGGAGATACAACCAACTTAAGTAATGATTCAACTATTTGATACAACAATGAGATTTCCTTGAGGACTATTTAAAGATGTCATCATTAAAGTAGATAAGTTCTATTTTCTAGAAAAAAATTGGTGATGGATATGGATGAAGAGAAGATCCCAATAATATTGGGAAGTTCAAAACTAACTATAGGAGGGGAACTTATTGATGTTCACAAAGGGGAATGGAGTTTAAGAGTTTTAGGATCATAGATGAAGTTCAATTTTCACTAGGAAATAAATAAATCAGAATAAACTATTTATGACTTCCCATAAGATAGTCTACTAAAAGTAGGGGATTTTGTTTTCTATGGAAGAAGCGGTGATGTAACTACGGTAAAAAGTAAATAAGAAAGTATGCAAAAGTTTAATAAAGGTAATTAATTGATGGATAAAGTTGAATATAGTGGAGGAAATTTAATCTAAGATGAATTCAAGGAAGGATAATGGTCTTGAGTATTTAGTGAGATTCCATTTAAATTTCAAGAAGGGTCGATAATTGTTTGATTGGGACCATGGAAATTGAGGAAGTGTTAACCATTGGAAGAGTAAATTTTGTTTTAGAAAAATTTATATGACCCATATACATAGAGGAATCAAGGATTTGACTTTTTTAGATCTAGATAAGGTAACCTCTTTCCTAGAATCAACCACCTTATTTGAATGAGGTATGGTCTAGCCAACAATGGTAAGAAAAAGTTCTTATGACAAAAAACCAATTTTTTTTGAATTTCTCATTATTTATTTTATATATTTTAGGAGTAATCACTCTTAACTAAATATTTTAAATTTCATTGATATTTTCTATGATTTCACTTATATATTTTTATTTTTTTAGGTCCATCAATGGTAGGCAGCAAATAAAAGCAAGCAGCAGGAGAAGGATATATAGAAGTTACACATTGTGAAGAATAAACATGTTATGAATAATGGTGTAGGAAGAACCTATGCAACCATTTTCAAATAATCATTAAAAGGGGAGTAAGAGTTTCAATTCTGTAATTTTCTATATTATTCCCTAAATTTAAAATTTTAATAACTTTAACTTCCAATTGTATTCCCACACTTGATTCTTTATTTTCTCAATTGAAATAGGATAAATAAACTTGCTAGGATAATTTTAAAGCCATGAATTTTAAATTTATTTGTAAATAAATTTGAATGAGAAAAATTGGGAATTATTTAACAGAGTTAAGCATGTGTTTTATGATTTTGAAAATCATGATTTAAGGGAGCATGTTGATCATTGTAAATGAAATTTTTCTGAAAGTTAAATTGCCTTGAATTTCTAATATTTTCATTCATTGATTTTATTATTCATATGAATTTACATGAAAAGTTATCCCAACCATTCATATCATTCACTAGACATCCAATGAGCCAATATTTCTCATTCTTTCTATATTACATTTCTTTAGAGACTCGGACATGTTTTCTTTTAGAACTTTCTTAGCATCTTGTCAAAGCTATGATTGAAAATAGTCACTTTTAAAATGATTGATGCAATCTTTTATTTAACCCTTTATCCTTGGACCATCCTTATATTAATACTTTTTAATCACATAGAATCCACGAATAGCCTTTTTAGGAAATGTTTTGTGCTACAAGACTATTTTATCCATTCAAACCTTCCTCTAAATGTTTTTCATGAAATATAAAAGAATAAGTGTGGGGGAAGGATTTTACTGGGTGTATTGACATATACTTCATTGAGGACATTTTTGGGGTTTTCAATTATCATTTTGGGAGAGTACATGTATTTTTCATTATATTTTTTTATTCTCCTAGACCCAACACCATGAGACATTTAGAACCTAGGGAGCCAATGGTAAACCATTAGAGATGAGTGCACCCCAAGATCCCTACTTCGTCACTCTTCTTCACCACTATTATTTCGTGGGAATCAATGTTTCTCATTCTCATAATGCCTAGAATGAGTGAGTAGTGTTTTCTGTATTGAGTGATGTGATTGTAGGGGGAAGTGTTTTTAGGGATTATTTATATTTCTTATTCTTGTTTTGGATTACTGCAACACTGTTTATCAATTCCAATTCTTCTTATTTTCATATTTCATGACCATTTCTTGCAATTTGATGTGTTTCATTTTATTATATAAATTAATTGTCCTTTTTATGTATGATCATTATGTAGTCTATGAAATTTATCTTTAAATAGGGTTTTGGGTCACCTAGTTTTTCAATTCCACCTAGTAGATGAAAATTCCAATAATGAAATTATAGGATTAGAATAGGGTACCCAAACCAAGGATCCTTGCTAACCCAATTCTAACACCAAACATGAATGAAGCTATAATAAATTGAATCCCAAGCACACAAACCTGAAAATAATTGAACCTATCATGCCTCTCTCTTGTTATCAACCCCAATATTTGTTGTACTTTCTTTCTCTTTTTTTAAAACAATCAAAAAATTTCAATTTCAATTTCAATTTAATTAATTAATTTTTACATATGGATCATCCCTTTGGGTTCAACACTTGATATTTCTAAATACTAAATTTTTATTTTGGTTGTCTAAGTTTTATAAATTATTAAATTAGTGTATCCTTAAAGGAAATCAATGATACCATGTGGGCTATCAAATTTTTAGAATCTTTGTTGGGGTAGGTTTTCTTGATGTTTAAATTAATTAGGAATATTGATAATTGTTTTTATTTTAATTAAATTGTTTAAACTTTGTCCTGTTATGCTGTATTTTTAGGTAATAATCCATTGCATGAATAATCTACTAATATGAAGGAAAAAGTGGGTGATCTTGCATTAAACCCAGAGTTGGAGAATACATTAATAAAATAAATAAAGGTAAAGGAAGAGTCCAACCAAAAATAGGATATCATGGATGGAAGGGATCAATTTCAAGGAGATGATCATGAGTTGGTTAAAAGAGAAGGACCACAGCTCCAAGGAATAAATCCAGGGGTGAAGTTCTGATCAATTATAGAGGACTATAAAACATGGGGTTCAATCCAAGTATTCTCATACCCCTTATTGTTACTCAACATTTTGAGATCAATCTAGAGGTCATCCACATGATCACACATTCACTCAAATTTGTTGGGATACCTCATGAAGACCCAAATTTACACATTGGTAGTTTCTTGGGAATTTATTACACATTCCAATATTAGAGAATCAAAAATTATGTTGTAAGAATATTCTTATTCAGATTCTCATTGAAGGAAAAATCATAGGATTGGATCCCAATTCTACCTCTGAATTCAATCACCACCTAGGAGAATCTAGTAAGAAAATTATTAACAAGTTTTTCCCACCCCGAAAGTCTATTTATCTGCAAGTAAGTATTTTAAATTTTGATAAATTTACTGAATAATATTTATATAGTTGAAGGGAGAGACTTAAAGGTTTAGTAATATGGTTTTCTCATAATGGAATTGAAATGAGTTTATTAATTAAAACTTTATATAAAATATTGTCATAGATAAATCATTCAATAATTGATGTTGTTGTAGGAGATTAACTTATGTGAAAGTCACCAGATGAGATCTATGAGTTGTTGGATGGGATTTTCAGTAATAGTTTTCAGTGACATATAGATGAAAGAAAAACCCAAGGAGTTCGCATCGTAGAAAATAGTTGGATGGATACTCAAATGGAGTCTATGACCAGGAGGATGGACACGATCAAGACCAATCAAAATCCCCAATGTATGTATTATAAAGATGTAAATTATCTAGATTTTAATCATCAAAATTTTTCATAGGGATAGAGTCCACAAAAACTACAACAACCGCAAGTAATTGTTATATAATTTAAAGGACTAAATGATGAACATCCAGTAGGATTAAGGAAAGAAAAGCACAAAGAAGCTGAGGAATATAATTAAGAGGAATCACCACCACCGTACCAACCACCACTTCTATTTTTAAATCAGTTAAAGAAGGTAAATATTGATTAGAGAAAAGAAAAGTTCTTTGATATATTCAAGAAGATACATATAAAAATTCAATTTTTTGAGGTAATCACAAAAATTATCATTTATGAAAAGTTTGAAAATGAGTTGGTAACGAACAAAAATAATAATTAAGAAGTATCCACCATACCATTGGTAGGAGAGAGTTCTGTAGTAGTATCAAGAATCCTATGAAAGAAAAAAAGTGATCTAGGTAGATTTTCCTTTCTAATTAATATTGGTTCTATTAATTTTGGTAGTGCTTTATGTGATTTAGGTTCTAGTGTAAACATAATGCATATTCAATATTCAAGATCCCAGGATTGAGAGAGATACAACCAACTCGAGTTATGCTTCAACTAGTCGATACAATAGTGAGATGACCTCGAGAACTACTTGAAGATGTCATTGTCTTATATTTTTCAATGGATTTTAGGGTGACGGACATTGAATAAGAAAATATCCAAATAATATTGGGAATATTTTTCCTAACTACGGGAAGAGAACTATTTGATTTTTACAATGGGGAACTGATTTTAAGAGTTATAAGATCAGAGGTGAAGTTCAATTTACACCAGGAAATAAATAAATCATAAGAAAAAGTTGGAGAATTCCTATAAGATAGTCTACTAGAAGTAGAGGAAATTATTGTCTATGGAAGAAGATTTGATGTAGTTGTTGTATAAAGTAAAGAAGAAAGTATGGAAAAACTGAAGAAAAGTAAGAATTCGATGGATAAAGCTGAAGATTGTGGAGGAAATTTTATCAATGTGGAATTCAGGGAAGAAGAATAAGTTTTGGAAGTCAGTGAGCTAGAATTTGATTTTTAAAGAAGGGCCAAGAACCATTGAATTGGGCCTATGGAAATTGAGAGAGTGTTAACCAATGGAAGAGTAAAATTAGTCTCATAAAAATGGAGAGGCACCATCTACATAGAGAAATCACAGATTCAAATTTTTTTGAATCCATATCAATTAACCTATTTCAATCCCTTAACCACTTGAGTTGAAGGAGGTAATTTCAAGCCAACAATAGTAAAAAAAATCACTTCCATGAGGCAACCTGGTTTTTTAAAAAATTTCATTATTTATTTTCAATTTTTTAGTATCAATAACTCTTCCCTAAATATTTTAAATTTCATTGATATGGTATATACTTTCACTTGTTTATTTTTATTTTTTAAGACCATCAAAGGAAAGTGGAAAGCATAAGAAAGAAGCAGGAGAAGAAACTACATAAGTTACGTGTCATAAAGAACATACACATTATGAATCATAGTGTGGGAAGAACCTATGCATCCATTTTTAGAGAATCATTAAAAATAGGCTAAGTTTTTCAATTATATAATTATCTACTATAATTCTTACATGAAAATATTTAAGAACATTAACTGCCAATTTCATACATGTACATGATTCTTTCTTTACTCAATTGAACTAAGAGACATAAACTGTCTATGATAATTATCATGCGATGAATTTTTAATTTATTTGTTAATAAATTTCAATGAGAAAAATGTGGAAAAGAATTCGTAAAGATAAGATTGTGTTTTAATATTTAGAAAATAATGATTTAAGAGAGAATTTTGATCATTGTAAGGGAATCAATTATGATATTTGTATTACCTTGAATTTATGATATTTTTATTCATTGATTTTATTATTCATATGAATTTCCATGAGTAGTTATCCCACCCATTTGTCTCATTCTTAAGACATCATATAAGCCAATATTTTCCATTTTTTCTGTAGTATATTTCCTGAGAGACTCAGGCATGTTTTATTTAAGATCTTTCTTAGAATCTTATCAAAGCTATGACTTAACAATGTCACTTTTAAAATGATTAAGGCAGTATTTTATTTAACCATTTATCCTTGGACCCGACTTCCATTAATCCTTTTTATTGTCATAGAAGCTATGAATATCCTTGTTAGGAAATGTGTTGTATTCCAAGCCTATTTTATGCATTCTTACCTTCCTCTAAATGTTTTTCATTATATTTAAAAGAATAACTGTGGGGGGGGGGGGGATTTTCATTGTGTATCAGGATATACTTCATTGGAGACATTATTGGGGTTTTCATTATGATTTTGAGATTGGCCATGTATTTTTCACTATATTTTATTATTCACCTCTCTTTCTAAAAAAAGAAATAAAAAAATAAGAATAAAAAATATAAAATTTGAAAAAAATAAAAATAAAAATAAATAAATAAATATAGTGGATCTAAATAATAAAAATAAGAAATATAAAGAATAAATATAAATAATTCAAAAAAATAAAAAAAATAAAAAAAATAGTATAAAATAATGAGAAAAAAATATTTGATACTATTATTTTTTTTATTTTTTTTATTTTTTTTTATTTTTTTCTTTTTTTGTATTTTTTTATTTTTATTATTTATCTCTATTATCTTTATTTTTTTGATCTTTTTATTAATTTTTTTCTAATATGTTAATCTTGATTTTTTTCCTTTTTTCTTATTATTTTTTAATTTATTTTTTTAATAGGATAGGTGAATAATAAATTACAATAAAAAATACATGGACACTTCGAGAATCACAATAGAAAACCATAGTAATGTACTCAATGAAATATATCTCGGTACACCCTATAAAATCCCTCCCATACACTTGTTATTTTAAATATCATGAAAAACATTTAGAGGATGGTGGGAATGGATAAAATAGGCTTGTAACACAATAAATTTCCTAACAAGGATATTCATAGCTTATAAGGGTTTAAAAATAATTAATATAAGGTTGGTCCAAAGATAATGGGTTAAAAAAATGTTGCCCCAATCATTTTAAAAGTGGCTCTGTTCAGTTAAATCTTGGATAAGATTCCAAGAAAGTTCTAGAATAAAACATGATCGAGTATCTCTAAAAATATACTATAGAAAGAATGGGAAATATTGGCTCATAGGATTTCATTGTAAGGAGATGAATGGTTGGGATAAATACTCATATAAATTCATATGAATAATAAAATCAATGAATGAAACTATCATAAATTCAAGCCATGTTAAATATTAGAAAATTTTCATTTTCAATGATCAACATGCCCCTCTAAATCGTGATTTTCTAAATCCTAAACAACATGCTTATATCTACTAATTATTTCCCCATTTTCTCATTTAAATTTATTGAAAAATAAATTTAAAATTCATGGCATGGAAATTATGATAGGTACTTTATGTATCATAATTCAATTGAGTAAAAAAATAATCATGTGCAGGCATGAAATTGGTAGTTAAAGATATAAAAAAATAAAATATAGGAAATATAATAGAAAATTACATAATTAAAACACTTAATTTTCTTTTAATGATGCTATAAAAATGATTTCATGGGTTCTTCCTACACCATGATTCACAATGTGTATGTTCTTTATGACATATAACTATTGCAACTTCTTCTCCTACTGCTTACTCTTCTTACGACCTCACTTTGATGGTCCTAAAAATAAAAATACACAAGTTAAAGCAAAATCCATATCATTATAATTTAAAATATTTATGGAATATTAATTTCTATTAAAAATAGAAAATATATAATGAGAATTTTGAAAAACTTGGGTTTCCTCCTAGAAGTTATTTTGTTTACCAACATTGGCTTGACCTTACCTCCTTCAGCTTAGGTGGTTGATGGTAGGAAAGAGGTTACCTAATATGAATCTACAATATGTCAAAAAATTTATTCCTCTGTGTATATGGGTTCTCTAAATTTTTTTAAAACTAATTTTAATCTTCTATTGGCTAACACTCTCTCAAATTCCATGGGCCCAATCCAATGGTTCTTAGTCCTTCATGAAAAATCTAATTGAAGCTCGCTAACTAACCAAACCTATTATCTTTCCTAGAATTCCTCTTGGATAAAATTTACTCCACTATCTTCAGATTTTTCTAGCAATTTCTTACCTTTCTTCAGCTTCTTCATACTTTCTTCTTTACTTTCTATAGCAGCAACATTAGCTCTTCTTCTAGAGACATCTGTTTCCTCTACTTCCAGTGAAATATCTTCCAAGAATTCATCAATAGTTTCTTCTGATATCTTCATTTTATAGTATAAATTTAACTTCTCTTCTGATCCTATAACTCTTAAAATTAGTTCCCCATTGTGAATATCAATATGTTCCCTTCCTATATCTTAGAACAATCATTCCAAGATTATTGGGAGATTCTCTTCATCTATATCCATCACCAGAAAATCTACTGGAAAATAAAATTTGTATACTTTGATGATAACATATTCAAGTAGTCCTTGAGGATGTATTTCTATTGTATCATCTAGTTTAATCATAACTTGATTTGATTGTATATCTCTCAATCTAAGGCTCTTTAATGTTTCATAATACATTATGTTTAAACTATCACCTAAATCACACAATGAACTACCAAACTCATTAGAACCAATATTAAATATAATAGAAAATCTACCTATACCTCTTTTCTTATTTGGTAGAATTCTTGATACTACTGTTGAAATTTCTCCTACTAGTGGAATGATGGATAATTCTTCAAGATACTTTTTATTTCCCAACAACTCCTTCATGATATTGTGTAGATGGGCATGTTTTTGATAGCCTCGGTAAATGGAATTATAATATGTATATTTTTGAACATCTCTAAGAAATTTTATTTTCTCTAATAAATATTTACCTACTTGAACCATTATGGAAATGGTATTTGTAGTTGGTATAGTAGTGGTGATTCCTCTTGATTATGTTCCTCAGCTTCTTTGTGGTTTTCTTTCCTTACTACTAATGTACATTTTTCATTTAGTATGTTAAATTATATACCACTCACTTAGGTATTACAACCACTTTGAATTAATATGGATTTTAAATCAACATGGGGATGTTGGTATGGTCTTCCTAGAATTACTTCTCTAGGCCTTTCTCTATGTTGATCAAAAGTATGATTGACTTGAGTTTCTAAGTACCTCATTACATCTTGTTGGTTTTGTGAGATGTTTTTCAATTTCATAATCACAGTGCCTTGATCCTTGGAGTATGCTATCAATTATTTATGTGAAACTCATGTGGTGTTCAAAATTATGTATAGGGATAGAGGTAACAACAACCAAAACAACTAAAACATCAGAATCAGAACCAAGGCTGAGACAGTAAGGTTTTCAACCTCAATACCAAGGGCCATCATTGACCAGTCATGTTCATTCACAACATTTATGACCACCAAAGGAGATTAACTTAGAGAATTTACATCTTACTCCAATGATCAAATTACTGCGATCAAGTAATTAAAAAATAACTTGCAAAACCAACAAGTTGTAATGAGTAAATCAAAATATCAAGTCAGTTAGATTGTCGATCAGCATTGAGAAAGGCCAATAGGAGTACTTCCAGGACTCCCAGACAATAATCCCCACACTTATTTTAAAGTTTTGTTATTTTGAAGTGGTAGGAAGACCAAAGGAAGTTGTATAGAACTTAAAGGACTAAATAAAGAACATACATGAGGATCAAAGAAATAATACCATAGAGAAGTTGAGGAACATAATTAAGAGGAATCATCACCATTGTACCAACCACCGCTACTATTTCTAGAAAGGTTCAAGTAGGTAAATATTGATCAAAGAAAATAAAATTTCTTAGAGATGTTCCAAAAGATACATATAAACTTTCCATTTTTAGAAGAAATTACAGACATGACCATCTATGAAAAGTTCCTGAATGAGTTGTTGATGAAAAATAAGAAGCTTGAATAATTAGAAACCATTACACTAGTAGAATAAAGTTCCACAGTATTATCAAGAAAACTACCAAAAAAGAAAATCAATCTAGGTATCTTTTCCTTTCTGATTAATATTGGTTGTAATGAGTTTAGTAATGATTTAAATGACTTAGGTTATAGTGTAAACATAATGTTATATGCAACATTCAAGAGCCTGGGATTGAGAGAGATAAAGCCAACATGATTTATGCTTTAACTATATGATACAATAGTGAGATGTCCTTGATACCTACTTAAATATGGAATCATAAAAGTAGACAGGTTCTATTTTTTGGTGGATTTTCTGGTGATGGACATGGATGAATAGAATCTCCTAATAATCTTAGAGATACCATTCCTATCTATGGGAAGGGCAATGATTTATTTTTATAATGGGTAAATGAGTTTAAGAGTTGTAAGATCATAAGTGAATTTAAAATTTCACCAGGCAATGAATAAATCATAAGAAACAGTTACTGAATTCCTAAAAGATTTCTTATTATAAGTAGAGAAAATTTTTGTCTATAGAAGAAGAGCTGATGTAGCTATTGTAGAAAGTAAAGAAGAAAGTATGAAAATATGAAGAAATGTAAGAAATTTCTAGAAAAAGCTAAATATAGTGGAGGAAATTTCATCAAATATGAATTCAAATGAGGAGAATAGGTTTGGTCAGTAAATGAGCTTACATTTGATTTTTCAATAAGGGACAAGAACCGTTGGATTTGGAAAATATAAATTAATAGATTTTTAACCAATGAAAGTGTAAAATTAGTTTCAAAAAAGGGAGAGGACCCATATACATGAAGGAATCACAGCTTTAAAATTTTTTAGATCCAAATCAAGTAAATTCATTCTTACTATCAACCACATGAGATAAATTAGGTAATGTGGAGCCAATGATGGTAAACCAAAGTTACTTTGGGAGGAAACTTGGTTTTTTAAAAAATTTATTATTTATTTTCCATTTTTATCAAAAATTAATCTTCCATGAATATTTTAAATTCCATTGATAGTAATTTTTCTTTCACCAGTGTATTTTTATTTTTTAGGACCATTAATGGCATGTAGCAGCAGAAGAAGGTAGCATGAGAAGAAGTTGTAGAAGTTACATGTCATGAAGAACATAAGTGTTTTGAATCATGCTATAGGAAGAACTTGTGAAACCAATTTCATAGCATCATTAAAAGTGGAGTAAGAATTTCAATTATATAATTTTATATTATATTTCCAAAATTTAATTTTTTTTATAACCTTAACTGCTAATTGCATTCCCATACTTGAATCTTTCTTTACTCAGTTGAACTAGGTGACATAAACGGCCTAGGATAATTTCCATGTGAAATATTTTAATTTTTTTAACAAATTTGAATTAGAAAAATATGGAAAATAATTAGTAGAGATAATCATTTGGTTTAGGATTTAGCAGATCATGATTTAGGGGAGCATGTTAGTCATTGTAAATGAAAATTTTCTAAGATGTGTCCTGACTTGAATTTGTGATATTTTCATTCATTGATTTTATTATTAGTATGAATTTCTATGAGTAGTTATCCCAACCATTTTTCTTATTCCATATACATCCTCTAAGACAATATTTCTCATTCTTTCTATTGTATATTTATTGAGATGTTTCGACATGTTTTCATAAAGAACTTGCATTTTATCTTATCAAAGCTATAACTGAATAGAGTCACATTTAAAATGATTTAGGAAATATTTTTTTAACACTTTATCCTTATACCCACCTTGAATTAAACATTTTTAAGTCCATATAATCCATGAATAGACTTGTTAGGAAATTTGTTATGTTACCAATCTATTGTATCCATTCATACCTTCTTCAAAATGATTTTCATGATATTAAAATAATGATTGCGGGGGAGGGATATTCCAAGGTGTACTGGGATATAATTTATTGAGGAAATTTTTGGGGTTTTCCATTCTGATTTTTGCAAAGGCCATGTATTTTTCATTTTATTTTATTATTCACTACTCTCAATAAATAAATAAATAAATAATAATAAGAAAAAAATTTGAGAAAAAAATGATGAAAAGAAAATTTGGTTGTGTCTTGGGAGGATCTAAAATCATCATTTCCAAATTGAATATCTTTTGATCATACGTGGTTATATGGTGGATGTGAAATTTTTCTTGTGAATAACTTTCAAAAAATTAAAAAATTAAAAAATGGAAGCAATAGAGGTTGATTCTCTCATTGTGCTTACATTTTTCATGAGGCCACTTTGAGAATTTTTGGTGATGAGAGAGATGACATTTATAGGGGAGATTTTTATTAATATTTTACTTTTATATCATGCATTACACTTTAGAGTCAAAGTTACTTTTTTAGATTTACTTTTATATCATTTATCTACCTTCCCTCAGCCTCAGAGTCATTTGATCCTAACAGTGAAGCCCTTGTGATTATTTGTGATCTTTGTCTTTTTATGGTGGATATGTTAGATGCCTTGAAAGCCTATGGTAGGTGACATATTCTTGAGGTATTTGCATAAGTCTATATACATGTTTACCCTCATGATGATCAAAAAAATTAAAGTGAGGTAAATTGAAAATGGAATACTAATTAATAATGAATTAAAAAATGTTAATAGATGATTGAGTGGCTTGGTTATTTCAAATAAGGAAAGTAAAATACATGGTTGGTTTGTTTTATTTAAAAATTTTGGTTTTGATGAATTTTATTATGTAATTTTCAACCATTTAATTTTCCATTTGATCAATTTATTTTGTTAATATTGAATTTAAAGCATGGTAGGTTGATCATCCTTTGTAGTATGTTGAGATTTCATCCTTGTTGACAAGTCTGAATTCAAGTGTGGGGGTATTTTATATCTGTATTTCATGAATATATTTTATATTGATTAAAATCATTAATATTTTAACATAACTAATTATCCTTTCCAAATATTGGAAAATTTGTCTTTTTTAGGTTTTATGGAATGATACAACAGATATTTGGAAATGGAACAAAAAGAGATGAATTAAGGAGAAAAAATACACATCATATTGTGAGCTCACTCGCGGCACGACACTAGATTCTTGAGGATGTAGTTGAGTTTCAAAACTAGATCAGGAAGTTTACATGTTGTGTAATTCATTTACACATCATGTAATTCATTTAAACATCATTATTTAATTAGGATAATTAGCCACTCAAAAAAATTCATGAATTCATCACACACTATGAAAAGAAGTTACACATCATGATCCCTTTTACACATCATGAAACTTTAGGATAGAGACATATATAAATATTTCTCCACTGATGTGGATTACATACCATGTAATTTTACATGTCATTTAAGTTTTGGTGAGCATAAAAATAAATGTATGAATTTACAAGGGTTTGACAGGGAGGTATTTAAAAATAAACCCTCAACATCACAATATGATACATTAATAACTAAGGGAGCTGACAGAAACCCATTGGAGAAGTGTGCACCACCAAATCCTTGCTTTGACACCATTCCTCACTACCATTCTTCCTCAGGTATCCATATTGATCATTCTCATCATCACTAGCATGAGTTAGTAGTCTTTTCTATGTTGAGTGTTGTGATTGTAGGGGGACTTCTGTTAAGGATAATTTGTATTTATTATTCTTACTTTGGATTGATGCAACACATTTTATCAATTCTAATTCATATTATTTTCATATTTCATGAACATTTCTTATGATTTGAAGTCATTCATTTTATTAAATTGGTTAATTAGTCTATTTTTTTCATGGTCATTATAAAATCTAGATTAGTTATGTTTAAATAGGGTTTGGGTCACCTAGTTTTGTGATTTCACCTAGTAAATTACCATTCTAACAGTTTAGTCACATTATTAGCATAGGGTACCCAGACCAAGGATACATACTACCCCAATTCCAACACCTAACATGAATGAACCTATAATAAATCGAATCCCTAGCACACAAAACTAAAAATCACTAAACCTAGCTTGCCTATTTATTTTTATGAAGACCAATATTCACTAAACTTTCTTTATCTTTCCTTAAAAAATTAAACAATTTCAATTTCAATTTCTTTAATTAATTTTTATATATGAATCATCCTTATGGGTTTTACACTCAAGCTTGCTAAATACTATAATTTTAGTTAGGTTTTCCAGATTTTATAAATTATCTGTTGTATCCTAACATAAAAAAATAAGTCAAATTGTCCAATATTTGGAAAGAATAATCAATTAAGTATATAAATTAATGTATTTAAACACTATAAAATACTTGTATGAAATATAGATATCATGTATAGTCTCATCAATGTTCTTCCTTAGACCCCTGCTGCTAGTCAAAAACCTCTGGAATATGGGGATGCATGCTTGAGGTCTTTTGGAGAACCGACTTAAAGAACTAGTATAGTGGAATATGGGTCGGTACATTACAGGTTAAACCCTCATATTTTAAAACATTTCTAAATACTTATGAAATTTTTTAGATGTGAGGTGTCATTTAGGTGTCTTTGTCTATAGGAAAACTCTTAGTTCATAAAATGAAACCCTCAGGAAGACGGGTGGTTGTCTGGTAGGTTGGACCTCAATGGGTTATTATTGTATGCAAATTTATGATGAGTGTAAACTCTTATCATTTTTTTAATATGGTGAACCTCCAAAGAGAACTCCCATATGAGGATTCTTGGAGAAAATTAGGTCCCAGTAGGTTGATCCTTTGCAGGTGATTCCATTACCCCTATATTAATAGGTTTGAACCTTGTAAGTTGAAATTTTCTTTTCACCTATTTCAAGGATAGTTAATAGGCATGTTATATTTCATATCTTAAAGTCCCTTTAGTGGGAGATGGTTCTTGTGATAGAGACCTTAAATCTAGGCGGGAAACCTAGAGACCCCTAATTTTGACTCAACCTTGGTGGGTTAGTTGTATTTATTCAATTAAGGGAAACACATTAGGGAGGTTATATCATGGTTTATGTTTCCCTTAAAGGAAATGGGCTTGGTTTTATGCTTATTTCAATATCGATGCACTGTTAGTTCTAGGGTTTACAATTTAAGCATTGTGATTCCATTGGTTTTTAAAAATCACCCTAAGTGATTGAGTATTGAGACTGGCTATATTGGGCAGGAGTATTTGGGCACCTGGACTTATTGACCCATGGTTGTGCTATCTAAATTTTAATTTATGAAAGTACGCCATGTGGTGGGTGGTCTTTAGATGAATCATGGCATGAGTGAGGTGCTAGATTTTGAATAGGGGTTCCAAGGGAATTTTTTATATATAAAAAGCTAATTTTTTATATGGCATGATCAACTAAACCTTGTTTATAGATGACTCATGAGAGTGTGTGTTAGGTATTGAATTGGGTGGTATGGAATAGTACACCCACTACAAAGGATAAGTTAGTTTGCACTGGTTCTTCATGATAACTGTTTAAAAATTGAACATTGGTAAATGGTCTGGTGTGAGAAAAGGATTGATGGATTCAAATAAGTGACACTTATGGGCATAAAGACCCAATGATTTGGGAAATTTAAGTAAGTAAACCCATGTTGAGGTATATTTTAGAAATAAACAGGGTTACATGAGATGATTTTCTTATGGGAGGATCATGGAATGCATTTTCAGGAGACATAGTGTCAGGTGTTGGTAAAGGAAAACATAACCTTGTTTAATATGAGTATGGTTTAGAGGGATATATACAGTACTATCAATAAAATATCATTGTACTCATATTTTAGAGGCACTCTCATTCTCCTTATATTAACATCATCCTAATTATGCTTAGAGAAAATCATTTATACACTGATATATCTAACCAAATATATTTTATGTGTTCATGGAAGAACTCTTAGGGAATTATGGTCTGGGAGTGGTTTAAAATAATCTATATGGTGCATAGTATGCTAGTTTCCCTTTAAAAAAGTAACCCTTTTTGTCACTTGAAATCAAAAAATTACATAGAGACTATTCTTAGGGTGCAAAATGAGTAATTAGTGACATTTACATTAGCTCTTAGGATAAGTGGGTTCTTATCCATGCTAACCATTATATCTGGTCTTGGGATGTGGTAAGCAGAAAATTGTTTTATTGGGGAAATGAAAAGTATTCTCCTATATTGGGGAGTGGGACATCACCACTAGTGGGCGACCATCATGGGAGTAGGTTCATGGGATCTTGTGGCTGGTATTTATATGGTCATTTTGGATCTTGTATACTATTTAATTAATTATGAAATGTATAGTAGGAATTCACAATAAATTATTGGTACATTTTTTATTATGGATTTGGGTGAAATCCATATATGGGAATTAAATCCATTGTAGATTATGATGATACCTGAATTATTGATTGGGATAGTTTCGGTTATAGTGGTATAGCATGAAAATGTTTTTTTTGGGAGAATGTTCAACCATGAGATTTCACTGGAAGTCAAATAGTGGATTTAGAGAGCGTGTTTGGAACAATCTTCGTACACCTTGGGATAAGGCTTTGAAGTCTAGTTTTGGTGATATGTAGACTGTATGAGCAGAGATTTTTTGAAATAGTCAATCAGAGGTTGTTTTAATTATGTTCTCTCAATAGTTTGATGTGGTGGGTGATTAATCTCATTAGGAACACCATTAGTATGAGACAGGTACAACTTAAAGGGATGGCCATGGATTTTCAAGTAAAAGTTGATATGACCAAGATAAATTGGGTCAATTGGAATATGACCTCTCATTTAATTTTATAAATGTATTGGTACTATTGTTAGGATGTAATATAAATTCTTTAATAGTAAATTATGATGGAGGATGTACCGTAACTCATAATTGGCCCTTAAAATATAGAACCTATGGTGGGAATTCCCATATGCCATATGATAAAAGATATAATGATATGATCATGTCTTAGGTTAGACAGGATCGGTTAATCATCATCTTGAGGGTTTATTTTCAAGTATGAGTGTTGGATTGTGTTTTAATGGCTTAAGTACAACATGTTTAAAGTAGTGCATGTAGGTGTATTGGGTGTAAAAAACAATGTGTCCATTTAAATGGTAATTAAAGACCTAAGTAGTTCAATTGATTTTTTTTTTACCTAAGGCTTCTCATGGATGATAATTTCTATGGTGGGGAGATTATAGAATCCTGTTTTTTTTACCTTTGTTGAAAATTATAAGAGAATTTGAATTTTTCATTTAGTGGTTGGGATGGATCTTAAATTGAGATTTGAAATGGGATTTTGAGAGTTAGAACACTTAAAAGTGTTTTTATTGAATGTTTTTTAAGTACCGAGATGAGTCTCATCATTTTGGATGAGTTTTGGGAACATCGTACATTGAAAACTAAACTTTGGGAGAAGTAGATAGGATTGAACGGTTTTTTGAAACTGTGCAGCCCACTGGGGGTAATTGTATGGCCAGGTTCAGGGGTGAACATGGTGTCACACAGTTTTTCTAACCATGCACCTGAGGTCACACTACCATAAAAAGGGTATACAATAAACTATAGATTAAAACCACAATGCATGTGTATAGTTTTCCTAACTGTGTGGGATGTGGGGATTGTATAGTTCCAAGAACATGACTTTTGCACAATTTGTCTAACCCTACACCTAACCCATGTGAGGTGTGTCTATTTTACAATGTGAGATACATGGTTGGCATAAGGTTTTCCTAATTTTGTGGCCTAACCATGCACCTCTTAAAAAGGGGGAAATTTCTATTTTTCCCTCCACCCTTAAATGGATTTTTACCCCATTTCCATCTTCATTTTTCCTAGAAACCCTCTACCTGCACTCCCTCCTTCCTCCCTCTATCCATAGTGGATCTCCCTCCTTCTTGGTCAGAATTAGTCATTATTAATCGTGTTGGATATACAATGGTGATTCTATGATTCGTCTTCTCTATTTTATTAGTTTCTCTTATTTTATTAAATAATATTTCAATGCAAGCTCATATACCCTATTTTCATGGTGTTTTTCTGATTCTTCGATTTGTCTCATTTTGGATCGAATTAAAGCCCAAGATTATATGTGTGTATCATACTTGGTATAAGGTATTTGGTATTTTGCTTTTACCTTATAGTCTATAATGTTTCTAAAATATTTCATTGTGTCAAGCGCCATACATTCTATGTACTACCTCATAAATGTGAAATTTAACATGTAAATGATTATATCTAAATTCATATTTTCTTTGTGATTTAAAATTAAAATGTTGTATAATTTTTATCTTGAATCTAACCACCCCATTTGGGTGTGTTTCTTATATTCCAAAAGCTTTATGCTTATTATTGGAACTAAATCCACCTTTTGAGCTGTTTTGACTTTCCCTCTCATAGAATGAGATGATAAATAGAATTAAATGAATGATAAAAAGTGTGGGTTATTTTTCCCTTAGATTAAGATAAATATTTATTTTATTATATAACCTATACTATATATGAAATAAACAATTTAAATAGAATACAATGTTAATGTTAAGGATCTTCACTTGGCTCGTATCAATTAATAAATGTAATGTTTGACTCGTCTCACATGATAAATTGATAGTGGCGTGGAACTTTCCATGGACTTCTTAATTATGTATAAATTATGTGTCCTAAGTTATATACATGAGTTTTGAATTGAAATTCTTATAGGCATTGACTTATTATTTATTAATTAAATTTTAATGTGAAATGTTTATATACATGGCCTTTCCTCATTATTAATAAACAAAATGAATTGTATAATTTTGATTAAATGAAGAGTTAATGGTGAGACCATCTCACTTTCCCCACCTTGGAAATTATGAATGAAATGATGAAAAAAAATATTGAACTATAAATGTGTATAGATTCTATCATTAATCATAGGCATGGAATCCCTTATTGTGATACTCGGTCATAGAGTCCCTGCTTGTGATAATAAGGCATGGCATCCCTTATTATGATACTCAGGCATGGTGTCCCTTATTTTGATACTTGATTTAGAATCCCTACTTATGATACTTAGACATGACATACCTTATTTAGATACTCAATAATGTACTCCCTATGTTTTATACTCATAAATGGAATCCCTAATTGTGATACTCAAGCATGATTTCCCTTATTGTGATACTCAAACATGGAATCCCTACTTGTGGTACTAGGGCATGGAATCTATACTTGTGACACTCAGGCCTAGAATCCATTATTATGATACTCAGGCATGTAATACCTAATTATGATAATCAGGCATGGAATCACTAATTTTTATACTCATTCATGGTATCCCTACTTATGATACTCGATCATGGCATCCCTTATTATTATTCAATGAGACTCTTGGGACTATGCATGAACTTTTGAGTTATATATGGGATCCTAGATAGCACTAAGTATCTATATATATGGATATATATATATATGTTACTACATATATAGTTAACATATATATATATATACATATTTATATTCATATACTTATATATGTACATGGTGACACTTATTCAGAGATAATTCCATCTTAGGCCAAAGCATGTATGTTCAACTAAGTTTTCATTCAAGAACCTGAACCCAACTTGATTACATTTATTTATTCACTGTATTATTTAATATACATACACACTACATTATTTTATATCCATGGACTATATTGAATTAGACACCATTGGTGGTGGCCTACTATGTTCTACTCACACATTGTTTGTGCCGCCAGTTGGTACCCAGATAGATTTCTTGGTTACAGGTTAGGTGGGATCATGATATGTGTTGTTAATCATGTAAATGGGGTTCTTAGATAATAGTACTAATATTATTCTCAATATTCTCATGGATATAGACTTAGGAATTTTTTTTATTTTCTTTATTCATGTACTATCATGTATTGCCTATTTTATGTCTATTTTTGTACATTGTATCATGTTTATTCATGATCATTTATTCACTTATAATTGATTTTCAGTTTTTATGATATTACATTGCCTTTATTTATTATTTATTCCAATATATTTATTCTTAATCCATAGTTTATTATTTATCCACTATACCACCTTTATATCCTCGCTTCTAGTTCGAATCCTCTGGTATACATGTAGGCATGCTTGAGGCCATATAGAGAACAGGCTTGGGGTACTATTTTAGATGCTCCTAGGTCGGGATGTTACATAAATCTATCAAAATTTTATTTTTTTAATGATATTTAAACCATATCCTATCTTATACTAGAATATATTTCCATTTTGAAGCATTTTTATTGATAATTTATTAGATACATTTTAAGACTTTTAATAATTCCAAGTGTGACTTTTCTCTCCCTTATAAAAGGACGTCCATTCCTTCACTTATTTACACAACTTTGAGAAAATTAGATCAAAAAAATCCTACCAATTTATCTTCTAAACATCCTTATAAATGTTATATATGTTCTTTTATCCTCAAAATACCAACCCTATGTTACATAATAAAGGATCTAAATGAGGTCTCTTGAAGAAGAGATAATCCTTACCTGACCTCTTTCAATTTATTTATTATTTTACCTCCACTAAATTTGTGTTATTTATCATAAAATAATAAATTAATTATAATAAATATACTTATATTTTTTTATTATTATTAATCAACAATTATCTACCCTCTTTTCCATAAATTGGAAAGTGAAAGTATTGCTCATGTCTACGTACAACTTACCATCTCCATGTAGAGATACAATTCATATTTCATTACCATATTTTTTGGATTGGGATTATGATGTATTTAATTTTTATATATGATATTTATGAAATAATTGTAATTTTGTAATTATAATATCATATCAATCTTCTTACCTTCCAATCTTTTGTAAAATTATAATGTCACTCATGCATAAGTGTAGACTACCACATCCATGAAGCGATGTGATTTGTTTTTACTTTATGTTTTATATGGATGGTAATGAGGACATATTTAACGAATATATATGATTTATATGTTACAATAATGATACTTTAAAGTTTAATTATTATTCACATTTCTTTCATTTCATTTTTGGAAAAGTGAAAACTGCATTCATGCATACATACGGCCTACCATCTCCATGAACAGTGTAATTAATTTTTCTATCTGTATCTTGTATGGATTAATAAAAAATATATATAATTAATGTATATGATATTTATATCATGGTTAAAATTATTTTTATTTTGCGACTATGATAAATTTAAAAGGACCAAAACTACCAAACCAAAACATGCATGAAAAATGAAGCGGTTATTACCAAGAATGATGATTTTAACAAAGAATTATTAATAAATAGATGATATGATTATAAGTAAATTATATATGGTATGATATATATTATTTTCAATCTATAATTTATTCATTATAAATTTATATTTATTATATAATAGGTTTGAACACATACAAAATAAGTCAAAACTGAGGTTAGGGTTTATTTCACAATCTCATCATTATTCGGGATTGTTTATGTTTATGTCTCTAATATGGGAGTTATTTTATATTTATATCTCAAACATAATAAATTTTATTATTATTTGGTTATTTATTTAAATTAAAAAATTTCTTTTCATTTTCCTCTCTTTAAGTATTCAAGAGGCCAAAATAAATTTAAGTAAAACCTTCTTTATTTCTTCTTTAGCTTGAAAATATTTTCTCTTCCATGTCCATTTTTTCTAAAAATGTATTAAATAAGGTTTGTAATATTATAATATAGTTGTTCAAATTCATTATCACCCATTTTTAAAAATTTTAAAAATGGATCAAAATGAATCTTCTCGTCACTTTTCAAATAAGGTACTTTTGACCATTTTACAAAAGTGTGAAAGTAATGATTTTTTATGTTATACGACATGAATGAAATTTACCACCATTATAACCACTCATTACCTTGAATAATACTTTAAAATTGTAAAATATTCCTTTCAAATAAAATTTTTTCCTTAATATTTGTGAAATTTTTAGATTTTAAATAACTATTTTCAAAGTGAACAGTGTATTTCCTTCAAAAAAAACTTGTGAGATTTTAAAAATATTTTCATATATATAAACATCCTTTGTTAAATATTATTCATTGATGTGATTATAATCTTATTATACCTTCCAAAATATTTATCTGGAAGGTTTATGATTATATTGACTTGGGAAAGTATTGATATTATGTATGCTAGTTTTTCCAATACAGACAGTTATTGATTTTTAAGGCATGTTGATTAAGTTATATTGTTTATTAATATAATTAATGTATTGAACTAATTATGTTATGGGTGGGTCTTGGAATTAAAAATAATTTTGATGCATTATTAGGTATCATGAGATAAAATAGATTTTTTATTTGTATAAGGCCTTACCAATTTATATAGATTTATTAGCATGAGGCCTTGATGGTATTTTTAGATGTCTTGGCACAAGGCCTCAATGGTATGTTTTATATATCCAATATTATTAATTCCTTAATTATGAAATCGGTTATTAATTTCCATGAGTTTATTTAAATAGTTTTTGTATCCTTGGATAATATTCAAACTCACGTTTATTGTTTATTTTTCATTATTTAATCATCATTTTTTCCTGCCATATTATTTACACCTTATTTAGATTATGTTATATGAATTCCCTTATTGGGAATATGTGCATACCCTTTTCTTATGTTTCCAACCCATAGGATTCCAGGAAATGTTTTATGATTGGTATTAAAGGATATTCTAGATGAAATAAATATGTTCCCAAATAAAATATTTTATTTTATTTTATTTTTTAAAATGTAATGTTAGATTCAATTGTGTATCTAGTTTACCAAGACTACTAAACTATTTGGTACTTTGGGTTGTGATTTATTGTATTTAGTAAAAATGTATTAAACTAACCATTGGCTCTGGGATACTAAGTTCTAGGACTTTATATCCACCCAATGATAAAAATTATCCCATGACTTTTATAGAAAAAAGGAACATTGAGGTTGATGGAAAATCTAGAAATGTTATTCTTATGTAGTTTTTAGAAATTGTTTTCATGAAGGTGACGGGTCTAAAAATAGCTAAAGAAACTTGGGAAATATCAAAAGTTCATTCAATGGAAACACCAAAGTGAAAGATGTAGTGTTATAAATTAGGCTATGAAAGTTTCAAGATATCAAAATGAGAGATGAAGAAACTGTTGATGATTACTTCACCAAAGTTAATGAAGTTTTGTAAAACATCAAAGGATTTTGATATTTCTTGGAAAATTATTCCATTTTAATGAAACTTATGAGAAACTTCCCTAATTTTATGGACTCTAAAATTTATACCTTATAAGATAAAGATGATTTATCTCTTAATGAATTTCATAACTATATTATTTCATATGAAATGAGGAAAGATCTAGCATTCAAAAATAATATGAAGTATGAAATGGATTTTTAAGCTATGAGAAATATGAAAATTTATGATAATGAGAATATTGACCCCAGTGATTTATAAGATAGGGAAGATGATTAAATAAATCATAATATCATGTCTTTTATCTCCAAAAATTATCCAATAGGTATAGGAAATAATAGAGGAAAACTACCACTAAAATGTTTCAAGTGTGGTGGAATTGGTAATTTTTATATGGATTAACCCAAGAAGAAATTTTGTGAATATAAATATCATTCTGAATAAAAAAATCAATGGGAGAAGTGGAACAAAACTTTAAAGGAATATAAGAAGTACACTGGTGGTAAGAAAAAGTTTTTTGGAAATAGAATAATCTTATTGGGTAAGAAAGTTGAATATGACTCTACTGATAATAATTATTTAGAAGATGAAAGTTCAAAAAAATTGAGAACCTTATTTTAAAATTTTGAGAAAAATGAATATTCCTCAAATAGTTAAGAAGACGAAGGAGGTCAAGAATATTATAGAGAATATCATATTAGAACTAAATTTTTTTCATGTCTTGATAAAAACAAAAAACTCAAGAAAAAATCAAATTTATTAAGAAAGAAAGTGTTAAGGATATTGAAGTAAATAATGATTTCATTAAACAAGAAGATGGGTATATTTAGGTTATCATAAAGTGTAAACTAAAAATTATTTAAAAAAAGAAATATAGTGTAATATCTTAGTAATAAACTTACAAATAAAAAAGATAAGGTTTGTAAAACCCAATTAAAACTTCTTGAGGTTGAAATTATCTTATTATATATGAATTAAAATGTCAACAAGGCTTCATGAGTAAATTTTGTATCATCTCAAGATGTAGAGAAATCTCACTCCAAGGATCAGATGAAATCTTCAGCCACTAAATGTAAAAGTTCATCTGATTTTAATAACAATTGAGGTGTTGTAAAAAATATTGAGAAAGATTAGATTAAAATAGATGTAAGAAATATATTACATCAACAAAAGTTTAGAACAATATACATAATAAATTTTCCCCATTCTAGGAGGAAAAAATAAAAAGATGCTAGAAACCTTGGAAAACTAATTATAATGAAATATTGTATTTATAAACAATACTGATATTTATTATATATTGTTAGTGTTGTGGTATATTCTAGAACAAAGCTGATAAATTTTGGTACAACATGTCTCTCCTTATAAGTATGTTTTAATTTAAGGGGGAAATATTGGAGGAAAAGTGAGTCTCTTTCCTAAGCCGTAGGAAGTTAGAAAAACAAAATCTCAAGATATCAGAAAATTTACAACACAAAACTAATTTTATTTCATAGAGGAATTATATATAATATTTGAAAAATATTTCCAATTTTCTAAAGAATGTATGAAAACTCTTCCTGGACAAGTTTTTATAAAAGGAAAGAAAAAAATATATAGAAATAAAAATGTTAAAGAAATGTCCTTTATAGTTGAGATAGATTTGAAATAAAGGAAAATGAAAAAATCATGGATTCTTGATAGCAGTTGTTCCTTACACATGATAATCCATATAAAAATATTGAAAGATATTGAAAATTTTGAAGGAGGATCAGGTACTTTTAGAAATGATAGTTCCTTAAGAATCATAGGAATAAGAACTATTGAGATCAAATATTAGAAACTAAAATCTAAGGAATTTTTATATGTTGATGGTATCAAAAACAATTTACTAAGGGTCACCCAAATTTGTGGTGATGGAAAAGAATTTATCTTTATGAAATATTTATGTATCATCATAAGTGTGTAAGATGGAAAAATTATGACCAGGGGAATATGAATAGGAAGAAATCTGTTCTAAATTTGTGAACTTGGTAACTCATGCTACATAATCTTCATTGATGAAAACAAATTGTGTTACTAGAGCCTTAGGAATCCAGGCTATAGAAAATTATGAGTAAAGTTTCTAAATTTTATACAGTAAGAAACTTACCACTGATAAAGAGAAAAGATGGTATTATTTGATCAATATGTCAAAAAAGAAATATGGTGAGTGGAAAACATAAGAAATATAAAATCCAATACATATGACCTTTTGAGTCTATTAACTTTTATCTTTGTGGGCTAATGAGACATCAATAAAAAAAGGGATTTTAAATTTATTAATTTTATTGATGGCTTTACTTAGATGACCAACATCATGTTTCTAAAGCATTAATATGAGGTTCCAGGTATGGAAAGATATTTCAAAAGGTATACTAAAAGTGAAATAGGTGTTTATATACTAAAGTTTTGAACTAATAATGTAAATTATTACACAAGTAATGGTTTTTAATACTATATAATGAAGCATGGAATAAAACATCAATATAGTACTGCATACACCCCTCAACAAAATGGATATGCATAAAAGAAAAATTGAAATTTGGTATAAATGTGATGAAGCATGGTGGATGAGTATAAAATTTATATGTTTTTTGGGATGGAAGTTGATAGTACTTTCATACAAGAACAAAATAGATTTTTATTAAAGCTGAAATCCAATATGACTTCCTACAAAATTTGGTATAAAAAATCCTTCACTGAAATATTTCATAGTTTTTGTAATCACTAATTACTAAATATCAAAAATATAAATCTTGTAAATTTGATGAAAAATATGAAGATGGAAATTTCATGGGATATTCATCCAATGAAAGAAGTTTTAAATGTTGGAAAAAATATTTACAAAAGTTATTAGATTCATATAATCTGTAGGTTTTTTAAAATTCAACTTCTTTAACAAAGTTTATTAAAAATATTGGGGAAGATAAAGTAAGGACTTCTAATGCGGATAAAAAATGTGAGTCAAAATAGGTGACTGAAGATTTAGAAAAATCCTATAGTTAATAAAGTGAGATAGAAAGAAAAACATTGAAATTTCATACCCCATATAAACATATTGAATTTTAAAACATTATTGGAAATCATAAATCTCTTTTTTATACTAGAATAAATTTGATATTATAAAATAAAACATAACTTATCTCATAGGTTAAACCAAAATCAGTTTCAAAAGAAGTCGAACATAAAGAATGGGTACAAGCTGTGAATGAATAGTTGGATATGATAGATAAACATAACACCTAATAAATTTTTCTATATATAGAAGGAAATAATATTATTGGGACAAAGTTTTTGTATAGAAAAAAGATTAATGAACATGGAGAAGTTTTAAGAAATATAGAATGAATTGTTTTCAAAGGTTATTCATAGTTGGAAGGTGTGGATTTTGAATAAAATTCTTACCTAATTACAATAATAGAAACTATCAGAATGTTATTGGTAGTGGCTACACATCATTATAATAAAGTTTATTATGAGGATATAAAGTCACTTTTATAAATTAATAAATTAAATAAAAAAATTTACATTGATAATCCTTTTTGTTTCTTTACTTTATAAAGATGAAACCAAAGTTAGTAAATTAAAAAAAGACTTTTATGGGTTAAAATAAGCTCCATGTGACTGGTACTCAAAACTTGATAGTCATTTGAAAAATTATAATTTTTTTAAATGGAAATTTGAGAAAAAATTATATGTGAAGAAGATGAAATATGATACCCTAATTTTTATTGTTTATGTTAATGACATAATTTTTGTAGAGGATAGAAAAAATTATTGTAATGAATTTTCTGAATAAATGAATAAAATTTATAAAATTCCAATGCTCAGAGAATTAACCTTCTTCCTAGGTTTACAAGTTCAATAAAATGAGATATACATTTTCCTATCTCAAGAAAAGTACACCATGGAGTTGTTATAAAAAAAATCATGGTAAATTCCAAAGAAGTTTCTACTCCTATTTTAGTTGGCATGAAAATGAGTAAAGATGAAGATGGGAAAATTTAAAATTAGAAAGATTTTTGAAATTTTATAAGAAGTTTTCTTTATCTTATAGCTTCAATGCTAGACAACATTTATGTTGTTATTTTTTGTGCAATATATTGGAGTTATCCAAAATAAGCACATATATTAGAATAAAAATATTATTAAATATGTCAAAGAAACATAATTCATAAGATGTTGTATAAAATTAGTTTTCATATAAAATTTCATGGATATAATTATGTTTATTAGGTTGGATATTACAATGATTGAAAATAAAATTACAGAGGAACATTTTTCTAAGGATAGTTTTGTGTAAACTGGCATAGTAAGAAATAGAGTTTAGTTACATTGAGCACAACGAAGAAGAATATGTTGCCTCCACCCATTATTATACTCAAATTATATGGATAAAAGTATATTTAAAATATTTAAGAGTGGATATTTTCAAACCATTAAATATTATTTGTGATTATTAAATTTTAATTTATCTTTCCAAAAATTCTATAGAACATTAAAGATCAAAACACATTGATTTCAAGTATCATTTTATAAAATATAAAGTTATTGGTGGATAAATCATGCTTGAGTATATTTATAAAAAAATTTATGATGTTTTCACTAAAGTTATTACAAGAGAAACATTTTTGGAATCGAGGATTAAACTTCATGTTCATCCTCCACCAAATAATTCATAAAGTTTGCAAGGAATTCCCCCACTATTTGGAAGTAACTCCCCCACCATGATTTAGATTATTCTATAAAAGTGGAAGAATATGTACAACTTTATCCTAAAAGGTAGAGAGTAAATTTTTTCCTAAAAATGGGAGAGTAATTAAGATTCTTTCAAAAAATAGTATGAAGTTGTGGTAACCATAAAATGGGGAAAAGTGGAAAATAGATAGAAAATGGAGAAGATAAAAAGTTTGGGGGGTTTTATTAACATTGAAAAAAATGTGTGTCACCAAGGGATGAAATTCCTTTAAAACATTAATTTATCTAGTAGTGTGGTGTTAGGACCTTCTCTATGATAAAGGATGTATTTTAAGAAAATTTGAAAATTTTGAGTATTCTTTTAAAAAATGAGTTATAGGAAAGGTTGAGTGATGAAAAATAATGAGTTTCAAAATCTATTAGTGAATGTTTTCAATAAATCCAAAGTGGGATATTGTAGATCATTTGTGATGTATTCTTTAAAAAAATTGTTTTTTGAAAAAAAAATTGCTTAAGAGTGTTTTATAAAAACAGGAGATAAAGAAGGTGTTGGAAGTTTGTTAATAAAGTTTTGTTTTGAAGTTACTAGAGGAAGTTAGAAAGTATTTTTAAGAAAATTTATTATTATGTAAAATGATTCAATGCAAATCCAAAAGTTATTAACATAATGAAAATATAATGATCTTAGAATTTTTACAAAGGGATAGATCTACTTTTATCCACCAAACAAAGATCCACTAGATGAAGTTTTTTGCAAAAAGAGTTTTGTGAGAATTTTAAAGAAGTGTATTCAAATAAAGATGTTATAAGAAGTTCAAAGAAAGAGTTTATAAAGGGATAGAACCATAAAAATATTTCTAGATGGATATTTCCTTAAAATTATTACTGTTGATGTTTTGTACAAAATGTGTGAGGTAAAAATTTTGTAAGAAGACAAAGTTTAATACACTAGATGAATAATCTCTTTATCACTTGACAGACATTTCAGACAAAGAAACTTGAAGAGTTTGTGAGGATTTGTAAAATGAAAAATAAATACAAATGGGAGTATTTAAAGAAATTATAATTCATATTTCTATTTTTATTTATGTAAAGTCAAAGATAGAAATTAAAATTATAAATTCAAGTAGTGCACCAGATGAAGAAAGTCACATGTGATTCAAGTCTTTAGAAGTTTCAATAATGCTTTCAACCGTCTTCCATGGGTCAAGAGCAACAGAGAGAGGCAAATGAGTTTTCTAGACAAATATTTTGTATAAAGTTTGCGTAGAATATTATTGTTATATATTTTATGATGTTATATGTAGCAATTTTATAAAGTGTATCTTTGAATAAAAATCTATCGGATGAAAATTTTTGATGTCATTGGATGAAATTTTGTGAAGAAATACATCAAATAAACATTTTTTAGAAACTAATGTATAAAGTCTAAGATAAGGAAAATTTTATTTTATAGAGTTTTTTTCCATGTTCATATATGTATTTTTTGTTTTTTTATCACATGTTGTTTCTTTATGTTTTATTACAAACCCACTTATTATTTTATGTTAATTGTAATTTTATAGAAATATTTTTTACTATATAACTATATTTTTATTATATCTTGAGTTGTAGTGATTTGAATTTTATAATTATTATTTCATATTAAAGATAATAATTTTATCATTCTTTTATTCAACTATGAAAAAGTCTATATAAATCTATAAAATGTTCATATTTTTTTCCAAACATACTTCATGTTTTTGGTTCGGACAATATTTTTTAGTTTATAGTGTTTAATGTTTTCTTCAGTTATTCTATTTTAAATTGAGTTATATATATTTGATTATCATTAACCTTATTCATTTTTATATCCAATTGATTTATTTATAATCAATTAAACTAAATGGAACTTAGAAATTATTGTTTTAATGCACTTAAAATTTCTTGGTGTTTATGCAATAGTTCTAGAATTTTGAAATTTTCAGAATTCAAAATATTTTTTATTTCAATGATATCTCATTCAATATACATAAAAATTGAATGATTTTTGTTGATTTTTAAATATAATATATTCCTATATATTTAATTAAAATTAATTAAAGTCTAAATATATGGTTTAGATTCCTTAAAAATGGTCGAATGTCTGCAAAATTTTAGTCATTTTTTCGATAGGATTTATTATATGTTTTTCAATATTTTTTTATGATATATAATGTTATATATTCTCAATTAAAAAAATTATTTGATCTTTTGTAAATCTATCAATGTTAAATTAATTTATATTAACTATACCAACATCTAAATCTGATGTTTAGAAGGTCTAAAAATTTGTTGAAGTTTATGTTATTAGACTTTGAAAAAATAATGAACTTTTCATCTTCTTCTACCTCTAGTTACTTCTTCCATGCATGAAACCAGATCACCAAACTAGAATCACCTTCATTTAGCATATAAATAAAGGTTATTCAACCTTAATCTTCATCTGTGCTTGCTGCTTGTATTTCCATCCCTCTTTCTGCTGTAATGGTTTTCCTAGTGTGACTCCTTCAGCTTAACATGGTAGCCCTTCAACGTATCTCTTCAACAATAGTAGGAGTCCAGCAAGGTAGAACCACATCGGTAATCGATTATAGCAATGACTTAGAGTGATGGTAGCTCTCTCAAAATAGTGATTGTAGAAACAACTTTCTCTCCCATTATAGAAACTATGTTCAAGCAGTAGCTCCTTTCCACCTTCAACGATATCTCATCCTCAACTATCACTGTATCCAATGACGGCATGGGTTTTTTTCAAGAATGGATCATATTACAATGGTAGTACTATAAAAAATCAGTTTTATCATCTTTATCTTCTCTGATAGTAGTACTGCATCATATCACAAGCGGTAATGGTAGCACTATAGTGGAACAGTAGAATTGCAATGGTAGCCTGTAATGGTAGATCCCCTATTTCACACGGTGATAGAATTTTATTCGATTTTAGTGGTAGAAAATTCTTTTTACCTCCAAGTATTATTTTATCTTGGTGTTAGTTATGAAATTATGAGACCACCAATTTTTTTCTTAATACCATTCTAAAATATTTTTTATGATGCTCAATATTTGTTACATTTTAATGTTTTATTTGTTTCATGTGTATAATAATTATTTTATTTATTTTATTTTTATTTCAATTATTTATTAATATTGTTTATACTATGGTAATTTTGCTGAATTATTTTAAACTTTTTTTAAATGTTATTGTAATTTATTATTCATATTTCATAGAAACAAGAAGCATATTTACTGTTTGATCTAAAAATATTTATTACTTCTTAAATTATAAATTTTAACTATTTATAAATTATTAATTATAATTTTTAAATATTCATAAATTTTTTTTAATGTTTTTAATTCATGAAAAATATATTTTTATATTTTTTATATTTATACAGATTGTATTCCAAAGTTTTTTATTTGCAGTCAATCTGCTTGCGATATTGATGGAATTATTTGATTTAGTTTGAATGGTTTGTTTCAAATTGTGTTTGACCTATTATTATAGAGTATATTTGAATTATTTAATAGGTAATTCAATTTTTTTTGAATTTTTATTTAATTTTTTAATTCAAATGATTATTATTATACTTATTATAGATGATAATTTTCTCTCTCCTAGATAATTTTGTAATTTGAATTTTAATTACTTTACTCAATTAGAGATTGGTTTTTTTAGTTTTTTTAAATATTATATTAAATGGTTTTGTGATATATTCAAAGTACATGACAATGGATAACATCTTTGACACTCTATTTTTTATGAGAAAAAACCTATGAACTTTTAAAGTTATATACAATCTTTAAAGTCATGTGTGATCTATGTTTCATCATCTAGATAATCTCTCAAGTGTTGAGTTTCATATTCTTCATCTTCTACTAACTTTATGAGATGATCTGATCCAATTCTCTAGAATTAACACCTATGTTTTATTATTATTCTATCTATTTATTTATAGTTTCTTGAGTCTTTAACACTACTTCTTATCCATCACATACATTAACACGATCTTTTTATGCTTTTACATATAAAATAATTATTTACTTATTTCCTCAGGTTATGACTCCTGAATAACAAAGTCAATATATTTTAGGTTGTGACTCTCCCATAAAAAATTAGTTTTTAGTGTGTTTATCCCTCAACTTTGTAGAAAATGATTCTGTAATTAGTTTATGATTTCCCTTCAAAAATAATATTAGTGCAAAACATATCTCTCACCATGTAGTAAGGTATAAGAGTATATTAGGTCTACTTTAGAATGAACTACTATAAAAAAAATCCTTGTGTTATTTCTTTTATTTCACTTCTTATTAACACTTTTAATTAACTTTTATAGTTAATTTTTATATTTAATCTATTTGATTAAAAAATTTAATCTAGTTTATTCACCCCCCTAGACCATATTCCATTTCCCTTATGAACCTAAAAATTAGTATCAAAGGTTTTTCCATTTGTAATTTAACAAATACTAATATTTAGTATTTTTTATATTTTGTTATGTTAACCTATTCTTAGACCTCACAGTCCTAGGAAAATATATTTAAGTTGGAAAGAATGAATACAATTGATGTTTAGATTCCTCAGAAGCCACCTCACTTTGATGGAAATGATTGTGGCTACTGTATATCCAAAATGGAGGCATATATAAAATAGTTAATCATAAAACACTATTCAATCATGGAAAAATCATAAAAACTTCCAAAATCTAACCCAGATACACTTACAGGAAGTGGTGCTAGTAGATATGTTTTAAATTACAAAGCTTTAAATTTTTTATATTGTGATATTAAAATAAGTGAGTTTATTCATGTGTCTTCATGTAAGATAGCTCATGAGATTTGTAAGATTCTACAAGTTACTCACCTTGTATTAGACAAATTGATACGAACCAAGATTGAAAATGATTCAAGATGAGTACCAAGACTTCAAGATGGGTGAAAACAAAACAGTAAATCAAATGTTCCACCAATTCACAAGCATTGTGAATGGAATTAATTCTCTTGGAGAATATTTGGAAAACCCAGTACTTATTGAATTATTATTATGAGATATACTAAATAAATGGAATGCAAATAAGTCCACAATTGATGAATGAAAGATCTTAAAATAGTACACTCTTGATGAATTGATGAGATCATTACTGCCATATGAACTAGAACTTAAGAACATAGCTGAAGAGGAGACCACAAAAAGAAAAGGTATAGAATTTTAATCTTTGAATGTTGTTTCTACTAACTCCTCTAATTCTGAACTATAGGATAGTGAAAAAATATATGGATTATATTGTGAATGGAGTCTACCAACAAATTAAAAAGAAAGGATTCAAGAACCGATTTAAAAGAAACTCCAAAAAAGAAAAATGAAAAGGAGATAAGAAAGGGAATACTAATTATAATTATTTAAATGTTACTTGTTTTGAGTTTAGAAAGAAAGGTAATATCAATATTGGATTTCCAAAACTAATGAATAAATATAAATACAAGAAGATTGAAAAAAAAGGCATCAATGAATATTTGGAGTTGTATAGAAGAATATGATTCTAATGAATAATTTTTAAAAGATAAATAATCTTCTGACATGTTCTTCATGGAATCCTTGAATGAGGTTCATGATTCTTAATATAAATTTGGATGTTCTGATTTTGACTATGATTATGAAAATCTGAATGTGTCTGAGTTAAATGAAGAAATTCAAAGGCTGATTAGATATGATTTCAAAGCTACTAATTTATATAATAAGCTTAAGGAATATAATGAAAAACTTTTTTCTAAAAATAAATTTCTTTTATAAGATAATTAAAAACTAAGTAATACTAATTATGATTCTCATTTAACAATATATGAAAATTTTAAATATGCTCAAGATTTGAATGAACAATTGAAAAAGGAAGTTAAAAATATTAATAAAAGTGTGTATACTTTTATTCAAGGTCATTAAAAATATAATAAAATAATGTCTTTGAATAAAATAAAATAAAAAATATATAATTAGATATGATAGGTTATTATATAAAATGTATCAAAATCATTTCATGAAAATTAAAAAAGGTTTTACTTCAACTATTGTATGTTTTAAAAGTGAAATTAAAGGTCGCTATGAAAATGACTATTCTCTTATATTCAAATATTCTTTTGGATTTACTAAGACTCGTATCTATAAATAATTTTTATCCAGGGTACCATACAATACCTGCTTAAATTCTATGTGGGAACCTAAAAATTGTTTTACTAATTTGATTGGACCCAAAGTAGCTTTGGTACTAAAATTTTCATGTAATTGATTTTTCTAGGAAAAATGACTTAGATGTATCAAGAATGAAAAATGATACATGTAAAGTGGATTCTTTAACCGTATAATGGGAGACTCATAAAATTTTAACACTTACAAAAAAATTTATGGAGGCACTGTTACATTTGGAGACAATTCTAAAGGTAAAGTAAAAGGTTTTGTTAAAGTTAGTATTTATAATTATACCATTATTTATAAATTTTTATATATTGAGGGTTTAAAAGATAATTTAATTAGTATATCTCAATTATTTGATGATAAAATGGATGTTAAATTTAAAAATTATAAGTGTTTAGTTTTTAGGGATGATTCGTTATTATTTTATGCTAATTGAAAGGAAAGTATTAAGGTTGTTGATTCTTCTAAACTAATTATTCAACATGTTAAGTATTTAAATGTTTTGAATAGTAAAATCATTATTTAGAATCACTAATCAGGTCATGTTAATTTCATAATGTTACATAATCTCTATAAACATGATAATGTGTTACAATTACCTTTCTTGAAGAAATAACATCTTCATGTTTGCGATGCTTTCATAAAAGGGAAACAATGTAAAGTTTCTTTTAGACCTATCAATCAGATAAGTACTAATAGTCCTTGAAAGTTAATAAATTTTAATTTATTTAGTCCTACTCAAATTTCTAGCCTTATAGGAAAGAAATATAATTTATTTATTATTTATTATTATAGTATATTTACATGAGTTTTCTTTAATTCTCATAAAATTGATACTTAATCATGATTTATTTCTTTTTTAATTTGGTTCAAAATGAAAAGGGTGTATGATTGTTTCAATTTATAGTTAAAATGTTGGTGAATTTAATTATTTATAATTTGAAAAAATTTGTGGAAGGAATTTTTATTTTAATACTTTCTCTGCTCCTAGAACACCACAGCAAAATAGTGTTGTGTAACAGAAAAATAGAACTCTTATTGAAATGACCATAACTATTTTATGTGAATATAATTTGCCTAGATATTTTAGGGATGAAGATTATTTTTCTGATTTTTATATTTCAAATCTAATTCTTATTATACCTTTTTTAAATAAAAGTTATAATAAATTATTTAAAGGTAAAAATAATACAGTTTTTTATTTTCGATTTTTTGGTTGTAATGTTTTTATTTTGAATTCAAAGGATAATTTAGATAAATTTTATTCTAATATTGATAAAGGTATTTTTTTTGTTTTATTCTAATAATAGTAAAAATTATAGCATTTATAATAAAATAACCATGGATATTGAAGAATTTTTTCATGTTATGTTTGATGAAAATAATGTTAAATTAAATTCAAATTATAATTCTAATGTTTTTGATGATGTGTTTATAAATTTTAATTTTGGTGAATAAAAACAGCATGATAAGGATGAATAAATTAAGGAGGATAAAACTCCTTGTTGGCCTAATCTTAGATCATGGGAGATTCATATATATCAACATGTTGGAAATATTATTTGTAATATTGTTTCTAGTATTAAAACTAGAAATTTTATTTTAAACTTTTTTACCAATTATTCTTTTATGTATGGTTTTATTCCTAATAATGTTAATGATTATTTAAATAATTATAACTAGATAGTTTCTATGAAATATGATCTTAACTAGTTTTTTAGAAATAATATTTATTCTTTAGTAGAATTTATTGAGGATAAAAAAAATTGGAAATAAATGGATCATTAGAAACAAGCAGGATGAATCTGGATATATTATCAAAAATAAAGCCATACTTGTTTCCCAAGGATACTCTCAAGAATAAAGTATAGACATTGAAGATACATTTTCACATGTTTCCAGGTTAGAATCTATTTGAATATTGTTAGTTTTTTTCTTATTTTCAAGGTTTAAAATTATATCAAATGGATATAAAAAGTGATTTCATAAATGGTTTTATAACTGAAGAAGTTTATGTTTCCCAACCCCCTAGTTTTGAAAATGAAAAGGTTCTTAATCATTTTTTTAAAATTATCTAAATCTTGTATGGTATCAAATAAGAACCCCATTCTTGGTATGCAAGGATTTATTTGTTTTAATTAAATAATGGTATTATGAAAGTAAATGATGATCCTAAACTTTTTATTACAATAATTTCAAATGATATTTTAATTGTAAATATTTATATTGATGATAAAGTTTTGGGTTCTTATATTGAGTTTCTTTGTAATTATTTTTCAAATTTAATGTCATATGATTTTGACCTAATTTTAATGGGATAATTAAAGATCATTCTTGGACTTTAAATTTCTTAAAGGAAATATGGGATCTTTATTAATCAGATAAGTATGTAAAAGAGTTGTTTAAAAGGTTTGGTCTCTGTTCTTGTAAATCTATAAAAACTTTTATGGGAACTATAGTTGTAAATTAGATATTGATGCTTCTTATAAATATATTGATATTAATGTTTATATAGGAATTATAGGTATCTTCCTTTATTTAACTATATCTAAAACCAATACCATGTTTAGTATTTTTTTTATGTGAAAGTTTTCAAACTCATCCTAAAGAGAGTCATATTAAAACTATGAAAGTAATAATTATATATGTCAAAGGAACTGTTAATTATAGGGTTTTTTATCCTAAATATAATTTTTTTGATTTAATATCATATTCTAACTTTGATTTTGGAGGCTGTAGAATTGACAGAAAAAGCTCATCAGGTATGTTTCATTTTCTTATAAAAATTATAATTTCTTTGTCTTATAAAAATAAATTATCTATTTCTCTATCTGCTGTATAATATAATTACATATCTACTACTAGTTATTATGCCCGAAGTGTATGGATTAAGAAAATTGTATGTTATTTTGGTATTTATCTTGATAAATTTCCTATTTATTATTATAACATTTCTACAAATTCTATTTCTAAAAATCTATTTCAACATTCTAGAACAATCATATCAATCTTTAGATTTCATTTTATTAGAGACCATTTGTATAAGGGTGATATTGTTTTAGAATTTATCCCTACTGAGAATCATCTTTCAGATATTTTAACTAATCCTTTAGAATCTTCTCAGTTTGAAAAAATTAAATCTGTTCTTTGGATATTATAAGATTAATTATTTTATCTTTTCATATGTACAGGGGGATTCTATTTTATCTTTTTGATTATTTAAAAAAAGTGTGAGAAAATAAAATGTTCTTGGATTTAAATTTTTATATTTTTTAATCAAACAAAAATGGGGATATTAGTTCTTCCTATTTTTGAATGTATTTTTTAATAAATGTTTTTTTTATGTTTTATTATAAAGCCTCTTATTTTTTTTATGTTAATTATAATTTTATGGAAATATGTTTTACTAGATTACTGTATTTTCATTACATATTGAATTTTAGTGACTATGATTTTATAATTACTATTTTATATGAAATATAAGACGTTCATATAACTTTTATTTAACTATGAAAAATTCTAAATCAACCTCTAAATTCTTGCATTTTTTATGAACATACTCTATGTTTTTAGTTTGAACAATGTTTTTTGGTTTATATAGTTTTAATGTTTTATTTAGTTATTATATTATAACATGAGTTATATAGCTTAGATTCTTAAAAAAACATGTCACATTAGACTACTAATATATCTATTTACATTTAATTAAAATAAATGGTAGTCTTAAATTGTTTTCTAAATTCTCTAAAAATTGCTTGAAATTTATGTAATTGTTCTAGAATTATGGAATCTCAAGAATTCAAAATATTTTTTATTTTAATGATATGTCTTTCGATATACTTTAAAATCACATGTACTTTTTAGTTTTGGAAATATACTAAGTATTTCTATATTTTTTCATACTGAATGAAAATCTAAGAATTCTGTTTAGATGCCTTAAAAATGGCTGAATGTCTATAGCATTTCATACATTTTTTCTGCGGCTTTTATTCTTGTTCCTTCACTATTTTTAGATGATATATCATTTTATTGATTTTGAATTGAAGTGTTATTTAATCCATTGAAAATATAATGAAATAATATTCATTTAAGTTAATTAGACCAATATCTTAATTTTATTTTTAACAGGAATAAATTTTATATAAAGATTATGTTGTCAAGATTTTCATAAAATGATATACTATTCATCTTCTCCAACCTCTGATAGCTTCCTCTATGCATAGAACTAGCTTAAGAGACCAGAATCTCCTTCTTATAGAATAGAAATGGAGGTTACTTGGACTTCATCTTCGTCCATGATTATTTCATGGATTTCTATCCCTCTTTTGTGGAAATGGTTTTCTTAGTGCGGCTCAGCTTCATATGGAAGCTCTTCAATGTCTCTCTTAAATGGCGGTAGAAGTCTAGTATGGTAGCACCACACCAGCACTCAATTTTATCAATTCCTCAATGTGATGATACCTCCCTCTAAATAGTAACACTAGCTTCCTCCAAATAGTGATTTTAGAAAACAAATTCCTCTTCCATGGTAGCAACTATGTTTGAGTGGTAGCTCATTTCCACCTTTGATGGTAGCTCATCCTCGACCACCACTACATCCAATGGTAACATGTGTTTAGTTCAATGGTGGATAAATATACAATAGTAGAACCACTAAAAATCAATGGTAGCATTGTTATCTTCTTTGATGGTAGCAATGCATCATCCCCCAAGCGATAGTAGTAGCACTATAGTAAAAAGGTTGCATTATAGTAAAAAGGTAGCATCAAAATGGTAGATCCCCCGATTCATGTGAAGATAGAAGGTTCTTCTACGGTAGTGGTAGAAAATTATTTCTAATTCCGGGTATTATTTTATCATACCACCAATTATGAAATTATGTTACCTCCTGTTTAATTTTTTTTTCTTTCTTTTGTTCCAAAATATTTTTTATGATGCTATATTTGTGCTATATTTTAATCTTTTATTTTTTGTATATGTATAATAATTATTTTAATTATTTTCTTTTCTTTATAATTATTTATTAAACATTTTTAAACTATGGGAATTGTTTTGAATTTTTTAAAACTTGTTTTAAATGTTTCTTAATTCATTATTCAAATTTCATAAAAACATAAAGAATATTTACTACTTAATTAGAAATTATTTATTATTTCTTAAATTATTTATTTTAACTATTTATAAATTATTTATTAATATTTTTAGATATTATCAAAAAAAATTGAATGTGTTAAATGCATGGATAATATTTTTAGTCAGATTGAGAAGCTCAAGAGGGGGGTGAAGTGAGTTCCTAATAAAAATTTCTATTAAAATCATCTTCAAATAAAATCACCCACTTTAATTAAAAGTGCCCAGTTAATCAAAACAGCACATAGATATAAGTTCTTATCATATAAAATATTCCTCAATTATTTATTAGGGTCCTGTTAAAATAATATGAAAACTATTTTAAAATTTCAAATCAATTTACTCAATCAAATACTTATATAAACACTGGTTAATATTAACTATCAAAGTAGTGGTTTTGTTTACAGCTTAAAACAAATTCAGTTTAAAGCGTAATAATGAAACAAAACAAAACACACAGTTGAATTAAAATAAGGGGTTTAGTCTCAAGAAAATACCTAATACCCTCTACTTGTAAATCATCTACTTCCACACAGATTATATAAATATAATCTTGATCCATAACCTGGATCAGGTATATTGAAAATAGCTACAAGTTGTCTAGGACACACAAGGACCTCTCCCACAATAACATGGAAAGAAAATAGTCACATAACATACAAGGACCTATTCCACAAATACATGGGTATACAGATATAAAGATAGTGAAGAATATATATTGTATATTCCAATTATAGAGTAGGAGATAGTGTGTGTTTAATAAATAGGGTAAACTACACACTAATCAAATATAAATGTAACAAACAGAAAGATCAAGTATAGAGATGGAGAAAAGATAGATCTATTGGGTCTCATGTTCTCTAGAAGCTTGAGACTCCTCGAAAGTATATTGAAGAGAAGCTCGAGTCATTTCTCTAAAAATAGAAGTAAAACATAGTGTTGTAACATCTCTTTGTTTTAACTATATGAATAGAAATTAGATGTTATATGTTCTCCACTATTTCATAGTTAGATTCTAGTAAGAATGAATCATGTAAACTCTCATATCCTTCTAGTATTCAGTAAGTATGTTTTCATTTATCTTGAACACTTTCACACTACTACGCACGATGTAGACTTATTTTTCATATAAAGTCATGTATGGAGGTGTATCCATTTGAAGAATAATCATCTTGATCTTCTGATTTAACATAATAAGGCCTTACATAGCCTTTGATGTTTTCCTACAATAGTGAATAATAATCATTTAATAATCCATAACATAAACTTTGATAATATAGTTTTTGGGGGTATTTAATTCAAATGTCCCACAATAACGATGGTGATTCATGCTGGAAGCAATTCATATCTAATGGTAAAACAATCCAATAGTGATTTAAGCTGACAATAGGACATCTAAAGGTAGTTCAGGTCTAGTAGTGACTCATGTTTAGTGGTGACTCATCTCAATGGTGACTCATCTCAACTGTGACTCATCTCAATAGTGAATCATCTCAATAGTGACTCATCTAATGATAGGTCATCTTCAATGGTAGTTCATTCTCAACAGTAATTGAAGTCTGGTGGTGACTCTACTCAAGTGGTAGGTAAAGTCTTGTGGTGACTTATTATCAGTAATAAGTCTATTTTGGTTGTGACTCTTTCCTGGTAGTGAGTCATTCCTAGTAGTGACTCATCTTCAATGGTGAGTCTTTTCTAGTGGTGACTCATCTTCAACAGTGAGTCTTTTCTGGCAGTGATTCATTTATAGTAGTGACTCATCTTCAACGGTGAGTCTTTTCTAGTGGTGAATCATATTCAATGGTGTGTCTTTTCTACACTTAACCAAATTTTCTCCAAACTGCCTTATATTATAAAATGCTATCATAAAATAGTAAAACTATTAAAAGCATAATTAACATAATTTAGGAGAATTAAAACAAGGAGGTTCCATCAATCTCCCCCTTTTTAATGATCACAAATCATGGAATTTTAGAAACCATGTATAAAAAAAACTTTTATATAAAATATATAGATTTGAAAAAGTCATTAAATCTAATTAATACCTTAAAAAACTATTATGATATTTTTTAACATAAAGTTTAAAACTAGAAAATAAATAAATATGGTATCAATGATATTAAAGAAAAATGGTATCAAAGATATGATATGAGAGAATAACATAAACACAATAGTAAATATCCATAAACTTTATATTTAAATCATAAACTATAAAGTTAAATAAAAATGGAAAATGAATAAGGTATTAAAGGATAACATAAATGTAAAAATAGCAGTAAATACCATATTCATTCTCCCCCTTTTGGGATTTTCAAAAAGTAAAGAATAAGAAACAATAAATTCAAGGAAGGAAAAGATGAATGAAAATTGAAATTTTATTAATGAAAAAGTAATTTAATTACATTCCATAAGTGATAAAAAAATTTATAAAGAATTTCCCATAAAAAAGATTAATTTCAACGCTTCTTAGACTGGGTAGTAGGAACAAGAGATGTTTTCCCTTGTCAGAGGTAGAGGAGTAGGGCATAATGGTAGAGGATGAGGCAATTATGGTGGTGGTTGTAGGGACTGTAGGGAGATAAGAAGGATCTCATATGATTATCAGCATAAGATTCCTAATTGATTTCATAGAAGACAAGCTAAGAGGATGGAACTGAGTAGGAAAAGGAGCACTGGGATCTATAGAAATAGTTGGTCTGGACATCTCTAGAGAAGTGGTAGGAGGAGATAAATTTTTAGTCATTGGAATGACCTCCTAAGCTACCAATGTTGTTCCAGACACATAGATAAAAGGCTTCATCAGATTGATAAATTCCATGAATATATTTTCACCTCACTCTATGGTACTAAAAAAGTAATTTTTCTCCTCCATAAACAATTTCAGTATAGGGTTCATCAATTTCAACTAATAATTAACCTATTCCTTGAAGGCTTGAGTAACTTTAGGAATCCTGAGGTTCTCATAAAGGAACTTAAAGTGTGAGTTGGGCTCGTTATTGGTGTAGTTCATCAAAAGTTAATACTTAATAGCCTTTTTAATAGTATCTTTATTAGATCTGACTTCATTGAGGAATTCCCTGACCATCTTATACACATGATCACTATTATGACTAATATTCCTAAAACTCTCCTAAGGAGTTGTAGGAACATCACCTAAAATAGACTGAAACTCCTCCCTAACCATTGATCTGATCATCTCAATATCTAAGGAAGGAGTGGGAGGTGGATCACTATAATTAAAAGGCATAGAAGTCATATTCTCTAATTTATCCTACAAGGAATCCATGCTAGAAACAAAACAAGTTTTCATTCCCTCCATCACTGATCTCAAAGACTCAAGCTCGCTGGCTAGTCTTCTATTATGTATCTCTACTTCCTGAATATGATGCATCATCTTAGGCTGGATGTGGTGTATCATAAGCTCAAACAAATACCAAGAATCTCTTTCACTAAGCTTAGTTTCTAGAGGATATTGACTCCTCAAAGTCATATCAAAGTTAAATATAAGCCTCTCTCTAAAGGAATCCATGTCAGCTTTAGAAACACCATCAACAGGCACAAGAGAAACATGTAAAGGTGTAGAAACCCTCTCAGTAACAACCTATATAGGCTAAGATATTGTAGGAATATCTAAAGGAAATCTATGAATCTCTCTTGCAGTATTTATCTGGATAACCATAGATCCCTTAGGATCTATCTTATTTCAAACTGGGTCTTCAGGTCTACTATTTGTTAGTGGAAATCTCTTATCATCCAAGTTAGTATAATCCAAGATTAGTTTCACGTAACTGGGGTACCTCTCCTATTCTTCAAAGGCTGAGACACCTACTCTAGAAAATGACACAATATACGTCTCAATAGATTCACCATCATCATGCTCCACTTCTGTAGGATCATCCCTAAGGCTAAAAAAACTAGGAGTTTCCTCCCCCTCAACTAATGCCCTCAACTCATCTTCATCATCTTCATCAACATCTCGAACAAGGCTTGGTTTATCCTTAGACATAGAACCAACATACAATCTTGGAGAATAATCATGTGCCTGAGTCACCTTATTATCATTAGACCTATCATGATCAGAACCATATCCATCTTCACTACCATATCCATCCACATTTCATTCATCTTTACCATCATCTTCACTTTTATCATCTTCTTCTTATTTATCATCTCCTTCATCCTCATCACCATTTCCACTACCTTTATCACTTCTATTTTATCTATTTACATCATCATGTAAAGTTATAACATCCTTATAAGATCTAGAAAAACTCTTATACTATTCTTATATAGAAGCTTCAGTTTCTTCTTCTTCACTTCCTCTACTCAAAATAGTCTCTATAATAGGTAGATATCTCAGAGGACTAGGTGGGCCAAAAGTGACAGTTGGGATCTTAGGAAGTTCAGGATCACTACCCTTATTAATAGAGAACTCTACCTCATCACCAGGAGTAGCAACCTCCTATTCCTCCTGCTCTTCATCTGAGTACATAACAAACTCATCTGGATCTAATACAGGATCAACAAGATGCTTTGATCTAGAAGGGTGATAAATAGGATTGAAATCCTCATAAAATTTATCAACATCATCAACCCATTTCCTCAACCATGGGTTCCAGTTAATCTTCATTCTATTACATATGACTTTGGTCAAGAAAAAACCTCTATATTTCACCTGGGTTATTATTCCCCATAAACCAATCCCTTAGCCTCTATCTGGGTCTAAATTAACTTGGGATAAATCAGGGATTTAGACCTAGAATATGTATTGCACATATCCATCATGTGATCCATCATATATCTACATAGGATGATTTTATATCTCCTTATCATAATATATAGAAAATATAAATCTTGATATCACATTATGATAAAGTCACCTTTTCTTGGGAACAACATATTCTGGATAAATTTAAACATTAAACGATACTCACAATCTAACTCTATTGCATCTAGTCTTCTTAAGGTTCCATCCTTAGTCAACTCTTCCAAGTCATTTTCATACATGAATGAGTCACTATTACTCAAAATCGGTCCTTGATAATCATTAGACACACCTTAGTGAGGTACTTTAAGACATCTAGCCCAATGATTTGAAGAAAAAATTACCTTTTGTCCATCAATCATACTTCTAAACCAGTCTTTATCTTCCCCAGAGATAATTCTAACTCATTCTTTATCTTCTCCAAATCTAAACTCGACATTCTGATAAACTGGTTCACTAACCTAGGATATAAAGGACTCTAATTATTCAAGAACAACTCTACACATCCCTGTTATTCAATCACTTTAAGCACCAACAACTTCTTCAATATTAACCAATCAGCATTTACTTCATTCTATGGTATAAATACTTGATTTCCAAGTTGTGGGTTTTGCGGAAATATGGACGGGCGGCTCGATTATCCTCTATGTTTCTTCAAAGGACTTGAATCATTGGGAAATGAAACTACTTCCCACTTCACTCTAACCATTATGAACAAGGTGGAAAGTTTGGTCGAGATCAAGGTAATGTGAATGGTCATGAGACAAAACGATCATGGAGAAGATCAAGTGTAAGGGAGATAACTTCAAAATTAGACTATGGGCGTAATTTATATCATTTAGGAATTGTAAAATTGGAAATCCAAACTATATTTTTAAATCAAACAGAAATAAAATAATTAACTCGTAAATAAAAATTAGCAATGGTGACTTAAATTTCAATAGAGGGTCATTACCAATGGTGGGTTATTACTAACGGAGGGTAAATTCCAAAGGCGGGTCATTAGCAATGGAGTTTCATTACCAATGGTGGGTAATTTCCAATGGAGAGTCATTACCAATGGTGGGTACACTTCAATGGTGGGTAAACTTCAATGGTGGGTATACTCCAATGATGGGTAAACACTAATGGTGGTTAAAATCCAACAGTGGGTAAACACCAATAGTGGTTCCCAAAAAATTAAGTTTAAAAAAAATTAATCATATATAATTAAAAATTTGATGTAGTTCGTTATATTAGAATTCAATTTCTTAGTAAAAATGTTAGAAAGATGATGTTTAGTTCCAATATATTCAAGAGTTATATCACCCTTTTGAAAATGGTCTCTCAAAAAGTTATATCTTACATCAATGTGATTTGTTCTTGAGTGTGACACGGTATTCTTAGAAATATTTATTGCACTTGTGCTGACACAATTTATAAGGACTTGTTTAAATTGATATTTATAGTCCAGAAAAGTGTGTTTAATCCACAAAATTTGAGCATAGAAACTACCTACATCTATTTTTTTAGCTTCAGCAGTATATAGGGAAACAAAATTTTGTTTCTTACTACACCAAGATACTAGAGACTTGACCAAAATATAACATTTTCCTGAGGTGATTTTCCTATATAAATTGAATCCACCAAAATCAGCATCTAAATAACTAAATAAGTCAAATGATTATCCTCTGAGATATAACAATCCTAAATCAGTTGTATATTTTAGGTGTTTTAAAATCCTTTTGACGAAAAGTAAATGTGACTCTTTTGGGTTTCACTACTAGAAATGTGACCTTTCCTAACACTTCTATACCCCCTTTCCCAACGGTTTGTCCAAACCATTGGGAAATCCCACTTTGTGGCCACTTTTCCCAATGGTTTTCCAAAACCGTTGGGAAAGGGTAGGCTTTCCCAACGGTCCGTTGGGAAAGGTCCCATTTGTGGCCACTTTTCCCAATGGTTTGGCCAAACCATTGGGAAAGCCTACCCTTTCCCAATGGTTTGGCCAAACCATTGGGAAAGGTCCCTAGTATCCCTAGATTCCAAGGACCTATACCAACGGTTGTCAAAACCATTGGTATAGACCTATACCAACAGTTTTGACAACTGTTGGTATAGGTCCTTTGATTTTTTATCGGATCCTCTTAACCAGGACATTATATAAATCAAAATTTAAAATAATTATGATAATAAATATATATATTTTTGAAATTATGTTCACAAAAGTCATGTTAGGTTAGTGGTTAGGTCGTTCAATGATAAAATGGAGGTCCTGGGATCAAATCCCAGTGAATGTTTTTTTTGGAAATACATATACCAATGGTTTTATGGAACCATTGGTATAGATTTTCATATTACTTATACCAACGGTTTTCAAAACCGTTGGTATAGGTCTATACCAATGGTTTTCCAAAAACTGTTGGTATAGACCTATCCCAACGGCTTACTTGCCTACGGTTCTCTAAACCTTTGGTATAGGCTATACCAACGGTTTGGAGGCCTATACCAATGGTTCCAAACCATTGGTATAGGTTAGTTTTCCAGTAGTGTTTACTTATTTGGTGTAATTACTTTGATTTAAAACAATTCCTTCTTTATTTGGAAAAATCTAAAAACTAAGAAAGAATTTCATTTCACTAATTAAACTCATTTCAAATTCATTTTTCATCATCTTTGAAAAATTAGTAAACAAAGATTTTTTAGAAGATCCAAAAATAATATCATCTACATAGATTTTAACAACTAAAAAATCTTTTGAATTTCTTTTTATAAAAATGGTAGGATTATATATACCTTTTGAAAAAAAATTAGAAATAAGAAATGACCTGATACTATAATACCAAGATCTAGGAGCCTGTTTTAAACCATATAAATCATTTTTTAGTTTGAAAACATGATTTGGAAAATGAGGATTTTGAAAACTAGTGGTTGTTTGACAAAAACATCCTCAACTATATAACCATTCAAGAATTCACTTTTGAAATCCATTTTATATAGTTTAAAATTCAAATGAGTTGGGATATAGGTGAAAAGGTTTCCTCATAGTTTATACCCTATTCTTGACTATACCCTTGTGTAGCTAGTCTAACCTTATTTCTTACTATAGTTCTAGATTTAGAAACCTTGTTTCTAAGTACCTATTTAGTTCCAATAGTCAAGGTTATGTAGGTCTATCAACAAGTTCCCAAACTTTATTTCTTTTAAATTTATTAAGTTCTTATTTCATATCCATTACCCAAAATTCATTCTTAATTGTATTAATGACATTATTAGGTTCAAGTTGTGATAAGAATGCTTGATGTTCATCCTGATTCCTTAGAGAATCTCTAGTCTGTGTACCTATATCTAATTCTACAACTGTAACATCTAAAGGATGGTATTTAATATTTCTAACAACTCTAGAAAAAGAAATTCTAGTCACCTCATGGTCTTCCATAGGTTCAGGTTCTGGTTATGGAAGTTCCCCTAAACTGGATGATTTTTTAGATTTTTTTAAAAAAATGTCAAATGGTTTAACATTGATGTTCAGAGTGGATAAATCATGATCAAGGTTTTTGAAAGGATTTTTAGGCTCATGTAGATCTATCTCATCACACTTTACATGAAAATATTCTTCTATAATATTGGTTATTTTATTAAACACTCTATAATATTTACTAAAAGTTGAATAACCAAGGAAAATTCCTTCATCGATCTTGGATAAAAAAAATTCAAGATTATCCTTAGTACTGAGTATAAATTATCTACATCTAAAAACTCTAAAGTAATAAACCTTAGTCTTTATAATATTAAAAATATCATAAGGGTTTTTCTTCATGATAGGTCTAATTAAAACTCTATTAATTATATAATAGGTTGTATTCACAGCCTCTACCCAAAATTAAACAGGTAAGTCATATTCATTAAGAATTATTTAGGATATTTATTAAAGTGTTATATTTATTGTTTCTACAAAAACATTCTTCTAGGGGTCCTAGGAGAATATAATTTATGGTTATAGCCATTTTTTGAGCAGAAGGATTCAAACTCTATATTTTTAAACTCATGGTCATGGTCACTTCGTAAAGTTTGAATCCTAAGTCCTCTTAGGTTTTCTACAGATTTTTCATACTTGGTAAAGTAAGATCATGCTTTACTTTTGTGAGATAAAAATAATACCCAAGTATACCTAGAAAATTCATCTATAAGAAAATATATATAATGATTCCCATTTAAACTAGAAACTCTATTTGGTCCAAACAAGTCTATGTGAACCAATTCTAGGGGTTGAGAAGTTGAAACTTATTTCTTTTATTTGAAAGATATTTTATGTTGTTTCCTTTTTGACAAGGGTTACAAACTTTAACATTTGGGAATTCAAGTTTGGGTAGATACCTTACCAACCCTATCCTAGTCATATATCTATGTGAGTAAATGTTATAGTGTCCTAGTCTCCTATTCCAAATCCAATATTCTTTATGAAAGGCGTTTATATAAGAAACATTTTGAGAAAGTAAAGAATTTAAATTAACACCATAAACATTTTCATTTCTCAAAGCAGTAAATACTAAGGAATTTTTAGAATAAAAAACATTACAAGAATTGTTTTCAAACTTCACATTAAAATCATCATCACATAGATGTGAGATGCTAAGAATAATTTACTTTATACCATCAAAAAATAGTACTTTAGAAATTAAAACTTAGCTAGAGTTACCTATTTGTCCAAGACCAATTATTTTCCCTTTATCATTATCACCAAAGGTGAAATTTCCACCATCAACCTTTATTAAGTTCTTGAACCTTGAGTAATTTCTTGTCATATGTCTAGAAAATCCACTATCTAGGAACTATGTACTTCTACTAGATCCCTTCAAGCATGTTTCCTACAAAACAAGTTTTATACCAAAAATGATTTTGGTACCCAAATATTCTTGGGCCAAGAAATATAAGTAATTATATATTTAGAAACCCATATATGCTTAATGGGTTTCCTATAATCATATTGTAAACTCTTAAAATAAAAACTTTATTAGGACCACATGAATAATAACTAGCATAAGAATTTCGAGAACTAAATTTAGGAATAAAATTGTTCTTTATAATTCTTCTCTATCCCATTTGATAACCTATGCCAGTAATATACTTAGGTGCAATCTGTTTACCCAATATTTGTGTGATATTTTCTCTACCATTAGTGAATCTCTCTAATTATTTCTTTAACTTCTCATTAGACAACATTAATTCAGTATTTTCCTTTTATAGTTGAGAATTCTTCTCCTTTTCTACAACAAGATCATATTTTATATTAACTGTTAAAGCATGTTGTTTCTTTAAAAAAATTATTTATCTTTAAGCACATTGAACTTATCTTTAATAATATTATAGTATTAAATCATTTCCTCATTTTTCATATTTTCATCATTATGTTCATCTTCATAATGATTAGAATTATGTATAAGAGTGATCGTAGGTACCTCAGATATGTTTTTCATAAAGCCTATAATTTCTCTGGTAGAAATTTCTTCATGAGTTGAGTATGACTCACTAGATCTATCTTCAGAGTCACTTCAGTTGGATTTCATTACTTTATTATATATTCTATCCTTATCATCATACTTATTTTTTTTATTTAACTTGGGATAGTCAGCCTTCACATGTATTTTTCTTTTACACTCATAATAGGAAATCTCATTTCAATTATCATCTCTTTTCTAGTCTTTCTTCCAATTCCCTATATTATCATATTTTCCCTTTTAACTCTATTTCATGAAGAATTTATTCTTCTTATAGAGTTTTTTAAATTTTATAGCTATATGGGACATATCCACATCATTTTCGGCTGGTGAGTCCACATCGCTGGAGCTTTCAGCTTGTACTTTTTCCTTCTATTTTGATGCAATAATCTTAAATGATACATACTTCCTCTTAGTTTCATATTCTTATTCTAGGTTAACTTTAAACTCTTATTCATACATCATTAACTTTCCTATTATCTTCTTAATAGGTAGTTTACTAATGTCACATGATTATCTTATTGAAACTGAGGTTCTCTCTATCTTTCTGGAATAAATCTCAACAGTCTAATGATTTGGTCTTTATTAGAAACTAGATACCCCAAGGAATACATTGTTTTCACTCTCTCATTGAACCAGAGATACATGGCAGAAATAATATCATCAGGTTTCATCTTAAATGTATCATATTTTATTGTATAATTATTTAATCTCATTTATTTCACATTATTTTTTTCTTCATAAGAAATATCTAATGTGTCCCATATTTTATATGTAGTTATACAAGAATATATTCTATTAAACTCATCATCACCCAAATCCTAATAAAGGGAATTCATAGATTTACATTTATTGTTGTAATCAGTTGTGGTATCATTATCCCATGTAACTCTAACAGTTTAGGTAATTCATATTTATCCTCTATAGTTTTCCAAATTTCAAATATCATGCTTTAAATGTGAATTTGTATATTTATTATCTATTGAGAATAATTATTGGCATTAAATAAATTTGTTTTTTTGGAAGAAGAACCATATTGTCTATTATACATTTAAAGAACTAAATTTAGAACTAACAAAAATTTAGGATCTTTAAGTCACAACCAAAATCACAGTTGAAAATATTTTGAAAATCCTTTGATACCAAATGTTTTTCAGAGTGAGAATCTCAAGAGGGGGTTTTATTGAGTTCTCAATAATTTTTTTTTGTTAAAAAATTTCAAATAAAATCCCCCAATTTAATGAAAAGTTCCCGATTAATCAAAATTGTGGATTGATATAAGTTTTGATCCTTTAAAGGATTCCTAGAAGGATAATTAGTGCTCAGTAGAAACAATGTGAAAAATATTTTAACTTTTGAAATAAATTTACTCAATCGAATACTTATATAAACACTAGTGAAGATTAACTATCAAATTAGAGGTTTTGTTTACAGTTTAAAACAAATTCAGTTTAGAGATTAACAATACAACAAAACAAAACATGCAATAAAATTAAAATAAGGGGTTCAGTATCAAGCCAAGTCCTAATCATATACCGTTGTAAATCACCCACTACCAAGTATATTGTATAAATATAATCTTGATCCATAACCTGGATCGGGTATATAGAGAACAACTACAAGCCATCCAGGCCACGCAGGGACCTCTTCCACAATAATGTGGGAAGAAAAAAATAAAATTACACACAAGGACCTCTTCAACAAACACGTGGGTATATAGATTTAAAGAGAGTGAAGAAGATATCTTGTATCTTACAATTATAATTCAGAAGACAGTGTGTGTTTAATAAACATGGTAAACCACACACTGCTCAAATGTAAATGTAACAAATAGAAAGAGAAAATATAGAGATAGATAAAAGATAGAGTTTCTTGGTCTGATGTTCTCTAGAAGATTAATACTCCTAATATGTATCTTAGAGATAAGATCAAGTAATTTCTCTAAAAATAGTAGTAAAATAGAGCATTTTAAGCTCTATTTGTTATGACTGTGTTAAAGGAACTTGGATGTTCAATGTTCTCCACTCTTTTACAGTCGAATATAGTTAATAATGCTTAGTATAATCTCTCATTTCCCTATAGTATACAAAAAGATTGTTTTCTTTCATATTGAACACTTTTACACTACTATGCATGAGGTAGACTTATTGTCAATATAAATATGTGCATGGAGGTGTATCTGTTTGGAGAATAATTATTTGAATCTTCTATTTCCTCATACTAAGGTTTTACATAGCCTTTAATGATTTTGTTCAATAGTTAAGAATGATAATTTAATAATCCATTGCATTAACTTTGATAATATAGCCATTGGGATCATTTAATTCAAATTTCTCAGAACAGCAATGGTGAGTCAGGCTGGTAGTGACTCATGTCTGGTGGTGAGATAATCCAATGGTGATTTAGGCTGACATTAGGTCATCTAACGATATGTCAGTCCTGACGGTGACTCATTTTCAATGGTGACTTGTCTAAATGGTGACTCGTCTCAATGGTGACTCATCTCAATGGTGACTCATCTCAATGGTGACTCAACTCAATAGTGACTCTTCTAATGGTAGATCATCATCAATGGTATCTCATTCTTACTGGTAGGTGAAGTCTGGAGGTTACTCTACTCTGGAGGTAGGTAAAGTCTTGTGGTGACTTCTTCTCAATAGTGAGTCTTTTCTAGCGGTGAATCATTATTAATGGTGATTCATTCATGGTGGTTACTCATATTCAATGGTGACTCTTTTCTGGTGGTGAATCATCTTAAATGGTGAGTCTTTTTTGGCAATGATTCATTCATGGTGGTGACTCATCTTCAACGATGAGTTTTTTCTAGCTGTGACTCATCTTCTACAGTGAGTATTTTCTATACTTAGCTAATTTTTTTCCAAACTTCCTTACATTATAAAATGTTATCATAAAATAGTAAAACCATTAAAAATATAATTAACATGATTTGTGAGAATTTAAACAATGAGGTACTAAAAAATATGTTTTTATATTTTATATATTTATATAGATTGTATTCCAAAGTTTTTATTGATAGTCAATCTTATTACGATATTCATGGAATTATTTGAGTTAGTTTGAATGGACTATATCAAATTGAATTTCATAGTTTGTTATGGAGTCTATTTGAATTATTTAACAAGTAATTCAAATCATTTTTTAGAATTCAAGCAATTATTTTTACGTTTATTCTGGATGATAATTTTCTCTCTCCTGAATAATTTTTGTAATTTGAATTTGAATTAATTTACTCAGTTGGAGATTGGTTTTATTATTTTTGTTTTAAAGATTTTATTTAATGGTTTCGGTGTGCATTCAAGGTACATGAAATTAGATAACATCTTCAACGCTCTTTTTTTCTACAAGGAAAATGTTGTGAACATTCAAAGTGATATACAATCTGTAATGTCATGTGTGATCCTTGTTTCATAATCTGGAAGATCTCTCACATTTTGAGTTACATCATATTTGACTTTTATTATATTGGTTATACAATCTGATCCAATTCTCAAGAACCAGAACTTATGTTTTATTCTTCTTCTATCTATTTCATTCTGGTTTTTTAGTCTGTAACACTAGTTCTCATCTCTCACATGCACTCTCATCATCTATTTATTCTTTTAAAAATAAAAATAGTCTTTCATTATTTCCTTGGTTTATGACTTTTGGATTCTAAATTTAGGTCTATTTGGGTTATAACTCATTTAGTCTAAATTCAGTGTTGTAATTGGTTTGTGACTCCCCATACAAAATTATGTGTTAGTATGGTTATCCCTCCACATTTTAGAAAAGGATTATATAATTGGGTAATTATTCCCCTTCAAAAATTATATTAGTTCACAATGTATCTCGTTTCAGGTAGAGAGGCATAAGAGAAGACTAGGTCTACTTTATACCAAACTACTAAAAAAAACATCCTTGTGTGCTTTATTTTATTACACTACTAATTAACTCTTTTAATTAATAATAATAAATAATTTAGATAATTATTATATTTGATTAAAAAAATTAATTTGGTCTATTCACCCCCTCTAGACCATCTTTCATCACCCTTGTGGATCTCACACTGGGAAAATGTTAATCCGTCAAAAAATGTTTCTTATAAAGGGAATCAGTTGAAGTAAAGCTGGGGAAGAGTGATTTTATAAATAAACCTGGATGAAGAACTTTTCACCGGATAAAAATTTTCACTTAATAGAGTTTTACTGAGTGTATTTTTGTATCATTTTGAAGTCCCAAAACTAATGATGTTGATATGATTAATTATTTCAATTGGTTATTTCATTCAAGTGGTTTACTGATTAGCCACTAAATGAGGATAATATTCATTGTTAATATATATAATATTTATGTTCTTTATTATTCATAAACACCATTTTAGTTCATTTTACACTTTGAACATCATTTCACATTATGATTGTAATTCCTTCTTAAAATGCACTATTATGTGGTACATTTTTTAACATAATTTAAAGTAACCAATGATTCATATGATTTTAAGGAATGTAATTATCCATATTTTAATTTGATATTTTGGGAAATTTATCTACACTTCAATATGAACATGTTTCATTCAGGGATCAATGGATAATTCATGGAAGAAGATGGTGATATTTTATGATGAAAGGAAACAATTCTAGAGAAGGCAGATTGGCCACCAGCCCACTGATGAGAATGTGGGACCCAAGTTACAAACCCAATGAAGTCAAAATTTCTTGGGCTTCTATAAGACATTTAGAGAAACAAATTACTCTTCAGGATCTAAAGATAATTCAGCCTCCATTGTGGTCATTAAGGCGGCCCAATTTGGAGATAAAATTATGGGCCAGATTCTGTGGCCCAGAAAAAAAATCCTAAAAATATGATAATATCTCGGAATAAACAACACCAAATGGGCCTAAATTTTACAGGAGGTTCGAAGACATCTGAGGATCTATTTTCTTCTTCTATGGACCACTCTGATTCGGCCATCTGGAATGTCTTACAAGTGCGTTTGTTCGGTGGATGAAAGTTGGATGCCACCTCGGGCCAAGTGTGGAAAAGTCCAAGTTCCACAAGTTTTCCACCACCCTAGGCCTACCATAATCAAGTGGGATGATTTTTACTATTGGAGGATCGACTCAAGGCTCCCAAAATGTCTATTTAAGGCAGTGGTGGGGGAGGAGTTTATCATCTTGGATGCTTTGTTCAATTGTAATGTTATGCTGCGATTTTGTTGTCTCAAGTTTGTCTTTCACATGTAAGTTGTTCAATTCACTTTAGTTTCTTAATAAAAGTTATTCTTATCATATTATTCTGTTGTTATTCATATAACTTTGATACCATTGGATCAAGGTGTGAATTTATTCACACCAAACCTTATGAAATTATAATACAACTGTGGAGTGATCGTTATTTTATTGTGTTTTTTTACTTCTCCATTTCTTTCCTCATGAGTCTACTTTCCGCTTCCATTGAAACCATAGAATAAATGGAGGGATAACCCACTTATGGGTTGATCTAAGGGAGTATAAAGGGGCTGGATTGGATGTTATTTATCACCCCATTAATGTCTAATCACTTCTTTAAATGATATTTTTATTTGATGATTTTTAAACTCTATTGTCCTTGTTGAATTTAAGGCCACACAATTCAAGTGCTAATACGAAACTTTACCTTGAAGTGATCAAAACTTTGATCCTTCAAGTGTATAGGTGATTATTATTATGGTGTGTTGGTATAAAATTAGTAAGTGATGAAGTTGTTTGATCTCATTAAATGAACTCAACTCAAATATAAGAAATTGAAATAATTGAAAAGGGAATGCGTCCAATCCACCCCAAGTGATAACCTAGGATCAACTCATTAATTTAAATTGAATTCACTTAAGTTCCTTAGTTTTCCTTTAAAACCATCTAAAATCAACCCAAGTTGGCCACTTCATAGCCAAAAACATTCCATAGAATGTACCTGTCTATAGATTTCTTCTTAGGTCTCTGAGGATTGACAACCCAAGCTAAACTACAAGGACCGTCATACCTTCTTCTCTTGGGTAAATTTGAGCGTGAATCATTTAATATTTAGTTAAATTTAATAAAGTTTGAGAAAGGTTGGAATTGATAGAGATTTCATAAAAATTCAGGAATTTTCAATAAGAGCTGAGAAGCATCCTACTATTTTCATTTAAGCAGTAATGATTAATTTTTGAATTTCAGTGAGTGTGAAAGTGAAAATTTTTCCATCCTTTTCCACTTAAAGAGAACCTATATAAAGGGGTTGTGAATGTGCACTCGTACTTGACACTATTCATGTTCATGAAAAAGATGAAACTCTAAAAAATTTGTGATAATATGAGTTTCCAACCAAAGTTCACTTTCACTCTGAAGAAGAGTACCTGTAAGAGTTTCAATCAGAGCATCAGATAGAGTTTCAGTTCATAGAATTCCAGGAAGATTTTTTGTATTAGAAACACTGGATGTACAAATAGTAAGGTGCATTGGTTTTATTAATTGGAAATATCACAGATTAGAAAGAGGCATATTTTTAGTGGGGTGCACCAAATGAGCATTCACTAGAAAAAGTAAGAGCACATCATATGGTCTTTTCAAATGGAGTAAATTAGACGGACTATCCATATGAACTTTTGTGGAGCATAATTTACAAAGTTACATATTTTTTGTGGATTATATTTGGAAGAAAGACTTTGTAAACTTATGGGACACAGTATAATCATGCTTATAGGGGGATATAAGGAGTCTAACATGAGTTTTCACAAAATTGTATTCACTTCTTTATAATAGTGAATTTTCCTGGACTTGTAGGGGTGGCCATGTAAGGGTTGTAGTTCTCACACTAAGGTCGAACCTTGTAAATCTGGTGTTCCTTGTTTACTTTCTGATATGTTCATGTTTTTGATATTGTTATAAAATTTTAAAATGAAAATTACTCTAACAAGTTATTAGGGTTAAATTGTGTAAAGATTGAAATTTTTAAAAAGACAGCCAATGATTTAATCCCCCCCCCCCCACTCAGTGGTTCAAAAATCCTAAGGAATATTATTAGTTATAACCATTACTTACTTATTATAACCTTAAGGATGAATAGATTTGGTCATAAGAATTAAATCTAGAATTATAATTCATAAGGTAAGGACCTCTTCAAAAGATCATTTTTTGTTAAACTTGATTGATGAAAACCTCTTTTTTGGAAAAGTGAAGCCTACTTTTATAGAAATGGTTTTACACTAAATTATTATTACTTAAAAAGAATTGAACTATAAGGAATGATTTGAGATTTTACTTTATAATCTATATATTATCATTAATAATGAAATTTAGGTTCCTTAAAGGAGGAATAATCTTATAAAATCAATGTAGGTTTAAGACCCAAAACTGAGAAAAAAAATACATCTCTTATAAGGAAAAAAATAGTGTTTAAAACTATTAAATTTCATTTAGGAAATAATTTGGAAATAAAAGATAAACACACATAAGATCCATAATTTCATTCCACATAACTCTACTATCACATTTCCATCAATGTAATTCTTATAAAGAGTTATATTTGGATCATTGACTTATATCTCAATCAAGTTATCGTTAGACGAAATGATATCCCTTAGTGTTTCATAAAAATGATTAAATGGATAGTGTGATTAATGTGTCATGGTCACATTACTTGAACCTTATTCTTTGAGGTTTCATTATATCGTGGTAAATAAACCAAAACAATATATTATATTTTCTTTGCAATGACCTATATTTTTCCAAAGGTATGAATAATTTTTTTAGTTTAAATTATTTTTTTAATCATGGTAAATGTTCACTATGACCTAAGGAATGTACCAAGAGAATATGGGGCTTGTTTGGAGCTCGAAGTTATAGAAAATGGTAAAACGGGCTAGGTCGCGTGGTTACCACATTATTAGTATTAATTGTAAGGGTTAATCATGCGGGGATCCTTGTGAGTAGAAAGGGTCGCACAGTTTGTCTGTAATCATACGAACCAAGGTGAATGGCCATGAGAGATTTCAAATATCTTATAAAGAGGATTTTTTCATGGTTTTCGCACTGTTAAGGAAACCTTGTGCATTAACCATGGATGGATTTTTCTTAAGTAGTGGGATTATCATGGTTTGAGCACATTGTGGCCAAACCATGTGCCGCTGTTTTTTTAGGGTTAAATTTCCATTTTTTTCATTAATGTAATTATAAGCCTAATTTTATTCTTCCTTCCTCTCATTCTAGTGGATGGATTTGTCTTTCTCCTCTCGTGATCTCCCATATCCTTCAACCTAGGTTCTTTAATATCTCTCACGTATGATGTTCTAATCAAGATCTGTCGAAGGCATTAGATATCTAGAGGTATTCTTTAAAGTATTATTCCCTTTGATCTAAGTTTATATTTGGATTTGTTTCTCTATTTGGTTGAAATCTTATTGGACCTATTTTCAGGGTATTGGACCCTTTATTTGATTTCTTCCAATCTACTTAGAATCTGAGGTTTTTATCGAGAGACAATTCATCTATGACCTTAATATAGGTGGTAAAGTTTCATTCCTTAAAAATAGATATGTTTTTATAGCTTCACCATTATGCTGCATTCTGACCTTTGTCAGGAATTTCCTTAAAATGGATTTCTTCATTCTAAATTGATATATGTACCTCGTTGTACTCCTGTTTATTGTTGTTTAGTGGTTATAGGATATTTACCTTGATCATTAGCACCCCTTAGGTGTTCCAGATCAAATTTCTACTTTATAATTAATTGATTAAATGCCCAGAATGCCTTCTAAGTATTCATCTTAGGCTGAAAATGGAATTTACCTCTATTATATGAATGTTGATTGAACCCAATGTGCTTCCTAAGTTTTTTTCAGGGCATATAATTGGAATTTCCCATGTAGGTAGTTTCCTAATTGATATTGTCACCTTCTAAGTGCCTCATTAAACCTTGAAATTGAATTTCTATGTTTTTATAGATTAAATGGCATGTATTAAATTGAATGGCTTGTTCATGTTGGTTTTCCTTCCTTAAATAAATTAAATGGTTTAGTTAGTATGAATTATAAATGGTTACAAGGCCACACTGATTATTACATGCTTTAATAAATCATTTAATTTAATTGTAATTCCTTGGTTATATTTGGGTTTGGTGAATATAATACATTAGAGTTAATGCCTCATGGATGTTATTATAAATATGATTATTCCTTTGATATAGGTTATGGAATGATGGTAAGGGTTCTATTGGGTATGATGATTCATGCCCCCTTACATCAGGTGTTGAGCATGACATCTCACACCATTGACACTATTTGGACGGGGGGCATGATGCACCACATCCCTTGTTTTAGGTGTTGTCATGATGACACAACCACCATCTCGAGTGATGAGTATGGCATCTCTCACTCATTATGAGATGTAGAGAATATACCCTCTATTGAATCTTATAGGATTGTTTATACTAGTTATGAATTACTAAGTTATGTATTGGTATATCCATCACCTAGTATTCCATTATTTGGATACTTACATCCACATATACATAGTGTATATAGGTGGATTCAATATATATGTAAAGACCCAGAATTTCCATGTAATTTTTTTTAAATATATGGGAATTTTACGAGTCTTTGAAAATTGAAGGCGCATGATTCCAAGGCCCGGAGTGCCCAGAATGAATTTCTGAACTTTATTTCGAGTACGTTAAATAAACGTGCGAGCAGGTTTTTCTAACTTTTGAACTGGTGCTCGGAATTGAAATTTGAGGGCACCATTGAACTCGTAGTGATTGTATTCTCTTAAGGATACCTTCACCTCGACCGTAGTAGGTTGAGGGTGAAAGATAGAATTTTGGGTTTTTTGTGGAAACAGAAATAAAATAAAATAAACTTTTATGTTATTTTCTTTTTGTTAAAACCTCCCATCTGGAAGGTTTAAGAGGTGGGGACCACCAGAACTAAACCTCCCATGAGAGGTTATGGAGGTGGGGACCACCTAAACTAAAACCTCTCATAGGTTATGGTGGTGGGGACCAACCGAGACTAAAACCCCCTTGAACTCTCTCTTAAATGTGGGTAAGCCTCTTAAACTTCCCCCACTTTAATGGTGCCACCCCCTTTAATTAATTATACCAACTCAATTAACTAATTAAGCCAATTTGAAATTATGACAACATATTATATAATGTTGGATAAATCATTTTTGGGTGGATTGGGGGAAGGTTTTTGGAAAAGGAGAACGGGAGAGATTTTGGGAGAATTACACTTCTACAATGAAGAACTTCTTCCACGAAGAACGCTCCTCCAATGAAGAATGCTCCTCCAACAAAGAATGCCGACACACGACTTCAAATTCTTCCTCGGTACATCCTCCAATGTGGGATGTCTTCAATCAATGATCGTCCTTCCCTCCTCATCGACATCAACAAATGAACGAGGTAGGGGTGTTCTTTAATTTTATCAATGTTAAATTCCCTATCACATTGAATAATCTTCCTTGAGTTGTATGCTACCACCCTAATGTGAAGGTTACGGGCCAAACAAACATGGACAACCCCTCCACAAATCTTTTGGATCTTTTGTGTGATATTCGCGATGGAGTCGGTGACCAGTGTCGGCGGTTGGCACTGGTGGAACTTGAGAATCGTGACGAAGGTGACGAACGAAGGGTGGGTGGTCAAGCTGGCCACCAGCAAAGGAATGATGCCCTTCCGCCCCGCGGCCTCCGCCGCCTCGTGGTGCTCCGCCACCCGTGGATTCCCCCACCCCACGGTCTCCACCACTTCGCGGCCCCCATGGCCTCGCGCTGCCCTCGCGGCCCCTACGACCTCATGCTTCCCTTATGGCCCTCGTGGCTCTGTGCCGCCCTCATGGCCCCATGGCCTCCATGCCACCCTTGTGGCACCCGCAGCCTCGTGCCGCCTATGGCTTCCCACAGCCTCTGAAGCCCCCCGCAGCCCCCCGCGGCCCCTCGCGGTCCTCGCGGCCTGCCGGACCGCCCATCATGGGCTAGGCCGGACCCATCGGGCCGGGCTGGACCCAGTGGTCCGGGTTGACCCAAACAGGGTTGGGCCAGGTTGGTCCAACTGGGTTGGACTGGACCCGAACCAGCTACGAGATTTTCTCTCTAACAGCCATAACTTTGGCACCAGGCATCCGTTTGACAAACCACCAATGGCGCTATAAACCTTGGAGCGAGTCGGTCTCTTTGGTATACCCCCACTGAAGTTTTGGGTAAATTTGAGGTACGGTCGGGTTGGATCGAGCACGAATACAACCGGGCCCCCAGGACTAAAATTATAATGACTCACAGACCAGGTGACCGATTGATGCATCGTCTGTTGCGTTGAGACCCCTATGATGTGGCGGTACTTTGAGAGACTTCTTTGTGGGACTTCATGACAGTTGGAGTATCAAACAGTGTATTTTGAAGTGAACTCTACCAGAGACGACCAATCTTAGTGTGGGAACCCAGTAGATGGTTGTGACGTGAAGAATGAATAGAGATCCTATGTAGGTCAGCACTGAGCGATCGTGTGTGGGTCAACACCTAGCGATCCTGTGTGGGTCATCACCGAGCAGTCCTATATGGGACCAGAGATGGTACGGGCAAACATAGATAAAGTGCATATCATCCAGGAGCGGATGAAGACTGCACAGAGTATGCAGAATTCGTATGCGGACAGGAGTGGAGACCTCTAGAGTTTGAGGATGGCGACCATGTCTTTCTATAGGTCTCACCTCGATGAGGTTTGCAAAGATTTGGCTGAGGTAGAAATTTATCTCTGAGGTTCATCGGACCCTTTCAGGTCCTTAATAGAGTTGGCAAGGTGGATTACTGCTTAGCTCTTCCACCTCAGTTGCACTGGGTGCATGACGTCATCCATGTATCCCAGATGAGGAGATACGTGCACGACCCTTCCCACGTCATCGACCACGGTGAGTTGGAAGTCGACGATGGGGTGACTTTTACGGAGGTTCTATTAGAGATTGAGGATCGACAGGAGAGATTCCTTCATGGGTAGTCGATACCTCTGGTGCACGTTCATTGGCAGCACGGGAACCTCCAGGAGACCTCATTGGAGCGGGAGGCTCAGATTCGTGCTCAGTACCCCCACTTGTTTTCCTAGTTTTGAGTTATGGATTATGGGGACATAAAGCCCTGAGGTGGGGAGAATGTAAAGACCATAAATTTCCATGTAATCTTTCTTAAATATATGGGAATTTTACGAGTCCACAAAAATTGATAGCACATGATTCTGAGGCCCGGAGTGCTCGAAATGAATTTCTGAACTTTATTTCGGGTACGTTAAGTAAACGTGCAAGTGGGTTTTTATAACTTTTGAACCGGTGCTTGGAATTGAAATCCTAGGGCACCATTGAACTCGCAGCGCCGGTATTCTCTTAAGGAGACCATCACCTCGGCCGCAGTAGGTCGAGGGTGAAAGATAGAATTTTGGGTTTTTCATGGAAACAAAAATAAAAAAAATAAACTTTTCTTTTCTTTTATTTTTGTTGAAACCTCCCATGTGGAAGGTTTAAGAGGTGGGGACCACCAGAAAAAAACCTCTCATGAGAGGTTATGGAGGTGGGGACCACCAGAACTAAACCTCCCATGAGAGGTTATGGAGGTGGGGACCACCTGAACTAAAACCTCTCATAGGTTATGGTGATGTGGACCACCCGAGACTAAAACCACCTTGATATCCCTCTTAAATGTGGGGAAGACTCTTAAACTTCCCCCAATTTAATGGTACCACCCCCTTTAATTAATTATACCAACTCAATTAATTAATTAATCCAATTTAAAATTATGCCAACATATTTTATAATGTTGGCTAATTCATTTTTTGGTGGATTGGGGGAAGGTTTCTGGCAAAGGAGAAGGGGAGAGATTTTGGGAGAATTACACTTCTCCAATGAAGAACTTCTTCCATGAATAACTTCTTCCACAAATAACGCTCCTCCAACGAAGAATGCTCCTCCAATGAGGAACGCTGATGCAGGACTTCAACTTCTTCCTCAGGACATCCTCCAATGTGGGACGTCTTCAATCAACGACCATCCTTCCCTCCTCATCGACGTTAACAAATGAACGAGGAAGGGGTGTGTTTTAATTTGATCAATGTTAAATTCTCTATCACATTGAATCATATTCCTTGAGCCGTATGCTACCACCCTAACACGGAGGGTACGGGCCAAACAAACAAGGCCCGACCCCTCCACAAATCTTGTGGATCTTTTGTGTGATCATTGTGATAGTGTCGGTGACAGGTGTCGGTGGTTGGCACTGGTGGAACTTGAGAACCACAACGAAGGTGATGAACGAAGGGCGACTGGTCAAGCATGCCCCCAGTGAAGGCATGGAGCCCCGCTGCCCCGCGGCCTCCACTGCCCCGTGGCCTCCGCGCCCCATGGCGCTCCACCGCCCGCGGCCTCCTCCATCCTGCGGCCTCCACCGCCCTAGGGCCTCCGGGCCCCGCGGCGCTCTGCCCCCCGCGGCCTCCGCCACCCCGTGGCCTCCGCAGCCCCCACGCCCTCACGCTACCCTCATGGCCCCCGCAGCCTCGTGTGGCCCTCACTGCCCCTACAGCCTCGCACCGCCCTCACGGCCTTTATTCATCCCTCGCGTCCCCCGTGGCCTCACACCGCCCGCGGCCCCCTGTGGAATCCTGCAGCCTCTGTGGCCCCCGTGGCCCTCCACGGCCCCTCGCGGCCCTCACGGCCTGCCAGACCACCCAGCGGGCTGGGCCGCCCAGTGTGGGCCAAGCCGGACCCAGTGGGCCAGGCCAGACTCAGCGGGCTAGGTCAACCCAAACAGGGTCGGGTCAGCCTAGGCTGGGTCGGACCGGACCTGAACCAGCTACGAGCTTTTCACTCTAACGACCATAACTTTGGCATCAGGCGTCCGTTTGACAAACCTTCAATGGTGCTGTAAACCTTTGAGCGAGACGGTCCCTTTGGTATACCCTCATTGGAGTTTTGGGTAAAGTTGAGGTATGGTTGGGTTGGATCAATCACCAATCCAACCGGACCCTAGGGACTAAAAGGCTAATAACTCACAGACCGAGCAACCGATTGACGCACCGTCTGTTATGTTGAGAACCCTATGACGTGGCGGTCCTTTGAGATACTTTTTCGTGGGACTTTGTGGCAGTTGGAGTATTGACTAGTGGATTGTAGAGAGAACTCTCCCTGAGATGAGAAAGCTTAGTGCAGGAACCCAGTAGCAGGCTGTGACGTAAAGAATGAATAGCGGTCATGTGTGGGTCAGCACCTAGTGGTAATGTGTGGGTCAGCACCTAGTGATCATGTGAGGGTTAGTACTGAGTATTTCTGTGTGGGTGAGCACTGAGCGATCCTGTGTGGGTCAGCACTGAACGATCCTGTGTGGGTCAGCACCTAGAGATCCTGTGTGGGTCTGATGATGATTAGGATCCTCCGTGGGTCTACCTCTTAATGGAGTAAGATGATTCAGTAATCATATCTAATCATCTTTACTACCGTACCTGAGTTATAACTGGTGTGAGCTGAGTCTGTACCTATGTGGTACTTTCCTTCATGGTAATACCTTGGTGGTATTCTTCTGTGTGGCATACCTATGTGGTACTTACCATTGTGGTATTTCTTCCTTTGTGGAACAATTGAGCTTGGGGATTTAGAGTTGGACTCTATTTTTTCCTCATGATTGAGATGGGATTACTTGATAACTTGGGTATATGTATGGGTATATACCTAATTAGGGTTATCAGTTATTTTCATTCTTTGTGTTGTATCCTTTGTGGATTTTGTGAGACCTTGAGGGTCTCAGGGTCCCTATTGAGTATCATTATACTCACCCCTACGCGGGCTATGCTTGCACTTCATTGTGTTGGGTGCAGATGACGGACAATGTTGACTGAGGATGAGGGTATCAGGACTGGAGGTAGCTTAGAGGTGGATGTTAGATGAGGCGAACCGCAAAGATGGTCGTTCGTGAGCTGTACCTACCCTTCAGGTAGGATCCATGGTGGATGATCCAGGAGCTTCTTTTCACCTATCATCTGTCTTTTACTTTCCAGTTTTCCTTGTACTTTCAAGTTGGGCTTGTATTATGGACCCTTTTTACTTACTGTACTCACTCTTTTTACTATTCAATTTACTTGATTTCGTAACATGTTGTGTGATTGGTTGTGTGTGTTACAGGTTATAAAGGCACTGCCTTCCCAGTTTTAGGGAATAAGCCTTCGGTGCTAGTTGTCAGCCCCTGGCCTATGGAAGGCGGGCTTGGGGTAGTCACGGAATGGGCACTGGGGGACAGGTCGTGACAATATAACTATGATATATATATAGTGACTGATTAGACATTCTTGTTGGCCTGAGCTGAAGCAGGTAGAGCCTCCAGGTGTCTTATGGGAACCTGAGTGGGCTGGTATTTATTTATTAATCATTGTTTATTATTTTATATACTTTCACACTATTGTTTAGTTATTCACACTGGTTGGATTACATCTAGACACTATTGGTGGTGGCCTGCTGGGATTTTATACCACACACTACTCGGGCCACCTTTGGTACCTGAGTAGTTTACTTGTCTGCATGTATGGATAAGGGAAATCACCCCACTACATATTCTTGATATGATTTACCTATATTTGTAGCATAGGAGTAGTGGACCAAGAATAATCTCGAGATTCTAGTGGATCAATTTTATCCTTTTTTTAGTTTTGTATAGATTGTTGTATATGTGAGTTCCTTATTCCCTTTTTGTATATTAGCATTTCATGTGTCCATGTATATGACACTGGCTAGAAACTTTTGATATCGTAATTCATTTTCTCATTTATTTACTTTTCTTTAAGTTATTTATTATATCTTTTGTACCTGCATTCTGCTACGGCAAATTAGTGGTCCAGTGTCATTATTGAGTTTATTTATATATATGCTTCTGTTGTTTCCTGATTATTCTTATACCTATTGTGTCCCTCTAATAAGAGGTTATATTCTCCCCATTGTACCACCTTTACACCCTCATTTCTAATCGATAGCCTATAGCATATGGGGAGGCACACTTGAGTCCATGTGACCCACTAGCTCGGGGCATAGGTTTAATTGGACCCCGGGTCGGAATGTTACAAAGTGGTATCAAATGTTTATTTTTCCTTTGTATTAATGATCGGGTATTAGATAGTAGACTAGGATTTGAATGAATTTGGAATTGACCCTATTCCTAGACATAGTTAACCCATGTATAGGGGAAACCCAAATTACCTTGGATGGGTAATTGTAGTTATTGTTTTCGCCTGTTATGGTTGATACAACTTTTTTGTTGGGTGATGCACATTTATTATGATGTTATTATTATTTATATGATTGAAATTAGATTTATTTAAACTAGGACCAATGAAATGAGGTCTTTTAATATGTTTATGCATCATTATAGTCATAATTGTACTAATATTCCATGAATTTTTTCATGTCGTGTTTAATTTTAATGTGCCTTTTCCTATTTTATATTATTAGTGCTTTATTATTATGTATTAAAATTTGCTGAAATTTATTTCAAGGAATTTGAAAACATGATTGAAAATTAAAGTGCCTTCCTTAAACCGAACAGTTTTTTGATGAATAGGTTAAAGCATACACCTTATGTAGTCAATTATGGCATGTTGATCCATAGAAAATTGGTCATAGGGGCTGGAACATATTATAGTATGGGTTAAGTGGACTCCATATTTAGGTTCATGAGGAGTATGGGCCCTTATGAATTAGAAATGGTGATCCATCTAATTCAACCATTTAAAAATATTCAAATATTTAAACAAGAAAAAATTTAAAATGAATGTGACCTTTAAAGTGAAAATGGTCATCTTATATATGTGAAATAGAGACTTAGACTTGAACCCAGTCTCGGTAGATGGTAGTGAGGTATCTATTGTGTTCTTATGAACATTATGGTCTCTTATACCACCTAGACCTAGCTTTTGGAGTAGGTAGAGTGGTGTGATCATTTCTATAGGAAGGATATGCACCTATCCTAGTTTTCTTTCTGTAATCTTCTTATTGTTAAAATCTATTCTGAGGCATGCATTTGGAATTGTAGCATCATGGCTCCATGGTGTCCTCTAGTCGTACACCCTAAAGGTGGTGATGACCATGCACCTGAGGTGGCGGGCCTTGAGCCACCAACTATTTATCCTGTAGTGCCACCTATGGCACCCCTTCCTATTCCTAATATGGGCACTAACACCTAGTTATGAGAGGGAATTATACATATGTTGTAGACTAAGAAAGGGGGTTTTTCGAACTACCCTGAGTTTGGCAGATTTGACTCGGGAGTTCCAACAGCAGCATCCTGCCACCTTTTTGGGGGATGGAAGACCAAATGATATTGAGTCTTGGCTCAAAGATATTCTTTATATATTAAAGCATATAAATATGCCTCCAGAGTAGAGGGTCAAACTCATTGCTTATATGATCCAAAATTCTGCCAAGAAATAGTGGGATGTTATTACCTAGGAAGATCAATATAGAGATATGGTTTGGGAATATTTTTAGACTATCTTATAGGAATATTTATTTCCTAAAAATCTAAGGGTTGATAGGGTTAGATAATTTATGAACCTTTAGTAGGGAGATATTTCTTTTATGGAATATTATATCCACTTTACTAAGTTACAGCGGTTCACACTGACTCTAGTGGGTGATGATCTTATGACTGCCATGCGATTCGAGGATGGGCTGGTGTACACCATCTGATCGCAGTTTAATGTATTCGGGTTGAATATTATTTCTAAAATCATCAACCAGACCCTTATAACATAGAGAAATTTGAGGGAAGATAATGGCATGAGTCAGGGCAGTTTGACATTCATGTTTATCAGTGTTTCTTCTTCTGTGTGAAAGATACATTTTGAGGCTAATCATGGAGGTAGCAGTAGTCAGAATCCTCATGCTGATAGCTTTTTGATATGTCACTAGTGTAGGAAGACAAGACATAAGAAATCTTAGTGCTTATGAGATCCATAGGAATGCGGAGTCTATGGTAGGATGGGGTATATCCAACACTTCTATAGTACCATTCCATCAGTGCCTAGTGAGTGGGGATCTACACCTACTCCACATTCTGGAGTAGGGCCTGTAGTATCTTATCAAGAAGGTAGTTGGAATACCACCGATTATTCAGGCTGAGGCAGTGGATGAGGTAGAGGTGGTCAGAATCATGATTCTTAGTACTAGTAAAATGGTATTTCTTAGGGAAGTCAGGTAGTGACTCAGGGCCACTATATAGGATATTTACATGTAGTGCAACTGATGTTGGAGGAGCAGAGCACCAAAACTTCTACTGTACAAGGTACTATTCTAGTAGCCTCCACTTTAGTGTCTTCTTTATTTGATATAGGCACATCTCACTCGTTCATATTTGAGGCAATCATGGAGAGTCTGGGCCTCGAGATCGAACACTTACATGGTGTTATAATGCTTGATGCCCCATTAGGTATCCGATCAGAGAGCATACACCGGTGTAAGGATTGTCCCCTTGAGATAGGTGGATACCTCTTCATATGGAAACTTTTCATCCTAGACATGATGGGCTTTGATGTAATCATCGGGATAGACTGGTTAGTTCCCAATCGATCCCATATTGACTAATATTATCAGAGGGTGTTGTTTACATCACTATAGGGTAGTAGGCATGTGTACAAGGGATAATGGGATGTGAAAACTACGCGATCAGGACCCTAGAAGTAAAGGCTAGGTAGTGTGAAAACTCAGATTTCCAGTCTTTTCTTAGATAATTAGGGGTTATGACCCATTTTTTTTTCCTCCTGTAGTATATCATTTTAGGGATGTCTTACCTGCCAACTTTTATAGGCTACCTCCAGTGCGAGAGGTATAATTTACAATTGAGCTTATTCCAAGAGCACCAATAGTGACCATTCTTCCATATAGGATAGAACCTATTGAACTTATGGAGATTAAGAAATAGTTGGAGGATTTGGAAGTGAAAGTCTTTATATGACCTAGAACTTCTTCTTGGGGTTCACCCATTCTTTTTTTCAAGAAGGTGGATGGTACCCTTAGGCTTTCTGTGGATTACAGATGGTTAAACCAGATTACGGTCAAGAACCAGTCTCCACTACCTAGAATAGATGACCTCTTTGATCAGCTTTGAGGGGCGAGGGTGTTTTTAAAGATAGATTTGAGGTCAGGCTATCATCAGGTGTGTGTCAGGTATTTAGACATAATTTTCATAGATTTTAGGAGCAGGTATAGTCTATATGAGTACCTGGTCATGTTGTTTGGTATCATGAACGCACCTATAGTTTTTATGGCTCTAATGAATTGGGTTTTCCACCCATATCTGGATTCATTCGTGGCAGTATTTATTGAAAATATCTTTGTGTATTATTATTCTAAACATGACCATTAAAATCATCTTGAGATCGTGCTGAATACACTGATAGAGCATCATCTCTATGCTAATCTCATTAAATTCCACTTTTATTTCAACAAATTCCACTTCTTGGGTTAAATTATCTCAGAGTCAGGAGTTTCAGTAGACCTAGAGAAAATGAGAGATGTGGTTCATTTAGAGAATCCCAATAAAAACTTTAAAATATAGAGTTTCTTGGGACTAGCCAGATATTACAAATACTTAATCTAGTATTTATCAATCCTTACAGTGCCACTTGCAGGCTTAAAATAGAAGGGTGTGAAATTCATATGGTTGGAATCTTGTGAAGAATCCTTTTAGGAGTTGAAGGAATGATTGATTTCAAAAACAATACATATTATACCAGAGCCAGGTAGAAGCTATATTGTTTATTGTGATGCATTAGGTATCGAGATGGGAGTTGTACTAATGCAGGATAAGTGAGTCATTGTGTACGAATCTTATCAGTTGAGGCCTCACGAGCATAATTACTTGACACATGACCAAGAGCTAACTGTTATAGTTCATGATATATACTGTTGGATAAACTATATACTTGGAGATAATTTTTTGGTATTAATTGATCACAAAATCCTCAAGTACATATTTATATAATGAGATCTAAATCTCAAGCATCGCAGATGGGTTGAGTACCTAAAATATTTCAATTTTGAGTTTGTTTATACTTCGGGGAAAGGAAATGTTGTAGCTAAAACTCTGAGTCGTAAGACTCAAAAACAAGTAGTTAAGGAGGACAGTGGAGAATGTAATCTCATGGACTTATTCTCAGAGATACATATTGAGGCTCAAGAAGATCATGGTCAGACTATCCTAACAACCTTAGAAATTAACTCTACTCTTCTGGAATGGGTAAGAATGAGATATCTATCAGATCCTGTGGGCCTTGACCTAAGGGAAAGAATCCTGGATAATGATACATCTTTAGGTTGGACCATAGATGGTGATTATACTTTAATATTCCATGGGTTTGTGTGGGTCCTAATAGATATTAGAGAGGATTTGATGTGGGAATTTCACACCTCAGCATGGGTAGTACATCCCAGTGTAACTAAGATGTATCGGGATCTATGGCACCAATATTTGTGGCTTGGTTTGAGATGTGATATTTTTGACATCATCACTTAGCATTCCACCTATCATTAGGTTAAGGTAGAACATCAGTATCTAGCAGGGATTTTACAGCCATTGTTCATTCTTGAGTGGAAATTGGATGTTGTTTCGATGGATTTTTTGACTAGTTTACCCAGATCACCTCATGGAAATGATACAATGTGGGTTATCATTGATCGTTTGATGAAGGTATCACATTTATTACCTATTGGAGAGACCTTCTTAGCAGATGATATAGGGGGGATATATGTTAGGGAGGTTATACATCTTCATGGTGATCCTCATTCTATCATTTCTGACAGAGATGCTCTTATTACATTATGGTTCTGGTAGGGGTTGCATAAGGCCTTGGGTACATAGGTGTTTCTGATCATGGCATATCGCCCTTAGACCGATGGATAGACAGAGAGTACGATTCAGGTGTTAGAGGACATGTTGTGAGAATGTGTCCTTAACATCATGGGTTCTTAGGAGAAACATATTCCCCTTGTTGAATTCTATTATAATAACATATTTTAGGATACCAATGAGATATATCCTTATGAAGATTTATATGGTAGGCCTTGTCGTTCACCTCTGTGCTAGTTAAAGACAAGGGGGGCTTTTCTTTTACCTCATCTTGTTCAGGAGACTACAGAGCAGGTCTAGTTGATTAGAATGCACATGATGATAGCTCAATCGAGATAGAAGTAATATGCCAATTGATGTCGAAGACCTCTTGATTTCAAGGTTAGAGAATGGGTTGTCTTGCGAGTCTCACCTAGGTTGGGCCATAGATGTATTCGGAGGCAAGGTAGGTTCTCACCTAGATTCATTGGACCCTTTGAGGTTGTGTAGAAGATCTGACTAGTGGATTACCAGATAGAACTTCCTTGGATATACTAGTCTATGAATGATGTCTTTCACATATCTCAGATTCTTTGGTATTATCCAAACATGTCACATGTTTTTCAACCTGATGAGGTTGAGTTAGAGATGAATGCCTCCTTTGAGGAGTATCTTGTGCATATTGTGGATCGAAGCATGATGACACTCCAAGGTAGGTCAGTTCCATTAGTATGGGTGCTATGGAAGCACAGATCAGTATAGGATGAGACCTAGGAACGAGAAGCTGATATATGAGATAAGTGACCAGAGCTTCTCTTAGATGACACCTCTTTACCCTCAGAAGGCCAACTTGGGGATGAGTTTCTTTAAGGATGGGAGGTTGTGACGACCCATTTTTCATGAAGGTATGAATCATATTTTTTAGTTTAAATCCTTTTTTAATCTTGGTAAATATGAACTAAGACAAAAGGAAGGTCCTAGGAGTTTCTATGACTTGTTTGGAGCCCATAGTTCTAGAAAATCGGCAAATAGGCTAGGATGTATGATTACCACATGATTCGTATTAACTGTGCAGGGTAACCATGTGGGGATTATTATGAGTAGCAGGGGCCACACCATTTGTCTACAACCATGTGACCTAAGGCACATGGACTTGTGAGATTTCAAATATCTTAGGCAGAGTTTTTTTTCATGGTTTGCACATGGTTAAGGAAACTATTCCCCTTAACTATGCAGGGCTTTTCCTTAAGTAGTGGTCTTAGCACGGTTTGCACATAGTTTGGACAAACCGTGTATCCAAACCGTGTGCCTCTGTTTTTTAGGGTGAAATGTCAATTTTTCCATTAATGAAATTATAAACCTAATATCATTCTTCCTTCCTCTCATTCTAATAGATGGCTTTGGATTTTACCACCTGTGAGCTCCCATCTCTTTTAACCTAGGTTCTTCAATATCTCCAATGTATGATGTCTGAATCAAGATCCATAGAAGGCATTGGATATTTATAGTTATTCTCTCAAGTCCTCTTCCCTTATATATAATTTTATCTTTGAATCTAATGCACTATTTAGGTGAAATCACATTTTACCAATTTTTAGGGTGTTGGACCATTTCTTTGATTTATTCCAATCTACTTTAAATATAAGGTAGCTATCGAGTGAGGATTCATCTACAACCTTAAGGTAGGTGTTTAAGTTGTTTTCTTTAAAAAGAGATATGTTTTCATAGCTTCACCATTATGACGCATGCCAACCTTTTCACATGTTTCCTTAAAATGTATTTCTTCATTCTAAATTGATATATGCACCTTGCTATACTCTTGTGGATTGTTGTTTAGTGGTTAGAGGATGTTGACCTCGATCATGGACACCCCTTAGATTTGTTTTCCTAAATTTCGCCTTTATAGTTAATTGATTAAATGCCTCGAATGCCTTTTAAGTGTTCGTCTTGGGTTGTAAATGGAATTTCCCTCTATTATATGAATGTTGATTGAACCCAAGGCACTTTTTAAGTGCTTGGCCCAATGTATAAATGAAATTGTGCATGTAGATAGTTTCCTAATTGATAATAGAACCTTCTAAGTTCCTCATTGAAGCTTGAAATTGAATTTCCATGATTAGATAGATTAAATGGAATGTATTAAATTTAATGGCTTGTTCATGGTGGTTTTCCTTCCTTAAATGAATTTAATGGTTTAGTTGGTATGAATTATAAAGGGTGGTAAGGCCACAATGATTGTTCCAAGTTTTAACAAATGATTTAATTGAATTGTAATGTCTTGGTTATATTTAGGCTTGATGAATATAATGCATGAGAGGTAATGCCATGTGGAAATTATTATAAATATGATTATGACTTTGATATAGGTTATGAAATAATGGTAAGGGTTCTGTTGGTCATGATGATTCATGCTCCCTTACATCGAGAGCATGATGTCTCACACCATTGACACTATTTGGATGGTGGAATTGACACACCACATACCTTGTTTAAAGTGTTGTCATGACAACACACCCACTTCTCGAGTGATAAGAATGAAGTCTCTTGCTCATTATAAGATGTAGGGCATCTACCCTCAGTTGGAGCTTATAAGCTCATTTAGACTAGTTATGGATGACTGAGTTACACCCCAGTCTAGCCAACACCTAGTATTCCAGGTATATGGATACTTACATCTTTATGTACTTAGCACATATAGGTGGATGAAATATATAATTATGCTATATATATATATATATATTATTACTATATATATAGTGACTGATCATACATTCTTTCTGGCTTGAGCTGAAGCAGGTAGAGCCTCTAGGTGTTTTATGGGAACCTAAGCGAGCTAGTATTTATTTATTCATCATTGTTGGTTATTCTATATACCTATACATTATATTTTGGATATGAACACTTCTTGGATTACATCTAGACACTGTTAGTGGTGGCTTACTAGGATTTTATCTCACACCCTACTCAGGCTGCTTTTGTTACCTGAGCAGACTACTTGTCTACAGGTATGGATAAGAGAAAGTGCCCTGCTATAGATTCTTGATATGTTTTACCTATAGTTGGATCATAGGAGAAGATGACTGAACATATGCTTGAGATGATGGTGTGAGATTTTTTTTCCTTTTTGTAGTTTTGTATAGCATGTTGTATATTCTTATTCCCTATTCCCTTTTTTTATATCAGTATGTCATGCATCTATATATATAACACTGCCTAATGGATTTTGATATGGTTATTCAGTTTCTCATTTATTTAAGCTTATGTAAGTTATTTATTATATATTTTGTATCTGCTTTCCACTATGATGGGTTACTAGTCCAGTTTCATTATTGAGTCTACTTATATATATGCTTCTATTGTTTCCTGATTATTGTTATACATGTTGTTCCATTCTGATAAGAGGGTATAGTCTTCCCATTGTACCACCTTTACACCCTCGCTACTAGTCGGTAGCCTCTGGTGTACGGGGAGGCGCACTTGAGGCCATGTGACCCACCAACTCAGGGCACGGGTTAAGTGGACCTCGGGTCGGGATGTTACAAGCTTACACAAACAAACAAGAATGTTATTTATGATTATCTGATTAAACAAGAACACAAATACACTTCAAGTTTTAAATTCCATACAAGAACAAGAGAAGATATGATTATAACTAATGAAATCAACCTACTTAAGGAGAACATGATTTTATAATCTCAAATGGTACACTAACATAAGAAAGAGAAACCATTTTTCACAAGGTTTAATAACATGGGTTTTAGGGGGAAATAAGTATAAATCCACCCACCTCAAAGTATTCTATAAAACTCACTTTCAGAGGAATTTACTTTATTATATGAAAATAACATTGGATCACCCTTAATAGGGGATGGTGCCTTAGACCATCTCAAAAACAACATCATTTTGATGGGGAAACGCTATTTTAGTGCAAAAAAACACCACCAACCCAACGTTATTTTTAACATTAAAATAAAGTTTTTCTATAGTGCGTCTCCGTATTTGGTGTTGCACTGTTGATGCCCTATCGTCTTTGTTTTTTTACTTTCTACTCATTTTATTAGCATAATAAATTATTTATTTTTATTTTTATACTACATATTTTCATCATTATATTTAATTAATTTTCAATTTTGATTATTTAATTATTAAGTTTTTTTCAACAATATTATTAATGTTATTTTTAATATTTGAAATATATTATTATTATTCATATTTTTTTGGAAAATTTTTATCAAATTAATAAATTATTTATTCTTAATTATTCTATTTTATTGGTCATTTATATATATGCATAATGAAATTTATATAATAATAATCATATAATTAGTACAAAATACTTATAGAATATAATAAATTATATATTTCATTTAGGTTAGTTTATACTAATAATATATAGTAATTAAATAAACTAAAAATTGAAATATGTTATCCTATTGGTTTATAAAAAACATAAATTAAAATTGAACCTATTAATATGTGTGTGTGTGTGTGTGTATATATATAATAATCATATTTTTGCAAAAACAGGACAAAATAAAAACATGTATGTTTGTACGAACAAATACAACGTTAAAAAAATAACATAATGATATGCAATAATCAGAACCTAACACACTATATACAATAGATAATACAAATTTAACATTAAAACAATAGTACTCAACTTCTATACAAAAAGTAAAGAAAAGGTAGAAAAATAACAATATAATAATCTATATTTTTAATTGAATATCATTTTAAATAGAATGTAATTTTATTATATTTAATTTTATATTATTTCTTCATTAATAATGTTAATTTTGGGTAAAACAATGTTAAGTGAGGATAAACTAAAGTTATGTAAGGTTCAACGAAATTTAAGGGTAAAAAGAAATTCAAGTAAGGGTAAAAAAATTAAGGGTAAAACAAAGTTAAGTAAGGGTAAAAAAAGACAAATAAGGGTAAACTAAAAAAAGTAAGGGTAAAATATAGTTAAGCAAGGGTGAACTAAAGTTAAGTAATGGTGAACTAAATTTAAGTAAGGGTAAACAAAGTTATGCAGAGGTGAATCAAAGTTAAGCAAGGGAAAATAGAGTTAAGAAAGAGAAAAAAATGTTAAGTACGGGTAAACAAAAACTAAGTAAGGGTAAGTTAAAGTTAAGTAAGGGTAAACTAAATCTAAGTAAAGGTAAACTAAAGTTAAGTATGGGTAAATTAAAGATAATTAAGGGTAAACTAAAGTTTATTAAGGGTTAACTAAAGTTAAGTAAGGGTAAAATAGAGTTAAGTAACAGTAAAACAAAGGTAAGTAAGGGTAAACTAAATATAAGTAAGAGTAATCTAAGGTAAGTAAGGGTAACCGAATAACAGTCACACTTACATTATTAGAAAAAAGATGACAGATTGTTATTGGAAGCAACTCATGCAGTAGAATGTGATAATCATGAGTCTTCAAAGATTTTAGCTTCAACTCTCTTCTGTTGACCCGTTTAGATATATTGCTTGAATAGCCATCAAGAACTCTAATAGTCTCTAATACTTCCAGAAATTGTTTTTTACATAGGTTTCATCACATAAGAAGCACATGGAAGTTGCCATTTATTTTCACTGATACGCACAAGATGCAATTCCGGTCTGATGCCCCAATCCACCAAGTCACGCTGAGATTGTAAATCATCTTTTGTCTTCCCCTTGACATTTAGAAGAATCGAAAGCAAAATTTCGCATATATTATTTTCAATATGCATTACGTCTAAGAAATGATGTAACAAATTGGTTGACCAATAAGGAAAATCAAAAAAGATACTCCTCTTCCTCCAATTGTAACAGGTTTCGGTGGAAACATTCTTTCTCTTTACAGATTTCATTTGAACCTTCCCGAATGAAAAACTAAAATCTTTCAATTCATTAAGCACATTAGTTCCAGACATACACTGAGGTGGATCATCAGTCTCTATGGTATTATCAAATCTTCGACGATTCATTCTATATGGATGATCCTTTGGCAAGAATCATCGATGTCCCATAAAACTGAAACTACAATGATGTTTCAGTCTTCTGGATCGTGTATTCTTTATACAAACTATACATGACAGTTTTCCCTTCATGCTCCAACCAGACATCATTGCATAATCTAGAAAATCATTGATACTCCACATAAGCGTAACACGCATCTAAAATATGTCTTTTGAACATGCATCATATGTATGCACACCCACATCCCAAAGAAGTTTAAACTCTTTTATTAAAGGTTTCATGTATACATCAATATCAATGCTGGGATCAGAAAGACTAGATATGAGTATACTCATTAAAGTGAAAGGTTTTTTCATACACAACCATGGGGGAAGATTATAAATGTGTATAAAAATTGGTCATCTGCTGTGCGAAGTAAGAATCTGCCCAAATGAATTAAAACCATCACATGAAAGACCCAACCTCACATTACGCACATCAGCTGCAAAATCAGGATGTCGAGCATCAAATCTATGCCATGAAAATCTATATGCAGGATAAACCAACTCATCATTAGTCTTATTTCTCTCGGTATCATGCCATCTCATTTTTATTGATATTTCATCAGAAATAAAAATATTCTAGAGTCTGGGGATCAATGGAAAGTTCCACATTACTTTCTATGGAATGCGGGGTGGTGTTCTATCAGATTTTGACTTCCAGCAGGATGTGCCACATTTTATATAATCATTTCGTTCAGCGGTTTTCTCCTAGAATAAACTGCAATCTTTCAGGCAAGCATGAATTTTGTTTCTTGAAAATCCAAGTTCCTCAACTAACTTCCATTCCATATAGTGGTTTGAGGGAATATGTGCATCATATGGAAGTAAATCCTTCAAGAGGGTAAGAATGTAATCGATTGCTGTATTAGAAATCTCATACATAGTTTTCCCTTGAAACAATTGGATTAAAAATTATAGCTTTTTTATTTTATCACATTGTCGATATACTGGAGTCGTGGAAGCATCATTAGATTTTTTCACCCTATCAATATCATCATTTTCACTAGATGCATCATTTTTCCTCATATCGAAGTCTTCTTGAGTAAAAATCCTTTCTTTTTCATGATGAAAAATAAATGAAAATCGGTCATCTAACAAATTCTCCATTCTAATCCTTTCATTTCGATCATCACCAATTTGAGATTTCATTTTCTCCCCATTATGATACCACACAAAGTAGTTTTCTTGAAAACCATATTTGGTTATGTGGTAGTTGACTTCTTCATAGCTCAACCAAGGTCTACCAACACAATTGGAACATGGACAGTGTATGAGACCACTATTTGAAGCATTGTGAAATGAAAAATCTATAAAGCTCTCCAAATTTTTTTGAAAATCGCTTCAGATCCGATCGGTTTCATACATCCAACTTCTGTCCATTCTGTAAAAAGAATTTATATAAGTCATTTTGTCATAAAAATTTTAATATGATTGAACTTTAATAGAAAATACATTTAAGTAAACAATAAAGGAAGAAGTTTTTAGTCAATGTAGTGAACTATTAAAATAATGTAAAAAACAAGTACTCATAAATTAAATTAAAATTTATTTATATTCATTTTCATTAGGTCTATAAGAGGCACATGCCTCAGGTCCCATTATGTGTTATAGGCATCCCAAATCATTCACTCATGTTCAATAACTCATTATTGGCACCTCTATGGCCATACCTTTCATTACCCAATTACTTCCCCAAGTCAAGCGCACCCCATGGGTGAATAAATTTTAGGCTTCTACACTAATAGGTTGTTCATGACTTGTAAAAAGATTTAATTTCATAAAGTATAGAAAAAAACATTTATTTTTAAATTTGAGATTAATAATAAAGTATGCCAATGATAACAACATTACTGAATTAAACTTGTGACTTATCTAACATTTTTATGGATGTCTACACATGCCAGTATGGCTAGTGAAAAGCACCCCACCATCATAAAAGTGATTATTGGACAAGAAGGACACATAATATACAACGTACAATGAGAACCATATTTAATTGACCCTAAAGTTATATTAGTATAGTCATCTTGGGGGAAATGGAATATATGATCCTGGTTAACTGATGAATTCAAAAGCTCGTATTCCATATGTTGGACACTATCTAAGGTAAGAAATCATGCGAGGATGGGTTTACATCATTCAATTTATTACATGCTAGTGAGAATGAAGGCTTGAATTAATGACTTGAGTTCACTGATTAAATAAGGGTAGAGGTTGCATAGGCTGTGTAAACAGAATGATTAAATAAGGGTATAGGTTGCATACACTGTGCATGGTGGGGGAGTCTCAGCTGATTTAGAAACTAAAATAAATTCCCATCATAGGTATCAATAAGAAACATCAGCATCAAAAGAAACTCCAAATAAAAAAGGACTAAAAACATCAAACATTTCAAGAATTCACTACTATGCATGGTTTATCCACATGTTTAGCAGTAATTATATGTCTTAATCATGAACCACCTCTACAGCTCCCAGTTTTCACCAATAAATATAAGGTAAATATCTCAAAATATCTTTAAAACAACTCATTAATAGGCTCAAAACGTAAATATAATCTTGAACCAACCATGGAATCTCTTTCACAACACATTCTCACACACCAGTTATCTCATGTGTTACTAAATACCAAACATAGTCGCATAACAAGTGTACTATAAAAAATTATATTAAACAAGCCTTATTAAAAAAATTCTCATTTTAATAAAACACTTTCCTCAAGATTAAATCATTTATAAAATATATTTCGAAACCCATTTTAAATCACCTATGTCTGCCTTTACCAACAGTTTTATGAAACCATTGGTAAAGTCCTCCTTGATGAACCGTTGGTATAGGAGCATTGGGAAAACCCAGATTTCCAGCAGTGAATTCCACTATATGAGATATAAGTCCACTAGTGAATCATAAATCTAGATTTTCCCATCTAACTATCTAAGTCACCATGACTAGTCAAAAGAGGTGAGTAAGATAATGAAGTTATGAGGATCACAATGAGGATCCTTATCAATATCAATCATATTATTCAGGCCTCAAATCATATCTCAATCTCACCCCAATATCCATCAATGTGAATAATCCCATTTTCAACATCCATCAATTGTAATTACAAGAATTGGGCAAGTTACATTAATGAATTATTACAATTGAGGGTCTTCATAAAGTTCCAAATGAGTGGTAAAAAATCTTCAATTCAATTCAAAACCCCTTATTTAATTCAATATTTAGAAAGGTTATCTATACCAACTTCCTTCCAAAAACTAACATGTAATTCTAAAGAGGCCTTTAAAAAATCCTTTATTTCAAAACATCCCAAAGGAATTAAAGGATGTTTTACAATTAAAAATTCTCAATATTAATTCAAAACATGGGATTAAACCCTATTTCCACATGAATAAATATCTAATTTAAAATTACCAAATAAATCTCATTTAAAAAAAGTCATTCCAAGAGGTTTCATTGTCATTTCACAAATTAAATCATTTCAAACTACTTAGAAAAAATTAAATAGGTCAAATCATTTCATACAAATCAATTTATTTCATTCTTTGAATAAAAACTCAAGACAAAGACTCAATTTCAGCAATTCATTCTTTAAATATTCTTTGAAAATAAATCTAAACAGTCATGGAATTGAATAATTCATAAATACTTGAAAGATGTAAAAATTATAGTCATCAAATTCATGACTTGTTTAATTCAATGAGAATAGGGTTAAATAATATTTCACAAGGAATTTTAAGGAAAATATTCATAGAAACTTTGCTAAAAATTAATAAACACATATAAATAAATTTCCAAGTAACAATTAATTACAAGATGAAGAAAACGCATAAAAATACATACTTAGAAAATCTGGAATCCAACTGTAATGAATTTGAGATGTTTCTTCTTCCATGGAGAGTTAAAGATTTAATTAATTAAATGTATTGGAATGGATAAAGTCTAGATTAAATAAAAACACAAAAAAAATGATATACACATCAAAATCAAAACTTAAAAATAAAATATTAGATGAATAACAATAAAAACAAGGTAGCACTTAAATATTTTATGTGTATAAAGAAGAAAATACCTGATTTGAGATGATTCTGATGGAGTTTCAGCGGTTCAGATGGGGGAAGTCACAAGAGGAGCGCTGCAGATATAGGGTTCTGTCTCGTGAATGGGGGAGAGGAGCGGCCGAGTGTATTTGGGGTAAAACTTTACCAACAGTTTTTAAAAACCATTGGTAAAGGGGTGCCCAAGGTACCCTTTCCCAATGGTTCTAGTGAACCGTTGGGAAAGGGTGGGTTGAACACCCCTTTACCAACGGTTTTAGGAAACGGTTGGCAAAGGGGGTACCCTTTACCAACGGTTCACTAGAACCGTTGGTAAAGGGTGTCCTGGACCTTCTTTACCAATGGTTTAAGCAAACCATTGGTAAATAAGCGTGGGGAAAACATCCCATTCCAGTAGTATAAAGGTAAGTAAGAGTAAAAAAGTAAGGGTAAAACAAATTCAAGGGTAAACTAAAGTTAAGTGAGGATAAACTAAAGTTAAGGGTGAAACAAACTTAAACAAGGGTAAACTAAAGTTAAGTAAAGGTAAAACTAAAGATAAGTAAGGGTAAACTAAAGCTAAGTAAGGGAAAACTAAAGTTAAGTTAGGGTAAACTAAAGATGAGTAAGGGTAAAAAAAATTAAGTAAGGGTAAACTAAAACTAAGTAAGGGTAAGTGAACGTGATTTGAATTCTCCAATTATAGATGCAATGGAAGTGCCAACTTCAACTGTTGAGTTAAAAACAAATGAAAATGTTTAATTTCAGCACTTACTCAGTCATCGTAGAAGAATCAAGAATAAGGATACTCATATCTCACTCCACAATGCATTAATCGAGAATCTATGGAGGCGATATGTTGATTTAGAAAATTAATTGTAATCAAGTATACATTGTAATTTTCTGCATTTTTAATTGAATATTGTATTAAATAGAAGCCGCTTTTATTTTATTTTAATTTATATTATTAAATAATGAGTAAATGATTAATTTAATTTAATCATTAATTACTTATGTAGTCAATTTTATTATTGTATTAAACTTGATTTTTTAATATATATATATATATATAATAAATATTATTTAACTAATTTAAAAAACACTTAATTAATCAAATTACACACATTTAATTATTAGTATACTATATAGTTTAATCATTATATTTAATTAATTTTTATATTTTATTATTCAATTATTAAATTTTTTCAACAATATTATTAATGTTCTTTTTAATATATGGAAATTATTATTATTATTCATCTTTTTTTGGAATTTTTAATCAATAAATAAGTAAATTATTCATAATTATTCTATTTAATTGGTTACTTATATATATATATATAATGAAATTTATATAATAATAATAATCATATATTTAGTGCAAAATACATATATAATATAATAAAATATATATTTCATTTAGGTTAGTTTAAATTAATAATTGATAGTAATTAAAAAAACTAACAATTGAAATACATTATATTATTGGTTTTTAAAAAAAGTATAAATTAAAATTGAACCTATTAATATGTGTGTGTGTGTGTGTTTATAAGAAGTATATTTTTTCAAAAAAAAAACAAAATAAAATCATGCATGTTTACACAAATAAATATAATATTAAACAAAATAACATAATGATTTGCAATAATCAGAACATAGCATGTCGAACGCAATAGATATGTAACATCCTGGTTTCGGAAGCCACCCAGAGGCACCCTGTACCCGGTTGGTCACATGGCCTCAAGCGCATTTCCCCAAACGCTAGAGGTTTCCGACTAGCAGTGAGGGCCTTGGGTGTGATAGTGGGGAAACTATGCCCTCATTGGCAAAGTACACAGTGGAAGTAAATAAACATGTAAGAGCGGAAGCAGTAAATAACCAACAATAATAAACAGTAGAACGACTAAATCAACAAACAACTAGAGCTCATATGTATATATATGAAATGATACATGATACATATATAGGAAAGTATCCAAACAAGTCATAATTATGAAAAATACAATAGTACCAAAACAAGTACAAAATAAAGTAAACAGATCCTCAACATCGCAAGCCAAAGCTTGGTCTCATGCTCTCCTGCTCCAAAGTAATCAAGTACCATAAGTCGAAGGGTGCTTACCCTTGTCTATACCTGCAAAAAAATAGTCTGTTTGGGCCCAAAAACATGACCCAAATAGGGTGTGAGACTAAATCCCAGTAGGCAACCACCCGGAGATCTTTGCCTAACAGTCAGTGAGTATATGACAGGTAATAGTACAAACAGTAGTAAATAGTAGCAGAAATAGCATGCAGTAATCAGTAAGCAGTAAACAGGATGATATACAACAGTGATCAATCCACAGAACAACAAGTAGCAGTGAAGCAACAGCTAACACAAACAGGAAACCCTCTGGAAAGTACTCGCATCCATCCCCTCTGGTCCTGTCCAAGAAGTACCACAACCCTCTTGGTAGTGCACTCAGCCTAACCCCTCTGGTTTGGTCATACAAAATTATAATACTCTCTGGGGAATCTCACTTGGTCAATTCCTCTTATAGTCTAGGGTATTCAGGGACTCTCTGAGGGAGATCACGCGGTCTACCCCTCTTGGCCCCAAGGTTTAGACACTCTCTGAGGAAGCTCACTCGGTCAATCCTCCTATAGCCTTAGGTATACCACAGAATCTCTGAGGAAGCTCACTCAGTCAATTCCTCCTCTAGACTAGGAAGGTTTTAAAGACATTCAAACAATGTAAAGACTCTCTGAGGAAGCTCACTCGGTCTACCCTCCTATAGTCTATAATAACTAAGACTCTCCGGGAAGCTCACTCGGTCTATCCCTTGTAGTATATAATGTCCAAGAATATCTGAGGAAGCTCACTCGGTCTATCCCCGTATAGTCTATAATATCTAAGACTCTCTAGGAAGCTCACTCGGTCTATCCCTTATAGTCTATAGCACCGGGTTCTCACGGTCTCGTGCCAGTCAGTGCATATTAATGCTATAAGGCCAGATTACACCTATAGAGCTACTTGGATAACCAAAGTACACCTATAGAGCTACTTGGCTAAATAGTATATAGAGAAACAGGCATATTAACAACATCATTCCATCCTACGATCACAAGGCATGGAAATCGGTACAATAACCAAAGGCTAAAGAGACCAAAAGGTTGCAACAAGAACAAAGCATGGGTAAAACATCCAATCATGACAATTATCCACAACATGATCAATTTACCTCTACACAAGCATGCAACCAAGGCAAGAATAACCACAAGGGAAAAAAGGTAAACACGCAATACCCCGTCCACGGGTATTGGTGGAATTTGCACGTAAAACTCAAAGACATCGAAAGGTAAGGCACAAACCACCTACCTCGATCCTAGGAGATCAATATACTTGAACCACGAGGCTTGATTCTCCTCAGAACGTCATAGATCTATGAAAACGCACAAAATTTTCAACCCATGATAACTTGAAAAGGAGGAGGAATTGGAAATCAAGTCTCTAAGAGAAGGAAGAAATCACTGCTACGGTTCCAACGCAATCGACGGCGGTCAATTAGGAGAACGGACGGAGGCTCGGGGGCTTGGAGAAGATCCACGGTCGTACAGGTCTCTCTCGGTCGAAGGTGCTGGAGAAGAAGACAGTTATGTCACTTAGGCGCGACCCCGGTTCGTTTAACGAAAAAAAAATACACGGAGTGTACTTCTTGAGTACACAGCATGTACTTCTTGAGTACACGATGTGTACTCTAGTTTTCCATACTCTGCTTTAATCGGCCTATACTTCACCCCTACACACCGTGTGTGTGGCCTGGACATGGCCAGCACACGGCTTAGCGCAGAAAGGGAGTACACGACATGTACTCATAAAGTACACGACGTGTACTTCAAAAATTTCCAAAAACTCCTCTTTTCTCAAAAAATCCAGGAAAAGAAAGACATACCTGAAAACGAAGATCTGGGTTCTTACAAACTTCCCCCCTTAAAGAAATTTGTCCCCAAATTTCTCTGGGAAACCCCGAACAGCTCCGGCCACTGCGATCGTACATCGGTCTCCCTCTCCCAAGTCTCGTCCTGCACTCGCCCGTGCTGCCATAGCACCCGTACTAGAGGAACAGACCAGTCATAGAGAACCTTCATACTGTGATCGACAATCTGGATGGGATGCTCTTCAAACGACGCATTCGCTTCAAGATCAAACTCCTTGGGTTGAAAGACATGTGACGGGTCTGAAAAGTAACATTGGAGCTGAGAAAAGTAGAAGATGTCGTGCATAGCCCGATACCTCTGCGGTTACTGCAACCGATAGGCAACCGGCCCAACTCTCTACAACACCTCAAATAGCCCGACGTACCACGGTGAAAGCTTACCCTGTCTCCGAATCCTCTTGTATCCCAACCTCGGTGCGACACGCAGGAAAACCTGATCCCCAACCTCGAACTCTAGAGGTCATCTCCGTTGATCAGCATAAGACTTCTGTCGGGACTATGTTGTAGTCATCCTCTTCCGAATCAACTCTATTTGCTCTGAGGTCTCCTGAACAAGACGAGGTCCCAGCAAAGCTCCCTCTCCTGCCTCCAGCCAGTATAAGGGTGATCGGCATGGCCTACCGTACAAAGCCTCATAAGGTGTCATTTGAATAGCCGCCTGGAAACTTTTGTTATAGGCAAACTCCACCAGAGGAATATTCTTCTCCCAAGAACCACCAAAGTCTAGAATGCAATCTCGGAGCATATCCTCAAGCACCTGGATCGTACACTCGGACTGACCATCAGTATGGGGATGGTATGTTGTACTCAAAAGTACCTGTGTACCCAAAGCCTTCTAAAACCCCTGCCAGAACTGAGAAGTAAAGCATGCATTCCTATCTGAAACAATAGAGTGTGGAACTCCATGTAGACGTACAATCTCTCGGATGTACAACCGTCCCATATCATCAACACTGAAGGTCTCCTTGATCGGCAAGAATTGAGCAACCTTTATAAACCTATCGACAAAAACCCAAATAGCATCACTCCCCTGAGGTGACCTCGGTATCCCAGTCACGAAGTCCATCGCGACATCGTTCCACTTCCACTCAGGGATGGGTAACTGTTGTAAAAGTCATGCTGGTCACTGATGCTCTGCTTTCACCTGCTGGCAAGTAGAACATCTCATGACAAAACCAGCAACATCCCTCTTCATACCTAGACACCAGTACTGGCTGTGTAGATCATGACACATCTTGGTGACGCCAGGATGAACTGCCCAAACTGAAGAATGAAAATTCTGCATCAGCTCCTCGCGTATGTCTGCTGGCACCCATATGCATCCCTGGAAATGCAAGATCTCATCCTCACCCACTATCCATCCAGGAAGAGGGTTCTCTCCTGACACACTCTCCAGCAGGACTAAACCTTCTGAGTCTGATAACTGCCTCATCCGTACCCGATCAAGAATAGAATAGGTAATAGCTATAGAAGATAGGTAAGTATGTCCCTGTCTGTCGTGCACCTCCAGATACATCTCATAGAATAGAGCCATAAGCTTCCACTCACTATTGGCCTCCTGAACTTCCTGAATCTGAGTTCTCTTGCTCAACGCATCTGCCACTGCGTTTCCCTTTCCCGGTGTATAGGTGAGCTCAAAGTTGAAATACTGAAGATACGCAACCCACCTGCGCTGTCTCAGATTCAAATCACACTGAGTGAAGATATACTTGAGACTCTTGTGGTTGGTGTAAACCACAAACTTCTCTCCCAGAAGGTAGTGTCTCCAATAGTGTAAGGCATGAACAACAGCTACCAACTCCAGATTGTGCGTCGGGTAGTTCCTCTCATGTGGCCTCAACTGTCGAGACCCGTAAGCAATGACCCCATCTCCCTGCATAAGCACAGCTCCCAACCCGATACCTGAAGCATCACAGTAAACAGTGTAGCCCTTTCCCATCTCTGGCAAGACCAGTATCGGTGATGATGTCAACCTCCCCTTCAGCTCCTGAAAGGCTGAATCACAAGAATATGACAATAAAAACTTCGCCCTCTTCTTGGTCCGACCTGTCAGCGGTGCTGCTAGGCGTGAAAAGTCCTGTATGAAACACCTATAGTATCCATCCATCCCTAGAAAACTATGCACCTCAAAGACATTCTTCGGCTGCTCCCAAAAAACTATATCTCTCACTTTCTCTGGGTCCACTGATACTCCTGTCTCTGAGATAACATGACATAGAAAGTGAATATGATCCATCTAGAAGTGGCATTTTAAGAGCTTAGTATATAACTGATGCTCTCTCAGTGTACTCAGAACGATCTCAAAGTGTGTGTCATGGTCGTGTCGAGTGTGAGAGTACACAAATATTTCGTCCACGAAAACCACCACAAAGGAATCTAAGTACGTATGGAACACTCGGTTCATCAGTGCCATAAAAACTGCTGGTGCATTCGTGAGACCGAATGGCATGACTGTATACTAGTATAGACCATACCTGCTCTTGAAGGTTGTAAGAGGTATATCTAATGTTCTAACGTGCAACTGATGATAACCGGACCTCAAATAGATTTTCAAGAACACATGGGCTCCTCGAAGTTGATCAAAGAGGTTATCGATCCTCGGCAAGGGATATTGGTTCTTTACCGTCAACTAGTTCATCTTACAATAATCCACACAAAGCCGAAGGGTGCTGTCTACTTTTTTCGCAAACAGGATAGGCGAACCCTAAAGAGAAGTATTGGGTTAGATGAAACCATTTTCCTGTAACTCCTCCAACCGCTTCTTGAGCTCCTGAAACTCAGGCGTAGCCATCTTATAAGGAGGAATGGACATCAGTGCCACTCCTGGAAAGAGCTCAATCAAGAAGTCTACCTCATGCTCTGGAGGAAAACTTGAAAATTCCTCTGGAAAGACATCCTTGAAACGATCCACCACTGGAGGAAAGTCTAACTGTGAAGTCCCCTGTTCATCCAGATAAAGACTAGCAATCTGGGTTGTAACTCCTCCTAGACCATGATGCTCTAGTCCAGCTCTACCCACCTGGACATCCCACTCGCCTCTATGAAGGAAAGATCCACCCTCTGGTGATACGAAACTCACCCAGCAACGATAGCAATCGACGATTTCCTGGAAGGGAACCAACCAGTCCATCCCGAGAATAACGTCATAGCTCGTCATCTCTATAACATAGAGGTCCCATAAGAAATGACACCATGCAACCTCAATAGGGCACTCTTTGCACTGAAGTACACTAGAGGTCCTCGTTCTCAACGGCGTGTCAAGATTCAACAAGTCAGCAGACGAAAAGATACAGAGCCCAAGGCTCTCCACAACAGTAACAGAGATAAAACTATGTGAATCACCAGTATCGAAAAGGGATGAATATAAAACTGAGGCTACTAAGATCGTACCTCGAACTGTAGAAGGGTCGGGATCCTGCTCCTGATAGGTCTGCTCTACGGTGAAGGTCTGGCCTGTACCGCAGCCCTGCGCCCCTGGCTGACCACTATGAGCTGACCCACTCTATTGCCACTGGTAACCTGGTGACTGACCACTACGACCACGACCTCCACCTCGGCCCGAACGACCAGAAGAACTCCAGTTCCTAGACTGGTGAGAAACTGGTGAAGCATCTCTTGAACGCGGGGTCATATAAGAACCCCTCCCACAAGCTGAAGGTGAGAAGATCTGACAGAAGTGCTAAAGATGGCTCATCTTGCCATAAGATCGGCACTCCATCGAGTCTCTCTAGAACTGAGGCCTAGTATTCCCACTCCTACCGCACTAGTATCATACAAACTGGATTCCAGAAGATACATCCCGCCTGCCCTGATCTCCTCAAGAAGACTCTCTGTGGCGCTTCCTACTATCCGTAGGAGGAACAACAGCTCTGGATGTCAAACCTCCCTGGCTCACAGCTCTAGAATCCCTCAAGTTGCGCTCAGTGATCAGCGCCTAGTTGATGATAGAGGATATCGAATTCAATCTGAAGATATTCACCTGGGAATGAATCTCCTGCTTGAGACCGTCCTTGAACTTCCTAGAAAGGAACAACTCATCACCTGTTGGGATCGGAGTGAAGTGTTGCAGCTCGGTAAAGTGGGACGAATACTTCATAACAAAAAGAGTACCCTGCTACAGACTCATAAACTCCCGAGATCGGTCGGACCTCAAGGTCTCTAGGTAAAAGTAGTCATAGAAGGTTTAGGGAAACTCATCCCAAGACATACTCTGTTGGCGCCCTGACTGCGAGATCACTTCCCACCACCTCTTGGCGGTAACACAGAGCATATAAGTGGACAGATTTACCCTTTTCTCTAGGGGTATCTCTAGATGATCAAAGATCCTTAGCGTGGCCTCTAACCATGACTCTGCAGCCTAGGGTCCTCCATCCCCTGAGAAAGTAGGAGGAGGATGCTGCTGAAAGACCCACGTCAATTCGGCCATCGACGGGGCAGGAGGCGGTGCTCCCTGAAATGTCAGCATCATGCTCAGGAAGTCCTCCCTGAACTGTGTATCAGTGCCTGTGATGGGTATGACTATTGGTGCCAAGGCTGGCACAGCAGGAGGATCTGCAGAAGGTCCCTGATCAGTCATATCCGGTGTCTGATCACCGTCTAGCAACTGACGTACAACCGGAGGACGTCTCGGAGGCATATCTCTGAAAAGATCAAAAGCACACCTCAAATCAGGATTATCAGAGACTTAGAACACAAGAGTACAAAACGGAAACAGGAGAAGGAAACATTCGAGTTTACAAAACACGACTACATGGTGTGTATAAAAACTACATGACATTTTCACTTAAACCAAAGACATGGGCATGTACTCCTGCCACCTCTGGTTGTGTAACACCCCAACTACACGACATGTTGTCCCCACACACGGTGTGTACTTGAACTCTATTCCCCTACCCGAGTCTCTTTACACGGCTAACCCACATGGTCCTCTTAACCCTAGACTACATGACGTGTTCACTAAGGACACGGCGTATACTAGACAAGGTTTTGGAAACCCGTGTTGTTAGTTACACGGCCGGCTGCACGGATGACCCTTATATGGCGTGTTCCGAACAAACACGGCGTGTACAGAAGAAGATAACATCGACCCGTGTTGTTCGTGACACGGCCGGGTACCTGGAACAAGACTACACGGCGTGTTCTTTACCAACACGGCGTGTTCTACTCGAGCTCCCCCGACCCGTGTTGTTAGTGACACGGTTGGGTACACGGATCTATACTACAGGTCGTGCACCTACCATACACGGCGTGTTCCTAAAGACATTTCCTCAACACCGTTTTCCTGCTCACACAGTCAGTGACATGGTCTAAAACTACATGGCGTGTAGTCATAAAGTACATGTCGTGTATTTTAGTTTTTTTTGGGTAGTAGCTCAGAAACAACACCGAAGCCCAGAAACACAGAAAACAAGGCATGAAGGTGCCAAATTCCGATCTGTGAGGGCCCATACTCCCCACGAACCAAATCTTGGCATCCAAAACAGTCATATATAAGGAAAAATAGGTCAATGATTCACCAATTTCCAATTCAAGAGGGCCCATAACACCTCCAGAACCAAAATTTGGCGTTCATTTAAGCAAGGTACAATACAAATAGTCCTCTATCAAACAGAAGAGATTCTATCAAAGCATTTATCATAACAGCATGCATAATCTACAAAAATTCTATCACAACAACATGAAATCGCTAATGCATCCTAGATGGCATGGCAAGAATGCATGGCATGTGATTTCTAACAAGTGTCTATATGATTCATGAGATGGCATACCCTCATCTCATCAGGTTGCAACAGAAATAGAACCATAATGGAAACAAAAATAACAACACAAGTCATGTGAATCACTCTAGGTGAAATCATATCAACTATTAAATCTCAAAACTAGAAAACTATAATAAACGGGGTAGTATGGATTTTCCATGTACATGAGTTAGCTACTCCCAGGAACATCTTATTACCAAGTACTGAATCCATCCTATCCCTGGATAAAGGCTCCAAACAGTAAATCAAGAGAAAAGAATCCCTCTGATACCACTTTGTAACGTCCCGGTTTCGGAAGCCACCCAGAGGCACCCCGTACCCGGTTGGTCGCATGGCCTCAAGTGCATTTCCCAAAATTCCAGAGGCTGCCGACTAGCAGTGAGGGCCTTGGATGTGATAGTGGGGAAACTATACCCTCATTGGCAGAGTACACAGCGGAAGTAAATAAACATGTAAGAGCATAAGCAGTAAATAACCAATAATAATAAACAGCGGAACGACTAAATCAGCAAACAACTGGAGCTCATATGTATATATATGAAATGATGCATGATACATATCTAGGAAAGCAGCCAAACAAGTCACAATGCTGAAAAATACAATAGTACCAAAACAAGTACAAAAGAAAGTAAACAGCTCCTCAGCATCGCAAGCCAAAGCTTGGTCCCATGCTCTCCTGCTCCAAAGCAATCAAGTACCAGAAGTCGAAGGGTGCTTTCCCTTGTATATACCTGTAAAAACATAGTCTGTTTCGGCCCAAAAACATGACCCAAACAGGGTGTGAGACTAAATCCCAATAGGCAACCACCCAAAGATCTGTGCCCAACATTCAGTGAGTATATGGCAGGTAATAGTACAAACAATAGTAAATAGTAGCAGCAATAACATGCAGTAATCAGTAAACAGTAAACAGGATGATATACAACAGTGATCAATCCACAGAACAACAAGTAGCAGTGAAGCAACAGCTAACAAAAACAGGAAACCCTCTGGAAAGTACTTATAGTCATCCCCTCTGGTCCTATCCAAGAAGTACCACAACCCTCTGGGCAGTGCACTTAGCCTAACCCCTCTGGTTTGGTCATACGAAATTATAAGACTCTCTGGGGAAGCTCACTCAGTCAATTCCCCTTATAGTCTAGGGTAGTCAGGGACTCTCTGAGGGAGATCATGCGGTCTAACCCTCTTGGCCCCAAGGTCTTGAGACTCTCTGAGGAAGCTCACTTGTTCAATCCTCCTATAGCCTCAGGTATACCACAGAATCTCTGAGGAAGCTCACTCGGTCTACCCTCCTGTAGTCTATAACAAATAAGACTCTCTGGGAAGCTCACTCGGTCTATCCCTTGTAGTATATAATGTCCAAGACTCTCTGAGGAAGCTCACTCGGTCTATCCCCATATAGTCTATAATATCTAAGACTATCTGGGAATCACACTCAGTCTATCCCTTATAGTCTATAGCACCAGGTTCTCACGGTCCCGTGCCAGTCAGTGCATATTAATGCTATAAGGCCAGAGTACACCTATAGAGCTACTTGGCTAACCAAATTACACCTATAGAGCTACTTGGATAAATAGTCTACAGAGCAACAAGCATGTTAACAACATCATTCCCTCCTACGATCACAAGGCATGGAAATAGGTACAACAGCCAAAGGCTAAAGAGACCCAAAGGTTGCAACAAGAACAAAGCATGGGAAAAACATCCAAGCATGACAATTATCCACAACATGATCAATTTACCTCTACACAAGCCTGCAAGCAAGGCAGGAATAACCACAAGGGCAAAAAGGTAAACACGCAATACCTCGTCCACGGGTATTGGTGGAATTTGAACATAAAACTCAAAGACATCGAAAGGTAAGGCACAAACCACCTACCTCGATCCTAGGAGATCGATATACTTTAATCACGAGACTTGATTCTCCTCAGAATGGCATAGATCTATGAAAATGCACAAAACTTTCAACCCATGATAACTTTCAAAAGAGTAGGAATTGGAAATCAAGGCTCTAGGAGAAGGAAGAACTCACTGCTGTGGTTCCAACGCAATCAACGACGGTCGATTCGGAGAACGAACGGAGGCTCGGGGGCTCGGAGAAGATCTGCAGCCGTACAGGTCGCTCTCGGTCGAAGGCGCTGGAGAAGAAGACAGTTCTGTCGCTTAGGCACGACCCCGGCCCATTTAATGAAAAAAAGAAAATACATAGCGTGTACTTCTTGAGTACACGGTGTGTACTCTACTTGTCTGTACTCCGCTTTAAGCGGCCTCCACTTCACCCCTACACACCGTGTGTGTGGCCCGGACACAGCCAGCACACGACTTAGCGCGGAAAGGGAGTACATGGCGTGTACTCATAAAGTACACGGAGTGTACTTCAAAAATTTCTAGAAACTACTCTTTTCTCAAAAACTCTAGGAAAAGAAAGACATACCTGAAAACGAAGATCCGGGTTCTTACAAGATAACACAAACTCAACATTAAAATAATAGTACTCAACTGCAATATAAAAAATAAAGAAAAGGTATAAAAATAAAAATCTAATAATCAGGTAAATTAGCATCACTTCCCCTGATGTTGTTAAATTATTAAAAAAAATCGACGTTGAAGGTGATTGCAAAGCCAGATCTATTGGTTGGTGAAATTGTCCTCCTCTTTTCTGTATAATTCGTACTTGTTCAGCACCAATGAAAGCACGAACATTCAGACAACTAATTTTATTTGGATCTCATGAAAAAAATATTATTTACCTCTTTAAACTCTTTGAAAGTCATTCTCTCTTCTTCAATTTCCACTTGTTGTTTTCTTGACTTCTCCAACATCTCTAAAAGATGATGATCTTCTTCTTTCAAAGTTTCATTGATAGCTTGATATTTTTCATCATTTTTTCTTTTTAATTTAGATTTATTCACTCCAATGAGTCATGAATAATAAGATCCACCAACATCGTCATTGGTTATGTTCAGTGAAAATGATGACAAGCCTAGAGATTCAGGTGGATAAGACTCGAGGGTAGGATTGTATGACTCCAATGATACATAGTTCTATTTTCGAGATATTTATCTTGTAGTACTTGCACCATCATTGAATTTTTCAAAAAAATTGTTTTTTCTCCATACATGATCAAACCTAAATCCTTTATTTCTCATTGGATCTTGCATGAGTAAGTTTTTTGCTCCATCCAACTGGAAAAAATTCAGAATGTTGATGTTGTGTATTTTCATATATAATCATAAAAGAGAAAAATAATAAATTACTCACAATATCTTATTTTGATGCACCATTGGGATTCATATTTTCAACTTGTCTAATGAATCCATTTAATTTCTCCACATCCTTCTCGATAACTTGTATCCAACACTGCAACAATCTTTTGGTTTGAAGCTCCCAGCCCTCATTTTTGCCTTTGTTGTATACATTTTCGAGGTGAGACCAAAAACAATTAGATGACTAGTAAACACTAGTAACTGGATCTTGGGAAGTCTCCATGTACACCTTGCATAAGAATATATCTTCACCAATTTAGTATCTAGAAGACCGAGAAACCATCTCTTTCTAAAACAAAATATTTATAGGAAGGTATCGGTGAAATGAAGGGAATGAGCGTTTGGGTTGAATGAAACTGACAATTATTTACAAAGATAATGATAGATAATGCATATCCAGAGTATACGATATAGACAGTTGGATGAATTTCATATTGATCTCAATCGTTGGATGGATTTCATCTTCATCCATCCTTATCATGAATGCACCACCATCCCAACTGTTGGATGGATTTCATTTTGAAATGAACTATCGGATGAATTTCATCTTTATGTCAACCTTATCATGATTTCACTATGATCTCACCCATCTATTGGATTTCATTTTGATCACAGTCATTGGATGGGTTTTAAATTTATCTAACCTTATAATTATCGCATATCCATTTTTAATATTTATTTATGCATATTTATTGATTAATATTTAATGTTTTTAATATATTTGTAGTTTTCATAATTAATATATGTATTCATTTTCATTTTAAGTATTCATTTTTTTAAAAAAAAATTATTTAATTAATCACACTTATTCACTATATTAATGTTTTTTGATCTATTCATATTTTAATTAAATTTCCCTCATTTTAAACATTCAAAGTACCAAAAATAGATCGTTGGATGAATTTCATATTGATCTCAATCATTGGATGGATTTCTTCTTCATCCAACCTTATCATGATTTCACCTCCATCCCAACCATTGGATTGATTTCATTTTGAAATGAACCTTTGGATGAATTTTATCTTTATGTTAGCCTTATCATGATTTCACTACAATACCAACCATCCATTGGATTTCATTTTTATTACAGTCATTGGATGAGCTTTAAATTTATCTAACCTTATCATGATCGCATATCCATTTTAAATATTTATTGATTAATATTTAATGTTTTTAATACTTTTTTAATTTTCATAATTAATACATGTATTCAATTTCATTTTAAGTATTCATTTTTTATTTTTTAAAATTCTATATAATTAATAAATCTTATTCATTTTGTTAATGTTTTTTTGATTTATTCATATTTTAATTAAATTTCACTCATTTATAACATTCAGAGTATAAAAAATAGATTTTTTGGATGGATTTCATATTTATCTCAATCATTAGATGGATTTCTTCCTCATTCAACCTTATCATGATTGTACCTTCATCCCAACCGTTGGATTGATTTCATTTTTAAGTGAATCGTCGGATGAATTTTATCTTTATGTCAACCTTATCATGATTTTACTATAATCCTAGTCATCCATTGGATTTCATTTTGATCATAGCCATTAAATGAGATTTAACTTTATCTAACCTTATCATGATCGCATATTCATTTTAATATTTATTTATACATATTTGTTGATTAATATTTAATGTTTTTAACACTGTTTTAATTTTCATAATTAATACATGTATTATCCACGAGCCACGTAGTCCGAATAAGAAATATTTTTCAATGAAGCAAGAAGCATTTAGAAAAGATGTGGAACGTGCATTTGTAGTTTTACAGTCACACTTTGCAATCATTGCAGGACCTACACGTTTTTGTAGAAAACACGTGTTACATGATATAACGACTACATGTATTGTCATGCACAATATGATAATTGAGGACAGACATGATCTGAATGCTCCAATTATTGATTCGATAGAAGTGCCAACTCCATCTGTTGAGATAACGATAGATGAAAATGTTCGATTTTAACACTTACTCTGTCATCATGGAAGAATCAAAGATAAGGATGCTCATATCGCACTCCGCAATGCATTAATCGAGCATTTATGGCAGTGATATGTTGATTTAGAAAATTAATTTAATCGAGTATCCATTGTAATTTTCTACAATTTAAATTGAATATCATTTTAAATTGCATACAATTTTATTTTATTTTATTTTATATTATTCATTCATTAGTAGTGTTAAGTAAGGGTAAAACAAAGTTAAGTAAGGGTAAACTAAAGTTAAGGTTCAACAAAAGTTAAGGGTAAAACGAAAGTTAAGTAAGGGTGATACAAAGTTAAGTAAGGATAAAACAAAGTTAAATAAGGGTAAAATAAAACTAAGGGTGAAATAAAGTTAAGTAAGGGTAAATTAAAGCTATTAAGGGTAAAACAAATTTAAGAGTAAATAAAAGTTAATTAAGGGTAAACTAAAGTTAACTACAGGTGAAACAAAGTTAAGCAATGGTAAAACTATAGGTATGTAAGGGTAAAAGTAAAGCTAGGTAAGGGTAAACTAAAGCTCAGTAAAGGTAAACTAAAGCCAAGTAAGGGTAAAAAAGGTTCACTAAGAGTAAACAAAAGTTAAGTAAAGGCAAAACAAAGTTAAGTAAGGGTAAGAATAAGGTAATTAAAGGTAAACTAAAGCTAAGTAATGGTAAACTAAGGGAAGTAAGAGTAAATTAAAGGTATGTAAGGGTAACACTGGACTTCGTGGGAGAGATTGGCTAGACCCATTCTTGAAGGGGGGATCAACTGTAGGAGTCTTCAGAACACCATTGAGGGAGCAAATGCTAGGCTGGCCTGGGAGATCCTGGATCAGCGCACCCTATGGGGGACCAATATGTCGCATCTCCTAAGTAATGAAGAGGCCAGTAGTGTTTCTCCTCTTTGGTCCAAATTCCTTCCCTTTGTCCGATCATTATCTCCCAGTTCTCGATGGATTGTGGGAGTAGGGGATATCTCCTTCTGGAATACCAACTGGGCAGGCTCTATTTTGGCCTTCCCAGCCTGTCCGGCCCCCATGATCACGTTTAAGGAAGCTTGTGATCACCCCCGCTTCATCAAGGCGGTTCTGAATGAGGATCAACAGGATACCTTCGATTCCATTGACCTGAACTCTGAGAGGGACAAATGCATATTTACCTTTTCATCCACGGGGGAATTCAAAAACAAAGACTTCCAAAGTTGGAGGTCTCGGTCTTCCTCGAGACCTGTCGATCAATGGAATGAGGTGGTTTGGTGTCGTATGATACCGATGAAGATGAACTTCCTGTCTTGGCGGATACGACATCTGGCGGTGGCCTCGGATGATAATATCAAGACACTCGGGATTAGCTTTGCCTCGGGGTTCCACTGTTGCAACCGGCGAAGGGAGGAAAGCTCGGAGCATCTGTTTTTTGGTGGCGACTGGGCTCATGCAGTTTGAAGTTTCCTTGGAGGTGAAAATATCGTAATACTGAGGAGTCACTGTCTCTGTTCCTGGAGAGGTGGTTCGAAGGTTCGCTGGCCACGGAGAAGGCTCGTCTGGCTCGGGCCGCATCCTTCAGCGTGGGGTGCTGGTGCATCTGGCAAGCCCGGAATCAAGCTATGTTTGAAGGAGAGATCCCAACAGGTAGAGCCATCATTGCTCGTATTCGATTTGCACTCCTGGACCTGATCGCTTGTAACAAAGACTGGCAGAAGAATCATCCCTTCCTATGCATGCAGGCAGCTCAGTTTGTCCCTCCCCTTGTGACTAGGAGGTGGATCAGATGGGATCCTCCTGTCCTTGGGAACAAGTTCAACATGGATGGAGCCTGCAAAACGGGGATGATCTCGGGAGGGGGGTGGTCAGAGATTCAAGGGGAGGAGTGGTGCTGGCATTCTCCTGCTCCTTTGGGAGAGGGACGACCATCCAGGCAGAAGCCCGTGCCCTTTACACAGGGCTCACTGTATGCTCTAAGGAGAAGGTTGATATATCTGAAGTGGAGGTGAACTCTTTAGTCCTTATTGAAGCGCTGAAAGGCAATCGTTCCACACCTTGGAACATTGAATATATCGTCAGAAGATGTCGTGTGATGCTTAGACAGAACACTATCCTATCCCACGCCTGGCGAGAGGGGAACAAGGTGGCTGATTTCTTGGCTTCCATGGAAGACCATAGGTAAATGAATGTGCATATTATCCAGACTAGTAGCTTAAAGTCAGAATGCGTCAATCTTATCAGAGGGGATGCCCTTGGTTTGCATTACTATAGACCCCCGTAGGTGATGTATTGGGTTTCTTCTTCTCCTTAATAAAAATTTGCTTTGAATGGAATGGTAAGGGTAAACTAAAGGTAAGTAAGGGTAAAACAAAGTTCAGTAAGGGTAAACTAAAGTTAAGTAGAGATAAAACAAAGTTACGTAATGGTAAACTAAAGTTAAGTAAGAGTGAAACAAAGTTAAGTAACGGTATACATAAGTTAAGTAAGGGTAAAACGAAGTTAAGGGTGACAAAGATAAGGGTAAACTAAAGTTAAGTAAGGGTAAACTAAAGTTAAATAAGGGTGAAACAAAGTTAAGTAATGGTAAAACTAAAGCTAAGTAAGAGCAAACTAAAGTTAAGTAAGGGTAAATTAAAGTTGAGTAAGAGAAAAAAAATGTTAAGGGTAAACAAACGTGATCTAAATGCTCCAATTATAGATGTGATGGAAGTGTTAGCCCCTACTGTTGTGTTAACGATGGATGAAAATGTTTGATTTCAATACTTACTCAGTCAACATAGAAGAATCAAGAATAAGGATGCTTGTATCACACTTTGCAATGCATTAATCGAGCATTTATGACTGTCATATTTTGATTTAGCAAATTAACTATAATCGAGTATCCATTCTAATTTTCTGCATTTTAAACGAATATCGTTTTAAATATCACGTGATTTTATTTTATTTTATATTATTAAATAACGAGTACAAGTTTAATTTAATTTTAATCATTAATTATTTACATAGTTAATTTTTTATTGTATTAAACTTGATTTTTTTAATATATAAATAAATAATTATGATTTAACTATTTAAAAAAACCACTTAATTAATCAAATCACACACATATAATTATACAAAGCACACATATAATTATAACTAAAATACATTATATTAACGTATAATGAAAATAAAGTAGAATTTATTAAATTTAAATTGATATTGCAAAATAAAGATATCATATTTAATTTAATTTGATTATTAATCAATATATAATATAATTTAATTTAATTTAATTATTTATTTTATTAAATATTATAATATATCGCATCGAGTGGAGGGTGATCCTGCGCTCTCGCTTTCCTGGGAAGAAATTGAATCGGCGTTCGATTGTCCAGTGCTGCAGGTCCATGGGTGCTTTGTCAAATCGTGGAACCTTGAAGGACCAGCGACGATCTCGATTCTCAACCGAAGGGTATTCTGTGTTCACCGATTTTCAGAAGAGCAATTCGTCAAAGTTAGGGCCAAGAAGGGGCAGGTGCGTGACAAGAGATTACTTCTTATCTTCAGATGGTCCATGAACATCCATTGGGCTTGTGATCCAAGGTCGGTGGTTATTTGGGTAGGTTTACCCAGACTTCCAGTCCCGTTTGATAACCCCTCGATTTTGTAAGGAATTGGGGATTCGTTTGGGCGATTCCTTTGCGTTGACATTTCTACCCTCTCGATGCAACACACGATGGTAGCTCGGATATGCATAGAGAAGGATTTATCAACTCCCTTCCAGTGACACATCCTGTTTGGAGTAGGATCAGAGATCTCCTTCTGGAAGAATTTATTCTTCGTCAACAGCATTTGATTTTATTCAGTGTGTCATCTTCAAGGGCATTCGTATTCAGCATGTAGGAAACGGAGGCAGGACCTTGATATGTTCTGTTACTTCCCCACTGGGGTTGCAGGCGACTCCTTTTGAGGACACTACTACGAGGTTATCCAGGGATCAGCCTGTTATCCTGAAGAGGCCAGAGGTTTGAATGCAGCAACCAAGCCTAGCATCGTCCCAGCAGGACAGGTCTTGATGTCCCTTGACACGGGGAAGCTGATTCAATGTTCAGATGATGGCTGGTCGGAGCCAAACTTTGGTAGTCCCAGGCCCTCGTGGGCTGATGAGTGTGAAGCTCGTCCCGTCCTAGAGGGATTATCCGGGACCTTCATAGAGGATGAACTTTCTTCTGAGGGTGTTAAGCACAGACCCCCAGGCTTTCAGCGAGGTGGCAGGCACGGAGAACCCTCTGCAGAAATTTGTGAGTTTTCAGCAGACTCCGCATCCTGTAGCTGATGAGTAACACTCTCAAGGCTTTGCAGATGATAGAATCCTTCAGATGGTCATGTTTAACATGGCGAGTCTTCTAGAAATTCTGGATGTCTCGGCTCAATTTCCTTGTATGAGAGAAGAGGCTGCTGAACTCCCCTCATCTGGAGAGCCCCAAGGGAATCTCGTTTGGGATCTTATCACCCAAGGAGTAGAGGCTTTAAAAAACCCTATAAGGCGGGAAAGTTGTAGGATGAAATCTACATCTTCAGAGGACAGAGCAGGGGCTGTTATGACCTGGTCCAGATCCAAGAATCGTACGGATCAATTGTCTACTTCATCAAGAGTCCAGGTGTCTAAGGCCAAGAAGGCCCTTTCCTCCTCTGTTTAATGATCTCCCTCATTGTCTGAAATACCATTGGGATCAGGTTTTTAGCAAAAGGTGATTTCATCATAGCAAAAGTGAATTCCAATTGCATTCCACTAATTGTGGTGTTAGAACCAAATCATGAGGCGAAGTATATCAAAGACTATGCCACCAAGCCAAATGAAACTCTTTTTGCATGATAGCCTGTGTAGCAACCATAAGTGGATCTTTTGGAATGATTGTTTGCAGATCAATTTGATCAACTCATCATCCTAACATATCACCGTTCGGGCTACTCAGCTTGCTCAGACTGCCTATATTTCTTTTGTTTACGCAAAATGTGATATCACATAAAGAAGTGTTATGGTGAGACATGGGTGACTTCGATTCGGGTGGCCTCCCCTGGGTTATTGGGGGATATTTCAATTCAATTCTAAATAGCACAAAGAAGAAAGGTGGTTGTGAGTTCTCGAGGATGGCCATGCAGGACTTCAACATGTTCTTGATGGTTAATCGATTAATTGACCTTGGATTCTTGGGTGACCGGTTCACTTGGTGTAACAAAAAACATGGTGGTAGGAGAACCTGGAGTCAGTTGGACAGATTTCTCTCAAACCTTCGGGGGATTTCCTGCTTCCCCAATGCTTCAGTTACCCATCTCACCTGGGCACTTTCGGACCATTCCCCTCTCCTAGTCAAGCTCGAAAGGTCCTCAGCCTGTAACAAGTCATTCTATTTCTTGAAAGGATGGCTTAAGGAAGAGGACTTCTGGAAAGTATCTCGAGGTTCATGGAGTTACCATGTTAAAGGGAAATCATGGTACATTCTTCAAAAGAAGTTTAGACGTCTCAAAGCTGCACTTCTTGAGTGGTTTAAATGGATAGATGGGATTAATAATTTATTTCTCGGGGTTCTTAATGGTGAAATTTAGCAATTGCATAGCTGGATTGAAGATAGATAAGAGGACGAGATCTCCTTAGAGCCGATGACTAAACAATGACACATGTTTGAATTATTTCTTCTGGAAGAGAGGGTGTCTTGTGAAAGAGTCAGATGGCTCTGAGAAGGCAACATAAACATGACATATTTTTATGCATGCATAAACTAAAAGAAGTTTATGGGAAATCATAATCTGTGGGTTGAGGATGACTTACATTCTAGTTATGTGAATATTATAAGCCCAGTAGCATTGGGACAGTTCTCTTAGTTGCTAGCAGAGGATCAGCTGGGACAGAGTGGGGGTTCCTAGAAGGTAGAGGCAACCATCCATTCTCTAACTCTATCCCTCATGACATTGATGGTCAGGCTAATGGTTTGCTTAGTGCCTGTTCGGATGAGGAGAAAATTCTTGAAACCATTAATAGCTTAAACCAGGGTAGTGCCCCAGTCCCATATGGGTTTCCAGTCTCATTCTATGTGGCTACTTGGGAGATCATGAAACATGACATTGTCGTGGCTATTCTGTTTTTTTTGGGTGGTGCCTTACATAGAGCAGTTTGTGCTGCGTCCCTTGTTTTTCCAACGGTTTTCCATCTTCATTCCTTGTATCAGTTTCTTCTGATTAGTATGTGCAATTTCTCTTTCAAAATACTGGATAAGATCTTAAATAAGTGACTTTGTAGAGTCCTGAGCCTTGTCTATGAGGAACAACATGGATTTTTTAAAGGAAACATTCGAGGAGCCATCGCCATTGCTCATGAGATGGTTACAGATTTGAATAGGAAGACAACTGGCTCCAATATCATTATCAAGACTGACAAGGAAAAGGCATATGATATAATTGAGTAGAATTTCATTATGAAGTCCATGAGAAGGTCAGGCTTTTGGAATGGAGCTGTGACTTGCTCTTCCTTTGCTATGCCTCTCCATGGTTCTTTGTTTCACTTATTGGAAGGAGGTTTGGCTTTTTCAATTCCGCTCATGTCTTGAGGTAAGGTAACCCCTTGTCCACTTCATCTTTGCTCATGATACCCTTAGCAGAAACCCTGTTAGGAATGTGGGCTGGCTGTGGTTTTTGATCGTGTGTGCAGGCTGGGGCTGTCCTGCCAGAGGCAGATTTGTATTTTGGTTTAGATAGTTTTGGCCAGTTGTATGAGGCTAGTTTTGTATTTTGCTCTTAATTAGTTGTTAGGGCAGGTAGAGCCAGGCGGGGGTTGTTTGATTGAGTAATAAATAGGGAAACAGGGTGAGGGGGAGGGGCACGATTGACTTGGAGGATTCTGCTTCGCAGCAGTAAGGGAGTCGACCTTGGAAGGTTCGACTTGGCTCCACCGGAAATGGTCTTCCAGCGGAGTTCTCTTCTACCTCGTCTCCTCTTACATCTCCTTCCACTTCTTCTTCTTCTCCTTTTTCTTCTACCTACTGTAATTCTTTACATAGGAAAAACTGTACAGCATACAACAAATATAGGATTACGGATTGTTCCTTCTACATTTAGTGCCTTCTCTCTCTTGCGCACTCACAATACTAACAAACCCTAACAAAGCTGTACATCTAGGATGGTTGATCCCTTTATGGGGTTATGATATAATTGGGGTTACCCCGTTGTTTTTCATGGAGGACATATTATTCTTCAGGAATGGTAGACAGAATTCAATCAAGGCGTTCAACTACATCATTATAATTTATGAGAAACGGAGTTGACAAAAGGTGAATCCAAGAAAGCACGATGTGTATGTTTTAAGAAAATGATCACTTGGGAGATTTCTTTTTATTGAGAGATGGCTTGGGCTTGATAGAAAAAACCTTCCATCGGAATTCCCCTCTCTAATGGGAGGATTCAGATTCACCTCTTTGATTGCTTGGTGGGAGGGATAACTGGGAGAATCACCAACAGAAGAGCAGGTTGCTTTCTTTTGGTGGAAGAATCACTCCGATCAATAGTGTTCTAGCATCCATCCCCACACATGTTCTTTTGGTCATCAAATCCCCCATGAAGGTCCTAAGGAACATTGAGAAAATCCTTACTTTTTATGGGATGCCCACTTAGAAGGCTGAGTTAGAGAAGACGATCACAGTCAATTGTGGAGGGTGACATTGACTTAAGAAGTCTTGAGGAGACCACGAATGCAATGCATGACAAACTGGCTTGGGAAGTGATAGTGGGTCTGTCTATGTGGGATCACTTTGCTAGAATTAAGTACGGTAAGGTCCCTGAGGCCCTAAAAAACCTGAAGCTTGCAGCGTCCTCTCATTGGCGTCATCTGTAAGGTACTCTTATTATGCTTCCAGAGTAGTCCCGGTGGATCATAGGGAGGGGAGAAATCTGATTCTTGAAGGATAATTGGTTGGGGGAATCTATTCTTTCAGGGCTGTCCCACAGCAGCAATTAGCTTCAAAGAAGTGAGGCAGCACATGCGTTTTATCATGGCGGTCCGGGATATGAATTGTAAAATCAGAAATCCCCCTCAAGCTAGGTGTACCTAGCTTGGACACATAATGAAAAACAGACAAATCAATAAAAAAAACCGCAACACTCCCCCTCAAGCTGGACATACCCAGCTTGATGACAAAACAAGACGAAAACAGAAGAAACAGAAATAATAAAATCGTTGATGATGCCGCTCCCCCTCAAGATTGTAATGTGATGCCGCTGAAAATGATGGGTCATCGCCGGAAAAGTGCGGGGCCGGACAACAGAGCGCCGGGAAATCCGTAGGAGGAGGCCGACGATGAGATGCGGTGATTCCGCAGGAGATGTCGGGCAGAGAGGCGGGGATTCCGCAGGAGGCACCGGGCAGAGAGGCGGGGATTCCGCAGGATGCAGGAGGAGGTCGGCATGGAGGGAGCAGTTGAGCAGAGGTGGCACGGGAGGCCGGCAGGGCTGTTGGCCGACTGCTGGAGGAGCCGGCAGGAATGGAGGCCAGCTGCTGGAGGAGCCGGCAGGAGTGGAGGCCGGCAGGTGGAGGAGCCGGCAGGAGTGGAGGCCGGCAGGGGTGGAGGCCGGTCGTCAACAGAGCCGGCGGGAGACTCGCACAGGAGGCGGGCTGCCGGAAACAGTCACAAGCCGGGGAAGGGAGGCTGCCGGCGCGAGGAGTCGTCCGGCAGGGAGCAGTCGGGGAAGGGAGGTCCGCCGGGAAGAACAAGGCGGGAAAGGCGCAGCCGGCCAGCCGGAAAGGTCGCCGGGAAATCCGCAGGAGAGCTGTCGGGAGAAGGATCTGGCTGAAAAATCCGGGAAGGGCCGGAAGGGCGCGCGGAGGGCCGGCCGGAAAGCGCGCGGAGGGCCGCTGGACAGGAGGAGCGCCGCGGGAGGGAGGCGGGATCCGCGACAGGAAGCCGGAGGGAGGCGGGATCCGCGACAGGAAGCCGGAGGGAGGCGGGGCCGGTCGTCGCAAGGAGGCGAAGCCGGGAAGCCGCAGGAGGGGACGTCGGCAACGGAGCAGCGGAGCAATGCCGGACGACGGGAAGCCGCGGGACGGCGGCGGTAACCCTACGGGGCTTTGAGGCCGCCGCCCCCCGGACGGGAAAAAAAAAACCTAAAGGCTGATGGGAGAAAAAATAATAAGAATGAGGGAGGGAGGGTCGGGAGTAAATCCCTCTGATACCATGTAAAATCAGAAATCCCCCTCAAGCTAGGTGTACCTAGCTTGGACACATAATGAAAAACAGACAAATCAATAAAAAAAACCGCAACATGAATAATAGGGAGATCTTTGATATTGGGGTTTTTGCACCTTAGGGTGAGCACATGCCTTTTTGGCTGAGTTTCCTAATTTTGCAGGTTCCATATGGGGATTTGTAGAAAGACAACACGATTCAATGCAAGGGTATTGCACTTGCCTCAAAGTGTCTTTGTTGTAACAATCTGAATGTGGAATCTGAAGAGCATCTGTTTCTGTGAGGTTCACTGGAACGCTGCTTATGGAATTTCTTTAGCAGTAAATTCGATATCACTATTGATCTCAGGTCGTTTGACCATATGCTGGCGACATGGTTCCAGAATATTTGGGTTTCATCCCTAGATGGAAAGGTTCACAACTTGATCATGGTGGTGGTGTGCTGAAGCCTATGGGACATGCGTAAAAAGGCAAGGCATCATGAGATGTGGATCCATCCCAACCAGATTCAGATTAGGGCGCTCACGCTGATGAGTGAAATGTCCTCGGGGCTCCAAGGGCTAGATTTTCCATTATTGAGGAGCATGGGGATGCACTTCTACTCGGTGTGGATCGAGGGAGCTGGGTGTGCCAGAAGGTTCTGACAAGCAGTTTCATTCTTAATATCATGAGTGAATTCTCTATTTGGATTATGTGCGGTGGGTGTGTCATTCATGACTAAAGTGGCTTGGTTTTGATGGATTTCTCTGCTTTTAATGGAAATGAAATGTTGAATATTGATAATAATGTAACACCGTCTTTGTGGCGGGTACCCGCTAGGAATGACCAGCCGTCATAGACCTGTCGTAGGAGGCTGGTATCGCCAGACGAATTTTTGGCCGGAGTTGGTAATCGGCGGGTGAAACTTGTAGCGGCCATTTGAATCATCTTCTCCTCTGCTTATATAAATATAGATTCCATTGTGTGGGAAAAACATGAGGATTGTATTTGTGTTCCCCCGTTAAATAATATGAAAAATTTGCTACCTTTCCTATGGGCGTAGGTCACCTCGATTGAAACACATAAATTTTTGGGATCTGATTTAAGTAATTAAATAGTTGATTCTAACATTTTCAACTATTCTGGATTCATCGATGAAATCTGTTTTTGAAAATTTTGATATGTTTTTTTAATGGAGAATCTTGAAGTCGAAAGTAGTACGACACCACTTGAGAAGTCTGTTCCAGATACACATACCAAGAACACAAGTACTTCCAGACATAGAAATATGGTGTTCAACACCAAATTTGAGGTGGAGAAATTCAATGACATGAATAACTTCAACATGTGGCAATGTGAAGTTTTGGATGTTCTAACTCAGTAGAAGTTAGATATCACCTTGGAATAAAAGCTCGTCGACATCTCCGGTTGTGATTGGAGGAGACTCAATTGTCAAGCCTATGGTACAATTCGGCTATGTTTGGCTAAAGATCAGAAATACAGTGTGATGTAAGAGACCTCGACGAAAAGTTTGTGGAAAATTTTGGTGAACAAAGCATCGAAAATTGGCTCTACCTGAAAAATAAATTGTTCAGATTTCAGTAGAAAGGAGGTATGTCTATGATTGAACACCTAATTTTTTTTAATAAAATAATAGCATATTTGTAAAGTTTGGAGGTAATGATTGAAGATGAAGATAATGCTTTTTTGTTACTGAACTTTCTACTGGAGAGTTATGATCACCTTACTACAAAATTGATGTATGGTAATGATAATGTAAAATTTATTGATGTATCAAATGCCTTGGTTAATAATGAGTATAGGAGGAAGGACAAGTATGACCGTAAAGATTCCATATTAGAGGCATTGATGACAACTAGAGGAAGTTCATCTGACAGGAAGCCCTGTGGATTGTGAAGCACGATCGAAGTCAAGAGGCGGGTCCAGCTATAGACGTCCAACAAGTGATGAGTGTGCCTGCTGTTATCAAAAAGGAAACTAGAAGAATGATTATCTCAATATTGAGAAATCAAAGATGAATGTTGTATAAAAAACTAAGGATGTTGAAGATACCGCTTTCTTCGTTTCTTTGACGGTCAACCATTCAGAAGGTTGGATTCTTGATTCAAGTTCATTTCACATGTACAAGAATCAAGATTGGTTTTTAATCCTTAAGGAGTCAGATGAAGGTGTGATGCTTATGAACAATAACCACCCTTGCCACACAGTGGTATTGAAATAATACGGTTGAGGATGCATGATGATACAACTTGACACCTTACATATGTAAGATATGTATAAGAATTGGAGAAGAACCTCATATCACTTGGAGTTTTAGATAAGCTTGGTTACTGGATAACCATTGAAAACGGAGCCATGCAAGTAATCCGCGGTGCATTCCTTGCGATGAAAGGTATTCAAAAAGGTGCTTTGTTTATTTGAATGTTGAGATTGTTATAGGTAGAGTGACGATATCAAAGGAGAGTGAGTCAGACACTTCCAAATTATGACACATGAGACTCAGACATACCAGAGAGAAGGCCTTGCAGAGTTTAGTAAAAAAAAGAGTTTTGAAAGGCGCCAAGACAGAAAAATTGGACTTCTGCGAGCATTGTGTAATGGGTATGCAGAGAAGAGTTAGTTTCAGCACTACAACCCATCGCACAAAAGGAACATTTGACTACATCCATACTGATGTCTGGGGACCATCGAAGAATGCTTCATTGGGAGGAAATTATTATTTTGTCACATTTATTGATGATTACTCATGAAATGTTTGAGTGTATGCCATGAAGCATAAAGAGGAAGTGTTGGATGTCTTCCTTAAGTGGAAGAAGATGATTGAAAATCAGACGGGAAGGAAAATAAAGCGACCGAGATCAGGTAATGGTGGAGAATACACATCAGATCCATTCAAGAAGGTTTGTCAGGATAGAGGTATTGTGAGACACTTTACAGTCCTGAAACACTGCAACAGAATGTCATAGCCGAATAGATGAACCGTATTCTCATTGAAAAGGTACAATATATGTTTTATCAGTCAGATTTGAGTAAATCCTTTTGGGCAGAAACATTGATGTATGCAACACACATTATGAATCGGTTACCTGCTTTCGCGATTGATGAGAAAATTCTTATAGAGGTTTGGTCTGGTGAGAATGATTCTGATTATGATAGACTTTGTATCTTTGATTGTACTGCCTATTTTCATGTGATAGACTCAATGTTGGATCTAAAAGCGAAGAAAGTTGTATTTGTTGGCTTTAGTGATGGTGTGGAGGCTTTCCGACTGTGGAATCTAGAAGTGAAGAAGATCGTTGAGAATCATGCCGTCACATTTGTCGAGACAGTGATGGTGACGACAAATGATTCTAGAAAATAGAGAGATGAATCAGTTGCAATTAAAGTGTAGAAGAGTCCACTGTTGGCTGGTCAAGAGCAACAAGAGACAGAATACAATGATCATATAAATATTCCAACTGAGGAAGATGTACCACTACAATAGGATACTCATCATCATGAGAGTATCGCCACTGGTAGAACACGAAGGATCATATGGAGACCTTCCAAGTATGATGATATGGTTAGCTATGCTCTTTTAGTAATTGATGATGATGTCCCAAATAGCTATCATGATGTTTTAGATAGTAAAGAAAAGAATCGGTGGAAGTCAGTTAGGGAAGAAGAAATGAATTCACTGCATCAGAATCAAACATGTGATCTTGTTCCTCCTATTAAGGGAAAGAAGGTGGTTACATGGATCAAGTTCCATCATTGTTTGGACTTGATCAATATCTTTCATACTTGAGATGCCTACGGGCACCGAGAAGGCAACAACGAGAAGTTTAGTTTGAGCAACAACATGGTGATATCTATCACCAAGGTGAAGATTGTAGAATATTGACAATAATATAACACCGCCTTTGTGGTTAGTGACTGCCAGGGATGACCAACCACCAGAGACCCGTTGCAGGTGGCTGGTGCTGCCTGAAGAATTTTTGGCAACAGTTGGTGATGGGCTGATGAAACTTGTGGCAACCATTTGAATCATCTTCTCATCTTCTGCTATAAATATGGGTTCCCTTGTGTGTGTTGCAGAAACATCGGTAGTCATAGCGATATAAAAGGTTTGCAGATGAAGAAAAGATAGAAAACAAAAGAATGAGAAGAAGTTCACAAGACACAAAAATTTATGTGGTCTGAGAAATAATCTCTACGTCCATGAGAGGTAGAAAATTCACTATGACCAGGAGCAGAATTACATGGTACAAAACAGAGTTTCAAGTACATAGAAAACCTAGCTTGAATGAGCTCATAAAGGAAGATTATGGAGCTGTGCCACCAACCACATAGAAAATTCGCACTGCTACAGTGCCATAACCACCCAAGTTCAAACTACTATAGTGTCGGTGGTAAGAAGTTTGCGGAGCTACAGTGACCAGTGGCTAATAGTCCACGAAGTTGCAGTGAGCTGCTACAATAAGTCCACACCGCTATAGTGCCATGTTGGTGTCGTCGATTAGCTATGCTACCGTGAGTCATCATTACTACAGTTCCCAAAAAATTTGGTTGTGGGTCGAAGGCCCCTAAACCCCCATAACAAGTCATGTTACCCCCTGCAACCCCTAACAACCTCACCGCGAAAGTCAAACCATGGAGTTGTGGTTTTGTGTGCAGTCTGGACCGCGAGCATTCAACCCAACTTCATCCAAACGAAATTAGGCTACACCATTCCAATAATGTGGGAAAAACATTATAATTGTATTTGTGTTCTCTCATTTGATAATATGAAAAATCCACCGCGTTCCCTGTAGACGTAGGTCACCCCAACCGAACAACATAAATACTTATCTCCCGTTTTTTCTTTGATTTTGTGCTTTCACACAACATGGAAACCCACTCATATTTGAGATCCGTGTTTTGCACACTGGTCTCACCTTATGTAGGGAAAATAGTATCAATCTTGAGATGGTGGAGACAAACTCGATGTTAATTGTCAAATTCTTGGAGAGCACTTTATGCACCCACTGGTTGGTCACTTACACCCTCATGAATTACAAGAACATGTTGCAATCTCATACAACAATACAATATGCATGGTGAAAATGCAATATAGAAGTTGATATACTAGCTTCGAAGGGAGACCCGAATCCTCTTCTCAAGGTTTTTCAGACTCTTGGTCACTTACTTGTAATGATGCTCTTGGACTGCATTACATCAGACCCTCGTGATGTATTCCTTGATGTCTTTCACCTTTTTGTCAAACAAATAAAAAATAATATTGGATTTTCAAAAATAACATTGAAAACCCATTAATTTATAATATTTGGAAATATTTTATCATTCTTGAGTATTATTTTAGGAAAATAGTGGGATACATATTTTGAGCATAGCCAAAGAATTCACTCAAAGTCACGAGACCCCCTACCTTAACCCTGGAAAGCTTTATCCATTCAAAATGATCCTAGAGCACATCACAAAGGCTACCAAATAGCTCATAAGATTCATTCGACAAAAATCCATAGCAAAATAATTCAAATAAATTAAACACCATAATAAAAGAAGTCTAAACATCAATAAAAGCTAAGAAAAAATCCCTTAAATTTAACCAATAATCATAGCAGTCTAAGCCCAGATTTAAATAAGCTATTGTCCCTCTAATGAAACACTAAAATTTTGAAAACCCTTAGATAGCTTAAACCCTAATCACTTTCTATGAAATTAGTGACACAAAGATGTCAAAGTACCCATAAGAGCTCCATTAAAATGAAAGAAGGGAAAACTCCAATGATTTTGATGAATTCCACCATGATATGGTTGAATTTATAACAGAATCCCTATCCAAAGCAAGAGAAAAGGGTGAAGAAGATTAGAGGGAGGAAGAAGATAAGTGATGGAGGGATTACCTTTGATTTGGTATAAAAAAATTCCCTTCGATGCACCTTTATGTGAGGAACAAGAAGGGGGAAGAAGGGAAGATCAAGAGAGATCCACATGCGGTCTCCAATGCAGCTAGAGAAGAGTAAGATCAGGGGAAAGGGTAGAAATAAATAAGCACGAAGGGGGAATCGACAAAAAATCCTCCACTAAAAAAACTTGCAACATGGCTACTAGGTACCTAGTTTGGGGCCACCAGGTACCTAGTAGCATCCTCATGCCACTTTGACTAATGATTGGTCCAATAGGTACCCGAGGTACTCCCATCAAGTACTCAGTGTCACATGTAGTGCTAAACTATAGGAGGAACCATTTTATAGGTACCTAAAATCTTCAAATTTCCCATTGAACCTAAAAACACCCGGGATTTCATCATAAAACACCCAAACACAAATCCTAAACCTCGAATGAAATTTGACCCTATAATGAGAGCTAAAAATTCAAAACGGCCCATGTTTTCAACACTTTAATCACTCATGAATAACCAAAATTCCATTTAAATTTGTTCACTAATGACACGAGACATTACAACGTCCCCACCATATGACTTCTCATCCATGAGAAGTCCAAAGAGATGCTCACCCAAAGTCTCAATAACTCACACAAAACTCAATCCACCAGGAAATTTCTAATCATGAACCCAAGGTATCCACCACTTTATATATGAGAAATTGTAAATTTTCAACTAAAATCACAAAATACCACAAAATGAAAACATCCACAAGAAATACAAACTACCAACACATTCATACACATCCCAAACTACTCATCGAATTGTTCATATATAATTCTGTGGAAATGGTATAACCTCTAATGCCACTAAATCAAATCCTCATCCCCAAAATCCAATCCACTTGCAAATGATCAATTATCAAATCAAGACACTACCGATCACCCCAAATCATCACCACACTTCTGATTCATAACTATCAAAATCATAACAACTCTATAATAGCAAAAGATCCTAGAATCCAAGAGACACTATTCTATACCTTAATTCCTTAAATATCACTACTAAACCATCCTCAATCTTATGGTAATCCCCACCATAAGAGTGGAGTAGGGTCTCCTATGCATGTCTTACCACTAAATTTCCATTTATCAAAACACTTTCCTCATTAAAATGGTTTTTACTAAAAACAGATTCCTATTTTAAAATTACAGGTCAAAACCATTTTGAAGGACAAGGCACTTTAAAAATTAGCTTTTTTCAAGAATCAATTTTTGAGATAACAGTTTTTCAACTTCACTTTATAAAATTCATCTAGTTTTCCATTAACCACTCTTTCAAAACCATTTACCAATTAATAAATTATGTTGTAAAACCATTTCCCTTTTATAAACATAGGTTGTAAACTGTTTTATTACTTTTGAAAACAATAAAATCATTTACTCATCTACTTATATATAATAAAAGAATATCATAGAAACAATAACTAACATGCTAGAGGGAAATATTTTTAAAACCATCCTATAAATACATAACTGGAAGATAACATATATCATGCTTAGGCATATAAGTTATAACAATTTTCACAACAAAAGTAAACAGGGAACCTGATATAGCATGATAAAAGATCAAAACTTATGCATGTAGTAATGATGTGTTTAAAAATAAACACTAACCTCAGAATAGGGATCATGCTTAGGTATTTAATCTACATAGTTGTATAAAAAACATTACTAGCAGGTGAAGAGCCCACTTTGTGTATGATTGTATTTATTGTCAATGATTTTAAATGAAATGGAAGATTTCATTGATGTCAATATGTTGAAGAGGTTGGAAAGAAGAAGTTTCTGGAAAGGTTGTTTAGAGTATCGAAGATTGGTAATAAAGTTGATGCATATTAGATTATTGGATAAAAGTTCCCAAGTATTGTTATGTTTGAAGAAGATAAATTGTACACTTTCCTTTGGAAGATTTGGATTCACTACTTGAAGGAAAAAGTTTATTTGAAGATTTGGTAACCCTAAGATGATTAGTGAGTTGTTCTTAATGCCTACAATATGTGCTATGATTTTTGGAGAAGCACATTTGTTATCAACTTTATAATGTTTCCTTAAGTAGTTTATGAAGCTGAACAAACATAGATGGAGAAGAAGATCATATGAAGTTCAATTTACTGAGGTGATCAGATGGAGTATCCACCAGATGGACTTTTATAAAGTCATCGAAATATATTCCATCAAATGAATCTTTCCAAATACATATAACATAATCCATTAGATGAACCAAGATGTAAAGTCCATCAGATATACAAATATGTAAAATCTATCGGTCATAGGAATGTTTGGGGATCATCGAATGAATGTTCACAGTGACATCAGATTGATGTGAATGGCTTGAGTCGATCAGACGATAGGTGTAAATAGATGTTTGACCGATTACATTCATATTTACATCATCCAGATAATGATCAGATAAACAATCTCGGTTGATTCTTGGTGATGTGTTCCTTATTGTTTAAACATCACAATTCCTTATGGATATGATTTGAAGCCTATGTGAAAGAAAACTAAATTTGGTGATGCACTTCTATCCTCACAGTATCAAACATCATGACCAATCTAAGGAACTCATGATTCTAGCTAAAGTTGAATGTAGGAAGATGTTGGAAGAACTTGATGTTTCTTGAATGAAGTGAAGTGTTGTTGAAGTTATGTTGGAAAAAGATCTATACAAAGTCTATCAGATATAATTATACAAAGATCAAAAAGAGAATTTAAGAAGTTATGACGAATGAACAAAGTTAGTGTCGATGAGGTTGTAGCAGATGAAAGGACGTACACAGTCTATCATACAGACTTGGTGATTCATTAGACAAACTCTACTAGATGGAAGCTTCTGAATGACTGAGTATAAGTTTTCTTGTAAAGTCATCACAAAGATGAAACATGTGAAGATAATCAAATGAAGAATTATTCATATGAAGTTATCAGAAAAAGGTTTTCGAGTGATGTTCATCAAACTGATGTTTCCATGAAAGATCATCTGATAGAGTTTGCTGAGGTTTTTGAATAGCTGCATCTAATAAAAATCTCTGAGCGATGTCATCAGAAAAAGTTTTACAAAGACATTGAGTTGAGTATTACAAATTCATCTGAAAGAGTTCTATGAATTCATCAGATAGAAGGAGAAATCTCTAAGGGTTCATCATATGGAGGAAAACTAAAAAACATCTTAGAACCCTTTAGTTGGAGGAGGAGTCCTATAAAGTTTTGAAGGAAAAAAATGATGTTTCATCAGTCAGAAGAATGTTATGAAGATTTACCGAATGGAAGGTTTAAAGGTCTTTAAAATGTATTCATAAAGTCATTAATTATGGTGATGCTGAGCTGGACATTCAACATTTTAATAATCATGAAGGGAGATTGTGATTCTAGTTGATATTTTAGGAAGGATGAAGAAGAACGTTAACATCAATTTTTAAGGAAGTTTCCTACAAATATTGACTGAATCCTATATTTTAGGATGTTTGAAGGCGGTCAAATGAAGAATGAATCAAGCGGGAGATTCAAATTTAGAAGCAGGAAGTTCAAATTTGAATTTGTGCCTCTTAGTTATGTTTATAGAGAAATTATGCCTATATAAAGGGGAGTTGATGCACCGAGAAGATGTTTCTCAAGTTATCGGTGACGAGAGTGTGTTATGTAGTTGTGATTATTGTGATGAAGTAACGTGTCATAAGGAAGTGATGACCATGAAGCTTGAGATATATTCTCATTTGGTTGAAAGTTTTGTATGAAGAGGCACCGAACAGAGCAGGGGGTAACAGACGGAGTGAAATCACTAGACGGAGAAACAGTGCACTGGACAAAGAAGAGTCACCAGACGCACATGTATTGGTCGAAGGGAAGAAGATGGTACTAGAAAAGATGACATCAAAAAACCTATACTAAACAAACATCATCAAACAGTCAATACTATACAAATTGGTTTTATAAGAAGAAGGAGAAGATGGGATTGTATGAGTTGTCATTGGATGAATGATCATCGAACAGACAAGATAATATGGAAATATCAGATAGAAAAGTTCTAGATGAAGAGAAAGACAAATAAAATTTCAGTTTGTAGTTGTAAAGAAAAGGGAGAGTTTCTTGCTCGCTGCTGTACATGTAACATTTTTGGTGAGAAGAACATATAAGCACAGTGAAATCCAACAGAAGTGTCTTCTAGTGGAAAACTTTCTTGGTGTTGCAAAGTAACTTGAAGAAGTTGAAGACTATCTATATAGGTGGTATAAAAAACCAGTAATAAGTTGTGAGTTGGATGAGGTCTTCACCAGTCCAGGGATTCATGATTTTTTTGATACCCCACCTATAGTATAGGGAACCACACTTGGAATAAGGATTATTTTCTAGAAAAACCACTATAATGGGTATCACATTATCATGGAGAATCCATGTACTGGTTATCACTATACACAAAAGGACTAACAACTCTTATGGAGTAGCGAATCTTGTAAAAATATCATGTTCCATGATTTACTTTCTTTTATATACTTACATAAGATAAAAAAAGGATAATCAAGACCCTAACAGGTCTAAGAGGTAAAGGGATAAAAAGTATTGTTTGGTTAAAAATTTCCCAACACCGATTCACCCCCCTCTCAGTGCTGAGTATATTCCGAAGTGGTCCTATCAAGTGGTATCATAGAAGGTTCACCTTTATTGGATTCTCTACATTAAAGTTATTATCTTTTTAATATTTGAGTTTCATTCAGTTTTGGTGAAGATTCAATTATATATGAATAGAATTATACTCTTACTAAGACAATGATGAACAAGAGAACAAATGTGAAAAGGAAGATGAAGATGATATCCCTATAATCTACAGTAGAGGAAGTATTAGTTTCAATATGTATTTCTAACAACAAAGATAAATCTGGTTTGGAATTTAATGAATAGGTGGTTAAAATCTCCACCAAAGAGAAGTACACAATCCTTATCACAAGTAGACCAGGATCAAGTTATCATGAGGTATGTGAAGTTTCTTGTGAAAAATTTCCTCAAGAAGAAGAAACTAGAATAAGTGGTGATTATCAATATACAAAATATCATGATATATCAGTTAGTAGGTTAAAAGATATTCTTCATTGCATTCCCAAAGAAATAGTCTCTTTTGTTTTTGGAGGCTTTGAAAGTATGTAGGAAGAAAACACCCAACTAGAAGAAGAAGCTGATAATATGGAGAAGGCTTTATAAGGAAAAGTTATAGTGTGTATAAAGATCTTTAATAAGGTTTGAACCTTTTTTACAAGAAAATTAGGGCTTGGAATAAGTTTCTCAAACTTTGAAAGAAAATCCCTTAAAGAAGTTAAGGAGAAAGATAGAGTCAAGAATACTTTGGAATGAAAGATCCCTGCACTTGAAGAAAAGTTAAAAAATAGCATTGATGTCAAGGATTTTCAATTGGAAGTAAAATTCAAGAAGATCAAGGAACTTGACCCTTTTTTACAGAAAAGTTAAGATGTATGAAGAATAAGTTAAACAAATTAATATGGTTTGTGAAGATAAGGTGATTATGATTGAAGATCAAAAAAACACCGTCAATATGATATGTCTAGAATTGGAAGGAAAGATTATTAATCTTGAGAAGACACATATTTAATATTTACCAAGTAAAAAGAAACTTTGTGTTGCTACACAATTCTCACTAGAGGATTCTAAGGTTAAAAGACCTCCAACATATGATAGGAAGGTCATGACTTTGTTTAATGATCTATCTTAAGAAGCTGGGAAGATAGAGGTACCATTAATACTATCTTTTAATAATGTTTCTAAATCTATTTTCATGTATAATACATGTTGAAAAAAATATGTACAAGTATTGATTAAGAAAGGTGATAAGAAGCCTAACACCATGACTAGGATGGATACGAAAAAGAGTGTGGAAGCTGTTTCCCCATGAAGAGCTCAAAAAGTTATGAAGAAAACCCAAAAAACATCATAAAAAAGAAATAACAAGATCATGGTTTTTGGGTCAATAATGGTGTTGAAATATATTTGAACATTGTGCATTAGATTATTGGTATAATCCTATAAATTCTAAAGCACAAAGGAAGTCCATATCAAGGGGGAGCATGCCAGAGATAAATAAGAAACATCCATATGTTAATAAAAATCCTTAAACTTCAATTTTTTTTTGGAAATCTTGAAGATATCTATGATGTGTACAACAATAGTGGTCACATGGTTGGTATATGGTAATCTTGACATGTTTCTAAAGTTGATAATACAATAAGACAACATAAGTTGGTTACGAAAGAAGAAGAGACCTTGGGAAGTAAGAAGAAAAATGTTATAAACAAAAATTATCTCAAGAAGATATCAAGAATGAAATATGAGAAGTCCTTGGATTCTAAATACAAGAAGTTGAAAAAGATTGCATAAAATAAAAGAATTGATAAGAATAAATTCACTCAAAATAAGTCATGTGGACAACCCAAACCCACTGCCAATGTTCTTAATGATATTTTAGTAATCTTTCTAGAATATTTATAGAGAATGAGGAAACTGGAAGAAACAAAAGAAAATAATAGTGAAAAAGAAAAAAAGATTCCACATGATGAAGAGGGAGTTTTTGAGAGGTCGTCAACATAAGACAATTATCGTGTTAAAGAAGTTCTATGTTAGAGATGTAATAAAGATGTACATAATGTAAATGGTTGTTTAACTATTCTATCAAAACAAGAAACAATCATTAAAATAATTAAGAATGCATCATCCATGAAGTCTGATAAGAAGAAAATTTCTCCACATAAAGAAAAATAGAATGTGAAAAGATCCATGCTTCCCCAAGATAAATCAGAACTAAAGTTCAAATGTGTAAGCATGAAGACTAGAGGAGATGAAGAAACTTGGTTGGGAAAAATATCCCAGCCTTGTTGTTCACATTAAGAACCAAGGAATATCTATATTATTCCCTTAACATTTGTGTTCTATATTTTCTATTTCAAAACATGGAATTGAAGGTGAATCACAATCTCAGGGGGATAACCTAAGTGGAAGGAATGGCTACCATCTTTGGATAGCCAAGATAAGGAAGTTTTCATCCTGGAATGTTTCCTAAGTTGGTTTATTGAAAATATTATAATAAGACCATCCTTGATTAATTTAAAGTGGTTTCTATCAACAAATGTTGGAAAATTTAAAGAAGATCCCATCATGGTTTGATCTTAAATTTAGAATTCTGAACGAATATATTGAAAAATATCATCATTGGTGAAGATGAGGAATTTTTTGAAAAATATGGACATACACCTAAGAAGGAATCATTTTGGTTTATTCTCAACATGAAGTTCCTAAATAATATTTATTGAAGATATTCATTATTATTAAGATCATAAGAAATGTCTCCTTAAGGGGGGATACAAGTTAAATATGATGAAGTTGCTACCATAATCATTAATTCATATAAATCTGATTATTCTAGAATGTGCCTAAATAAATGTCATTGGAAAAGTTACATCTTTATTAAATATCTCATACTTGGTTACTTAAAATAAAAATCTTAACAAAAAGGGGGAAAATTGAATTAATCAATGACATAATAAAATTGAAAGTATGAAATCACTCCAAGGTCTCTTAACCTACTTATTGCACTTGAATGTTTTTAATCTGTTTATTGAAGTGAGTGTATGAGTTTCAAGATGATATATCATACAAATATTATATATCACAAGTGGTTTCTTAAACCTAGAATAAAAGTGGACAACACTTAAATATAATATTATGAGTTCTCATTGCATGAGGTATTAATATCAATTGGTAAAGGAATTTTTTTTGTCTAAATAAAATATCCTTGTTTTTTACACCAAGTATGGATCATGTAGACTTAGAGTTAAATGATAGATGACACATTTATTAAGAATAAGATAATACCCTTTCCACATGAAATTTTTATTTCTTTTCAATAAGTTGGAGAGAACGTGAAATGAATGTTTTAGAATTAAGAGAGAGAAGGAAGATAAAGGAACACATATTGATATATTTAGTTGGAAAGTATTTTTGAAGGTATTACTAATAAATAAAAAGGGGGAAATTGAAGATCCAATTTTGTGTATAATTTTATTTATTGTCAATGATTGTCAATAAAATAGAAATATTTTATTGATTCCAATATATTGAAGAGGATGGAAAGTATAATTTTCTAAAAAGGTTGGTTGAAGTAAAAAAGCTTGGTAATAGAGTTTATGTAGCTTGGATGATTGGATAGAAGTTCCCAAGTCTTGTTATCTTTGAAGAAGATAAATTGTGATGTTTCCTTTGGAATATTTGGATTCACTACTCTAAGGAAAAATTTTATTTTAAGATTTGGTATCCCTAAGATAATTGGTGATTTTTTCTTAATTCCTAAAACTGTGCTATGATTTTTGGAGAAGGAAATTTTTTATCAACATTATGAAGTTTCCTTAAGGAGTTTCCTTAAGAAGTTTGTGAATCTAGACCATTGGAGATAACAAAGAAGATCAGATGAAGTTTAGCATACCGAGGTGATTAAATGGAGTGTCCATCAAATATACTTTTATAAATTCATCAAAACAGAGTCCATAATATGAATATTTCCAAAGTCATATAACATAGTCTATTGGATGGACCAAGATTTAAAATCCATTGGACATACCAAGTTATAAAATCCATTAATTAGAGGGAATTTTGGGAGATCGTCGAATGAATGTTCCCAGTGACATCATACTAATGTTAATGGACTGACTGAGTCATTCAGATGATAGGTGAAAATAAATATTTGACCCATTAAATTTATAGTTACATTAGATATATAATGATCAGAAAAACAATATCAAGTGATGCTTGGTTATGTGTTTCTTATTGCTTAAACATCAAATGCCTTATGGATACAATTCAATGCCTCTTTGAAAGAAAGATAAATATGGCGATGCTCTACTATAATCAAAGTATCAAACATCATGATCATTCTAAGGAACTCATAATTCTAGCTAAAGTTGGATGAAAGAAGAAGTTTGAGGAACTTGATGGTTCCAAAATGAAGTAAAGTTCTGTTGAAGTTATGTTGGGAGAAGATATATACAAAGTTTATCATATGTACTTATATAAAGATCAAAAAGTGAAGTTAAGAAGTTATTTAGAATGAATTAAATAAGTGTTGATGAGGTTATAACTGACAAAAATACATATGAAATATGTTGTATAAATATGGTGAGTCATCAGATAGACTCTATCAGATAGAATATTTCAAATGATCGAGTAGAGGTTTCCTAGAAAATTCACCACAAAGAGGAAACAAGTGAATATAATTTAATAAAGAAGTATTTGTATGAAGTTATTAGACAATGGTTTTTGGTATATGTTCATCAGACTAAAGTTTCCATGAAATATCCTCAGAGAGAGTTTGTTGAGGTTTCCAAACAGTTGAATTAAAAAATCTCTCTGAGCGATTCCATCAGAAGAAGTGCTATAAAGACATCAGGATGAGTATTACAATTTCATAATATAGAGTTCTATGAAGTCATCTGACAGAAGGAGAAGAGCACATCTCTAAGGGTTCATCAGATGGGTGAAAACTGGAAAATGTATTAGAACCCATCACTTGAAGGAGGAGTCATATGATGTTCTCAAGGAACGTTGAATGACATTTCATCAGTTAGAATAATTTTATGAATATGTACCAGATTAAAGGTTTAAAGCTATTTACAAAGTTTTTTATAATGTCAATAATTGTGGTGATGTTGATATGTACGTTCAACCTATCAATAATCATGAAGGGAGATTGTGATTCTAGCTAAGATTTTATGAATAATGAAGAAGAATCTTGATTCCAAGATCTAAGGAATTTTCCTTTGAATATTGGTTGAATCCTATGTTTTAAGAAGTTTGAAGGTGGTTAAATGAAGAAATAATTGATTCAGAGATTTGAATTTGGAAGTAGGAAGTTCAATTTTGAATTTTTGCCTCTCCCTAACTTTGTGAAGAAACTATGCATATATAAAGGGAAGTTGATGTGTTTAAAAAAGGTTTCTCAAGTTGGTTAAAAATTTTGTTACACGACTATACTTATTTTGAGGTAGTAAAGTGATGTAAGGAAGTACTGACAATAAATCTTGAGAGATATTCTCATTTGGGTCAATGTTTTGTATGAAGAGGCACCAGATAGAGAATGGGGTAATAGATGGAGCGAAATCACCATATGGAGAAACAATGCATCAAACAAATAAGATTCACCAGATGCATGGGTACTGGTCAAAGGGAAGAAGATGGTACTAGAGGAAATGACATCAGATAAACCTATACTAAATGAACATCATAAGATATATAGTACCAAATAAATAGGTGATGCAAGAAGAATGAGAAGGAGGGATCATATGAAATTTCACCAGATGAATGAGCATTAGAAAAATATGATCAGATTGAAAAGTTCTAGATGAAGAGAAAGATAGAAAAACTTTCAGTTTGCTGCTATAAATAAAAAGGATAATTTCTTGCTCACTGCTATATAAGTAACATTAGTGGAAGATAAGAACATATAAGCACTATGACATCCAACAGAAGTCTCATCTAGTGGAAGGTTTTCTTGGTGTTGAAAATTAACTGGAATAAGTTTAAGACTATCTATACATGCATTATAAAGAATCATTAAAGTGATGTAAGTTGGATGAGGTCATCATTGGTCTAGGGATTTTAGATCGTTTTCTTATCCCCCGTTCTAAAGTGTAGGAAACCACAATTGGGATAAGGATTGTGTTCTATCCAAACCATTGTAACATGTATCATATTATAGTGGAGAATCTATGTGATTCTCATCACCATACATGGAAAGGACTAGCTACTCTCATTGAGTAGTGAACCTTGAAAAAATATCACGCGACATACTTTACTTGCTTTAATATACTTGCATATGATAAGGAAAGGAGAATAAGAGAATCAATATAAGGACCTGACCTTAATCATTACATAATTTCAAGATTAATTCAACAATTTTACTTTATGTCACATGGAGGATATTTTCAGGTTTATATTTTTAGATAATTAGTCAATACATCATACATAACAAAACCATAAAATACAAAGTGGACACTTCCGACCAGTATCCATTTTTCCAATAATATAAAACTTTTAAAATAATACATGGTTTATTTTCATGAAAAATATTTATGACTTTCAACTTGAAATCTTACTTTCCATTACCCATCCTTAAATCCTAAGAAAATCAATTAAAAACACGGGATGAGCACTAAAGCTCAACAAGGGATATAAAAAGATGGAAAACCATTAGTCTAGTGAACACATGAAAACACATATAACGTTTAACTTGGTCTTCAAATAAAAAATTTTCACATGAAAAACAAACACACATTTTTCTAAAATAAAAATCATTAAAACCCATAGCATGCAATGAAAACTTATTTTGGTAACATGGAGAATCACTTTCATAAAACCCTTTTAATTGGAATAACCATACATCCGACTTAAAATATAATCATTACCAAATTAATTGGAGATCTATAATGAGGATCACCCTTCGTATAAGCTATATCAGTCTCACCCATGAGCTATAATGGGGATCAACCCTTCGTATAAGCTATATCAGGCTCACCTATTTCTCATGAGCTATAATAGTGCTCAACCCTTCGTATAAGATATATCAGTCTCACCCATAAGAAATAATGGGTCTCAACCCTTCGTATAAGTTGTATCAGGCTCACCCGTTTCATATAATTCTCAATTACCATATCATGAAAACAATTTCATTATAAAAACCTTTGAAAAACTCAGTTAAACTCATATGAAACACACTTTTGGATAAAAATACTATTTTTTTCTAAAAACTCATTTTCAATACCAAAACGCCTTTTTTATTTGAAAATAAATTTTCCAAACAAAAATAACCAAATAAAAGGAAAAAATGTTTTTTTATTTAAGAAAACATTTATGCTTTAAAAGGAAGCTATAAATCAAATAAAATTCATGATTAAATAAAATTTTGTTGTCATTATACTCTAAAAATAATACATTTCATTTGTTGTTTGTCAAAACGTTCCGTTTAAAACATGTAAAAAATATTCCTTTTGAAAAACTTTGAAATAAAGTAAAAGAGACATAAAATGAAATTTATAAATATTTTATTTCCATATAAAACATTTCAAAAATAATTTAAAAAACAAGTATATGGAAGAGAAAGAGATTTTGAAAGAAAACCTTAAAAGAGGAATGTTTTAAAGAAAATAACATTATCACTTGAGAAACACTTGGATCATAAAACTCATTAAAGAATAGCATTAAAAAAACTTTAAATATCATGAGAATAGGGAAATTAATGATATAACATGTCAAATGGGATGTAGATACACCTTATAAAATAATATATGTGCATACTATCAAAATATACCTTAATGAAAGGAAATTGAGACGAAATACCTTACCTTGAATCCGAATTGTCTTGTATATCTTTATCTGCTTGAATAATAAAATTATATTATTCACTTTCTTGAGAACCTTTTTCAAGATTATTATTACTTTTATTTCACTTATTACCATGTTATATACATTTACTTAGTAAATTTAGTTTAATCAGGATTTTTTTGATCATATTTGACTTATATGTCAAAAACGACTTAGGTAGGTTGACTATGGTAAATGATGTCATTATTTAAGAATCACCAGAATAATAATCATGAAATAATCATCATATTTATACATAAATTATTATTTTTTAACCAATAATGGAATATGGTTATGAAAAATGAACTAATGTTACAGTAATGGAGACAGTAGGCTGTATGTACACATGAGTAATGTTCCCATTTTTTTCAATGATAATTTTACAATCATGGAGATGGTAGGTCGTATGTATGCATGAGTAATGTTCCCATTTTTTTTCAATGATCATTATAGAAAATAGGAAAGTAAAATTTATTTTTGAAGAATGATCATTATATAATAAATAAAATAATATTTAATTATATATACTTATATATATCATTCTCATGGTGTGGTGATGAAAAAAGAAGAGTCACATCACTTTGAGCAGGCGGTAGTCCACATGTCCACGAACGACGTTATCACTTTTTCAGTGTGTGAGAAGAAAATGATATATTATATTTTCAAAAAGATAATTATATCATGAATATAATATAGATTTAATTTATATCAAATATTTTTATTAAACCCATTCTTAATAAATTCTATATAAAGTGTGAACGAATCACATCACTTTGAAGAGGCGGTAGTCTACACGTTCACAAATGATGTTACCGCATTCCCAAAAAATGGAAAGCATGAAGGTACGTGTTATATAATATTTAAATAAGAGTAAATAAATCATAAATATAATATATATCATATAAAAAATAGTATTTATATCATTATTTCTAACCTTTAGAGTTGGTAATGGAAGAACAAATGAAATCGGTTTATGAGGCGATAGTCTTCCGTACACACGAGCAATGATTGCGTATCCAATTTGATGGAAGTGTGTAAAGTTTTAGGTCATAACCTTAACATAAAAATATTATTATATTGAAGATACTAAGGTAATTATATAATAATTATATAGAAATAATTTAAGGGGTGGATAAAGAAATAAAAAAAAGTTCTCATTGAAGAACATTACCTCTTCTTCGGGTAACTCCTTTTGGTTTTCACCAAGGACTTACTTGGTTTGATTTATTCCCAAGGTAAGGCTTCTAGGATGATAGGAGGGATTTTTTTAGTTGATTTCAGTAGGGTTTGGTTGATCCAAAAGGCTTTATAGTTGTGAATAATGGGTGAGAGTAAATGCCATTTTATAGTGGAGGAGGAGTAACATTCTCGTAAACATAAAAAGGTAAAAACTATTGGGAAGCCTATCATAAATAATGTGCCTAAAATAATGAATAATTTTAGATAAAATAGGAGATATGGTCGAAATATTTCCAGCCAATGGGTTTTTTATAAGTTTCTAGGTCATTTGGAACCCTAATATTAAAGCTTAACCACTAAGTAAACTCATTTTACCTTAATCGTTGTAATTAATTTTAATTGGTTTCACTACTATTTTTGGTAAAAAACTAAGTTGAACTTAATAAAAATTATAAATTATTCTTATTACAAATATGTGATCTATTTTTTTTAATTTCATTCACATATGTTTCATAATTTAATTTAAAATTAATTCCGTAGACAGGACGATAATGCAAGTTTTTAAAGTAAAAATTATCAAAAGTTTGCTATGATTTTATATCTAAATTTAATATAAAAATAATTCCAATGAACTAAATTGGACTAATATATGTATAAATGATCTAATTTAACTTTAAAATAAATTTAAAATATAATTTTAACTTATAAATTATTTGAATGGAAATATTGTTTTCAATTAAAATTCAGTATTTTTCACTATTTATAAAAAATGAAACTTCTCTAAAAAGTATAAAAAATTAACCCAAAGTAAATTTTTATATTCTAATTTCAAAAAAAAAAAATTATTTTGTAAAATAAAATTTATAAAATATTCAAAATTTGGTTTAAAAATATTTGTGCCATTAAAAGGTGGAAAAACTGTCTTTTAGAAAAATATAACTTTTTAGGCTTAAAATTGAATTTAATCTCATCTTAATGAAAATAAAACTTATTATATGAATGTCAAAAAATTTTGTTTAATATATAATATATAAATTTTAATAATATCTCTAAATATTAGTGATCAATTTAATTTATCAATATAAAACACCTTTGAGGGCTTAAAAATAGTTTTTGTATAAAAACATTTCCTTTAAATTAAGTTGGTTTTTATTTTAATTTATAATTAATTGGAAACTAATGAATTAATTTTATAAACTTTTACAAACTATATTTTCATTATTTACTTAATCCCATTTATTCCTTCCATTCTAATGGATGAGTTAAAACTATCATGCGAAATAATAATCTTAATATTATACTGTTGTCTGGTAAAAATCGATCTCGTGTGTAACACAAGTTATCGAAGAAAATCAACATTATATGAAGCAAAAGATAAAATTGGCGTTTCATGTAATGAAATCCAAACTATGAATTTAATTTAATGTAAGATTATCAAATAATTTAAATAAATTTTAAAGAATATATTTCATAAAATCTTGAGATTTTACATCCTACCCCCCTTAGAATGAATTTCTCCCAAGAAATTCATCTTGGTTATTAGAGGATTAACATTTTTATAATTCCTTTATTGAAAAAAAATCATACAAAAGGTTAATAAAAAATCCTCTTGATAATAAATAAAGGATGTACAAAGGACATCTAGAATAACACATTCTAGATTTCTAAATAGGAGAACATAGGTAGGAAAATAAGATTTAAGAGGAAAAGTGTAAATAATTATAAAGAGTGATTGACGTCATTGATCACAAGAAAGTGAATGATAAATGGAAAGTTAAGGTCTCAAATCCATAAATACTTGAGGATTTAAAAGACCATTGGTCCATCATAAATGAAGGTATTAGGATAACATTTTTTTTCAATATCTTTTACCTAGATTTAAGGAATTCCCTTACCATATAAACTAAGATAATAAGGAAATATACTTACTCGATGAGCATAATTTCATACTTTAATCAATTTCTACCACAATCTCATGTTTTTCTCCAAATAGTGGGTATTCAAGAAGAAATTTTCATGTATGAAGTACTAGAATCATCTTCTAATATATCACATAATCCTAAAAAGGATGACAAGTTATTCCTCCTATCTGTAAATATTAGACAAAAAAATGGTTAGAACATAGTAAGATAATTATCAAAATTGTTAAAAATTCATGTGATGTGATAATACATTAATATATAAATTTCAATAGTAATACCTAAAGTTACAACTAAATAATTTTGTAAATATATAACCCTAATGGTCCCCAATACCATTAAAATTATATCCACAAAAGTAATGGTATTATTTCTAAAATAACTTTTAAACATATATCTCCAACGTTAATAAAAATTCAATAAATGTATCCCAAGGTATTTGAATTATTTAAAACATTAAAATAGGGGTGACTAAGACATTGGGATTATGATCAACTTTTGAAAAATACCAATCTTACTGGAGCTGTCACCACTTCACCAGATGACCCAACATCAACTGTAGAAGTAAAAAATAATTTTGCACCCCTTTTTTCTTATGATCATGGTGATTTACACCCTATGTAAGTAACTTCAGTCACATGTTAGTATAATGTCCCAACTACTTGCAACTAAAACATCTCACTATTAACTGGAAATCTGTAATCTCATTCTTAGATTGTTCAGAACTCTTGTCTTTACAGTCAGAAACCTTGTGAACAAACTTACAACACCAATAACACTTTCTAGATCCTGACATACATTCCCCAAAATGTATTTTACTACATTTGGAACAAGTTTTAGTCTTACCTAAAAAATTATTAGTTGTTTTATTCCCTATTTCCTACCACCTTGATCATTTATTACTCTTTTCATCTCATGGAAAATAAGTGTCGGAAAGCTCCATCTCAACTTTCTCAACACAATGATAAACCTTCTCATAAATTTTAAATTCTCATGGAGCCAAAGATATTTATAATCTTGGTTTTAATCCTGATTAAAATCTATTAATTTTACTATAAATGTCTTTAATAAAGTTTGGCACATACCTGGGAGATATTGTGAAGTTTTCTTTATATGTGGCCACCAAATCTTCAGTTTTTGCCTCAATTCCAGAATTGTTTTTCTATCTATATCCAAACAAACTTAGGGAAATATTTATAAAGTATAATATCATTTAATTTTTTCCATTAAATGACACAAATATCATCTTTTTATTTGGTATTCTTAACCAAATACCACCATCAATTAGCTTCACCATCAAAATGATAAATGGAAAGAGTTACCTTTTGATGTTTAACAAATCCCATGACTTCAAATATCTTCTCTTGGAAATTGATCCATCCTTCAGCTACCACTAGGTCAGATGATCCATTAAATGATGATGGATTTTGCCTCATGAAATGATCCAATATATAAATTTTCCTTCTCAATAGATCGAGTTACTCTCAAGCATGTATAGTTCCCCCATTTATACCACGTGTCAACTGATCCATCAATATAAAAAACTATTCTATTCCAATCCAAACTATCTCGGGATGATGATTTGTAAGGATATTTTCCTTTCGGTTCCTTACCACTATAGATTTCCTATTTCCTCTACAGAAAACCATTTTGAAGATACATAGTTTAGATGAATCAAAATGATAATGTTTAAATGTTATATCATTTTAACTTAACCATAAAGTAAAATATTCTAAGGGCATTCTATTAACACTATCCTAACCTCTAAAGTTGTCTAAACCATTCCTTTGACACCAACTATAAGTCCCCAACCTTAATCATTAAATAATATTGAGTTTAAGTCAATAATTTTACTTTCTTTCACATGAAGTATTTTTTTAGGCTTAGAGTTTTAGAGAATTAGGCCATAAATCATACATAAAAAACCATAAAATACAAAGTAGACAATTTTGATTAGTATCCATTTTCCCATAATACGAAACTTTTAAAATAAGGGATACAAAAAGAAGAAAAACCGTTAGTTTAAGTAAGGGATACCGAAAATGAGATGAGCATATAATCTAAGTAAGGGATACAAAAAGATGAAAAATCGTTAGTTTTGTGAACACATGAAAAATCATATAATGTTTACCGTGATCTTTAAATAGAACATCTTCACATGAATATATATAATGGATATAACCATTTTTATAAGATATACCATGCTCACTCATGAGTTATAATGGGGATCAACCCTTCATATAAGCTATATTAGGCTCACTAGTTTCTCATTAGCTATAATAGGGCCCAACACTTCGTAAAAGATATACCGGGCTCACCTATAAGCAATAATGGGGCTCAAACCTTCATATAAGCTATATCAGGCTCCCCTGTTTCATATAATTCTCAAGTACTATACCATGAAAATAATTTCACCATAAAACCCTTTAAAAAACCCTATCAAGCTCATATGAAAAACACTGTTTGATAAAAATACAATTTTCTTTTAAAAACCCATTTTCAATACCAATAAACATTTTTATTTGAAAAACCATTTTCAATACAAAAATAACCAAATAAAAAGGTTTTTAATTTAATAAAACATTTAATCTTGAAATATAAGCTATAAATCAAATAAAATTCACGATGACATGAACATTTTCTGTCTCCATACTTTAAAAATAGGACATTTCATTTGTCAATTTCTAAAACATTCTATATAAAACATGTAAAAAGATTCCTTTTGAAAACTTTTGAAATAAAGTAAAATAGACATAAAATGAACTTTATAAATCTTTTAGGTCCATATAAAACTTTTCAAATATAATTTAAAAAACATGGACATGGAAGAGAAAGAGAGTTTGAAAGAAAACCTTAAAAGAGTATTTTTTCAAAGAAAAACCCTTATCACTTGTGAAACACTCGAATCATAAAACTCATTAAATAATAGAATTAAAAAAAACTTTAAATATCACGAGAATAGGTAAATTCATGATATAACATGTCAAATGGGATACATATACACTTTATAAAAGATTATAGGTCCATAACATCAAAATATGACTCAATGAAAGGAAATTGAGACGAAGTCTCTTACCTTGAGTCCGACTTGTATTGTGTGTCTTTATCTTTCTGAATAATAAAATTATATTATTTACTTTCATTAAGAAATTTTTCAGATTATTATTACTTTTATTTCACTTATTACCATGTTATATATGTTTACTTAGTCAATTAAGTTTATGTTGGAAGTTTTGATCATATTTAGCTTATGTGTCAAAAATGACTTACACACAAAAAAAGCACTGGTTAGTGGTGGTTCTACTAACTTCCATGAAATAAAATCGATTAAAAAAATAAAGTGGAGGTTTCATCAAACTTTCAATATATATATATATATATATTTTAATAATTTTTGGTGGTTTTTATTAAACCACCACGAAATGTTTTAAAAAACCCAGTTTTCTCCCCCTCCCACGCTCCCTCAATGTGACCCCGACCCCTAAACCTATCCTACCATGCCCCCATGAAACCCTAACCCTAAGAACCACATCCAACCTCCCTATCCTCAATGAAAATTAAGAACCCCCCCTCCGACCTACCTACTTCGTCCTCAGTGGCGACCCCAACCCCTGCAATCCCCCTCTAACCCCCCCTCTTCCCATCAGTGATGCATAACCCCCCCCCTCTGACCACCATCTCCATGGAGGTTCCCCTCCCCAATGATGACACATACCCCCCCCATAATACCTCCCTCTCCCAGGCTCAATTCCTCTCCTCCTAGCCCCTTAAGGTTTTTGGCCTTATTATTCTGATTTAGTGGCGTACATTGTGTAAATGGAAGATCATAGGTCTATTTTCTCTATTTAATAGTTAATTAAATTAATAAACAATTATTTTTCCTATTTAAGGTAGGTTTTAGATTCCTAATGAAATTATTATACGTGTATATAAATCTATTTTAAAGGGAAACCTTGTTTAACTTGTTTTCCATTGAATACAAAGGTTTTGTATATGAAAACATGTATTTTAAATTTATTTTTCAACTACCATGCACACCTAAAATTTGATAAAATAGTAAATGTATTTTATTATGTGATTTCAAGACATTAAAATTTGTTTTTGTTATTAAAATATTTTTAATGTAAATTCATTAATTCCTATGGTGTGCATGGATTTTAAAGAAATAATGGTGGGTTACCTTGAATATAGTGACTTTATGATGATTGAGTATTTTAATTTTCAAATGAAATTTTATAAAGAGGTTTCTCAAAGTGTATCCGACTTTATTTTTGGAAAATTTAATAAATAGTCTTAAAATTTAACTGTATACCATGCCCCTTGATATATTTTGGAAATTGAAATGCTATGGAATGTTGATTTCCCATAAGAGATTTTCATATTGATTATTGTTCACAATAAAAGATAAGGGGATGTTTTTGAAAGGGTTTATAGATGTGGGGGTGAGATTATATATTGAAATTTTAATGATATTCTTGTGTGATAATTGATGTGTGGCCTATATTTTATAACATTGGAAGCAATGTCTAGTTTTTCAGGAAATTTAGGTGCACATATAAAATGGAATTAAATGGTATAATGAAGTATAAAAACATATAACAACCTAAAACTTATGTGTTTTTTGGTTTTATCCATCCAATAGTGTGTGATATTCAAATAAAGTATAATTTTAATTCATATTTTTAAATGGGTACTCTTGTTCTTAGTTAGACCATGGGAAATGGTTCATACAATGATCAATATAGCTAGTTTTCAATGGAACAAACCCTCCTTAGTTACAACACTAGGGTAGAATACACCATTATCCTTTTCTCCCATAAAAATATTATCATCTACATATAAAATATAAACAAATTATACATTTTTTTCATCTTTAATTTAGAGGTTGTTTTCCACACTTACATTATTAAATATTAATTATTTCAAGTATGTATCTAACTTCAAATACCCTTATCTTGACTATTATTATATCCCATATATATTATTCCTTAATTTTAATTGTAACTATATGATTAAACATTTATATCATTATATTTGAATGTATAGGGATAATACAATCAAATAAATATGGATAAAAGTTGTATTAATTTACCTCGAAACACACCTCAGTATGCCAAGGGATTGGAAGAATATTTAGATTATGAAATTGAAAATCGATCAGTGGATTATAGAATAAAATGTATGTGTACTGATTGTAAATTCAAGAAATGGTTGGATAGAAATGAAGTATATAATAATTTGATATTGAAAAAGTTTCCTGCTTGATATGTATGTTGGATTTGGCATGGGGAATCAAATGTTATGGAAAGTAAAAATAATGACAATACTGTCAATGAAATACAATGTGACCAGAAAGAGGATAATTCAGTTCAAAATTTGTTAAATTAAATATTTGGTTTTCCAAAATACAATGTCTAAGATTTTAACAGATTAATAGAATCTTCAATTGATCATGAGTAGGAAAATCTTTCTCAAAACTTTAGTGAAAAAATGATTTTTATAAATTAGTTGAAGACAGACAAAAAAAATTGTATAGAGGGTGTGCCAAGTATTAGAAGTTGTATTTTTTTTACTGTAGTTGTATCATATCAATTTTCTTTAAAAAAATCAATGTCCATGATTTTAGAGTTGTTTTATGATGCATTTAGTGAAGCTAAGATCCCCACATCAGTCAATGAGATGAAGAAAGTCATCAACAAACTTGTACTTGATTATATAAAGATACATGCATTCCCTAATGATTTGATGCATTACTAGGGAGAAGTGTCTGATAAAGAATAATGTACAAGATTTCATACAAGTATATAGAAGTCAATAAAAAACAATGAGAGTATAAATCAATGCAACCCTAGGAAGATATAGAAGAAGAAAACTCATAGAAAGGTACAATGTTATTTTCCTCTAAAACCAAGTTTACAAAGATTATTCATGTCATTTAAGACTACATAATACATAAAGTGGCATGATCAGGATAGTAACAATGGCTTTATGATACATCCAATAGATTCAATATCATGGAATATGTTTGATTCTCTATATCCATATTTTTCTTTGGATCCTAGGAATGTATGTTTGGGATTGTCTTTTGATGGTTTTAACCCTTTTGGTACATTAAGTACTAATTATAGTATTTGGATAGATTTTTTGATCCCCTATAATCTACCACCATAGATGTATATGAAGAAGACTTCTTTCATTATTTGGATGATTATTATAAGAAATAAAATACCTGTAAATGAAACTGATGTAAATCTTAAAACTCTAATCAAAGAATTGTGAGAATTATGGGATGATGGTGTGGAAACATATGATACTTAAATAAGAAAACTATTAAAAATGCATACTACTTTAATGTGGAAAATTAGCAACTTTATTAGACTTGTAAATTTATCTAGTTGGAACACTCATACTGGTTTGTCTTGTCTAGTTTGTAATTTTTATTTTGAACATCAATGATTAAATCATAATAAAAAATGGTGTTTTATGTGTCATCATTTATTTATTGATGTTTCTCATAAATTTAGGTTTAACGAGACACGATTCAATACAGATAATAAAATGAAAAATTCACCGAAGGTGTTATCTGGTTCAAAAATCTTGGGATAATTATTGGATGTCACTGAAGAATTTGGAAAATGTCATCAGTTTAATAAGGGGGAAAAGGGTACGAGGTATAATATCCAAAGAACCTGAAACAAAACAATATAATAAAAAGAGTATATTTTTCAAAATTCCTTATTAGGAGTTTAATTTGATATATCATAATCTTTATGTAATTAATATTGAGAAGAACATATGTGACAATGTAATTTTTATAGTGCTTAATGAGCATGGTAAATCTAAGGATCACCTTAATTCTCGTAAGGATTTAGAGTCAATGAATATAAATCATGGTTTGTGAGAAAATGAGAATGAAAAGTATCATTTAACTATTTTTACAATGAAAAATCATGATAAAGATGTATTCTTTAAATCTTTAAAGAATGTAAAAGTGCCATATGGATATTCAAGTAACATATCAAGGTACACTGACTTAAAACATCGAAAGTTACATGGATTGAAAAGTCAAGACTCACTTATTTTTATAGGGAAGTTTTTGCTGTTGGATTTGTATAATAATTTACCTAAAAAAGTAACTACAATTCTAATTGAGTTTTTTACATTTTTCAAATAAATTTTTGAAAAAACTCTAAACCTAACCGAGCTTGATAAACTTCAAGAAAGAATTGTTTTGACACTAGGTCATTTGGAGATGTTATTTCCCCCTTCATTATTCATAGTCATGATTCATTTGATTGTGAATTTGGTTTAATAAGATAATCTTGGTATACTAGTACACTATCGGTGGATGTTTCCAATAGAGAGGTATGTTGATATATATATTTTTTTATTTTCATTGGTGAATTTGATTTTATCAAATAATTGCATATTTTTTTAATATGTTTCTTATTTTTTCCATCAGGTACTTAGGTCAATTAAAATTATATGTGAGGAATAAAACTCAACCAGAAGGCTCTATTGCTGAAAGTTACATAGTCGAAGAGTTATTGAGCTTCTGTTCAAGGAATTTGGATGGGATTGAGACTAGATTCAATCGTGATGGTCGTGATGACGACATCTACACTAATTCTCATTCTGAAAATCAGTCATTGGTATTTCCAACTATTGGAAGACCAATTTTAATGGGGTCAAATTTTACATTGATTGAATTGGAGTTTCTACAAACACATAAATATATGCTACTCAATAGTGTTATTGCAGATCCATTTATTGAATAATTATGACTGCAAACAAATATGCAACTAAGGGGTCGAGGTTGAAATGATTTGGAATTAACAAAAGATATTAATAACGATCTTGTTGAATGGTTCACCTAGTGTGTAAGTATATACTCATATTATAAACATATAGTTATTTTTAATACGTTAAAAGTAATAACTTATATCTTTTTTTTCTAGATAATGAATGTCGAAAATCAAGAAGAAATATAAAATGATATGAAGTTTTTGGATTTAGGTCCTCTAAGGCAGGCTAAGAGATTTTATGATTACAATATTTATGGCTTCAGGTTTCTTACAATTTATCATGAAGAATACTTGAAAACATAGAATAGTGGTTTATGGCTTCAAGTTTCATACAATTTATCATGAAGAATACTTGAAAACATAGAATAGTGGTGTATTTACATTTGCAGAGTTGGGATACTATGGGAATCTGAATGATATAATTGAATTAACCTATCATGGATAGTTTTCAGTTGTCTTATTCAAATGAAAGTGGGTCAACATTGATAGTGGTATAATGAAATATTCGTTACATTTTACTTCTATCAATTTGTCTCATTTTATAGATACTGGTGAGCATGTAGAACATGATCTATTTATCTTGGATTCACAAGTGACGATGGTTTATTATGTGGATGGATAAATATATGAATGTTGTATTGTTGTTGTACACTTAAAGAAGAGAGACTTATATAATGTGGGAGAGGAAGATCAATTGGTGCTTTGTGAAAGTGAACATCATCAACCACAAAACATTGAACAGTTTTTTCCGAAAAATATAGAAATAGTATAACTTTAAAGAGAGGGTTAAAATTAATGACTCGTCACAATAGAGGTTGATAATAATGAATATAATGAATATTAAGATAATTGAATGTATAGATTGGCACTAAAAATATATTACAATTTCTCATTGATAAGTGTTTCATACATATATACATTGTTCTAGTTTTTCTTTTTTTCTTCTTCTATAAAAAATTTATTTTTACATTTTTATACATTTAATATACATTGAGCATTTGAAATGCTGGAATTCTGAGAACAAAAAAATTTCAGGATCCTATCCAATTAGCATCTTAGAGCATTCCACCACTACCATCATCTTCCGTGGATACTAATCATTCTGTTGTACCAAAGACTAATAGTGTGATGGTGATGCTATCATAATCTATCGAAAAATTATTGGGTAGCTTGATTGCAATATGGTGAGCTTTCCCATTAACTCCCCCATGTAATTTTTTTTGTTTTTTTTAAAAACTGTCGCCAACTGAATAAAAAATCAATGTTGAGTGTTAAAAAAACATATATAAAAACTATCGATCAACTATAAAAATATACTCTAAATGATTGTTAACCATAAAATACAAAATGGTTTACTTATATACACTAAATAACTTATTGGCAGTTAAAACCAATTCCAGTAGTAAAAAAAACACCGTATATACCATATTTGTTTGTAGTGAACCTCTTGTAATAGATTCAAGCACCAAGTTACTTTGAGTAGAGAACACAATACAAGTGTGAGGTGGATTGGGCATGAGGTGTGTTGTGACTGGACATGGCACGATGGGCGGTGGAACTAGATAGGGTGTGAAACTATACACCACTCGGCAGGGTGTGCTACATCATTATTTTTATTAATAATATATTAATTATACAATTATAGTTTAAAAAAATATTTAATGATTACAAAATTCATCATAGGACAATAACCAGATATTTATTTGTGAAATGTAGAAACTGACGACATATCATTACAAATGAAGGTTTTCCTGTTATGGTCGTAGATGCATTTTTAGTGTTTCAAAGCACTAAAACTTGCATGAAATGCTCAAAATCATAAAAAATTATTTCATATTGAAATGAAATCATTAGAAACCACCTATGAGATATTTTTAAGGTATCCATAGACAACACATCAATCCAACGTGTGGTGTGGTCAAAATGACTCAGTGACCACTCCATGAAGGTATAAAAACCTTTAAAAACAAGTGTTGGGGGGTCAATAATAGAAAAAAAGACATCCGATTTCTCTAAAATCAGGGAAAAATGGCCATATATTTAATTGTGAAATATAGAAACTTACAAAACATCATTCTAAATGTCAGTTTTCCCGTTATGGTCATAAATGCATTTTAGTGTTTTAAAACACAAAAACAAGCGTGGAATGGTCAAAACCAAAGAAAAAACCACTGATTGATGTCAAATCATTCGAAAACTACCGCTCAGTTATTTTTTATGTGTACTCATAGAAAACACATAAATATGATGTGCGGTGTGGTCATAATGACTCAGTAACTACTTCTTAAAGGCACACAAACATTAAAAACAAGTGTCGGGGGGTCATAACTAGAAAAACGACATCATATTTCCCTAAATACACAGGAAAATGACAGTATATTTAATTTTGAAATGTAAGAACTGATGACATGTGATTCCAAATTATTGTTTTCTTATTATATCTATAAACATGTTTTCATGTTTTAAATCACTAAAACATGTGTAGAATGGTCAAAACCATATAAAAGACCTCATAATGATACCAAATCATTGAAAAACCACCACTTAGTTATTTTTTATGTGTATGTGAAAACAAAAATTCATTAAATGTGAGGTGTGCTTGGAATGAATCAATAAAAAATGTTAAAAGATATCAAAGTTTTAGAAACATGCATTAGGGGGTAAAAACTAGGAAAAAATCACCAGATTTTGCTAAAACTAAGAGACAATGACTATATATTTAATTATGAAATGTAAGAACTAACGACACATAATTCTGAATGACAATTTTCCCATTATTCTTATAAATGCATTCTTAATGTTTTAAAACACTAAAACATGCATGGAACAGTCAAAACCATAGAAAACAACCTTATTTTGACATGAAATCTTTGGAAAACCACCAGTGAGTTATTTTTGATGTGTACGCGCAAACAACACATTCATTAATCCTATTGTGTGCTTGGAATGACTCAATAAGAAATTTTAAAAGATATCAAAGTTTTATAAATATGCACCAAGGGGTAAAAACTAGGAAAATATCATCATATTTCCCTAAAATTAGAATCCAATGACCGTATATTTAATTTTGAAATTTAGGAGCCGACGACATGTCTTTATGAATGATATATTTCCTGTTATGGCCGTAAATGCATTTTAGTGTTTTAAAATACTAAACTACTCATGGAAATATAAAAAATATAGTAAATGAACAAAGATTGGTATCAAATCATTGTACAACCACCGATAAGTTATTTTAGACATGTATGTGTAGACAATACATCAATCCGATGTGCGGTGTGGTCAGAATGACTTGGTAACCACTTCTTGAAGGTACAAAAACCTATAAAAACCAGTGTTAGGGGGTCCAAACCAGGAAAACAATGTAATATTGCCCTAAAATCAGGTGAAAATTATTTTATATTTAATTTTGAAATGTAGAAATTGACAGAACATCATTTTGAAGGATATTTTTCCTATTATGGCCGTAAATGTGTTTTTAGTGTTTTAAAACACTAAAACGTGAAAGGAATGGTCAAAACCATTGAAAACAACCTCATATTGGCATCAAATCATTTTAAAACCACCTATAATATATTTTTTGATGTTTATTCATAGACAAAATGTCAATTCAATGTGTGGTGTGGTCAGAATGACTTTGTAAGCACTTCTTAAAGGCAAAAAAACCATTAAAAATAAGTATCAGGGGGTCAAAACTAGGAAAAAAATGTTGGATTTCCCTTAAATTAGGGAACAATGATCGTATATTAAAATTTGAAATGTATAAACTGAAAAAATTTCATTCTGAATGACGACATTCTTGTTATGGCTATAAATGGGATTTTAGTGTTTTGAAACAATAAAACATGCATGTAATGGAAAAAACCATAGTAAACGACTATATATTAACATCAAATCATTGGAAAACAACTTAAAAGTTATTTTTGAAATATAGGACATGCTGTGATATCAAAATCTTTAAAATTTGTTTATTAAGAAAATCTCAAGCACACCACTTGTCTCTTTAAAAATAAATTAGAATATCTACTTATCCCTTTTCAGTTTCAGGTGTTTAATCTTATCTTAAATAGGTATGTTTATGTTTTTAAAGTGTTATTAATTATATATTATTTTTTTGTGTTAAAATGTATTTTTTTGATTAAAAAAATAAAAAATTTTAAGTACACAATTCTGAATATATTCTGGGTCTTTTCTTTTTTTCATTTCATTTATTAAATATTCTAGTTTTCATTGTATGAGGCAGACGTTGGTAGTAAGTGGGAGGTTGACCATTCTGATCCATGAAATTCTTTAGAAGGCAGTTATGATGGTTCTTATTTTCTATGGTATGTTAATATTTTATTAATTATTCTACTCTAATTATTATTTATTATGTTTCATTTTAATTTTTTTTCTTTTTTATTAGATTTTATGAGATGACATTGTTAATTTCAGTTGATGAGATGCAGTGGAGGTCATGATATAGATGTATATTGGTCATGACATGGATGCAGTGAAGGCAGACAAATGTATTGGTTGAAAATGTATGAGATGACTGAGATTGAGGTTTTGATGATCATGAATGTTTTTATATTTTGTATTTATGTATGAAATATGTATGATGGTTTATCATATATTCATGTTTTATTTTATTTCATTTAAATTTTTTTTTATATTTATATCTTTCCTTAAATATTAAAAAAAATATGATTTAGCAGCGGTTTGTAGAAACTACTGCTAAATACATTAAATAAAATATGTTTAGCGGTGGTTCATATTAAGAACTGATAAAAAAAACCATAACTGAACATATCATCGGTGATTCTTTACATTTTTTAAATATTTATACAAGATATTTTTTTAATAAAAAACCACATCTAAATAAAACAAAAATCACCGCAGAATACTCCAAAAATGACACATAGTAAAACCTCTATGAAATTATTGAAACTACCACTAAATTACTAGAGACCATGAAATACATGACGGTTTTTTAAACCTCTAGGATACTAATATGTGGCACTTTAAACCACCAGGATTCCACAAAAAAACGGCCCCTGCTTCCCTTTTTTTGTAGTATTTGGTAGGTTTAATATGGTAAATGAGGTCATTATTTAAGTGTAAAAGATTAATAATCATAATATTTATACATAAATTATTCTGTTATAACAAATAATAGAGTATGGTTATGAAAAATTAACCAACATTACAATCATGGGGATGGTAGGCCGTACGTATGCATGAGTAATGTTCCCATTTTTTTCAATGGTCATTATGGAAAGAAGGAAAGTAACATTTATTTTTCCAGAATTACCATAATATCATAAAAATCATAAATTTTAATTATATATACTTATATATATCATTATTATTATGTGGTGATGAATGAAAAAGAATCACATCGCTTCGTGGATGCGGTAGTCCACACATCCATGAATGATGTTATCACTTTTTCAGTGTGTGAGACAAAAATGATATATTATATTTCTAGAAATTTAATTATGTCATTAATATGATATATATTTAATTTATATCACATATTTTTATTAAATCTATCCTAAATACATTCTATGTAATGTGTGAATGAATTACATTGCTTTGAGGAGGTGGTAGTCCACACATCCACAAACAATATTATCATATTCCCACAAAATGGAAATCATGAAGGTATGTGTTATATAATAATTAAAAAAGCATAAAGTCATATTAAATATAATATATATCATATAAAAACCATATTTCCATCATTATTCCCAACCTTTATATGAGGTAATTAAAGAACAAACGACATCGGTTTGTGAGGCGGTAGTCCGCTGTACACATGAATAATGATTGTGTATCCCATTTGTTGGAAGTGTGTGAAGATATAGGTTGTACCATTAACATAAAAACAAATCAATATATTTAATATAATAATTTTATTATATAATAATGATATAAAAATAATTTAATGTGTGGATAATGAAATAAAACAAAATTTCTCATTGAAGAACATTACTTCTTCTTTAGGCAACTCCTTTTGGTTTGCACAAAAGGACTTCCTTGGTTTGATTTATGACCAAGGTGAGGATTATATGATGAGATTAGGAATTTTGTGATTTTATTGGGGGAGGGTTTTGATGATCCAAAAGTATTGAGATGTGTGAATAATTGGGGATAGTGAATTCCCTTTTATAGTGAAGGAGTGACGTTCTTGTAAATACAAAAAGGTAAACACATTTAGTAGGTCTCCCTTACATAATGTGACAAAAATAATAAAAACTTTTATATAATAGAGGGTATATGGTCTATATATGTCCATAAAATGGGGTTTGTTCAAGTTTATAGGTCATTTGGACCCTTAAGATTAAAGTTTAACTACTAAGTAAACTCGTTTTACCTTAACCACTGTCATTAATTTTAATTGATTTCACTAATATTTTTGGTAAAAAACTAAGTTGAACTTACTATAAATTATAAATTATTATTAGTATTAATATTGAATCCATTTTTACCAATTCTATTCACAAAATTGGTATAGTTTAATTTTAAATTAATACCATAGAAGGGACGACAATGCGGGGTTTTAAAGTGAAAATGTTCAAAAGTTTTCTATGTTTTTATATCAGAGTTTAATATTAAAATCACTCAAATTACATAAATTTGATTAATATATATATAAATGATCTAATTTATCTTTAAAACCAATTAAAAAATATAATTTAACCTTATAAATCATTTGAATGAAAATACTATTTTCAATTAAAATTCAGTATTTTCACTATTCATCAAAAAATAAAACTTATCAAAAAAATACCAAAGATTCACCCAAAATAAATTTTGATACTGTAATTTAAAAATTTAATTTAATTTTTTCAAAATAAAACTTATAAAAGTTTCAATATTTAGTTTTAAAACAACTTCGTCATTAAAAGGCGGCAAAACTGCCTTTTAGAAAAATACAGCTTTTAATGCTTAAAATTGGATTTATTCTTATCCTAATACTATAAAACTTATTGGATAAATGTAAAAACATTTTTTTAATATATAATATATAAAATTCATTAATATATCTCACTAATAGTGATCAATTTAATTTATTAAGATAAAACTTCTTTGAGGGACTAAAATAATTTTTTATAAAAACATTTCTTTTATATTCAATTGGTTTTTATTTTAATTTATAATTAATTGGTAACTAATGAATTAATTTTATTTACATGTATAAAATATATTTTAATAATTTATTTAACCTAATTCAATCCCTCCATTCCAATGGCTAGGTGATAACTATCATGTGAAATAATAATATTAATACTATACTATTGTCTGGTAAAACTCGATCTTGCATGTAACATAAGTTATTGAAGAAACTCAATGTCGTGTGAAACATAAGATAAAAATGGAATTTAATGTAATAAAATAAAAACTATTAATTGAGTTTAATGTAAAATTATCAAATAATTTAAATAAATTTGAAAGAAGATATTTCATAAAATCTCAAAATGTTACAATCAATATTCAAATAGGTCTAAGAGGTAATGGGATACAATGTATTGTTTGGTTAAAAATAAAACAACATTGATTCACCCCCTCTTAGTTTTAAGTATATTATAAATTTGTCCTCTCATTAGATGTGCTCAATAAAAAAAAAATGAAAAATAAATAATATGATCAATATTCAAATGACACAACAATTCTATAATACATTTTTTTTGACATGCAATAAATCATTAATCTTAAAACATATAGATGTGTGAGTGACCTAAATTAATTAGATAACACTTAATAAGGAATAAAATAAAGAATGTTTTACTTTATTATCTATTATATAATTTATTAGGCCCATTAACATATATTAATTATAATATAAAAGAGATGCATATGTTCTAAAGTTCCAATAGACAGTAAGATACATGATTCTATAAATACCCTAGACCTTAGTCGAGTACTAGAAAATTCATGAATTTCACCACCTATTACTTGATATATCACAATTAAAACCACACCAAAACATATGGTGCCTACTCACTACCCAAATTACCTATAGGATCTCCACTTAAATGAAAAATGAGAAAACCCAAATATTTAGAATAATTCAACTATGCTTTATTGGAATTCATTATTGAATCCCTAACAAAATAAATATAAAAGTATGAATAATGGTATATGTAGGAACAATATAAGTAATATAGGGATTAAATTTTATTTCTAATGATTAAATTCCCTCAGACCACCTTGATGTGAGGAATAAGAAGTGGGAGAAAAAGAGGATAATAGAGCTCTATAGGGGGCCTCCCATGTAGTTGGAGAAGAGTGAGATCGAGGGAGAAGGGGGGGGGGGTTATGGTTAAAGGGGGATTTAAACCCAACCCCCACTAAAATACATACAAAAGGATATTAGGTACCTAATTTGGGGCCATCAGGTACCTAGTTCTACCCTTTGGCCACCCTAGCCACTGTAAGGTCTAACACGTACTCGGTAGACTCCCACTAGGTACCTTGTATCACCTTTTTTGGTAATATATAGGTACCACAACATTGTAGGCACCTCAAATCTCCAAATCACCCACCTAATCTCTAAAATCATCCAAGAAACACCAAAAAATTAATCCACAAACCCAAAAACCCAAATCTAAATCCTTGAATGAAAAATAGATTTTTCATAGGAGTTGGAAATTCAAAATGACCCATGTTTTGATCACTTTATTCTCCCATGAATAACTAAAATACCCTTTAAATTTGATCACTAATGACACAAGATGTTATAAACCACTTGAACTTCCATATGATTTCATGATACATATGTTCCAATCAATGATATATTACCTTTACTTGGTTTATTAGATAACTTGAAATCAATGGTCTCAAGATACTCCACCCATTTGCACTATGCCTGGTTTAAAACCTACTGAGCATAGATATACCTCAGACTATTATTTTCATAATATACTATGAAAATTTCTCCAAATAGGTAATGCCTATGAATCTTCTAGGTATGAATAACCACTATAAAATCTAGATCTTGGGTGGGATATTTATTCTAATGAGGTCATAGGTGCCTAAACCTATACACAACTATGTTATCTTCTTGTAGGAGCACACACACTAGTCACAATCTAGTTGTATCACATTACATTGAGATACCATGACCAAAATTGGGCAATACTAGCACTAGAACAAATTTCAGCCTCTTCTTTAGGTCATTTAAAGATCCTTGTCACTTCTCATCCCTTTCAAACATCACCCCTTTCTCGATCAACAATGTTATCAATGATACTAACCTCAAAAAGTCATGACTGATACATTAATAGTATCAAAAAATATAAGGAAATTTTAAATATCAAAGTCATTAGTGTGACACTCCTAAGGAAACACCACCTAAAATTTATATGGTTCTACTAAGGCACCCTTATCATAATTCATTTTACCCATGAAAATCACTCATTACATCGTAAAATGGAATTTGGACAACTTCTCATAGAACCTATTCTCGCAAAAAATCTCTATCATAGTCCTCAAATGATCCCCATGATTCTCTTTAAATATAAACTAAACTAGAATTTCATCCAAAAAAACTAGGATTAATGAGTATATAAATTTATTTAAAAAATTATTCATCAAGTATATACAAATAGAAGGATTGTTAGTGACCCAAAATGACATTACCAATATCTTATAATCCTTCTAACTATTCTTGAATGATATATTAGGAATGACCACCACCTCCATACTTTGCTATTGTTATCCTGATAATAAATGGATCTTTAGAAAACATTGATCTCCCTTCATATGATCTAAAATATCATCAATGCAATAGAGAGAGTATTTATTATTTATTTTTACCTGATTAAAAGTATGGTAGTTAATGAAAAACAACAAGTTAAAACCATCCTTGTTGTAAAATAGAATTTTTGTTACCCAAGTTGAAATTATAAGTAAAATTAACCCATTTCCAATATAATCCCCTCACTAAGTCTTCATATATTATATATATATGATAACTAAATGATAAAAATTAAATATTAAGGAACTATCACCAATAATAAATCAATGGAGAACATCACGTCTCTCTCTAGTGGAAGCCCATAGAAAAATTCTAGAAACACATCTAAGGAATCCATTACCACAATTTACAAAAAAAATGGATCCATAGATTCTATTAACCCAATAATAAACCTATCCAACTGAATCCTTAACTACCTAAGATCCTAGATGATTGTTTCTATTTGACTAGAAAAATTGTCCCATACCCCTTAAAACGTATGAACACTCCCATAATGTCATGTAAAAGAAACATTCCCTGTAACACCCCAAACCCAAAAGCCCAGAGCCAGTGCATTAATTTATTACATTGGAATGATTAAAAGTAAATAAATCCTGAAGGAACAATCATTTTAGTAGTCTTAAAAAAACAAGATACATATATGCAACCCATTTTACATTGGGAAAATAAAACAAAATATAACACATAACAAAATCTAATAAACTGTATCCTTGAAAACTCAATAAATGAACTCTTCTTCATAACCTAGGGAAGGAAAACAAATGAAAGGGTTGATATAAAATTCTTAGTAAGGGTTATATATAGTGGAAGCATGAAACAATAATAATTGAATCATAATAAATTATACATAATCAATATGGCATGGTTAATAATTGAAAAACACACACTATAAATAAACTGAGAATGAGAGTGCATCTGTAGATTTTGTCATAGTGAAAACCTCATGGAAAGTAATAAATTAATAATGAATAAATAGAATTATTATTATTTAGAAGTCATGTATCCATCACATTAACCATTATATTGTTGATACGGTTTAAGTCTATGGGTAGAACCCATCTGATTATGTTTTGGAAACAAACTCGAAGGGTTTTTCGCCAACTGTTTTGTCTCATGAGACCCGTCAATGCATTAAGTGGCTATAGTGGGCCCTGCCCATCACTAAAAGTAAAAATAATTATTATAAAAAGATTTAATTCTAGAACAATATTCCTTATCAATTTCCATATTGAGTAGAGGATACAGATTCATCAATATTTCCATAGTTAAAACAATATTTAAAATAAACACCATATGTAAAAGGGTATACTACCAAAATATGGATATTTAATTGAAATTTATTTTTAAATTAAAAATGATCTCAAAGGGGTAGTAGATACACCACATAAAACTATTGAGTGCACAATACTAAGTAAGTCTCAAAGAAATGGAAATTGAGTGAAGTCCTTTATCACATCTTAATCAATCTAATCACATGACCAAAAATTAATAATAATAAAATTAATCATTTAATACCATAATTATAAATAGAATCATGATATTATATATTAAATTAATAAATACACCTTATACAATAAATAAGTGGCGAATAATGGAAATCTCACGGAAATAAAAGTGATATGAGAAACCCCTTACCATATGCCCGAATGTGTTATTCACTTGATCTTAATGTCCTGAATAATCAGATTAAATCCATTAATTAATTAAATACAAACCTTTTCTACATGTATTTGATTTATTATAATTTTATAAAGTTCATTTATGGCCTTCTGGATGAGTTATAAGATACAAATTTATTGCTTGAGAGCATTTGTTTCCTTGGTTTTCACGATCGACATACTTGTGTTTGAGTATTGAAGTTCATGTGGAATCGATATAATTATATAGAATTGAATTTTTATATTATCAATGAAAATAAATAATTTTAAATGTTTATGTATATAATTTTTTTCCATGGTATGAGGATGAATCATAAGATAATTCATTTAGTGATAATCGTTTAGATTATTTACAGTGGTTATTGATCATAACGAACTCATTTTGTTTTATCATTTAGTATTATGTAAATATGTTACATTCAAAACATAAAAAGGTTATATTATAAATTTTAAAATCTTTATCAACCATTAAAATGGTTTCAGGAATAGATTTTGAGAAGAATTTGAATAATGAGACTTCATCGTCCATGAAGCCTGTAAATTGGCACCTCCCGGACGATGATTTTGTTTATAAAATAAAAGAAGGAGAGTAAGAAGATTGACAATGGTTATTACATTAACATGATAAAATTATAGTATTTAGATGATACTAGAGTTATCATGATCAATTGGATGGATTATTTTATGACATAATAAGAAAAGAAGATAGATTGAAATGAAATTAAATGAAAAAAGAAAGAGGATTTACCTCTTGAAATAACCTCCTTGAAAACCTCCTTAAGGGAAATGTTTTTGGTATTTTGGAAAGAACAAGGGCTCCTGGACATCTAGAGAGACTAGAGAAGACTATATGGGTAGAACATTGAGAATATTCAAGGCTTTGATGAGTGAGGAGAAGGGGGGGGGGTTATAGTGGAGGAGAGATGTGATTTCTCAATATTTTATTCATTATTTTATTATTTTTCTCAATACAAGCAATAGTATTGATTATTGTGAATAAAAAAGTAATAAGTGCATGTGAGTTCTAACTAATGGTTTCTTACATCAACCATGATGCATGGAATACAATATTTATCTTATAATGTATTATACCGTAAATTAACGTATTTTTCTATTCACAAAAAATTCAAGTATTTTAGAAAAATACCAAAAATTATCCCCAACCATTTTTTAATGTGTAAAATAAAAAAATGAACTTTCTTTTATGAAAATAATTTTCTAAATATGAGAAATTTAATTTTTAACTAAAATCATTATTTATAAAAAAATACATATTTTAAAATTATAAGTGATTTTATAACACCCTGTAAAATTATCTAAGGTCTCATAAAATTATCCTAAAATCATAGAATAGAAAAATATTGATTTATAAATTAATTTTATAAAAATTAATTTTCTTTTAAATAAATTTATTAATCATAAAATTGTAATTAAATATTTATTTCTCACAAAAATACCAACACTTATTTTTTTTTTAATATTCACTTTGATTTATAAGGTGCAACATTTTTATTTATACTTTCATAGGTGAGGTTACTATTATTAAGGGTCATATTACTGTTCATAAGGGTATATTACTTTTCATAAGGGTAACATTACTATTCATAAGGGTAAGTTAATATTCACCAAAAAATAAGTTTACCCAATCAGACTCTAAATATCTTACTGAACACAACCGCGTATGTCCATTTTTTGAAATTCAAATCACAGAAGTGGAAAAATTAAGTTTAACGGATAGGTTATAACTATATCATATAAAAAAGTTTTGTTTCATAGAGACTCAAAGTTTCATGTATAATAATCTATCTAATGAATTGAAATTATTTAAGAAGAAACATACCATGAAATCTTATGGTGTTATATTCTTCCCTCTTTCAGAAATTTAGTCCTCGAAATTTTTCATTTATATAGACCTCTAAAAAGATGTGGGTGGTTCATTTTTATAACATCCTCATGTTCCCATGTTGCTTTCTCCATTTTATGTACTCTTCAAAGAACCTTTACTAGTCGAGATTTATGATTTCTCAATACTTTCTCTCTTGTATCAAGAATCTCGACAGGCTCGCCACAATATGCAAAATCAGGTTCAAGTTCTATTTCTTCATATGTGAGTACATGCATTGGGTATGGCATGTACTTATTTAGCAATGGAATGTGGAACACATCATGAACATTGGATAAAATTGGGGGCATTGCTAAACAGTAATCTACATCTCCAATTCTTTTCAGAATTTCAAATAGCCCTATGTACCTGGGGATTAGTTTCCTTTTCTTACCCAACCTAAATACACCCTTCCATGGAGATAATTTTCAGACGACATGATTTCCCACTTGAAATTCAAAATACTTTCTAAAATTCTTAGCATAACTCTTTTTCCTACTTTAGGATGTTTTAATATGGTCCTGAATTGTCTTTACCTTTGTTGTTGTATCTTTAATAAGTTTTGGGCCTATAAGTTTCCTCTCACCAATTTCATCCTAACAAGTTAGAGTTCGACATATCTTTCCATAGAATGCTTTATATGGTGCCATTTGAATACTAGAATAGAAACTATTATTATAAGAAAACTTCAACAAAGGTAAGTACTGATCCCACATACCTTGAATGTCAAGTGAGCATGATCTTAATATGTCTCCCAGTGTTTGAATAGTCCTTTCAGTATGTCTGTTGGTTTGGGGGTGATAAGCAGTACTCATCTGAATCTCAGTATCCAAATCCTTTTGAAGAATTTTCCAGAATTTTGATGTAAATTGAGGATCTCGACCGAACACAATTTATAGAGGTGCACCATTAAGTCTTACAACTTCATTAATATAGAGCCTTTTTAGTCACTCAAGTGGTAAATATTCTCTTATAGTAAGCAAATGTTCCGATTTTGTAAGATGATCAACAATTACCCATATTACATCATTTCTTCTAGGTTTCCTAGACATTCCTATGATAAATTCCATCATAACAACATCCCACTTCCACATATGAATTGGTATAGGTTATATGAATCCCTTATGATGTTATCTCTCAACATTCACCTATTGAAAAACTAGACACCTTGATGTATAGTCAGTAATTTATCACTTCATGTTATTCCACCAAAAATTTTCCTTCAGATCTCTATACATATTTTTTCTACCAGGGTGTATAGAAAAATTTTAACTATGAGAATCATCTAATAGTTCCCTTTTTAGCTCAGGTACTGATGAAATACATAACCTCTTTCCAAATTTCAGAACTCCATCCTCACACATGAAGTCTTCCAATATTCCATCCTTAACAGCTTTAATTTTATTTTGAAGGTTCTCATCATCAAATTGAGAGATTTTTATCTTCTCTAGTAAATATGGTTTAAAAATAATCTGAAAAAGGAAATATTTTTCCCCTTCCTTAACAATTACCATATCCATCATTACTATATCCATGAACATAGGATCTCTCTCAAACCTCATTTGGGTTAGAAGTCCATTATATTTCCTACTTAATGCATCTACTACCTTATTTTCCTTTCCTAGGTGTTAGTGTATTTAACAATAATAATATTTGAGTAACTCAAGCCATATTTTTTGCCTCATGTTGAGTTCTTTCTGTGTAAAAATTTATTTCAAACTCTTATGATTTGTATATATCTCACATCTTTCACTATATAGATAGTGTCTCTATATTTTCATAGAAAATATTATGGATTCTAACTCAAGATCATGAGTTGGATAATTTTGTTCATGAGTTTTCAACTACCTTGATGCATAAGCAATAACATAACCATTTTTCATAAGGACAAAACCCCATCCATTATTTGATGCATCACTATATATCACAAACCCATCATTTCCAGATGGAAGAGTCAAAATTGGAGCATTGACCAATATTATTTTCAATTATTCAAAACATTCTATACATTATTTTGTCCATATGAACTTAACCACTTTAAGTGTGAGTTTGGTTAGTGGGTTATCCAATCGGGAAAAATTCTGTACGAAACACCGATAGTAACCTTCTAAGCCAATAAAACTACATACCTCGGTTATATTCATTAGAGTAGGCCATTATTGGATTTCCTTTTTCTTCATAGGACCAACCAAGATTCCATCCTTAGAGAGAATATGGATATGAAAAGAAACTGCTTGAATCCAGAATTCACTTTTTCTAAACTTCCCATATAAGTCTTTTATTTTAAGAGTCTTAAGAAAAACCCAAAAGTGGTTCTCATAGTCCTCATAGATTTTGTAATATATCAAGATGTCATCAATAAATACCACAAAAAAATAATCAATATATTCCTTGAAAACTCTGTTCATTAGGTCCATGAAAATAGAGGGTACATTAGTTAGTCCAAATGAAATTACTACAAACTTGTAATGACCATACCTGGTTCAAAATGTTGTCTTTGGAATATCTTTCTTTCTGATGCAAAACTAACGATATCTAGACTGGAGGTCAATCTTTGAAAATATTGAGCTCCATGAAGTTGATCAAATAGATCATCAATGTGATTCAAATGATAATTGTTCATTATTTTAATATCATTGATTTATCTATAATCAATGTATAGCCTCATGGATCCATCTTTCTTCTTAACAAAGAGAGCAGGGGCTCCCCATGGAGAAAAACTAGGGTGAATAAATCCCTTGCCACTCAATTCCTATAGTTGTTTCTTTAGATCTACTAATTCCACAGTGTCCATTCTACAGAGAGTCTTTGATATAGGTCTTTTACTTGGAATTAAATCAATAGAGAACTCAACATCCCTCTTTGGAGTAAGTCTAGGTAAATCCTCATGAAATACATCAATTAATTCATGCAGAATATGTACATCTTAAATTTAAAGATCCATAGATGATGTTTTCTCTTCAAACCTAAAAATTTCATTTAGAAGAGCTACTAAAGGTGGATATGGATAAGATCTATATGATGATGTTTCTACTCTAAAGATATGGGATTCTACATTATTCTCAAAAATTGTAACTTCCTTCTTCTTGTAAAATATTTCTCATAATAATTTGAAATCCAATTTATATTGAGAATTATGTAAAATTAAATCATAGTTATGATGATAAGGTCAGAAACTAAATTATGTTTATGTGTTAAAAAGGGTATTTACTGACATATCTTTATTGAAACAATACTTACCTTAGGAGTTTTTACTGACAACTAATTTATTAAATAAACTTAAAAATGTCTAATTTTCTTAGAAAAATGGGAAGATATAAAAGAAAGTGATGATCCAAAATCAAATAAGGAATTGGATAAATTTGAGGAAATGATTAAAGTACCTACCATCAGATCATTAGAAACTTCAACCTCTATAGTTGTGATTACATAAGCCTTCCCTTTCTACAGTGTCATTTTTTGAGGCAATTTTCCGTGATATTTAGGACAATAATTTGCATAGTGTCCCATATCCCTACAATTATAGCTTTGAAAATCATTTATTTGTTTCTTCCCCTTTCATTCATTAGATTATTGACCCTTTTATCCACACTTATAAAAAACTCCCATGCCTTTAAAGCATTTTCTAGGATGGTTCTTTCCACAGTTCTCACATAATGATAATTTCTTATTTACCTTCTTCTTCTTTGGAGATTCACCTTTTCTATGATTATTATAATACCACTTCTTCTCTTGATTTACCTTGGACAAATGTGATCTAGAAAATTCCTTCTCCATTTTAATGGCACTTAATACTATTTCATAATACGACAAATTTTTTTGAGAAGCTAGTGCCCTTAGAAGACTTGTATTAAGACCTTCAAATCAATCTTGTCTTCTAGATCAAGTATGTAATCTATATCATACATGACTAGTCTTGTGAACATAACCTCATACTCCACAACAATAACTTATTCCCTTTGTTTTAAGCTAAGGAATTTTATCTTCATTTCAGTTTTTTTCTCATGGGGAAATATTTATATAAGAATACTTCATTAAAAGTTCTCCATTCTATATATTTTATTTTTTCTTCCTCTATGGTATTGTGGATCAAGGACCTCCATTTATCAACATCACCCTTGAGACAATATACTTCCAATACTACAATTTCATTTTCACTACATCTTAATTCCTAAAATATCTTTTCAAGGGACTTGATCCGCTGCTTAGCTACCACTGGATTTGTAGTCCCACAAAAATATGGGGGCTTCTGCCACATGAAACGATCCATTATAGATATAACATGGTTATTTTTCATAGTCTGAGTAAGTTATCCTAATATGGTCATGATTTGATCAGCTCTAATACTAACTATGTTGACTTTCTCGGTGGGGAAATCCCTATATTTTCTGCAGGTATTGATTCCCTTTCTTCCATTAGGAGCCATCACTAAATAATGTAATACACTAAAATAGGTTATAAATAATAGTTTATAATTTCAAACTATAAAAGCACTTAATATAAATTGAAATTTTATTCATATCTAATATCATAATCATATATATGGTTTCTATTTACTTTCAAATCCTTCATAATGGTTTGTAAAGAAAATGTGAATTATCTTAAACATATCTCCTGAGAGTGTCAAACCAGGTGCGTAGTATGACCCGTTGTCATATACTAGGTTACGCCGAGTCAGGCCTGAAATATCTTGTTGGATTTGTTACTCCTAGGTATATCTATTCCAGAACCACGTCCACTTGTAGTATCCAGACATGGATATATTATAAGGAATACCCACATAATCTATAACTTACCAAAATAATAGGATGTTCTTGTATACTTATCCTTAATGTCTATCTTAGGTTTGTGATCTATAATCTATGTTTTCTAAATCTAGTTCCCAAGGTTTATACTAAACTTCCTCTGATACCAATAGTAAATCCCTGACTGCAGAAGCCCGAAGCTGGTGCATTAATTTATTACATTGGCATGATTAGAAGGAAAAAAATACCAAAGGATAGATCAGTTTAGTAGTATTGAAGATACTAGATACATACATGGAACCCATTTTACATTAGGAAAATAAAACAAAATATAATACATAACAAAAGATAATAAACTTCATCCTTGAAAACTAAATAAATGATCTCTTCTTCATAACATAGGGAAGGAAAAAAATGAAAGGGGTGAGATAAAATTCTCAGTATGGGTTACATATAGTGGAAACATGGAACAATAATAATTGAATCATAATAAATTATACATAATTAATATGGCATGGTGAATAATTGAAAAACACACACCCTTAATAAACTAAGAATGAAAGTTCATCTGTAGAGTTTTTTATTGTGAAAACCACATGGAAAGTAATAAATGAATAATGAATAAAAAGAATTATTATTATTTGGACGTCATGCATCTAGAACATGAAACATAATACCATAGATATGGTTTAATCCTGTGGGTATAAACCCATCTGATTATGTTTTGGAAACAAACTCAAAGGGTTTGTCGCCAACTATTTTGTCCCATGAGACCTGTCGATGCATCGAGGGGATATAATGGGCCTCACTTGTCACTACATGTCCAAATAATTCTTATAAAAAGATTTAATTCCAAAACAATATGCCTTATCAATTTCTATATTCATTAGAGGATACAAATTCATCAATAATTCCACAATTAAAACAACATTCAAAATAAACACTGTATGTAAAAGGGTATACAACTAAGACAATAATCATATCTGTTACACCAGAATATGAATATTTAATAGGGATTTAATTCCAAATGAAAAATTATCTCAAAGGGGTAGTAGATACACCACATAAAAATGATTAGGTTCACAATAATAAGTTAGTCTCACAGAAATGGAAATTGAGATGAATTCCCTTACCACATTGTAATCAATCGAATCGCATGACCAAAAACTAATAATCATCAAATGAATAATTTAATACCATTTTTTAAAAGGTTGGGGATGAAGCCTTATTTTATTATTAAAGAAAAGACCTCTTTTTTGTCTAGTTATAGGGATACCCATTACATAGCGCGAAGTTCCAAGGCCAAATGGCCTGAATACAAGGCTTGAAAGCCCATTTTGGCCCAAAGGGCCCTTTAGTGAACAGTACTGCTACAATACCCAGGCTACTACAATACCTACTATAGTACCACCACCACTATAGTTCCTTATACAGTGCCTCCACCTCTATAGTTTTACCACTGCTATAGTTCTGCTGCTGATACAGTAATGCTATAGTGCCCTGCTATAATGCTTCTACAGTACCCAGAAAATTCGTCCCTGCCCGAATTTAATCCTGGGTCTTTTGGATGCCAAGAAGGAGCCTATACCACTTGGGTACAAGATCATTGGATGAATCATTTAATAAAATGAATATAAATATAAATATGATATTATATATTAAATGTAATTATACATATACCACATATAATAAATAAGTGGTGAATAATGTAAATCTCACAAAAATAACAGTGAGATGAGAAACCCCTTACCTTATGCCCGAATATGTTCTTCACATGAACTTAATGTCATGAATAATCATATTAAATCCATTAATTAATTAATTAAGAACCTTATATACATTTATTTTATTTATTATAATTTTATTAAGTTTATTTATGGCCTTTTGGACGAGTTAGAAGATACACATTTATCACTCGAGAGCGTCTGTTTCCTTGGTTTTCACGATCGACATACTTGTGTATGAGTATAGAAGTTAATGTGGAATGAATATAATTCTCCCTAATTAAATTTATATATTATTAATGAAAATATATAAGTTTAAATGGTTATTTATATCATTTGGTTACACGGTATGAGGATTAATCATTAGATAATTCGTTTAGTGATAATCATTTAGATTATTTACGACGATTATTGATCATAATGAACTCATTTTATTTTATCATTTAGTATTATGTAAATATGTTACTTAAAAAACATAAAAAAGGTTATATTATACATTTTACAATCTGTCTAAACCATTAAAATGGTTTCATTAATGTCTTTGAAGAAGAATTTGAAGAATGAAATTTTGTCATCCATAAAGGTTGTAAATTGACACCTCCCAGATGATGATTTCATTTATAAAATAAAAGAGGGAGGGCAAGGAGATTGATAATGGTTATTACATTAACATGATATAATTATGGTATATAGATGATACTGGATTTATCATTATCAATTGTATAGAATAGGTTAGGATAGAATAATAAGAGAATACAAATTTAAATGAAATTAAATGAAAATGGAAGATGATTTACCTCTTGAAATAACCACCTTGAGAACCTCCTTAAGGGAAAGGGTTTTGGTATTTTTGAAATACCAATGAATCTTGGATGTGGGGAGGGATTAGGGAATATTATTTGGGTAGATCTTTGAGAATATTAAAGGCTTAGATGAGTGAGGAGAAGGGGGGGGGGGTTATAGTGGATGTGAGGAGTGATTTCTCAATATTTTATTCATTATTTTATTATTTTTCTCAAGACAAAAATAGTATTGATTCTTGTGACAAAAAACAGTAATAAGTGAATTTTATTTTGAACTAATGGTCTCTTAAATCATCCATTATTCAAGTAATAGTGTATTTATCTTATAATGTATTATACCGTAAATTACCATATTTTACTATTCACCAAAAACTCAAGTATTTCAAAAAAATCCAAAAAATTAAACATAACCATTTCTTGACATGTAGAATAAAAAAATGAACTCCATTTTATAAAAATAATTTTCTAAATATGAGAAATTTAATTTTTAATTAAAATCACCATTTACTTGAAAAATACATATTTTAAAATTATAACTAATTTTATAACACCCTGAAACATTATCTAAGGTCTCATTAGATTATACTAAAATCATAGGATAGAAAGATATTGATTTAGGAATAATTTTTTTGAAAATAAATTTTGTTTTTCATAAATTTATTAATTATAAAATTACAATTAAATATTTATTTCTCACAAAAATACAAATGCTTAATTATTAATTTTTAAAATATTCACTTTCATTTATAAAGTGATTAAATTTTATTTATACTTTAATGGGTGAGATTACTATTCATAAGGGAAACATTACTATCCATACGAGAAATCTACTATTCAAAAAAAAAAATTAAGTTGATCACATTGGACCCTAAAAATATTAGCAAACACAACCATGTATGTTTGTTTTTTGAAATCCAAATCACAGAAGTGGAAAATTTAAGTTTAATGTCTATGTTATAACTATCCCCTATAATAAGGTTTTGTTTCTCAGAGAATCAATGTTTTATGAATAATAATCTATCTAATGAATTGAAATTATTTAAGAAGAAACATACCATAAAATCATGGGGTGTTATATTCCCCTCATTACAACCAATATGGGCCTTGAAATTCACCATCCAATCCACATTGATTATGAAATTTAAATTTTCTATCTCTAAAACAAATAAATCCCATTGGATATATATATTTATATAAAAAGTAATAACATGGAAAACTAAATCCCCACTACATCCTTTTCTAAAGAGGAGTCTCAATCCTTAAGGAATATGACATTAAATCTATACACAAATTCAGTTAGCTTAATAATCATGCTGATATCAATGAATGAGATGCACCCTTATACCTTATGGGCTTCACCCAAATGAGGATTACCACTAGTGATTACATGTGACTTAGTTTTAGCATGATTTATCTTCTTCATATACATCTGTGATCCTTACTTTTAGTTGAAACCCACAATACTAAAATATTGAGTGAGATATTTGTAAAAAATCCTCTTTTTCCCAAGATTCCAGCATCGGTGACATGAATTAGGCCTGTTAGGATTGTATCACTTAATTTGTGACATATTAAAACATTGGTAACATATAATATTCTTTCTCCCTTGAGAAGAATTAAAACCGATTGATTTCTTCCTGATACAACATTTCTATGAGTCATCCTACTTATTCTTCCATACTCAAGAAAAATTATTTTCTCCCTTAGGACAAGTAATAAAATTATTCATACATTTTTCACTATTCATTTCTGATTCATCAATAGCTACATTGTATACCACCACCACATAGGTAGGTGAATTTAGTAAGATAACCCTTAGTCGAATCTCAAGTCGAAGATTCATCTTAAACATTCACACCTTGAGACTATCATTGGTGATTAAATCTATCAAAAAGAGCACCAATTTCATAAATCGATAAGCATACTCCAACACTATTGTATCCTACTACTCCATCTATAGGAGGTATTTAGTGGTTCCTAAATTTTACTAACCTCCCAATTGATATCGCACCCAAGCATGGAGATTCTTATCCATCCCAAACACCATTCCCTTCCATATATACTTTACACTTCCCTATCATTTCTTATACCCATCATGTTCAATTTCTCTAAAATAGTTTTTCTTTCTAAAAAAAGTTTAGTTTATCCACCCATCATACATGAATCTTAAACCCTCTCAATTTAAGATACCTAAAATTCATCTTTCTATATTTTTTTTCGTAAACCCCTTTAAAAACCCAAATACTATGGTATAATTAATGTCTCATACCAAAACAACTCTCAAATTTGGATTCAAAAATTCCAAACCTAGTGTTAGTGACATACAGAAAACACCCATTATTGTTAGATCGATTCAAAAAATTATTTAATTATTACATATACATGTATAGAAATGATAACAAATAAATCCAATCATATGATAAAGAATCAAAAACCTTGAAGTAATGAATAATATCCACTTACTATTGATGATAATCACATGAATATCTCAAAACCCTATATATAATACCAACAACTGAAGCCTGAATCTCCGAAATCTAGCTTCATGAAAAGGGGATAAATATTATTCTATTCAGGATTCAAATGAATGATGAAAAACCCTATATCTAATCCAAATTAATATACATATACCAAAATAAGAAGAAACTAAAAGAGTGATGAATAAATATATAGAAAAACACATGAGATCATGAAGATCAAAACTTGAATTAGAGAATCCCTAATTTTACTCCCAATATACCCTAGCATAATGTTAATTTAAATTAAGGTATTTAATTGGTATTACATGAGAGTAATCTAGATTTTAAAATATAAACTATGAAAGCTAAACTCAATTTCATGTCCAGGATACATAGTCAACCGAGATCGTGCACAAACCAAGTGAGAAATCATGTCTACCATCCCAGTATTGCATGGTCACCCTGAAAAGTATCCCAAGACTGTGCACAGATCATATAGTCTAAAATACCTCCCTAGGAGGCCATAGAGGTCATAAAACATGGTTCTTATGACCATTACCCTCAACTCTATAGTGTTTAATACACTTACAAAAAATCAAAAGAAGAAGAAGAAAAAAACCACCAAAACTCAAAGGTGGAATTACCCATAACACCTAGGATGTTACAGATATCATGTAGTTACTATAATTATGTATTCAATTGAAAATTTAAATCCACATTATGTACTAAGGTCAAAATATAGATTGAAAAATTAAAACTCAGTGAATTCCTACCCTAACAAATCTCCTCTAGGAAAGAAAATAAAAAAATTAAGAATATAAAATATCTATATTTAGAAAAATTATGGAATACATATTTAGTTTTCAAAATAAATTTGGTGTTTTTACACCATATTTATCCATTCACATATAATTGAAGCTTTCTACTTGGTTTTTTATACCATCTTTGACACGATCACTCCTAACTTTTCGAACTCCATCTAGAAAAGTAAATATCTACTATAACAACCCAGACCCCAATAGCCCAAATTTGGTGCATTAATTTATTACATTGGAATGATTACAAGGATTCAAATCTCTAAGGATTGATTCAGTTTATTTGATTTTGTTATGTATTATGTTTTGACTTGTTATTTTTTTCCTTATTAATTAGATCATGATTTCATCACATAAATAATTTAAATAATTATTTAAATATAATATATATTCAATATATATATATTTATATTAATCTAAGAAATTTTTTGATAAGAAATTACATACACCATTCATGGAGATGAAGGCTATACGTACACATGAACACGATTTCCATTTTCTTATCATATTAAAGAAAGAAAAGTAAATGATACGTATGTATATTATAATTATAGTATAATATTAATTTCATATTTATCACATATATTAATTAAAACCACCCATAATACATTCCATGTAAAGTTCAAATGAATCACATCGCTTTGAGGAGGCGGTAATCCACACGTCCAAAAATGATATTATCGTATTCCCACAAATTGGAAAGAATGAAGGTATGTGTTATATGAAAATTAAATAAGAATAAATACATAATAAATATAATATATATCATATAAAAATATTATTTTCATCATTATTACCAACCTTGAGAGGTGGTAATGGAATAAAAAACGACATCGGTTCGCGAGGCGGTAGTCCATTGTACACACGAATAATGATTGCATATCCCATTTGATTGAAGTGTACAAAGTTTTAGGTTTTAACCTTAGAATAAAAATATATATGTATATTTAATATACTAATGTTATTATATAATCAATATATAAGAATAATTTAAGGTGTGTATAAATAAATAAAACAAAAGTGTTCATTGAAGAACATTACACCTTCTTTAGGTAACTCCTTTCAGTTTATACCGAAAGCCTTCCTTGGTTTTATTTCTGAAAAAATGAGGATTATATGATGATAGGAGGGATTTTGGGAGTTTATTTGGGCATGTTTTGGATAAAAAAATTACATTATAAGTGTGAATAAATGGGAGGGGTGAGTTCCTTTTTATAGTAGAGGAGGAGTGACATTCTTGTAAATACCAAATAATAAACACTATTGGGAGGTCTCCCTTACATAATGTACCACCAATAATGAACCATTTTCAATAAAAGTAGGTTTATTATAGAAATATTTCCATAAAATGGGTTTTATTACAAGTTTCTTTGTCATTTTATCCTTATGTTTAATGTTTAGTCCATTGGTAAGCTTAATTCTACCTTAATCACTATAATTAATTTTAATTACTTTCACTAATATTTTTGGTCAAAAAACTAAGTTGAACTTAACGTAAATTATAAACTATGATGATTCAAAATATGGAATCCATTTTTCCAAATTCAAATCACATAATTGGTATAAATTAATTTTAAATTAATCCTGTGGATGGGACGGGAAAACGAGTCTTTAAAGTGAAAATGTTCAAAAGATTACTCAGTTTTTACATCTAAATTCAATATAAAAATGATTCAAGTGACCTAAATTTGATTAATATATGTATATATTATCTAATTTTACTTTAAACCCAATTAAAAATATAATTTAACATTATAAATTATTTAGATGAAAAACCAGTTTTCAATTAAATTAAGTATTTTTCACCATTCATCAAAAAAAGAATCTTCTCAGAAAAATACCAAAAAATCACCCTAAAATAATTTTGTCATTAAACTTAAAAAAAATAATTTTATATTTTCACATAAAATTTATATAATTTCCAAAATTTATTTTTAAAATAGGCACTCTATTAAGAGGTGGCAAAACCGCCTTTAAAAAAATATAGTTTTTTATGCATAAAATTTGATTTGTTCTTATCTTAAGACTATAAAATATATTGGATGAATGTAAAAAATATTATATTTAATAATATATATATATATCATTAATATAATTCACTACTAGTATTTTATTTAATTTATTAAGATAAAGCATCTTTGGGGCATAAAAATTGTTTTTTTAGAAAAAAAATTCCTTTATAATTTTTTTCTGTATTCATTTATAATTAATTAGTCACAAAAGAATTATATAAACATATGTAAAAAATATTTTTCAAATTTAATTAATCCTTTTAATATATTTCATTACAACGACTAGTTGATAACTATCATATTAAATAATAATATTAATAGTATATTGTAGTTTGGTAAAACTTAGTCTTACGTGTAACACAGGCTATCGAAGAAACTAGGTATTGTGTGTAACAAAATACAACATAGAATTTCATGTAGAAAAACATAATCTTAGTTTTGTGTGTAGTGTAAGCTTAACTTTTTTCTGCATATAACACAAACTAGCAGAAAAATTAAATTTATTCTAAAAGGGAAATATTGTAAAGTATTTGGGTGTTATATTCTTCCCAAATTAAATAAATTATGTCCTCATAATTAAAAATTGATCTCAGTAATCAAGGGTTTGATATTTTAAAACACTATTGTTGAAAAACCCACATCATAAATAGGGTTAATAACATATCTTCTTTGTAACACCTAGATGTTTTAATGAAATATTTTCTTTAAATAATTTTTATTCTTTTGTAGCTTGCGTTGCACACAATAATGAGTTTAAATGAACCACAAAACACCCTTAGTATAAAATTACTATTATAGACTAGCTATTATGTTAGTGGTAATAAGTATAACTAACTTATGAAAATGTATTGTGAATTCATTGGCTATCAATTATTTATGAAAAATATAAATCAATTAAGTATTTGTATTATTGAGTGAATTACTTTTGGTAATGAAATTAATGATATATATATATATATATACGATATATATTTAATAAAATATTTTTGGTATTCATCCAATGGATATTTTAGTCATAGGGTATGAATAAACCCTATTTGATATATAAAAACCTATTTTTTAAAGGGCAATTTTACGCCTTTGAATAGAGAACCCCTTTAAAATTAATATTTTGACACATTAATAATTTTTATATGACAGAATAAACATTTTATTTTGAATTGGTATATAAAAATTTACTTTGGATGAATTTATGATATTTTTCTGATAAATTTCATGTTTGGATGAGTAGTAAAAATACACTAAATTTTAAGAGAAAACAATTTTTTTCATCGAAATAATTGATATGGTTAAATTATAATATTTAATGGTTTTAAATTATAAATATAATATATTTTTATCATTAAATATAATGTATGTCATTAGAATTAATTTTACATTGAATTTATATGTAAAAACATTTCAATCTTTTGCAATGTTTTTAAACCCGTTCTCTTATTCCGACAATGAGATTTATTTTAAATCAATTACAGAAACTCCAGTGTTTTGAATTTTTAAAAATGGACACCATATTTAGAATCAGTAGGTCCAAATTATGATAATAGGCCACTTTTATTTCTAGGCATTATGAATAGTAACTTTGGTAATTATTTTTATTACCATAATTAAAGGTAAATCAGATAATTAAATGTAAACATAATATTATGAAATTACATTAACAACTGTAAAAATCCTATTGGATGACTAAATTATACCCTTATCATCTATGTGTTGAAATGGAATCACTTAATAGTGACTTTCCCATGAATATGACATTAATTTTATTAAAATCAATGAATGTGACAAAATGTCACACTTTCTTTTTACAAAAGTATATTAATTTTAATATATAGATAAACAGGATATAATATCAGATATAGATAATTTATAGATATATAAAATAATTACCTACATCATAGAAATTTATTTATAATTTTTAAAAATTAAATAATTAATATTAAGGATAACACAATAGTGACACACCAATTATTTTATTAATAGAAATATCAAATAAACGAATTTAAAAATATTAAAAGAAATATAATATGAATTAATTAAGGTTCTCCATAAATTTTATATGTGATTATGACATGTTTATAGTATATTAAATGTTTTAGTTTGAAGTTATCTTCTGTTTGGTTTTTTATTTAAAATCAATGAAATGAATAGTGTCAAAATTGACACTATTTGATATTTTTAAAAAATAAAATTTATTAAATTATTTAAAAATCATAAAAATATTTAAAAATTAAAAAGTTATAATTATGAGGTTTAAAATTTCATAAAATATCTATTTATGGTTAATTAACACCATATAAGTAAATATTTATAGCCATTAAATATTTAGAATGTTATTACCAAATTTAAAATCAAATAGATTAAAAAAGGATAAATCAAAATTATAAGGTTTAAAATAAAAGGAAAACATGTATAAATTTTATTGGTCAAGATTATTTAAACCCATACTCATATAATCTTATAAATAATCCACTTTTTAGGCATTTTAATTTAAAAATTAATTTATATTAATTTAATAGTTTTGGTATTTCTAAAGGTGCCTCTCCCCTCTATTATAAAAGGGCACGTCTACTTATCTTTTAATAACCCCACTAAAGCCCTTTTTTCACAAAAAAAACCTTCACATTTCCTCTCCCAACTTCCCTCAATTAATCCTAGAGGCAACAATTTGGTCATAAAACCAACTTAAGGAGGCCTTTTTGCAAATCAAAAAGTGATAGTCGAAAAAGAGATAATTGTTTTATCACATCTTTCAAAATTCTTTTCTTATTCTACTTACTATTCTTATTTTGTTTCCATAATAAAGTAATAAGTATATTATATTATACATGATGAGATGTTAATATAGTTATGGGAAAACCTTATACCTCGTTTTATCCATCCTACAAATAACAATATCACCATGCATGCATACGTATGACTTACTGTCTCCACGTCGTGGTGTAATATGTTATTCGTCAATACTTTATTTGGATGTATATAATGATGGTTAAAATGGATGTAAATAATTAATATAAAATTATTATTATTCTTTATAATTAATATACCATCCAATTCAATACCATTTAACCATCAAAGAGAATGACATCGTTGCTTGTGTGTACGTACGACCTACCGTCTCCACAACACAGTGAGATTCATTCTCCACATTAACAATTAAAGAATGATTATAAAATTTATATGATGACTAAAAATATTTATGAACCTAATTTCATTCTGTAAATGAATAAAATACATCCTAATCATAACAAACATGACTTACATGTAAAAAATAGGAATGAGAAAATGAAGCAATTAACATCCAAAATAATGGAAATATTGAAAAATTGTTAACAAAATTATATAATAGGATCATATATGATATCATAAATATGAATTTTATTATGGTATAATTTAATAACATAATTTAACCATTATAAAATAGGTTTAGATACATACGAAGAATATCATACCTAACGTAATGGATATTTTTGCAATCTCATTATTATCCGAGATTGTTTATAGGTAAGTATTTACTAGGGTATATTTATCATCTACATCCCTGTTTACTATAATATATAATATTATTTTTATTCTTATATAATTTTTTATATTCAATTTTACCCATTGGTAAATTTTTTAAAATAGTATGGATGGAATCTTTTGTCATTTTTTGATACGTGGTACTTTTTGACTTTTTCGACAAAAGTACGAGGATAATGTTTTTTTAACTTATACTACACGAACATATTTTATCATCTTTATAAAACCTTATTTACATGAATCTTAATCTACACAGTTTCACGTGTATTTTAAAATAAATTCTTTTCTTTTAAAATTATGCGTCATTTTGAGAAAAAAAAAACATTTTTTAAGCAGAAAGGATATTTTCCTCAGGAATTAAGTTTAAGTGTTTTATCAAAATTATTTTCCATCTAAGATGACGCTCTTTAAATAGGGTTATGTTTCTATCAATAATATTACTAGGATTTTATTTTGTTAATGATGGAATGATATTTTATATGGATTATGTTATGATAGAATGAGGTATAAGAAGACCATTTTATTTCTTGTGTTATGCTATGAGGAATGCTTTATGTTTTTGTGGCACATGAAAGAATGATTTCATTATGATATGGGTGGGACTAATATCTCCCTCAAATGCATTGGGTAATGATTTAAATCTCATGAGATAGACATTACTATAATGTTAATTAAATTTGATTCAGTAATACATGGATAAAACAGCAAGTAAACCCGGTTCAGTAATAGAATTTGTCCGCTATGATGGTCTTGGATACAAGCCTTGAATAATATGGAAATGATTTTATATTCTTATATGTATGCCACAAAACTTCATGTATTATTTTATAACTTTTGGGATTATGTCCATTAATTATTATGAACTTTTATCCCATGACATGATATCATGATATTTCGTATGTAGGATAAGATTTTAAAATGTTATGTTCTTATGTCTTTTGATTATGATATGATTGATATTTATCTTTTATACCTTTACTAATAATTTGAGCTCACCCTTTCATATGTTTCTTTTCCCCAGGTTATGAAGAAGGGTGTTACGTAAGCTATGTCAGAATGGAGTCTAGTTATGAAGAAATAAGTGGAAGACAATGTAGATGTTTTATAAACGAGTTGTTTATATTTCCCAGTTTCTAAATACACTATACCTATACATTCCTTTCATCAATTTATTATATGTTGTATTGATTTTACTTAAATTTTGAAGTAATATCAATGTATGTAAAGTATGGTTCATTATAGTTGGTATTAGAAGAAAGGTATAGTTTCGCTTTGGAAACTAGGATGAGAAAACATTAATAAGAACCCTAAGGATATGTCTAAATATAGGTTACAATCCTAGTGTTTTAGAAATGACCATTAATAACCTAGGATAAAACCTAATGTGTCCTAAATTGAAATTTTATGCTTGATTATGTGGTTTTACCATTATTATTTGTGTTTTTCACACTATTATTATTGGTTTTAGTCAATGGATAGAACCCAAAGGAACCATGTTAATGATGAATGTGAAGGACAATGTAATGATTGTCCCCATGAGAAACCAAATGTTATGGGAGTTGGAATGAAAAATATTATAGCCATGCTCACACAACTTTCTCAAGCTATGAATCATGCAGGACTTCCAAATGATCAAAGGAGGGAGAAAAATTCTGTTGAGTCCTTCATGAGGTAGTGTCCACCTTTATTCAATGGGTCTTCTAATCCATTAGTGGATAAAAAATGGATCAATACCAATAAAAAGATATTTTCAGTTCTATAATGTTCTGAACATGATAAAGTCACCTTATCAGTGTATCGTTTGGAGGGTGAAGCTGATCAATGGTGTAATCTTATTAAGAATACAAGGCAAAGAGATGAAATTTCGTCCATGGAATGAGATGATTTCAAGAAATTATAGTTGATCATCTTATGATGTCGGCACACTTCATTGATATTAGATAGGATTTCTCTCTTGATCATCTTGCCAGGTTATATGTAAAGAAAGTGGTAATATGGCATAGAGTACCACTTTCCATTATATCTGATCAGGATCCGAGGTTTACCTCAAAGTTCTAGAGAAGTCTTCTGCATGATCTAGATACATAGTTAAGTTTCAGCACTTATTATTATCCTCATACAGACGGTTAGTCTGAGAGGAAAATTCAAACTCTAGAAGACATGTTGAGAGCTTTCTCTATGAATTTAAAAGGTGATTGAGATCAACACCAACATTTGGTGTAATTATCTTTTAATAATAGATTTCACTACAGTATTCATATGGATCCTTATGATTCCCTCTTTGGAAAGAGGTGAAAAACTCCAACTTTTTGGGATGAAGTTTGGGAAAGAAAGTTATTAGGACCTGATCTAGTTGATAAAATGGAAGAAAAGGTTAGATCTATTAAACAACACATAAGAGCAGCTAAGAGTCGACAAAAAAGTTATGCTGACAACTGAAGAAAAGACTTAGAGTTTGAAGTGGGTGATAAGGTGTTTTTAAAAATATCTCCCTGGAAGAGAGTAATGAGTTTTGGAAAGAAGGGAAAGCTGAGCCCTAGGTATATCGATCCTTTTGAAATTATGGATCATGTTGGGAAGGTAGCTTACTGATTGATGTTTCCACCTAATATCTCTCAAGTTCATGATGCGTTCCATGTATATCTCCTGATAAAGTACATACCTAATCCTTCTCATGTACTAAACTTAGAAGTCATACTACTAGATCATGATATTTCTTATGAAGAACAATTGATAGAGATTCTGGATCGTAGTGAAAAATTTCTACGAAACAAGACCACTCTCTTGGTTAAAGTTTTACGGAGGAACCACCAATCGGAAGAAGCTACATGGTAACTTGAGGATATTATGAGGTAGAGGTATCCTCATCTATTTGTTTCCAAGTGATGAATCTCAAGGGAAAAATTCAGTTTAAGGGGGGTAAAATGTAACACCCAAATGTTTTTATGAAATATTTTCTTAAAATAATTTTTATTCTTCAGTTTCTTGCATTGAACTCAATAATGAGTTTAAAAGAACTGAAAAAAACCCTTAGTATAAAATTACCATTATATCCTAGCCGTTAGGTTAACAGGAATAAGTATAACTAACTTATGAAAATGCAGTGTGAATTCATTGGCTATCAAATATTTATGAAAAATATAAATCAATTAGATATTTTTATTATTAAGTGAATTACTTTTGGTAATGAAATTAATGAGATATATATATGTTATATACTTAATAAAATATTTTTTATATTCATCTAATGGATATTTTAGTTATAGGGTATGAATAAGACCTATTATATATATAAAAACCTATTTTTAAAGGGTAATTTTATACCTTTGAATAAAGAAACCCTTTAAAATTAATATTTTAACACATTAATAATTTTTATATGAAAAAATAAAATTTTATTTCTAATAGGGATATAAAAATTTACTTTAAATTAATTTCTGATATTTTTCTAATAACTTTCAAGTTTTTATGAATAGTAAAAATACACTTAATTTTAAGAGAAAACAACTTTATTCATCAAAATAATTTATTTTGTTAAATTATAATATTGAATGGTTTTAAATTATAAATAGAATATATTTTTAATATTCAATATAATGTATGTCAGTAGAAATAATTTTACATTGAATTCGTATGTAAAAATATTTTAATCTTTTGCAATGTTTTTAAACCTGTTCTCTCATTTTGACAATGAGATTTATTTTAAATTAATCACTTAAATTCCTATGTTTTGAATTTTTAAAGATGGAATCTATATTTGGAATCAGTAGGTCTAATTTTTTTTAATAGGATACTTTTATTTTTGGGCGTTATGAATAGTAACTTTGGTAATTATTTTTATTAGCATGGTTGAAGGTAAATCGAGTAATTAAAGGTAAAAATAATATTATGAAATTACATTTAAACTTGTAACAATACTATTGGATGAATAAATTTTACCCTTATCATCTACGTGTCAAAATTGAATCACTTAATGGCCACTTTCCCATGAATATGACATTAATTTTATTAAAATCATTGAATGAGACAAAATGTCACACTTTCTTTTTATAAAAGTATATTAATTTTAATATATAGATAAACAAGAGATAATATCAACAATAGATAGTATATAAAAATATAAAAGAATTAAATACATCATATAAATTTATTTATAATTTTTAGAAATTGAATAATTATCATTAAGGATGATACAATAGTGACACAAAAATTATTTTATTAATGTAAATATCAAAAAAATGATTTTAAAAATATTAAAATAAATATAATATGAATTAATTAAGGTTATCCATGAATTTTATAGGTGATTATGACATGTTTGGAGTATATTTAATGTTTTTTTCGAAGTTATACTCTGTTTGGATTTTTATTTAAAATCAACGAAATGAATAGTTTCAAAATTGACACTATTGATATTTTATAAAAATAACATTTTATTAAATTATTTAAAAATCATAAAAAATATTTAAAAATTAAAAAGTGATAATTATATGGTCTAAAATTTTATAAAATATCCATTTATGGTCAATTACCACCATATACATAAATATTTATAAATATTAAATATTTAGAATGTTATTACCACAATTAAAATTAAATAGATTAGAAAAGGATAAATCAATATTATAATGTTTAAAATAAAAGGAAGACATGTATAAATTTTATTGGTTGAGAGGATTTCTACCAATAATAATCTAATCTTTTAAATAATTCATTTTTGAGGCATTTTAATTTAAAAATTAATTTATATTAATTTAATAGTTTTGGTATTTCCAATGGTGCCCCTTCCCTCTCTTATAAAAAGGAACATCTCCTTCTCTTTTAATAACACCTCTAAATCACTTTTCTTTGGCCAAACCTAGCCCATTTATTCTTCCAACTTCCTTTACTTCATCCTAGATTCCACACTTTGGGCATAAATCCATCTTAAGGAGGCTATTTGTGCAAATCAAAAGGTGATACTTGAAAAAGAGGTAATTGTTTTATCACTTCTTTCAAAATGTTTTTCTTCTTATACTTCCTATTATTATGTTGTTTCCATAATAAAGTAATAAATATAGTATCTTATAAATTATTATATGTTACTATTGTTATGGGAAAACCTTATACCTCTTTTTATCTATCCTACAAATAACAATATCACCATGCGTGCATACGTACGACTTACCGCCTCCACGATGTGGTGTAATCTGTATTCATCAATACTTTATTTGTAAGGGTATAATAATGGGTATAATGGATGTAAATAATGAATATAACATGATTACTATTCTCTATAATTAGCATACCATCCAATTTCATACCATTTAACCGTAAAAGGTAATGATATCGTCACTCGTGCGTACGTACGACCTACCATCTCCATGGCATAGTGAGATTCATTCTCCATGTTAATAATTAAAGAATGATTATAAAATTTATATGATGAGTAAAAATAATTATGAAATTAATTTCATTCTAGACATGAATAAAATATATCATAATCATAACAAACATCACTTACATGGAAAAAATAGGAATGAGAAAACGAAGCAATTTACACCGGAAATAATGGAAATATTGAAACATTGTTAACCAAATGATATATAGGATCATATATGATATCATAAATATGATTATGATCATTGTATAATTTAGTAACATACTTTAACAATTATACATGAGGTTTCTATATACAAAGGATATCAAAACTAAGGTAAGGGAAAATTTTTCAATCTCATTATTATCTAAGATTGTTTATAAGTAAGTATTTACTCTGGTATATTTATCATATAAATCCTTGTTTCCTATAATATGTAATATTATTTTTTATTCTTATACATTTTTTAATGCCAATTTTACCCATTGGTAATTTTTTTAAATGGAATTAAAGGAATCTTTTGGCATTTTTCGATACGAGGTACTTTTTGACTTTTCCAGAAAAAGTAAGAAGAGAATGTTTTTTTTCACTTATAAAACATCAATAGATTTTTACATATTCATAAAGACTTATTTCCATAAATCTTCCTATACATGGTTTCAATTTTATTTTCAACTAAATTCTTTTCTTTTAAAATTGCGTGAAATTTTGATAAAAGAAAACATTTTTGAAGAAGAAAGGATATTTTCCTCAGGAATTAAGTTCATGTGTTTTATCAAAATTATTTTTCATCTAAGATGATGCTATTTAAATAGGGTTATATTTATATCCCTAATATTACTATGATTTATTTGTGTTAATGATGGAATAATATTTTATATGGATTATGTTATGATAGAATGATGTTTAAGAAAGCCATTTTATTTCTTAGTTTATGATATGAAGAATGCTTTATGTTTTTGTGGCACATGTAAGAATGATTTCATTATGAGATGGGTGGGACCTATATCTCACTCCAATGCATTGGGAAAAGATTTATATTTCATGATATAGACATGAATGGAATGGAAAGTAAATCCATTTCAGCAATAAAGGGCTGGAACGACAAGTAAACCTGGTCCAGTAATGGACTTTGTCTGCTATGATAGTCTTGGATAATATGGAAATGATTTTCTATGCTTATATGTATGAAAAAAAAATTCATGTCTTATGTTATGACTTTTGGGATTATTTATATTAATTCTTATGAAATTTATCCCATGACATGATGTCACAATATTTCGTATGTAGGATAAGTTTTAAAATGTTATGTTCTTACGTCTTATAATTACAATATGATTGATATTTCCATTGTGTACCCTTACAAAGAATTTGAGATCACCCTTTTATATTGTTATTTTCCCTAGTTCATGAAAAAGGGTATTAAGTAAGCTATGTCAGAAAGGAGTCTAGTTATGATGAAATAAGTGGGATACAATGTACATGTTTTATGAACCAGTTGTTTATGTTTCCCAATTTCTGAAGACACTATACCTATACGGTCCTGTCATGGCTTTATTATATGCTGTAATGAATGTATTTAAATTTTTAAGTAATATCAATGTATGTAAAGTATGGGTAGTTATATTCTTAATAAGAGGGAAATGGAAATATGAAGGTCAACACAAAACTATGATTTCAAATAGGAGAACATTAGTGAAAATATATTCATAGAATAGAAATTTAACTATCATGTTCTGATGGAGAGTGATAAATAATATTGATCATATGAAAGTGGGTGATCCATAGAAGGTTAATGACCACAAGGCCATATACCACATAGGTGTATAAAAAGGTCATTGATAAAATAAAAAATGATGATAATAGGACATGATTTTTGTTTCAAGTCCATTTTTTATAGATTTGAGGAATTATTTACTCTATAAGAATTTAAGAAATATACTTACTTGATATATTTATATTTCATAAGCACAATATTATCCTTTGGTTATTCCTTTTAACTATTTCTACTTCATCTCTTTACACAAGTTGTATCATATGATGAAGTAGTACACTAATCTATAGATCTTCATCCAAATATCAACATAAACCATATCATAAATGGTAAAATTTTAGAAAAAAATATGATTCAAAAATTTAGAAATAAGGTCACTAAATTTTTAAAAATTAGATTATCATTAATATTTTAACAACATGAAACAACTCTTAATTGTCACATTCCAAACATGTGAATACCTTCATCATGTATTATCTTAAAACATGGTAATAACTTGAATTACTATAAAACCTTATTAAAAACATGTATTCTTCATTATTCCTTAAATAGAACATAGAAAATTAGATATATTCCTTAAATACAAAAATTCTATAAACTCCATAAATGATAACATAAACCATATAGTCAACAAATCATTAATCGGTTACAAGGTAGTTAATACTATCTAATTTATTTTATCCATATCAATAATATCTTTATAAAAAAATTATTATCTAATCATTAAGAACATATCAAGTATTATCTTTCCTCAATCATATGTTTTCCAAGTTCAACTTGTTACTGAATAATTTTTATTCTTCATCGATACCAATCAATGCACACTTCTAAATCCTTGATGAAAAAGTATGGTAGTAAAATCCTTATACATTCCATAATACTTATAAATAGGATATCATCAATAACATACTCTTACAAGATTATTAAAGGATCCAAATATAGGAGAAAATTAATCATTCCAATTTGGTTGTATCAATAACATTTTCTTGAATTTTATCCCTTAGCTTCTTCTGAGGTACATTCCCTTGACTATTGGGGCATTCATTTTCATAGTGCCCCATCTCTATATAGTTGAAAACTTAATAGAAGTGTTTTCTTTCTTTTTTTTTCATTATTTTTACTAGTGACCCTTATCTCTATACTTATAAAAAACTTCTATCCCTTTCATGCATTTCTCGGGGTGATTCTTTCCACAATTATCACATGTGGGAAAATCGTTCATTCCTTTATTCCCTTAATAAATGATTTTATCTTCCATAATCTTATTATCTTTCTTCCAATTTTAATCCTTAAAACTTGGAGAATTATTTCTCTATCTTGATAGAACATAAAACCATTTCACCATATTAAGAAAATGTTTGAGAGACTAGTGACCTTTAGAGACTTGGCTTAATCCCTTAAAAAAATAGTCAATATTGCATTTCGTTTTTCCTATTAAATCCCTAGCATACATTTCTAACCTTGTAAAGGTATATTCATAATCCACAACCCTTTATTACTACTTTTTCTATTAAATAAGGAACATACTCTTCATTTCATTTTTTTTCTCATGATGGAAATATTTTTCAAAGAATGTATCCTTAAAATCATTCCATTCTATGAGTTTTATTACCTCTTCTTCCATAGTATTCTAGATCAATAACCAGCATTGGCCAACATCATCTTTGAGTAAATATACTAAAAGTGTGAGCTTTTACCTTTCACTAGATCCCCATTCCACAATTATCTTCTCCAATTACTTAAACCATTTATCAACTACAATTGGATTAGTAGTTCCACTAAAGGATGGGTGGTTTTTTCATATAATGTAATTCAAAATAGTAGATTCTCACTATGGAATATGTTGCTCCATATAGAAAAGGTTATTTTTCATAACCTGATTAATCTGTCCTGATATATCCATAACTTGATTAGTAATAATACCATATATATAAACTTAGTCATGAAACCTCTATAGTGTCCATGAGTATTGATATATTTCTTCCTTAGAGGTGACATCTCTAAACAATGACATATACTAGATTAGATCCTAACATTGTGAAAAATATTGTATAATCCCATAACTAGGGAGATACCTAACATAAATTGAAAACTTTATGCATATCTAATTGAATAATCATAAACATGGTTTCTTTGGGAAGTTATTTAATACTTATACTCAAATTATAACATAGTATTATGTTCTTTAATATACATTTTCTGAAATCTAGTTCCCAAGGTTTCTATTAAACTTCCTTTGATACCAATTGCAATGCCCTAGACCTTAGTAGCCCAGAACTGATGCCTTAATTTATTAAATTGGCATTATTACAAGGAATAAAATCCCAAAGTATCAATCAGTTTGTTTGTTTTGGAAAACCATATACATACATGGAACCCATTTTACATTGGGAATAGAAAATAAAACATAATACATAGAAAAAGATAATAAACTGTATCCTTGAAAACTCATTCAAAGATATATTCTTCATAACCCAGGGAAAGTAAAAAAAAACAAGGATGAACTAAAATGATAAATACGGGTTAAATATAGCAAAAAAATAATGAATCAATGAGAATAATCGATATCCAAAGGTAATAAGTGAACACACATTGCATTAATCAATAAACCGAGAATACAATGTATCCATATATTTTTTCATAGTGAAAATATCATAGATAATAATAAATAAATTATAAATGAAAGAAATGATTAATTATTAGAGTTCATGTATCTATAACATGAACTACTACTATCAAGACCTTTCATATGACAATTTAAAACATACTGTGTGAAAAACCCGCTAAAGATTTCCAATTGACTCGCCCCATGAGACTACCGATGCATCTAGGGGGTTTCATTAACTGATCCCCAACTCGTGTCTTTAATGTATAAATAATTCCAAATATATTGATTAATTTATTTAATTTATGAATAAGATTCCTTATGAAATATCCATATTGAGTAAGAGATATGAATTTATCAATATTTCTCTAGTTAATCAAATAACTATCAAGTACACACCATATGTAAAAATGGTATAAAATTTAAGAAATATTCATATCCATGATAAATTATATGGATATTTAGATTAAATTTAATAAAAAATAAAAAATTATCATAAGTAAGTGATTGTTTCAAGAGAAAGTTAACAATCACAAAATAAAGTGAGATTGCAAAGATAACTTTTACCACTTGGTAATTTTCTAGTCAAAACCCCTTGGATGAGATAATTAAAAGTGAAACATAAAATACCATAAATTATGAGTGAATAATGATATTAAATGAAAAAATTTACAGTATATACACCTCATTAAAGCGAATTGGTTTATAATAACAAATAAGTTTCAATGGAATGCAAATTGAGACGAAATCCCTTACCCTATGCTTCCTTTAATTAAATGTGATTTAACCTCATATAAAATGGTTTTAAGCATGTTATTACATTATGATATAACCTGATTAATATTTATAATATCATATATGATAATTTTATAATATATTATCACCCATTTGTTAACAATCTTTCATTATTTTCACTATTTTGAGGGTTAATTTACTTGTTCTTCAAGTATGTTTTAACTTGTTATTTTTTGTTATTATTTTTATTTATATCTTGATTTAATCATCCAAAAAATGTAAATCATGATGTAAATGTCATATATATTCACTATATATGTATTTATATTAATCCATAAAATTTGTATATAGGAAATGAAATACACCGTTCATAGACACGATATTCTACACGTACGCATGAATGCTATTTCCATTTTCATGTCGTATTAAAGAAAGAAAAGTAAATTATATACATGTATATTATAATTATAGTATAATATAAATTTTATATTTATCACATATATTAATTAAAAATTTCATTAATACATTCAATGTAATGTGTGAATGAATCACATCCCTTTGACGAGACTGTAGTCCACACATCCACAATCGTCGATATCGTATTTCCACAAAATGGAAAGCATGAAGGTATGTGTTATATAAAAATTAGAAAATAATAAATACATCATAAATATCATATAAATCATATAAATCATATACAAATAGTATTTACATCATTATTCCCAACCTTCAAAGGTGGGAATGGAAGAACGAATGACATTGGTTCACGAGGCGGTAGTTCGCGGTACACATGGATGATGATTGTGTATCCCATTTGATGGAAGTGTATGAATTTTTATATATAAACATTAAAATAAAAAATATAAGTATATTTAAGATAATAGGGTTATTATATATGTAATATCTAATAATAATTTAATGTTTGTTGAATTAAATAAAACAAAAGTGCTCGTTGAAGAATGTTACCTCTTTTTTTGGGTAACTCCTTTTAGTTTATACCAAAATCCTCCCTTGGTTTACTTTATACCAAATTTATACTTATAGGATGATATTATGTATTTTGGAAGTCTATTTGGGTATGTTTTGGATGAGAAAAATGAGTTTATATGTGTGATTAAGTGGGAGGGGTGAGTGCCTTTTTATAGTAGATGAGGAGTGTCATTATTGTAAATACGAAAAGGTAAACTCTACTAGGAGGTATCCCTTCGATTAAATTCCTCCAATAATGAACAATGTTATATATAACAAGGAATATGGTCTATATATATACATAAAATTGGGTTTTTACATGTTTTTAGGTCATTTTTATGCTTAATTTTAAAGTATAGTCCCTTAATAAGCTTAATTTTACCATAATCACTACAATTAAGTTTAATTGCTTTCACACATATTTTTGGTCAAAAAAATATGTTGAACTTAATATAAATTATAAATTAATCTGATTAAAAATATAGAATAAATGTATAAAATTATAATCACATAATTGGTATAAATTAATTTAAAATTAATCCTGTGTATGAGATTGGAAAGCGAGGTTTTAAAGTGAAAATATTCAAAAGTTCACTATGTTTTTATATCAAAAATCAACATAAAAAACAATTATAATGAAATAAACTGGATTAATAGACATAAAATTTATCTAATTTTACTTTAAAACCAATTAAAAATATAATTTAGCATAATTAATTATTTAGATGAAAAGTCAGTTTTCAATTAAATTGAGTATTTTTAACTATTCCTCAAAAAATAAAACTTCTCAGAAAAAAACCAAACAATAATCCTAAGATAATTTTAAAATTAAAATTTCAAAAATGAAGTTTATTTTTTCAAATAAAATGTATAAAATTTTAAAAAATTAGTTTTAAAATATGTACTCCATTAAACGACGACAACACTACCTTCAAAAAAATATAGCTTTTTATGGATAAAATTTGATTTTTTCTTACATTATGCCTATAAAATCTATTGGATGAATGTAAAAAATATTATATTTATTACCTAATATATATATTTCCTTAATATAATTCACTACAAGTAATCAATTTAATTTTTTAAGATAAAATGTATTTGGTGTATCAAAATAGTTTTTTTTATAAAAACAATTCCTTTATAATTGGTTTCTATAATCATTTATAAGTAATTGGTCACCAAATAATTATATAAATATATGTAAACAATATTTTACAAAATTAGTTAATCCTTTTAATACATTTCATTACAACAGTTAGTTGATAACTATCATATTAAAAAATAATATTAATAGTATATTATACTTTGGTAAAACTTGGTCTCACGTGTAACGTAAGCTATTGAAGAAACTCGATATTATGTGTAACAAAAGTAAACTTAGTAATTTATGTACCACAATATAATCTTAGTTTTGTGTATATTATAATATTAACTTGGTTTTTTCATATAAATAAAACTAGCAACAAAATTAAATTTATTCTAAAATGAAAATATTGTAAAGTCTTGGGGTATTACACATGAAAGGTCTATCATATAATAATTAAAAGAATTTCATGTCCATCATGGTGTGTTAGAAGTTTTTTATTTGAAAACTATACTACAAGTAAGTGATAAACCAATTCCCCTGTAAAATCTAGCATGAAAACTCATAGATTATACTAAAAAACATAAATAGTTTACTCATTCTTCCTATATATCTTAGTCCAGAAGGTAAAATTAAAATATAATTTAGTAAAAAAGGCCTATTATAATTTTTTATATTATTTATATATAATAAAATAATATGAATCAAAAATAATATTTTAATGTAATAAATTTAGTTTAAGGATCTCTATTACAACAAGGTATCTTAGACAGTCCACTGAAGTCTATTTATAAATTGGAAAGTGGTGAGAAGACTTTAGAATCTAATCAATGACCACACAAGTAATATTTTAATGTTTTATAAAAAATGAATTATTTTTTTATGAAATGAAATGATATATAATACTACTTTTAATATTGTATTATCAATGGATGGTATAGCATCCCAAGATTTTATGGTATGTATCTTTTTAAATAAAATCAATTTATTCGATAGTTTATGTTGCACAAACACACCATGATATACTATTAAATACTAACATGAATATTGGAATAGAAATGTAACCGTTAGGAATAGTAATGTGAAGATTAGAATAATAACCTCACCTATGAAATTATAAATAAAATTTAGGCATCTCATAAATGAAAGTATGATATATTTATATCATATAACAGTAAATAAATGTTTTAAAAATGATAAATTAAGTATTGATATTTTTGTAAATCATAAATGATTATTTACAATATTATAATTAATATAATATTTTAAACAAAAATTAATTTTCAAAAATTATATCTATAAATTAATATTTTGTTATCTTATGATTATAAGATAATTTTATGAGACCTTAATTAATTTTTCAAAGGGTCGTAAAATCAGTTATAATTTCAAAATCATTATTTTTTGAATAAATAATGATTTTAATTAAATATTAAATTTATCATATTTAGAAAATTATTTTCATAAAATTAAATATATTTTTAAATATACATGTTAAAAAATCATTAGGGGGATTTTTTGGTATTTTTATAAAATATTTGATTTTTTGGTGAATAGTGAAATACTGTAATTTACAGTATTAGCTGAATACATGAATTATTGAGTCATAGATGATGTATGGATGATGTAAAAACCATTATTTATAAATAAAATGAATTATTTACTTTAATTTTTCACAATAATCACAACTATTGACAGTCTTGAGACAAAATGATAAACAAATGAATAAAATAATAAAAAAACACCCCTCTCCTCCACTATAAATACCACCCTCACCACCTCTTCTCATAACACCTTATAAGACTTGTATATTTCTAATATTTTAATCAATTAAACTCCAAAACCTCTTCCCCAAGTTATTTCCATGGTGGTATCACCAAAAGACCATTTACAAGTCCTTTAAGGAGGTTCTCAAGGACACGACAGACAAGAGGTAAAACCTTTTCTCTCTCTCTCTCTCTTTCATTTTTTTGTTTTCTTATCCTTCCCTCACATAACCTATCCATTTTAACATGATAAATTCAGTATCATATATATATATATTGAAATTTTATTATGTTAATGGTCTATCCACCATCAATTCTCTTCTCTCCCCCTTTTTTCCTAAAAATGAAAACATCGTTCGAGAGGTGTCGATTCAACACCTTTGTGGATGATGATTCTTTGTTTTCTATTACCACCTTAAAATCTATTAATAAAACCATTATAATGTTTAAAACTAATTTTAAAATTTATATTAAAACTTATTTTATGTTTTGGAGACAGTATATATATATATATATAATATTAATTAATAAAACAAAACTAGTTTGCAATGATTAAAAAATGACAAAATAATCTAAACGGTTATCATTAAAATGTTATCTAATGAATCATCCTAATATCTAGAAAAAAATTATATATAACACGATGTAATATCTTTTAATTTCATTAATAACATATAATTTCAATTCTAGATAACTATTCCCATTTTACACGATCTTTCATACATGTATACAAGTGAACCAATCATGAAAACCAAGGAAACGAACATTCAAGAATGAAGAAATTGAATCTTATAACTCATCAAAAATTCCATAAAGGTACTTAATAAAATTATAATAAATAAAATAATTTTTTAATAGGTTATGAATTAAATTATTAATGAATCCAATTTCATTATCCAGGACATTAGGTTCAAGTGCTGGATGCTTTCAAACATAAGGTAAGAGATTCTCTCCAAAACCCCATGTTTCCTTCAGGTTATAATTTCTCTCTGTTTATCCCAATGAAATTATTAATTATTATTATGTACTCCTACTAAATTATGTCTTTATATTCCAAAAATATGTACCTATATTAATTCAATTTTTATGGGGAAATTCATGTTTTATAAGGTTCCCTTCTCATTTCCTCCTAAAATGAATATCCGGTTTAAGGGAACTTCCCAATTTATTACCCATTTTCAAGTACACTCCATAATATATTTTAATCCACTGATATTTTTCTAAAATCAATTTTTTATCATGAAAAACTATCTTTGTTCATTTTTAGTTTTATGCAAACAATTATACCTTTGAACGATTTAAAGACTCTATAATATTTTTTCTTAAACCACACTAAAGTGACTAATTTATAATGTTTCTTAAAAACTATTTTACATTTTTTCACTTCAGTTTGACATAATTTATCCTGATATATACCTATTTTCCCTTACGAATTTCCATGTATGATTTAAATCCATTCTTTCATGGACACCATTACGATATTCCCTTTAGTTATGCCTTATTCACCACTTACTCCTTGTGTGTGGTGTATGTACACTTCAATTTTATTTATGATCATCAATAATTAAATATTTCATTAAATATACTTATTTATTGTAACATGGATATGATTATTGTCTTATATTTATACCATTTTTTACATATGGTGTTTTCTTTGAATGTTTTTTTAACTAGGGAAATATCAATAAATTTGTATTTTCTAATCAATATAGATATTTTGATAAGTCATATTGTTCATAAATTACATCTATGTATAAATAATGATTTGGAATTTCAATTATAGATGGATCCCAATTATAGATATCCCCTCTATACATCGACATGACTCATGAGACAAAACAGTTGGAGATAAAACCTTGTTGTTTGTTTCCAAGTAGAATTAGATGGATTTATACCCACATACTTACACCATATTGATAGTATAATGGTTCATGTTCTAGATACATGATGTCCCATAATTATGAATTTTATTTATTTTGTATTTAGTTATTACTTTCCATGATATTTTAGAAATGAAAAAAATACATGGTTTCATTTTCATTCTCATTTTATTGATGGTGTGTATTTTTTATTTATTTACCGCACCATAATGATTATGAATTATTGAATTTTATTCAATTATTTTTTATTCATGTAACCCTTACTGATAATTTGAGATCCTCCTTTTATTTTTTTCCTTCCCCAGGTTATGAAGTCAAAATATTTGAATAAGTGTCAAGGAAGAAGTTTATTTTCCTTTTTTATGTTCTATGTTTAATTACCAATTTAATAAGGGAAGCATTTATGTATATAGTTCTTCAAGAATACTAAACCAATGTATCCTTGGTGATGTTTTCTCTTGTATATATTCCATTTTAATAAAATAACCACCAACTCTGGGATACTGGGGTTGGTGTTTTTACAGATAGTTCAATCCTCTAAGAATGTGATGATTAATCTCCACTTAATGATATGTAAAACATATATATAAAAATATTCAAACACTCTTTATTAAAACTAAACACTAATAATATAGTTTTATGTCCCAACACATCTTTGTGACATCATAGCTTACCATTAGAGTATAATTTCAAAACTCCCTTAACAACTATTTTCTATTCGTAGATGAAACTACTACTTGGACTTTAATGAGTATTTAAGACTTCCTACCTTTATAAAATACATACAGAGACTAAACTAATAATTTCTAATCATGATAAACTATACAATTAATAACTTCTAGTTTAGACACCTTATACTAGTGATGAAGTGTGTAGAAAATTATACTTGTACTCAGTTAATAAATTACTCCCATTTCCACCATGGTAATTCATATTACTATAACATAATCTACTATTTTTTGATCACTAAATTATTTTAAAAAAAATAGGTTTTGAAATTATTTTTCGATGAATTTTCTACTACATTACCTCTCCTAGGTGTATAGAAAATATTAAATTTATAATCATATAGAATCCTAATTCATATCCATTATTTTAGGTATATATTTCATATAGAAAAGATATATTTCATACTCTTATGGTATGTGTAGATTAAAAAACACTCTTTAAGTAGATAATGAATCTAGGACTTTAATTCAAAGACCATTATTTCAAACTCTAAATCATTAGTTTGTGTAGTTATTCTAATTATTCCTAAACTACCAATATCGATACACAATTACTTTTTTTTTCTATAATATCGATACAAAATCATTTCAAGATTCTATGTAAGTATTCATCCCAAAATACTTTCAAAATTATTATAAAATAAAAAATACTTACCTCCCTACTTAAGTAATTTCAATATCGGGGAACTAGTAAATCTTCTCTTCATCTCATCAAAAAATATTTGATACTAAACCATACATAAAAATGGTTATTAGTTTTTCTAAAGGTAATACATAGGATTTGTATTCTATTAAAATTCATGAATGAATATTTTATAGTATGCAAATAAACCTATAAAGTTTAAAACCTTACAGTCATTATTAGGTTTCTCTCAATAAGGAACCATTATCACCTTTAATTCATATAATGTTTTATTTAATCAGAGAGGGTAAAATCCATGAAGTTGAAATATCAAATATAGAATTAATATTTCAAGGGATTTCTATATAAATGTCTCTCTCATATTAACTTGAAATCTTCCCTCAAATGTTTATATTGACTCCCCTTTGTTATAAAATAGATAAGGATATCATCTATGAACGAAATAATGAAAAATATATTTTATGGAATAAAATATTTTCTTTATGAGGTATTTGAGAACTATTGGATAAATCATTAATTTAAATAAATTCACAAAAAAATAAAATTTTTCTACATTTTCACTTTAATGTTATCTCTAGAATATCTTTATCCTGAAACTAAATTTTTTTATATTTAAACATGTGTTCAATCATTGAAAACCACCTTGATCCCTTTAATTAATCGATGGGGTTTTCAATACTTGAAAATTGATACATTTTATTTATAATTGCCTAGTATTTTCATTGATAATTGATGAAAATCTTCATGATCTCATCTACCTTAATAAAAAATAGGGGTTTCATAAGGTAATACACTAATCCTATCAAATCCATTTCCCAAGAGCTCCTTTAACTAAATTTTTTGATCACTATGAAACATTTCAGTTATCCATTAAGTTTTTAATGTGATCAGTGTTGGTATAGAGTGAATCTTAATTATAAAGTTAATCTATTAACTTAAAGGAAACCTTGGAATATTCTTTGGTATATAATGCATAAAAATTTCCATCCTTGCTATAATATAATCCTCCCAACTGTCTACTACATTTAATATAAAACATATTAGAAAATTTTTATTTAATATTGCTCTTCCATACTCTTTATGACCAGTCATTATTGATTGTACCATTGATCATTAAACATAAAATGTAACAAATAATCTCACATTCACATCAACCATAGTTATTAAAATTTAACCGAAATAATTTTCCCTTCAGATTTTATCCTGATTATAACATCACATGTGATTAGGCCTATCACAATGAGATATAAAGCGAAAAACTCTATAATTAATTCCATCTCAAATCAATAGAAAATATATAATAATTTATAGGTACCACCTTTTAGAGTCTCAATATTAATTAACCAACATAGGGATTGTATATAAATCTCCAATATAAAAAAAATTCATGCAATGATAAAATATTATTTATATATTGTGTCAATCAATACGTGTGTTCATGTTGAGAAAACACATATTATAACTTGAACCACAACTGAATGTACATGATAAATTTTTTCCCTTGTGTGAATATATTTACATATAAGTAATGTTATGGGAAAAACTATGTGGTGGTAGAAAAAAATCAATGTGTTTTCCATACCAATCCTATAAGGACCACCACTGAAGACCCCCCTGAATGCTTTCCATAACCTTATTCTTGAGATCCTTGATCTCTATAATAATGTAACCTCAAATTTCCATCAATAGTCTTATTTTAAACTCTAGTAAAATGTCTCTTTTATGAAAACTGTAAGGTATCATAACCAAGTCTACCACATATCTTACATTTCATGCCACCTCACTATTTGTATATCCCATAAGAAACCCCTATTAATAATACCTAGTATGTTGCATGTCCTGGGTTGAATTCTATTCTCCAACACTTTTAGGATTTCGATATTTTACAAAATTCTAAATATTATACCACAACATAATTTTTCCTTGACTCAACCCTCTATCATGGCTAGACAATATATCTCTCCATCATTATTTCCACTTTAATAACTCTAGGTAGGTAGGAAGACAATGTAATACCATTAAAACATGAATATGTTTTATAACACCATACTCAAAAGTTATCAATTTGTGATATTTATTATAGATACTATTGTAAATACCAGTAAATTTCAAGGATTTTTTTTAAATACTTTGGAATTTTACGAGTCTGCAGCTTCTGACGGCGCTTGATTGCGAGTCCCGGTGTGCCCGGAATCAATTTTCGAAGTTTAGCTTGGGTATGTTCAGTGAACGAATGAGCGGGTTTTTCTAACTTTTGAACCGGTGCTCGGAATTAAAATCCGAGGGAACCGATGAACTCGCAACATCGGTAATTGCTTAAGGGGACACTTACCGCAGTTGCGTTCGCAAAGGAGGAGAAGTTAATTTTGGGGGTTTATTCAAGAAATAAATAAAAATTGACGGAACAATTTTTATTTCTTAAGGTGGTTTTCCCCTCCCATGGGTAGTTAAGAGTGGGGCCCACAACCACTTAACTACCCAAGTGTGGATGTTAGAGAGGTGGGGCCCACATGAGATCCACTATTTAATTTCCTCTGATCTCATTTATTCCCCTACTGTTTCCTTTGACTTTTCCCCCTTAATACCCCTTGTTTAATTCTTTGGTAACTCCACATATTGATTATGATGGATCCCTCCTACCTTCCTTATCCTTTTAAACGTGCCAACTAATTAATTTATGTCAGCGTAAATTAATTTGGCACCACGTTGAAATTAATAAGAATTGCATGACACTTCTATTAATTTGTGATCCACCTTAAAATTTTGGTTGGCAACACATTTTTGAGAAAGGCTCTGGAAGGAATTAAGAAGGGAGGCGAACCGTTCTTTAATGAAGAACAACGAAGAACACTATTTACTTGAAGAACAACGACGCGCCACCAATCCTCTTCCACGCAATAAGAGAGGAGACACCACTTCCTCCTCGGCGCACTCCGACGACGCCTACGAACCCTTTTCCCCACGACTCCATCTACCGTGACGCCGTCTATCGTGACGCTGATGTTCGTCTTCCTTATTGAGTTAGGGGATTTGGTTTATATTTATTTATGTGAATTATACCCTCAGAATGGAGTATAATTGTTGGGAGATGTTTTGAACCACTAACGCGGTGGGTGAGGACCAACGAACACGTCCGAACCCATCGCTATTTTGTTCTTGATGCGCGGAACATTTGGCGATGACGAAGCAGGAACGAAATGGAAATTGGAAGCCTTCGTAGTGATGTACGGGAGCCGAGACGACCGTTGGCGTAGACAGGAGCAAAATCAGACCACCAGAATGACTCTGGTGGCCCGCGGAAGTCACCGGAGGGGGCGCCCCAGTGCGCCGCCGGCTGGAGCTTGCCGTGGTTGAAGCCGCGGCGGCGAGGAATCAGATCCCATGACCATGCGGGATCTGGGGGAGATGCGGCGTCGTTCGCCGCGTCCACGAAAAAAGGGGGGACCACGTCCCCCCTGCTCGGCCCGCTGGCTGAGCCAATGCACCCCCCAGCCGGGCCGCGCCTAGCCAGGTCGGGTTGACCCGGTTCGGGCCGACCCGGGGGGGGGGGGGGGGGGGGTGGGCCTGGCCCAGACCCCCCACTTCAGACCATTTTCGGTCATTTTCCTATAACTTGAGCTACAGACCCCTGATCGATGCACCGTTATTTGCATAGAAATACTTGGATCGAGATGGTCGTTTTCGTATATTACACTTGAGGTTTAGACAAATTTTGGGTACGGCCGGGTTGGTTCAAACTCGAAACCAACCGGGCCCTTGGAGTGGAAACGCTTATAACTTAAGGACCGGACGTGCGATTGACGTGCCGTCAATTGCATTGGGATCCTTTTGTTGAGATGGTCCTTTTGGGTTACTCCGATTGAGGTTTTGATATAGCTAGAGTACGGTTGAGTTGGTTTTAGCTTAAAAACCAACCGGGCCCCTGGGACGGAAAAGCCAATAACTCTCAGACCGGGCATCCGATTGACGCACCGTCTGTCGTGTTGGGTTTCTTTTAGCGAGACAGAACTTTGGGATACATCAAATCTGGAATTCGTGACAGTTGATGTATCGAACCTCTTTTGCTCGAGGAGCGGACCCTCCTGGAATCAAGCATACTGTGTGCGGGAACCCTAGACTGTATCGACTACTGTACTAGAATCCTCTGTGGGTTCGACAGCGACGACTACCATACTGGAATCCTCCGTGGGTTCGACGACGATAACTACTGTTCTTGTATCCTATGTGGGTCTGGCAATATTGACCTCCGTACTTGTATCCTGTGTGGGTCCGGCAGACTAGCTGGTCTTGTATCCTCTGTGGGTTCGACAGCTTAGCTGGACTTGTATCCTGTGTGGGTCCGACAGCTTAGATGAATCAGTGGATACATCTGATCATCTTTATCTCTATACGAAAGATGTATACCTGTGTGAGATGATTCTTGACTTCAATCATTATCATCGATGTGATTGAATTGCTTTCCTGTGTGGACTGAGTTGTGCTATGCTTGGTGGACTAAGTTGTGCTTTCCTTTGTGGACTGGATGGTGCTTGGGCATGAGAGTTGGAGACGAACTGTAACTGATGACTTAGGTATATGTATGGGAATATACCTAAGTAGTGTTGTTGATACTTCATGATTGTATCTTTCCTTGTGGTATATTCTTTGTGGATTCTGAGAGACCTTCGGGGGTCTCGGGGTCCCTACTGAGTATTGTATACTCACACCTGCACGGGCTATGCCCGCACTCTATTGTGTTGGATGCAGACGACGGACATCACTGATCGAGGTGGAGGATTTTGGAGCTGGACGATACCCGAAGGTGGACCACTTGGTGGGGCGTACATGGAGCGGACGACCGGACCTGAGGAGCCGAGGAGACTATCTGTACCCACCCTTCAGGTGGGATTTACGGAGGACGACTCGGTGTTGCTATTTTACTTACTACTGTTGTTCTTTCCTTTCAGTTGTACTGTACTTTCAGTTGGGTTTGTATACTGGACCATTTACTTTTTTCAGCACTTACCTTGTACCCAGTTTTACTTAGTGCTTACTTCACTTGCGTACTCTGTTGTGTTTTTGTTTACTTATAAAAGGAAATGCCTTCCCCTTTTTATCGGGATTTATGCCTTTGGTGCTAGTCGCCATCCCCTGGCCTATGGGAGGCAGGCTTGGGGTAGTCACGGCACGGGCCCCAAGGATGGGTCGTGACAAATTGGTATCAGAGGAGTCGGTTCTACCGCAGAACTCCGGACTCTGATCTTTCCTTTCTGTGAAGCAATAGTGTTAAGAGTATTAAGTGTGGTTTTTAGTACAGGGAGTCCAGTGTTGGTGCGGTGGCCGATGTATCCGTACACCAGGACCCTGACCTCTGATTTCTGACTCAGTGCACGAAAACACTGATTGTGTGTGTGTTTCCTTTAAAAAGTATTCTTTGTGATGACTTTGTGTCAGCTCACCAGGTATACTGTTTGACCGTGGAACACCTATTTCTTTCAGGATGGCCCCATGAAGGCTTCCAGCCAGGGTTCCTAGTTACGTGCGGGATGAAAGCCCACTGAGCGACGAGGCCTCGGTAGAGGGCCCCATTACAGCAGAGGCACCAACGGTACCTCTACCCACTGAGCCACCGATGATACCTGCCCTAGCGGCAGAGAGTTCATGCCGCCTGAGCACGTTGCATGAGTTTCAAAAACAGAGGCCGCCCAGGTTTCACAGAGAGATGGATCCTCAGGTAGCTGAGTATTGGATGGAGGCTGTCATCATAGTCGTCAGATTGGTAAGGACACCAGTAGACCTCATGGTGATCCTTACCACGAGTCTCTTTCATGCAGTAGTAGGTAGATGGTGGAGCCTGATGCTCCAGGTGCACGATGAGGCATCTCTACTTTGGACGGACTTTAACAACCTCTTCCGCTCGGAGTTTGTTCCAACCACCCTCCATGCGGTGCGCATCCAGGAGTTACTACAACTGCGGTAGGGCAGCATGTCAGTAGCCCAGTACTCGGTGAGATTTACCAACCTCTCACGCTACTCCAAAGACATGGTACGAGACCCATTCTTCCAGACCCAGAACTTTGATCAGGGACTAAGGCATGAGATCAGAGCTTTGACGATTCCACTCAGCATCCTGATGTAGGAGGGGGTACTAGAGCGAGCCCTATTAGTGGAGATCTTTCTCACCGAGAAATTATCAACAGCGAGACCCACCGCAGGACGACACAGATCAGAGTCTTCTATAGCTAGAAATCGATAGATGACACAGAGGTCCAAGCGGACCAGGCCATCTGGTGGGAGACCTCAGGACACGGGTTCGGCTGTGCGGGGAACACGGCACAAAACCAGCCTTACGAGGAGCAGACAATGTTATGCATGCGGCGGGCAGGGCCACATGGCTCGTGACTGCCCGAACCTCCATGCAGACGAGCAGCAGACTATGGAGGGACCTCCCAGGCAGAGGCAGAGGTTCGACTGTGGCAGTCCGCAGGGAGTAGGCAGATGAGGCAGAGGAGCTGGCCAAGCAGCGGGTGGTGGATGACGCTTTGAGGCTCTACCCCCACCACCCCCAGGAGGTCCACCCCGACCACAGGGAGCTGGAGGGCAGAGGCAGGCTTAGCTTCAGGCAGCAAAGGCTTATGACCACGACGTACATGAGATGATTTGAGGTACTATCTGTGTCTACTCCACCCTTTATGCAGTTCTTATAGATACAAGTGAGAGTCATTATTTTATTTCCGCTTCCCTTGTTCAGAGCTCTAAGATTTCAACGGATCCGTTGGCTCGATCCTTGTAGTTTGAGACTCTTACAGGAGAAGACTCAATGATTACACACTGGTGCCAGTAGTGTGAGCTTACTCTAGGAGGCAAGAGTTTCGGCTGGGATCTTCTTGTAATGGCGTCGTGGCCTTATGATGTCTTCTTGGGTATGGACTGGTTATCTACAGTCCATGCTCAGATCGACTGTATTAGGCACAAGGTGCGGTGTGTCTGCATGGATGGGACCAGGTTCACCTTCAACGGTGAGAAGGGAACCTTCACAACATAGGATGGACTCACGCAAAGGAGAGGGCAGCCAATCACACATCAGTTGGCTAGTCTCATCCTTGGAGCAGTTGACGTGCAGAGTCCGAGTTTTCCTGTAGTGGTGGATCAGTATGCGGACATTTTTCCTGACGATGTTCCAGGATTACCTCCTCACAGGGAGGTAGATTTATATATAGACCTATACCCCGATACATCACTGATATATACTCCAGCATATCAGATGTCTCCCGACAAGCTTCGAGAGCTGAGGGTACAGCTGGAGGACTTACAGGGGAAAGGTTTCATCCGACCCAGTGTTTCACCCTGGGATTATCTGATTCTGTTCACCAAGAAGGTGGATGGGAGCTTGCGTCTGTGTGTTGACTACCGTCACCTGAACCAGGTGACCGTTAGTAACAAGTATCCGCTCTTGAGGATTGACGACCTCTTTGATCAGCTCAAGGGAGCACGTTGGTTCTCGAAGATAGACCTCAGGCCAGGCTATCATCAGCTCCGAGTTCGGGACGAGGATGTGCAGAAGACAGAATTTAGGTGTCGGTATGGCCACTATGAGTTCTTGGTCATGCCCTTCAGTGTGACCAACGCTCCAGCAGTGTTCATGACTCTCATAAACAGGATCTTCCAGCCCTACCTCGATCGGTTTGTTGTAGTCTTCATTGACGGCATACTGATTTACTCGACCATCGAGGAGGAGCACGCCTACCACTTACGGGTTGTACTGGATACACTTCGAGAGAACCAGATTTATAGTAATCTCTCAAAGTGCCAGTTCTATCTTCGAGAGGTCCACTTCTTAGGGCACTTCATCTTAGAGGCAGGAGTTGCAGTGGATCCTGTGAAGGTCGAGGCGGGTACTTTCTTGGGATCCACCCAGGAGCATGACAGAGGTGTGGGGTTTCCTAGGTCTGGCTGGGTACTATCAAAGATTTGTGCCAGACTTCTCCAGAGTTTCAGCACCGCTTACAGCTTTGACGAAGAAGGGGAAACCCTTTGTGTGGTCAGACAGATGTCAGTAGAGCTTCTAGGAGTTGAGGCGGATATTGACTAGTGCACCCATTTTGAGGCTACCAGAGGAGGGTGTAGGGTACGTAGTTTACTGCGACTCATCAGGGACTGGGCTTAGGTGTGTCCTGATGCAGGAGTGAGTAGTGATCATTTACGGTTCACAGCAGTTGAGGAAGCATGAGCAGAACTACACTACCCATGACCTGGAGTTAGCAGCAGTGGTCTTCACCCTGAAGATGTGGCAACACTATCTCATGGGAGAGCACTTTACAATATACTCTGACCACCATAGTCTTATGTACATTTTCTCATAGAAGGACCTGAACCTAAGACAACGACAATGTCTTGAGTTCCTCTATGATTATGACTTTGAGACTGTCTATACTCCTGGGAAGGGGAACATTGTGGTTGATGATCTTAGCAGGAGATCGGGCATTCAACTACTTGGATAGGCGACAAAGCAGTTAGCCGCTTTGAAGATATCTTTCATGGATAGATATGGGGAAACCTATATTCATTCCCTCACAGTCACTCCTCCACTACTTCAGCGGGTCAGAGAGGCACAACGTGGGGACATTGACTGTGAGGCGCGACGTACTCAGATATCCTTAGGGCTAACACCTGATGGATTTTCTGAAGGAGGGGAGCACGTCATCCACTTCAGGGGATGTACCATGGTACCAGTTGCACTATAAGATGAGGTGCTGAGGGAGTTCCACACTTCACCTCTAGTGGTACATCCAGGAGTAGTGAAGATGTACCAAGACCTCAGATGACAATACTGGTGGCCGGGTATGAAGAAGGCTGTGGCAGAGTTGGTTTCTCAATGACACACTTGTCAACAAGTGAAGGCAGAGCACCAGGTACCTGCAGGCTTGGTACAACCCTTAGAGGTCTCGGAGTGGAAGTGGGACGGGATATCCATGGATTTCGTGACAGGGCTTCCACGTACTTCCAGAGGACACGACACCATCTGGGTGATCGTAGACCGACCCACCAAGTCGGTCCACTTCCTACCGATCAAAGAGCAGGGCTCAGTAGAGAGCTTGGGATGCCTCTATGTTCAGGAGATCGTACAGCTTCATGGTGTTCCATCGTCTATCATCTCTGATCGAGACGCTCGATTTACTTCCCGGCTTTGGAAGGGGTTGCAGGAGGCTTTTGGGACGCAGCTATGCCTGAGAACTACCTTTCATCCTCAGATGGATGGCCAGATGGAGAGGACCATTCAGACACTCGAGGACATGCTCCGTGCATGTGTCCTTGACTTTGGTCATAGTTGGGAGGATCACCTACCCTTGGTGGAGTTTGCGTACAACAACAGCTACCACTCCACTATCAGGATGGCACCATACGAGGCACTGTACGGCCGAACTTGCAGCTCACCTCTGTGTTGGACTAACCTTGGGGAGTCAGTACTCATAGGACTAGAGATGGTTCATGATACGACGGAGAAGGTGTAGATCATCCAGGAGCGGATGAGGGCTGCACAGAGAAGATATAAGTCCTATGCTGATAAGAGGTAGAGACTACCGGAGTTCAAGGATGGAGACCACGTTTTCTTACGAGTCTCACCTTGATGTGGATTACAGAGATTTGGCAGCGGAGACAAGTTATCTCCATGCTTCATCAGACCTTTCCAGGTCCTCAGTAGGGTAGGCGAGGTGGCTTACCACCTGGCCCTTCCACCTCAGTTGCACCGGGTGCACAACGTCTTCCACGTATCTCAACTGAGGAGACACGTGCATGACCCGACACATATCATCAACCACTGGGAGCTAGACATCGATGATGAGGTGACTTTTTTGGAGGTCCCAGTGGATATCGAGGATCGACAGGAGCAGGTCCTACACGGGTGGTCGATTCCTCTTGTGCGCATTCGTTGGTAGCATAAGAACCTCCAAGAGAGCACATGGGAGCGGGAGGCTCAGATGCGTGCTCAGTACCCTTGTTTGTTCCCCTAGTTTATGTTTTAGCTTTACGGGGACTCAAATCCCTGAGGTGGGAGTGATGTAAAGACCTGTAAATATCAAAGAATTTTTTTTAAATACTTTGGAATTTTACAAGTCTGCGGCTTCTGACGACGCTTGATTTCGAGGCCGGTGTGCCCAGAATCAATTTTCAAAGTTTATCTCGGGTACGTTCAGTGAACGAACGAGTGGTTTTTTCTAACTTTTGAATTGGTGCTCAGAATTAAAATCTGAGGGCACTGATGAACTCGCATCACCGGTAATTGCTTAAGGGGAAACTTACCGTAGTTGTGTTCACAGAGGAGAAGTTAATTTTGGGGGTTTATTCAAGAAATAAATAAAAATTGACAGAACAATTTTTATTTATTAAGGTGGTTTTTCCCTCCCATGGGTAGTTAAGAGTGGGGCCCACAACCACGTAACTACCCATGTGTGGATGTTAGAGAGGTGGGGCCCACATGATCCCCACAATTTAATTTCCTCTGATCTCATTTATTCCCCTGTTGTTTCCTTTGAATTTCCCCCATTAATACCCCTTGTTTAATTCTTTGGTAACTCCACATATTGATTATGATGAATCCTTCCTACCTTCCTCATCCTTTTAAACGTGCCAACCAATAAATTTATGTCAGCATAAATTAATTTGGCACCATGTTGAAATTAATAATAATTGCATGACATTTATATTAATTTGTGATCCACCTTAAAATTTTGGTTGGAAAAACATTTTTGAGAAAGGCTCTAGAAGGAATTAAGAAGGAAGGAGAACCGTTCTTCAATGAAGAACGACGAAGAACACCGGTTCCTCAAAGAACAATGACGCGCCACCAATCCTGTTCCCTGCGACAAGAGAGGAGACACTACTTCCTCCTCGGTGCACTCTGATGACGCCTACGAACCCTTTTCCCCATGACGCCGTCTACCGTGACGCCGTGTTCGTATTCCTTGTTGAGGTAGAGGATTTGGTTTATATTTATTTATGTGAATTATACCCTCATCATGATGTATAATTCTTGGGAGATGTTTTGAACCACTAACGTGGTGGGTACGGACCAACGAACATGTCCGAACCCACCACTATTTGGTTCTTGATGCGCAGAATGTTTGCCGACGATGAAGCGGGACCAAAATGGAAATTGGAAGCCTTCACAGTGATGTACGGGACCCGAGATGACCGCTGGCGTAGATGGGAGCGAAATCGGACCACCTGAATGACTCTGGTGGCCCCGGAAGTCACCGGCGGTGTGGGTCGCTGGTGCAGCGGCGCCCCGGCACGCCGCCGGCAGGAGCACGCCGTGGATGAAGCTGCGACCGCGAGGAATCGGATCCCGCTGCCGCAAGGGATCCGAGGGAGATGTGGCGTCGGTCACCGCGTCTGCGGAACAAAGGCGGGACCGCGTTTCCCTTGATCGACACGCTGGCCGAGCCGGCGCACCCCCCCGGCTGGGCCGGGGCGGGTTGCGCAGACCGGGCCGGGCCACGCCCATCCGGGTCGGGCCACGCCCCACCAGGATGGACCCAAACCCAGTTTGGGTCACCCAGTTCGGGCTGACCCGGGGGGGGGGGGTGGGCCGGGTCGGGCTGGGCCCAAACCCCCCACTTTGGACAATTTTCGGTCATTTTCCCATAACTTGAGCTATATACCTCCGATCGGCACACAGTCAGTTGCGTAGGAATCCTTGGATTGAGACGATCATTTAGGTATATTAAACTTGAGGTTTTGGTAAAGTTTGGGTACAACCGGGTTGGTTTGAACTCAAAACCAACCGGGCCCTTGGAGCAGAAACACTTATAACTTAAGGACCAGAAGTCCGATTGATGTGTCATAAATTGAGTTGGGATAATTTTGTGGATAAAATACCTTTTTATTACTCCTCTTGAGGTTTGGACGCAGCTGGAGTACGGTCAGGCTGGTTTTAGCTTAAAAATCAACCATGCCCCTGGGACGGAAAAGCCAATAACTCTCAGACCGAATGTCCGATTGACGCACCGTCTGTCGCGTTGGGTTTATTTTGGCGAGACCGAACTTTGAGATACATCAAATATGGACTTAGTGATAGTTGATGTATCAAAACTCTTTTTCTTGAGGAGCGGACCCTCCTATAATTGAGCATGCTGTGTGCGGGAACCCTAGAACTGGCTGTGACTGCATCGACTACTGTACTAGAATTCTCTATGGGTTTGACAGCGATGACTACCATACTGGAATCCTCCATGGGTTCGATAGTAATAACTACTGTTCTTTTATCCTATATGGGTCTGGCTGTATTGACCTATGTACTTGTATCCTATGTAGGTCCGACAAAGTAGCTGATCTTTTATCCTATGTGAGTCTGACAGCTTAGCTGGACTTGTATCCTGTGTGGGTCCGACAGCTTAAATGAATCAGTGGCTACATCTGATCATCTCTATCGCTATACAAAATATGTATACCTGTGTGAGCTGAGTCTTGACTTCAATCATTATCATCAATGTGATTTACTTGCTTTCCTGTGTGAACTGGGTTGTGTTGTTCCTGTGTGGACTGAGTTGTGCTATCCTTGGTGGACTGAGTTGTTCTTTCCTTTGTGGATTGGATGGTGCTTGGGCACGAGAGTTGGAGACAAACTGTAACTGATGACTTAGGTATATGTATGAGTATATACCTAAGTAGTGTTGTTGATACTTCGTGATTGTATCTTTCCTTGTGGTTTATCCTTCGTGGATTCTGAGAGACCTTCAGGGGTCTCAGGGTCCCTACTGAGTATCATATACTCACCCCTCCACGGGCTATGACCGCACTGCGTTATGTTGGATGAAGATGACGGACAACACTGATCGAGGTGGAGGCTTGTGAAGCTGGACGGTTCCCGGAGGTGGACCACTTGGCGGGGCGTACACGGAGCGGACGACCGGACCCGAGGAGCCGGGGAGACTATCTGTACCCACCGTTCAGGTGGGATTTCCGAAGGACGACTCGGTGTTTCTATTTTAGTTACTTCTGTTTTACTTTCCTTTCAGTTGTATTGTACTTTTAGTTGGGTTTGTATACTGGTCCATTTACTTTTTTCAGCACTTACCTTGTACCCAGTTTTACTTAGTGCTTACTTCACTTGCGTACTCTGTTGTGTTTTTGTTTACTTATAAAAGACAACGCCTTCCCCTTTTTATTGGGATTTACGCCTTTGGTGCTGGTCGCCAGCCCATGGCCTATGGGAGACGGGCTTGGGGTAGTCACGGCATGGGCCCCGAGGATGGGTCGTGACACCTATTATGAAAAACCAATAACAAAATTAGTGAATCTTATGATTTACTTGATGACTGACCAACTACCCTTTTGATGGCGATGATAATCATGGACATGAACTATTAATAGAATAATAATATAATAATCCTTTGAAAAAAGATTCTCAAACCCATCTAATGTCACATTAGCCTCCACATACCACTAGAAAGTGATATTCTACCAATGGATCACTAAACTAAAAAAGAGACTAAAATCCATAACAAACATCTACTCTAAGGGTATCCCCATAAGAAAAAACAACCTTTTCACCACCATAATCATATCCTTTGTTATTTGTGGGTCAAGATTATGCATGATCATTTCTATAATTATAATTGGTATAGTTTTTCTATCTGGTATGGGTCTGTGGGAGTACCCCCACACTTTTCACATCATGAATATGTTGTAAAATATTGGGATTTGATAATGCTTATTGAAAACACTATTTTTAAATATTCTCTCCATAATGTGTCATACAATAAAAAATAATTGCATGATCAAAAATAAAATTTTATAACATGATAATAGAGATTATTTAATGAATTGACAAGAAATTTAACTCAACTATATATGAGAGAATAACCACACTACTAAAATAATGAATAAAAACATTTAATGGCTTGGTAACTACTACATGAATCATGTATATACCTATTTATAACATAAAGATAATAATATACATACTAAATCCTATAAATATATGATTAATTTCCTCACATCATAATATACCAGTCACCACACACTAAACTAGGTTCTCTTTCCTGGTAGACTAATCTCAAATACCTTTAGCTTTCTTCACTAATTCACAAAACCAGAACCATATATATGTGAAATCCAATCACGTTTACTAATATTAAACATTAATGATTATACACTAATAGGTTGGGGCCTCACCGAGGACCATCCTTAGATAATAAATATGGCCATAAAGCTACCATAATCCCACCTCTAATAGGGTATAGGTTTGTGAGTTACACTGTGTGGATATATACTAAATATGGGTGGAATTTTACCCATAATTTTATAACAAATAATAATACCAATCTACTAATAGATCAATATGTAGTTGATAATCATGAAGTAAAATAGTAAAAATGTATGAATAAATTTCATATAATATATAAGAAATCATAAAAATAAAAAACAAAAACCAAAATAAAAAAGACAGTCTATAGTGAAAAAAGAATATTAGTACTGAAACCATTTAACTATAATTTAAAGTCCTAATAGTAAAAAATATAATAATGAACTAAAACATATCACCAATAAGGACCAACTTCATCAAACCCAAATACTTTATAATATACTAAAAAATACATCTTATCAACATATCAATGAGTAATTCACCCCATAAGTTATTATGTAAGGTTAAAAAATAAAAATACACAGTAGAAAGTCTAAAGTGTTGATCAATTACCAAACTAATATCATGTATGTATAATAGTGAAAAAATCATAAAAAATAGTTTTTACTTCATAATAAGCCACTAACTAGGGTTATTAGTCATATTAGAGCTCGTAAGGTTCTATTTAATGTCCATTACTAAGATCAATATAAACATCACTCTCCAAATAAAAATGGAAACTTATATACACATGGAAAATATATTACCCCATGGACATGTTATTTTCCATTTGATAAGTGTAATTAAAATACAAGGGATATAACACTATTTAAAAGAGTATCAATAAGGTGAATTATCTAACCTAACTATGGAATACCACACACCACCAAATAAAGAACTGATAAATAGAATACCTAAAATCAATGTATATTTTGATGGGGGATTACATATTTATGAAAATATGTTTTAAATAATGGAATAACCAACCAACATGAAATACAAGACTCTATATATGTATACTATAAAATTATTTCTATAAGAAGATTCATTTAATGATAAATTCAAGGTGGTAGACAAGTAAAGTGTTTCTATCAAAATTAAAAGAAAACGATCTAGGTATCTCAAATCAGTCCATTTCTAATAAAAAATTAATGAGAAAAAATAATTCCAAAAGTTGGTATCCCATTTTCAATAGTCTATCAATAGTATGCCCCAACATCGACACATCATCCTTATTTTAAAAAACATTCAGAGTCATGAGAAATGAAAAAGAAGTAACTCCCATCCAAATCTAGCCTAGCTACACACCAAATAAGAGTTCCACAATAATGAAATCATAGTATAAAGATATAATGAATATTTAATAATATTAAAACATATATTTATTTATTTTAAACCATGTGGGACCCTAAAATATCTCTTTTTCATCATTGTTAAAAAACATGAAATTTGTTATTCGATTAGATTCATATTTTGGTATGATTTTATAATTAAGTAAATCCCCATAATTCAAAACACTAAATTCTAAAAATGATGGTTACATTACATTTGGATATTTTAAAAATGGATAAATGTGTTTTTAAGGGTCATATTGTATAACACCCTAACTCAGATAACTACCACAATTCATGATTAAGGGTCAGTACATGGCCTCATGTTTTCTCCCTAATCACTAAAGGCAAGGAACTGGTCTCCAGTGATAAAATAAAATAATTTCAAAAAAAAATTTCCATTAAAAATATAATATTACAAAATATATATGAAATGAATCTTTCATTTAAGAGAAAAATCTATTATTAACATTATTTTAATATTAAAACTTGGATATGAAAAAATAAATAATAACATCACGAACTGAAAACCAAAGAAAAATTTAATAATACTACTTTCTACCCCCCATGGATAGTCTATAAACCTCCCTTAATATATAACTAAACATAGACAAAAAAATAGATACTATGTTTTATAAACAATGAATGAAAGAAACCTTAATTTTACTTTATTATGAGATATAAAATTGACTTGTAAAATGAGATATAAATATAGGGTTGAAAAAAATATCATTTAATTAGATTTAATCAAATGACCCCCATGAATTCCCTTGAACGATTCATAATAAAAAATTATTAATAAATACTATTTTATGAAAAATTATGTGTCATATAAAATGATAATTTTATATAAATTTGCATCACAAGTAAAATACTTATTCTCACCTAATCAGTAAATAATAGAAAGACCTGAGTATCCCAACCGAGATCACTCATTCCATAGTCAAATACCAATATAAACATAATTAATCATTTTAATCATATACATATCACATAAAATTATAACTTTAAAGTCATGATGGGAGATATTAACTATAATTAGGCATCCAACTATGATGGTAGTTACATTCATAATGAATCATTAAAAATTTAAAGGATTATTTTCACAGTTCATCCCATCAGTGTCATAGTACTTCTTTATAATGCTTGTCTTGAAATTTCTAACTATTTTATCTAACACTTTTATCTATGTTTACTAATGCTTAAATTCATTTCTCATATCTTCAATTCAATTTATTTTCTAAAATACATTTTCTTCCCAAAACACTTTCTAAAATTAAATCTTTAAAATATTTTTTACCAAATCATATATTTTAAATACATACATGATTTAAAATAATAACCAATTTTTAGTAAATAAAATGATTGAATTTAAAAAAACATAAAATAAATAATTATTAAATGAATTGAATATCCATCACAACCATTATTTTAAAAAATAAAATCCCATTTTTTTATTCAATGAAAGTCCTTTCTTTAATAATATAATGCATAATTTTTATCAAATAAATTTAAAATAAAAAATTACTTCATAAATAATATATAAGTTTAAATAAATAAGTAACTTAAAATAATTTTAAAAATAAATAAATAAATCATAATTATCATAGGTTATGGTAGAAGACACCCATGTTAAATAAGAATCTTTGAAGTTGGAAGACTGTGATTCAATGATATAATTATAATATATTACCCTTAAAATCCTATAATCAAAAATAAAAATTTAAATCAAATATTAACATTATTTTAGGATCCTAAATGCATGATAGATTTTCCTTGATAATGAGAAGACTGGGAAATACATTGATTACCTAGGATTATAAATAAAAAAACCTATTACCTTTGATCTAGGTTTTATATATCTAATTAGAAAAATATATTTTATATTAAATGAATAAAAAACATTAAAATAAACTAAAAAGGAGACTAGGATTTTCTAAAAAAATAGTTATTTCATAGGGGTCAATGGAGGGAAAATGGGTATTTCAAAAAATAGAAGTAGATTTTTTCTTACCCATCTTAGTTGGCCTGTATAAGTATTTTACAGTCCCCCAAACCATCTAAGTCCACTATACCTCCCAATTAATCCTTTATTTCCAACCCACATAGCAAGCTAACTATGCTTCTAAATGGGTGAGAAATTTTCCACAATCATGATAATAATGATTATCCTATAGAATTATTTAACTACTTTCCAATTTATACAAGGTTACTTCCAAAAAAACCATCACACATTATTAGTTCATATGATTAGTTAAACCTATAAATAAGCATGAATTACCCAAAATCCCCCCATCATAACCCCTTAAAACCAATATTCTCTAAACCTCAAATGAAAAAAATTATGCCAAAATAAATGTGTTATAATTCCCTATACTATAATAATTTCTACCACCAAATAGTCATCAAAATTCATCATCCACAAAAATATATATACAATGATATCATATATTAATATATCTCTCCCATTTATTTTCTTAAACTCTACAATGTTTCAGTAATATTTAAATAATTGGAATACTTATTACCTATAATATAAAAAATTAGTAATAGAAAATGCCTATCAAATGGGTAAGAAATAATTTAACTTAATAAGTCATTCTACAACTACAAAAATTATATCATGCCTCTATGGTGATTGTAGTATACTAGTCAATAAATTCATCAAGATATTTTACATTTTCCATGTTAGAATAACCATTAATTTAATTGACATTTATCCTTCACCTATTGATAAGTTATAAATATAGAGAATAATATGTCTGCCACCATCTTCATTACAAGATTTCTAAATTAATTCTTTACATCATGATATATAATATACAATATTTGATGTGAAATTACATGTGAATTATGTAAATTTTATTTAAATTTATCTTTTTTTATTGAACTAATCATTAATATCTTATTGAAATAAATATTTGAACCATTTTTCAGATTCTATCCATAAATGGAATTTCTAGTATTTAAGGTGTCACATATCCACTAATATATTGATTTAAATACCCCTAATTGAAGTGAAAAACCAATTTATATTTGATTTCAATCCAATACAACATGATGTAATATCACTGATTTTTTACTTATAGGATAATACATTTTTATATGATCATTTTATTCTATTAACTTTAAGAATACTTAACCACATGTGTAGAGTCTCTTTTTTTTTCATGTAAAGATTTGGAATATATCTAATAATATTTTTGGAGATAGGTACTAAGACGTGGTGAGATTTAGAGGCCTGGTTAGCCTGAAAATGAATTAATAAAACTATTAAATATATTAATATCAGGCACACATAGTTTTCTTGAAATAGTGGAATAAATTGTGAATGGGGGATTAGATATGGAATCTAAGACCAACGTTGAGTCCGGAACATGGGTTTCACCCTAGAGATGACATAAGATTTTTTAGTGTTGGGTGTTTTGGTAAAATTCTGTCATGGGAAAAAATAATAAAATAAATAAATAAATAATTTTATTTTTATTATTTTCAGTTCACCAACCTAACATTATCCTCTATAAATATGGAATTATGGCCAATTCATATGGTTACCTGCATAACCCTGATAATTGAGAGTAGAACATGGAGGAGCATTGGCAAATGTCAGGATCGTGCATCAATGATCAATATATCACAAGGATCACCAATGGAAGTGGAATTGTAGGATCTTTCTAACAATGATGATGCTGATTCATTCTTCACCATTCATTGATCCAAACTTGAGGTAGGGTTTTTTTTCCATGGTTTAATTTCACCATTTTTTTATCCTACGATGAATGAGAATCAATTATTTAAATAGTTTAATTCATGGGACGATCATTCTTGTGGGATTGGGTTTATTTCATCTTTGGATTTAGGGGAATTTATTTGTTGATTTTTGTTACTCTTATTTTATCATTCTAATGGCAATGAATTGAGTCCAACCCAAACATGGAAAAGGTTCATTAATCATTTTTGGATTGTGCATTTCTACCATGTTTCTTGGCATGATTCATCACTGATATTTCATTGGTTAATATTTTAATTAAATAACCAATATTCAATAGTTACATGATTGTTATTTAGAAAAATCGATCAATACCATGAGTATAGTTTGATATCGAGGTGAAATGATAGTGGCAAATTATTAGAGGTATATTGGGATCAGAATGGTGTTTTCACGATTCATGGGTTGATGTGTGATGATGATGAGATACTGTAGTGGAAATTACCAATATGATTTGATAGCTGAATTTTGATGAGTGGTGATGACAAGTACAATAAACCTCAGATCTTAAATATTCAATCATGATTTGTGGTGACATATATGAAATTTGGAGACACATAGAAGAACCACATGATTCTATAAAATCCAATGTTACATGGTGTATACCTGAAGAACACTTACTATGTGGGGTACCTTGATCGAGTTCAAGGGTTTATGTGTAAAGTAAAATATCACATGATATATGGTCCATACCACATGCTATTTGACTCTGTGAGGCTATATTAGTGTGTATCACATAGGATATATAGGCACAAACATGCCAAGATAGATGAGTAAATCTTGGAGAGGCTAGATGATCATGAAATCTTGGACGAGTTTCATTAGTGACAAGATAGATTGTGAAGAGAGTCCTATCAGATGAGCATTACCTTAAATCCTCAAGACGAATCTTATGGATAACAGTATTGGTTGAGACCTCTTGAGACTCGTTATATGTTATGAGTATATTTGGGTTTCTTTTTTTACTTTAACTTCTAGTATATTGATTAAAATACCTTTGTATTTATTATATGACTACTATTGATGCTTTATGTTCAATGATTTTGGGGTGTCCTACTAGATATTTTTATACTCACCCTTGCATGGGTTCTTACCACACATTCCATTTCTTATGCAGATGACAAGCCTTTGGATGAAGTCCTAAGAGGATCAAGAGAAGGTAGAGAATAGATTTGGGATAGTCAGACCAAGGTTCTTACCAATGTTTTATTTGAAAGTAGTCACCTCCTTCTAAGAAGGTTTGACTCTCTTGTAGTTTCTAGTGGGATTTTATTTGTCCCTTTTTTCTTTCCATACTATGTGGTACTCTAATGGTGGAATTTATATGTATGAAAGAATTGGTATCGGTTTTATAGTTTTACCTCTCAAAGTCTTGTAGGTTTAGAGATGTGTGTGTGTGTGTGTGTGTGTGTGTTTACAAGTTCTTAGGCTAATGCCTCCCATATGTGGGATATGATTACTTGGTGATAGTAGATTTCCCTTGGCCTATTGGAGGTGGTTCTAGTGTGTCATATGATGATTTTAATAGGCCATGAATGACTTGGTGGGTAAGGTAGTAATAGAGTGGTATCATAGGATAGTTCTACATTAGGACCGGAGTTTGTAGATTTTCTAGTAGTAAGGTTCATTTGAGATTTATGGAAATAATGTTAAAGTGTTTTAAGTTTTGATTTCAGGAAAAGGAATATAGTATTAGTGAAAAATTCAACAAATACATTAATTAGGAATTTGATAACCTGATTAATGACTTAGTACATGCAAACACTGGTTGTAGGGAAAACATTGGTACATGCATCATAAAAGAATTTGTTGCGAGTTCCATGTCCTTCTTGAGTTTGCTCCCTAAATATACTAATTAACTATGGTGTGTCTTGTTTATTTTAGGAAATAGTTATAAAATAGACTTCCATGATTCTAATTCATGAATATGGGGATGATTCTCAAAGTTATGAGGCTTATGTAAAGGGGCCTAATGGGTTAGGTCATGATAGAGTAGTATCATAGCACAATTCTACCTTAGGACTAAGGTTTTTAGATTGTTTGGCTATGAGGTTGGTTTTGAATTTATGGAAAAAGCGTTGAAGTGTTTCAAGTTGAAATTTTATGGAAATGAATCCAGTTTTGGCATGACAACCAATGTATCCATTAATTAGTACTTTGATAACCATATTATTGAATCGTTACATGTAGACACTAGTTGCAAGGAAAACATTGGTACACACATCATATAAGATTGGGTTGTGATTTCTGTTTTATCCTTGAGTTAGATCACTAAATATAATCATTGACCATACTGTGTATTTTTTATTTTAGGATTACTATATGAAGATTTACATAAAGGATTCTAGTACATGAATATGAGGATGATCCACCAAGTGTTGAGGATTCAGTACAGGGGCCTGTATAAGAGGTGGTACCTTTGAGTGGTTTTCTAGTACTTCCACCACCCATTGAGAATCATATTACACTGATATTACTAACTAAGGATGTGTATAGGATGATTTCACTCCATGAGTATTATAGGAAAAAACCTCTTAGGTTTTGGGGTGACCTAGACCCCCAAGTAGTTGAGAACTGGATTGAGGTGGTGACTTAAGTTTTATGCCTTGTAAAGACACCTATATATTAGATGTTTGTTCAAACGACAAGTATTATTCAAGGATCTACTGGGAAATAGTGAATCATTGTGTCTAAATCACATTATGAGACAACTACCTCCTCGTTATATCTCAAGGTAAGAGTTTTATCTAACCAAATTGTGATCAATTCACATTTATAAGCTTTTATAGTTGTAGCAGGGTAGTATAAATACGATAAAGTATTCAACAAGGTTCACTATACATTAATGATACAAACTGTATATAGTTCTAGATCTATTATCTAGATCATGAAATTTTGAGTGGGTATTACTTCATGATATTAGTTATGGAATGACATATCTTTCCATTCCCATATATGAAAGATTTATCAAGTGGGATTCAATAGTGGAGAACTTTTTGGAAGAATAGACACATATAGTGGGGGATGGTAGTGGGAATGTAGGAGATGAGACCTTGGAATCTGGTAGATGATGAAATTAATATGTATTCAGGCATGAGAGATGCTTCAGGTGATAATACTAGGATAGAGGATCTGTGGTTTAGGGCTCTCACGATGGCTCAATTTATCCTAGAGAGCGGGGGTACTTCTCTTGAGATGTCTGAGGAAATATTTCTTGAGATTATCCAACCTGTCATACAACTAACAAGGAGATGTTCAATGGACCACCTAATCAGAGACAATGATAAGAGCATGAAGTTTTGTAGGGAAACATATGTGTCTTAGGAGATGGTAGAGAAGTAAGTGCTGGAAGAATATTTGACCTATTTCCACCACCACCCCTAGGTGGTCTGTGTTAGGCTATGGGATAAGTTGGACAGGGATGAGGAAAACTATAGGTAGTGGAGGCCACAACCAATAGGATTTAGGGATTATTATATGTACAATTTGTTTCTTATCTTCATTAGTTATAGTACTAATAGACACAAGTTTGATCCACTCTTTTCTTTCCACATATCTGGTTCAAGAATTAGATATTCTAGTTGAGCCACTGGCTTAAACCTTGTGATTGGAAACTCTGACCAAAGGTGACTCAACGATCACACACTTTTACTGATAGTGTGATCTAACACTTGGAGGTAGGATCTTATTATGGTATCCCTTTATATTAGTGATGATACCTTATGAAATCATATTAGGTATGGATTGATTATCCACATTTCATTCCATTATTGACTATTTTATGAGAAGGATGCGATGCATCCATGGAGACAGATCAAGGTCTTCATAGGTGGGTGAGAAGGGCACCTAGAAAAAGAAATATGGTCTCTTATGCATGAGGATACAACCAATTAATCATTATTTGGCTAGTATTTTCCTTGGAATAGTGGATTCTATGGGATTTTAGATTCCTGCAGTGGTGGTGTAGTAAGAGGAAGTATTTCCTAAGGTTGTGTTAGGTTTATCTCCCCATAGAGAGGTAAACTTATAGATACACCTAGGGATGTCCCTGATACCGGATTTAACATTCTAGATGACTCCTGCAAAGCTTCTAGAGCTGAAGGTATAGTTGGAGGACTTGTAGGGAATGAGATTTGTTAGACCCAAATTTTCCCTCTGGGAATCCCCAGTGTTGTTTTCCAAGAAGGCGGAAAATAGATTAAGGTTGTCTGTGTATTATTGATTCATAAACCAGGTTACTGTAAATAATGAGTATCCACTACCAAGGATAAAATACCTATTGGATTAGTTGAGAGAGGTAAAATGGTTCTCGAAGATTGACCTCATATCATGCTATCTCCACCTTCTAGTATGAGATGAGGATATACCAAATACAAAATTCAGATGTCTTTACAATAATTATGAGTACTTAATGATGCCTTTTGGGGTGATGAATTCCCTGGTAGTGTCCATGAGACTCATGAATTAGATATTTCATATTTTCTTATATTGAGTTGTGGTGATCTTTATTGATGCAATCCTAGTATAATAAATATCTATGGAGGAGCATGAGAGAAACTTAAGGATGGTCTTAGACATAATCCTAGAGCACTAGATTTATGGGAAGATCTCAAAGTGTCAGTTATATAATTGAGAGGTCCACTTTCTAGGACATACCATCTCAGTAGAGGGTGTTTTGGTGGACCCGGTGAAGGTTGAGGTAGTATTATCTTGGGAGCCACCCAAGAATGTGATAGAGGTGAAACGAATCCTTAGGATGATAAAATATTATAGGATATTTATTCATGATTTATCCAGGATATCATCACCTTTGAATGCTTTGACCCAGAAAGGGAATCCTTTTTTATGGATGGAGAGGTACCCATAGTCTTTTCAAGAGTCATGTAAGAGGCTGATGAGTACTCCCATCATGATATTTATAGAGGAGGGAATCTAGTACGTAGTGTTATATGATGCATTACGGACCAGAATTAATTTTATTTTAATATAAAGGTTGGTAGTGATTTCCTATAAGTCTCGATAATTGAGACCACATGAACAGAACTATGTAACCCATGATCTAGAGTTGGTAGCGGCAATCTTCACCCTAAATATATGGAGATATTACCTCATGGGTGAGCGGTTTATCATCTATTATAGACATAAGAGTATAAAGCATATCTTCTCTTAGAACAATATTAATATGAGACATAAGTGATGATAGATATCCTCCTAGATTATGACTTTGAGATAGTCTATAGTTCTGAGAAGGGGAACACACTAGAAGATTCTCTCAACAGGAGATCTCGTTCTGAGTTTTAGTTAAGGTATAAAAGAAGATCATTTCAGTTGTCCTTAATGGAAAAGTATGGTACAATATATATATATAGTCGATAGTCATTAACCCACATATTATATAATTGGTTTGGGAGACTAGACATGGAGATACCAACTATGATACCTTGTGTTCTCAGATATCCATTGGACATGCTTCTAATGGATTTTCTGAAGGTGGGGAGAAAAATATTTTTTAGAGGATGGAATATGGTTCTAATGATGTTGTGTGAAGAAGTGATGAGGGTGTTTCAAATATACCCTTTTTTGGTACATCCAGGTGTGGTAAATATGTATTGGGACCTCTGACATCAGTTTGGGTGGCCACATATAAAAAAGTGTGTAGTAGAGTTTTTATCTCAATGCCTCACTTTTCAATAGATAAAAGCTGAGCACTAAGTTCCAATGGGTTTATCTCAACTACTTGATATTCCATAGTGGAATTGGAATGAGATATTTATATAATTTTTGGTATGGATTCCATGTACATATAGTGTACATGATTCCATATGGGTGATCATATAATGACTCACTATGTTGGACAACTTACTCTAGATCTATGAGCATAGAGTTCATTAAAGATATTGGGATACCTTTATGTGCAAGAGATATTCTATATCTATTATGTTCCCTTGATTAATCTTTTAGACCATAATTCCCACTTCACATCATGATTTTGTAGAGGGTTATAGGTGGTCTTTGAGACTCAGTTGCATTTGAGCATAGTGTTTGACTACCAGATTGATAGCCAGACTGATAATACCATTTAGGTTCTAGAGGACATGTGTGAGGCTTGTTTGTTGGGATTTTTTCATAGTTTGTAGGATCACCTAACCTTCGTTGATTTTGTGTACAAAAAAATACCATTCCATTATTGGTCTGGTACTATATGAGTATTTTTATGGGAGACCGTATAGGTCACCACTATGTTAGACTGATTCATGTGAATCATAACTCATAGGCCTAGAGTTGGTGTGAGATACAATAGAGAATGTTCAGATCATTCGAGAGTATATGAGGACTGAACATAGCCATCATAAGTCTTATACAGATCTAAAATGGAGGCCTTTGGATTTTATGGATGGATACCATGTTTTCTTGAGGGTCTAACCTTGATGTATGTTGAATATATTTGGATGGGGTGGAAAACAATCTCTTATATTCATTATACCTTTAAAGATACTGCATTGGATCATAGAGGTGTCATACTGCTAGAATCTACCTCTTTAGTTATACTGGGTACACGATGTATTCCATGTATTGTAGCTAAGGAGGTATGTTCCCAACCCATCACATTTTATCGACTAGGGAAATATGGACATCAAGGATGGAGATACCTTTGTGGAGTACCTAGTTGATATTGAGTATTGGTAGGAGAAGATCCTCTATGAGTGAGTGGTTACCTTGGTTTGTGTCCAGGGGAAACATAAGAATCTTTAGGAGAGAACTTGAGAGAGGGATACCTAGATATGAGATTAGTACCCACATCACTTTGTATATCCTTATTCAATTTTTCAGATCAAAATCCTGATAGTGGAGAGAATGTAATGTCTCTTTTTTTCATTTAAATATTTGGAATATATTTAATAATATTTATAGAGCTAGGTGAGGAAATAGTGCATGATTCTCAGGTCATATGATCCAAAAAACGATTTAACAAAAATATTAAATATATTAATATCACACATGCATAGTTTTTTTTTGAAATAATAGAATAACACCCAAATGGAGTCTTGGATGGAAAATATAAGACTACCATTGAGTCTAGAAAATTATTTTTATTCTAAGAATGACATAAGATTTCTCTTCACTATATGTTTTTCTAAAGTACCATTACATGCGCAAATAATAAAATAAATAAATAAATAAAGTTATTTTTATTATTTTCAGCACAGTGACTAACTCACTCCTCAATAAATACATTGTAATTTATAATTCTCATAGTTATCCATATTACCCTAATAATTGAGAGTATTTAATATAGGAGCATTAGAGAACATCAGGAACCTACATCGATAATCAAGATATCACAAGGACCACCAATGACATCAGAATTCGAGGACCCTGCCAACGATGAAAACACAGATTAATTCTTCATTAGAAATCGATCCAAACCCGAGGTAGGGAATTAATATCCATGGTTTATTTTCCCATTTTTTATCCCATGATTAAAACAAACCAATTCTTTTAATAGTTTGATTCATGGGTCTATTGTATTTGCAGGTTCAAGTTTATTTCTTCCTGAGATTTAGGGGAATTTATTTTTTGATAATTATTACTCTTTGTTAGTTGTTCCAAAAATAACAAATTGAATCCAACCTGAAAAAGGATGAGGTTAATTCTTTATTTTTGGTTTGTTTATTTCTCCCATGTTTGTCCATATGATTTATTATTGATATTTCTTTGGCAAGTGTTTCAATGAAATACCAGGAATTTGATCGTTGTGTGACCATTATTCAGTGAAACAGATTGATAGCATAGGTTTGGTTAAAAATTGAGGGTGTGGTTGAGGTGTGATAAAAATTGAGGATGATCGAAGTTATATTAGTATCAGAATGGTGTTTTATCTAATTCATGGTTTGATGTGAAATAGAGACACAACATTATGTTGGTGATTCCTGATTGGAGGCAAGATTCTAGTGACTGGTGATGGAATGTTTGGTCAACCACATATCTAAAATATCTGAGCATGATTTTTGGTATTACTAATGAAATATTAAGATCTTTAGAAGAGCTATGGGATTCTAGAAAATACCATGTTACACGATGTGTACCCAAAGAACACATGTAGTATGGGGTCCCTTGCTATAGCACAAGGGTTTACATGTAAAATAAAATATTACACACCATGTGGTCCCTACCACATTATATGTGACTCTATTCTAGTAGCTTAGTATGTATCCTAGAGGATACATGAGAATAAACACATCCAGACACACTAGAACTAGTAGAGTACACATGCATGACCCGATACTCGGGAACGAACCAATACATGGGAATGGCCATAGCACATGTGCGTGACTAGGTGTAAATGAGAATAAGATGAAGGAAAACTAATTTCAAGCCTGATATCTACTCACCTTGTACCACTAAATAAATCACTATGTAGATGGAGGTTTATATGCCACGTGAGATGACGAGACATGGGCAGACCCCTGGGTATGCGAGACATGTCGTGTACCCCCAATACATGTTGTGTACTTTTTCTAGGGTAGTGTGAGGCCCCATATCTCTTAAATAAAGACCATGTTTAGTTGAGTGCAATACCTTAGTACATCCCTATGAGGATATTGTGTGGCATTATGTCCTTAACATAGAATTACGACCCCCTATACATATTTTTTTTGGATAGAGTTCATGGTATTCCTTCATGAGGTATGAGGTGGTATCCTCTATTATATCCTTCCTCGGTGGGGTTTATGGTATCAGAGTAACCACCATTCATAGAGAATAAATAACCTATCTAAAAATTTGATCCAATAGGTTTAGTGACATCCCCCCAGTGGTCTTAGTTGTGATCCCCATCCAGACAACGCGATCTTCATAGATTCATTGAATACATCTTGGAAGGAACAAATAATAATGAACTTTCAGATGAGTGTTTTTAGTGAAAACATGTCTTGTGAAGTGATTCCTCCCTAATGATCATTACCTTGAATCCTAAAGAATAATCCTATAGCTGACAATATTGGTTGAAACCTATTGATATTAGTTGTCTATTATGAGTATATTTGGGTTTCTCTATTTATCGTTATGTCTTATATATTTATTGAAATACCCATGTATTGATGACCTAAATACTCTTGATGTTTTATGATAGTTATTTTAGGGTTCCCTAATAGGTATTTTTATACTCATCCCAGCATGGGATCTTTCCACACAAGCCGTGTCTTATGAAAATGGTAAGCCTTTTGATGGAGTCTTAGGAGGTCTTGGATTAGAAAGATCACAGATTTAGGCTAAATAGACTGAGGTTATTATAGGTGTTTAATTTGAAAAAATTCCCCTATTTATAAGGAGGTTTTAATCTTTTTAAATTTTTAGTGGGATTTTATTTGGGCCGTTTTCCTTTCCTTACTATGTGGTACTCTTATGGTGGGATTTATATGTATTCATGCATTGGTATTAGCTATATTGTTTTACATATCATCATTGTATGACTTTAGAAATGCATGTGTGTGTCCATGTACATAGAATAATTTCTACCATATGTGAGATATGACCACTCAGTACTAGTTTCCAGCCCTTGGCCTATTGGACGTGGGTTTGGGGTGTCACAGTTAGCTTACCATTGGACAAGCGATCCTCAATGGGTCGGATTGTGAAAAAATGAGTCTCAAACATCTATTTCAAAGAATCTACCACAAAACTCCCCTATCCCGGTTTATATGATAATTTAAAATTATGATTTTAAAAATCCCCAACCTATCTTCACCACCTCATGTTTAAATATTGATGTAGGAAAATATACATCAATGATTGATGAACTGAATTAAAATTAAATTTATTAATGAATAGGTAAGGTATTGATCTACTTAAAAAATTGAAACATTTTATTTATTAAAATTGATTTAAATGAATTTTTAGTGTTCATGATACTAATTAAACTATATTATCTCCCTCTATGAGAATGTATCCCAAACCTATGCTTGAAACAACAAATTATAAAAAAAATCCATCACAAAATTCAAGTAATATAAGTATTAAAGTTGAGATTAGTCTTCCTTTAAACTAAAATAACGTATCATTGAACTCCTCATCCAACTCAAAAATGAAAACCTTTCAAGTCAACACTATTATTGATGTATCCAACATTAATAATTCGGGAATAAAACATTGGGAATGTCTATCCCAATTGAGAATGTTATAAATATAAAAAATGTGCCTTGATCAGTTTCCAGACATCATGTCCTTAAATTTATTGATATCAAAATAAATCATCTCTAAATATATTATGCCCAATGAAATTCAAATATTTTATCCAATAATGGAATTTAAAAAAACTATTATACAACTTTTGTTTAATTAATTCTTCTCCAAAAATTTATAGATGTTTTCTATTATTTTATTCCACTCTTTAGAAAATAAATATTTAATCTATAAATACTTCAACAAAAAAGGTAGTTTTTTTTTGGAAAATTTATTTCATAAAATATATAAATATAATAGGTGAACTAAAAACCCAAAATGGAATTACTAAAGACTCATAATATCTATAATAACTTCATAAATTATTTTTCTAAATATATTTATACTTTACACTATGATGGCGATATACTGATATCAAGACATTCATTAGAAACCATGTATCACCTTCAATTAATAAAATAAATTATGCATGAGAGGTAAATATTATTTATTACTCAAAATAAATTGATTTAAATATTGATAGTTGATACATAAATTCTAACAAACCTAGTATTTTTCATGAAATACAATAGGTGTTACCCAAGGTGAAACATTCGGTTAAATAAATCCCTTCTCCTATAAATCATGATTTTGGTCCATAAATTTAATCAACTATACATGATCGATGTGATTAGAAGTTAGTGAAATCATATTAATTTTATGAAACAAGTAAATAGAGAATTGTACAATATATTTTATTTAAATAATTTAAATGTATTTAGGTTGTATATAAAGATATTTATCCACCCCTGTTAGAAACATATGTTGATATTTAAATTATATAGTTCCATAAAGTTACTTAGAAAATTGACAAGATAAACATATAAGATCTCAAATAGTGGGGCCTTCTCAAAGTTAATTAATATCACACAATCCTTGAAAAGTGTGGATGATCCTATCATGTGAAATAAAATAAACTCTATGACCATGGAGGATAATATGGAGTCTATATTTTACAAAACAATCTATTCCAATGTTTAGGCCACACATTTCAATCATAAGGATAAAAAATTATCATGATATTTATATAAAAAAATCATAATGGAACTAGATGGACATTTATATCCATGTTTCAATATTTTTTCTATGAATTTACAACTCCTCATTAAATACTAGGTTAAATATTTATACAAACCCAACTGATATATTATGCATGATGATATGAATGAATGTTTTGTACACATAACTAATTTTTTTAGATCTTTGTAGATACAATCTAAAAGGTACCTCATACTATCATAGGTTTGGAATCTATCTCCTATGGTGCATACTATATAGAAAAACAACTCCCATGCTTCTTTTTCATTTGAACCTATCTGAAGAATACAACCTAAGATCCAATCCCATCATCTTAATACTTCACAATAGGAATACTTGATCCCTCTCTCTTTTTGGAGGCCCAAATACAATACCATTTGTACAAGAATACACAAAACACCTTTAGATGTAGTATCACCCCATTCTTGTAATATTTATTAAGATTATTATGGCAATATCAATTCAAGTATACCATGCTACCAAATCAATCATATCCCTACATGATTATCCTATAATAATAAAATAATTGATATATTTATTCTAGTTAATCCCCAACTAAAATTCATTATAATTTATTTATATTTTCCAATTGAATTATTATTTTGATCTGGATAGAAAAGAATAGTGATCACACTCCAATCATTAATCTTGTTAGCTTACAACACCATTTATTTATTTACTACATCAGTGTTGGTAGTTAAATAAAACAAATTAAACATTTATGAAATCACTTTCCAATGTCAAATTCCAAATATTATTGCTTTAATATATTTATTAGCTATTAACTCCTATTAAAAACCATCCAAATATATAAAATTCATCATATAGTATAAAATAATAAACTTCCCCTTTTATAAATCTTTTAACTATCAATATTTCTTAAAATCCAATAACTATGAGTAAAATTTATAGTTATAAAGATTTTAAAACCAAGTACACAAAATATTTTCATATAGCTTCAAATTTGTTACAATTTACCACCACTTAAGTATTAGTTTATATAACATATAATAAATAAACTTTAATTTTTATTACACATGGGTACACATATATTATAAAATTTATTTGATCCTATCTAACAAATCATCATTATAATAAATCCTAATATCACTATAAAACATTGGGGGATTATATATATGAATCGCTATAGATCCATCCACATCCCTCATTCTCTCCTAGTATATTCCTCCACCAATTTATTAGATAACATGAAATAATGATTTCACATCGCTTTGAATATATCCAACATTCTCAAATTACTCTCTGTGAATGATTTCTATTTTGGTGGAATTTCTAAAATGTTAAAAAATATATTTATCAAACAAAAAGTTTGACCATAATATTTTTCCTATGATAATCATCAATAAAAATTTCCGGGGTCTTAAAACTCAAATAACCTCTTTCTAATATATGTCTATGTTTATTTATTCAATTTACATTGGTCTTTACTTTATTAACTCTATTTTTTCACAAATATTTATTAAAATATTTTAAACCAAATTATTTTGATTTTTTTTAATACAAACATAAAATTTTTAGTTAACTAATCCATTTAAAAAAAAAGACTAGTAATGAAGTCATATCAAAATACCTTCACATGTAATGAAATTATCTAAAAACCAGTGTGTATATAATTTTATTTTGATCCATGTCTATAATTATGTAAGAAAATACCACTTATCCAAACCCATAATAGTTGTATAGTATACATAGAATAAAAACAAAACATCCTTCAAGAGATTATCTGACCTATTATTATAATTGATCTACTAGGGAACTCAATGTTTTGTATATGACAGAAATATATGAATTTTGAAGGTATATTTAAATCATAAACAACCAATATCAATGACTACTATCAAACTCCCCTAATTAAAATAAAATAATATTACGATTCCATTTTATAATATCCCAACTAAGATAATTGTCTCCATTCTTAAGCATAAGGCACCACATGATCTCAAGTGCACTCCCTAATCACCAGAGTACTAAAACTAGTGAAGAATGATAAAATAACACTATTGAGGAAAAATTTACCATAAAACATAGAAAACTAAAAAACTATATGAAATTTATTTTTCATTTAAAACAGAAATCTATCATTAAAAAATATTTTAAAATTAAATAGCATATAGATTAAAATAAAAAACCATTTAATAACACCCTAAAATCCAAATACAAGTGAAATATGAAAAATTAATATCCAATTTATATATTGCAAACTCCTCCATCAATATTCAATAGAATACCAACACATTAATTATTCACAATAGTACCTATGGCCCATTGCTAATGAAGAAAAGAAATTTTCATTTTCCTACATCATAGAATAAAATTTTTACATTAACATTTAGTTATACATATATTGGTGAGTATATTATTACATAGTAGTAATTATCTAAATAAATCATAGGAATTATCATGCATAATTTGTCTAAACAAGTGTAAATCAATATATTTAAAAAAAACGTAAATACCACATAAAATGACTGTTTTATTTAAAATATTTATATACTAGGGAAAATTTGTTTTCTACCAATAAGAAAATAATATAGAATATTAGTAACCAGACCTAGTTTACTTATAGTATAATCAAAACAAACATTATCATTATAATAAATCTTGTTAACATATCTGGATCACATAACACTAAAATATTTTGAGGAAACATGAGAATATTGAAAATAAGTAAACATCCACCTATGATAATAGTGCCATCAATAATAGATCATTATTTATTCATACATTTAGTTTCATGGCTTTTATCCATATAATTATAATTTCCACCTTTATGAATCTTGAAAAATTAATTTATTTCATCCAATGTTTCTAAAAATTTTTATATACACCTTCATATATTTATCATATCATCAGTACATTTTATTTAAAAAAAAACCATTTTCCTTTGAAAAAAATTCATAAATAATTCCATAATTATAATAATTTTTTACTAAACCCCACATTTGAATTAAAATAATGATTTAAAATGATTATTTTTTAAAAACCAACGATGATATTTCAAATCGACCAAAAAATCAATGATTATAAAATTAATCCATGATCTATCAAAATAATGTTTCAATAGAATGACATCGCATGATTTTATAAAAAAAATCAAATATGTTTTTCAAAAAAGTACAATATTTATCAAAAAAAGTTCTTATACCAATTATTTGATAATTTCAATTAGTGATCAAGTCAACATCCTTACAAAATCACATCTACAAAACATCAGTGGATTATAAACTTATGAAGAAATGTTATATTCCACCTATGTTATATGACAATCCTTAAATATAATTTATCTTGATTCAATAACAACTGTCATAAATCTGATAAATCAATTCCTATCCTTATAGATCCTAATTTAGATATATGATCTCAATTTATTCGTAACCCAAATTTGATTGATTTTTTTACAAATGAAATAGAGAAGTGACAAACAAATATATTGACATGTATAATAGATCTAAAATTCCATATATTAAATATAGGTTAAATCCATTCAATCAATGAGAGATATTTAGTATAATATATATAATATTATTCAAAATAACCTTAACTAGATTTTTGTTTTTGATCAAAGTAATTTGGGAATTTAATGGGGTTTAATAGTGGAAAATAAAATAAAAAAATAAAAAATAATTATAGAATTTTACTATCATGAATGATTATACCTCAAGGTTCACTAACTATATAAACAACCAAGTGTGGAAAATGTCCCTACTAATTGATCATTCATGATTAGACATCATAGTCTATAAACTGCACACCTTACCATTTGATCCTACTATACCCTATATAAAATATTATAATTATATTATGTGGTTATTTAATAATGTTATGAGTGATGTGTGGTTGTTTTTATAAAAAATTTCTATTCACAATTAGTCCTTATATTTTTTTATTCATGTAAATAATCACGCATCATCCAAAAAACCATCCAAATTATCCATTTTGACTAAAAATTTACTAATAATAAAAAAATAAAACTTATCTAGTAAAAATAGTGTATTAAACATTAAACAAATTCTTTTCTCCAAGAACCACATGGAATCTTGTCCAATCCTGGACTTCTATATGGAAATATCTTATGCATTGGGAATGTATATTTCATAGGATCCTCGTTACTACAGTATATAGAAAATTATGGAAATACATATCAAACTTCTGTGTTATTTTATGGGAACCCATTCATTACCATATTTCATGTATATGCGATGAGGAGATAACCTAGAATAAACTACAACATATGATCTGATAACTTAGTGTGAGATTCATCACATCTTGGTTATGGATATACTTATATGGGCGGGTAGTTTTGGTCACACTACATGGCATGGCATGATCTGATCATTATCTTCTATATATGATTATGGTATATATTGTAATTAAGTTACACAATAGTGGGGATACATATGGAATCTCATAAATAACTTAACAATGGGATCATTATATATGATTAAACACCCCCAAATGATTAAGAAATTTCTATTTAATGGGATAATAACACCACACATCCATGAGAGGAGGCACCATAGACTCATTCTCAAAGATGATTTAATTCCAAAATGATGATTTACTATACTATAGTGGTGGGTCTGATGAAACTGTATCAAGTATTTTATTCCCCAAGGATCCTCAACCACTATTTCTATATCCAATAAACATTAGTTTCCCTATCATTTTTACCTCTATCAATTAATTATTAATCCATTCTTTATTATTCATCATATTCCTCATGTGAGGGGAACACACCTCAAAAAAAGCTTAACCATCCCATTTTTCATACATTCAACTTCATCACTAGACTCTACCCTATATAGTGGTAGTGTTTTGGTTTATAATGACCTAATAATTCTAGGATCACTTGTTTTTACCATTAGTGTAATAAAACATGATCATGAAGTGGTTTTAGTAGCATGGGTGGCTAGTTCTACTGAATACCATAAAAATGAAATAATTAATTATTTTAATTAAGAAGTTATTTTAATTAATTAATAATATACAAATAATATATAACTTCATATTATAATTTTATAAGGAAAAATATAAAAAAATATGTGTGATTAATAAAAAGTCTCTAAAATCATACCTTATGGGGGAACTCCTTCATTGTAGTTTTTTATTTCTCTAATTTTTTGAAATTTATTTCATCTTAAAATAATGCTTACAAAATTAATTAGTATCTTAGGTTTTCATTTATAAAATAAATGGGTCTCCTAGGGTCTTAGAAATAAAAAAATTCAAAATTTATCCCTCAATGAAACAGAATAAACCAGCCATTACTATACTTCTTTTTTTCCAAACCAAGGTATTATTTGAGATATATTTGTATTTTTTCAGTGGACCTTGTTCATGGAAATTTAACCTATCTTATTCAAGTCCATTTTTTCATTATATTACTCTTATAAAAAATCTACGCAATCAAAAAAAATTTATAACAAGAACATATATAAATAATGATATAAATAAATAAGATCAATTGAAAAAATAAATAAATTCATTCTTTTGGAAAATAGATTTATACCGTTATATTTCCTCTATAATGTTTTTTACCTATTTTATTCAGATAAAAATGATTTGAGAATTATGAATCATCATCTATAATACTGAGATGAAATAAAAACCCAATAATTTTATTTTTAATTTTTTGAAAACATCGAGGATAATGTTTAACATTATGTGTAGTGGAATTATTTTTTGAATACGCATGATTTTTTTTTTCCATTTTGACATATATTAAAATTTTCATCCCATGGTATTATTTAATCATGGTCTAAAATGTTATTTTATATAGATATAAATTATTTTAATCATAAATTAATTATCTTGGTAAAATATTTTTTTTTAAAACTCATTATATGATATGTTTGGTAGGTCATTCATGGTAATTTTTTTCTCGATAAATTCTATATTAAAAATAATATGGGATATGATAAATTTATTAAAATGGTTTTAGTTTTTGGGGAGTTTAGTTTTAAATTATGTTTGATGTAATTTTTAAATTTTTGTGTGTTTAAGAAAGGCATAAAATTTTATTCTATGCATTGAATAATGAATAGTATACATTAATTATATATTTTTTAGTATAAGATGAAATAAAATAATAGAGGCTTGGTATGATTTAGTTACATAATTATTATACCATAAATGGGTCTATAAAAAGAATTAATTATAATATTAAGTAGGTTATTAAATTTATTATTTCCATGAAAACATAATCATTTAAAATTATTTAGGAGAGAGTGATATATAGATTTCAATAGTAAGGGAGGTGAATATTGGAGAATAAAATTAGTTTGTCTTCATGTGTTGTGTTTGTTTGTATTAAAAAGTGTAAAATGAGATGAAATAAATAATTATTATGAAAAATAGGGGACTCAAAATATCAAAGTTAATTTTTTAAGTATGCAATTATAATAATAAAACTTTAATTTTTTTTATTAGCATCACATTTGAATGACGTTTTAAAAAAATTCCATATATTTTACTTTTTGATAATACTTTTATACTTGAATATTATTTAAAATTTGTGTATATTATATTTAATTTTATAAAATTATGATTCCTTAACAACCATTTAATATATATTATAACGAGTTCATGAAAATTATTTAATATATAATATTTTGATAAGATACATTTATTACCCTTTTGTTTTTATTTTTTTTGTTAAATAATATTTATGAGGTTCATAATATATATATATATATATATATATTATTTTTTTATTAAAATATTATGGAATAAAAAGAATTTTTTAGTTTTATTTCACAAAATAAATTTAAGGATGATAAAAAGGTTATTAATGGACTTTGTTATGTTATGTTAGGGTGGTTTTATATATGTGTACTTCATGATAATTTATGAGGGAGATTAAAATATTTTTATGATATATAAGAATTGATATAATATTATAATGAACCTATATGTTATATTACAATGGTTTATGGTAATTTAGATGTTATACATAAATATATTGATTTTTAATTCATGGGTTATTCCCGATTATGCTCGATTTTTACCCAATTATGTATGGTTAATATACCTTATGTTAGGCTATGTTTACTTATTTTTAAGTGGTTTTCATATTAGATAGAGAATAGTTTGAAGTAAGTGTTTTTGATGTTTCCATCCACTCCTTCCAACCATTTATTATATGAAATAAATCATTAAAATTTTGGGATATATATGGATAAATCAAGATAATTAAAGGTAAAATTATATTATCAAGATCTTATAGTGTATCTTGTGGTTGTCTTATAGAATAAATACGTGTTTGTAAAATACTTATCAAATACATCCTTGTGGTAATTGACTAATTACATATCACATTTCTTTATTATTTTTAAAACCATTGATAAAATATAATAAGTAATATACATGCATTAGAAATTCTACACAAAATTAAATATTTTTTATGTTTAGGTGAATAAGAAATAAATGATCATTGCATAATGAGAGTGAGGTTTATCTACAGTTTACAACCATGTATAATGTTTATATGAGGCTTAAAACCTTCTTGGAATACCTGAGGGTTTCAAAATAGTTTAAAACTAGATGGGGAGGTGTGAAGGTTACACTAATGTTTTAATCTAAATAAATAGGCATGAAGGGTTAGGATGGAGTTTAATAATGTACAGAAAGAGAAAATTTTTATTCTATAATTTATAATTATCTTTGAAAGAAAAGGGTTTATATTTAGTTTTAGAAACATTAAATAAATAAAAATAGGTTATGTTAATTTTTATCACCATATGAGAAGTAACAAGGGTTTAGGATAGAGTTATCACCATTTAGAAAGGGGAAAGAGTTTACACTGGAGTTTAGCACTGTCCTTGAAGGATAATGGTTTACCCAATATTTTAGAACTTATAAAATGATGAATGTTTTACACTGAAATCTAGTGATATCCAAGAAGTTGCAAGATGTATGTTAAAGTTTAGTACCTTCAAATAAGTAAAATGTTTATGTTGTAATTTAGGGGAATCCAAGATGGTTAAAGGTTATTCCAAGGTTTATTAAAACCCATAAAGGAAAATGGTTATAAAGGAGTATGATGCCATCCAGAAAAATTAAAAGGTTTATATTATATTTTAATACCATTATAAATGGAAAAATTTTACAATAGATTTTAGTGACATTCTTAAATTATAAATGGTTACATTTTATTTTAAATTTATCCATAATGGCAAGATATTATACTGGTGTGTAATGTTTTCTAAGAAGGTGAAGGTGTTTACACTAATGTTTAATAATTTCTGAGAAGTTTAATGGTTATGCTAGAGTTTATTTCCATTCAGGATGGTGGAAAGGTTATAATAGTCCCATATAGGTAGGAAACATTTTATGATAGAGTTTAAAACCACTTGGAAAGATTAAAGGTTATACTATAGTTTGGTTCTATTTAATAAGGTGAAAGGTTATGAAGGAGTTTAATTCCTTCTAGTAAGATGATAATACTTTTTTTGGAGTTTAATGTTGTTGAGGAAGATGAGGGGTTATACTTGAATCAACTACTATTCTATAAGTTAAATGGGTTACATTGAATTTTAGAGACTTTGAGGTATCATATGGGTGTTTAGGTGGCCATTAAGAGAAGTGGTGATTATAGAGATATTGTGATTGAACCTAGAGGAGGATTCCTATATATCCTAGTTAAGGGAATAAATCTCCAAATCATTCAAATGGGTGTTATAAAATTTTTGTACAAATGGATATAGTGTGAAAATATTCCTTGAAAATTTAGGCTTTCTATTTGATGGGGTGAAATAAGGGAATAACATGGAGTTTTAAGTAGTGAGAGTAGGTAATAGTAAATATCCTTGAAAAATAAGAGCTATATTTTAATTCTATGTAAGAATTAATATTATGTACCTATTCATCATAATGAAGGGTGATAGGGTTGTTTTATACTTTAAATATATCTATATTAGTTTTCAAATTCATCCTTGATAAACAAGGTCGTATAATTTAAAGGAATATAATAAAGAACACCCTTGAGTTTTACATAATATAGGAATAATGATGTTCTAAAAATATTAATTTTGTGTGGTAAGGAACAATGTAAAAACTCTCTTCCATTGCCACCCCTCCTAGGACAATATCGAAGAGAAGGAGTGACCCCTGAGTCCCGCCTCCAGTAGACCTCGGGTTGACCACTAGCACTGAGGGTATAAAACACTCAAATGGGAGGAATTACCCTTAGTATAATGAAATTGATTGAGTGATAAGATGAAAAACCACCAAAAAAATATACAATATAATTAAAAAGAAACCAAATACCCATACAATTAATATCCCATATAAACTCACTCCAAATAAAATTTTATCATATCCAACCAAACAAACAAAATTTATTAAATAAAGGAAGAATAATAAAAGGAAAGAAGGAGGAACGACTCAGGGGGAGAAAGTAATGAAGTCCTAAGGAATCACCTAAAACAATTATTGCACAATCTTGGGGTAATGAGACCAAGATGGAGAAAGAAACAAAATCATCATCATGAGGGAACCGAGATGCAAGGAAGTCTACCACTTTGTTACCCTCACACCAAGTATGAAGAAAGATAGTGCTGCTATCCATGAGAAACTTGCAGTGCCGAATATGGTATAAAATGTTTCATGGAGTGGAGATGTGACCCATCAGCATGTCATAAAGGATTTTAGAGTCATTTTTGATCTCTGAGAGAAGCAAATGATCAGACAGACTGAACTGAATCCCCTTCAAAAGTGCCCAGGCCTCGGCCTGCAAGGAGCATCCACTACCGAAGCAGGAACTGTATGATACAACCACACTTACCTTGGAGTTATAGATCACGATGCCACCACTCATAATTACCATAGCACAAGACCCATCAGAATTTAGTTTCAACCCTCCATATGGGGGTATCCAGCAGATCCATCAACCCACTAAAACCATACTGTGGAAAACCTGCTCCTTATACTGAAACATATACCTCAATGAAGAAGATTCCTCACATTTTTTTAGAAGGACCCCCACATATGCGATAATCCATTTAGATCTGGATATCAGGACCACCTTTGAGCACACAACTACTTAAAAATGTGATATACTCCTCACCTCTCAGATAAACTAACAGCTGGCTGAAAAACATATTTCCCTTTCCTGCTTCTCCGTGTTATTAGAACCAACTCTATGGAACAACCTCTACATAAAGGAATCACCAAAACCAATTGGAGATGATAGGCTGGTGAACTCCCCAACTTATTCTCAGACAACACTATCCCATTCTCTCTCAAAAAATAAATGTGAGGTGGTCTCAAAATAGGGGGTCCAACAGCAAGAACATTTGGAAACAATTGAAACCCCTTTCTTGAAGATCTCCTCATCTGTAGAGATGGCGTGATGTTTAATCCTCAATGTAAGGAAATTATATTTTGGAGGAACACTTTTTCACCAAAGGAGTTGGACCCATTAATCCTGAGCATGGGAATCCTGAAGGATCGACCTGTAGGACTTAACAAAAAAAGAACCCGAAGAGGTAGTCTTGAAAAAAAACTTTTCTGGGTCATTTGAGAGTTTGATGAGATTGAACACACTGAACTGCTGTTTATTTAGGAATGATTGGATGAAGGCAGGATGATCACTTTCTTTCTTGAAAGTGATTTCAGTGACCGGGAAGCTAGGAAAGCCAGGAATATCCCCTGACCAGTTGTCATGCCAAAGCCTGATGTTGTTGTGGCTAATGATCCAACTTGACTAACTAAGAAGGTGAGGAATATGGATCTGAATAGTTCTCTAAAGGTATTAGGGGTTTCTTGTTTGTTATAGGTAGTTCCCATACATCTCCTTTATAACTCATTCCCAAAGAGTACTCCCTACAACTACCTCTCATGCCATCCTCGCATGATGTCAATGCATCATCTCAGAGACACTTCACAGACCTATATCACCTTCATCCATGGGAAGATCCATTTTAGACTAAGAGGCCCAATGGAACCGACCCTCTAAATGGGAATCCTAGATGAAAGAGGTCATAATCTGCTCAATATTCTTAAGAACAGCCTTTGTAACCTTAAGAACGTAGAGAACGTTCATGGGGATTGATGTAAGCATGCTATCAACCAGAGTTATCCTCCCCAAAAGGAAATGAATTGATTTTTCCGATTATTGATGCGAGAAGATATTTTACCATCACTTTATCCAGATGTTTGATATGGATCCTACTAAATGTGATTGGGGCGCCAAGGTAGTCCATAGGAAGGCTCCTGATGCTGATTCCCAATCTGGATTCAATGCCATGATAACATCTTTCTGGACAAAACTTTGAGATCTAGATATTACTATTATCTCTATTAATTAGTTTCCCACTCCATTTGCAGTAATCTTCAAGTATGTTATTGATACCCTAGATAGATATAGATCTCCCATTAATGAATAAGACCATATCATCTGCAAACATAAGGCGGGATAAATTATAGAAATGGAAATGATAGAGAAAAGGATGAATATTTCCCTCTTGCATAGTGGCTTTGATGGATATACTCAAATAATCCTAAGCCAGAATGAAAAAACTGGGAGACAACGGACCCCCTTGTCTAAGAACACATATAGATTTAAGTAATACTTTCTTCCTTCCCATGAAGAAAACATAGATACATAGAGAACTCCAACATCTACAAGAAAATCCTATATAAATAACCGCAACAACCTAAACCCCAAGATAGTATTTTCTAACATGATGGAAAAAGTCCTCATAGAGACCAAAAAAATAGTTTTATATATAGGTAAATGTATACTTAGTAGGATCATACCCAAGGACTCTGATGAAAATTTAATAATAGACTGCTAATTCCCTAGTGAATGAGCAATAGAACTAACAAGCACAACAAAAGTCAACTAGTTCCCCCCACCATCACCAAGGCTCACTCACCAAATAATTCATCCAAGAGTAGTATAGTAATATCATAATAATATAGATAAATTCACACCATAACCACTTCCCCAATAATTTACCACTCTCACCCAATGAAAATACATCATTTTCTTTTATCCCTTACATATCCACTAGTAACAGCACCAACCATATATCATGTCTCACAACACCAACTGTATATCACATCTTGCAGCACCAACTGCATATCTCATAGTATATAATCAAGGAAGTAGGGTATCATGAACAAAAAATATATCAACCTTATTTCCTCCTCCTACCACACATGATCCCCAATATATATCTCATCATCCACCCCTGGTATCACTAGAGGAAGCTACTAAAGGGAGAGTAGGGGATAGGGGTAGTTATATTTCTATATACTTCCCATCTTGGATGTTTGGAAAAAACCCCCAAGGTATTTGGGTGTCGGTTCAGTTATCTGAATTATATGGGGTGAATTTAAAATTCATAAATAATATAGGTATATATTAGTCTCACAAAAGCCCACTCCTATGGTTTCACAAAAACAACACTACCACACCCATTGTTCGGTCACCACTGATATAGTCCCACAAATCACTACCTATAATATAGAAAAACCAACCCATAACAATCATATAAGGTCTACAAACAGAGTTCCATTTTTAATTTTTAATTTAACAATCAGTCACCAAGCTTTATTCATTTAGTTATTAGTTAAAATTTTCACCAAAAAATTCCAAGGCATGACCACATTTATATATTCCAATATGATTACATTATTACAGAACTGCTATAAATAATAAACCATGTCAAAACACCATGTCACAACCAAGGACATAAAGCCACACAAAACCAAGGCCATCAAGTCGCACACAACCAAAGTAACAAATCCACACACAACTAAGGCCACCAAGATACACACATCATTTCAAGCATAGAACATACATATTCATCTTAGTCATTTAATTTACAATCTTTAAGTATTTAATCATTTAATGGGTATTATAAAATCAATCCATCAGTATAAATAATAATTCGATAACAACCATATAGCATTAAACAATGAAAAAAATAAAAAAACAAATAAATTCATGTGCATTACACCATTAACTTTGAATTTCATTAGTCTACTTTATTATCTTTATCATACCAATTCATTCCATTTTACCAATAGAAATCAAAAGAATGATAATCCCACAAATGTGTATAAAAGATATATAACTCAAATCCATTACCTTAAAATCAACTTTTTGATTCATTGTATAATTCCCAAGAAAGATAGGATGAACTACAGAGACACAACCATGTAATGGATCCTCAAATCAAACTAAAATGCAATAATGTATCATCAAAATTGCTACCCAATGAACCCAAAACTATAAAAAACATGGAACCTATGAAATATCCAAATAAATAAGGAATAACCTGGATATAAGATAAGAATAACTCACCAAAAATCATTAACATTGAATATCTAAAAGAAAAATATGAACACAAAATATTAGAGGCTATTAGGGATCTCAAACTCACCATAGGTTCACTTGAAGTTTGAGTGAAACAAAGGGGAAACTTAGAAAGTTCAGAGTGAGGTTGTAATTTATATAAACCCCAGATATTTCCCCATTGATGGTGATAATTTTTGGTTTATAACTTGAACCTTATATGGTTCACATCCACCAAAAAAACAAGGCTCTCCATCCTATAAAATTGAGAAGTATTTCATACCATGAATAAAAATATTATATGGTGAATTATTTGAAAAATGAATCCATAAAAACTCCATCATGAACATTCATACCATGAATATAAAATTCACAACATGTTTTAATAGTAGAAAAAAAATATAGAAACCAGGTCTCCCAAGCTTTGAACATTCATTCGCACCATAAACCAATGATTCATGATGTGAATCACTGCCCATAGTTGCATGTTCGATTCTCACTCTTCCTCTTCCTTCCTAAAATTCATACCAAGGATTAAACCACCCAAAAATTACAAAGTAATAGGTTTTATGGGTCTATTATATTAAAATAGATACCTATCAAATGATTCTCATCCTTATGAATCAAAACAAAATAGAAAAAAAACTGCACCAACTGCCATAAAACACTAAACACTTCCCCAAGTTATACCTATCAAACAACGATGAAACTACATCTAAAAACATAGACGAATTATTTCAAACAAAAACCACAAATTTTTTTCATAAAAAACCTAAAATATCATGGAAAAAATAACTCTAGGTACTAAATGTGTATCCGAGGCTCCCAGTCCAAAGTAACCTATGCCAGAACACCCTACATCTGTATAACTCAATCCAAGGGGATGAAATGACCTTATAGCACCTTCTCATGATGGTCAAGAATATTGAATAATATTTCCATGAACATTGAATCATCCATGTTACCTATCTACCCCATTTGATGATATAAGAATAATTATGAAGATCCCAATGGATCTGAGACATGTGCAAGACACCATGAACTATTTCCCACTACAAAGTTAGCATCAACTGATATGCCACATCAAGAATGTACTCTAACACCTAAAAGGGTCCAACAAATTGGGGTGAGATATTTCTCCCCCGACAAAACCTCTACTGAACATGTTGAGGGTATCCTTTAGGAAAACATGTTCTCCAACCTCATTCTCTAATGGCCTCTTCCACAGATCATCATACACCTTTTAGTGGTCTTGCCTCGCCTTCGACTTCTCTTAAACCAACAGAATCTTCTTCATTGTGCTATGAACCGCATCAGGAACAATAATTTCTCTTTCTCTAATTCTGGTATAGTATAATGGGTATTAACATGACCTTAATTACAATTCCTCAAAGGGAAATAAATCAATGGTTGAGCGGTAAATGTTTTTATAAGTAAACTCAACCAAAGGTAAGTATCACACCCATGATCCACCAAAATTTAAGATTCAAGCCTAAAATATATCCTCTAACATCTTGATGGTCTACTCTATCTTCACATCCATATAGGGGTGGAAATATTTTCTAAGGTGTAACTGAAAGCTAAATGTGTTCTATAACCCCCTTTAGAATCATGAAGTGAATTGAGGATCTCATTTAGAAATGATGCTTCTCAAATCTATATGAATTCTCAACACATCACATGTGTACCATTTTTCAAGAACATCAATGATACTCAACTCTCAGATTTTCAAAAAGTGAGTTAACTCCATTAGTTAATTTTAAATCACCCATATAGTATCATAAACACCCATATTTTGGGGTGGCTCAATGATGAAATCCATTAAAGTTTCCTCCAACTTCCACTCAGTGACATCCAAAGGATAAAACAACCCATCAGGTACATGATATTCTACCTTCACCTATTGGAATACTAGAAATCATGCCACTGACTCTAAATTTTTTTATTTATCCATGGTCACAAAAACTTCCTCCTCAATCCATGATGTATATTATATATTCAGGTGTGTATCTCTAGAGGTTATGTATGAAACTCATGGAGGACTCGCTCAAAAATTTTCAACAGAATGAACACCCTTCCCTAGAACATGACCAGATAATGGTCATATTATCACCATCCCATAGGTGAATCACCATGAATGATCTGGTCACATGTGACCTAAACCTCTGAGTCTCCCCACTGTGACTCCTCGACCTGCTACAACAAATTAGGATCCATTTTTATCTGGAATAATTATCCTTTACCATCAAACTCTTATACTATAAGATGTAAATCCCTTAACTCCTCTATCACCCTCCAAGCATCCTTAGATTACTGAATAGATCCCCATGAATTTATACTCAATGCACATTCAATTATGTTTATATTTATTAGAGCATATGACTTTTCAAATTCATAGTCCCATAGAAACTCCATTGATATATGCTATCATAGATTCATGTCACATTGAAAAAAAGCGTCAAGATTTTAGGATCTGTGAAGACCACAAAGCATTCCCCCATGAGGTAATGTCTCTAAAAATTTAGAGAAAGCACAATTAATTCTATCTCTAGATCATGGGTGTCATATTTATGCCTGTAATGGAATAACTATATGATCCTATAGGATATAACTTCCCACTACTTCAACAAGAAACATCCCAAACCTATGTTTTAAGTGTCATTGAACTCCACCAATATCCTGTCCTCCTTAGGTAACCAATTAACCAAGACACTGATAAAATGATCCTTCAGGTAGTCAAAAGTTTCCTGGTACTGATTAGTCTAAATAAAGTCTTGGTCTTCCCAGTGAGGGATGTTAAAGAGGACGAAATATAATAAAAGTAAAACACAAACCTCTAAGAGTAACCCTAAAGTCCAATAAAGCTTATAATATCTTCCTATTTCTTTGGTGCTTTGTATGAAACAACCACCACACTCTTTAAAGGATCAACCACTACTCCCTACTAGGACACCATATTCCCATATAAATGCATCTCTCATATCTAAAACTTAAACTTGAACAATTTCACATACAACTTGTGATACCGAAGAGTCTATAAAATGATCCTCAAGTACTAAACATTATCCTCCCTCAATATCAAGTATATTAGAATTTCATCAATGAACACGACTATGAACTAGTCTATAGACTCATGGAAAATGAGGTTCATGAGTCCCATGACCATATCTAGTGCATTCATGACACAAAATTACATAACTATGAACTCAAAGTGCCTATATTGGCACTAGAAAGCAGTCTTTGGGATATTTTCCTCCTTTTCCCACAATTGATAATATATAGGCTATATATTAAACTTATAAAACTATCTAGATCCTATCAACTTGTCAAAGATATCATCAATTTTTATAATAGGGTAATGATTCTTGATCACTATATGATTCATCCTTCAATTTTATATGAATAACCTTAGACTATCATCCTTCTTCTTGGTAAAAAAAAACTGGAGATCCCCATGGGGATACACTAGGCCTGATAAAGCCTTTATGCATCAGATCATTAATATGGATCCTCAGATCTTGAAACTCTAATGGTGTGATTAAGTATGGAGTCATAGAAAATAGTGAAGCACACAAATGTAACTCTATTATAAAATTGACATCATGTTGAGGGGTTAGTGTCACAAACTCCTTGGTAACAATATCTAAAAACTCAATAATAACTTATAAGATCCCCACCAACTGATCTCTCACTATATTTTTTGACTACTCTAACATGAAGGAAATAAGGGGCTCCACTCACCTACTGCCCATCCGAAAAACTCGATCATTGGAAAATAACACACATATTCCTTCAAAATCATGAAACGTAAATATACTCTAGAAATAGTCAACCCTAATGTGAAAATAATACTACCAATCCATGTAGAGAATACCATTGTATAGTTATATCTATTGTTTGAATAAATCTCTGAACAGTTGATGTTTCTCTATCATCAGTTTTCATCTTAGACACACATAAAATAATCTAGCCTAGCGTCTGATTGGGATGAATAACATCAGGGGCATAGAAAGCCTCTCCATATCCAATACAAACATATGGGACAAATAGGGTGAAACAAATGAGTGGAAATCTTCCAAATCAATAAAATAAAAACTAGGTTAAATGATAAACTAATCATACCTCAAGAAACCTATGTCCCCTTAGGTATCAATATCTCGTTCACATGAATTTGGCCTTAACTAACGCATATACCTCATTGATAATGAACTATATTTATATGATCTATCCTAGGTCCCTGATGGTGGGGGTTATCCTGGTGTTTCCCTCTACCAACTACACCTCCTATGGTTGAGCATAAACCAGCTAAATAGGCTGCTAAACATATCCTGGTGGTCCATCCTATTAAAACAACCTCAAGGATAACTGCCACTGCTTCAAGAAGGGTGTCCAACCACCCAATCCATATCGAACATCTTGGGATTAAGGGAAGTAATCTTAGTAATTATTGGGACCTCTACAACCAAGTCATAAATAACAGAGCATCTGGTAGATCCATGAAAACTTCCAACCCTCAATAAAAATGATTCTAACTACTAGGGATATTTCTCTACCTATCAAAACATCGAGTGTCCTATCATCTAGGACCCCCCATCTAAAGCCATTCTCTTCAAAGGTCTCTACTAACTCTTTACTAGGATAATTATATCCCATTCATGCACCCTCTCCATCAATTCTAACTTATTCTAAACCAAAAAATTCATAGGTAATATAAATGGGGTTATTACCTAATAAAGGTAAGGGTGAAATGCCTCTTCTATGAACTATGATCGAGTTTCCTCATCTCGGAAGATGTTAGGGAAAAAACAAAGAAGGTCCTTAAAAATAATTCCTTACTCCTGAAAACTCATGAACCCCTATTAAAGAGAGAGAAACTACTACCTCGTCACTACATTATTGTTTGTAAATTATCCCATGATGCATTGATCTCCTTCCACTCCCTGAGGTACAACATCCACCACTGACACGTTGGTCCCCTCAACTGGATAACCATGAGGGGAATCAAATAATTAGTTCAGGATCAAATCAATCAAAAAGTTTTCTCAAACTCCAACAACTAGTGATACATATATAAATCAGATACATTTCCCTAATACTTTACCAAATTTTATGTCAAAAGGCGCACAAAACCTGTTACCACTGCTCACCCTCCTTACTAGGATTGACCCTCCAACGATCATCAAGGGAAGAATACTAAACCTCCTTAACTCAGACCAAATATGGTAATGAACAACTAACATATCTATAATTAAAGGAGAAACACCTATGTTTGGTATCAATGGATTTATTTGGATTTATTATATCAATTCATTTGTTTGTTCGCAGAAACACCTCATTCAAAATAAATCCCAAGAAAATATGATGCATGCACCACTTCTAGGTCTCAACCCTAAAAGTAACATCACATTTCCTAGTAGATTTAGAGATCTTAAGGTTATTATGTCATATCAAAGGGGATCCTAAAATTTCATGTTCCAGCTAGTCTCCCTTGCTATCATCACATACTATGTTTGGATAATACTATTTCCTTACCAACCCATACATGCCTCACTAGTGCCTAACTTTAAACTCAACCCTATAACTTAACTAACAACTTTTATTACACTCTATCATGATACTCCCACCTCAATTGGTACCCCTCCTAGGTAGGCAGTGAAGAGAAAGTGTGACCCCCCCGAGTCTTTCCTCTAGTAGGCTCCGTGTTATCAACTAGAATTAAGGGTATAAGACACTAAAATGGGAGGCCTTAACCTCAATTTAATGACAAATATTGATAGATAAGATGAACAAAAACCTAAAAAATCCATTGTATAAGATAAAATAAACCAAATAACCATACAATTAATATACCATATGAATGAATATGAAAAAAATATGAATTTCTCCAAATATAAAATAATACAAAAGAAAATATTGTGGAAGAAACTAGAAAAACCCAATCCCCTTGCTAGTACTATCCAACCCAATAACCAAATTCCTCTTAGAGACCTAAAAAATAGTTGATATATATATATAGGGTAATAATAACATTTATTCTTAGTAGGATCATACTTAAGGTCTCTCATGAAAATAATAAAAGTGCATGATAATACCCTGATGAACAAACAACATAACTAACAATCACCTAAATAGGTCAATTAGTTTCCCACAATCTCACTAAAGCTCACTCACTAAATAATGAATCCTATATTAGTACAATAATATCATAATAATATATATAAAGGTAACTTATAACCACTTCCCCACTAATTTACCACTCTCACCCAATGAGAATGCATCCTTTTCTCCTATCCCTTCCATATACACCAATAATGTCACCAAATGTATATCATATCTTGTAGAATGAACCACATATCACATCTTGGGGCACAAAAAAAATATCTTATATCATGTAACTAGGGAATTTGGGTATCACGAATTCATAGGATACAAACCTCATTTCCTCCTCTTACCACGCATGACCCCACCACATATCTCAACATCCACCACTAGTATCACCAGAATCTACTGCTGAAGGGAGAGTAGGGGAGAGGGGGTATTCAGCTATCCATATCTTCCCCATCCTAGATATTAGTGAAAACATCCCCATGGTCTTTGAGTGTTAGTTAGGTTATCCAAATTGGGAGGGGTACATAGAAAATTCATAAAGAATATAGGTATATAATAGTCTCACACAGTCCCACACATATGAGCTCATATAAGAAACACGGCCACAACCATCATCAGATCACCAATAATATTGTGCCACCAAGCGCAACCTATAATGTAGAATAACCATCCCATAATCATCACATATGGTCTACAACATGGGTTCCATTTTCTATTTTAATTTAACAACATTCTACTAAGATTTATTCATTTAGTTATTAGTTTAAATTCACACCAATTATTTCTTTAGTGATAACCACATTTATATAAGAAAATATTAATCTATTTCTACCGAAACACTATCAATTATCCAACATGTCACATTTCCATGTCAAAATCAAGGAAACCAAGCCTCACACAACCAAGGGCACCAAAATGCACAAAACCAAAGCCATGATCTACACACAAGCAAGGCTACCAAGCCACACACATCAAGCCAATCATATAACAAGAATATTCAATTTAATATTTTAATTTATCAGTTTAAAGTATTCAACCATTTAAATGGTATTCTAAAATAAATTTAACACTAAAAATCATAATTCTATAACAAACATATAGCATGATACAATAATAAATATATAAAATAAAACTGATAATCGCATATGCATCACACCATTTCCTTTCAATTTCATTTTATTGTATTATTATTTTCATTATTCCTATTTATACAATTCAAAAAATGGAAATAAATGGCATGAAAATTCCACATATTTATATAAAAGAGAGATAACTCTAATCCTCTATCTCAAAATAAGCCTTTTGATTTATTATGAAAATCCAAAGTTAGAGAGGATGAACCGCGAGGCCACAACCACACAAGGAATCCTAAAAGCAAACTAAAATTTAGTGATTTATTATTAAAATATCATCCCAAAAAATTTCACAAATAAAAACAACATAGAGTCTATAAAAACTATGAATATAGAAGAGAAACCTCAGATATAAGAGAAAAAAAACTCACATGGAATCACTGATATCGAATATCTGGAAGCCAATGATGAACACCAAAGATCAGAGGTAGTTATGGATATCAAAATAACCTAGGAATCATCTAATATTTGATATAAATGAAGGGTAAATGAAGGAATTTGTATTGAAGTAGGAATTTATAGACAATCTAGAGATTGAATCATTCATGGAATGAATGTATGGTTTACACCATGAACCTCATGTGGATCAAATCAACCAAAAAACATGGTTCTCTATCAAACATACCTAACAGGTATTTCACACTTTGAATAAAAATTTCATGAGTTGAATTATTTGAAGCTCAAATCTATAAAGGATCAATCACAAAAATTCATGCTATGAATAAAAATTCCACATTTTGAACTACTCCTATATAGAAATTTGGGAAAATAGGTCTACGAAACTATGAATGTTAATTCACAAAAAAAACTAGTGATTCATGGTTAGAATCACCACCTAAAATTGTAGATTCAACTCCAGCTACTCCTCTTCCTTCGTCAAACTCAACCTAAGGCTTCAAGTACCCAAAATCACAAAGTAATAAAAAATAAGGGTATAATATATTATAAAAATACCATATAGTTTTTAGTTTTATACATGGAATTATTTCAAGTATTTTAAGGCCATGTGATATAGATAATGTTTCATATAGTTTAAGTTAATGAGATATGGATCATTTTTTGGAATTGTGCAATAACAATCCTTATAACACCTATACCCATAGAAAATTGATAAATATTGGAGTTATTTAGTTTATTATTTATACTTTTATCCATGTGGGCCATAGTTTTTAGTCCTTCACAAAAACTTGGTGGAGGTGAATGACTTTGGTGAAGTGGGATCAGATGTGTAGAAACATAGTTGCATTTATACCATTGAGGTTGAGTGGTTGTGTTGGAGAAAAACGAAGTAGAATTATTGGAATATAATGTAGTATTTTTCCATGGTAGAGGGGATTTTAAGGCATGTAACTTGGTTACATTTTATTATAATGTCTATAAAAATAATTAAGTTAAACCATTATGGTTGATATAACCTATTGGTTGAAATAAGATAGATTTTCTAAGGTTTATGACCTTAGAAAATGGTAGAGGTTTTGAGTTTTTGATATGGGCCTTAGAAAAGTGACCTCCAACTGATTGGCTTAGGATGATGATCCATTTCCATATGCATGGTATGGAATTTATTCAAATGGATTTTCATCACTATGGTTTAAATTTTTAAAACTTGGTGAAGAGGTCTTTCTTGTAGGTGAAATTGATTAAATAATTAGATGACTCATTTTCAATCATCTACCATAGGTTTTTTATTTTAAATCACTCATGGGTGCTCATATTATTATTCAGGACATTAGGAAGTTTTCTTTCTCAAACAAGGGTGTTCACTTACATGGAGACTTGAATCTTGAGCTTTAAATTCTCATTTGGGAATTCATGCATTGTTTTTATTAAAAAAGGATGGATGTTTTCAGAGCCTTGATTTTTCCTCATTCTAACCTTTTTTATTGAGTTTAGTCTTTATTGTGTACTAAGGGTAGTTTTTCATGTTTGAATATAGGTTTAATTAACCCATAGACCCGCAATGCTTCACATTTCTTCCCTGGCGTCATGATAACATGTTGAATAATTTTTGAGCATATATAGTAAAACTAATTGAAAAACTTGAGGACCATAAAGATGTTAAAAGTGATATGAATAATTATAAAAATATAATATTCTCCCTTCATTTGGTCTTTGTGTACAATTCAATTAGATACAACAAAAATAAAAATGGATTAGTGGATATGTATTTAAATTTTTTTATATTGATTGATTAATAATTCTATGAGTTTTTTAATTTTATTAATTTTTCCTTAATTCATGAATCTAAACTTTTAGAACATAATTTTATAGGGTAATGAAACATTGTTAAAATATATCACGCTTTAAATTTAAAATTTATAGTAAAAGTTCCTAAACTAAACTACTAAGGTATAACAAAATAATAGTTTAGTGTCAAATCCATATATTAAAATTGAATCTATGATTATATATCATACTGTATATTTAATCATTCATAATTATATCAATATTGAGATTATAAAACTATGGGTTTCACTTAAACATATTACAAAAACATTTATAGAAAATAATGGTATGAAAAGTTGTTTTGGAGGATATATTTTCTATAATATAATTTTGATTCACATAAAAATTGACATAGAAACATTTACACGATTATAAACACAATTTGATATTGATGTTCAATTTATAAAAATATTACAAAAAATATCTTAAGGTCCATGAGAATGAAATGAATCCAAATTTCATTAATTTTAAAATTTTTAAGGCACAATATGAATAAAATTCATTCCCATGAATCAATATAATCTACCATATTGAGTTTTGTATTTTATTAAATAATTTTTTTCAAAAATATTAAATAATCATATAAAAAAATGATTCCAAACATTATATTATTATTTATAATTATTTTAAAGTTTAATTTTAATTTACTTCTTATTAACAATTTTCTTCTGTTTTTATAGAAAAATTGTGAATTAATCATCCATGACTGAATATGAATTAAAAAAATTTAAATGTGGAAATAAAAATACACGAATCAATGATAAATACACTAATAAAGAATGAAAAAACATTAATTTAATTAAATTTAAAATAATATATATTCAATTATAGAACTTTATTACTATACAATCCTCTAGAAGAAAACCAATATAACTTCAATGAATATTGTAAAGGTGAATCATAATATAACAAATAATATATATATATACACTAATTAACAAAACATAACATTCCCAAAAAAAACATAGTTTTCATTGATTTAATATCACTTTTGAAATTCTTGAATATTTGGGAAATAGATAGAGGAAATTCTTTGATCAATAATGTATGAATATTTTATCCAAAATTAATTACACCATGACATATTGGTAACTATATTCTCATTGTTTTCATTGATTCAATATAGAATCTATGGAATCTACAATCTTTAAATAAAATATTTAATGAATTATTTTCTTTAACTCCAAACTGTAGATTCTATAATAATAATTGGACTTCAATATAATTAAACCATAGCATGGTGTATATATCTAATATAAAATCCAAGAATTGGAGTTATGAGAAAAGATGGTTTTCTTGGCATGTAATTTCATACGACTTTCTAAAAAATTTATTCTGAAATTTCTTAATGTGGTGAAATAAAACATGGGTTTTTTGGGTATAATATTTTATCCAATGATAGATTTTCTAAATTTTAATGTGCTATAGTCATGTTTTATTGAAAAAATATGTTTTTTTGTATTATTCAACATCATTATTATAAAATTATTTATATGATAAAGATTATCTTGTATTATATAAAGATATTAGAAGTATTAAAAATATATAAAATTAGGGATAATAAGGTTCATAATACATTATAATTGTATACATAATTTATGTAGATATAACCCTATTATACATAAACATTTTATTTTCCTAAAGTGAATAATCTCAAAAAAATAAAAAATCATAATAAAATGGGAAGGATAAAGAACATTTAATAATGAAAAAAAATATTTAAGTGTTAAATTTCTAAATCCACACACATCAATCATCCCAAACATTCACTTTTTAAAAAAAACTGAAACAATTATTCAATTCATTCATTAATATTTGAATCTTGAAAGATTTAACATGATAAATTTAATTTCAATTATTCTTTTTTAACTTATATTTATACCATTTTACATTTTAAATTATATTAAAGAATAATATACATACTATATTTAGTATTGTTTAGAATGATTTAATTTTTATTTGAGTTTTTTGTGGATAATTTCCCAATAACCCTTAGAAAATTAACAAAACTATGACCTCTATACCCACCTCCAATCATCGTTAATGGTTATTTTTATAGTCAATATATTATGAATATTTTTTCTCTAGTAATGGATTAATCTAAGGTTCTAATATATCTTTTTAAATACTTATCCTCTATAAACATAATCACATATATGCATAAATATAATATAAAACTTTGATTAATTAGATGCTAAAATTACTCAATGTAATTCCTATGATAAAAGATACGAATGAAAATGAAATTGATACACAATAAATTTCATAAACATTCCCAATTTATTCAATCTGCATATCATTTAAAAAGTAATTGTAATCATTTTTAATATTTATCACTTAAAAAATACATTATATTATTTTAATGTTTCTTTATAATGATTAAATTAAATTATAAATTATCATGTCATTTAGAAAAAATATTTCAAGAAAATTTATATTAATTTTCTATGGACCCCACCCCATAATTTATTCAAAATAATTTTATAAATGATTTAATAAATGGGAGTAAGATCATATAATGTAAATTCATAAATGTATAAATTTAAAAATTTATACCTAAATCAAAAAAATCTTAGAAAATTTATATATTTACCATTCCCTTTATTTTTTTATTTATTTATAATAGTGACTGATTGTTATATCTATGTGTAATTTTTCACTTATTTAAAAAGAGAGAGTTTGATGATAATAAAATATATACTTTATAATATATATCCCTATAATATAATTTATATTTTTATATTTTTATGGATATTATTTAATTTTAAATCATTATATAAAATTAAGTTATTTAAAATGTCACCATCATTACACAATAAGCATAGAATACTAAAAAAATCATTTTTTAAGAAACTTTTTATACTTATTTTAAATATATATTAATATAGTAGGTAATTAAACATGTATATAATATAATAAAACAAGAATTTAAAAATTTTAATCATGAAAGGTATAGTAAAAAGTTAAATCCTAAAACTCTTATGAAATTCCATTCCCCAAACCCTCGTCCATTTTCATATGATAATTTGTTTATTTATATGTGAGTATATGAAAAAGGGTGACTATATTGTAAAATCCATGAAGTTAATGTATTGATAAGATAGAATAATTTCAATTATATTTCATAATTAGATAAATAATTCATTATTTTTCATTTTTGGTGATCCATATGTGGAGAAAATTTTACTATGGGAGTAGGTGCGATAATTTTCGAAGGCCAAACCAATACTACATTCAACAATATAACTAAAGTTACTTTGATAGATAAAAGATTAATAATTTGACTTTAAATGGAATATAATTCTATTAAATTTTTCCCTTTTATAATATTTTCATCATATATTCTCTTGGAATCTTCATAATTGGCATTTAAAACATTGAATTATTATTATATAACGGCATATTCTCACTTATTGGTCCATGAAGGTGTCATAGATACTTAATAATGTTTCTTTATATCAATTTATTTTTTCCTAATGAATAGATTTCTAAAAATGTGAAAATATTTCTAGGGGTTATTATTGAGTATATATATATAAAAGGTAAGACTATTCACAATTTTTATAGAAAAACTCATCCTATAACACTATAATTTTTAGATTGCGCAATGGTATGTAAGTTAAAAAAGGTAGGATGGGGGGGGGGGGGGTTAATAGTCAATAAATTGAACTTTGTGGTATGAAAATATTATTGAATGTTATATATACCTTTTAATTTATATATACTTGGGATTTAATGAGGAAGGATTCCTTTTCATTTCACTTTTGGGTAGTATTAGATGAACCTTGGTTTGTATAAAGGAAGTGAATAAGGTTTTATTTTAAAAAAACCCTCATATTTTATTGGAAATACAAACCCATACTCATTAATATATATTTTCACTGTCATATATAAAAAAAATCAATCCCTTCCACTTTTTACCATTACCATTTTATAGTGTATGTACAAATTTAAATGAAATATTTCCTCAATAGGGATAGTGATTGAGACATTTAAAACAATTAAATATTTTTAGATAAAAATGTTACAAAATAATTTTATATGATGTATACTTTATTCTTATACCACATACTCATATATTAATTTTTAATAAAGTTATTTAAATTCATATGATAACACTAAATGTTAGATTCTAAAATAAGAAATTTTAATTAGCTGACTATTCCCTAACTCCTAATTATAATTATATGATGTATATTAGTATCATAATAAATAATGAAGAATATAATATTATTAATTTTTTTACTCTTGGATTTTGTAAGATCGTAGTAATAACATTAATATTTACTCATGTTTTATCACTTTTGGTTTGTTTTCACCTTACGGAGTTCCACTTATAAATATTTATAGGTTATAAAATTAATATATTGAGTAAATTAAACTCCACTAAATTATATGATTCCATAAAATGAAATCGTCCATGGAATTTATTATAGCTAAAAGGAAATTATATCTTTGTTATAAGATAATTTATTGACAAAAAATAAAATTAGATAACCCAAATTGTATTCATACACCTAAAATTTATGCTTAATATTTGTTTTTTATAAGGATTCTCAAATGGTATCCTCTATTTCAGTAGAATCAAACATAGATACATATAAAAATTTTCATTCCTAAAAAGTATTTTATGTTTAGTTTTTTATAATAGAATGTTGGAAATATATAGGTTTTGGTAGGGGATTTGTGGGTGGATCTTGAAGATATCCATTTTGAATCATTGATTACCCAAGGTAATTTCATAGGAGCTATTTTTTGTTTTTTTATTAGGGTGTTTTTTACTAAATTTATTATGTATTTTATTCAATAAGGCATATAAGGTTAGAATTTTTTAGAATAAAATAGATTTCTAGTCATATTTGGTATCTTTGGAGATGAATTAATGGTGAAATGATTTTGTGTCTATTTGGGATGGATGGTTATAGTGGTGGGAAGGAATACGGTATGTTGGTTTAGGATTTAGGAAGTGATAGTGTATCCATTTTGGATTATTGTAGTAACTATTTATTTAAACAGTCACCTTGGTAGGACTCCAACTCATAGGAGAGGGATTGGGGAGTAGTAAAATTCATATATTTTTTATTTTGTGATTTAAATTAGAAAATTACAGTTTTACCATTATGGTATAAACAGCTGGTGAGGTCTAAATAAATATTTAAAAGATATTTTAGGGAAGAAAAATTATAAATTTAACAAAAATGGTAAGGGTATCAAGCTAAAATATTTATAATAGTTTTGAAAAAAGTTTTTTATAATTAATGGGCATCATTTAATGGTTTTGAGGTTTTTTTGGGCAGGTAAGGGGAATTTGAAATGGTCATGGTGGTTATTATTTTTTATTTTAGGGTTATTAAGTTATTTTTTATGATGTTTAATATAGTTTAAATGTTAAACCATACTTGGTTATAAAAACACATCTTATAGAAACTAATGATTATGATGTCATGGTTTTGTGTTTGGGTTTGAGATTTCTATTTTAGTTTAGTCAGAGGGAATAATAAAAAATTTATTGATAACCAAAATAATAATTTCTAATGTTTTTTACCCTTTAGAAACAATTATTATATTATTTATATAACAAATATTATGGTTATGACCATGTTTGATTATGCTCGATCATTTTTTTACTTCATAAAAATAGTTATAGAGAAGAAAGTGAGTTATTTTTGAAATAAAATAGTTATTTTTTATTTCATTTTATTTGAGAAATGATAATATTTAATTTCTTGAGGAAAATTCAAATGGGCTGGACATCAAATAAGCCTAAAGATATTATTTTTTGGTAAAGATTAATAAAAATATCATGGAAATAGAGAGAGTTGGTGATAATTTATTGACTAGGAAAATAATATTATTGAAATTAATGTATAATTGTTTGGTTTCAATCATCATAACATGGTTTAACTTTTTGATTGTTTAATAGAGAAGGCATTAAAAATTTAAAATAGAAAAATTACATTTTTGTTGAATTTTGGTTGATTATGGTTAGGGATTGTGTTTACCCTCTAACTATTTGTAATTATCCTAGGAATAGTGAATTGGACTTACTAGTTAGGAGTAGATTTTGTAGGATAGTATAAATTAATTAATGAAAATGTTTTTTATGGGTTTGGTTTGTGTAATTTTATGGCTCTCCATGTGAAAAATGAGGAGTGGGTCATAGTTATGATTTTTTGGAATGGTTTCTGTTTTTAATGAAATTAATATGGTAAAATTGTTTAGAAAATGAAATTATAGGTATGGTTAAGTTATAGTAATTATCACCCTCTATTAATTTTAATATTATAAAAATGAGTATATATAATATATGGAAATAATTTTGTTTTAAGGAATAAAGAATATAACTCTTGGAGATTTAATCATTTTTCCAGGTAGATTAATTCTCAAAAATAAAGTAATTAGAATAGGTTGATAGAAACTATGTGGTACTATAAATACAAATTTTAAAGGTTTTTTTAGTGTTTGGTTAAAACTGATAATCATAAAATGAGTTTGTTATATTTTGGGAGGATGTATTTTGGAAAATAATAACTTAGATAGAAAAAAAAAACATCATTTTTGAGTCCTTAATGTCATAGTTTTTGACTGTATCTCTTGAAAAACTCCACTATTCAATAACTTTCACTACTGTTTTCCTATAATTGTTCAATAATTGATTTAAACTACAAAAAGGTTTATAGTTTGATATTAAGATAAAATTATCATCCAAAAGATTCATTTAATGGCTAAAAACTACATTACTATAAATAAATGTAAATTCCTATCATTCTCAACCTGTTGTTTTTATACTTATCATTGATTCCTTGTAGTTAGTACAATACTTAAATCAAATGTAGGCATACATTATTTCTCATGAATCAAATTTATGAGAAAAAATTCATCCCATTAGTTAGGGTTTAAGGTAAGACTTAAGTCTCCATATATTCCCTTTAAAAGGCTCCTTATCTTGTACTTAAATTTCTATGGCACTATGTGCAAAAACCATATACTCTATAAAGGGACCAACCTCTATCACCTTAGTTTTATTAAAAAATGAAAATGTGATTTAAATAAAAGTACATTGTCTATAGAATTGAAATCTCTTTGAATTATGTTTTTATCTTTCGATATCATTATCTTCTTATTCTAGTTCATATTCTTATTATAATTATATTGGAAAAAAATTTCTACTGGCCCTCTATATTGTAGTTTTGGGAACTATATGTATTAATAATAAATTGAGAGAAGTATAATAGAATTTTATAATGAAATTAATTGAAATCATGGTTGGAAGAATGAATCATGTCATCAATTTGTAGGTTGCATTGTGATTTTTTCCATGAGACAGAAGAGTTTTCTAGTCTATCTCTTTTCATCATGATTTATAGGGTTGATGTATGTTGAGTTATCCTATTACATAAGGCAGGTTCCATGATATTTTTTTTAAATCTATTTCTTCTAGTAGTGTCATGGTGGTCTTGGTTGTTCAATGGTTTTGGGTTTGAGGTTATCAAGTTTGAGGAAGGGATTTGAGGTTTATGTTCTAAAATCCCACATATGTTTCATTGGGGTGTAATGTATTTCATTGATATATGATCTTATTTTATTATAAAAATTTCCAAATATTTATTAAATTAATTTAAGTGGGGGTAAATATAGGTAGATACTCCCATGATTATTCTAAATCTTAGTTGGTATTACCCCATTGCACTGTAAAAGGGGTGGCCGCACCCTGATTTTTTATCCCTAGAGTTTTAATAATAAATTCCAGTTTTTTATAATATTACCTTTGATTTATTTCACCCACCTTAGAATTTAAGAAACCCTTGGTCTTTCATGGAAGTATAAGAGCTCCCTTTTATGCGGTGTTCAATATTTCTCTTCCCCTGAAGTTGAATTTCATTAAACAAGGTAATTTTCCCTTATTCTCCTCCTTTCATTATTTTACTTACACTTACTATTATTTATTATGTATGTAATATTGGATGTTTTTTTAATTAATAGGCTATTTTTTTAATGTTTATTGATGTTAAAAATATTTGGAATAATATTCATCTATTTTCTATAGTGCTTGATACTTGGTTTCCTCCTTTTCTAGCATTGCATCATTAAAATTTCATATTAAGGTAGGAAATTTAGAATATATCACTTTTATTTTGTGATAAATATTGAATTATTAAGTTTTATTTATTTATTTGGATAGTGAGGTGAAATTTATATAATAGATATAACAAAACAGACATAAAAAATTTATTATAATGGTGTGTTTGAGCATGTTTTACATGTTTTCTAACTTATTCCATGTCGCTATTTATTGTTTATAATTTAATTTTTAATTTTAATTTTCTTTTTGATATTAAATATGAAAAAATTATATAAATAACTTTAAATAGAAATAATGTAAAGGAATATAAAACTAGAGTAAATATTTGGCATTTATGGAAAAAATTATTAAATAATAAGAATATGGATTTGTTTCTTAATGTCATGATTATATTACATTTACATTGGTAATAAGGATGTTTGTTATATTTCTTGTTATAATATTGTTTAGTTTTTTATGGTTAGGAATGGAAATGAAAAAATTAGGTTGTTTTATTGGAGATGGTGTGACTATATTATGGTAGTTGTGGTGGTATCCATGTTGTGGTTGAAATTTTGTGTTTGATGAGGAGAAGATGGTCATATAATTTGTTATAGTGATGCAGAGAGAATGATATGGTTTTGTATGATAGTTTCCTAGGAATATGTAATAGAAATTAAAATATTTAAAAGGGTAACAAGAATAGACTATAGCGATTTAAAGGAAGGGTTTCTATTAACAAATTAATTAGTGATTAATGGATATGTGGAAAATGAATTATATATGTTTAAGTTGAGGTGGTTATGAGAAATTTTAGTGGATGTAAATAAAATTTTCATAATGGATGAAATATTAATATTATATTATTAATATTGAATTGGTAATTAAATATAAAAATCAAGGTTCTGTAGTTAATGGGTTTTTTTTTGCAGTGATGATAGAGTTGGTATTGTTAATGGTTAAAGTTGGACGTGGTTATTAATGTGAGATAGTGATTATGAGGTGAAGACTGAGGTTATATAGGTATTTAAATATAATAATGACCCATAGGTTGTGATTTTGTGTTAATATATATTCATTATAGTTTATGTTATTTCTTATACACTTCCACCCTAGACAAGTAACATTACCAACAACAAGACAAGGTTTCAAGCTTCATCTGAACTCCCGATAATTAAGATGGATGTGAAATAAATGGATGACTACTCCCCCTTCCCTATAATATCATACAAATATAATATAGGATATAATTGATTAAGGATATTATATGGTTTAATACAATAGTTATTTGATGATGATGATGCATTAACATATTTTTGAAGCTATGATATTCATGGGGGGGTGTCATGAGGTTAATATCCCTCATGATACATCTCAATGATAGTGTGATATATGGTAGAGTGGTCGTTGGTTTTTATTTTATGCATTATATATATATGGTATATAGTATGAAGTTTTTGTTTATAGATTATTTTTTTGATTTGGTTATATTTTTATACAGTTATGTGGATATGGAAGGGATGGTAGTTCCATGATGTATGTTGTTGGGGCATGGGGGCGACTAATTCAATGGGGGAAGTGTGTGTTGGGTACCTATATATATATCTATATATAAACGTGTTCCTTTTTTTTTATTTCTATAATTGCGGGTAAATTTGGAGTTCTATCTAGGTGCACCCATAATTTTCATATCATGTACATGGATAAGTGTTCCACATGAATCATACAACATAAAAATATGTTTAATCAATATTAATAAAAATATAAAGGAGTGCGGGTCATATACATGGTAGTACCAAATCAATAAAGGATAGGTACATCCAGTTTAATCTCTTGAGTGTAAATATGGATGGGAATAAAAATTTTTGGCATGGAAAAAACTCACATGATAATTCCAACAACATAACAGGGGTACATAAAGTTTTATGAGAGTGATTAATTGGAGTGAAAGTTATATATCATCATTTTCAAATCATAAGGATAACAATAGGGATGTGTGAAATCATATCCCAACATGAACAATTGAAAAAATGGCATAATATAAAGGAGGTGCTTAAATAAAGTGGAGAAGGAGAGGATCTATTACATTGAGAGGGTGATTCTAAAATCTTGATAGGGGCTTATTGATATCTTGGGGAAACCTTAGGAGGAATATATAGAGGTAATGTTAGAGTAATTTCATGTTATATGGGTTTTTAGTGAAGATAAATGAGATGTTGGGTGGGTTTATATAGTGAAAAGGTAGGAGAGTTATTTATTAATCTCCAAACATAGGTTTTGGACTCTATATGGTAAAGTAATCAGAAAGACAAAACATCCCATGGTTTTTGACCATGTGTTTTCCCAAAGTGGATTTATTTTAATTATTTTAAATTTTTAACAACTGTGATCATTAAAATAATGTCCTTGGTGTTGTGGAAGTGAGTCATGCTTATAAAGAATTGAGTTTAAAACCTTAAAATATAATATAAGTTTTGTAAGATTCATTAAGGGTTTATAAAATTAATCAAATAACATCAAGAAAAATATATATTAAATTTTAAATATGTATTTGGTTTTGGATACCATTTATGTCATATATTACATCACTTTTGGGTCATTAGAATGTCATAATACACACCCTATATTTATACTATATTTAATTTTGACAAAAAATCCTTATGTATCTAAAAATTATGAAAGAAATTACTATTGTATAATTTTATGTGATAATTTCAAAAATAATATTTATTTTATCCAAATAATTCTCTAATCATGATAATTTACACTTTTAAATAAAAAATCCACATTTATTAAAAAATAACGGTTTTTTGACAATAACAGTTTTCTGAGCCTTATAAAATAATTTTTGACTGTGTAAAATTATATTATAATTTAAATTCAAAAAAATTTATTTAATAATAGTATTAAAATATAATTTATTTTAAAATATTTTGTATTCATTAAAATACTGTGTCTTGATTAAAACTATACATTTCCCAAAAATAAAATGTGTGTTTCATCGCATCAAAATCCATTTTTTATTAGACTCATCATATTATAATTTAAAAATTAATATTAAAAAGGGATAAATATAATCATTTTTATTTTAAAATAAAATAAAAAAATTCCTATTGATAGGTTCCATATACATAGCTCTTTATTACACCAATGGATGCCTTAAGGGTAAGGTGTTCAATGGTGAGATTTTCTTAGGGTGGTTCAACATACATGGTTTGGGACATAATCTCAATGAGCACAAAAGTTTCCCATTACCATTTTTGTTCATGATTTAGTTGTTGAGTCTTGATTAATTCTTGATCAAGGGAAAATACCAGCAATACTATCTCCCTCGGAAGCTCTGATAAATTTCCTTCATGGGGTATGCTCCTACTAGTTGTGGACATCACTTATTTTGTCTTTATCAATTGGACTTTATCATAACCCTTAAAATACTAATATTAATGGTAATTATACAATGTATATATTAACAATGTTTATAATTCATAAGGGACTTTTAAATTTGATAGACCATATAACTATTCAAAATAGACAAAGTAGTGCATGTGTTTTCTATAACATCATTACTTAATAAGGCATTTATTTGTTTAGAAATTGAATTTTATTTATATAAACTTGGGTCATTATATTATTCCTCAATTAGAAATTACACTCTTTAAATTTTTACTTCATACACTTAAATATATGAGGTAACTGTTATTTCATCACCTCTTCTAGTTCCCATACTACTTCCTCAAATTTGTAGTTTCACCACAACACTTCGAACATGTGAGTTTTATCATTTTGTAGTAACCTATCTCTATGATCTAATATTTTCACTAGATTATACTAATATAAAATATAATTTTTTAACAATACCACCTCTGTATTTAGTACATGATAGGTTTATATCATGTAATTAATCGAGAGGTAAACATGGAACATACCAATTACTTGAGATAGGTTAGGTGGGAATTCTAGTCTATAGACCACTACTCCGATATGATTGAAGATCAAAAAGGGGATTATGTATCTAGGACTAAGATTTACCTTCCTCCCTAATTCATGACATTCTTCCATAGTGACAGACAAATGAATAATTTACCTTGGACCTTACTTTCTAGGTCTCATAGATGAATTTATAGATATCTTTTTAATAGATTTTTTTGTGGATTTCATATGAAAATTAATGGATTGAACCTTCTCTTACATTTCTTAAATAATATTGGGTCCCATGAATTTATTCTCTCCAACTTCATCCCACCATGTTGGTTTTTAGCACCTCTTCCCATATAAATCCTCATAAGGTTCCATTTGAATACTATAATGAAAACTATTTTTATATGTGATATCCACTAAGGGAAGGTGATGGACCCAAAGTCCTTGGAAATTCATTGAACATGAACTCAAAATATCCTCTAATGTTTTAATGGTAATTTCACACGGAAAAACCTTTTAAGGGTGATAAGAAGTTATGAAGATCATTCCAATATCTAAATCATTCATAAGGCTTCTCCAAAACTTTGAGGTAAACCTCAGATCTCGATCACATACAATAGAGCATGGAACTCCATGCTGTCTTACTACTTAACTTATATATATATATTGGAATGTTGGTCAAGATAGAAATATTCCTTGATAGCAATGAAATGTTGTGGTTTGGTAAGGCAATAAACTACCACCTAGATGATGTTATTTCCTTGTGGTTTCCTAGGGAGCCCTGTGATGAAATCACAATTATGTTTTCCCATTTCCAAACTATTGTGGGAAATGGTTTTATCATACCATTAGACTTATTTCATTCTTATTTTCCTTGTTGGCACACCAAGCATCTAGATAAAAACTTAAAAATCTCTCTCTTCATGTTATCCCATAATTTTTTGCTTCAAATCTCTATACATCTTAGTGCTTCCTGGATGAATAATGAAGGATGATCTATGCACATCATCTATAAGTTATTTCTTCTTCTCAAGTTTTGAAAAGACACATATATGAGTTACAAACCTTAAAAAACCATCATCAATAAAGTTTAACACTAGAGTATTCGATACCATCTTTTATAGAAACTCATCATCGTTCTTGTTTTCCTGGATCATCTCAAAAATAGATGGTTGAGTAGTTATTTGAGAAAGGCTGGATGAATATCCTTTTATTATTATCATATCCATCATTTTCATGAACAATAAGATTAGATCCTTTGTAATCCTCATCATGTATAGAGTTTATAAATCCTTTTTATTTATAGAATTTGTTAATTTTTTTCTTTCCCAGGGTGGTAATGGATTGAAAAATCATAATCTTTTATCATATCTAACCACCTTCATTGGTGAATATTGAGATAATTTTGTGTGAACATATACTTAAGGATTTTATGATCTTTATATATTTCAAAATTCTCCTCATAGAAAAAATATTGCAAAATATTCAACACAAATATCACTACTTCCAATTCTAGATCACCTTTTGGGTAGTTCTTCTCATGGATCTTTAATTGATGGGAGACATAGGCCATGACTTTGTCATATTTCATGATTAAAAAAACAAATTACTTCTTGAATTAATCACTATAAATCACAAATCCTTATCCACTGGTAGGTAATATAAGCATAGGTGCGATGATTATCCTCTTGACCAGATCTTTAAAACATTCTCCACATTTATCATTCTAGAAAAATTGACTGCATTCTGAGTAAATTTGGTTAGTGGTCCTGAAAATCACGAGAAGTTTCTCACAAATTGATGATAGTACTAGACTAAGACAAGAATACTTTGGACATAAATCATAGATGTTGTCCTTGGTTATCCAACAAATACCTCAGTTTTTTAAGGATGCATAGATATACCTTTTCTGGTGATAACATGACCCATGATTGATACTTTCTCTAACCAAAATTCACATTTACAGTATTTTTCAAACATATTTTTTTTCTACAAGGTATTAAGTACAATATTAAAATTATCCTAATGTTCCTTATTTATTTTGGAGTATATGAGAATTTCTTTTATAAATAATACCACAAATTTATCAAGGTAATATATAAAGTTTCAATTCATTATACCCATAAATAATTTTAGAGAATTAGTGAGTTCAAATGTAATCACTATATATTCATAGTTCCTATACACTGTACAAAAAGTAGTGTAAAAACTTGAGATTGTGTGAAATATTTTTTTCAAATTAAATTAATCTTATCAATTATTTTCTTTACATGAAACACTAAGTTTAATTTGAGTTACACACAACATTGAGTTTAAATGAAATATGACATGTTATTAAAATATTATTATGATAGTTGTAACCTAGACATTAGAATGGTGGTTATGAATAATACTAACTAAATTACAAGAATATGGTTTAAACATGCCCATAAAATGATTTTTTTGAAAAATTAATTATAAATGAAAATGAAACCCTTTTTAAAATAAAAGGAAATAAATCTTAGAAAAAACTATTTTTTGCACACAAGTGTGTTTTATATCAATAATTTAAGCAAATCACTTTTGATCAATGATTTTAATTAATTTTTTATATTATAATTTCAATTTTTTTCCAACTTCATCTTATGTGTTTTCTAGACATGAAATAATAATAAAACCAATTTTATGCTTAAAACTGTATTTAAAAGAAATATTTTTTTAGTCTTTTTATGGAACACTTATTTCAAAAATAATTTTTGAAAATTTTATAAAATTTATTTTAAAAAATAAAATTAATTTTTGAAATTATCATATAAAAATTATATTTTGGTATTTTCCTAAAAGTTTTATTTTTTTAAAGAATTGTGAAAATACTTAATATTAACTGAAAAATGCTTTTTCATTTAAATAATTTATAATTTAAATAACATTTTAAATTTGTTTTAAAGTATAATTTTTTAAAATATAAATATATTAATCCAATTTATGTCATTGGAATAAATTTCATATTGAAATGGGATATAAAAACATTGTAAACTTTTGAACATATTCGCTTTAAAAACCCACTTTCTCATCATGTTTACTAGATTAATTATAATTTTTTTCCACTTTTGTGAATTGAATTTGAAAAAATAGATTCCATATTTTTAATAAGAATAATTTACATTGTATAATATGGTCAAATTTATTTTTTACCAAAATTCATACTGAAAATAGTAAAAATTATTTTCCATAGTTAAAGTGAAAATGGGTTTGAAGGGTGGTTAAACTAAAAAGATAAGGTTAAAAATGACCTATACACTTATATATAAACTATTTTTTGATATATTTAGACCATTAAACCACTAAGGTTCGATAATTTTCTAATTTTAACCCTTTTTTTACATATGAAAAAAGTGGGAGCACTTATTTCTTTTCAATAATATCAAGTGTGTCCTCCCCGCCACTTATAAAAGGCCACCCCCTATCCTCTCTTCTTCACACATTCATACCTATTTTATTCATCCAATAACTTCCCAAATAACTTCCAAACATCCCTAATATCATTATATAAGCCTTATTTTGTAAATAAATCTAACCTAATAAGGATTTAGTGCAAACCAAAGGAGGATACCCAAATAAGAGGTAATTATCTTCAATGAGCATCTTTATTTGTATTTATCTCTCCACCTAATTTAAATATTATTAAACAAAATGATATAATAAACTTATTATCTTACATATAATATTATTTTTTATTATTTCATGAACTAAAAACTTCTCTACTTCCATCAAATGGGTTACTAAATTACTTTATGTGTGTATGGTGGACTACTGCATCGTGAACTCATGTCTTTAATTTTTCCATTAACACCTCAAACAGTTAGAAATAATGATGTATTTGTTGTTTATATATTATATTTATGATATTATTATTCTTAAATAATTATTATATCACATATAAATTTACACTTTCCATTTTTTGGGAATACAATAACGTCACTCGTGTGTACGAAGGACTACCGCTTTGTGAAGTGATTTGATTTGTTCACACTTTACATGGAAGGTGAAAAGGGTAAAGTTAATGATTACCTATGATATACAAGAAATAATTATGATATTAATTACATATTTATCATTTTTAAAATAATATATATATATATATATATCATTTTTTTCTAATCTTTTCACTCAATGAATGATGATAACACCACTCATGCACGTTTGAACTACTACCTTCACGAAGTGATGTGAAATTATTTTAATCACCACATAACATGTATGATTTGTATAACTATATTTAAAGAAATAAAATGTTTTTAGGATATTATGATCATTCTGTAAAGATAATTATTACTTACCTCCTTTACATAATGATCATTGAAAATGAAAACGTTACTCATGCGTACGTACGACCTACTATCTCAATGATCGTAACGTACTTCATTTCAAAAAAATATATTTCATGATTAATATTAAAAGTATATATGATGTATTAATATAATAATTATTTCATTATTTTATTATTAAAGTGATATAAATTTAATCAAATTTAGAGGACCAAAAATAAAAAATCAAATCATATATGAAAAACAAAGTGGTTATTACCTGAAATGTGACTTTAACATAGAACTTTTAATAAATGGTTAATAAAAGGAGTTAAGTAAATAATATATGGTATGATATATATAATTTTTATTCTAAAATAAATGTATAATAAACAGATATTTATTATATTGGAGGTTTTAAGAAGTTCAATGGAAGTCGAGACTTTCGGTATGGGATTTCCGTCTCACTTTTATTATCCATGAGACACATGCCATGTTCACCACATATTTATTTTATGTGGTATATATAATTACCATGAATATATTTTAATATTAATATACTTAAATTTATGCATATTTAAATATCCATTTTAGGATCTCTATTTCATGGGGTTTACAGTTTCAAAATTACCAAAACGATAAGGCATTTTGTCTCAATTTGCCTTCTTTGAGATGTATGTTATGTTATATAACTATCTTCTTTTATGAGAGTATATAAATCCCCTTTGACATGGTATATCATGAATATCCTTATTTTCATGATATTATAAGTTTAATTTAAGTTTATTCTTTTATGGGGATTATGATTCAAAGTTACCAAAGTGGTAATTATTTTAAGTTATAATCTCATCATTTATCGGGAATGTTTTTTATTATGAATATGATGATAAAATATTATGATCTATATCTCAAGAAACTCACGAATTTTATTCTCCTTTATTTAATCAATTGTTTTTTCAATAAATAGTACCATTTCCCACTCTCTGGTACTTAAGATAATCGAGAAAATATTTTTAATAAAATCTAATTTTTTCCTCTCATCGGTAAGAAAGATGTTTTCTTCCAAAACCAAATTTTATAAAAGTATCTTGAAAAATATTTTATTGAACTCTTATGATTTTTAAAATAAAATTTTACCCATGTTGAAATTATTAGAATTTTTATTAAAAGTAATCTTCATGTTGGTTTAAAAACAATACTCATTTGGTTTTTATCGAAATTATAAAAGAAATATTTATTTTAACATTTATGACATGAATGAAACCACCTATAATCATGAACATTATTTTTCTTGATATTTTATTTATAAAATTTCAAGTATATTTTCAATAAACATTATTTTAAAAATGTTTTCTATTTTAAAAATCATTTTCAAAGAAAAATGGATATTTTCCTTAAGAAATGCTTTTAATTATTTTTAAATATCCCTTTATAAGTTTCAATGTTATTTTCAAAGAAAAGAACTTTAAAAATGTTTTGTATTTTTACAAATTATTTTTAAAGAAAGGTTATTTTCATTAATAAATGTTCAAAGTGATCTTTCAAAATCCTTCTCCATATAAGATGATATCATTTGATGTAACTTATTATTTTCTGGGGGTATAAACCAAGGATACTATTCTTATTCTTCATTTGAATGATTTATGTTTATGATGGAATGATTCTTATGAAACCAACTTCATTCCAACAGGTTATACCATGATAAAATTCTTATAAAACTCACTTCTTTGTATACAGATTATGCTATGGAGATATTATGAGATTATTATGAAACCCGTCTCTTTTCCATATGTTAAGATATGATTAAATGTTTATGAAACCCATTTCATTTTATGGGTTCTTATATGATGATTATTTTATGATATTATGCCACACATATTCATGATTTTCATTATGGGATAGTGGTTACATTATAACTAAGAATGGTGGTTATGTTATAACCAAATATGGGTGGGACCTATATCTCCCTCCAATGTATTAGGTAAAGATTTACATTTCATGAGATAGTTAGGTATAAAATAGGGAGTGGACCATTTTAGTAAGACAGAGTTGGAATGAGGAGTGAACCCGATTTAATAAGACAAGGCTAGAATAGGGAGTGAACCCAATTAAGTAAGATAATACCAGAACGGAAGTGAACCTAATTAAGTAATGTCTTTTTTCCACTATGATGGTTTGGGGAGTGAACCCATTATACTCTGTAGCCTTGTTAGTGAGCCTTGAATAATATGTACATGATTTTTTATGCTTATTTTTATAGTTAAAATCTATGTCTTATGCCAATTTTATATTCTCGTGGATCATATTATTTCATTACCTTATGATATATGTCTTATGAACTTCCAATATTTATTCCATGACTCAATATTGTGATCTTCGATATGTTGGGTATGGTTTTCAAATATTATTCTCATGTTCTCATACCCTTATGTTAATGTTATTCTTACATATCTCCCTCTTTTACCCTTACTGAGTATATGATCTCACCCTTTATTATGTTTCCTTTCACCAGGTGATGAAGAAATAATTTAAGTAGGATATGTTTTTTAAGAGTACTAAAGGGGAAGATTTTCATGGTAGAAATTGAAGATCATCCATGAATTAAGAATTTTGTGTTCCATATTTCCGAAGGCACTAAACTGTTATGGTCCTTAGGCAATTTTTTGTGTAATGTATGGAATATTAATCTAAAAATATACAATATTCATGTATGAGAAGCCTGAGTCACTATAGTTGGTGTAAAAGGATAGGTTTAGTTAACCTTTTCGAAACTAGGATAAGAAAAGATTAGTGATATCCAAAGGGAAATTTTTATGGATATGTCTAAGGATGTCTCTAAGGATAAGTCTAAAGATGAGTCAAAGTTTAGGAAAATGCCTTGTATTTTTGTTAAATGATAGAGAAAGTGTGTTTTAATAAATTACATCCCTATCTAGATACTATAGGAGGATGTGGCTCTTGTCACGCCCCATCCCCCAGGGCATATGCTGTGACATACCCCAAGACCGCCTCCCAAAGGACAGAGATTGAAGACTAGCACTGAAGGAATCAACTTGCAAGTGGGATCCATTTTCCTGAGAACTTATATGCACACACACACCCAACCACATCCCACAAATTGAAAGTGGAAAACAAGTATACTGAAACAAGTGGTGAGTAAAAGTACAACTAAAAGCAAGTGAGCCAGAATACAAAAATAACAAAAATAACAGAAAAAACAAGGTACAAAGGGACTCAGGTAACCATCCACTAAAAACCCCACCTAATGGTAAGAGTAGTGTAGCTATTGGAATCCAAAGTAGTACATCCTATCCGGCAGATCCTATCGGGCCCCGCCTACTCCTAGGTCCGCAAGTTCTCTGTCAAAACGTCTATCGTCTGCACAGGGCACAACATGTGCGGGTGAAGCCCATGATGGGGTGAATAACACAGTACTCAGTAGGGGACCCCAGTCCACTAAAGAGAAATACCACAAAGAAACCACAAAGAAAAACAAAAAAGTAAGGATAACTCACACCAGATATACATTTAGGGTAGTGATAGAATAATCATCATTCACATCATCTAACACCTCTTCTGTTGGAGAAATCCTTCTCTATCGAGTACAGTGGGCCTACCAAGTCACATAGAAGCACTTCCCATTAAACTTGGACTTCTTAGGTACACATCCTCATCATGTACCATGGGCCTACAAAGTCACACAGAAGTGCTTCCCACAAATCTTGGGAAACTGAGGTACTCATCCACATCATATACCGTGGAACTACAAGGTCACACAGAAGTGCTTCCCACCATAGTCCTACAAAGTCACAAAAAAGTACTTCCTACTAGGCCATAGTCGAGTCATAGAGAGTCGAAAGTCAGCATCCTTCAGGACTCAGCCAACCGCAGGGTTCCGTATGTAGCGTGCATGGGAGGAATGATCCTCAAGACATTCGTTGCATCTCAAATTCCATGAAATCCTCCTCAGGGCATGCCAAAATATCCTCCTCATCGAGAGGGTCCCAATGCTGGAAAGAGCTCTTCAATTGAATGCTCAGTTTGAATGTTATTATCATTTTAGTAAATAGGGGCCGATTGCATATGGGTGTGATCCGACCCTGTCGGATTGACCCAACCAACCTGGGATGAGGGTCCCACATACCTCAGTTTAATTCAACTAACTGAACCTGACCCGGTTCAGGTCTAGGTCGGTCTAGTCCAGCCTGACCAGTGGGGCAGGCCCGATGGGCCTCGTTGGACCTGGCCCGATGGGCCTCACTAGACCCGAATCGGTTTGGCTATGTGTCCAGCCTACCAGGGCACTCGGTGACTCGGTCCAGTTTGGACCGGCCTGAAAGGCACAGGTCTAGCCTACCGGTGCGGGTCCGGTCCACTGGCTGTGAGCCTGGATTGCTGGCACGGGTCTGGCCCACTGGCTGGGGGTGCAAACCACCAACCTAAAGTCTAGCCCATGTGGTGCGGGTGGGTGTTGCACCGTCTATCCGGGATATGGCTGAATTCTGTATCCGGCCTCCACTATCCCCACAGACGTGTGGGGACCTATTGCTGCAATCGAGAGACCGCGGTTCATCGAGCCACCCGGAAGGTCTTGATTCGGGTCGTCCCTCCACGCGGCGCTAGTGGGTGGCCGTGTCTCCCTGTTGTTGATGCGGCACGCCGACTGGCCACCGACATGGCCAGAAACCTATTGTCTCACCCTTTGGAACATAGCCAGTGCTACCGCGTGCCACCGCCACTGTCGATGCCTTTGCCAGCAGATTCTTTGGCGAACTACCAGACACACTCTGATAGTCTGTTCTTCATGCCACCTACGCCTATGGTCTCTAGGTAGCATCCTTTTCACTATGAAGGTCTCAAACCCTCCTTACCGTTGATTTGGACAAGCCGTTTGCAAAGAGCGCACATGCGGTGGGGCTTTGGCCTTATTTGTGTCAGCCTGCACCCTCCACATTAGAAGTTATAATTATGGGAGGCTCGGGGATTGTGGCTCAATCAAACTAGAGATAAACTAATCCCAGATAATAGCTCCCAAAAGAAAATTCACCCTCTTGCATAAACACATGATTCACGGATCAACCTGTTTATGGGTTGATCTGCATTTTTTTTCTAGAGTAAGAATGGGGAAGGACATGAACAGATTAAACCCCTACCTCGATTTTAGGTTCACTGCTGAAGTGTTCTTTACCATTCACCATCTCTCAAATCTGTCCCACCAACATTCATCGATAGCCTTCATCTTTAGAGGGAGAGGAAGAGAGAGGTTCCATGTTTATCATTCTTCGTTGGAGAGGAATATCACTAGAGGTTCATCAGATAATTTCCCATGGTTTTAATTATCTTCTCTCCAACACACTTGTTTAATAAAATAAACACAACACATCATTTCTATTATGCTGCGACATGGTGTCGTTACACTGTTTCATTTATGAAACTGCGTTGCGGTTACACTTGCAAAATAATCCATTAAGGGGATTTCTTAATTATTCCATGTCTTTGCCTCGTCTCCACACCGCAACATCTCAATTTTCCACTCAACGGTGTGAAAGAAAATAAAATAATTTTTTTAAAGTTATTTTATTATTTTTCTGAAAAGTCTGGAAATTATTTTTTTTTTGGCCCTTTACATCCGAAGTTAAGTCTTTTCTAGGAGAATTCTAATATTCTGATTTCGACGATTCCCTTGTATTTTTGATCTGACCATCGGTTAAAAAGTTAGAAAAACCCACTCACACATTTATTGAACTTACCGTAAAAAAGTTCAAAATTCTCTTCTAGTCTCATCGGGCCTTGGAATCACGTGCTGTCATAGCATGTAGTATCAAAATAATTCCATATAATTTAAAAAAAAATACATGGAAATTCCAATACATTACATTATCCCCACCATAGATATTTACATCCCCAAAATCCAAAATAATGGCCAATCAAACAAATGGGGTTACTGGGCATGAATCTGAGCCTCTGGCTCCCATGTGCTCTCTTGGAGGTCCTATGCTGCAACTGAACATGCACCAGAGGAATTGACCATCCATGAAGGACCTGCTCCTATCAATCCTTTATCTCCACTATGAATTCTACAAACGTTGCCCCATCATCAATGTCTATCTCACCCCAGTCGATGGCGTATGATGGATCATACACGTATCTCTTTAACTATGACACGTGGGAAACATCATGCACCTAGTGTATATATGGGGGAAGAGCTAGGCGGTACACCACCTCACTATCTCTGCTCAAGATCTGAAAGGGTCTGATGAATCCCAAAGATAGCTTGCCGCCCCAACCAAATCTCCAAAATCCCCATCAGGGAGAGACCCTAAGGAAAACATGGTCTCCCTCCTCGAACTTCAAGGGTATCCATCTCTATTCAGAATAATCCTTTTGTCTACTCTATACAGTCCTCATCCACTTCTGGATGATCTGCACCTTCTTGGTGGTAGCCCGTACAAACTCCGGACCCATGAGTGTCGAATCCCCTGGGTCTATCTAGCATAGCACTACTACAAATATGACGTTTATCAGTGATAGAAAAGGGAATTAACAATGATAAAAAAGTGTTGTTAATCAATCCGAAGATGGGGGGTCCCTTTTATTAGTGCTAAAAAAGAGCACCGATAAAAGGGGTCCTTTATCCATATTTTTTTAGCGCTGATAAAAGGGGTCCTTTATCAGCGCTTTTTTAAAAGTGCTGATAAAAGTTAAAAAATAGAAAAAAAAATATTTTTTAGGGGCTTCAATAGCACTTGAAGACCCCCTTCAACAGTGCCCCACCCCCCCACCGTAGCCCACACGTCCCAACCACTGCCCCAACCTTTATCAGCGCCCCATCCCCTTTAACTGTGGTAGACATTATTCCCCACCTGCGCGCACGACCTTCCTCCCCTAGGATTCGAACTCGGGACCTGTTGCCCGCGTGCCTAAGCCTTTACCACTCCACCATATTGTTTTCCATTCATTTATTAATATATCATTATATATATATATATATATATATATATATATTTACTCATATATTAATATATATATATATATATATAAACATATATTTAGTTATATTTAGTTATATTAATATATATATATATATCTATATATTAATATATATATATATATATCCATATATTAATATATATATAGTTATATTTACATATTAATATATTTATTCGTATATTAATATATATTTATAAGATCAGTTTTGAATGCATTTATAAAATATTATTTTTATGTGTGTTTATAAATAAATAAATAAATATATATATATATATACAACATACACACACACACACAGACATATGTTCACACAAAAGGATCATCACAGGATACACGAATCAACAACTCCCAACACACAAAACAAAATCCAATATTTAAAACATGCAATTGAAAATTAAATAATGTCAAAACATCAAATCATTCAATTAATGTAAAATTCATGCACACAATTTCAATTAACATGTTTCATGGTTGAAGCATAAAAAAATGTAAGCAAATGAAATTTTAAAGACAAATCCCCCCAAAAAAGATATATGTATTTAAAATTTTCAAATAAAACCTGAAATTATTATTTTAAATCAATAAAAAAAATAAAATTTTAAAAAATATGATTTCTAATATATTTTAAAAAATCCCACACCACATCGGTAAATTTATAATCATGTATTTTAATCACAATAAATTTCAGAAATGATATAAGAAATATGAGTTTAATTAATTAGTAAATTACCTTCAAACGCCTTTTTGAATATAAATAGATGTCTAAAAAAAAAATCAATACGAAAATAAATTTTAAAAATTAAAATGTAAAAAACGGAAGAAAAAAAAACGATTCAAGTTTTTTATTTTATAAATGATTTAAAATTGAAATCCAATCATGATGGAAACCTTGTCTTGTAATGGGAGAATTCATGATCGATATGAGAGGGAAATTTCATCGTCAGAATTATCTTCTAATTGGATAATGATGTTCTCTCAAATATTTGGTGTGAGGGGATGGAATATAGATCTCAAATTAAAAACCTAAAAATAAACATACAACATGCACATAGGCATGAAGTCAGAGATACACGAATTCGATACCTCACAGACACCCCACATGACCACTATCATTGTTCCAAAATCTATTATAAATTATTGAATTACAAATAAAGATGACAATGAGTTGGATACCCAAAAAATTTGTGACGTACAGACCTTATCCGATTTATTTTTTACAAAACTCTAACACTAACCTCTATCCATTTATTTTTTAAATTCACAACCTTGACTCTACCCTATTATTTTTAACTACTTATTTATCTAACATTACTCTTTTAATTTCCCAATTAGAAATTAAAATATTTAAATTTTATTTATAAATATAGAATACCCATGTCAAAGAAGTAAGTAAATATTTTTAAAATATTTTCTTCATTTAAAAATGTGTCGTTAATGGACTAATAATAATTAATTTAAGTGAATTCAAATTTAAAATTTATTTATAAATACAATATGTATCAAATTTAAAATAAATTAATAAGTTTAAAAAAATTATGACATTTAAAAAAATATAAATTAATTAAAAATAATTGGCATAATTGATTTCAAGTTTATAGTACCCTAAATGAACTACCCTAACTCTACTTGTGTTATTATTATTTTTTTTATTTTTTTTGAAATATACACTTTTATCAGTGCTAGGAAAAAGCACTAAAAAATCCCCCCTTTATTAGTGCTACTAAAAAAACACTGATAAAGGGGTCCCCTTTATCAGTGCTAAAAAAATGCACTGATAAGGGGGGGCATTATCTCTGGTAAAAAAATCACTGATAAAGGGTCACTTTTAACACCACCGTTTTAGTGCTGTTAAAAGTTCCCTTTATCAGCACTTTATTTAGCACTGATAAAGACCCCCCCTTTATCAGTGCTTTTTTAGCACTGATAATGGGTGATGCCGCGGAAACCCAATTTTGTGGTAGTATAGGGGCAATCTACAAGGCAGCCCGTACAAGGCCTCAAATGTTTCCAAGAAAATGGTGGAGCGATAGTTGTTGTTATATGAAAACTCCACCAGTGATAGGTGGTCCTCCAAACTACAACCAAAATATAGGATAAAAGCACATAGAATGTCCTCAAAGGTCTGTATGGTCCGATCCATCTGAAATTTTTTCTAGGGATGAAAAGTTATGCTCAAGCATAGTTGTATCCCGAAGGCCTCCTATAATCTCCTCCACAACCAGGATGTAAAGAGAGCATCACAATTTAAGACAATTCTCGATGGAACCCCGTGAAGCCACACTATCTCCTGGGCATAGAGGCGTCATAAGCCCTCTACCGGTCCCTACTCCCAACTGGGTAGTAAGTGAGATGACTTGGTGATTCTGTCAACGATCACCTAGATAGAGTCGTGGCCATTAGATGTGAGTAATAACCCTATCACAAATTCTATCGAGATACTGTCACATTTCCACTCTGGTATCTCGAGTTTCTAGGACAAGCCTACTAGAACCTGATTCTCATCCTTCACTTGCTGACAAGTGAGGCATCGTGAAACAAACTCAGCCACTAATTTCTTTATCCTCGACTACTAGTACTGATGTCGGAGGTCCTGGTACATCTTCTCCACTCCAGGATGTACCTCCAAGGGGATGTATGAAAATCCTTCAACAACTCCTCTCGCAACGTCACTGTCACTACAATGCATCCTCTAAAAAGGACGACATGCTTTACACCTATCAAAAATCCATCAGGATCCCGTCATGAGGATAACTAAGAACGTCAGGCCTCGTATTCAACATCCACTAGTTGTGCCTCCCTGAATCTCTATAAGAGTGTGGGAGTAATAGTCATCGATTGAAGGTAAGATGCTCCATCATCATCCACGAAGGATATCTGCATCACGACTAGCTGCTATGTCACCTCACTTAGTAGCTGTAAACCAGACCTCCTGCTGAGCACTTCTGCCAACACTTTCCCTTCCAATGAGTATAGATTATCTCAAAATCATAGTCCTAGAAGAACTCTAGCCATCATCACTCTATCAGGTTCAGGGCCTTCTAGGAGAAGATATACCTGAGACACTTTTGGTCGGAGTAAATTGTAAACCGCTCACCCATCAAGTGGTGTCACTAAATCTTCAATGAAAAGACCACTGCTGCTAACTACAGGTCATGGGTTGTGTAGTTCTTCTCATGCTTAATCAACTTTCATGAGCCGTAGGCAATCACCAGTCACTCTTACCTTAGGAAACAACCTAGACTGGTCCCTGATGCATCACAGAAAACTACGTATTCAATGCCCTCCTCTTGAAGTCTCAATATGGGGGAATTAGTCAGTCTCCGCCTCAGCTCCTAGAAACTCTGTTGGAATTTCTCCTTCCACAAGAAGGGATATCTCTTACATTTCAAAGATAACAAGGGTTCTACCACCCTATAAAAGTCAGATACGAACCTCCGATAGTAACCATTCAACTCCAAGAAGCTCCTCACCTCAGTCATGCTCTTTGGTGTCTCTCAAGGGTGAACTTACTCTATCTTCTCTAGATCCTCTGCAACTCTAGCATCCGAGATGACGTGTCCTAGAAAGTGGACATCCCGAATCCATAACTGGAACTTTAAAATATTACCATAAAGCTGGTGCTCTTGAAGTGTATCTAGAACTATCCGTAGGTGTGTAGTGTGTTCTTCCTCTGATGCTGAGTAGGCCAAGATGTCATCAATGAAATCTACCATGAAACGATCAAGGTAAGGCTTGAGGATCCTATTCATGAGTCCCATGAACACTATTGAGGCATTGGTCATGCCAAAGGGAATCACCAAAAACTCTTAGTGGCTGTACCAACATATAAAATATGTATTTGGTACATATTCATATCGTACCTGAAGCTGATGATATCCCAACCTAAGGTTGATCTTTGAGAACCACCTCGCTCCCTTCAGCTGATAAAAGAGGTCATCGATCCTCAGTAGTGGATACTTGTTCTTCATGGTCACCTGGTTCAAGTGTTGGATGTCCATGCATAACATCAAGCTCCCATCTTCCTTCTTGGAAAACAACACTGGGGATACCCATGGGGAAACTCTAGGCCTTATGAACCCATTCTTCTGTAAGTCCTCTAGCTATACCCTCAGCTCATGAAGCTCCAAAAGAGACATCTGATATGCCAGTGTGGATTTCAGTGCCTTCTTGGGGTACAGGTCAATGAAGAAATCTACCTCTCTATGAGGAGATAGTGTTAGGACATATTCTTGAAAGACGTACTCATGCTCATCCACCACTATAGGAAAACTCAGACTCCTATCATCCACCACACCGAGGGTGAGGCTAGACAACTAGTGAGTGATTGGCTGAACCCTCCTCCAAGAAATTCCATCATATGCTATAATGGTTCCCTTCACACCGGTGAAGGAAAACCTGGTCCCATCCTCGCGGAAACACCGCACTATGTGCCTAAAACAGTCGATCTGAGCATGAACTGTAGATAACAAGTCTATACCTAGGATGGCATCGTAAGACCTCAACTCTACTAATAGGAGAGCCTAGCTAAAGATCTTTGCTCCTAGAGTAATATCACACTACTAGAAATAGTGTATAATCGTTGAATCCCCTCCCGCAGGATTCTCTAGACTTAAAGATCAAGAAAACCACTCCATTAGAATCTTCGAGCTATGAATGAGAGTCATGGAAAGGAAGGAGTGACTAGCACTTATGTCTATAAGAACTGATGCTAGGGTGAAGAAGATAGAGATTGTACCTCAGATCATATATAGAGCTCTATGGTTATAAGCCTCTACTGCCTGAAGTTGTGCTCTCCCCTGTTTGCCTGCTCCCAGAGGTTGGGGTGGACCACCTGGGGGTGGTGGCGGTAACACCTCAAACCATTTTCCACTGCCTGCTACTTGGCCTGCTCCCATGCCACATCCACTTCCCTACATAACTCCTCGTTTAAACCGCTACCTCTGCCCTAGCAGCCCCTCGACCATATGATTGTCATCTATACAGTGGGTCTGGAAATAACGTTCCATATATCCCTGCCTGATACACAAGAATCGAATCCTGGTTCCTAGATGATACCCACTGGTCTAGGAGCCCCACACTACTGACCTTGGGTCTTGGGGTCATCCTTTGAAAGACCTAGCCTTCTTGGGCCCTCACATCTGCTATTTCCTACCTATAAAATATTCCACCACCTGGGGTCTATTGGTAGCTCTACCTGTAGGTTCCTACTCCACCAAGAAGTTCTCTACTAGAAGGGATTGCTCCAACACCTTAACCTGAGAAGGGGTGTTGAGAGACAACACCGACACCCTGATCTCCCACCTGAGTCCCTTCTCAAAGGCTTGAGCCCTGAAAAATTTTCTTTCATCATATCCATCAAGTAGAGGGAAAGCTCGGTGAACCTCGCTGATTACCCATCCACCATCATGATACCCTGTTGTAGGTGAACTATCGCCTGAATGCACACAGAGCGCAAGGTTATGGGAAAAAAATCCTCCAGGAAAAGCTTCTAGAAGTCTACCCAAGTGAGGGTCTCCTCATCATGCGTCTGGGTGGTCAAGTTCCACCATCTCCTTAATGTGCCCTATAGAAGGATCACTACCAAGATCTACATCTGGTTAGGCGATGTCCTCACTAAGAGAAAGACCAGCGTCACTACCACTAGCCAGTCCTCAGTGACCTGAGGATCTATCTCTCCCAGGAACCTGGGAGATATCTATATCTGAAACTTGTGCAGGGCACTGAGTCTACTCATGTACTATGTCAGAATTGCTGGTAGTAGATTCTTGACAACAGGTGGTGGTAGCACTGTTGCACCACCCGGTTGGGCCATCTCATGAAATGGTCCCTGAACGGACACCTCGTTACTAGGTGGGCTTTCCTCCCGACCACGTATTGGAAGCCTAGCTAGCTATCTGCGTGGAGGAATCCTGAAATAGATCAAGATGGGCCATGTTCAATAGATTATACCTGGAGAGCTGACTCTTATACAAAAGAATATAAGGATACACTTTTTCAACCAGTGTTTTTATGAATTGAGCCAAAAAGCAGAATTCAAGGTCCTGGTGTGTGGATACATCGGCCACCGCACCAACACTGGACTCCCAGAATCTGAAATTCAGACTTTCAACATTTAATACTGTTTCCCCCAAACAAATAAAATAGACTCTCAGTCTCTGAGGTATAACCGACCACCTCTGATACCACTTTGTCACAACCCATCCCCCAGGGCGCATTCCGTGACATACCCCAAGCCCGCCTCCTAAAGGTTGGGGGTTTGCGACTAGCACCTAAGGCGTCGACCAGAAAGTAGGAGGAATTTTCCTGAGTACCTGTACACACACAAGCCCAACCACATCCCCCAAACTTAAAGGGGAAATAAATTATACTAAAACAAGTTCTGATTACATGTACAATTGAAAGAAAGTGGTCTGGAAAACAAACCCAACAAAAATTACTGAAACAAAAAGGTACAAAGGGTCTCGGGTAACCATCCATTCAAAACCCTAACTGATGGTAAGAGTTGTATAGCTAATGGATGCCAAAGTAGTACATCATGTACACCAGATCCTACTAGGCCCCACCTACTTCTAGGACTCCATGTCCTCTGTCGAAACATCCTTCGTCTACACAAGACACAACATGTGCAGGCCAGGCCTGTGAAAAGGTGAGTAAAACAGTACTCAGTAGGGGACCCTAGTCCACTAAGGAGAAATAACACAAAGAAACAACAAAGAAAAACCACAAATTAAGGACAACTCACACCAGGTATACATTTAGGGTAGTGATAGAAGAATCATCAGTCACATCATCGAACACCTCAGATGCTGGAGAACTCCTCCTTTGTAGAGTACAATGGTCATTCCAAGTCACACATAAGTGCTTCCCACTAACCTTAGACTATTTAGGTACACCTCCTCATCATGTACCGTGGGTCTGCAAAGTCACACAGAAGTGCTTCCCACTAATCGCGGCCAACTAAGGTACTCCTCCTCATCATGTACCATGGGCCTACAAGGTCACATAGAATTTCTTCCCAATCATGGTCCTACAAAGTCACTTAGAAGTGATTCCCACTAGGCCATAGTCGAGTCACATAGAGTCGAAAGTCAATAGTCTTCAGGTTTCATCCAACAACAGGGCTCCATATGTAGTGCGCTAAGAGAACCATTCCTCAATCCATTCATCCCATCTCAAATTCCATAAATGCCTCCTTATGGAATTACAAAAGATATATCTCATCGAGAGGGTCCCAACGACGCTAACGACTTTTCAATCAAACGCCTAGTTTGCAAGTTATTAGTGTTTTAGTAAACAGAGGCCAGTTGCATCTGGGTTTGGTCTAACTTGGTCGAACGGACCCAACCAACCTAGCTAGGGAGTCCCATATACCTAGGTTTAATTCAACTGACTCGACCTGACCGAGTTCGGGTCTGGGTTGGTCTGGTCCAGCTTGACCAATGGGCCAGGCCTGATGGGCATCGCTAGACCTGGTCCGGTTTGGCTGAGGGTTCAACCCACCGGGTCACCTAGTGACCTGATCTAGTCTAGTCCAGCCTGAAGGGCATGAGTCTGGCCTTCCGGTGCGGGTTTGGCATGCCAGAATGGGTCTGAGCCGCCATCACAAGTTCATCTCACCAGCTCAGGTCCCGCCCGCTGGGTCATGAGACAAGCCCATGGGACCACGTGTCTGGACCACTGGCTGGGGGTGTGGATCGAAAACTCAAAGCTCGGCCAGCGTGGTGTTGGCCAGTGGTGCACCATCTATCCAAAACGTAGCCAGATGTAGCATCTAGCCGTCTCTAGCCTTGCGAATGCATGGTGCCCTCCTACTGTGGTCAAGCGACCACAGCTCGTCGAGCCACCTGGATACAGGCCGTCTCTCGACATGGAGGTAGGTGGGCGCCACCTCTACCCACTGCTGCTGTGATGTTCCAATCCACTCGACCACTGGCATGGCTAGTAGCCTATTGTCTCATTGTCTAGCATGCGGTCGGCGCCGCCGCGTGCTGCCGTCGCCCGCAGATTCTTTGGCAGACCACTAGATGCGCTATGGTGGCCTATTATTTATGCCAATTACACCTACAACCTCTAGGGAGTATCCTCTTCAATGAAAAGGTATAAAACCTGCCTTATCATCGATTCAAACAAACCATTCACAAAGCGCACACATACATAGGGGTTAGGCCTTGTTTGTATCAGCCCATTCCCTCCGCATTAGAAGTTATAATCATGGGGAGGCTCAGGAATTTTGGATCAATTAAACAATAGATAAACTATTCTTGGATAATAACTCCCAAAAGAAAAGCCACCCTCCAGCATAAATGCATGATTCAAGGATCAACCTATTCATGGGTTGATCCATGTTCATCGTCTCTAGAATAAAAATGAGGAATAACCTGCCCATATTAAACCCCTACCTTGATTTTATGTTCTCACCGAAGAGTTCATCGTCGTTTGCCGTCTCTCGAATCTATCCCACTAGCGTTCGTCAAAAGAGTTTTTCATAAAAGGGAGAGGAAGAGAGAAATTCCATGTTCATCATTCTTCATTGGAGAGGAATCTCGTTGGAGTTTCATCAGAGAATTTCCCACAGTTTTAATTCCCATATCCCCAAAAAGATCATTTAATAAAAGAAATGCGTTGTAGCAATTCTATTACGCTTTTTTATTTAGGAATCATTATAGGCAGTTACGCTTGCACACTGATCCATTAAGGGGATTCCTTAATTATACCTCACCGTAGCCTCATCACCACACCACAGCATCGCCATCCTATGTTAAACAGTTTGAAAGAAAATAAAATAACTTTTTAAAAATTATTTTATTATTTTTTTGAAAAGTTTGAAAATTAACTTTTCTATTCGACCCTTGATGGCTGATGTTAACTCTTTTCTAGGGGAATCTTAGCATTTTTGAGTTCAATGCTGCCCTCATATATTTGATCCGATCACCCATTCAAAAGTTAGAAAAACCCACTTGCACGTTTACTGACCGTACCTTAAAGAATGTTCAAAATTCTGTTCCAGTCTCACCAGGCCTCGAAATCACATTCCGTCAGAGTGTGTAGTCTTGAAATAATTCCATATAATTAAAAAAATTACACGGAAATTATGAGACATTACAGCTCTAAAATAGATGTAACTAGGGGTAACAACCCGAAAAACCCTGTATTGAGCTAGAATCAGTTGAGAACTGGTGGATAGTAATGGGCCTTACTACACACCTAGTTTGACACTCCCAAGTGATATGATTTAGAAATTCAAAAACTCCTTATGAACCATATAAAGGATTTAAATAGATTATGACTATGAATAACCAATAATAAACCAAAGGTGTCATTGATTAAAGAAGAAGGTGTCATGATTTGGACATACTATAAGTGATTTTCAGGATTATATGGTTTTACTCTATGATGAGTTTTTCTCACACTACTCTTTGCGGTTTTAGTAAATGGAGGGAACCAGGAAGAATTAAGATTACATTGAATGTGACAGATGATTTACTGATGAGAATCCAAATGGGATGATGTTTGGAGTAAAGTACATTATGATTATACCTAATCAGTATTCACAGAACATGATTAAAAATGTGTACCATAAAAAACTATTAGACTCACTAAATAATATAAGAAAAGAGTTCACTAAGAGATCGGGTATTGGAGGCCATGGTGGAAAGAAGATTTGGTTTCCTATGCGTCAATATTGTGGGAGGAAACATCCAAGTGGATGTATTATAAGAATAAGAAGATGTTTTGACTATGAAAAATATGTACACAAATTAATTAACTACATTAGGAAAAAAATAGTTAATGTAATGGATGGGATAATTGGACTCCCTAATATATAATTGATTGTTGAATGATTTAAATGTGGAAAGAATGGGCATTATGCAAATCAATGTCCTAGGGGAAAAGCTCTTGGAGAGAATCAGAAATGTGGTATGAGTAATGATTATACTGATGATGATGAAGAGACTATGAAGGATATGTGAAAAGAAATAGGCATTAGGGAATAAGATGAAGAATCTTAGTTAATGTCTTAAGTATGAGATGGAATAATTGAAGTTTCTATGTATTGGAGTTCAATAATTTTGAAATATATAAGAATTTTTTAGTATTAGTTTTCCATTAAAGATTTTATAGAATATATTGAATGGTATTGATGACATATAAAAGTGTTTTAATGGTAAGGTGATATTTTTATTAAGGTAATACAACCCTTAATATGTTCCATACATTGAGATAATGATGTTGGAATAAAGAGACGATGGATATGAATAAAGTAAATTTCGTAGTACTGATTACCTTGGAACTAAGTAATGATTTATTGAAAATTTTGTTTATGCTATCATTGATGGAGTTGAAAACACTTATGGATATAAGTAATATATCCTCTAATTAGTGTTTTATTCAGGGGATAGGGAAGATTCATTTTTTCATTGAGATTTAATGGAAATTATGGTTATTACAAAGCCTTTAGAGAATATATGACCAAAGTATTCACATATTTCTCATGTGACTATTAAGAGATGCCTAATGATATCTGGAGGATTAAAGTTAATTTGGGTTTGGGAGATTAAGTGAACTTCTTGATAATTCCTGAATTTTAGAAGGGTTATAAGGACAACCATTTATGGAATGGTTTAAGTTGAACTTCAGATGATGTTTTAGAGATTAATTCATTACTTCACCATATGAAGATTTATACATAACCAGTGCTAAATATATATTTTTGGATTATAACTAGAGATAGTTATATTAAATATCATTATATTTATGGATCCTATGAACAATTATAACTTCAGTCATAATAAAATTCTTCTTTATTTCTAGGAGTAAGAGAAAAAGTTTAATTTTATCAAGGAAAAACCAAATGATAATTTTTTCCCAATAAATAAAAATTTATCCAATAAATACATTTTCATATGTTCTCATCCTAGATGGAAAAGGGATTCAAAAACATTAGAAAAAAGATATTGAAATAATATTTTGTCCTGTTATCATTATTTTTGACGGTACCCATGACCTTTTTCACGTCTCTTTGGTTTATGGAATTTTGATTGTTAAATTTCTTCTGACCATGCTCTCTATCACTCTCTATTAGTATTTATGTGTTAATTTTCTCTTCTATGCCCATGTTTCACTTCCCACACATTTATTGCCATTTGTAAATGTATTATGTGTTATTATATATGACTTATGCACAAAAATTTATCATTTTCAAGAGTATGTTTTATTAAACATTTTTATTTTGTAAGTTTCTAGGAAGGTATTTTCAAATGTTAAACCTTTGATGATTGAGATGAATTTTGAGGGAAAAATTTATTTTAACAGGGGTACACTGTAACAACCCAATATTTTTTGAAATATATATTTATCAAATTAATTTAATATTTTTTATTATTTTCTTTACAAGCAGAATTAATTTATCTTGAGTTACACACAATATTAAGTTTAATTGAAATGTTGCATATTATTAAAATTTTATTATGACAGTAGTCACCTAGCCATTGGAATAGAGGTTATGAATGATATTAACTAAATTATGAAAACATTGTTTGCACATGAATATAAAATGACTTATTTTTTTACTGATTAATTATAAATGAAAATAAAACCATTTTGAAAATAAAAGGGAATATTTTTCTGAAAAACTATTTTTATGTGAACTAGTGTGTTTTATATCAATAAATAAACCAAATAACTTATGTTTAATGATTTTAATAGAATTTATTTATTATATTTCAATAAAATTTTTAACTTCCATATTATATCTTTTATATACAATAAATAATAATATATTCAATTTTATGCTTAAAATCGTATTTAAAAAAAATAGATGTCACCTTTTTATGGCACACTTATTTTAAAAATAAATTTTCAAAATTTTAAAAAATTTATTATAAAAAATAAACTTCATTTTTAAAATATTTATATAAAAAATATCTTAGTTTTATTTTTTTGTATTTTTCAGAAAAGTTTCATTTTTTTGATGAATAGTGAAAAATTTGAAATTTTAATTGAAATATTCATTTTCATTTAAATAATTTATAAAGAAAGATTATATTTTAAATTGGTTTAAAATATTATTAGTTAAATTATACATCTATTAATAGAATTTATGTCATTAGAATCAATTTCATATTTAAATGGGATATAAAAACTTTGTAAACATTTGAACATTTTCTCTTTAAAAACCTGCTTTCTCGTCACATCTGTGTGATTAATTTTAAATTAAACATTTCCATTTATCTGAAGGTAATTTGAAAAAATAGATTATATATTTTTAATATGAATAATTTATAATGTATAATAGGGTAAAATTGATTTTTTACCAAAATAAATAGTGAAAATAGTTAAAATTATTTACCACTGTTAATGTAAAAATGGGTTTACCGTGGGTTAAACTAAAAAGATATGGGTGAAAATGACTTATAAACCTATATAAAAACTACTAATTGAACATATTAAGTCCATTAAACCTATAATTTTATATAATTTCCTAATTTTGACCCTTTTTTTCATATAAAAAACATAGGAGTACTTATGTCTTTTCAAAAATACCAAGTGTATCCTCTCCCCCATCTATAAAAGGCCACCCCTCTTTTTTCTTCTTAACACCTTAAAACCTGTTTGGTTTATAAAATATATACCAAAATAACTTACTATATTTTCTCCTCTTATCCTAAAATCTATATTTTTGGACAAATATCCAACCTAGGATGGATTTAGTGCAAACCAAAGGAGGATACCCAAAGAAGAGATATTGTTCTTCAATGAGCATATTTATTTTATTTCTTTCTACATCTCATTAAATTATTATTAAACAGTGATTATATAATAAAATAAATTTAATAAATATATTTTATGTTGTTATAAAATGTTCATGACCTAAACCCTTCTACACATCCATAAAATTCATCACAAAATCATCATTTGTGTGTATGACAGACTACCACCTCACAAACTATTGCCATTCATTTTTCCATTACCACCTAAAAAGTTGAACATAATTATGGATTTATTATTTATATATTATATTTATAGTTTTATTATAATTTTTAAATTATTATATCACACATAACTTCATGAATTTTATTTTTTTAAAATATGATAACATCGCTCGTGTGTATGATAGACTACCGCCTCATGAAGTGATGCTATTCGTTCACACTTTAAATGGAAGGTGATAAGGGAAATTTTAATGATTATATATTATATAAATGAAATAATTATGATATTAATGGAATATTTATCATTATTAAAAGATAATATATATATATATATATATCATTTTCTTTCATAATGTTTCACTCAATGAATGATGATAACGCTGCTCGTGCATGTGTGGACTACTGCCTTCACGAAGTGATGTGACTCTCTTTTCAACACCACGAAACATGCATGATATGTAAAAATATATTTAAATAAATAATATGATTTTATGATATTATTATCATTATATAAATATAGGATATTACTTATCTCCTTTCCATAATGATCATTGTAAAATTGAAACATTACTTATGCGTACATATGAATTACTGTCTCTATGATCATAACACACATCATTTCACAAAACCATATTTAATGATTGATATAAAAAGTATATTTAATGTATTAATATTATAATTATGTCCTGATTATTATTATGTATGTTATGGAACCATGATAAAATAAATATAATTGAAAATAAAAAATCAAAACATATATGAAAAACGTAGAATTTATTACCCAAAATGTGACTTTAACATAGAATTTTTAATAAAAGGGTAATGAAAGGATGTAATTAAGTCATATATTTTATGATATATATAATTATGGTTCAATAAAAAAATTATAAAAAAATTATATTTTTTATAAATGAAGTTATAATGAGTGTGAAGGATGTTGAGACTTTTAGTAAGGGATTTATGTCTCACTTTTATTTTCTGTGAGACACATGCAATGTTCACCTAGTATTTCTTTTATGTGAGGTATATAATTACAATGAATTTAGTTTATTATTATTATAATTAAATTTATTGGGATTTACATATGAATTTCATTATCTATCTTTCTTGGGGTTACAGTTTCAATGTTACCAAAGCGATAAGTGATTTGGTTTTAATTTACCTTCTTTGAGACGTATGTTATGTTATATACCTATATTATTTTATGGGGTGTACATAGAACCCATTTTATGTGTTATATAATTAATATACTTATTTTTATGATATTATTTATTTCTTTTAATATTATTATTTCATGGGGCTTATGATTCAAATCAAGAAAATGGTAATGATTTTGTGTTACAATCTCATCATTTATTAGGATTGTTTATGATTATGTTTTTGATAATAAAATATTATGATAAATATCTCAATAAACTCCTGAATTTTATTATAATTTTTTTAATAATGTTTTTTTCAAGAAATAATACCATTTTCACTATTTTTTTACTTAAGATAATGTATATTACTTTTAATAAAATCCAACTTTATTTCTCTCATCAGTTGGAAATCTGTTTTCTTCCAAAACCATGTTTTTTATAAATGTATTAAAAATGTTTTATTATTGTATTATGATTTTTAAAAGACAATTTTACCCATGTTTTACTTTTTAAATTTCTTTTTAAAAGTAATCTTAATGTAATTATAGAAAACAATGCCCATTTGTCTTTTACTAAAAATGTAAAAAGAATATTTATTTTAAAATTTATGTTATAAATAAAACTTCCCATTTTCATGACCATTATTTTTCTTGAATCTTCCTTATATGTTTTCAATGTTACTATCAAATAAAATATTTTAAAATATTTTATGTTTTAAGAATTATTTTTCAAATCAGAAAAGATATTTTCCTCAAGAAATGTTTTAAATGATTTTAGAGATTCTTTTATAAGTTTTCAATGTTATTTTCAGTGAAATGAATTTTGGAATTTTTTAATGTTTTAAAAAGCGTTTTTCAAAGAAAGGTTAGTTTTTTAAGAAATGTTCGATGTGATATTTCAAAATACTTCTCTATCTAAGATGATATCTTTGATGTAACTTATTTTTTTTCTGGGGATATGAACCAAGGATATTGTTCTTATTCTTTTTCTAAATGGTTTATGTTTATGAGGGTATGATATTTATGAAAATTTATTATTTACCATGGGTAATATTATGATAATATTAGCATAAAACCCAATTATTTTTATGATGGGTTATTCTATGATGAAATGATGAAATGATTATGAAACCTATCTCTTTTCTATAGGTTAAGATATGATTAACTATTTATGAAACCCATTTCATTTCATGGGTTCTTATATGATGATTGTTTTATTATATTTTGGAACACATATGTTGATTTTTATTATGAGATAGTGGTTACGTTATAAAAAATGTTGGTGGTTATGTTATAACCAATTAATGGTGGGACCTATATTTCCCTCCAATTCATTGGATAAATATTTTTATCTCATGAGATAGATAAGGATGGAATGGGGAGTGAACCTGGTTTATTAAGATAGAGATAGAATGAGAAGTGAACCCAGTTCTATAAGATAGGTCTAGAATAGGGAGTGAACCTAGTTTAGTACGACATGACCAGAACCAGAGTGAACCTAGTTCAATAAAGTACTTTTTCTACTGTGATAGTTTGGGGAGTGAACTCATTCCACTACGATATCCTTGAATGTGGGACTTGACTAATATAGAAATCATTTTAAATACTTATGCGTGTGCCATAAATATATTTATTATGATAATTTTATGATCTCATGGATCATCTTTTTTGATTTACTTATGATTCATGTCTTATGAACTGCCAATCATTATTCCATGAATCAAAATTATAATCTATGATATGTAGGGTATGGTTTTAAAATGTTATGCTCATTTTTTAATACCCTTATGTTAATGTTATACTTATGTATCTCCCTATTATACCCATAATGATCATCTAATATTACAATTTCATATATTTTATTTCTTCAGGTTATGAAGAAAGTCTTTAAGTAGGATATGTTTTTAGAGAGTACTAAAATGGAAGATATTTATAGGAGACATTGAAGATCTTCCATGAATTAAGAATTTTGTGTTCCAAGTTTCAAAATGCATCAAACTATTATGGTCCTTAGGAATGTGTTTGTGTAATGTATTTAATATTCGTCTAAAAAGATGTAATACCCATGTATGATAAGCCTGGGGTGCTATAAGAAGTCTTAGGGATATCCTCCTCCTTTATAATTACATAATAATATCTCAACTGAAGATACACCTTAAATAATTACTAGGCTCCATATAGCTGATCAAAAAATTCATATATACATGGAAAAGGATACTTGATAGTTATTATGATCTTATTAAGCTCATGATAATCAATGCAGAGATGCATTGACCCATCATTCTTCTTGATGAAGAGGACTGGTTCACCCCATGGTAAAGCACTTGGGTGTATGAACCCTTTATCCATATTATCATGTAGTTTCTTCTTCATCTCCTTGTGTTCAACAACAAAACATTCTATATGGATTATTGAATATTGGTAACACTTCTAGTATAATATTGATTTAAAATTCAACCTCTCAGCTAGGATTAAGACCAATAAATTATTTAGGAAACACATCAGCTTATCCCATAATAATGGGAATGTATACAAGGATGATATTTTTTTAGTCTCAATAATTTTAGAATGATATGATTTCTCACAAGGTAATAATATCCATGCTTGTGATGTTGGTACCAAATAAGATTCATCCTCCTCCTTGCACTTGTATAGAATCAAAGGGAAATTTGCGATGTGGAGGGTGATTTCCTTCTCTTGAAAATGTATGTTAGTTCTATATAAAGAAATCCAATCCATCCCTATAATTTCATTAAACTCCTATAATGATGGAAAGTTAAACCTAAAAATTTTCATTAGGGAGGAGTTATATACTTAGGATATGATAATTTCCCCATTTTCTATTTTCACCAATAGCTCTTATTCCATTCTTTACTGTGGTGTTTGAATCGTTCTACTAAACATGTGAGATATGAAAGAATTAATAGAACCAGAATCAAAAAGTATGTTCAATATTGTTTAATAAATTACTAGTGTAGCTTTCACCACTTCATTTTCATGATCCACCTTAGAATTTATAATGACATAAGCTTTCTCTTACTGCCTTAGAGATTTCTGGTGTTGATTTTTTTTTAAAAAAAACCTTGTCTTGGAGAATTAGATTTCATAATTCCCATGTTCCTTGTAATTGAAACACAATACTTCTAGCTGAGGGTTTATTTGGTCATTCCTCTTTTCCATCACATAAGTGGGGGTTTTCTATCATAAATTTCTAGCTAGGAGCCTTCCTTCATTAAGTTAAAGCATTCCCTCATACCCTTCAGATAATTTATAGGATGCTTCTTACCACACTTTTGACAAGTGGGATGTTAGAATTTATTTACATCGTTAGATTTATCCATCATACCACTAGAATGAAACCCAATTTTTTTTATTCTTATCCCAAAGAAAACCTTGATATTCACTAATCTCGACTTGGAATTTTAGAGAACATCAGAAAATTTCCTTTTAGTTTTCAAAATCATGAATGGATAATGATTTTTTTAGATTCAACTTCAACCCATCAAAGAAGCGGTCAATATTACTTTCAAGGGTAATGATAATGAGAGAGGAATATCATGCATGTCTTGTAAAATTTTCCTCGTACACCATGATGGATTCATCATATTTTTTCATGAGGTTAAGTAAGTACCTATCTATTTTTAGTTGAAGAGTGTGAGGAAAATATTTTTTGAAAAATATTTTCCAAAATTCCTTACACTCTATCACTTTTATATCCTCCTTGGGGTTTATATTTTTGACCAACATCCACCATTGATCGACTTATTGTTCCATATGAAAATATCCATCATAAAATTATCTTACTTAGATAATAAAAGGATGAAGAATATATTATGAATGGAGTTGATCCATTGTTCAATGATTCAGGGATTGGAAGATCCACTTCAATTCAAGGTACTTTAACACATAAAGGTATCAATTTAAACTTGCTATTTCTTAGGGGGATTTGGGAATTCTTCTTGATTCAGGTTTCTATTCAAAAAATAATTCATTTGATAAAGTATAGTCATGATGTTCACAATTCTTTCCCCCATCATATTGGGCGTTTTTTTTGTAGAGTCATCAAATTTCCCCTCACATTAGTTATTGACTAAGTTCCTCCTACTTATATCCATTGACTAGAATAAAGGGAAAATTAGGGATGATAATTTTATAATTATTAAGCATATAGAAGGAAAACTATGATAATTAAATAGATAAATGATAAATGATATATATTACTTAACCTATGAATTTATAGGTTTCAATATAAGTTTTCCATGAACTATTTCCTAACATAAAATCTCATGGGAAGTTTTATTCCCTTAATAATGGTTTATAAGGAGATTGTGAATTTATCAAAGCATATACCCTAGGTGTGTTAAAGTAGGTGTATATAAATTCCTATTTTCATACACAAAATAATAACTGAGTCTAGCTCAATGCACCATTTTCAAGGCTATTACCCCTATGTACATATATTCTAGATCCACATCCACCTATTGTATCCAGTCAGGGATGAATTTTCTTGGAAACCACTTAATCCAAAATTTTCCAAAATTTAGGTGTGTTTTATTATGTGTATTATTATCCCTAAGGGTATACTAGAGTTTTCTAATCCTAATCCAAAAAATAACTAGACTTTTCTTTGATACCAACTATGAAAAATTATGTCTTCAGTACACATAAATTCATGATTTATTACATAAAGAGACACATTATATAGTTCAAAAAGTTAATGAAGCCTAGTGTATTTGGAAAATTAGGTATAAAACATTAAAACATCCAATAAGAATATAATAAAATTATTTAAAATTTATTTAACATTCTCATAAAATTCAATTTCTCTTTTAAAACTACATGGGATAACCAAGTGACATATAAAAGAAAGGGGTGATATATAAAGACTAGTAATGGAATAAATAGATAATTTCATAAGGTAACATAGTAAATTTGATCCAAAATTCATATAAATTTAATATAAGAGGGGTGTGAATCATAATCTTGAACAATAAGTCATGATAAAATATGATATCGTAAAGGCAACATGGGAATGTGGTGACAACATTAAACATGAAATCCTAAACATAGGTCAAAGTTAACGACCAAGACATTATACCATGGTATAAATAGTCCCATAATGGATTAGGTTTTCTCTCTAATCCCATACATGAGGTCTCATGAGACTAAAAAATTACCCAATACATTGAATCACTATCTAGGTGAACCCATCATTTTCATTTCATGTACATGAATAAGTGTGCCAAATGAATCATACAACATAAAGATGAATTTTATAAATTTTAATGTAATAATCATGGAGTGTGGGTTATATAAATGGAATTCCCTAATAAATGAAGGATATATACATCTAGGTGAATAATCTTGAGTTTGTATAAGGATGGGTATTCAAAACAAAAATGTTTGGAATGGGAAATAATTATAGGATAATTATAGTTGGATAATGGGGGGTACATACAGGTTTATAGGAGGGATTAATGAGGGTTAAATGGGTCTCTCATCACTTGGGAATCACAATGTTATTAATATGGATGTGCGAAATCATATCCCAATTTTTTTTTTAAAAAGGGCACAATATAAAGGAGGTGCTTTAATAAAGAGGAGAAGGAGATGATTCCTTACCCTAAGAGGGTGATTTTGAACTCCTAAGAGGTTTTTTATAGCTTGGGGATATATTGGGAGGGATATAGAGAGGTAAGGGTAGAGTAATTTCATTATCTAAGGGTTATTAGTGAAGATAAATGGGAGTTTGGGTGGGTATATATAGAAAAAATAAAGAGTGTTATTTATTAACCATCACATGGGGTTTCCCATAGTTTCTGAAAACGTGGAGTGGTTTTAATTATTTTATATGTTTAATAACCTAGATTATTAAAATAATACCCTTATTGATGTGAAAGTGATCCATGTTTAAAAATAATTGTTTTTAAAACCTTAAAATATAATATAGGTTTTTGAGAATTCATTAAGGGTTTATAAAATTAATAAAATAACATCAAAACTCATTTTTTAAAGGGGAAATATATATTTTCTATTTTAAACCTTTTATGGAATATATTACATCACTTTTTGTTCATTATGATGTCATAATACACATAATCTATTTATACTGTATTTAATTTTGACCTAAAAATTCAACTATCTCTGGAAATTATGAAAAAAACATTATTGGCTAATATGGATGTTCTGATTTAAAAAATTACATTTTTCCAAATAACTCTATAAGTAAGGGAATTTTAACTTTTGAATCAGAAATCCAAAATTATTGAAAAATACTGTTTTTTTAAATAACAGTTTTCTAACCCTTAAAATATTATTTTTGAATTTGTAAAGTTGTATTACCATTTTTATTTAACATACACTATTTAATAATTTTATTAAAATACCATTTATTTAAAAAATTATTCAATTAATGAAAATTGAGTGTCTTGATTTGAATTATACATTTTCCAAAAAATACAATTTTCGTTTCATCATATAAAAATATAATTTTTATCAAACTGAGTATATGATCACTTAAAAAGTAATATTAAAAAGAGATAAATATAATCAATTTTTTATTAAAATATTAAATAAAAATTCATTTTTTTGGGTGTATATACATATCCCTTTATTACACTAGTGGGTTCTCTAATGGTAAGGTGTGTGATGGTGAGATTTTCTTGGGGTGGTTCGATGTACATGGTTTGGACCTTGATCTCAAAGAGTTTGAAAATTTCCCATAAATGGTTTAATTTATGGTTTTGTTTTTGAATCTAATATTGGGATTGATCAATGGAAGATCCTTCTGATGATTTTTAACTTAGATGCTATGATAAATTAGATTTATAGGGTATGACCCTATTGGTTGACGCCATTGCTTCTTTCATCTGTATCATTTGGAATTTATCATAAAACTTAATATACTAATCTTAATGGTCATGTTACAATAACTATATTAACAATAGTAATGAAAAATAATGATATTTTAATTTTTATAGACTATATTACTATTCAAAATATCAAAATTAGTGCATGTGTTTTCTATAATTTCATTAATTTATAAGGAATTTATTCATTCCAAAAGAAATTTTCATTTATAAAAATTTAGGTTGTTAAAGAGTTTATATCTATTTAGAAGTGAATATTGAGTGTCTAGGAACTTGTAATTTGGTTCAAGGATATTATTCACTATTCTTATGATCTTATTTTAGATAAAGATACTAGTGCATAACTTTTCAAGTAAGCACTATGTCTAGAGATCCTACTCTAGGTTTCTCTATTTATATTGTCAGCATATTTTAATGAGTTGATAAATGATGAGATAAATGAGATGATACTAGTTTATAACTATTTATATTGAGAGTTAATCCATAAAAACATCTTAAGGAGAAAAGTTATTCATAGAGGATCTTTCATATATCAGAATTAAAGGTTTTGACTAGTGGGGTATTGGTCTCATTTCATTTCATCTCATTTTTTTTTTGATTTTTTACTCACAGGCATCAATTGATAACATTGTTGTGGTTTGTTTCTATAATAGAGTTCATGACCATCAATAGTTCTAGTATCTAACCATTCCTAGTGGTCAATATGGGGAAGAATGTTAGTTTTCTATATTTTCTAATCAATTTCTTCCTCAAAGGCCTAATTATTAAGAATAAGGTCATAAATTCTTTGTCTAGTGTAGGATATGGAGAAAGAATATCTCATCCCCATGATGTTACTCATACTTAGGGGTATGGGTTTGAGAATATTCATGGCGGTTTCCATAATTAGGGGAAATGAGGAAGAGGAACTGGGCATAATATGAAGTATTCTATGATAATTCAAAGGAAATATGAACCTAAAATTATTTGAGGAACCACCTATTTATAATATATCTTGGTTAATTCATTTTTTGATTAAAGAGTATCACACTTGTAAAGACCTGAATCCAGAGTTCCAGATTCAGTACTAAAAATTCCGTTCATATAATTTTTTTTATAAAAGATAGTTTAAAATAAAAAATACTTTATACATTCCAAGACTCTATCCGATCAAGGTTTTAGAGAGTTAGACAAACTATACAATTTATCAGATTTTAAAAGAAAATAAATAAAATAAATTATTTGCTTCATGTGTGCTAACTCCTTAAATGAATACATTCATTTAAGAACTTCTAATATACCTATGAAAAATATTTTAAAAACATTGGGTGAGAAAAAAATCTTAGTAAGCGGTTTTAAAATCAATGAAAACAACTTTTATAAAATTCATATTAAAAAAATATTTAATTTTTTATATAAAATGTAAATATATATATTATATATATACAAAATAAATTTTAAAACATTTATAAAATACTTTTCATTTTGAAAATTTTATTTTAAAACCATTCCTTGAAATAAAATTGGATTTATCCATGAAAATCATTTTAAAATAATAATTTTCTGGATTAAAATGATACTTGAGAGTTATTTTAATACCCATTAGATGACATAGAAATATCACTTTTAGGAAAATATCCCCTTGAGGTAGTGGGTTCACTCCACACCCCTTAACATTTCATTTGACATGAGTGTTCCAATTTTAATTTTAAGAAAACATTTTTTAAGTATCCTTCATTATCATAAATAACCTATTAGAAACCTTCCCATAATGTACTTGAATTATTTTTAGAGTAGAAAATAATTTTATAACTTATAAACATAAATAAATCACTATCCATAAAATCTATGGGAGAAATCCATGTTTAGAAAATAATTTCTTCCATTAAAATGCATAAACTTAAACACATTAAAACTAAAACAATTGATTTGAATAGAAATGAATGAAATGTCAAATATACTTATAGAATATGGCCATATTCACTTAAATGATATTCATGGATAAAAAAAATAAAATTTCACATAAAAAATAATTTTTTTCATTGGGTAATTTAACAAAATTCAACATCTTTAAAAATTAATGTTAAACAATCACAAAATAAGGTTTTGTTATTATTTTTCATCATAGTAAATATAGAAGTTTTGATATTAGTGTAAAATCATGGAATAATTTTATATAAAATTACCTTCATTCATAAGGGTTTTTTAATAACAAATTAACACCTTTTAAAGAATTATAATCCCTTACAAGGGTTTCTTTGAAATTAAATATAGTTTGTATAAAAATATTAATTTTTATTTACAATATGTAAATTGAAATCTATAAACTAGAGGTATTTTTAAATGAAAAAAATAAAATCCCTTACCTTTATTTGTAAATAATAAGAAAAAAGGCTGCGATTGGTTTTGGAAAAAAAGACGAGGGTTTCTAGCAGGGTATTGGAGAGTTTATAAGAAACCATAATAAGTTCACATCCTATTTATGGGCACATGTCCCCTATTGCAATAATAAATAAAAAAAGAAATCACATTGATATATTGATTTTACTATGTTTATCAAGTTTTATAAACAAATAAAAATAGATATATATTTTATATCAACATGCTGTAGAGTGATTTTAATGCTCAGATTGGATTTCCTACTGAATTTCCGTGAAAGTCGAATGATATAGTTATTGCTTTTTACAAAATTATTGTAATATATATCTAATTTATATATAATTTCATGTGTATGGAGAACCATAAAACCTAAGAGAATAATCATGATGCCAGAAATATCACTTATTTAAGGCTGATGGGGGAAATATATACATATATTATACTTGAAATCACCACCACCAAAGACTGAATATCATGGAAGGATGAAGTATAACATCGATAATAGGGTAGTTTAAATGTGACTAATATTTTTATTTATATATTTTTACTCATAATTTATCAACTTTGTAAATTTATATTCTTATTTGGTTAAATGTGAAATACAAGCTGTGATATAGGTTGGACGTCGATGTTGGTAGTGGGAGTGGTGAATAAATCATTCGATGTTGAGGGTTTTCCTTCATCTTTGATTGTGAGGTTGATGATAACCATAAAATGGATGAATGACTCATAACAACTTAATGGATAGATGATTTTATATCCAGTATTTTAAGGATTATATAAATATTAATTCATCCCTACGTCCCACAATGATTATGTGTTAGGTTTGGTGATTCTTTATTTCCAAATTCATGACATATCTACTTTGAAAACAAAACACACAGTACATGGGCCCTATAGGAATTCTACCTAACCCATACATGACCACCATTACTTATTCATAGGACTAAACATGATTAGAGAGATCTATGATAATTCAAAACTAGGGGGATTACACGGTCTATTGTACCCTTGGACTCTTACCAAGGGATTGGCCGGTGCCCACCTATGTAGTGGTTAAGCACTAGGATACCTATGGTGGTTGAGTAATTTTTATCAATTTTTTTGTTCAAAGTAAATTTTTTCATTGCTTACTTATATTTCAAATTTTTCAATTGGGTTTCTTATTAAAATATATTATTAAAATTTGATTATAATTTGTAAACATCAATATTAAAATTATTTTAAAAATTTAAGTCACCTAAACATATCAACGAATTATACTATTATTAATATAATATTTAAAACCCCAATGAATATTTAAAAAAAGTCAGAAATAATCCTATAAATACCCATACTAGAGGTATTAGATAAACCTATTACCACTCAAAGTCTATTTACTACTCCTAATATGGTTCTTTATTTCTCTCTTACTCTTTGATTCTTTCCTATCCTCCTTGATACTAATTTTCTAATTAGAGTAGATCAGAGATAAGTGGGATAAACCTTTGTCATCATTTTGTTGATCAGGGGTGCTCCAATCGTATTAATAATTATAGTATTTAGTTTATTAGATTAGTTTTAAGCTCCTATATTGTAATGATATCATGAATCCAGTGCATGGTATGCCTCTGGGCCTTCGGGTCATGTATTGCGGGTTTGTCGGGCCTTGTGCCTTGGGCCTACGGGTCATTTACGGGTTCCCCTTCAACCCTTAAAAGGGGGATTATCCATAATAAAATAAAAAATAAGGCCTTTGGGCCATTCGGGGCAGTGTATTAATAAAATGGTTCTTCATTCTTGTATTTAAATTTAGAATATTATTTATTTATAGTATTTCTTTAAATGAAAAAATATATAAAATGTCTGAGGTTCTATATTCTACCCCATTAAAGGATTTTTTACCTCACAATTCTTTCACACATACACCCTTCATGATTCAGTCTTATGTTACTATTACAACAAATGTATTATTATCATGAAATTTTAATTCAAAATTTTTTCTTCAAGTCAATCTTACCTTTACCAAAGTCTCCAATGTTGGTGATTTTCATGGAAATGATGGTTTCTTCAAATTAGATTTACCCTCAAGGTGAATTCAAGTTATTCCACTTATCATTACCATATGAAACTTGTGAAACATATGCCATCAAGATAAGGAAATAGTTTTCCAAGACATATGGATTCAAAGGGATATAAGATAAGAAGAGAGGTGTTGAGTACTGTAGAAAAGGAAAAAAATAAAAAGGGAATAAGGGAAGGATAAATTTTTTAACTTGCAATAAATATGGAATGAAACATCATGGAACATGCCTATTGTGATTGAGAGATTGTTAAAAGTGTGGAGAAAAAGGACACAAGTCCTGTGCATGAAGAGGAAAGAAATAATCCTTTAATGTGAAATGGTTTAACTATAAGAATTTGGGACACTATGTAAATGATTATCCTAGATGTCAAGGGAACATTCCCCAGAAATGGGTAAGGGAACAAGTCCATTCTTATGCAGTCACAACATCTGAGGTTTAAGTTCCTAATGATATTGTGGTAGTTACATTATTAATCTCTTAAAATTTAGTTAAATATTTATTTGATTTTGTATCGTCACATTCTTTTATATCTTCCTAATTTTCTATAAAAATTAAATATTTCCAATTCACCTTAATGAGGTATTTTTCAGTCCAAACTCCTAGTGGAAACCTTACTGCAATAAAGATGTGTTGAGAAGCTCCTATTATGACACCTAAATTTTCTCTAATTATGTTAGGTCCACTATGTAAACTACTATGAGATGAGGGGGGGGGGGGAATCAGGGTATGACAGATTAAAACTACTACCCGTTCGGGTCTTGTTTCATTATTAAAAAAAACACACTTCTCTCTTTCTACCATAACAATGTATAAACAAATATGAAATCAGGTACATGACACACTGATTTTACTTGGTTTACCCTCACATGGATATGTCCAAGGATCATATAACGATGATGTGATGATGTACCAAATACACTAAAGCTCACTACCAATTACAAGGTTCCGGTTAGACCACTTTTATGCCCAGGATCACAACCTTTACAAGATTTAAGGTTTGATCACTAAATTCTCAAGTGTCACTGACCATGTCTCTTTCTCTAGATCACTACAAGTGGAAATGATCACCATCTTCCTCTTCCTTCACTCACTGCTCTTAGAATGGATTCACCCATAATTTGTGGAATTATAGGTCCCTTAATTATCTCTAATGAATACATACTCTATTATAGATATATACTCTATTGAAGTTACACTTTCATCCAATCGATGAATACCTCTTTACCACATATTTACATGGAAACACCTTTTAATCAACTTTACTAATGCTCACTTCCTTCGTGAAGATCCTCTTTTGTGAAGATCAAACTATATTTCATAAAGCTCCTACCTTTCACGAAGCTCACTTAGCCTTCGTGAAGCACACCTCTTTCACGAATATCAAATAGCCTTTGTGAAGCTCATACATTTAGCAAAGATTATTTAGCCTTCGTGAATTACCTTAAATTGGAGATGATCAAAACATTCATTTGGATTTAAATCTTTTAAGAACTTATTCTCATATCACCTTCGTGAACCACCATTGTGATTCCAGATCCTTAATATTTTTGTTAAGTATTTCTTCTCTTCTTAAGGGGGTAGTAGGATATTTATAGGTGTTTCCACCAATTATAGAAGCTTCCCTACCATGTCACCACTATTTTATGAAGATACCTAATTTACTTCACAATTTACCCTTTTTTGTGAAGCTCCACACAAGTTTCCCATTCGCAGTGCTCATCGTAATCACAGATCCTCCCGTCACTACTTCGCGCCACCGTGATTATCCACTCGTGATGCTTCTCACATTCACCATTCAAAAAGCTTGTAGTACTTGTAGATCTCACCATTAGAGTATTTATTCCTTCTCAAAACACACTTCGTGAATCCCATTCTTCATGAAATTCATGACTTTACCATATTTTCATAAGGACTTCAAAGAAATCCACTTTTTTCGATGCTATCCAAACTCCAAATTTTGGACCAATTTTTTTGGAAAGCATTGAGAAATGACGAAAACTTTTGTACGCAATTTTCTATACCGCTTCCAGGGAATCCATTCCTTTAACTTGGTAATTTTTTAACATACTATGTCAACAATATCTATGGAATCTACATAATACCAAGGAAACCAGTTTTGTGAACAAACACAAGCAACCAAAAAAAATGCTTCAATGTTACCTTGAGGGATTTTTACCAAAATACTGCTAATTTTATTATCATACCTATGGTTTATTTTTATATAATACTTGTTATGTGTTGGATTTCAAAGTATAATAAAAATATTTGCTAAAAAAAATAAGGAAATTATGATTCTAGTTGAAGGTATGAAATTTCTCATATTTAGAGGGGATAATTCATCATCTGAGTTATATCTGGATCCACCTCCAGTAGCTCTTCTAAATGAGATTCTTGGAGAGGAAGAGGAGATAAAAATTATTAATGAAAAATGTGATCTTAAAATTTTGTATGTACCTATTTTGAAAGAAAACATTGATGTATTCCCATAGGATTTACCTTGAAATCCTCCAGGAAATTGAGTTTTCTATTAATTTAATATTTCATGTGTGACCCATATCAAATACACCATATAAAATAGAAAATGTGGAGTTAATATAGTTAAAGAAAAAACTAGTGGAATTGAGTGATAACTGATTTATTCACCCTAGTGTTTCATGTTGGGGAGATCCTATTATTTTCATTACGAATAAATATTGATCAATGTGGATATGCATTTACTATAGTTATATGAATGGTATTGAAATAAAGAAAAAGTATCCTATACCTCACATTGATGAATTATTTGACTAAATTCATGGAGCTCAATGTTTTTAAAATATTTATCTTCGTTATGAATATCACCAATTGTGTGTTAATAAGGAAGATATTCCAAAGATAGTGTTTTGAACAAGATATGGACACTATGAGTTTACAGTAATTCCATTTAGGATGACTAATGAACCCTTTGTTTTTGTAGATATAATGAATATATTATTCAAAGAATATCTTGATAATTTTTTTGTGGTATTTATTAATGATAACTTAGTGTAATCCAAAATCTAAGAAGACCATGAGAACTACTTAATGATTATTTTGGAGAATCTTAAAGGAAAAGAGTTATATGGGAAGTTTAGAAAGTGTGAATTATGGTTTCAAATAATTTATTTTCTTAGGAATATTCTCTCTAAGGATATAATCTCAGTTGAGCCTTCAAAGAAAAAGGTAGTCCATGAATGATCTATACCAACAAACATAACCAATGTACGCATTTTCATTGGTTTAGTAGGTTACTATCAGTGTTTCATTCATAATTTTTCCTGATTCAGAAACCCATTAACCAAGCTTACATATAAAGGGGTTAAGTTCATATGGAAAAAAGAATGTAAAGAATGTTTTGAAGAATTGAAGAGGATATTTTTAAATTTCCTAATCTTGAATCTACCATCAATAAATAGTGATTTTTTTATTTATAGTGATGCATAAAAGAAAGGAATTAGTTGTGTCCTTATGAAAAATTATAGAGTTATTGCCTATGCATCAAGGGATTTGAAAAATCATGAGCAGAACTATACAACTCATTATCTTGATTTAGCATATGTAATATTTTCTCTGAAGATATGGGGACACTATCTCTACAGTGAAATATGTGAGATATATACAGATCCAAGAGTTTTAAATATGTATTCTCACATAAACAACTCAATATGAAGCAAATGAGATGGATCAAGATACTAAAGGGTTGTGATTACTTAATACACTACCACCCAGGGAAGGAAAATAAGGCACCGTATGCATTGAGTTGGAAGGATCATGGAGTTCGAAGAAAATAAGGATCAACATAGATCCTATGCACATGGATTTAGTAAAGATGGATATGAGAATTATCAAGTAAGGTGAAACATCAATAATTTTATAAATGGTTTCCAAACCATCCTTAGTGGAAAGGACAAAGAGTTCTTAGTTTGATGATGAGAATTTTCAAAAGAAAATTAAATACGTGAATGATGGGAAGTTAGAAGATTTTATGTACGAGGATTTAATTTTGAAATTTGGTAAAAGGAATTTTTCCCTCTATACCCAAGATAAAATGGGAATTATGGATTATTTTCATATATTAAATTTCTCTATACACCATGGTATCACTAAGATGTATAGATATTTGAAAAAACAATTCTGGTAGGATAATATGAAGTGGGAAATTGATGATTATGTATCAAAATATTTAGTTTTTCAACAGGTGAATGCCAAAATATAACATCCTAGAGGATTCATACAACCTCTACCGATTATTACAAGGAAAATGGGATGAAATTTTATGGATTTTTTCACTATATTACCAAAGACTCTAAGAAATAATGATGCAATATGGATAATTATTGATTGATTTATCAAATATACACATTTCCTTGATATAAGGGAAGTTTTTCCACTGGATTTCCTTTCAAAACTCTATATTAGTGATGTTTAAAGATTTAATAGTGCCCCTCTTTCCATTGTGTCTGATTGTGATCCACGATTTACATCAAAGTTATGGAAAAGTATATAAAAGGCTCTCTAAACTGAGCTTCATTTGAGCACTACTAATCACCCTCAAACCAAAGGGAAGTTAGAAAGGACAATTAAAAGTTTAGAAGACATGTTTATATCCTTCTCACGTGACTTTCACGGTATATTGGATCAGTATTTACCTTGGGTAGAGTTTTCTTACAATAATAGTTTCCATTCAAGTATTAAGATGACATCGTATGAAGTGTTATATGATAAGAGATGTTTTACACAAACTTGTTGGGACCAATTTGGTGAAAGGAATATTGTAGGCCTAGATCTTGCAGTGGAAATAGAAAAAATGTAAATACTATTCAAACCCATATCAAAGAATCTCAAATTAGGGAAAAGAGTTATACTGATAACCAAAGAAAGTATCTAGAGTTTCAAGTGGTAGATCTTGTCTTTATGAAAGTGTTTCCATGGAATGATGTTTTAAGGTTTAGTAAGAAAGGGAAACTGAGCCCTAGGTACATCATAACTTTTGAAATTTTGGAGATATTTGGAGATTTTGTTTACTATATGGCAATTCCACCAAGCCTATCTAAAGTACACGATGCGTTCCACATCTCTTTGCTAATGAAGTACATGCCGGACCCATCACATGTTCTCACTTATGAAGAAATAGAATTGGAACCTGATTTATCTTAATATGAATAGACTATCTAGATTTTGGAATCTAGAGAATAAGTGTTTAGGAATTTGATGACTCAGCTAGTAAATGTGATTTGGAAAAATCATAAAATTGAAGATGTGACATGGGATTCAGAGGAATTTTTGATGAATAATTACCCAAATCTTTTTATGAGGTGACATTATGGAAATTTGGCGGAAATTTTTTTTGTAGGAGGGGAGAATGTAACACCTCAAGATTTTATGGTATGTGTCTTTTAAATTTTAATTGCTTAAGTTTCACACAACAACAAGTTTAAAACCTCGATTCACTATAATATATTAACATGACCGTTGGAATATTAACATGACCATTAAGAATAGTAATCTGACCAATAGAATAGTAACATCACATATGAAAGTATAAATAAAATTTTATTATCTTATAAATGAAAATATAATTTATTTGTTTCCTGGAATAAATAAATAAATGTTTTAAAAATGATAAATTAATTATTGGAAGTTTTTTAAAATGTAAATGTTTATTTACAATTTTATAATTAATATAATGATTTAAAAGAAAATTTATTTTCATAAAATAGTTTCATAAATTAATATTTTGTTGTCTTATAATTATAAGATAATTTTATGATTCCTTAATTAATTTTTAAACGTATCATAAAATCTATTATAAATTTTAAATCGATATTTTTCAAAAAATAAAGGATTTAATTAAAGATTAAATTTATCATATTTAGAAAATAATTTTCATAAAATGGAGTCCATTTTTCAATTCTACACATAAAAAATGAGTTAGGTTTAATTTTTGACTTTTTTCTAAAATAGTTGAATTTTTAGTGAATAGTGAAATACAATAATTTGTGGTATATAACATTATAAGTTAAAATACACTATTTTTTTGAGTCATTGATGATGTAATAAAAAAAATCTAAACATATACTTTTCTATTTACTATATTTGTTCATGAAAAAAAAACTATTCATTTTCTTTATCCAAAATAATAAACTAATTAAAAAAATATTATAAAAACACCCCTCTCCTCAACTATAAATACCACCCCTCACCACCTCTTCTTCTCACACATCCAAAGCCTTGAAGCTTGTAAAATTTCTACCAATCCCTCTCATAAGTCGATCCTAAATATTATGTTCTTTTTGGTCTCACCCAAAATACCATTTCAATGTTCCTTAAGGAGGTTCTCAAGGAGAGGAATTCAAGGGGTAAAATCCCCTTTCGTTCTTTTGTTTTTCTTTGATTCTTTTTCTTTTCTTATCCTTTCATTACCTTATATATCCAAAAATTAATGATAACTCCAATATCTTATATAATATAATTTTAGTATGTTTATGGAATATTCATCATAAAATCCATTCTCCTCTCCCTTTTATTCTAAAAATGAAAATGTCATCTATGATGTGTCAATTTACCGCCATTAAGGATAATGTGTTTTAATTTCTCTCTTAAATTATGGTCATAAAACCATTATAATGGTTAAAAAATATTTTAAAATGTATATTTAAACTTGTTTTATAATCTATAACAAAAAAAATATAATATTAATTAATTAAACAAAACTAGTGTGCGATGATTGAGAAAATGCCAAAAATAATCTAAATAGTTATCATTGAAATTTCATCTAATAAATTATCCCCATATCTAGAAAAAATGGTTTATAAGAATATTTAATATTATGTAAGTTCATTAATAACATACAATTTCAATTCTGGATAACTTTTACCATTTTACATGATCTTTCATACTTGTATACAAGTTAACTAATCATGAAAACCAAGGAAACGAACACTCTCGAATGAAAAAATTGAATTTTAAAACTCAACAAAAAGGATGTAAATGAACTTAATAAAATTATAATAAATAAAATAAATGTTTAATAGGTTATGAATTAAATTATTAATCAATATAATTTTATTATACTGATATTATGTTCAAGTGCAGAACACTTTCAGACATAAGGTAAGAGTTTCTTCCCGAACCTCCATTTTCCTTTAAGATACGCTTTCTCTCTCTTTACCCCAATGTAATTATTAATTATTCTTAAGTAATAATTATAAATTCTATGTGTATGTTAAAAATATATATATATATATATATACATACATCAATTATTATTTCTTTTATGGGTTAATACATGTTTTATATGGTTCCTTATTCAATCCCTCCTGATAAGCAAGCCCGATTAAAGGGAACTTCCCAATTTCTTACCCATTTTCAAGTACACTCCATAATATATTTTAAGACACCAATATTTTTTATAAAATCACTATTTCTATGAATAAAATATATCTCAATGATTTTTTAGTTTTATGTAAACAATTAAGGCTTTTTCCTTTTTAAAGAATCTTTTATATTTTTCATTAAACTGCATTGAAGTGGACCATTTCTAATGTTTCTTAATTTTTTTACATGTTCTCACTTCATCTAGAAATATTTTTTGACTCAAACATAATTTAATTTTCCTTAAATTTTATTTTTTAGGATATAAATATTTATAATCTTATTTTATAAAAAATAGAAAATGTTTTTCCAAAATAACTTTTCTTTCCAAAAGTAAAAAGAGTATTTCTCTCACGAATTCCTCAATGATTTTTTAGAGTATTTTAATATATTTAAACAATTTTTTTGAATATTATAATTTATTTAAATTGAAAACCTATGTTACGATCCATTATATTTTTATTTAATGGTTTATGATTATTTTTATGGATGTATTATCTTGATACCATTTTCCATATTACTTTGGATGGTTTATGATTATATTTTTTATTTAGGAAAAGTTATTAACAGTTTATATGATAGTTTGAATATGAATGTATATGTTGATTATGTTTCACCACTTTTATATGGGAAATTCATTAGACTTAGTACGTAATAGGTGGGGCCCTCTATATTTCCTCAATGTATTAGTTGGTCTCATGGGACAAACTAGATTATATTTTTACCCCTTTATACACATTGTCTTGGACGAATACTTGAAGACAAGTTTATGATGTCCCACATTATACATTACCAAATTATGATATTGGTAATTGATAATCCATGTGATTATTTGACCAGTATAAAATACATGGTTAATATTTATTCTCATTTGATTATTTGTATGGAATTATTTATTCAGCTTCTATTCCTTCCATATTATGCTCAAGATTATGTTTTAATGAAATGAGTTTTTTAGTTATTTACCTTGACTTATTGTTTATGTTTATGATAGCTTACAATATATTTCTCTCCCTTAATTATCATTTGAGCTCACCCATTTCTTATGTTTTATTTTTTTTATAGTATGTGAAGATATATATTATGAATACCTTATAGGGATAATCTTGGAGTTTGTGGGTGTTTCCAATGGAGTTTCTATGTTATTTTTCCTTTAAAGTTATATTGTAGAAATTATGTTTGTATCATGTTTTATAAATCTACTAAAATATTTTGTCCTTTTGGATTTTATAACTTGTTCATAGTATCAATGTAATAAAAAAAGGCACTGACTCCAAGATACTGGGGTTGGGGTCTTTATATCTATGGATTCTCTAATGGGACGTAGCTCATGAGTTATGTTTCATATGGAAAATGTGTTCTTCATTAAATAAGAATCATCAAGTTTTGATATATAAGGTAAATATTTCCCTTTATTTATTATTAGAGGTTGATAATTAGTTTCATGATAATATTTCTATTAGCTCTATTCTTTCAAAAATTTCATTACTCATTTCTAAGAAAAGGTCATTTCACCACTTTAGTATTTGGGAGTCCTCATGTTACGATCCTAGATTATTTGTCTAGTGGATTACCTAACAAGTTAGGATGATTAATTTTATTACTTAAATGATCATTATTAATCCCACTCTATCAAATGAAGGCTACTAGAAATGTGATATAGGTATTTTGTGTTCTTTGTTTTCAATACATGTTGACATTGTTGATATATATCAAGCCATGTTCATGTTTTTTGTTTCTTCCATAATTAATATAATAAACATAAAAAACCCATCACTTTTTACATTCACTGAAGTCCCTCTATTGAACATGGTCACTATTGATTCCCTTTATCAATTCTAACTATAATCTCTGACTTTTAGTGAACAATATAATTTACTATTATATTCCACTAAAATACTCTTATGTATCTTACATTTTCCCACAAAACATGTTGGGAATGAATTTTATGTATCACTATTTAGTATTCCCAACATATACTTATAAATCCCATTCACCTCTACTAGACCATTGAACAAAAAATCATCTATAAGTGTAACTTCTAGACATATTCCTCCACTAGAGTAAGCACGCTACCATTATCTTCATTTGGATGAGACATCTTCTAAATATTTTCCTTCTAGTCAAAATAAATCAGAACATAAATCATGCCTCACATTCCTAACAATATCCCACTTAAATATCACTTCAAGGAAACCATAGAAACCTACAACACTTAGGAAAAAAAACCTTTCACTTCTGTAGAAAACAGTGTCTCCATCACCTTCTAATTATCCTAGTTCCATAGAGGTACAATGTTGACTCGAGATTTCCTGGACTATAAACTTAGTGAGAATACCCACTAAAATTTTCTTATGACTATATTTCACTACACTAGATACTTTTCCTCCATCATCTTTTGGATGAAGTGATATTTTAGGTCAATGTGTTTTGTTCTAGCATGAAACATAGGATCTTGATCTAAATAGATTTCAATCTAACTATTATAGTAGAGAAATCCACATCCCTAGATTTATTAAATCTCTTCCAACAGATTCACCAACTATACTAATTCTCTCCCCAATTCCTTTTCTACCACATACTTCACTTCTATTATTGACAATGGTAATATCTATTGTAGTCTTTATATCCAACTAACTATCATTCATATAAATGTGAAAATATATCCTATTATACTATTATGAGTATCCTAATATCCTAAAAGTATACGTCTATATACTACTAAAATAGACCATTTTCCCAAAAACATAAGGTTATATCTTCTGATCCTTTGAGAAATATATGATCCATTTCATGGATTACCAATGCTCCTTTCCAAGATTCTCCCTGAGTTATTGAATAATTACCACTATAAATGAAATATCTGAGTGACCACACACCAAAATATACATCATGCTACCTACTACATGTCTAAATGGAAATTTCACCATGCACTTTGCTTTACATTCCTTTTTGTCTCTTTATCCTTAGACAGTTTGAAATGTTTGAACAATAGAGTTTAGACTAGGTTATATATTAACATTGTAAACATTTCAATTATCTTTTGAACGTATTCCCTCTAATACAACACCAAGCTCCCATTTTTCCTATATCAATCAATTATCATTGTCAATATTTTCTTAGAGTTCTCAAGATATTTCATCTTGAATATTTATGTAAAATCATTCTTCATCTCCAAAATCCTCTTAATTTATAGACCTATTAGAATAATATCATATATATATAAGAGAAAAAGGATGAATCCCCATTCTTAATTTCATTTTGGTAGAAATAGTTTTTTTTATTACTCTATATGAATCTTTTCTATTCCATAAATTCACCAAAATTTTATTTCCACTGTCTGGGTTCCTACTTTAAGATATAAATACTTTTATTCATCTTGTACACTATTTTCCCATTCCAATGAACCAAAAAATCCTATTGGGTGATTCAAATAAACTTATTATTTAAAATAACCATGGAAAAATACTAAATTTTCACCCGTATGATCTAGGTGAATTTTTTTTGTAATAACCATCCTCATCACTATCTGGATGGTAGTGTCCTTAACTACCGATGTAAAAATTTCAGAGAATAAAATTCCTTCCTTTTTATGAAATCATCTAATGACCAACCCATCCCTATAGATACTTATTCCTTCAATTTTTTATTTTATCTAGAAACCCCATTTTTTCTCAAGTAAATTCATTAATTATGGTATTTTAGTTAAATATTAGGTTTTATACACATGTAATGAATACAACTCCTCTTTCCAACTTAATTTCAACTTTCTTGAATCACCGAGACATCCCATTTCTTCAAGGATTAGTCTAACCTCCTTCCATTAAAAGTAAGTTGTGCATGTCATAACGAAACCTTTGAAATAACCATTTAACTCTGGTATAACTTCTCAATTCAGCCCGTAACTCTTGTATTTTAGTATTAAGAATATTGAATATTCAACTTTTAGTACTCTGGCATGAACCTTAGAAATCTTAGATCTATTTAGTACATCTTTAAATGGTCTAACTTATGAACTACCAATAATTTTTAAATTATATGGAAGTTGTTTATTTCTGAAATATATCAATATGAACATAGTCTATTGATTATTTTTCTCAAAATATTTTTCTATAAAGTTATATTATTTCCATAAGGCCTTCTTATGAAAGAGAACATTTCATTTTTTGGTGACTTGTCACTTATCATTGTCTAAAAATTAAAATTTCATGTTTTCAACACTATGTACCAAAAATAAACATTTATTAGGATTAAATTAAATATTTTACCTATCCTTAGTATTGTTTTATACATAATAGATAATTCTAAAAACTTTTAGGTTACCAACTTATACCATTATTTCTATACTATAACTACTCTGGAAGCTTCTACCCCATCAGTGATGCAGACTTCTGTTAACTAAGTACACTACCTAATTTATGACTTATAACCAAATTTAATTGGAAATTTTGGAATATATACTCATGAACTATTCATTATCCATTAATTTTTGATACATTATATCAATCACATCATTATAATTTAGTGTTCTGGGTACAATATTTTTTATCATGATTACCTTCTTCGAATAGTAGTTCTAGTAATATCTTTCCGTTTACTCATCACTATTTTCTAGACATAATCATCTTATATTTTTTCCAACTACCCTTTTCCACCATTTACTTCCACTGAAATTACACTATAAGTACCCAAGACTTGTGATTCAATAAGTTATCCCGTAATTTCCTTATTTTTTCATCAATGGAAGTGAAAATGTATAAGGGTACTTCATGATAATGAGTTAGGGTAGGTCCCTAAACACTTGTGTGGACATGATCTAACTTCCAAGATTAGAGATTCTTTCCAATAAAATGGAATTATACCTTTATTTTCTTCATAATTATACAACTCTCACAACCTCTAATTTTTGTGTGATCGAGATTTATTACACCCCTTACTACTATAACTTTAATTTTATTCTCACAGAGATAATCAAGAGGATAATACCAAAAATATGAACATTAAAAAGTTTTTTATAAATTCAATTATTACTACATATAATATTATAGTTAGATACAATATTTCATCCTTTACTTCTCTCACTACAACCATGGATCCCTGAATGAATTTCCATAATCCATTCATGAAGCTTGTTTTATAACCTACCTCATCTAGAATACCAATGAAAATTAGGTTCTTCCATAGACTTGGTATCTTCCAACTTCTTTCAACTATGAGAATATCATATTATTCATCAATATGTTGAAATAAACTTTACCCATGAATCCATAGATTCACCATTCTATAAGTGTAAATAATTGTCTATATTTTCTTTCTCTTTAATAAAATAGAATGATTCCCCAAAATCAGTCACTCATGATTCCACTAGAATTTCTAAAATCAATATCAAACCACTACTACCTTCACCTGAATTAATTGAACATGAACTTCTATAATATGCCCCTATGGAGTTCATGATAAGATCCTTGCAATCCTTATTGAGATTCCCTCTCTTCCCAAAGTGATAGCATGGATGTCTGGTTCTTATTGATTTAACCCAACTCCAATATCTGGAATAATCTTATAATTTTCTTTAAATTATTTACTGAGGTGATGGTCCTATACCTTCAAAATTCATCATTGTTCTAGTTGGTAATTTTAATTCGCTCATTTTGAGCTCTTCATTCATAATAAAGGTCCTAAAAACTTCAAACACCAAGTAATTTTTACTCCAATATTTTCTTATGGTAGCTACTATTCCATCCAATGACCCCAAAAGAAATGATAACAATAACAACACCCACAAATCTTCTACAAACTTGAAATCAACTAATTAAATCTTCATTTGAATCATGTTATATTTATTCACATGATCGAACATAAGTATACCTTTTAATAATCTCATAATGAATAACATCTTCATCATAAAAACTTTCTTTAATGTTTTTATATGCTCATATATTTCTATCAAAGCTTTCATTAGCTCAAACATGGTCTTAACCTCTCATATATTAAAGGATAAATTTATATCCAATAACATCCTCATAAAACTAAGTGCCTTTATGTCTATTCATTCCCATTTCACTTTCTCCATCTTCTCTGGTTTGATTTTCAACAAAATAACTTTCATGTCATTATAAATGAGATTGTACTCCATCTATATTCTCTATAATCAAAATTATTTCCCTTTAAATTTATCTATCTGGACCTTTCCATATTCTAATTCCACAACTTCTGGATATAGTGAATTCCCTTTGAAATGAAATAAAATCAAGAAAATAGACGAAAATACCACTTGAGTCTACTACCGAGTGTCCATTATCAAGTCCTAAACCAAACTCTAATATCAATTTTGAGAGTGAGCACCACTAATCCATTAGAAGATACACTATTCACAAATTTAAGCATAGATAAACAAGATCTGAAACTTACTTTAATAGAATTTACCCATTTAAATTTAGTGTATCAAAATATAGGAATAAATACCCCACCTTATATCATCACACTATGTTGAACCTCACAAACAGTCTCACTACAAACTTTCAAACAAGTATTTATGTGAAAATAATGGTAAATGAAAGAAAAATTTGATTTTACATAGTTTATATATTAACTCCCACATCCACGAGAGAACACAACTAAGTTTTCATTTAAATCAGAAGTTATAAATTTTTACACCATCGATTAACAAGTTAACTAATTTCAGATAATAAGATAGTGTTCACAAGACACATATGCATATGGTCCCTCTCCACCTTGATAGTGATCATTGGAATAAACTTATTTATCAAACCATTTCCCACAAAAAATACTGGGAATGAATTTCATATATCACCATTTAGTAGTACCAACATAGAATTTTAACCTCCATTCACCTTTACTGGACCAATAACTAGAACACCATCTAGAAGTGTAACTTCCAGACATCCGCCTCCACCAGAGTCTTTATGTTGCTCTTTTATACATCGGGCTAATACATCTTTAAAATATTTTACATTTGTTTAAACTAAATTAGAACTTTAATCAGGCATCACATTTCTAATATATATAAGGGATAAAATACAACATTTGTTTATAGTGAGATACATTCTATCAATATCCAAATATCTCTCCCTATTGTATTACCATTTGTATTTATGAAGAATGAGCTACAAATACTTTGGTAATATAGAGTCCTATATTATAAAATAGGATCATAGGATAGTGTAACACCTATGGAGGAAATATCCTTTTGGTTAATTTTTAATGATCCCAATTAGTCATACTCCATTGAAGAATAAAATGATGAACTTCACTACATTATAAGCATGCCTGTTTTTTATGTTCTTCATTAATACATGTTTATCTTGTTAATGATATTTAGAGCATTATTTTGGGTTTTATTATTCTGTATTGATCATTAGATGATTGCCCTAAACCCATAAGTGGTATTAGAGAAATATTTATATACAAATCAAGATGCTATTTTGATGGTTTTATGAAGAACATGTAAGTCATAATCTTTTTATTATAATATAAAATATGAATATTTTCTTCTATTTTAATTAGTCATAGTGTATGACTACCATATATCATAAGGTAAGATATACTAAAAAATCATGGTTTATTTCTATGCCATAAGATATAAAATGTGATATCATATTCTATGAATGCAGATAGATTTAAAAAAACAAAGCATTGTATCTTATTGGTGATATAAGGGATACCATCAAATACGAAAAACACATTATAAAAATTCTTATACTAATTAATTATATAAATCATATATTATGATTGATAGATCCCATTATCAATTGTAAATTATGATATATCTATAAAATGTTAAAATTTTAATATTTTTCTTGAATTTTGTATAGTTTATAAAGTGTTTATAAATGATTAACAATTAATTTTCATGCCTAAATAAATTATTAAATGTTCATATTTATATCCCATGTTTGAAAAATAAATAACGTCTTTGTTGAATTGTTCATTCCTTTTTAAAATTAATATTTATAAAGTTTTTATGAAATTTTAATATTATGTATGATTTAATTTAAGTGATAAATTGATTCTTATAAATTTTCATTCCATGACTTATATGATAAGTAATGTAACATAAGATTTATATTTCATCTACCGTAACCTAAGTTTGTAATTAAAGTTATAATCTTGAATTTAGATATTGAGTATAGTTTATACATATTTGGTTTTATAGTAATGAATAATATCATTTTATATTAAGTAAAGTATCCTTAGGTAAAGGGACATTGGGTCAGCCTTCCTAGTAACTTGGAGGATTATGCCTTGTTCTAAGAAGGTGGGGGTTAACTATCTGTGGCTCTAGGGTTACTAATGTAGAGATTATCAATCTCATACAATTATAAATATTTATATAAAAATTTCATGTAATTTATGCATATGATGAATTTTTATATTTGTGAATATGTTTAACTTCTATTTTTGAGAGAGTAACAAAAATTGTGGGTTATGTAAAAGGGTAACACATTAATATGACGTGAACATATTAAATTAGTTGTTGGAATAGGGATTCCAAAACTAAATTTTTAGAAACATGTATATATAAAGGAATGAAACATGTTATAATAATTATTGTATGAGATGTAATAGTTATGGATTTAATATGCAGGTGATTTATATTAAATTAGTGAGACTTTGAAAGAAAACTTCTTAAATAGTAAGTGTGATATTATTTAAAAATAAAACACATGTTAATATCTCAATCATCTAACTAGGTTGTTTCATGCTAAATCAAGGTTCATATGGATTATCTTGTTTAATTCATGGTGGAAATGGATATTTTTTTTAAAGGTAATGCTTCGGTCAATGACCAAAGCACAATATATTAGAGAGAAAAAGGATTACAAAGATTGGAAAGATGAGATTTTTTTACAATCTCTCTCAAAGAGAGGTAATAAGTCAGCAAGAAGAGTGTCGATCCAAGTCATGTTTTGCTGAATACCTTTGTTGGCGAGGGCATCAGCAATAGCATTCTCTTCACGGTATGCATGAGTAGCAATATGATCAATCCCGTGAAGTAAGTTCAGACACTTCATCCAAAGAGTGGTAAGCGGCCAGGCAATATGAGTGGTGCCGTTCTAAATGGCCTGGATGATAGTGGTGGAATCACTTTCAATCCAGATCTTTCTCCAGCCTATTTGAAGCGCGAAATCAACCACATGGATGACACCTAGCATCTCAGACTCAAGCGATGAAGAAAGACCACAACCAACAAAAAAACAGCCCTGACATTGACCAGATGAGTCTCTGAAGATGGCACCACAACTTGCAGGGCCAGGATTGCCTTTGGAAGCTCCATCAACGTTCACTTTAATCCATCCTGGCATCGGGGCTTGCCAGGAAACTTCAAAGAAGCGTTTGGGCTTTGGATATATGCCAGGAATATAGAGATGTCAAAGTATCACAAAGTCATCAACCGAGTTGTTGCAAGAATCCTTTTGGACTGAAGCGGCTTCATGAATCGCAATAAGAATCCGAGATTTACCTGTATTGAGACTAAATGAGTGGTTGTTATGAATAAAATCATTAAGAGCATACCAGATCACATGCAGAAGCTCCGCCACTGCCACAAGGAAGATATTCTTGATCTGCAGAGAAGCATCATATCTAATGCAATTTTTAAGAAACGAGCAAATAGAATCAATAGCTGGCCATCTGTAATTAAAAAGATTCAGAACATATATCCATAAAGCAGAGGCTGTCGCGTAGGATAGAAAAAGATGGTTAGCATCCTCCCTATGTTGATTACGCATGCAACATTTAGAACATAGCTGAATGGTAAATAATTGAAGACAAGTATCAGTGGGAATTCTATTGTGAGCAATGCGCCAAATAAGGGTGAGCCTAGAAGGTTTTATCCAAGGCTTATTAAAATGACTCACCCATTGGTAATTAGAATCCTCTCTAGAGAAGAAATGATTATAGAAGGATCTAGAATCAAGGATGCCATTTAGAGCCGGTTCCCACACCAGGAAGTCACCATGGGGAGAGAAAGGATGATTATCAATGATCTGAGTAATATTATCGGGGAGGGTATGTCGATGGGACCGCAGTACCTCTTTTATAGAATGACTAGTATCCCCAGGAGAGGTATTTGTAGGGAGAAAAGAAATCAAGGGGTTACCACACCAATTGCCACACCAAAAATTAATAGAAGAATCCACACTAACCATCCATCTAGAATTCTCCATGATTATGTGAAACGAGTCTCTGATAGAGGGCCAGATCGAAGAGTTGATGTAACTAAAATTCCCATTCATGAGTTTAGGAAGGAATCTATGCTTTAAGAAATCAGAGGCTTTAGAGGAACCATTAATGATACGCCAAGTAAGGAAGGATTGGAGAGCATTGTTGAAAAGCCTTAGATTTTTTATACCCATGCCACCTTTATCAAGAGGTTTACAGCAAGAATTCCAAGGGATAGTGATGAGCTTCCTTTCAAAAATGCTCCCCGTCCAAATGAAGTTTTTTATATAGGTGTTAATCTTTTTGAAAATTCCGGTAGGCCAAGTGTAGATCATGAGAGAGTAGACCATTTTGGAAACAATGGTTGATTTGACCAGACATATCCTACCAGCCATGGAGAGCAGTTTTCCCTTCCAGGTGGAGAGTTGGTTAATAATTTGATCAGTAATATTGGTGAAATAGTTAGCTTTAGGATGACCCCAGAAAAGAGGGACGCCCAGATAATTGAAAGGAAGGAGGCCTTCTTTGATACCAAGAGAAGCGATGATACTAGATTTCCTTCTAGCAGGGAAACCTTTTCCAAAGAAAATATAAGATTTATCCCAGGAAATCGCTTGTCCAAAAACCTCTTCATAATGATTAAGGGCTTGTTTTAGGGCATGAATATTTTTTTTATCACCTTTGAGAAAAAGGATGATATCATCAGCATAGAAAAGATGAGTAGGGGTATTTAGATTTCTGGCATCTTGAATAGGTTTGAGCTTTCCTTGATCAACCAGGTAAATAAGGAGTCTACTTAAGTAGTCTTTAGCGATAACAAAAAGGATGGCAGAGAGAGGGTCACCCTGTCTGACACCCTTAGTACAACTGAAAAAACCTCTAGGGGTACCAGTGATCATAACCGAAATAAAAGCTGAGCTAAATAAAGTTTTAAGTTTTCTAATGAAAAAATCATGAAAGCCAAAAGACATTAGAACATTGAAGATGAAGTTCCAATCAATGGTGTCAAAGGCCTTCCTGATATCAAGTTTAATGGCCACACATCCCCCTCTACAGCTTTTATTAAGACAATTGGTACATTCAGAGGCAAGACAAATACAATCCTAGATGGACCTACCTTTAATGAAACCGAACTGATTCCAAGAGACAATTTTATTGCAAATAGGCATAAGTATGTTTGCAATAAGTTTGGGGATGATTTTATAGAGAGTATTGATCAGGGAAATTGGCCTGAATTGATGGATCTTAGAGGCATTTTCAACCTTGGGTATTAAGGTTAGGAATTTAGCATTTACGCCATGAGGAAGAGATCCATGTTTAAAGAAGGTCTTAACAAGGTTGCAAACATCGTTGAGAACAATATCCCAATGTTTTTGAAAAAAACCATTATTGAACCCATCCGGTCTGGGCGAACTGTCTGGGTTAAGACCAAAACAATATCTTTAATTTCATGATCAAAAGGAATGCTTAGAAGAGATTCGTTGTCACTTTCATCCACCAAGGAAGGAATAATGTCAGATCTGAGATTAGCATTGGTCTTCATACCATTAAAAATATTATAAAAGTACGAGATAACATGATCCACTATAGCCTCTTCAGAGTCAAGGATCAAGTCCTGATGAGTAAGTTTAGAAAGAGGGCGGTTAACCTTTCTGAATCTTTGAAGGGAGTTATAAAATTTAGTATTACGATCGCCATCAGTGAGCCATTAATCTTAAACATTTGTTTGCAGATATTATCTTTAAGGGTGAGAAAATCATTAAGTTTGAGAGAGAGATTAGCTTCTAATTGAGGGTCCATATTAAAATTAGATGAGGTATTTTGAGTTTGGACCCGGCTAAGTTCCCCTTCAAGGGAGGAAATATCAAGGTCAATTTGAGAGTTAGCAGTTTTACACCAACCTTTAAGGGCCTGCTTTAAGATTTTCAATTTGTACATATAAGCAAAGGGATCCTTGTGATGATTCATGGAGTTCCATGTGTTTTGGATAAAAGAGACACAATCAGGGGTTGAAGACCAAGCATTATTAAATTTAAAAGGAAGGGCAAGCTTACAGCTGTTCATATTGAAGCTGAGGAGAATAGGATGATGATCAGAGTTGAGTCTAGGCAGAGTAATACTGAAGATGCAGTCCCAAGTATCAAGAGCCTTCATATTGAAAAAAGATTGGTCTATCTTACTCGCAACAGTTTTATTATAATGTTTTCTGTACCATGTATATTTGGAACCAGTAAGATTGACTTCGAAGAGTTCACAGTCTTCAATCGTAGATCTGAATTCCCTAGTAGATATAGAAAGGTGAGAGGGACCAATTTTTTCACCCGAATTAAGAATGGAATTAAAGTCTCCCATCACAACCCAAGGATCATGAATGGAGGTGCCCATATCAAGAAGATCATGCCATAGAGTTCTTCTTTATTGATATCTATTATTGGCATAAACCATGGTGAAATAGGTATGACGACCATTCCATAAGAAGTTTCAGGTGAGTTGTTGATCAGAATTTTTAAATATGTTGATATTTTGAAGAGAATTGTGATAAAAAAATCCACATTGAGTCAGTTTGAGACCCATTTTTACAGAAGCTTAGAAAATTATAGTTAAGGGAACCAAATCCCATGGAGTTCATCTTATAGTTGACTTTAGGTTCAGAAGTAGCAAAGAGATGAGGCTTATGGGTGTTTAAGAACCTCTTAAGAGTTGTAGAGGTATCATTATTAGCCAAACCTTGGCAATTCCAGAAGAGAAAATTCATTTCTATTTATGTTTTGGGTTAGCACCCTTCTTTTTTTTTGATTTTACAGAGCCTTTCTTCCCTTGGGCTCGAGTGACCATAGGGGTGGTAGGAGGTTTTTGTTTGCAATTGTGGTCAGAGGCTTGAGCATCTAAAGGAGTGTTGTCCAGAGAATGAACCTGTTCAGTAACAAGAATAGGAGGCTGGACTAAGGGCAGGGTCCTGGCCGGGTCCTCTGATCTTGGTGAACGTTGTTCCTGACCTAATGTGAGAGCAGTAGGCGCGGAGGTTGAGAATAATGGGGCTATGTCACTAGGAGTGCTAAGGGGGGGCAGCACTTGCAGCAATTCTAGACGAAACAGTCGGGTCTATTTCAGCATTGTTAGGAGAAAAAGTAGCAGGAATCGGAAGTGATATAGCAGAATTCTGTATGTCCAAAACAGGATTGGGGTCTTCTTTGCTAGTAGTAGCAAGGGGCTGGACAGAAACAGTTTGTGGAACAGGAGAAATGCATGAAATACTGTGAGAGATAGAAGCTGAAGCGTTGATAGCATGAGCAGCAGTATCATAAATCGTGGATATGAGTTTTTCAGTAGAAGAAGAAGAAAAAATAGTAGGCACTGTCAATGAAAGTGGAGAATCAATAGAAGGAATTGCTTCTATAGCAGGAGTATTCAAAGTCTCAGTAAGTGGAAAAGAGAGGGTGTGTGAAGTGTTGTGTGAGATATTCTCTGCCGCATTAACAGAATGTACAACATTGGTAATCAGAACAGGCAAACATGGATCAGTAGAGATGCTAGGAGAAGTTTGAGTAGAAAAACTTGTTTTTGGTGCCTTATCCATAGCACCATGTGGAACCATGGCAGCAGCATGGTGTTCATTCTGTTCCAAGGGATCCGAAGCAGGTCTCTCTAAGACCTTACAAACCTGTAAATTCAGAGGTGCTGAACCAAAGGTAGAGTCATTATAATTACATATACCTTCAGAAACTAAAACCCCTTTTCCAGTGTCAATGTTTTCAGTTTTTTGAAGCAACTCTTCTTCATCAACTAGTTCCCCCCAAGTTTTACCCTCTAGAGATGGAGAAACATAGGATTTTTTTATCCAAGTACTTTGTGTCTTTTTAGGTAGACTAGATTTTCCCAAGTTGAATTGTCCATTTTTACCATATTTGACTTCCTTCCAGTCATTAGAGATTGGGGGATCCATTTGTTTTCTAACCACTCTATAATTAGAGAGATTATGTCCAACTAGTTTGCACACCTCACAAAAGGGTAGTTTCTTTTCATATTCTATTCTAATATCAGTTTTATAGTCAGAAGCATTGAATCCAATACAGGATGGAAGATCAGTGGCCAAATTAACTTCAACCATTATTCTAGCATATAGACCAAGGTCTCCATTCAATGTCCTGTGATCAATTTTAATGGGGGACCCTATGCAGGAGGCAATGTCATTAAGAATTTTTGGGTGCCAATAATACCAATTTAGGCCGTGAATCCGGACCCAAACATGTGCCATGTGATTTTTGTGTGTGAATGGATTAAAAGCATCATCCCATTATAAGATTCTAAGAAATCCAGGCTTAAGTTGGAGATTACCGATTTTCCATACCTGGTCTAACTCACCTTGCGAGTTGAAAACAATGTGATAATAGCCTTTACCGATGGGAACCATCTTCCATTTTCATAAGCCCCAACAATTAGCAATCCGGGTCTTTAATTCGAATAAGGGCCGTGGGCCGGTCGCCTGTGTTGTAGGAGACACGTCCGAGAATCGAGTATTTGCAAAGTTGTTCCCGCTGTTGCAGGGCCACCAGATCCGCATCAACAATGAAACTCCCATCATCGAGCTTTTTATAGCACTGTTGTTTGTCATCCTTCACACAGCCAAGATCACCTCCTTGAAGCGCATTGCGAAAGGAGACCGGAAGGAGCCGAAGGGGTACTTTGAGATTCCCCACTTCAATTTTTGATGTATTAGAGACCAGAGTAGCAAGAGTAAGAGAAGGGAGTTCCCACGCCGGATCGAAACCAGCCATCAATGAAGATTCAGGGGAGATCGGTAGTGAGAGTTAGGTTTTGCTTCGCCCATTGAGGAGCGTTTCGAGACCTCCCCATCCTCCAATGGTGGAAATGGATATCTCTAAAAGTTTGGTAACCAAATCTCATTGTGAGTTTTGAGTGACACTTAGCTTGGAAACCTTAAGTGTTAGAATATCCAAGGAATATAGTTTATTTTATATCTATATAATATATTTTGGAAAATAGTTTTCACTAAACAATCCAATAATCATATGTGAGAAGATTGGAATGTTATCCTACCTAAATAGCTATGTTTTTAGACGAAAACTAAGTTAGAATCAAAGATTTTTGAAATACGGATCTTGGATTACTAAATGAGTATGACTTATGGGCCATCATTTTTAGTGGGAGTAATTTCATTAAAAGTCCTTGATGAATAGATACAAAACATGATACTCACCCATAAAAATTTCTTTTTTATAGATTATGTAATGCATTATGTATATTGTTTGAATGTGTATTATAAGTATGGACTAAAAAAATTATAAATTATTATATAAGGGATGATAGGTGTTCTCAAAGAGATGAATTCAGAGAATTTAAATATTAATGTAATAGAGATAAATTTTTTCAACTCTAACTCATGGGTATTAGGTATGCATCATGCATTTCTACTGAAAAACACAGACTTAGAGATAAGAGGGAATTGAATAAAGGTTAATTAGATCTTTGTGTCGATAGTGGAGAAAGAATTATTTAATTGGAGATCAACACTTATGATCTAAGTACACCTAACAGATTAGTTATAGAATTAGATAACTATTATTATATTCCCACCATAAATAGAAATTTTATTTATCAAACTTGTTTAGACAATAAAGTATTTTAATTATTTAATAAGAACAAGAGTTGTTCAATATATATGAATGAAATGTTTTATGGAATTGGGAACATGGTCAATGTTTTATACCTTATAGATATATATAATACTACCTATAACATTTAGAATAATAAGTCTGAGGTTGATTTAATCCCCTACCTTTGGAATTATTATCATAGACATATAAATGAGAAACATATCCAAATAATTTAAATAAATGGATTGATGGTATCATTTGATTATGAATAATTTGAAACATGTGAATCTTGTTTATTAGGTAAGATAATCAAAATAACTTTTAGTGGAAATAGTGACAGGGCTAGTGGAGTATTGGATATTATATATAGTGATGTATGTGATCCAATGAGTACTCATTAGTGGTGAGTTTATGTGATTCATTACCCTTAAATGGTTCCTTTATTCATTATGGTTATGAGTTTATAGTGATACACAAGTATGAAACTTTTTAAAAGTTAAAATATTTTCATAATGAAGCACAAAATCAACTAAATTTTTTTATCAAGTTTATCTAATCATATTGGGGTTGTGAATACTTAGTCCAGTGATTCAATGATCCTCTAAGAGATTATGGAATTCATCCAAAATTAACTCCTCATAGAACACCATAGTGAAATGGTGTATCTGAGATGAGGAACAATTCCCTATTAGACATGGTTTGATCAATGAAGAGTTAATGTGACCTTTTTATTTAATTTTCAGAATATTCTATGGAGATTGATGGATTCATACTTAATCGTGTACCATCTCAAGAATTCATAAAGATACCATATGAGATATGGATTGAGAAACTTCCCAATACATGTTTTATGAGGATTTTGGGCTATGAAATACTAATTAGATGTTTTAATTTAGATAATATTATCCCTAAGTCAGATAAATTTTTATTTGTTTTTTATCCTAAGGAAACCATGGGATATAATTTCTATAATTCTATTGAACACAAAGTGTTTTTGACCCTATATACTGTTTTCCTTGAGAAAAAAACATAAATCATAGATTTAATAGGAGAAAATTTAAACATAGAGAAGTTCAAGACAAATAAATAGAATGTGTTCCTAATTTGGAAATTGAGCCGGTTCCATAAAGAGTTGTTGAAGAAGAACTAACTCATGTTATATAAAAAACTAGAAAGTTTAATAAGACTCATCAGGTGACCGAGTGATATGGATTTATTTTGTTAAATAATGATGAAATAATCACTACTACAAAACTAGGATTATCTAGTGATATGGATTTAACAACGCTAATTAAAAGAGCTGTTAAAGACCCAGTTTGTCAGCACTAGAAAAAGTGCTGTTAAAGTGGGACTTTAACAATGCTTTTTTATAACTGTTAAAGGGGGACATTAATAACACTAAAAAATCACTGTTAAAGGGTCCCCTTTATCAGATATTATAAAAATAAAATTATAAAGGCCCCCTTTATTAGCACTAGAAAAAATAACCGATAAAGGGTGTGCCTTTATCAGCACTAGAAAAAAGCGCTGATAATGGCCCACCCTTTTTGAGATATTTTCTTTCTAGCACTGATAATGGATATATTTCATAAAAAAATATTTCATTAAAAATAATATATTAATATATAAACATATTTATGTTGATATAAATAAAATATATATTTTTAAATATGTTTTAGACGAGGATAAATATGCATTTACACTTAATATATAAGATATTCAGTGAAAATGGATTATAAAATAATTAAAAAATATTATTAATTAATAATTTAATAATTATTATCAAGTAATAGTAATTTAATAACTTTTTGATGACATAAAAATTAAATGAATTAACAAATGGTCTATGATAAGTTGAAAACATGATTTGAACTCCAATTAGGCATAACTTTTGATCTGGATTTCCATTTTGGATATTACGCATATCAAATCAAGGCCTACGATAATCTATACACACTATTAATTAGTAGAACCCACCAATCATGTTTTTCATCACCAACAAAAGCTAAGAATTCCCCCTAAAACTGATTTTTTAGTCGGGGTATCCCAATTTTTTAACATTCAATGGGATTTCAACCTCATTTAATGGGGTATTATTGTATTTTTTCAATGAAGATTGAATTTATTCTTAGGTATTATACTCATATTGATATTATGGTTTGAAATTTTATCATTTTTCATAATTTAGTTTTAAATATATTTAAATATATTCATATTTTATTATATTTTCTTATAATATATCACTTTTATAAATACATATATCAACATATTTACGTAAAAACGCATTTTTAAATATATAAAATAAATATTTATTATTCATTTTATTTAAAGTAAAAAATTATCCATTTTATTTGCCTTATAAAAATGCACTAATATGTATATATATACCTATACACGCAATGTTTATATATAAACATGTGTGTGTCAATAAAAAAAATATGTATATGTATGTTCTAATATATGTAAATAAATACATATTCTAAAAATTCATTTAAAACAACATCTAACCATTTTTTACATTAATGAAATATATATATATATAATGTATATATATGTCTGTGTATTAATAAATGAATATATATTTATATTATATTCTAGTATATGTTAATGAATATAATATATAATATATTTAAATAAATATATGTGTATATATATCACACACACACAAACCTATATTTAATAAATGTATTTTGAAATAATTACATAAATATATGAATTAAAAATATATATGTAAATATATATATAAATAAATATAAATATCATTAAACAGACAACAAAACAACATGGTGTAGTGGTAAAGGTATTCCACATTCAAAGGAGAGGTGCAGGGTCTAAATCTTAGCATGCACAGGAGGTTGGAAATCCAAAAAAGTACAGTTAAATGGGTTGTGGGGTGAAAAGTGATTATAAGGGGGAGGGGGGTGGATCACTGTTAAAGCATTTGTGGAAGTTTTGATAAAGGTGTTGGGCTTATAGTGTTCAGAAACAATATAATTTTACCCCTTTAACAGTGCAAAAAAGCACAGTTAAAGGACCCCTTTAAGAGCACTAAAAAAAGTGATGTTAAAGTGGCTATTTAACACCGCTAAATAAATAAATACTGAAGAGGGATTGTAATATCATTTTTAATAATTTTTAAAGGACATTTTTAATAGGGATTTTTGCGAGTGATATTAAAGCCTACCCTTTGACATCTCTTTTATAGACATTGTTTTATAAGCATTATTAAAGGTCCTTTACTAGCATTGTTAAAACCCATTTTTGTAGTGGTGAATGTTCATTATTGATTAACCAACTACTCACCAAGATTCCATTGAGAGTTATAATTATGATAAACTGTTAAAATCCATGGAATCTAAAATGGACTCCATGTACACTTACCATGTTCAAAACTTGGTGGATACAACTAATGGAGTGAGGTCCATATAGTAAAAGTGAGTATTATATAAGAAAACTTACATGTATTGGAGAGATTGTAATTGAAAATCACTTTTGGTTATAAAGGGTTATAAATAAAATTAATGGTATTGACTATGAATAAACCTTTTCACTAGTTTCATTGATAAAGTCTATTCATACATTTCTTTCCATAATAACATATTACAATAATGAGGTATATCAAATGGATGTCAAAAATACTTACCTTAATGGTAATTTAGTCATGTATGTGTATGTAATAAATTCTAATGGTTTTTAAGTTCTAAATGATCATACTAAAGTTTTCATGTTGCAGCAATCCATTTATGGATTGAAGAAAGTTTCTTAGAGTTGGAATATTTGATTTGATGATGAAATCAAATTGTTCTTGTTTCTTCAATAATACAGATGATTCATATATATAAAAGTATATTAGTGATAGTTTTATAGTATTTTTAATATTTTATTTCAATGAAATTCTTATTTTTATAAATGATGTATCAACTTTACAATCTATAAATATGTGGTTGAAAAAATGCTTCTCGATGAAAGGCATGGGTGAAATAGAGTATATATTTGGTATGAAAATATACAGCTATAGATATAATAGGTTTCTAGGATTGAGTTAGAACATGTATATTGGTAAATTTATAAATAGGTTTAGTAATTATAACTCCAAAATGGGGTCATTTCCAACATTACATGATATTAATCTTAGAAATATTCAAGATTATTCTAAATAGTTAGAAAGGATAGATAAAATTTCTTATATATAATCCATTATATTTTTCATGTATTCCATGTTTTTTAATTTACCTTATGTTGTTTATGATTTAATTATTACAATTATATACTAATCCAATAAAATTGGTAGTCACTAAACTACATTAAAGACCATCCTTAGGTACTTGAGATAAACTAACGATACGTTCTTGGTATTTGGAGGAGAGGATGAGCTCTGTGTAAGGGGTCAAATTAATGATAATTTACAATCATAAAAAAATACCTGATATCTCAATATAGTTTTTTTTCTAAATGGTGGAGCTATAATTTAGAGGAGGTCCAAATAAATTACTATAATGGACTCAAAAATAGAAGAAACATACATCATTATATTAGACACTAAGAAGTAAGTTTTTGGGATAAAGAATTTCATTTCTAAACATGGGGTGGTTATTATCATCAATAGAGAAATTGATATTTTCTATGATATTAATAGATCCATTATCTGGGAAAAAGAACCCAAGTACAAATATAGACCAAAAAAATCTTTTGAAAATAGCCTCTTATTTGAGAGACCATTGAGAGGGGTGATATAAAGATATGTTGGATGGCTATATAGAAGAATGTAGAGGATCTATTGAAGAAAACACTACTAAAGAAAAAGTGTTATGGTCATGTTGAATATATTTGTATAAGATATATTAGATATTTGTGGTAATGGTTGTAAAATATATCATAATTTTATAATAAAGGAAATATCAAATTTTCATTCATTCATGTGTGTTGTAATTTATATTTCATGAATAGTGGAATGGTAATATCCCCTAAAAGTATAAACTTGAGTATACTCTAATCAATGATCATCATAGATTATTATGGGTTGTGATGATATGTTAATATTAATGTGATTATAATCTCACACTTGATATAAATATTTTTATATGAGATACAAAGAATAGACAGATGTAATAATAAGTGGAGTCTTATTATTTGGACTGACCTGCTAAATTACATCACATGGAATGTCATATTATCATTAATATTCTTATAGGGTGTATTAATATTATCTAATCACCCTTAAATATGGTTTGAAAGATTCCTAATATGAGAAAATTCATACATTTACACCTTTCTTACTCATTCCTTGAGTCTTATATAATCAATGGATTTCTGGGTATGTTTCTGATCATGTCACCGATTGAATCTCAACTAAGATGGAATTTTTCCACTCATGTGATGAGAAAATAAATTTGGTCCCTTGATTGAATTAGAATAATAAAATTTATGGCCATTCTTAGTTAAGTGACATGTGATGTGATCAACTACTTGGATGAGGTACATGTTATGTGTTAATTTTCTAGATAAATAGCATTTAACATATTCATTGACTTGGTCACTCTTTTTCAGAGAATGATGAATGAATGATATGTCCTATACTATATTGAAATGTTTTATGTCAATTAGTTACTTGATTTCATGGAAAAAGAGATTATATAGGTATACATATGATATATATGATACATCTTATGGAGGAATTGTTCATATGGAGATTTCAATATGTTTGATTGAGATCACACAAGAACTGTTTGAATCCTGAGTAGCACTGGTGCTTTGAAATATGTTTCTCTTTTATCACATCTATGAAATTGGGATTTCATATTGGTTTTTAACACTACAAAGGCCTATAGTATCACAACTGTTAGGATATAGGATAAGGATTAAATTTCAAATAAAATTTTTGTTCAAAAATGAAGATAGTTTGATAAAATCATATCTAAAGGAGTTTGAATGGATTCAAAGAAGTGTTATGGTTTTCATGAAGTCCTTATAGGATTTTAGTGAAATTGGACGATTATTGTAAACAAACTAAATTTTTATATATGATATTTTAAGATATGTTTTAATTCATAACTAGCGATATGATTTTGATTCATATCATATGTTACAATATGATCATATCTTAAGAGGTATAGGCATGACACTATTAGGCTCTATCACAATGCATGATACTATTGCAATATGGTATGGAGGTGCATGGACACTAACACATATTCACGATCAGTTTCCTTTGTTTATGTATCAATGTGTTGGTTTATTTATGGCAATACATGTCTAGTTAAATTATCTAAAATATTAAAATGGTCATTAAAACAAATCAATGAACCATAACACATGTCAGGTACCATGAGATGGAAGCCCACATTCTACCCTCTTAATTTAATTAAGGGAGTCTATATAAGATATGGGATCCCCCATTAATTTTATTGTAATATATTCAATCCATATTTGAAAATATCTTCCTACTTGATCACCATTTGTCCTTATAAAGAAGGTGTTATCCCTCCTTTGGTAATCAAGGGTCTTATCATTACAAGTTAGGATCCTAGGTTGGTGTACCACCTATACAGGTTAGGTTATTTTGGTTTCCACTCAGTGATCCTAATCAAGCACACTAAGTCGAATAATAAAAGGAAAAAGTTTATTGCCTTACAAGTATGATTGTATTTTATGTTCTTCATTATTATATGTTAATTCAGTTGATGATAGATCATGCATTGTTATGGGTTTTATTGAAATATTTTTATCATTACATAATTAACCTAAGCCCATAAAAAATGATAAAACAAGTATATCACAATGTTTTACATTGATTTTTTTCACATGATTTGAAAGTTAATTTTGTTTTCCATGCTTAGATGTGAAAAAATGATGTTTTTAGAAGGATTTTCATAAAAGATAATAAAATAATATATTGGAAAAGAAATCAAGTCATGGTAAAATAAAATTATATTTACTTATATCTGAATAATTTTAAAGACATAGAAATTGATGGTATTTTAAGGTTTTCAACATATTTTGAACTATGATTTTCAGAGGATGGATTTGACCAAAGTACCAATGTTGTGGAAAATAATAATCATGTTTTGGTTTGTTTGATGATTTTTTTGGACATTTATGAAAAATAACATTTTTAAAAACTTTATTGATTTTACTGTTGGATTTAATTCATCATATGTTATTGATTAATACTATATTTTAATGAGTTTAGCACAAGGAGAAAAGATAGATCATCTACTCAACAAGAATATATCCTAACCATTAGTCCTATGTTTTAATAATCAATAAAATTTTATGTAAAACTCTGATTGACATGAAATAAAAACAATTGGAATCACTGTGTGTAACTAAATTTTTTCTCTTAATATTGAATTACTTTGGAAGAAGTTTTAGGAATCCATGAAAATAATGAATACATTGAAGATCTGGATTTAAGAGAAGTTGAAAAAATAGTTTATATTGGCATATATCTAAATATGTACACTACTACTTGTTTGGTATTGATTTACATTGATCATATTATTATATATACTATGTGATCAACTTTATGTTGTCTAAACCTTATCTTAAAGTAGTGAGTGAATATATAAGAAGAGAGAGTGACACTAGAACTCAATGGTGAATTAATCCTAAATTTGTTAACATAATAGAATGATAGTTATTTTTTTTATATTCATAACTTACTATTATTTCTCCTTGTAATAGCCTATTCAAAATGGAGAGTGAATAAAGTAAACTATTTATGTTCTTTTACTTTGTTATCTTTATTTGGTTGGTATGTTTGTTTAATATTCATGGTAGATTTGGAATCCATTATAACACATGGAAAATATGAAAATATAATTATAAATAAAATTTAATCATATAACTTGATTCAAACATTTCTCATAGTTTTAATATTGTAAATGAGATCATATTATAAGCACTCTTTTCCATGGATGCCAAAACTAGTCCGAACCTGCAGGCACTACGAGTAAGATAAAAAATATAATATGGTCCATGTTTAAATATTTAAGCCCACATTATAAATAGGTCTAAAATTTATATTTAAATAAACCTACATTTATATAGGATTTTTTATAAGGGAATTATTCAACCTATGGGACCATGGTGGGAAAGCAACTAGGTAGCTATCATGCTGATCCATTCAGTTCATTTTTATTTTTTTTGTTTTTGTTTTTAGATTTTTACTAGGGAAACTTTGTGAAAATATGGGTGAGTGTAATCAAACTACTAAATTGGTTTTATTATTATTATTTATTTTTTAGAAATGTAGTACAATGTGTGAGTGGGGTTGGGGTTAAAAATTGAAAACATGGTATGGAGTTTTGAACCCGAGATAAAATGATTACTTTGAAGATACTTTACTTGAGATTAATTTAACATTTCTAAATATGAAAATTAAATATATATATATATACACCTTTTATATATATAAAAAATAATATTCCCTAAAGAGTATGAAAAATAGGCTGGGAATTTAATTTTTTTTGGGATTCTAATGATCAATTAACTCTTAATCAATAGAACACAAAAATTATGAAACACATTCTCAAGATCTACCATGGATGAAACCCAAAAAAATTGTATAAATAAAATGAAGAACAAATTTTGTATACCTTTCACCAATGACATGATGATATAATCTTCATGAATATAGGTTTGATGCAGATCTCTTAGATGCTGACATGGGATACCTCCTTCTTGGTGTATCCATAGGCTAAACTGAATCACCCAACACATGGGTGGGATTCCTCCTCACGACCAATATATCCTAGTATCTCTCAAGAGTTAAATAAAGAGTATGATATAGAGATATAGGTGTGGGAGAATCAACATGTATCATTAAACTCAAAATGATAAACCACCCCCTTGTATAACCCACATTATTTATTTCCTCATTCAATCTCTATACATTAAATCATATTATAACATACATGTTAAATGAAACATGCAGTTGTAAATCTTTTAATACCTTGGAAGAATACATTTACCACATAAATTCTATTTTGTTTCTCTCATATTTTTATTGATGGAATTAAGTGAAATAGATCTTTATATTATCATATAATGTTTGGCTACCAAAGAATATTACAACCTTATCAAATGAATCATAGTATATGATTCAAGGAAAAGGTTATTCAATATTATCATTATAATATAACTTATGATATGATAAAAATAACCCATATAATATGCCTTAAAATCATTCATGTTGTACCATATATCATGTATATATCGTACAATGTGATATATGGATTTAAAGTATATCTCCTTTAATATGCCACTCACACTAAATCATAATACACTTATTTCCATTTCACCTTATATCATATCATATACAATAACTTATGAAATCATATCCCAAAATATTTTTGGACACCTTCAAATACAATTTTGGAAAGTTATCATTAATTTAACCATGTATCACATCATATGTAATACCTTAAGAATAACTGATGAAACTTATAATTTCATACATTTAATACTATAATTAAATGTTTTATATCCCACTAATTTCATGTTTTAAGGTTAATTGTCACAATTTTAGGTTTTTAGAACAAATTGAGCATAATTATGAAAATGGTATATTTTTGGATATTTTTAAGTTAGTGTTTTAATTGGGACACAAATTTCTATACACTAATAAAAATTATGAAATTATTTTTTTTACAATTATAGTATTTCTAGGATATAATTTATTAAACTATAACTTGAGTTGAATCTAAAACTATGAGGCCTAAAAAGAGAATTCAAGTTGGGCCTTGGAATATTTTCTAAGTTATAAATATTTTCAAATAAGAGCCTATATATACTAAAATTATTGTGTAACGAATATTTTTTTAGAGAAATATTATATGTTTAAAATCAATTTATTTAACTATGGATATGCCTGATTGTACCTCCTTTATGGTCATAAATTCATTGGAACTTGGTGTATTGGAATTAAAATAGTTAGCTAGCCTAGAATAATTTTTGGAGTAAATATATTATAATATTCAATATACATTTCCAAATAACCTCAAATTTTGTGGGTAGATAGATGTGAGATATAAAAAAAATCTAAAGAATATAAAATTTAAAAATTATAAAATTTATCATGTATACCATGTGCCAACTTCCAGAGTAAAAGTAAAAATCCAAAATTTTCATCCTTTGCCTGTAAAAATATACCTCCTCTTCTATTTATAGGAGTTGGAAAATTTTTGAGTAAATTTTTATGGGATATGATACTATAAAATTATAATATATTTTTAATACATATTTTTTTAGTTTTATTCATATCATTTTCTTAGTTTATTTTCAGTTTTGTGTTCTTCTTTGTACCTCAATAATATTTATGATGGTGAGTAACTAACCCTAGGATTGGCCTTGGGGGAGGTTTTCTTGGTGTTCTGGAATTGTTTTTCTACAATTATCAATTTTTATTTTATTTTTTTAATTGGTTTATGGATTTATTGAGTATTTATATAGTAGTTTTCCATTTTCCTAAGATATTACCCACTATTTTATTCTATTCTACACCGAACATAAATTCCCTCCAATAAATCATGTAACTATTCATATGATGCAGTTGAGTTTGTTTAAGAGGTGAAATAACATATGGGAGAGATGATTATTAGAAGGTTTCACACTATCGATTATGGTGTTTTTATAATTCTTGAAAATTAGAGGAGGTGAAATTTGGTGTGTCAAAGATATCTCTTAGGCATTTTAAGTTTCACACTCAATGTAGGGGATACTGGTTCTTGTATGATGGGATGAAAAATCAAATAGAATTTAGAAAATGATAATGTATAATGATGGAACCCAAGAATTCAACCATAGGACCAAGTTCTTTCTTTACAATATTTTTTTAGTTTTTGCTGACTTAATTTATTTCCATACATTTCATCATTCTCAACCCATAATTCTTTGAATTAAGAATAGTGAGTGCTTTATTTATAAGGATCCTCAAGAGAAATGACCAAGGTCATCCCCTGTGCTTTACTTAGAAAAAGTAAAAAATATTTTGAGAGTTCACATGGAAACCCTCATCAATACCCATCCAAAACACCTTTTGGATAAAATCTAAAAATAATTTTATATAATCTCTTTGAAATTCATAAAACTCAATCCCCATTCATTCAACCATAATGTGTGATCCCATGAAACTTTATTGCATTGAAAACAAATATGAATTATTTAATTACTTAATTGTACAAAAACATGACTCTATAAAAGCATATATTATACATGATATATAAAGGGATCTCATGTGATCTATATCAAACACATGTATCTCTATACATATGTCTACTAACTACATCATTTGAAAGCATGAATTTCCATATGATCCCTTTTACCAATCATCAAGTAAGAATAAGACAGAGAGTATGTTAATCCTATATATATACTCACATATTATCAATTATACAAGTATAGCCTAACCAGGTTGAGGAATACATCACATTTCATTCATCTTTATGGATTCTATGAATTTTCAAAGTAGATCCCATTCCCTTTGTTTTAAGATTTTTTAATTTTTCAATATTTTTAAAAGAAAAGGATGTTTCTTCTTGTTTTCAAAGATACTTGTATTTATAAAAATATTTTTCATGTATGTCAACATCCAAATTTTTTTTTAAAATAACGAGTGGTGTTTTCTTAGAAGTAATGTAACTTTTTAGAAAAAGACAATTAGATTTAAGACCTAGAACCGATGCTCCTAGGGGTAATAACCATTATTTTTTTGGAATTAACTCAATCTTCACTGGGTGAACAACCAGTGGGCCTAACTGCACACCTGGTCTGAAACTCTCTAGGGATATGATTTGGATATTTCACAAGCTTATTTAAAGACCATAATGATAGATTTTTATATATGTTTTATATCACAATTCATCTCAGTGCTAACTAAACTATATACACATTATTATATATGGTGTGAACTGAAGGATGATTACTAAGAATTTTATTACATTAAATAAGAAAATATTGACATTTTGTATTACTTAATTCAATAAAAATACATATTTATTATAAATACATATTGATTATGTATTGTACTGATCAATCAATATATGAGGACCACATTAGACTTATTAAGTAGTGGGTAGGGCCTGACATTAGATATCCCTTCAATACATCAGTAGATCTCATGAGAAAAACAAGAATGGGTATTACTTTGTGTATTATAGCCCATATATTTAAGGTGTTTTGTTGGTAAGATCATGATATATTAACACAAGGACTTGAAATTAATATCATGATGTCCTAACAAGATCCCTTGATGGTAAGATCATGATTTCCTATAATGGGGCCTTAACGGTAATCTCATGATGTCTTGCCTTAAGAATTAAAATGTCTAGTATTATGCTATCCATCATTATAAAATCAGATATTATTTTACTTATGATTATTATGTTTTTTACATGGATATATTTCATTCTTAATTTATTGATTACATGGATATTTTATTGAATATTTTCTATTCCATATTGTTTATACCTTATGTATCCATAATAGTTTCGATTTCACACGTTAACTTACTAAGCATTAAAGGTAACTCTTCATTTAATTCCCTTTTACTTAATGATCTACTGTATATTATATCAATTCAATAAAGTAAACCTCAACTCTAGGTGCTTGAAGTTAGTGTTTTTATAGTTGGTATCATAGGAAGTTTTTTAGGAACCTTGTGAACTTGATTTTAGAAGAACATAACTAGAATGAGCATTATGATAAACCCTTTAGAATGATCATGGAATTTTACCTAGATAGTAATTTTTATGTTATAGATCAATATTGATAATGATATGTGATAGTTTAGTGTGTGACATAATTTATAGATGGTTTCTAATAGAAGGGAGGGAAATCATATCAACACCCATAATCAATATAGGGATTAAACTCCAAATAAATTCAATATGTTTGGTGTTGGAACTAAGTAGATTATGGCTATATTAGGGAAATTTTCACATTTTAGGACCAATAACCTTTACCATATGATTAAACCTACTTATTCATAGTATAATGAAATGATTCTAGACCACTTCATGTGGAAGAAACCTCTGTCCGTTAATGTAACTACTAATCCATTGGTAGATAAGAAATGGATCAATTCTGTAGAAAATTTATTCCTAGTTTTGGGATATAATGATAAGGATAAATTTATCCGGGTAGCATATTTTTTAATGGGTTATGTTGATCAATGGTGATTATTTATTCAAAATACTAATTTGAATGAAGAGATACTGAACATGGAATATTTTTTTAAGATAATATTATTTGAAAAATATTTTTCTTGAGAATTGAAATATGATATGGAAATTAAATTCTCTAATCTAAAATAGAAATAAGAAGAAAGTTTTTTTGAATATAAGGATAAATTTAAAAGATTACCCAATCATGTTACAGACTACGTACGTAATATGAAAAGTAAGATTTCCATTTATTTGATGGAATTAATTTGACTTCTAAAGGGCACTAGTCTCTCAAAATTTTTCATAATATGATGATATAATATTAATTTATATAAATACAGAGAAATAATTATCTAGATCTTATATTTTCAAATTAAATTAGTATAATAAGATGTGACTCAACACCCATGAAAAATAATTATGGTAAAGAAAAATAAGGGAAGAGTGGAACTTATAATATGTGATAATTGTGGAATGAAAAATTATAGCTCTTTTTTTAAATGGAATGAGAGTTTGTTACAAGTGTAGAGATAGAGGTAATAAATCTTATGAATGTAGGGGAAATATGGAATATGCTAATGTCCAGTACATCAACTATAAGTAAATGTGGAATTAATCAAATCAATGTCCCAAACATAAAGGGAATCTACCTTAAAATATGCCAATAGAGAAAGGACATGGTTATGTGATTACCAAAACTGATTCTGAAGTTCCTAAATATATCGAGCATGTACTTTGATCATAAACTCATAACTAAATAATGATTTATCTGATTCTGGATCTTTTCACTCTTTTATATCGTACTTATTTTTTGATATTTTTAAAACATCCCCTAATACCCTAAAAAATAAGTTTTCAATAAAAAAAATTCAATGAAAATATTGTTGCAATAATGATATGTCAATAATTCCCCATTAAAATTTATATCCAAACATTACTTTTGAACTTGATTACCATGACTATGGTTGACTTTGACATAATTCTAAGTATGGATTAGATTTCAATGTATAGTGGTAAAATTTATTTCTAAGAGAAGAAAATTACAAGTCATGAATGATTTATGGAATTCATTATCTTTAGAGGGGGGGCTCAATATTTGAGTAATATTTGGATCCAACTATAGTGGATAACCTCCATGAAATTCATAGAGAATAAGAGAAGAAAAAATATATAGATGGGAAAGGAAACATATGATTTAATAATGTACATATTTTTGAGGAATAAATTGATGTATTTCATAAAGAATTACATATACATACACTTGAGTATGAAGTTTAGTTTTATGTTTAACTTATCCATGATGCAAGACCTATATTTAAAACTTTCTATATAATGGACCCATTGGAATTGGTGGAGCTAAAGAAAAAACTACTAGATTTTTGATAAGTGATTCATTTTCTATATTGTTTCACCTTAGGGAGAGTTATTATTTTTGTTAATAATAATAATGGGTTTATGAGATTGTTCATAGATTACTAGGAGATCAATGCTATTAATATAATAAATAAGTATCCTCTTCCATGCATTGATGACTTTTTTGATCAAATTAAATGAGATCAATATTTTTCAAAGATCAATATTATTTATAGGTATATTCAATTTCCAGTAAATAAGGATGATATAATAAAGACGACCATTCATATGAGGAATAAAAATTATGAGCTTACAGTAATTTCCTTTGGATTGACTAATACACCCTCTATGTTTATGGATTTGGTGAAATAATTATTCAATGATTATCTTGGAAATTTTTTACATTATTTATTGATGATATATTAGAATAATATAAAATATAAAATGTGTATAAGAATCATTTTTGAATCATCATTGAGACTATCAAAGAAGAGGATTTATATGGGAAATTTAGAAAGTATGAATTTTTGGATTCATGAAGTTTATTTGTATGGACATATTGTCTCAAAATATGAGATATCTGTTGATACATACAATATATTGATAGTTAAATAATAGACCACACAAATAAATATATCTAAGATGCGTAGTTTCCTTGGGTTAGTAGGTTACTTTTTGTGATTTGTTTAAAATTTTATCTGATTGGATAACCCATTAAACAAGTTGACATGCAAAGGGGTTAAGTTTGTATGGGAAAAGAAATGTGAAGAATGTTTTTAGGAGTTAAATAAGAGATTAATCAATACAATTATTTTGAGAATACCATTGATAAATAATGGATTTGTGATATATTGTGAATCGTCAATGAAAGGACTTGGATGTGTCCTCATATATACAAAAAGACTTTTTTGTTTAAACATCAAGGCAGTGAAATATCCAAAAATATAATTATCCAACCCCTGATATTGAGTTATAAATTTTGATATTTTCATTGAAGATATGAAGGCACTATCTTTATGGTGGGATATGTGAAATATATACAGATCATAAGAGTTTGAAATACATATTTTCTTTGATATATCTCAACATGAGGAAAAAGAGATGGATAAAACAACTCAAGGACTATAATTTCTCTATATACTAATACAATAGGAAAGATAACAAGTTGGATGATTCATTGAGTACGAAGGATCATGGAGTATTGACCAATATGGGGATATGAAAGGATCCAATATTAATTCATTTATTATAGATAGATATAATAATTATAAGGTAAGGGGAATATCACTCTTTTAAATGGATTCTAAACCATCATTACTAAAATGATCTCAACTTGATTATAAGAGTTTATAAAATAAAATGAAAACCATGAAATATGGGATGTTGGAAAAATTTGTATATGAAGATGGTATATTGAGATTTGGAAAGAGGTTATGTGTTTTATCCATACATGACCTGGATAGGGAATTAACTAATGAATCCCATATCTAAAATTTATCTATACACCCTATTAGAACCATTATGTACAAGCATTTAAGAGAACATTTTTGGTGGGACAATATAAAGTGATAAATTACTGATTATGTATCAAGATTATTGGTTTTTCAGTTGGTAAAGGCTAAGAAAAAGTATCCTAAGGGTGACATGAAACCTTTTACTATACCTATGTTGAAGTGGGATGATAGTATCATGGACTTTTTCATTGGACTATTTAGTATTCATAGGAATAATTATACTATATGGGTTATTATGGATAGCCTTAGAATTTTTGCTCATTTTCTCACTATAAGGGAGGATCTACCTATTTAGTTCCTTGAACAAATCTATATTATTGAAGTTATAAGACTTTATGGGAACCTATTTCAATTGTATCTAATCATGACCCATAGTTTACATTGAAATTATGTAAGAGTCTTAATAAATATCCCAAAATCGAGATAAAATTGAGCACCAACTATCATCCATAAACTAATGGACAATTTAAAAGGACTATTCAAATACTACAAGACATGATAATTTCATTCTAACTTTTCTTTCAAGGTATGTGGTATTAGTATTTACATTTTTTATACTTTTAGCACAATAATAGATTCCATTCAATAATTAAAATGAAACTCTATGAAGAATTGTACATGAAGACACGTCATACTTCAAATTTTTGGGATGAAGCTGGAGAACAAAATATAGTAGGCCTCGAACTTTTTGAGGAAACAACTATAAAGGTGTGGGATATTTGAAATCATATTATGACATTATAAAGTAGATAAAAGATATATAAAGATTATCAAAGGAAGGATTTGTAATTTCAAGTGGGGGATCATATATTCTTAAAGGTATATCCATGGAAGTGAATTTTGAGGTTTGGTAAAAATAGGAAGTTATGTCCTTAGTATATCCATAATTTTGAAATTTTAGAGATAATTGCAGTTAAGGTCTATTATTTTTTCATGCTATCCAACCTCTATAAAGTTAATGAAATCATACATGTTTCATTATTAAAGAAATATATGTTTAATCCAACACATTTAATCACATTTTATGAAGTAGAGTTGGAACTTAACTTTTTTTTATAATGAATATCCTTTTGAAATTATTGACACTAGAGAGAAATTTTTGAGGAATTCAACTACTCAACTGGTGAAATTTGTTTTGGAAAACTACTAGCTAGAAGAGGTAACATAGGAGTTAGAAGCAAAAATGATAAATAGTTATCCATATTTTTTATTATCTAAAATATATAAAATTTATTGGATGAAATTATATAATTAGGGGAGAATTTAATACCCAAAATTCTATTATATCAGGTAAACACTAAATTTCTAAACTATATCATAATACACATTCTATTAAAGTAAAAATAGATTTATTCAATATTGTGTTTAAAATATAGAATATAAATTTTTTAATTTTAATTTGATGTAATTAACCTAATTTTTTAACTCATTATGTCAAAATTAAATTAGGATTTTTTTTTTTGGATTTTTCTAAAATTGTTGATAATGGGTGAATAGTTAAAAATACAGTTTTACAAAATATTATCACTTTTATGAAATCATTGTGGTATTAAAATTATTTTAATGATTGAAAAAAAATATTGACCAAATATATGTTTAATAATTAAAATAAATAATTTGAAAACATTATATTTAATTCAGAAACCCATGTCTGACATTTTAAAAGCCAAGTGAAGTTTTATTCTAATAAAAGAACAATTTTTGATACTTTTATTTAATTAAGTAATTAAAATGTTTTATTTGGTTTTGATGTTGTTTTAATGTCACATAACTATACTTTGTTTATTTCTAATATCATAATAATCAATTTTATACATGATTTTGGTATAAATATTTTTTTATGCTTAAAAACACATTTATCTAAAAAAAACTACTTTTTGTTAAGTTTTGTATACTTATATTACAATGATTTTTTTAAAAAAATCTAGGAAATAAATCTTGAAAAATGGATTAAATATTTATAATTATAATTTTCATATTATTTAATAATCCTTATTCCATTTTTATTCATAATGAATAGTTACCATAGTAAAATTTGACACCACGGTAAGGGTAAAAGGGTTAGCGAGAGAGTTAAAATAAGACATAAGGTATTAAATATCAATAAAAATTGTCTAAATTTGATTGATTGAGTAAGTTTTAACCTTAAAATATCCTATATTTTAATTTTATATTAATTGGAGATAATTTCTTTGGAAAATTAAGTTATATTAATTTAACATTTAGAGTATTTACAAGAGTGTCACCCCTCACTTATTAAAGGATACCACCTCTACTTACTTATTCAAATTATTTAAGCACATTATATTAACCAAATACCATAAAATTTCCTTTACAAAATCTATAATTTCTGGTATTCCCAAAAGACTAATCGTAGAATTCTTAAGGTGTATACCAAAGGAAGATATCCAAGGAGGAGGTATAAGTTACAACCAAATTCATTCAACATTTTTATTCTTATACCTCCTTAAAATATATTATAACCATAAAAATATAATTAAATAATTATATTTATTATAATAAAATATTATTATGTTTATTTAACAATTTTTCTCTATTTTATTTCCATCTAATGGAAAATGAAAACATCACTCATGTGTACACACAGACTATCATCTCTATGAAGAGATGCATTAAATTTTTTATAACCGCCTCACATGGATAGTTATAAAGATGTATATAATTAATATATATTATATTTATATAATAATTATGATTCTATAAATATAATATTTTATATAACTTCTTACCCCACCATTTTTTGGAAAAATGGAAATGTCGCTCATGTATACGTGCGAACTGCCATCTCCATCAAACGATGTATTTCATTTTTCATAAAAAAACAACATGTATGGTTATAAAATTATATTGAATATATAAAAATGAAAATAATAACATATTTGAGACTTTTTAGATTATGGAACCATGAATGATTTGACCACGGTCAATACACCGATCTTATTTTGGATATTATGAATCAAATAACCTCAAAACATCCAACATAACTTATCTGATTTAGTAACTAAATAAAACATAGTAATAAATAAAATTTGGAGAATAATAGTAAATTAATAAACATAGAAAGGTTTTTAATCAAGTATATAATTAATATAATTTTATTATTCAGTAAATTAAAAAGAATACATGGAAAGTCGGGACACATGGTAAGGTTTTATCATCACAAATTTATTTCTTTAAGACATATTTCATATTATGCACATAATTTTGTGTATATAGTGTATATAATACCTAATTGGAAGATTTTATCAGGATTAAATTTTTATTCAGGGTATTTAATTTTATATTTAATGTTCTATCCTTTAAATTATTGTTATTCAAAAGTTACCAAAGTCTTAAGGGTTTATTTTATATTCTCATTTTTTTCAAGATTTTTTATGTTTAATTTAACCTTGGGGGAATTATATACTATTTATCTATTAAAACCCATATATATATATATTCCTCTTTTATTTTTGGGTTTTTCAATTATTCTTTCCATTTTACACATCTTGGTACTCAAAAATATTAAATAATATTTTTAATAAAAACCAAATTTGTTTTTTATTTTAGGTCAAGAATAATTTTTCTTTATAACCATATTATTTAAATTGTTTCAAGAATGTTATTATATATTTTTAAATTATTTTTAATGTTATTTTCATCTATATTTTACTTTATTTATATAAATTAAAAATGAATCTTCTTAATTATTTTTGTACAAGTCACATTTGACTTTTTATAAAAGTAAGTAAAGAATGTTTTTAAATGTTTATAGTATGATCAAATTTTCATTCCACCAAGAATTTTATTCATTATGAAGCTTCATTTATAAGTTTATATAGGTTTTCAAAGAAAATATCATTACCTTTTTTCTATGAATTTTTTATTTTTAAATTTTTTCTTAAGAAAAGGATATTTCTTCTTATTTTAAAAGTTATTTCCTAATATATTATCAAAGGAATTTTTCATCTATGTCAATATCCAAGAATTTTAGTAAAGTAAAGAGTGGTGATTTATTGGAAATGAAATGACTATTTGGATACAAAAAAGTAAACATAATCTCTAAAAAAAATTCACATTGGGGTAATAACACTAAAAAGGTTGGTTGGGTAGTAACTCAATCTTCACTCGATGAAAAACTAGTCGGTTTAACTGCACACTTTGTTTGACACTCCCGGTAGATATGATTTAGATATTTCACATGATTTTTTACAAAAAATAATGACATATTTTTATATATTTTCTCTATAAATATTCATCACAATGTTATCTAAATCATATACTCATTATTATATATGGAGTGAACTTAAGGAATCTTACAATGAAATTTATTCCATTGATTAGGGAAATATTGAAATTTCATATTAATTGATTCAATATGAATATTTATTTATTATTAATGCGTATTGATTATGTATAGCATTGATCAATAAATATATAATGAAATTGTTGTTCTTAGTAAGTGACGAGTGGGGACCAATATTAGATAGCCCCTCAATGATTTAATAGACATCATGAGACAAACAAGAATGGGTATCACTTGCTGTATGCTAGCCCATATATTTGGTGTATTTATAGAAAGATCATGAATTCTTGGCACAATGACTTGATGGTAAGATCATGATATATTGAAAGTATCGCTTGATAATATGATCCTGATGTCATGGAACAAGGCCTTGACGGTAAGATCATGATGTCTTAGACCAAGAATTAGGTTGTTTGATACTGTGTATTCCATCATTATAAAATAAGTTATTATTTTTCATATGATTTATATGGTTTTTATATAGATATATTCATGCATAAGTTATTTATTACATGTCACATTTATTTATTATTTATTCTAACATGTTGTTTATGACTTATGTATTCATGATATATTATATTGTACATTTTCCATTTTGGAACATCTGAGCTTATCCTTTATTTATTTTAATTTCCCCAGGGTATTAAGAAGGGATTTTTGAATGATCTCTATGACGTAGCAAAAGTAATAAGAAAGTTTTCAAGAAAATTATAAGCTATTATTTAAATTTATAATGTAATATGAAAATTATTTATGTATTTAGTCTCCCAAGATAAATAAAATATTAAATACTTTGGTATGAGTTATCTTTTATCTTATACCAATATATATAAGTAAACATCAGCTCTAGGTGACTAGATTTAGGGTTTATACAATCATCATCTTCTCCTCCAATATTTTTGGGATAATTGATAGAGAAATGTCAAACCTTTCCCTAATTAAAAAATTTGAAATCAAGTTTACCTATATACTTACTCTTTATCTTTTTGTGAAATTTATTTGAATGAGAGAAAAAAGTTTCTATATAATCTTCTATGTTTTATCCTTCATCCAAGTTGATATATTTCTCTTCAATATCTATACCTTCAAAGGGATTAAAAGCAGTTTCCTTTTACTCTACCAGTCATTTATTTTCACAAAATTATGTATATCTATACCAAGTACTTGATAAAAACACTAAAAAGTTGGAAAAGATATAGTACAGATTTTGGGATCACCCTAAAGGTGATACGCAATGAGAGGGGGTGAATGAATTTGTATATTTAATTTAAATCTTTTTCATATATTGTGTTTATTCGAAACATTTTTATAAAGATTCTTACTGATGAAAAAAGTAAATAGATTTTTTTGAAATAGGTTATCATAATTTAAGGATGAATATTTCAATGGTGTGTCATGGTTATTATACCATGAACATAGCTCCCTAATTTTTATGAAAAGGATCTCAAGCAAAGTCATGACCTTAAAAATGCACAATAGTTGGCACCAACCAGTTGCAATATCACATCAATAGAACAAAATAATTATTCTTTAAAAATGATATAAAATATATATTTGATCCTCAACATGAACTCCTAATATTATATTCTTACTCTTAACATCATAATAGTCATAAAAAAATGTTCTCAGTTTCCTCTCTTTGAAATAAGAACATATTAATTATCAGATTTTTTTCACATTATCTGTACAATCTATCAATTTTCTTGTCATCTTTTTTTATCATTCAATTTCTAAAAATTTAAATATTCTCCTGACCTTGAGAATATGGACTTTTTTATTTTCATAATCTTAAGCATTCAAGTTCCATAAATCTTGTTCCTTCATACTCATAGGATATTTTTCTTTTCCTTTTTTCAACTCCAGCACAAAACTTCTAGATTTGACAAAAATATCTATAGGACCTATTAAAATTAATTTAAGGCATCCCCAAGGGCCTCAATTAACCTCAAAACATAAAAATACTGTTGTTTACAATGTTCCTTTATCCACAAAAACCTGTCATTGGATCCCTTGAAAATCAACTCATCAATAATCACCAAGTAAATATATATTGAAGGCAATTACAAAATCATCACAAAGGATTCAACAAGAGTTTGGAAATATTATCTACATAATTATATTAATGAATATTCACATGATGAAAATTTTGGGAAAAATAATGATCAATGGTTTTGGAGTGGAGAGTAATGATAGGATGGATGGGTATTTATAGGAAATGAGGGGGAACCATTTATTAATTTCAAAACACAGTCCTTGGGATATAGGTTATGTAAAAATAGAAATCCACTGGAATTCCAATGGTATTTGAAATTTATAGACTTAATTGTTTACCTTTTTTTGTTTAAGTAATAAAACCCCTTAATTTTTTTTATTTTGGGCATAAAAAGATAGTTAATCTTAATAAATTATTTTTAAAATATTAAAATATATTTTAGGATTTGGAAGCTTCATTATTGGTTTAGAAAATTAATTTTATTATTTTATAATATTTTATTATAATTAATAGACATATTTGTCATTTATAAGGATTTTATATTATTTATTAAATCATTTTTAATTCATTATGATGTAATAATACTTATCAATATTCATTTCATATTTTACTATTTACCAAAAAATTAAATTATCTTAGAAATTTATGAAAAATTTACTGTTAGTTAATTTCAATGGGATGATTATAAGTTTTAATTATTTTTTATGAAAATACTTTCTTATATATAATATATTTATATTTTAAACAAAAGCCTTAGAATATTTTAAAATAATAAATTTTGTGCTAAAATTTTAAAAACCTTTCTTTAATAAATATTATTTTCATTCTAATACATATGTGGGTAACATTATTCCAATTAATTGATCAATATAAATTATTAATAATTATTAATTTTTTTATTGAAAAATGATTTTATGTATTTTATTAGACACTTATTTGCATAAGGGTTACATTACTATCATAATGGTCATAGAGTGTAGTTGTTATTTTAATGGTCTGATTCCAAATGGTCTGATTCAAACTATCACTTTACCCTTACAATGGTCATATTATCCCTTATATATAAAATTTATTATAACATCTATATTCACTCACATCCTTCTATTTGTTTTTATACCATGTCTATTTCATTACTTATTGTTTTCTTTACAATAGTAAGATATATTATATATTTTACATTATTTTTAGAGTATATTCCTATGGATTTCAAGATTATGGTTGTGAATTATATTTTTATGTGTTATGTAGAACTAGAAGAAGATGTAATTGTGATTTTATAGTTTTATTATACTGTAATATGTATTATTATTATGATGAAATAATATAATTCACTCAATGAAATAGTTATTGAGATGGAATTTTTATAATTTTGGATCTTACATAACCCATACAAAATTCTTTAAACAAAAAAATTTATTATATACATCAATCCATAAAAAAATGTTTCAAATTATTTATCATTCCCACCTAATTTTACAATGTTTCTTACTCTAACTTATGATTCCTCTGAAGTACTTTAAGGAGTTTAGTTAACTGATTCCACAATAATTTCCTTCAAGTGTCAATAATCTATATTTGATATTATTTATAGGAAAAATTAAGATCCATATCTATTTATTTAGTGGTTAGTATGTGCACTAGTTCTAGAAAATAATTACTCAATAGTAAGACATAGAAGACTTCATGAACTTTAGTGAGCTTGGGGGCATAACTAAATGGTAATCCATGACTATAATTCTCTATAAAATTTAAAATAGACCAATGTAACTTGATATAGTTTTCCACTATTAATAAAAAATATAACTCTCTTCCATAGTGATAATTTCAAGAAAACTTGATCCCCTAATTGAAATTGCATATCTTTACTCCGATTATCCACATAACACTTCTATCTACTTTGAGCTATATTGATATGAATTTAAATGGTTGGTACCTTCATAGTTTTATAAAAAAAAGATCTAGGATTACTAGTTTCTTTAATTTAACTTTTTTTGTCCCAAGATGTTGACAAAGATAATAAATAGTTGGGGGGAGGTGATTCTTTTTTTTAAAAAATTATCTCTAATTTTAAAATTATCTCTTGAATTAAATTGAATTTATCCACACTATTAAGATGAGTGCAGTGGTAGAAAATAAATAAAATGAAAGATAATAGAAGACAATTTTTTAGTGTTTTAGGTCTCTATTAACAACCATTAATCAACTACATGAACAATCAATGTGAATATGGTGATTTTTACTTAGATCCTTTTCCAAGGGATCTCGAAAATAGAGTGTAAACAATTTATACTTATTACAGGGGAGCCAAAATATTTTCCAAGGTTATCCCCTATATAAGAATATAAACTATTCATATATAAAAACTTATATATAAGTTAATACTATGAAAATAAATGAAAGATTATGATAATAAACTCTAGCTGAGGTGCACAATTAAAACAATAATAACAACTAATAATATATGATAATATATTACAAAGAAAAATGTATGTCTCCAAAGTGTAGCTTTGGAAAGATCTTTAAATATATTAATAGTTATTTATGAAAGCACAAAAAAAACATGAATAATTAACCTTCCTAAAAATATATATAAATATCTAGAATATTTATAATAAGATATAACTCACAATAGTAGAAATTCAATTAGTTGTTGTCAAATTTGAAAAATCAAAAAAACTTTTTGTTTAGAGAATAAAAGTTTAATATCAATATTATAAATTCTGAACCTATTAAAACATAATATATATATCTAAAATTATTTCATTAAAAAATAATCCATAAAAACCTCTATGAAAATAGATCTCCAAATAAATTTGAGAGAAGTTTTTTACTTTCATAAAATTATTGAACAGATTCAACTTGGTCATCACTTATTAAAAATATTTAACTCTACTAATGATAGAATATGGGTAATTATATCCAATTAAACATCAAAATAAAATTACATATAAAATATCTAAACTTAAAATTTAACAAAGTAATGATTTTATATGGTATTGAAGAGTCATTCTTCCGCTTCAGTAGAGTAATATTCTATACTTTATAAGAGTCACCAAACACTTCCTAGGAGTCATATGGTAAACTTAATAACAGTTAAATAGAACATTAAAAGAGTAAATTTGATAAATTTTAGAGTCAAATAATACTTTGGAAGAGTAATTATTTACTTCTGAATAGTAATCATGTACTTTGAAAAGTAAAATGTAACATTAGAATAGTAAATATTTTTCAAAAAATCAAAATTCAAGACTTTGTAAGAGTAAAGTAATTTTAAAAAAAATCTAAAAACCTGATTATAAATGAATCCAAATAATAACTAAAAACACAGAAAGAATGTAATAAAAAATTAATTAATAACATAAAATTCACTTAAATTAGATTCATTACTAGCATAGTAAGGGAATTTATGAGCATAAAAACATATGATTTAGTTAAATATGTTGAAGAAATATTATTATTTACAATAAAATATCCCCTTTTACTGATAAAAACCCATATAATTAAATTAGAAAATTTTATAAATTTTATATTTTTTAGATAATTTAGATTTAATTACTCTAGTTAAGAATGTAACAATAGTATAAATATTATTCAGTAATCAATTTTTTTATTATATTCTTCACCTTTTATGATATTAAAATTAAAGTTTAAATATTTGATATAACATATATATTTAGAACATTGAAATAATAAGTTTTAATAATATATTTCTATGATGAATAAGAATTTTGAATTTTCTTATATTAAATGAATAATGAAAATATCCCAGAGAGAATAAAAAACAATGTAAAAAACAATTGTAAAATCTTGAAAAACATAAATATATTCATTTGAGGGATCTTTTTTTAGATTATTAGGTGGGTATGAAAGTGATTTAGCTAGATCTAGTTGAAAATTCCAAGTTTGAGGTATAGTTGGTCTTGGATTAGATCTAGAATCTTCAAGAATAGTTTGGTTTCCACCTATTTTAGTATTTACTGAAAGGATTTCATCAATCACATTCTTATCTTTATCCATAAAAACATTGATAGTGGTAGAAAAAGTAAGTTTTTCTCCTAGATTGTTAAAACCAGATTCAACATCCTTTTATTATCTTTAAATAGTAGTAGCCTTCTTTTCTTAAGAAAGCTATAAGTTGGGAGGATCAATAGTATCTTCCAATCTATTCTTAGAAGGAATATGTCCATTAAGTGTCATATCAAAAAGTGTTATTCCACCTCTCTAATAAAATTAATATCGATCACACATATCGAGACTCTTTAAAATTTTATCCTTGAAAAAATGAAGCAAAGATGTATCATTGCTATCCCAGGAATGGTGTAGACACAACTGAGAGGGGAGGGGGGATCATATTTTATTTACCTAACTGACACACACAACATGCAATGAAATAAAGTAATAAATTAAATCATACAAATTTTTTTACAAATTTAATACATGATGTGGGAAACCATCTCCTTGTTGTGCTAATTATTATTTGAGTTATATATTTTCCACTATAATATTATTTTCAATTATAATGTAAGTGGGTTGTTATTATGATAACCCACTCTCTCACTATATTACATATGCGAGGGGTTCAAAATATTACACAAGTGAACAAAGCCTATACTATATTATACTAGTGAATAGATATTTATAATGTACCCCATAGGCATTAGTCTCTCAACTATTCTTGAAACTTCCTCCCACTGAAGTAGATGGCCATATATCCAGGGATGTCTCTACACCCACAAATCTGATTTTCATCCTCATACTAGAATCTTAAAATCCCTTTTGATATTCAAACCTATTTCCTATAAATTAGTTTATATTGTATGAAACTACTTCCTAGTTCTCATTAAAAACCTCTTTACTTGATCCTCTTAGCTAGATATTCAAGAAGACAACCCATAAAATATTACTCAAAGAGTTCACAGTAATTTAAAAAACTTTATAATCTTGAGAAATGATTAAACACAATGAATATTGGGTCTATCCTTTCTCACTAAATGTTGATATTTGATGTTCTATTGTTATTTCTTCTTATTATTATCTTTTTTCTCAAATTTCTTCAACACTCATTAGTTCTACATAGGCTTACCTAGTTAGCTTCCTCTTCTTCCTCTCTTTCTCCAAAACCCATTAGGTTTTATGCTTCACCATAAGTTTAGATAATTATTTTTAAATGATACATCATGGAACCACTTATACTCCTCATTTTTTGCTAAGATAACAAGTTCTCTTAGCTTCTTAGTTTCTACAAGAAACGACACACACTACTATTTTTTTTTCACTTTGTGATGCAAAACTGTACATGTGGCTTCTTCTTTTTTAATGGGGACTTCTTAATTTTCAATAAATGGAAATATTTCAAGGAATGTATGTAAGAAACCAAATATATACCCTATCCAATCTCCCATGATATTCATTATCTAATTTTTCAACTACTGCACATGGTAGTATTCCCACATTCTACTCTCTTAATTTTAAATGGCTATCATAATGACTATTAAAAAATAACCATCATTTATTTTCCTATCATTTTGGTTTCTCTTAGATGGATATGTATTCATTATTTTTCCATAGAAGGATCAAGTTCTTCATCCAAAAAATATTTCATAGAATAAACATGAATATTTTCCATATATATCTTAAAAAACAACTATAGTGGTATATTGACTGTAACACCCCAAGATTTTACCGTATGTCTATTTTCAGATAAATTCAATCCCTTCGATTGCTTACGTTACATTAAATACCCAACATAGAAAAATAATTAAATATGATTAAAAACTAGTCATTAAATGGGTGTGTGTGAATAGTATTTACTATATTATGAAATATATATTAACTTCATATTTATTTATTCTTAGCAAATAAACACATATTTTTTAGTAATGTTATTTTATTTTTTAAATATATGTTTTCTTTAAAAAGGGATTTTATTATTTTATATGAGAAGATAAATATAATTAATTTTTGAAACTTATATATTTTTTTAATAATTAAATTTTTTTTTGAAATGACTATATTAAAATTATCTTAGGGTGATTTTTTTGGAATTTTCTAAAAAGATTGATTTTCCAATGAATAATGAAAAATACCGATTTAATAAAATATTATTTTATTTATATTAAAAATTATCTTTATTATCTCAAAGTAATATAACTACTATTTATTTATATATAATCTAATTAATTTCATTTTAATCATCCTTATACCTTATTTTGATTTAAGTACATTTTTAGGCTTAAAATTCATTTTTCAAGAAAAATATTATTTGTTGCATTTTGGAGGATTAATTTTAAATTAAATTTCAAAACTTTCATGTTTTGAATTTTAAAAAATGGGTTCCATATTTATATTCATAACTAAAAAATTTAGTAAATATTTCCCTTATGTTTTTACAAAATATAAATAGTAACCTGGGTAATTTTCGTTACCACCGTAAATGATAAATTGGGTAATATAGGATAAAAATAAAATGATAAAGACTATAAAATGACCATAATACTTAGAAAAATTTTATTCTATGATTAATTATCATCCATAATCATTTAATTTTTAGATATATGACCATTTTCCCATTAGGAAGTGATTATAACCCTTATAATATTTTATTTAATGAAAAGATAAAGATGTCATATTCATGATTTTAATAAGTAGAACATTTATAATATGTCATTATACAAAATTTATCTTAAACTATAAAGCATATTTTGAAATATAAATGAATTATATTTATCATGTTAATTTATTTTTAATTTTTAGGGAAGAAATAATTACCTTAAATGCTTACAAAACGACAATAAAATAAATATTTAGTTAATAAAAAAATAAAATAAATGATATAAAAAATATAAATATAAATATAATTTGTTATAATAAAGGTGATAAAAATTTTTATAGATTAATATAACATATTAATGATGTAATAACTTATTTTTTCTAATAATAAGTGTTATTTAGATATTTTTAATGTCAATGTAATGAATATTTCTAAGAAATGAAATTATAAATATTTTATAGTTAATAATATTTTATTAAATGATTTAAAAATCCTAAAAATATTAAATTTTTCCATATGAATGGGATATGGTTACTTAAATGTACCATATTCCATTTATGTGGATTTTTTTATTTTATAGCAACATTATTGACCCTTATATAGTATAAAATATTAATAGTACGATAATTATCAAAAGAGTTAATGAGAGGTTAAAACAAAAATATAAGGGCATCACCATGACCTAAACTTGTCCAAAAAATTATGGGATGAATAGTATTTTCATACTTGTTTTAATGATCATAAAATCATATTAATTATGTATTTAAGGAGTTTTATGTTTTATGATAGCATTTTATAATATAAGGCAATTTGCTGAAAATTTGGGTAAGTATTGAAAAGAATCACCGTTGAGGATGAGTCACTATCGAAAAAGAATCATCATTGAATATATGTCACTGCCAGAAAATAATTACCATTGAGGATGTGTCACTACCAGAAAATACTTACCATTTAGGATGAGTCACCTCAAGAAAATACTCACCGTTGAAGATAAGTTACCACCAGAAAAGAGTCACCATAAATATTGTATCACCACCAGAATTTACCTACTACCAGAAAGGACTCCCCACAAATGATGATATTCCATCAAAATATTTACCATTGATATGAGTCACCATTGAGGTGAGTCACCATTGAGATGATTCACCATTGAGAGGAGTCCCCGATGAGATGAGTCACCATTGAGATGAGTCACCACTAAACATGAGTCACCATAAGGCTTGATCTACCACTAGATAACCTACCACTAGCCCAACTCACCATTTTCATGGTTCACCTCCAAACTAGATTTACCTTCAGAATGATCCACCATATCCATTCTGAGATATTTGAAATAAATTCTTCTAACAATTATATTATTGAATTTAATGTTAAGGATTATTTTAATGAATATTCTCAAACTATTATTGGGAACATTAAAGAGTATGTATGAAGTAAGTATGAGGATGCAGGATACCTAGATGATTGTTACTTGAACGATATCTCTATCCTATAATTCTATATATTTAAACAAGTCACCCTCATGCGCTAGATGCACACATGTTAGATGAATGCGAACACATTATCAAGTTTTCTATTTACGAAATAGCTTTATACGAAGCATTATTACCTACATACGACTGTGAAAGAGTGGATCATATCAAACATATGATTATTTTAAAATATTCTGAACAAAGGGAAATTATGATGCCCTGTTTTATTGTATTTTTCAGAGAATCATCCTGAGATACTTTCTAAGCTACATCAGAGGAGTCACATGCATCTGAATCACATCAGATTGAGCAACTATATCTTTTCAACATCTTTATGCTTGATATTTATGTTTGTTTCATTTAATTTTGATTAGTGTGTTTTTTGTCTTATTTATTAACACTCACTATCTCCTTTTATTTAATTGGAAGATACAAGATATCTTCTTTAAACTATTTACATTTTTTTACCCACAGTGTTGTGGAAGAGGTCCCTATGTGTCATGTGTTTATTTTATTCCCATAGTTATTGTGGAAGAGGTCCCTTTGTGTTCTGAAAATCTTTTAGCTATTGTGTTTACCTGATTTAGGTTTTGGATCAAGATTATATTTATATAATCTTCTTGGTTATGAGTTATTTCCAAGTGTAGGGGATTAGGTCTCATCTTGAGAATGAACCCCTTGTTTTAATTCTACCATGTGTTTTGTTTTGTTTCATTTCAAATCTTGAAACAATTTTTTTAAACTATAGAAAAAACCATACTTTGATAGTTAATCTTAACTAGTATTTATATATGTATTTTATTGAGTAAATTTATTCCAAAAGTTATAATAATTTTCATGTTATTTTAAATGAGGACGAATCAAGATTTGAGGAATCTTTTAAAATATTAGAACTTATATTGATATGTTATTTTGATTAAGCCATAAATTTTAATTAAACTATAGAATTTTATTTGAATTGTGTTGACATAAATTTTTATTTGGAACTTAATTCACTACCCTCTTGAATTACTCACTGTGACAAAAAATTTGTATCAGAGGTTTTCAAAACATTTTCAACTATGAATTTATTTGTTTTTTTAAGATCTTAATTTTTTGTTAATTCTAAATTTATTTCTTTAAATGGATAATACAAAAAAAGGTTCTGTTACCAACAGAACACCCTTATTTAATAAAAATAATTATGCTCAATGGAAAATAAAGATGAAAATTCATATTAAAATCACGTGTTTTGAAATATAGTCAGATATAGAAGATAAATATAAATTCCTTGAGATTGATAGAAAGGGATGGGATTATTCTACTAAGCCTTCTTATAATAACAACCTAAAATCCATGAATGCTCTTGATCATGATTTATATGATGAAGATTTTAATAGAATGTGTAATAGTAAAATTTATTATGAAACATGAGACACATTAGATATTTCTCATGAAGGAACAACTAATGTGAAAGAAATGATACTAAATAATTATACAATTAAATATTATACATTCAAGATGAAACATGATGATATTATTTATGATATGTATCTCATGTTCAATGAGATAGTAAATATAATGATATCTTTGGGAAATCTAGTTTTAGACAAAGATAAAATCATGTGACTGTTGATATATATATTATAGAAATATGGATAGGAACATCATTTTTAATAATATAATCATGTGATTTCATTAAACTAACTATCAAGTAATTGATTGGGTACCTAATGATGTATGAGTAATAGATTAAGGTTAAGTTATAATAAGAGGATGAACCTAAAAGGAAATCTATATCCTTTAAGACTAAAGCATCAAAACAGTAAGAAAAATAAAAGATTAAATCTTCAGTGATGAGGAATCCCTAGCCGGTAGTGATGAGGAGATGACCCATCTATCTAGAAGGTTTAAGAAATTATTTAAGAAGAAAAAAATCATTGGGAAACCAAGATACAAGGAAAATTATGATAATAGAGGGAATTGGAAGAAAGACTGGAAAATAGATGATAATTCAAATGACATTACCTGTTATTAGTGTATGAGAAAAGGACATGTTAAGGAAGACTGTCCCAAATTGAAGTACAAAAAGAAGTATGATGATATGGATAGGAAATATAAGAAAAAAAGGAAGGCCACCTAGAATTCCTCTTAGTAAATATCTAGTAAATCATACTCAACTCATGAAGAGAATATCGATAGAGAAAATATGCACTTATTGAAAAACATATCTGGGGTACCTACCGTATCTCCTATACATAATTCAAATCATTATGGAGATGAACATAATGATGAAAATATGTCTCAAGAAGAAATGTTTGAATATTGTAATATTCTTTAAGATAAATTCAATGAGATTAAAGATAAATACAAAACCTTAAAGAAACAAAATGTTTTATCTATCAATATTAAATATGATTTTACTATAGAGAAAGAGAAGAAAGCTCAATTATTGAAAGAAAATACTGAACTCAAAATTAAATAATGATAAATTAAAGAAAAACTTAGATATGTTTACTAATGGTAGATAAACTCTCACTCAAATAAAAAAATATATTGCACTTGAGTATATTACCAGGTTATTTTATCAATGAGGACATAAGAGGGTAGTCAAGAGCACTTTTGTTCCTAAATAAAATTTTGGAAATACTACTACTAGGTACTATTAAAGGGGACCTAATGAAGATTTTATTTCAAATACTTTACAATATAATTATAGGAAATTCATCAAACAAATATGGCTTCCTAAATCTCATAGAGCTAACATTTCTGGACCCTGGAAATTTTGGGTACCAAAATCATTTTTGGTATAAAATTGTTTTGTTGGGAACTTTCTTGAAGAGCTCTAGTAGAAGTATATGGTACCTAGAAAGTGGTTGTTCTATACATATGAAAATATATTACTCAAGCTCAAAGAACATGATAATGGTTGATGGTGGACATGTCACCTTTGGTGACAATTCTAAAGGTAAAATAATTAGCCTTGTCCAAATTAGTAAATCTAACTTAGTTTTAATTTATAAAGTACATTTTTTGATGGTTTAAAATACAATCTACTTAGCATCTCACAATGATGTTATGATGGTTTTTATTTGAAATTTGAAAAAAAATTCTTTTATTTTTTTTATTCTAAGAATAATTTAGTGTTTAGAGCTCTGAGAAATGAAAGTTTGTATGTTTTTAATATTGATTCTTTAATTTCAAAAAATGTTTCTTGTCTATGTGACTTTCATAGAGAATCTTGGGTTTAGAATAAGAGACTAGGATAATTTAATATTAATTCACTTAGAAATATACCCAAACTTAAATTCCCAAATGATAAAGTGTGTAACCCTTATCTAAAAGTGAAACAACAAAAAATATATTTTAAATTAAAGAAATAAGTTTCAAATTATCAACCCCTTGAATTTGTTCCCATGGATTTGTTTGGACCATCTAGAGTTTCTAGTTTAAATTGGAAACACTATGTCTATGTTCTTATAGATAATTTTCTAGGTATACGTGGGTATTAGTTTTATCTAACAAAAGTGAAGCCTAATCTCACTTTACCAATTATATAAAATCTATAGAAAACCTAAGTGGACTTAGAATTAAGACCATAAGAAGTGACCATGTCCGTGAGTTTGAAAATCATTTCTTTGAATAATTTTTCCCAAAAAATGGATATAATCAGAAATTTTATACTCTTAGGACCCCAAAAAATGGATTTGTAGGAAGAATAAATAGAAAATTTCATGAGATGGCCCAGACAATGATTAATGAATATTACTTACCTATCTACTTTTGTGAAGAGGCTGTAAATACATCCTGCTGTATAATCAATAGAGTTTTAACTAGAACCACCTTAAATAAAACCTATTATGAACCATGGAAGAATATAAAGTTTAAGGTTAGTTACTTTAGAGTTTTTAAATTAAATTTTTTTATTCTTAACACTAAGGAAAACTTTGAAAAGTTTTCCTCCAAGCACGATGAAGGAATTTTCCTTGGTTATTCAACTTCTAGTAAATCCTATAAAGTGTTTAACAAAAGAACCAAGACTATAGAAGAGTATTTCCATGTCATTTTTGTTTATATATATCCACATAAGCCTAAAAATAATTTATAGAACCTTGAATATGATTTATCCACTTTTAACATAAATGAAGAATTTTCGGATACTACTATAAAACATGCATAAAAATAATCCAGTTCCAAGGAACTTCAAGAACCTAATACAGAACCTATAGAAGACAATGAGGTGACCATAGCTAATTTTTATAGATATTTTATGAATATTAAATACCATTATTTATATGTTATAGTTGGTGACTTAGATATAGGTATACATACTAGATCTTCTTTAAGGAATCAGGTTGAACATCAAGCTTTCTTGTCATAGTTTAAACCCAAGAACACCACTGATGAAATAAATGATTAATTCTATGTAATGTATATGAAAGAATAAATTAATAAATTTAAAAGAAATAAAGTTTTGTAACTTTTAGATAGACCCTAATATGTCTTAACTATTGGCACTAAATGGGTGTTTATAAACAAGGTTGATAAATGTGGAACAATAGTAAGAAATAATTCTTGAATTTTTGCACAAGGGTATAGTCTAGAAGAAGGTATAGAATATGATGAAGCTTTTTCACCAGTAGCCAGACTTAAATCTATCATAATACTTCCTACCTATGTGTTGGCCTCCTCATGTTTTAATCCTATTTTAATGATCACAAATCCTAAACATCCTGTAAATCTTGTTAAACCTATTTAATCTTTCTTAACTCATGTGTAGAGATGGTTGGTTTATTTATGATTTAAATAAACCTAACCAAGATCTTAATTTCTATAAATCATGTTTTATTATTATAAAATATATTTAATTTTTTCTATAATTATTTATTTTATGAATGATTAAGTACAATTAATTTAGTGAATATTATTATTTAAGTCTACATATAGATATTTGGCTATGTCTGAGAAACCGTGAGTCTGCCACCATTTTTAGTTTTATCGAAAAGGACCCAGACACTATGACCCAGACACCCTGACCCAGACACCATGACCCAGACATTGTGACCCAGACACCATGAACCCAGCACCGTGACCCAGACACCGTGACCCAGACACCGTGACTAGACATTGTAACCAGTTTCATATCTCATGAAGTTTGTGACATTGGTTCCTTACTAAGACACCATTTGAAGTTTAGAAAAGAACCAGACACCGTGATCCTAACACTGTATCTATGCTATGAGTTCCTGATCTCAATAAAATTATTCTATCATGACTGTATCACTACTCAAAGAAAATGTAGAATACACTATTTTGTGGTGACACCATTTCTATGTGACACCATTTCTAGACATACTGTGACACCATTATTTAATATATTTTTTTCATTTTCAATTTAATTCATAACAGTAATATTTGAGTTTTTAAATGCATTTACATAATTAATACTTCTTTGTAGACATGTCATCTGAAGGTACAAGGTACGAGCTGCAAGATACATGCATCTTGTCATCTCCAACACATGCACTCCAAGAATAAAAAAAATCAAGTCCCTAAAACACAATGATGAGGAAAAGCAGTAGTGTGTAGAAGAAGTGCGATAATTTTGAAAAGTGGACAAATACATCCAACAAGATACATCTAAAGAACACATGAAGCATTCTCGAATAAAAAATTGTAATACCACATATCAGAGCCAAAACATCTTCGCAATACCAACTCCATGAAGAACACGAGCTAGATCTAACTGAAAACAAAAGCACCAGACTTGCAATACTTTGTTTCTCACAAGAGGACTCGATAATTTCATATGATTCATCCTAGAAGTCTAGAGATTCATAGAATAACACTGAGAGAAATTCTAACCTTATCTCATTATCTTTGCTCTCTTGTGTATTATTTTTAGATTTCGAGCAGTGTGTGTGTTTGTTGTATTAAAAAAACACACTGTCTCCTACATTAAACTGAAGTATACTAGATATCCTTACTATAATATATTTTTACACTTGTTTAATCCCACAAATAACGGTGGAAGAGGTCCTTGTGTGACCTGGTAGTTTATACCCACGAAAAAATGTGGAAGAGGTTGTGTGACTTAGACAGTCCTGTGTACTTTTGTTAACCCCAATCTAGGGTGTGAATCAAGTTTATTAATATAAAATTCTAGGTCGTAGGTGATCAACAAGTGAAGTGGATTAGGTATCTTCTTGAGACTGAACAACTTGTTTAATCTCCTGCGTTTTATAATTTAGTTTTTCTCTATTTTACTATATAATTCAGAAATCACTAGATCTACTTTGATAGTTAACTTGGATAGAAGTTATAATTCATTTTCCTTATTAGTATAGATTCAAAATTAGTATCAGTAAATCATACTGATATTACTGATAATTAATCAATATCCAGAGAGGTTATTTGAATAGTCAAACTTCTATAACTGTATTATCTTGATTGAATGGGATATATTTATTTTATTATGGATCCTTTTTAAGAAAACATTTCAACATAAATTTTTATAGATACTCAATTCACCCCCCTCTTGATTACTCTACTCTGACCAAAATTTGGTATCAAAGGAGTTTATTAAGACTCTATTTTTTAAAGTATTCAACTGTGATTTTAGTTGTACTTTAAAGATCTGTAAATTTCTCTTAATTCTTAATTTCTAGCTCTTTAAAAGTATTTCATTATTATGGATTATAGACTAGAAGGTTCTATGACAAACAGAAACCATTATTTAATGGAACTAATTATGCCCAATGGAAGATTAAAATAAAAATGCATTTGGAAAGTATGAGTTTTGAAATTTGGTCTTCAATTATAGATGAGTATAAGGTTCCTACTACTTATATAATTACCTGTGATGACCTAACCAAGACTGATTACAATAAAAATTTCAAAGACTTGAATTATTTATATTTATCTTTAGGAGATGAGGAATTTAATAGAATTTCTGCATGTAAAACTACCCATGAAATTTGGGATACTTTATCTGATTCACATGAAATAACTTCTAGTGTGAAAGAAATGAGACTTAATACTTATAATATTAAATATGATAACTTTAAAATAAATCCTGATGAGCCCATTAATGACATGTATCTCATGTTCAATGAAATTGTTAACACAATGATATCTATTGGAAGAGAAGTTACTGCCAATGAAAAAATCATGAGGATTCTTAGATGCCTACCTGATAGACAAAGAGGAACCTCTGTCTCTATTAGAGAGTCAAATGACATCAACAAATTACCTTTCAACGAACTCATTGGGAAACTAATGATGTATGAAGAGGAGATGAAAGTAAATAAGTAGGAGGATGAAGCCAATAGAAAATTTGTTTCTTTTAAGAATACCACCTCTAAACATAAAGAAAAAGATAAATTGGAAGTCGCTTTAGAAAGTTATAGCAGTGAACAATCATCATCTGAAAGTGATGAGGAGATAACTCAATTAGCTAAAAGGTTTATGAAAGTTTACAAGAAGAAGAAAATTTTCATAAATCCTAACTTCAAAGGAAGATATGATCAAAAGGGAAGCTAGAATAAATCTTGTAAAAGAAGTGAAAAGTCTGAGGAGATAGTATGCTATGAATGTAAGTGAAAGGGACATGTAAAGGCTTACTATCCCAATCTCAAGCATAAAAAGAAACATGAGGACAAATATAAAAAGTATAAAAAGTCAATGAAAGCAACTTGAAGTGATTCTGACGACATTTTAAGTTACTTAGAGTCTTCACATGATGAACAGGATAACAAAGCCAATATGTGTTTCATGAAAAACACATCTGAGGTAACACTGGAATCTTCTGTACAAAATTCCTATTATTTTGGAGATGAAAGTGATTTTGAGAATATTTATAAAGAAGAAATGTTTGATTATTACAATATTCTTGAAGAGACATGTAATGAACTAAAAGATAAATAAATTCTTTAAAGAAAAAACATGCTCTTACCTCAACTATTAAATCTGAACTTATTGTAGAAATAGAGAAAAATGTTCAATTAATCAAAGAAAACAATAAACTAAATCTTTCTAATATGTAATTAAAAAAGGACCTTGAAAGGATTAAAAATGGTAAAGATACTTTGGTACAAATACTAGGAAAATATATTTCTCCTAAATATACTATTGGTATTGGCTATAAACCTAGAAAAAGAAATTTTGGAAGAACCAATTTTGTTTCTAAATCCAAAACATATAGCTTTACTCCTAGTTCAGGAAAACATTTTTCTAGTTCAAATTATGATACACTCTCTAATGTTTCAAGATTTTATGGACCAAATAGAGTTTATTTCTCAAGTACCTTACATAATGATTACAGGAAACCTATGAGGCATATGTGGGTTCCTAAAGCACTAGTCATTAATATTACTGGACCCAAACAGATATGGGTACCAAAGTCTGTTTTAATTGACTATTTTGTAGGAAAATTGTTTAAAGAGATCCTGTAAAATATTATGGAATTTGGACAGTGGGTGTTCAAGACACATGACATGAGACTATTCATGCTTCAAAAACTTAACAAAAATTGATGGTGTATATGTCACTTTTGGTGACAATGCCAAAGGAAAAATCATTTTCCTTGGCCAAATCGGTAACTCTAACTCAGTTTTAATTTCCAAAGTACTTTTTGTTGATGGATTGAAATATAATCTGCTTAGTATTTCACCAATATGTGATGATGTATTTCATGTTAAATTTGAGAATGATGTTTGAAATGTTTTTAATTCTAAAAATGAATTAGTGATTTCTGCGTTGAGAAATGAAAATGTATACTCTGTTAACTTAGATTCTTTAGTTTCTAAAAATGATTCATGTTTAAGTGTATTTCACAAAGATTCTTGGCTTTGGCATAGAATACTAGGACACTGAAATATTCACTCCTTTAGAAAGAAGACTAGAAAAATCTTAGTCAGAGACCTACCCAAACTTGAGTTTCTAAATGATAAAGTGTGTAATCCTTGTCAAAAGGGAATGCAACACAAAATTTTCTTCAAACCAAAGAAAGAAGAGTCAACTTCTCAACCTCTTTAATTGGTTCACATTGATTTGTTTGGACCATCTATAGTTTCTAGTTTAAATGGGAAGCACTATGTTTATGTTCTTGTATATGACTTTTCTAGATGTACTTAGACTTTCTTTTTGTCTCACAAAATTGAAGTGTGCTCTCATTTCATTAAATATTCTAAGACTGTAGAAAATCTTAGTGGAATTAGAATTAAACCCTTAAGTAGTGATTATAGTCGTGAGTTTTAAAATAAAGAGTTTGAGTCCTTTTTCTCACAAAATTAATATAGTCATAATTTCTCTTCCCCTAGGACACCTCAATAAAATAGAGTTGTAGAAAGAAGAAATAGGACCATGAAAGAAATTGTTAGAACCATGCTTAGTGAATATGACTTACCTATTTATTTCTAGGATGAAGCTGTAAATACAACATACTATATCATTAATAGAGTGTTGATTAGACCCATTCTTAAAATAACTCTATATGAATTTTGGAATAATAGAAAACCCAAAGTAATCTACTTCAAATTTTTTGGTTGCAAAGTTTATATCCTTAATATTATGGAAAATATTGACAATTTTCCATCCAAGTTGAGGAATCTGTGAAAAATTCTAGAGAAGATGGGAGATGATATGTCATATATTGAAATCAATGGAAAATACTCTAACCATCCTATAAAGGAATCTGTGAAAACTTCTAGTTTTTTAAATTCTCCAGATTCAAGTCATAATGAACCTAAACCTACTGATGAACCTGAAATCACTAGTACCTCTTTTCCTAGAGCTATTAGAACCCTTAAGAACCATCCTTTAGATTCTATTGTAGGAGACTTAGATAAAGGAACTAAAACTAGACCCTCTCTTAGAAATCAGGATGAACATCAAGTTTTATTGTCACAACATGAACCTAAAACCATTAATGATTCTATTAATGATGAATTTTGGGTGATGGCTATGCAAGAAGAACTTAATCAGTTTGAAAGAAAAAAACTTTGAAAACTTGATAACAGACCTAAAGACACATTTACCATAGGCACTAATTTGGTGTTTAGAAATAAAGTAGATGAATCAGGTAACATAGTTTGAAACAAGTCTAGATTAGTTGCACAAGGCAATAGTCAAGAAGAAAAAATTGACTATGAGGAGACCTTTGCACTAGTAGCTAGACTTGAAGCCATTAGAATCATGCTTGCTTATGCTGCACATCTTAATTTCAAACTACATGAAATGGATATTAATAGTGAATTCCTAAATGGTTATATAGCTGAGGATGTATTTGTTGAACAACACACTAGTTTCACAAATCCTCACTTTCCAAATCATGTTTTTAAATTATCAAAATATTTGTATGGTTTAAAACAATATACAAGAGCTTGGAATGATAGATTATGTACTTTTCTTATTTCCAAAAGTTTTACAAAAAAAAGCTGATCCTAACCTTTTTATAAAATTAATTTTCCATGATGTTTTACTAGTTCAAATTTATGTAGATGATATTATTTTTGGATATTCAAAAAATTCTTTATGTATTGAGTTTTCTAAAATAATGAAAATGAATTTGAAATGAGTTTAATTGGTGAACTAAAATTATTTCTTGGATTTAAAATAATTTAAAATAAAGATGGTATTATTTTAAATCAAAGAAAATATACTAAATATATTCTAAAACATTTTTTCTTCGATAGCACTAAAAGTAGTGATACTCCAATGAGTACTACATGCAATGGATCTTGATGAAGATGGAAAATCTATTGATCAAACAACTTATAGAGGAATGATTGGAAGTTTACTCTAATTAACTGATAGATGAACTGACATTATGTTTAGTGTATGTATGTTTTCTTGTTTTCAAGCAATCCCTAGGGAATCCTATTTAAATGATGTTAAAAGGATTTTCAAATACCTCAAACATACACCCAATCTAGGACTGTTCTATCCCAAAGTGAAATTATTTGAGTTAGTTAGCTATTATGATGATCATTTTTGTTGTGGTAAGATATATAGAAAAAGCACCTCTAGAACTTGTCACCTTTTAGGAAAGTCTTCAGTATCATGGTGTAGTAAGAAACAAAACCCCTTTTTATTATCTACTACCGAATTTGAATACATAGCTACTGGTAGTTGTTGTGCAGAAATTTTGTCGATGAAACACACATTACTAGATTATGGATATCAATTCAGTCATGTACCTATAAATTGTGACAATACAAGTGCTATTAACATCTCAAAAAATCCTATTTCACACTCTAAGAAAAAACATATTGATGTAAGACATCAATTTTCGAGAGACCATTATCAAAAATGTGATATCACTTTGGAATTCATTGGAACTGAATATCAGCTTGCTGATATATTCCCCAAACCATTAAATTATAAAATAATAGATTACATAATACATTAATTGGGAATGATAAATCTTAAGCAGGAAGGGTATTGTTTCACAGCTTACTATTTCATAGTTTATGGTTTCACGAGTTACTATCTTAGAAGTATTGTCTCACTCTCACACTTCTGCAACTTAATTTCTTAAGAATTGTTATCTCCTATATATGGTCTCACGGTTACTGTCTCTCAGTTACTATTTTGCACATAATGTTTCAAATAGTATGGCCGCACGATTTTGAAGTCACACAGTAGAGTTGAAACTATGAAAACCTGTTATAGTCTCACCAAGAAAACCTATTGCGGTCTCACCGTGAAAACCTATTATGGTATCACCCTGAAAGTATATTTCGATCTCACCATAATAACACTTTTTTCGTTTTATTTATATATTATAATCCATATCTCTATAATAGATTATTTTATTCTTTTTCTTTCTCGAACTTTTGAATTTGCGACTCTTGATATCCCTAAATGATAAAAACGAAAGAGGTTTCACAATTTTCTTTACTTGAGATTTCTTCTCTCAAAATATAAGTCCTCCTTCAACCCTTCAGTTCTCTCTCTCTTAAACCTTTGTTGAATTCCCAAAATGAAATGCCCATCTTCATCAACTCTTGAGAAGCGTAGATCAAAGAAGAAAATAAAAAGAGCAACAAAGATAGTGCCCGACAGTCCTTTGAATCTAAACCTTGTTGATAGAATAGTGGTACCAAAAAAGGAGATCTACCCTAAGTGGTTGTTGTAAAGTAATTATTTAGTGTTTAAAGTACTAAAAGAGCGGGGATGACTGTCTTGGTTCACAAAAGAGAATATATCTATTTACCCGAAGTTAGTTGCTCAGTTTTATTGGTTTGTTCAATTATCTTTTAATAAAGAAGATGATTTTGCTATAAGAAGCTGGATCAATGGCCAAAGATTTACCTTTTCTTCAAGGTTATGGGATTTTTTCCTAGGGATACCTCATGAAGGAATTTTTGAGTACTATCAAAGAGGTCCTCCTCCTCCCAGTGATATCATTGTTTTAGAAAAATCCTTGGGAAGCTTGATTGGTAACAAAACAAAGAGAAGAGCTATTGCTTCTAAGCTGGATGGTGAAACCATATTGTTGTTTAAATTTATTCAGAATATAATTAATCCAAGAAAAGGATATTTTTTTACGCTCAAGTATCAGTATGAATTTTTGATACATCTTATGAAAAATGGACACTAGATTAACCTATGCAAGTATGTTATACTTCATATGCATGAGTTGATAAAGACAACCTCAAAGTATACCTTCTTGTTCTAATCAAGGTTAATCTTTTCTATGTTATATGTCAAAGGGTTGTTTGGACCGAATGAAGAAGTCATTAAGGACTGTGAATTATATATCTCAAAGGTTACAGTCAAAAGAATGAAAATCAGGTTGAATCAGTGGAGAAAGGCCTGGGTAGAGGATAATAAAATGGTATATGAAAAGTTTAGTTTGGTTAAGAGTTCTTCAAAACCTAAGGAAATATCTAATCCTGGTTTGGAAACAAATGAAATTATTGACTATCCTGTTGAAGAAGAAGAAGAGGATATGGTTTCACCTATAGGGGAAACTATCTTAAATATGGAAGATAGTGGACTTGTTCCTTAAGAAATAGTTGTGAAGGAAGTACCTATTTCTAAAGAAACTATTGATTTGGAAGAATAACCTGCTACTAGATAAGGTTTTGTTGTTAATTTAAGGAAAAAGTATGTTCTAGAAGAGCATATATATAAATAACTCTCTCTTGAGAAATAATCTGCTTTTGAGGAACACTTAAAGGAACAAGATGTCCCTGAGATTATCCTCTCTACCAAGGAAACAATGGAGTAATCCTTTCAGTTGGATAGAAAAGACATGGGTGAAGCTATTGGAGTTGAAATCTTAGAAACAGATCAAATAACAAAATCTCTTAGTATTATGAGAGATGCACTTGTTGAGGGGGAGCAACACCCTAGTCTAGAAAGTGTTGAAATTCCTAATACAGATGATCAAAGCACCATGGATACATGGTATAAGTTCCCTAGATACTTTGATGTTAACGACACCCAGGAAGCCTCAGTTAAATGTATATACCTATCTACTGTGTTTCAATTAATTTCATTCTTTTCTCTTAAAGTAATCTCTGCAAAGGAACCTGATCCTGTCTCAACTTCTTTTCCCAAACCTTCACAAGAACCTCATAATTTTGTGAGTCAAAATGATCTGAAAGCCTTTAGAGATACTTTATTGGCTGGAGTTAAAAATATCATGAACACACCACCTACTCCTATGAAAATCTTGAGTGAAAGAAATGTTTCCCTACTGTTAGAAAATATCATATGGAAGATTCAGCCAAAAATGCTTCATGAAATTCAAGAGGTTAGAATTGAGAACAAACAATTAAGTGATGAAGTGAAGTCTCTCATAGGTATGGTTGAAGATATACAGAAAGTGTTAAAATCAAGACCAGATCCTATTTCTCATTCTATTGAGGATGTTAGTGGTCAGATTCCATATGAATTTGCCTATCTGATTCAACCAAACCTAACTTCCTTAGCTGACAAGGTGGATGAGAGAAACATGTATATAGTTCAAGAAATGCATGAGCTGGTTATTGGCCTCAACCAATTGACTGATGAATATAAGGGATGTATACAAAAAGTTCTGAATCAAATAAAGTCCGTCTCTACAGCTGTTACAACCTCTAATACCTCTGGACAATCATCTTAACCCTTTGACTGTGATCTTCTTAGAATTGTTGTTAAGGAAGAAATTCAATCTGTGCTAAGTGGCTTTAATAAGAATATTCTATCTATGGTTGTCAAAAATAGCGATATAGTCCTTGATTTGGTAAGGATTAATTCAAAGATTGTAAATGATGCTCAGGAAGAAATTAATAAGAAGGTGGATTTCTACTTCAATATAATTTTCTCTAAGCATGACATGACAAACCATTTCAAGTACCTTGTAGAGAATTTGAAAATTCCTCCTATCACTCAATGTTTTAAAACTCAAGTTCAAAAGCTAAAAGATTTAACTCCTTTGTTGGACAAGTTCATGGAGAAGAATGATGATTTTGAGAAAGTTATGCAATATTGTGGTGATATTATTTCTGACTTCATCAAGTTATTGAGGCCTTATTTTCATGTGGAGAGAACTACTATTGTGGATCCTGCAGCTTTACCCTTGCGACCTGGTTTTCCAAATTTCTCATCCACTTCCTTTTCCTGTACCTCTATGTCTATCTCTCAAGCTCTAAGTCAGATCAAACTTTTTATCTTTGACCAACATTACCTCAGTCTTCCACCAAAACTACCTTGGCACCCTAAATTTTTGAAGGGCTTCCTCTTCCTTCTATGAAAATTGGTTCACTCCATTCTTCAACTTCTACCTCTACTCATGTGGCTCCTCCTGATGTTGCTGCCAAAGACAAAGAGAAGATATCCACTATTGAAGAAAAGTGAACAAAATCTTTTGATAGGGATATTTTGTATTTTGTTGTCTACTGCTTATAATGACACATCTTTCTCCAGCTAATGCACTATGAACTTTTATTGTCTATTCTCTTATTTCTTTTTTTACTCTTTTTGATAATCCCAAAAGGGGGAGAGACATGTACACTAAGAGAGAGACAACACACTAAGAGAAGCTATCTCACTCATATTATTTGTGATCATCAAAAATGGGGAGATTATTGGCCTCCTCATGTATTAATACTATTTTAATGATCCCAAATCATAAACATCCTGTAAATCGTGTTAATCCTATTTAATCTATCTCAAATCATGTGTAGAGATGGTTGATTTCTTTATGATTTAAATAAACCTACCCAAGATCTTAATTGCTATAAATCATGTTTGATTATTTTAAACTATATTTAATTTGTGTAATAATGATTTATTCTATGCATCAGTAAGTCTAATTCATTCAGTGAATATTACTATTTAAGTCTATATAGAGATATTTGGATAAGTTTGAGAAATTTTGAGTCTTCCACTGATTTTGGTTTTCTGGAAAAGGACCCGGACACCATGACCCATACACCGTGACCCAAACACCATGACCCAGGCACCATGAACCAAACACCGTGACCCAGACACTATGACCTAGACACCATGACCCATACACTATGACCCATACACCGTGACCGAGATACTTGTTGGATCTGAATCTACGGATTACACACAAGAGGGGGGGTGAATTGTGTCTTTTCAAAATTATTACAATCTCTTCAATTTAGACAAATTCTGTCCACTATGCTTTTAGCACGATTAAATATGCAGAGGAAAAAGTAAAAGCATGAACACACGGATGTATAGTGGTTCGGGGAACAGAAGGCCCCTAGTCCACTCCACCAACGCTCAAATCCACGAGCTTGGCGATTTTCACTATCTGGTCCTCGTTTCCACAGACCTGTTCACAACTGAGTACAGGCAGTTGATACCTTTACAAGTTTCAGGCAAACACAGCCTTCCTGGTTCAAACACGAACCCACACAGCTTAGAACGAGAAGCTGATCACTCAAAAATAAAAAGAGTTTCGATAAAGAAAACACTTCTCCAGTTGTTCTTCACAATTGCAACAGAATGCAATTGACAGTAGATAGATCGTCGTCTTCAGAAAATAAAGATCTGTAATCAAAAACAGTTCTGAGTCGATCCAGTTGCAATAGATATTACAAGAAACTTCACAACTTCAGTAGCAGTAGATTCACAACAGATAGTCGATGTAGAACACGTGAATCTGCTATCAAGATCTTCCTTCGGTAAAAAAAAAGGGTTTTACACTTCTTCTCGATCACCAGAAAAGAACGCTTTCACACAGTCTCTGTTTCTTGCTCGTTAAAAGATCAATCTATATGTTTCATACACTTTCCTGTGTATATATATATCCGAAGTTTCCAAGATAGAACATATATATTCAAATCTGAGAAAATCTTCCGCATAAATAGATCCATGAAAATCTCCTTTAGATTCGCGATATTAAATGAAATAACAGAGCCGTTGTAACTCCCCTGAAGAATCGGCATAAAAATCTCCTTTTAAATCAATCATTAATCCGTTGAAAATCGTCTTTGATTCATTCAAAGTCGTACTTAAGAATCGTCTCGAAATCCGCTTAATAATCCGCCTGTTTGACCAAAGCAAAAGGAAATATCGTCTGTCAAAAATATCCCGACGCCAAACGTAGGGTTGATGACGTGGCTCCAAACGTAGGGTTCACAAACGTAAGGTTCACAAACGTAAGGTTCAGAACGTAAGGTTGAACATACATACTTTCTCTTCAGCATTCAAACGTAGGGTTGATCATCCATACTTTGTCTTGCTTCAACTCTCCAAAGAACGTACGGTTGATTATAAAAGTAAGGTTGATGATCCATACTTTTGAGAAACAAACTCAACACTGAAAACTAACGTACGGTTTCTCTTCCATACTTGTCCAACAACAAAAATGTAAGGTTCCTTCCAAACATAATGTTCTTCTTCCATACTTTTCAACAACGTAAGGTTCATTAACCATACGTTTCAAAATAACGTAAGGTTCCTTAACCATACGTTTCTTTTAACATAAAAAGTAAACTTTTCATCCATACGTTATGTTCATCAACGTAGGGTATGAACAGTGATTCCAGTACGCACTAAAAACTGATCTCGCGCTACAGTGATTCCAGAACGCGCTAAAATTGATCTCGCGCTACAGTGATTCCAGAACGCGCTAAAATTGATCTCGGAATAAATGAAGTATGAAATCTCGTTGTATGAAATAAATAAATAAAATAAATTCCTGAAAAATACTCAACGAAATAATTAGTAAATAATTAAGGGTATTTGTGAGCATCAAAATCATCATAAAGAGACAGAGTATTATTTAAAATAATCTCCCCCTTTAAAAAAACATTATTTTGAATTGTTTGAAAACAATACATTGCTCAACAATCTCCCCCTTTTTGATGATCACAAAACCCATAAAATAATAGAACTAATTTAATTACAATCTTTATTGAAAAATTAGTTTTATAAAATTTTAGAATTTTGAAAGGATTAGAACAATATTTAACTATAATAAAATTTCTCCCCCATAAAAATAAATTTTCAGCTAAAAATAGATAAAAGATAAATGTCGTATATATCCAAATTCTCCCATATATCCAAATTTCTTCATAGGAAACAAATAAATTTAAATGTTGTGTTTATCCAAATTCTCCCCCTTTTTGTGATATCAAAAAGAATGAAAAATTACGGATTTGAACACATTCAATATTGCACTGAACTATAAGTAAATGCTATAATTAACTGTGTATGAATAAGTGAATTTGTTATACTGGCTAACTCAATCATAAATCAATAAACAACAAAACAAAAAAGAAGTAAGAAGAGAATTTTCATTCACAAGCTGTTATATATAAACGATTGTGATATACAGAGGAATCAATGTTCATAGATAAGACAGGGAAAAAGGTGTCTATCTCCTTTGAATCGCGGTCTTTATCTCTGTAAACTGTTCTCTGAGCCTCTTCATCATCCCATCTCCTAATTTGATGATAAGATCTCTGTTCTCTTGAGTCATATGAATATCTTCAATCAAATTAACTCTGAAAAACTCATGCATTCTTTCTTCTTTTTCAACAAAAAGAGTCAGTTTTTCTGATAACTGATTCAAAAGAATCCTAATCGGTTTCTCTCCAGATGTCAACTGATCCACTAAAAATCTCTGATTATCTAGAAAAACTGACAAAGGGGCACTATTACACTGAAGATCGTGTAATCTGTCACTCATATTGCTCATTGCTCCAGTAATTGCTTGAAATCTCCGAATCAAATCAGGTGAATAGCCTGATCCACTCACAGCACTGTTTGCAACAGACTCAAATTTATTCTCCATGTAAATCTTCAACTCAGACAAATCATCTTTCTTTACCATCTCTGATTTTAACTAATCAAAAGCATGCAACATATCAGTCTTAAACAAATCTACTTCCTGTCTTGAAACAGTACATTCTTTCAGCTTCTGAAACTTCAACTGCTCTAAGTTCAGAGAATTTCTGAGACTAACATTCTCAGATTCTAACTGAGAGATACGCTTGTACAACTCAACAACTTCTTCTTTTCTCGAATCAGGGGCACCTTGTGCTCGATTATCATGTCCAGAATTAGGTTGATGAAGCAGGGCAAGTGGTAAGGAATCTGCATCTGACTGTTCTTTGTCCTTGTCCTGACAAGGTTGATCCACTGAACTATCTTTTGAAGCCTGAAACTCTTCCACTGAAAAATCTTCCTGAAGTACCTCTGTATTAGCTTCAGAAGTATGTTCATCATGAACAGTAGTCTCTCAGACTTCTACTGATTGGTCAAGAACAATATTTTCATGTAAATCTTGAGGTCCGGCCACTTCTTCACCAGGCACTGCCTCCATAAGTTGTTCTTGTTGAATTACTTTTTCAACAGCCACAGCAGCAGATTGAGGTTCTTCTTGAGTTTCTGTTTGAGCTTCTGATTCCTCTATCGGTGCAGTCTTCTCCACAACAGCTTCTCTCACAAATGAATAAGAAATTACCGGTTCAGAGGATTTTAAGGAAGGATAGATAACTTCTTCATCAATTGACCTCTTCCTTCTAGATTGAAGTCCTTCTTGACTTCTCTCTTCCTCAACTTCCTCCATCTCAAAACGAATTCTCCTTGCCACTGTACTAACTCTTGATTCTGCTTGTCCCTCCTTGGACTTAGCCGGTTGATCCTGAGCACTCTCCGAGTTTTCCTCAGCTCCAACAGGTAAGAGTTTTCCTTTAATTGTGCTCCAGAAGTAACCAACTTTCCTTAAAGTTCCAGCATTGAAAACATTACTGTGGTGACATTTCACCCCAGCATCTACCAATCTGATCATTCCTCTTTTAAACAAAAACAAAGAAATGAACCTTCCATAAGGGAAAAAGGTCATTCTTGCTTCACTCTGACAGCAGTAACTCAGATATCTTATCATAAACCGAGGAAAATTAAACTTAATATCACACATCAGAAGATACATTATGTACATGTCAGGGTATAGGATTTTCTCCATCTCAGCCATTCTTGGTGCTAAACCAGTCTGAACAAATTTTACCAAAATTTTCTGATCGGGCTCCAAATCCTTAATAAACATCTTCTTTATCACTCTGGTTCCAAACAGAAAAGACATAATGTCTTCAGACTTATGTACAGAATCTTTAATATTCCGTAAATCGAAATGAAAAACTCCTTCATGAGGGCAGTTAAGAATTTGACTTATCTCTACAGATGATATTGAAAAGTCCTTATCCTCTATTTGAGCCAATAAACTATCCTCTGTATCTCCAAGGCTAAACTGAACATTTCTAAAGAAATGTCTCATTTCTGCCTCATATAGAAACTCAGAATTTTCACTATTAAAAGCTTGCTCAAGGCTTTGAAACGACAACGCTTGCTTCAACAGTAAATTAGTTTCAAACAGCCACTCTAAATCTATGACTTTACCTTGCAGTATTTTCCGACCTACTACCTTAGGTTTCTTTGCAGCACTGCTCTCGGCTTCATCTGGATGCTTAGTCTTTGCCATTCCAACAACGATTTCTGAAGGTTCGTAAGTTTAGGGTTTGAAGATTCAGAAAAGGGTTTCGGAGCAGATGTGCGGTTTTAGGTTTTCGAAAGGGTTTCCGAAAAAAAGGTGAAGCAGTTTAGAAGGTGAAACGGTTCTGTCAGCCTTGATTCCCGTGTAATCACTAATCATTACTTTTATTTAAAACAAAATAAAATTACTTATAGAGGAAAACAGAAATTAAGCAGAATTTGAAAACAGAATAAGATTAAAAAAAACTATTTAAAATTAAATAAACCTAACTCCCCCTTAATAAATTCAAACCATGCCGTGGGAAGTGGTTTAGTAAAAATATCTTCTAATTGATTTTCTGTATTTACAAATTCTAAAAATATATCCTTTTTAAATACATGATCTCTTAAAAAGTGATGTCTTATATCAATGTGCTTAGTTCTAGAATGAGTTATAGGATTTTTTGAAATATTGATTGCACTAGTATTATCACATAAAATAGGTGTATTATTGAAATTTAATCCAAAGTCCATAAGAGTGTTTTTCATCCACAACACCTGTGCACAGCAACTACCTACAGACACATATTCTGCCTCGGCTGTTGACAGTGCAACTGAGTGTTGTTTCTTACTAGACCATGATACTAAAAACTTCCCTAAAAAGTGACATGTTCCTGAAGTACTCTTCCTATCTAATCTACAGCTTCCAAAGTCAGCATCTGAATATGAAATTAAATTAAAATCAGAGGTTTTTGGATAAAGCAGAGATTGATAAATAGTACCTTTTAAATATCTAAAAATTCTTTTAACAGCAGTTAAATGGGATTCTTTGGGATTTGATTGAAATCGAGCACAAAGACATACTGAATACATTATATCTGGTCTACTAGCAGTAAGATATAACAAACTACCAATCATACCTCTATATAACTTGTTGTCCACTGATTTTCCAGTTTCATCCAAATCAAGTTTTATATTAGTACACATAGGAGTTGTAAATGGCTTGCTGTTTTCAAGTCCAAATTTCTTAAGTAAATCAGTAATGTATTTGCATTGATTTAAAACATTTCCAAAATCTTTTTGAAATATTTGAAGACCCAAAAAGAAATTTAATTCTCCCATCATACTCATTTCAAATTCTTTTTGCATTAATTCTGAAATTTCATGACAAAGAATTTTATTGGTTGATCCAAAAATTACATCATCAACATAAATTTGAACCAACAAAACATTATTTTTCACAGTTTTCTTAAAGAGTGTTGGATCTGCCAGTCCAACAGTAAAATCATTTTTCAAAAGAAAAGAAATTAGTCTTTCATACCAAGCTCTAGGTGCTTGTTCAAGGCCATAAAGAGCTTTAGTAAGTTTGAAAACAGAATCTGGTTTTTGAGAATTTTCAAAACCAGGAGGTTGCTCAACATAAACTTCCTCCATTAAATAACCATTTAAAAAGGCAGATTTAACATCCATCTGAAATAATTTAAAATTCATATAAGATGCATAGGCTAAAAGGATTCTAATGGCTTCTAACCTGGCTACAGGTGCAAAGGTCTCATCATAATCTATTCCTTCTTCTTGATTATATCCTTTAGATACTAATCTTGCTTTATTTATAGTTATTATCCCTTGATCATCCTGTTTATTCCTAAAGACCCATTTAGTTCCTTTTACTGGATAATCATGTGGTCTTTCAACTAATTCCCAAACCTTATTTCTCTTGAACTGGTTCAATTCATCCTGCATTGCTATTACCCAGCTCTCATCATCTAAGGCTTCTTCTATGGTCTTAGGTTCTTGTTGGGATAGGAAAGCAGAGAATTCAACTATGTTTCCAAGGTTTCTTCTAGTTTGAATACCAGTGTCTAAGTCACCTATCACAGATTCTAAAGGATGATTCTTTAAGGTTCTAGACTGTCTAGGCATTACATTCAAAGGTTCTTCAGTGTCATGTTCTTCTGAACTGGACTGAATTTCTTTTATATCATTTTCAAAATCATTCTTTAAATTCTCAAGTCTCATGTTTTCATTAGAATCAGGTTCATCTATTTGTTCTATCCTTTTCTCGAAAGGATCAGATTCATCAAATTTCACATGAACTGATTCTTCAACAATCCTTGACTTTTTATTATAGACTCTATAAGCTTTGGAGGTTGCAGAATATCCTAAGAAAATACCTTTATCAGATTTTGGATCAAATTTACCAAGATTATCTTTGGTATTCAAGATGTAAACCTTGCATCCAAAAACTTTAAAGTAATTTACTTTAGGTTTTCTGTTATTCCATAGTTCATAGGGTGTGTTTTTCAAAATAGGTCTTATTAAAATTCTATTCATTATATAACAAGCTGTATTAACAGCTTCTGCCCAGAAATATATAGGTAGGCTATATTCATTTAACATAGTTCTAGCCATTTCTTGAATAGTTCTATTTCTTCTTTCTACAATCCCATTCTGTTGAGGTGTTCTTGGAGCAGAGAAGGTGTGTTTAATACCCATGTTTGAGCAAAAGGAATTAAATTCCTGGTTCTCAAATTCTCCACCATGATCACTTCTTAATGAGATTATATTAAAACCTTTTTCATTTTGAATAGATTTACAAAAACCTTCAAATAAACTAAAAGCTTCACTTTTAAATTTCAAAAAGAAAATCCAAGTAAATCTAGAATAATCATCAACTAATACATAAACATATAATTTACCAGCTACACTTGCTACTCTTGAAGGTCCAAAGAAATCCATATGGATAAGTTCTAGAGGTTTAGTTGTAACAACTTTATTAACAGATTTGAATGATGATTTGTGTTGCTTTCCAAGCTGACATGCATCACAAAATCTGTCATTTTCAAATTTGAGACTAGGCAAATCAGAAACTAGATGTTTCTTAGATAATTTATGTAAAGCATATATATTGCAATGACCAAGTCTTCTATGCCAGATCCAGGATTCACTTATATTAGCAGTTAAGCAGTTTACTTGTTGTTTACACAAGGAATACAAATCCAAAGTATAAACATTATCAGTTCTGGGTGCTCTAAACTTAAACAGTTTATCTTTAGAAACAATACAACTATTGTTAGTAAAATCAACAGTGTATCCATCATCACAGATTTGAGAGATACTTATCAGATTGTGTTTTAACCCTTGTACATAAAGTACTTTGTTGATTGAGACTGTCTTTGGATCTCCAACTGTTCCAATACCAATAATCTTTCCTTTGGCATTGTCACCAAAGGTGACAAGTCCTCCTTCCTTTCGAGTAAGAGAAGAGAAATTAGCTGAAGTTCCACTCATGTGTCTTGAGCAGCCACTGTCCATATACCATATTTCTTTCTTTCTTTGGTGACCTGCTACCTGCAAAGACATTCAAACAAATTGCTTTGGTACCCATATTTTGTTGGGTCCAGGAGTGTTAGCAAGCAGTGATTTGGGTATCCAGATTTGCTTTGTTTTCTTAAAATTGATTGAATCATATAGATCATTGGAAATATAAGCTTTCTTAATTCCACATATTTGAGGTTGTCTTAGAAAACAGTTTTTAGCTATATGACCTTTTGTTCCACAGAAGTTACAAATAACATGTTTAGTGCTAGGAACAAAATAATTTTTGTAAAACTTAGGTTTTTCTCCTTTACTTCCAATTCCAAACCTTTCCTTTTTAATTACAGTTTTTCCAAGTATCTCATTTAAGGCGTTTTCTCCTTTTGTAAAAACTAATGCAGCCTTTTTATAAGATTCTAATTCATCCTGTAGAGTTTTTATTTTTGATTCAAAATTAATTTTATTTGAGTCAGCAGAGTTATATTTGTCAATTAATTCCTTATGTTGTTTTAGCAAAGTATTTCTCTCATCTGAAATATCTTTATGCAAGTTCTTTATAGATTTATATTTTTTAAATAATGAGTCATACCTTTCTTCAAGCATATTGCAGTAAGCTGCAAGTTTTTTATTTGAGAAGCTTGTTTCAGAGTTTGATTCATTATTTGAGTCCGAGGAGTAGTATGAGTGTACCTCATCAGTTTCAGCCATGAAACACATATTTTCTTTTAAATTGGCTTCCTCCTTCTCTGAGCTTGATTCAGAAGAATTACTTGAGTCTTCAGAAACACTCCAAGTAGCTTTCATAACTTTCTTGTCTTTCTGCTCATAATCATCTATTTTGAAGAATTTCTTCTTCTTTGCATTTTTCAATTTTGGGCAATCTGGTCTGATATGTCCCATCTTTTTGCATTCATAACATCTCACTTCCTTGCTATCCTTCTTGAAGGATTTCTTGAAGTCTTTCTTATTACTGTAGAACTTTCTGAATTTTCTGGCTAGCTGAGCCAGTTCTTCATCCGAATTTGAAGAATCAGAGCTTTCTGATTTAGCACTTACTTCTCTGTTCTTCATCTTTCTATCCTTTTGTTGAGAAGTCACTTTCAAAGCAGTATTTTCCCTTTTTATGTAGACTTTATGCTCATTTACCTCATCTTGCATTTCAGCCTCGTACATCATCAATGTACCAATCAGCTCTCTCATAGTTAGATCTTTAACAGAAGTTGATTGTCTGATTGCTGCAGAGATTCCATTCCATCGAGTAGGAAGTACTCTCAGTACCTTTAACGCTTGATCAGCCTGCTTGATTGGTTCTCCTAGAGCTGTTATATTATTGACAATTTCTGTCAATCTTCCATTCATATGAGTGATGCTCTCTCCTTAAATCATTCTGAAAGTATCGAATTTTAATTTAGCAGTTGCATATCTCATCTGTCTTACATTATCTGTTCCTTCATAAGCAACAGCTATTGTTTGCCACATTTCATATGCAGTCGGGAATTGAGATACTCTGTTAAATTCATCCGGTCCTAGACCACAGATGATTGCATTCATAGATTTTGAATTCATGTCATACTCAGCCTCTGTAGCAGCACTCCATGTATCGGGATTTTCAGGAATTTCATAGGGAGTCAGAATCTTTGAATAGACTCTGTAACCAAGATTTTTCAGATAAATAATCATACGTGATTTCCAGCAGCCATAATTATCTCCATTAAAGTAAGGTGCTCTGACCATTAACATTCCCTCTCTCGTATCAGCCATGATACACTATGTATAATCTTTAAATACTTCTAGCTTGATAAGAAAAAATAAGAAGCTCCTCCTCTGATACCAATTGTTGGATCTGAATCTACGGATTACACACAAGAGGGGGGGTGAATTGTGTCTTTTCAAAATTATTACAATCTCTTCAATTTAGACAAATTCTGTCCACTATGCTTTTAGCACGATTAAATATGCAGCGGAAAAAGTAAAAGCATGAACACACGGATGTATAGTGGTTCGGGGAACAGAAGGCCCCTAGTCCACTCCACCAACGCTCAAATCCACGATCTTGGTGATTTTCACTATCTGGTCCTCGTTTCCACAGACCTGTTCACAACTGAGTACAGGCAGTTGATACCTTTACAAGTTTCAGGCAAACACAGCCTTCCTGGTTCAAACACGAACCCACACAGCTTAGAACGAGAAGCTGATCACTCAAAAATAAAAAGAGTTTCGATAAAGAAAACACTTCTCCAGTTGTTCTTCACAATTGCAACTGAATGCAATTGACAGTAGATAGATCGTCGTCTTCAGAAAATAAAGATCTGTAATCAAAAACAGTTCTGAGTTGATCCAGTTGCAATAGATATTACAAGAAACTTCACAACTTCAGCAGTAGTAGATTCACAACAGATAGTCGATGTAGAACACGTGAATCTGCTATCAAGATCTTCCTTCGGTAAAAAAAAAAGGGTTTTACACTTCTTCTCGATCACCAGAAAAGAACGCTTTCACACAGTCTCTGTTTCTTGCTCGTTAAAAGATCAATCTATATGTTTCATACACTTTCTTGTGTATATATATATCCGAAGTTTCCAAGATAGAACATATATATTCAAATCTGAGAAAATCTTCCACATAAATAGATCCATGAAAATCTCCTTTAGATTCGCGATATTAAATGAAATAACAGAGCCGTTGTAACTCCCCTGAATAATCGGCATAAAAAGATCCATTTAAATCAATCATTAATCCGTTGAAAATCGTCTTTGATTCATTCAAAGTCGTACTTAAGAATCGGCTCGAAATCCGCTTAATAATCCGCCTGTTTGACCAAAGCAAAAGGAAATATCGTCTGTCAAAAATATCCCGACGCCAAACGTAGGGTTGATGACGTGGCTCCAAACGTAGTGTTCACAAACATAAGGTTCACAAACGTAAGGTTCAGAACGTAAGGTTGAACATAAATACTTTCTCTTCAGCATTCAAACATAGGGTTGATCATCCATACTTTGTCTTGCTTCAACTCTCCAAAGAACGTACGGTTGATTATAAAAGTAAGGTTGATGATCCATACTTTTGAGAAACAAACTCAACACTGAAAACTAACGTACGGTTTCTCTTCCATACTTGTCCAACAACAAAAACGTAAGGTTTCTTCCAAACGTAATGTTCTTCTTCCATACTTTTCAACAACGTAAGGTTCATTAACCATACGTTTCAAAATAACGTAAGGTTCCTTAACCATACGTTTCTTTTAACATAAAAAGTAAACTTTTCATCCATACGTTACGTTCATCAACGTAGGGTATGAACAGTGATTCCAGTACACGCTAAAAACTGATCTCGCGCTACAGTGATTCCAGAACGCGCTAAAATTGATCTCGCGCTACAGTGATTCCAGAACGTGCTAAAATTGATCTTGAAATAAATGAAGTATGAAGTCTCGTTGTATGAAATAAATAAATAAAATAAATTCCTGCAAAATACTCAACGAAATAATTAGTAAATAATTAAGGGTATTTGTGAGCATCAAAATCATCATAAAGAGACAGAGTATTATTTAAAATAATCTCCCCCTTTAAAAAACATTATTTTGAATTGTTTGAAAACAATACATTGCTCAACAATACTATGACTCAGACACCATGACCAGACATCATAACCAGTTTCAGATCTCATGAAGTTTGTGACACCAGTTCCTTGCTAAGACACTGTTTGATGTTTGGAAAAGAACAAGACATTGTGATCCTAACACCGCATTTGTTCCACTAGTTCCTGATATCAATATAATTATTCCATCACGACTGTCTCACCACTCAAAGGCAATGAAGAAGAAAGCACTTCGTGGTGACACTGTTTCCAAGTGACACCATTTCTAGACAGACTATGACACCGTTATTTAATATGTTTTGTCATTTATAATTTAAATTCTAACGGTCATATTTGAGTCTCTTAAATGCATTGACATAATTAGTACTTCTTTTTAGACATGTCACCTAATAGTAAGAGGTATGAGGTTTAGGATACATGCATCTTGTCGTCTCCAACACAAGCACTCCAAGAATAAAAAGAAAAGAAAGGCCCTGAAACATGATGATGAGGACAAGTAGTAGTGTGCAGAAGAAGCGCAAGCATTCTTGAAAAGTGGACCGATACATACAAAAATATAAAAATGAACAACACACAAATCATTATCAAATAAAAAAAATCCAAAATAGCATAGTTCAGAGCCAAAACATCTTTGCAATACCAACTCCATGAAGAAAACGAGCTAGATCTAACTGAAAACCAGAGCACCAGACTTGCGATACTTGGTTTCTCACAAGAGGACTCGATACATACATATGATTCATCCAAGAAGTCCAAATCTATATAGATTAACACTCATAGCACTTCTAACCATATCTCATCATCTTTTCTCTATTGTGTATTGTTTTTAGCTTTCAAGTAGTGTGTGTATTTGTTGTATTAAAAACACACACTGTCTCCTATATTAAACTGAAGGATACATGATATCCTTACTATCATATCATTTTACACTTATTTACTCCCATGGATAAGGGTGGAAGAGGTCCTTGTGTGACCTGGTAGTTTATACCCACGAAAAACTGTGGAAGAGGTCGTGTGACCTGGACAGTCCTATGCACTGTAGTTTACCCCGATCCAGGGTGTGAATCAAGTTTATTAATATAAACTTCTAGGTGGCATGTGATCACCATGTGGAGGGGATTACGTCTCGACTTGAGACTGAACCACTTATTGTATCCACTATGTTTTTTAATTTAGTTTTTCTATCTTTTACTATATAATTCATAAATCACTAGATCTACTTTGATAGTTAATCTTGGATAGAATTTATAATTGTCTTTCTTTATTAGAATAACTTCAAAAGTAGTATCAATAACTCATACTGATATTAATAAGAATTAATCAATCTTTGGAGAGGTTATTTGAATAGTAAAACTTATATAAACGTATTACCTTTATTGACTGGGCTGCATTTATTTTATTGGGGATCCTTTTTAAGAAAATATTTCAACATAAATTTTTATAGATACTCAATTCACCCCCCATCTTGAGTACTCCACCACAACCAACACAAAAAATAAAATATATATTCCAAACTATATCAAATGGATGTTAAAAGTTCATTCCTGAATGATTATATAAATGAGGATGTTTTTGTTGAACAAAACCTTGTTTTTCAAAACCCTCATTTTTGAAAAAATGTTTTAAAATTAACAAAGGATTTATATGGTTTAAAACAATATCTAAGAGCTTGGTATGACTGGATCAACTCTTTTCTTATTCCTAAAGGATTTTGAAAAGGTATATATAATCCTAACCTTTTTATAAAAATATTTTCAAAAGATATTTTAGTTATTAAAATCTATATAGTTGATATTATATTTGGATATTCTAAAAATTATTCATATATTGATTTTTTAAAAATGATGAAAAATGAGTTTGAAATGAGTTTAATGGGTGAACTAAAATTCTTTCTTGGTTTTTATATTTTTTAAAATAATGAATGAATTATTTTAAATCAAAGAAAATATAGTAAATACCTTTTAAAACTTTTTGGGTTGGATAAAACTGAATGTAGTGACACAACTATGAGTATCACCTATAAGTTGGATCTTAATGAAGATGAGAAATTAGTGGATCAAACCAATTATGGAGGGTTTATTGGAAGTTTACTCTACTTAACAACTATCCGACCCAACATTATGTTTAGTATGTGTATGTGTTTTTTTCAAGGAAACCCAATAGTGCCACAATTATAGTTAAATGTATTTTCACATACCTCAAGTATACAATTAATTTATGATTTTATATACTAGAGGATAGTAATTTAACCTAGTTAGTTATTCAGATGCTGATTTTGGTTTTTGTAAGTGAGATTGAAAAATCACCTCTGAAACATGTCATCTTTTGGGAAAGTCTCTAGTTTCTTAGTATAGTAAGAAACAAAATTCTTTTGCACTGTGTACTACTGAAGTAGAATACATAGCTATAGGTAGCTTTTATGCTCAAATTTTGTGATGAAACACCCTTTACAAGACTATGGATATCAATTCTGAAATATCCCTATAAATTGTGATAACAAAAGTGCTATAAAAATCTATAAGAATGTTGTGTCTCACTATAGAAAAAAAAATATATAAGACATAAATTTTTGATAGATCATTTTCAAAAAGGTTATATAACTCTTGAATACATTGGTAAAAAAAATTATCTTGCTGATATTTTGATGAATCTATTGAATTTCGAGAGAATGAACTACATCAAAAATGAATTAGGAATGATTAATTTTGGTTAAACTTAATTTTCTAGGAACCGCTATTGGTGTTTACCCACTATTAGTGTTTAACCACCATTGGTGTTTACCACCTTTGGTGGTTACCCACCATTGGTTGTTACCCACCATTGGTGGATACCCACCATTGGTGGTTACTCACCATTAGTGTTTACCCACCTTTGGTGTTTACCCACCGTTGGTGGTTACCCACCATTGGAGTTTACCCACTATTGGAACAACCCACTGTTGGTAATGAAACATAGTTAGAATAACCTTCAATTGATAATTTTTATTTTATGGGTAAAATATTTGATTTATTTATGATTTAAATGTTATATTTACTTTTTTAATTTCCTATTTTCAAATCCATAAATGATATAAATTATACCCTTCATCTAATTTTAATTTTATCACCTGCTTGAACGAACCTTATCCATAACACTTTATTTATAAACTATTATGATTCCCTTGAACTCATCCTAACCTTACACCTTGTTTAAAATGGATTGAGTGAAGCAGGAAATGGTGTCATCTCCCAATAAGTCACATACTTTGAAAAATCATAGAGGAGAATCGATCTAACAAGCTATATAGCTGTAGAACCCACAACTCTTGAAACATAAAATGGTTCCTGAGAAAAAAGAAAATTTTGATTGGTTAATGTTGAGTAGATTTTTTGGGATTAAATTAATTGAAGACTATGGATGGGTAGAGTGGTTCTTAAATAATGAGAGGTCGTTTTTCCTAATTTAGTGCAATATTTTTATCAGAATTTTGAGTTTAGCATTAGTGAAGATAAAGACTGGGTTTGAAGTAGGATACATAGGAAAAAAATTGTGTTCTATTCAATTAGATGGGATAAATATATTAATGTAACTCATGAGGGAGTCTCAAATGATTACCTAGGATCAATTCCAAGTGATAGTGATTCTTTTAAATATGAGGATTAATTCGGTGATCTGACTGGAGATGGGACTTTAAGAAGACGAGCTATAAAAATGTAGATTTTGAGGTCCATTTTTTTATGTTTATTCAGAAAATTTTATTCACAAGGAAATCATATTTTATTACAATGAGATATCATGATGTATACCAATTGTAAATTAATAAAATGGGGAAAATTAAATTTTTTAGGTATTTTATAGTTTATATGATGAATATGTGCAATAAATATTCTAGGTTAAAATCCCTGATTGATACCAAGTTGATTTCAGCTATACCGGATGCCAAGGTATTGTTTGATGAGGAAGAAAAAATCAAGGTAAATTGTGGAGTTTTTTTCCTAACCAATGGGATTTATAAGGGAAGGAGGACTAATTAGAACCCCTAGAAGAGGTAATGGGTTGGTGATGTCGGAAAGATTTATGATGATTTTGATTCTATTGATCACCCTATAAGGAAAAAGAAACTTGTGGATCCTGGCTTGGATCCAGATGAAGTGGTTGTGTACTCATATGAGGAACAAGAAGAAGACGAGGTTGATGATCTTAGAAATGAAGACGTGTTTTTAGATAATGAAGGTAGTGATCCTAAATTGTCTAAGATCCCTCCTGCTATCACTTTTGATCCAACCAGTCCACTTCAATATCTCCATGTTAGATAGACCCTTTTAAGAGAAGGAAGTTAAGAAGAAGAAACTGGGGTCTCTAGAGAAGAACAATATAAATATTTTTCAAAATCTTTTGAAGAAGTTGTTGAGTTATATGATGATAAAAAAGGAGATGAAAATTTAAGTGACAATGATGATGATAATGATGATGAATGTCACACCTAACCATGATTTTTATTTATTTTATCCATTTCTTGATGTTGAATCTTTTATTCAAGGTTTGGGTCGGGTTCTCGGTGGATGTTTTTTTGTTTTAGACTCTCTGGGTGGTTTTTGGCCCTATATAAAGTTTGAGCATGGTTTGGTCAAAACCATGAGAGGCCTAGTAGTGACTGTGTGACCTTATTTTGGTGTTAGGGACAAGGTACATGACTTAGGTATAGTCAGAGAAAACCGTGAAACAAATGTGTGAAATGGATCTATCAAATGACAGAGTTGAGTTGCATGGTTTGTGCATGGGTTATCGAACCATGTAACCAAACTTTTTGGCTTACCCTATGTTAAAAAAACTAAATGGAAAATAAAGAATAAAAAATTGTTTTAATAATAATAATAATAATAATATTATTATTATTATTATTAGCAGTAGTAGGAGCAGGAGCAGTTTCTTTTTTTAACCCTTAATTGTTCCCCCATTTCCCCCACGTGGCACACCCCCTTACATATCCCTCAATCACATGATCCATCCCCAGCCTAAGCCCCTCCAACGTGGAACCTCCCTCCCTCTAGCATCTAATTCTCATTCTTATTTTGGATGCGTTCCTCTTCGATAAGCCTCTTCTCCCTTCCTCTTCATTTTTCTTGATTTTTTCTCTTCCATGTAGTATATATGGTTTTGAATAACCCTAAATCATTTGGAGGTTTCTCTTTTGGTTGATTTTGTATTATTAAGGTTTTTGGGTCCCATCAAGGTCAGTTTTATCCACCATCATCAAGGGAAGTGGGTTCTCTAAGGATTTTGGGTAAGTGTGGTATATTTTCTTCATTGTTGATCAATTTTAAATTGGGGTTTTTGTGGTTTTTGTGTTTGTGGTATTTATCTAGAGTGAGTTGGACCTTGTTGAAGTGGGTTAGAGCCACCACTATCGAATGATTATATGTGTATTCATAGATAGGAATTGATATGTGTAAGTCTCCCATTTATATATATTTACCCATGGAAGGATGAAAATATATAATGGGGATAGGAGTGCTTAAATTTATATATGAAAATGCATACACATGTAAGTGAAAAGGGGTATAATCACGTATAAGACTTTGTATAAGGATCCCCTTGTATATATTTTTCCCTGAAAATATATATATAAGGGATAAGTTTCCTTGAAAATTAGTGAGTGTGCATATGCATGCAAGCATTAAATAGAAGGTTTGAATTGTCGTCACCTTGAGAAGTGCGCCTTAAGTTTCAGGTAGGTTCTCTATGCCTAACCATTTAATTTTAATTCCATAATTTCATGATTTTTTTAAAAAATATATTTTATTTTTTTGTAGTATATATATGTTTTATGATCTATTTGTGGTTTTTAGAAATGGTTTTCATTTCTTTTATAGAATTTATCTAATATTCCAACGAGAGTTTTTCATGTTGGAATATGCTCTCAACCTTGTTTTGGAAAACATAATATTTCTCTAATAATCAATTAGTTCTAAATTATAGTTCTTTAAAAGTGGTTTATTAAATGGTTTTTAATGGGTAATTGGTATTTACAAATAATATTTTTTATGTGAAATAGATGTGAATGTTGACTTGAATTAAAATGGGTTCGTGTGTGATTTTAAAAAAAGGGAAATTTAATGTTTTGGTATATTTGGAAAAGTGCATGTGTCTTGGTGTACATTTGAGTTTAAATGGTGAATTAAATCTCTTAAATGGGGTTCTTAAACTTATGAATGGTTTTAAGTTTGATTTTAAATGTGAGGTACCTTGGTTGTTTAATTTGGATTTTAAATGGTTTTGGAATTTAAATGTTTTGGGAGATTATGTTTTCTAAAGTGAAGGTATTCCTTATAAAGTAATGAGGCCCATTTGTCACTTTGAGAATTGTTTATGAAAGTGGGAAACCCCTCACGAGGCATGCCCCTTGTTTTAGATATAATATGTGCATGTTAAATATGTGATTTAGTATGTGTTCCTAGTGAAGATGCTTGTGCTTTGTTGAGTGAATAAAAAGAGGGATGTGCTCAAGGAGGGAGATTTATGGTGAGAGGTTGGATGGGTTTTTGAGAAAAAAATGATACGTTCATTTATGTTAGTTTGAAAAAAACTCACCACCATTTGAAATAGACCACATGATAAACCTAGGTACCTAGGTGGTAAAACTATAACTAGTATGCTAATTGACTCAAAATTGGATGAAGTCCAGATTCATTTAGCATGATTGATGATTAAAACACTTACTAAACATGTGATATGATCAGAGACCACTAGAACATTGCATTATATCCTATCTAGTGTATTATTCATGAGAACACTGTTGGATCACCAGAACTTTTGATGAGATCTTATCTAGTGGATCATATACAAGAATGTTGTTGGTAGTTGATTTTGAGGATTTTGATCACCATGTAATGAGATTTCTAGGGACCCACTTATGATAGTTACCTATAAGAATTGCCCATGGTTCTCTCTTGTGATATAATAATTGTTATATGATTTTCATTTCATTTTCTACATATTTTTTTTCTTCATTTATTAAAAATCATATTTTAGTCTAAATTTATTTCCTTCTATTTTGAAATTTATATGCATGATTTGGAACTATTTTGAAAATCTGAGGGAAAGAATATGTTTTTTATTTTAAATTTAAGATTGTGGTTTTAATTTGAAAATAATGGAAATCCTTATTTTTATATGGTTTTATTTTCTTTTAAAAACCATGACTTGGTTTTATTTATAAAGGTAAGGAATATGTAATAGTTTATCTAAGAAATCCTACTGAGTTTTAATACTCACACCTATAGTTTTTTTTGTTTTTATCTTTTGGTGTTGGTTCTATATTGGATTTAGTATCTGTAGGGTGGAGTTGTTTTAGTGGTTGGATGTGACCCATGAGGTCACATGGAGCTACACGTAGTAGTTTATTTATTTATACTACTTATGATTACATTTTTGTTGATCAATTTATTTTTATTTTATTTGTCCTTTGTTTATTGGAAAAATCATTTCTAATTTATTTATTTTGATGCTCGACAGAAGTTTCTAGCCTGTGGGGATCAGGAATGCCCTTTAGGACTTGTCGTGGGAAAAATTGGGTGAACGGTTTATGGTTGACCTAGGTTTGTTCTTGAAAAAAATGGTATCAGAGAAGGACCATGTTTTTTGGGGTATTAGGTATCATGGAGATTAGGACATTCAAGACTCTAGAGGTAGGTGTGGGAAGGAAATCATCAACCCTTACCTATCTTGAGCCTTGAGTTACCAGGGATAGTTTGGGATTTGAGTTTTTCTTTTGTTTGGTCTATGTGGATAGAGGATTATAATGGAAATGATCTAGTGTTACACAATGATATTTCATGGAGTAGAAACCCATGTGTATCTTGATTTCATGGTTCAAGATACTTCTTGCGGTTGATTCTCACTTAGAGAATGGTATTCTAAGCCATGTTGTCCAGTTAGGAATAACCCCTATCTCTTTATTCTTTAATTATTATTGTGGGTTACGTTTTGGATTAGTTTTGATTGGTGATATTAGATATAAAAAAATGAAAATTGTTTCTAGGAAAGGGGTTTTCAAAAGGTAAAATGGAATTTGGAGTCGAAAAATGGTTTTTGAAATGAAAATGATTTCCGGAATGGGTTTGTTTTAACAGAATGTGTGGTTTCAAAGGGTGATAATGGAATGTGTCTTGGAAATTGTGTTGGGATTTTGGAAACACTTATTTGGAATGTGAAATTAAATTTTATTGGGAATTTGGAAAAATTTTTCTTTAATGATAAGGGGTGACTTAAAATTGGTTGAGAATTTAGGATTTAAGTTGAATGACCTATTTTGGAAATAAGGAATGACTTGAATTGAACCTAAGTGTTTCTATGAGTGATCACATATATTGATGTACACATGTGTCTAGTGGATAATTGGTGGAATGTGTGGATGGGTGATTGATATAGTATTAGGATATATATATATATATATATATATATATATATGTGAGACTTCATGTAATACCAACGATGTGTATTTAAGTTGTTTTGTTTGCTGAAAAGTAGTTTTCAAAAATGGGATTTTAATGTTTTGAAAAGTGAGTGAGAAGTTGTTTGGTGTTTTATTTTTGTTTTTGGAAACCTCTTTTGTGGGATCTTTGTTTTGAATTTCTGGAAATGTGTTTAGAATGGTGATTTGATTTGGGGGTTTTCTTTGTCATTGGGGTGAAAATTTTTGTTTTATGTTGTGTTTTGATTTTCCTTCATGATTATCTTTTATAGTATGCCCCATAAAATTTATAGCAAGGAATGAGCAGTCAAAATCTAGAATTCCTTCTTCTATATTTAGGTGAAGGTCAGTTTTGGGAATGGGTGCTATCGACGACTCTACCCAGAATTTGAATTGATTGGTGAAGCTAAAAAATTTCTTGACTTTGGACAAAACCTGAATATTTTTGGGTTTTTTTCCACCTTCATTATTTGATAATCAGAAGAATATCTTATTTTTCGTGGATTAAGAAAATATATTTCACTCGGTGTGGTCACTTAGGTAATCTGACGAAGTTCTGTAGGTCACACTTCTGAAATAGTCAGTTTTAGATGAATATCATTAGCTCCTAACTACGGGGTATCAGATGCTTCAAGACATAAAGGCTCTATCCATAGGTCTTGTAGTGAAGTTTTTCACGTAGTTAGGAATTGTTTGTTGGGGGGACATTGGTATAGAATTTGTCTTCAGTGCTTTGATGAGGATAGTTTAAGTATCTCCATTATAGATTCTTCATATTTGAAGGTTCATTTTGTCATAAGAGGTGTAGAAGCCTCATTTCCTTATTGTGGTCTTCATTGTTTTGAAAGTTACTCTATTGTAGTTTTCCCAATTCTTGAAAGTTATCCTTTGGTTATGAAACTCTTGGTGGCCTTGTATGAAAGAGAACTATTTAAGGTTTTCTATTTGTGGATGTGAGTCTCAAGATGATTTTCAATATTGCGTGGTTTTCCCCTTTTGTGGATCATTTTTGTTTTGGGTTATGCTCGCTTTGTAGATACTCATTTCTTATGGAAATGATGAATTGTGGATCAGTTTGCTGTTTGGTTTGATCTATTTTCATGGGTTTACTATGTTTTGGGGGTTTATGGTTTGGGTTGGGAGTTCTTGGTGGCTTTGTTGTTTGGTCTATGTGAAGTCCCATGTTGGTCTATGTTGGTGGTCCTCATTTAGATTCATGTTGGTAGTTTTAGAGTTTATGTGCTGGGATTTTTAATATTGCCATTTTAGTTGGGTTCTTGTGGTGGGGAGAACCCTCCACTTTTTTCTGTGGTTTCTCTTGATGTACTTATCTCTAGAGATGGTCATGTGTGAATTTTAGAGTTAAATGGTCACACATAGTCCATGGTTTTTTTTGGTCTCATGTAATTTTGATCTTGTTTTTTTTTTCTCATTTGGCAGGGTGACTTTATTAGGGAATGATGTTTTTGTAGTGGGGAGAATTGTCACACCCCAACCATAGTTTCTCTTTATTTTTATATTTTTCTTAATGTTGGATCTTTTAGTCAAGTTTTTAGTTAGGTTCTTGGAGAAAGTTTTTAAGTTTTAGAGTCTTTGGGTGGTTTTTTCCCTATACACGATTTGACCCAAACAATACGAGGCCCAGTAGTGACCGTGCAACCTTATTTTGGAGTTTGGAACAAGGTGCAATGTTTGAGAATGGTTAGAGAAAACTGTATGACAAGTGTGTGAAATGGATCTATCAAATGGCAAAGACAAGTTGCACAGTTGGCACATGAATTCTCAAACCGTGAAGTCAGCCTATGCATGTACCCCTTATCTCCAATAGGGTGCGCACGGTTGGCACATAGTCTGATAGAGCATGTGGCCAAACTATGTGGCCTACCTAGTGTTCAATAAAATAAAATAAAATAAATTAAAAATAAAATAAAATAAAATAAAAATAAAATGGTTAATAATAATAATAATATGAATATTATGAATATTACTATTATTAATTTCTTTTTTAACCCTGAAGGGTTTCCCCCATTTACCCCACGCGGCACACCCCCTTCTATTTGCTTATCTCGTACAACCCATCCCTAATCGAATCCCCTCCAGTGTGCCACCTCCCTCCCTCCGGTGGATGATTCTGCTATAAATTTGGGGTGTGTTACTATCCAATAAGCTTGTTCTCCCTTAATCTCCATTATTTTAATGGTTTTCTTATCTTCCATGGGGTGCATATGGTTTTTACAAACTCGAACTCATTTGGGGTTTTATTTTGGTCGATTTTGGATGATTAGGGTTCGTTAGGTCCTGTTGAGTCCAGTTCTAGAAACTATCGTCAAGGGCAGTGGGTCTACAATGTGTTTCAGGAAATGGTTATTTGGTTTCTTTATTAAGGTTCAAATTTAAATTAGGGGTTTTTTGGTTTTTGAGTTTTCAGTATTTTTCTAGAGTGATTTGGACCTTGTTGAAGTGGGTTCGATCTTCCACTATTGAAGTCTTATATGTGTATGCATAGTTAGACAAATATATGTGTAAGTTCCCCCTTTATATATATTTACCCATGGCATGATGAATATATATAATGGGGCTAGGTGTGCTTACATGTATATATGATAATACATATGTGTGTAAGTTAAAAGAGGTATATACACATATAAGACTATGTGTATGAATCCCCTTGTATATATTTGGCCATAAAAATAAGTATATAGGGACCATGTGTCCTTGTATATAAGTGAAGGTGCATATGAATGCAAGTGATAAATGTAAGGTTCAAGTTTCCATTTCCCTGATTAGTGAACCTTAAGATTGAGGTAGGTTCCCCATGCCTAACCCTTTCATTTGAATTCCATAATTTATTGATTATTTTAAAAATATGTTTTATATTTATGTATTATGTATATGTTATGTGATTTGGTCGAGGTTTTTAGAAATGATTCTTCATTTGTTTTACATAATTTATCTAATCTTCCAATGTGGGTTTTTCATATTGGAATATGATCTGGACCATATTTTGTAAAACATAATTTATTTCTAATGCTCAATTGGTTTAAAATGATAATTATCATAAAGTGGTTTTCTAAATGGTTTTGAGTGCGTAATGGGTAATTCCAAATATGTTTTGTATGCGTGAAATAGATTTGAAAGTTTAATTGAAATAAAATGGGGTCATGTGTGATTTCAAAAAAGGGTAAATATCATTTTTTGGTATGTTTAGAAAATTGAATTGGTTTTGGTGTAAATTTGAGGTTAAATGGTGAATTGAGTTTCTTAAATGGGTTGCTTCAACTTAGGCATGGTTTCATGTTTGTTTTTAAATATTTGGTACCTTAGTTGTTTAATTAAGATTTTAAATGTATTTGGAACTTAAAAGTGTTGGGAGATTATGTTCTCTAAAGTGAAGATATTACTTGTAAAGTAATGATTCCCATTTTGGACTTTGAGATTGGTTTGTGAAAGAAGGAAACCCTTTTTCAGGCATACCCCATTGTTTTAGAAATATGATTTTCATGTTAAATGTGTGATTTTTGATATGTTCCTAGTGAAGTGGCATGTTCTTTTTTGTGTGAATAAAAAGGGGATGCGCTCAAGGAGGGATATTGGTGGCGAGACGTTGGAAGAGTCTTTGATTAAAGAAAATGATACGTTCCTGTATGTTAGTTTGATAAAAACTAACCACCATTTGAATATAAGAAAATAGAAAACCTGGGTACCTAGTTTGGAAAACTAGAACTAGTATTCTAGTTGATTTAGACATGGTCAAGGATCATATTCATCTAGAAGGATTGAAGATTACAACACTAAATAAGCATGTGATGTGATCGAATATCACTTGAACTTTGTATAAGATCCTCTTTAGTGGGTTGTGCATGAGAACACTGTTTTACCACTAGAACTTTGGATGAGATCCTCTATAGTGGATCATGTATGAGAACACCATTGGTATTTGATTTTTGATGATTTAATCACCGAGGTACAAGGTTTCTAGGGCCCCACATGCGCTAGTTACCTATAGGGATTTTCCATGGTGATCACTTGAGACATGATACTTCTATGTGATTTCTATTTCAGTTGCTACATGTTTTTTTCTTATTTTATGAAAACCATGTTTTAGAATAAATTGATTTCCTTCTATTTTGAAATTTAAATGCATGATTGGAAACTATTTTGGAAATGCGATGGAAAGAAAATGGTTTTTCTTAAAAATAGAATCTTGAGATTTGAATTTGAAAAAATGGAAAACCTTATGTTTATATGGTTGTATTTTTCAAACTATCATGTCTTGGTTTTATCTTTTAAGGTAAGTAATAGGGAATAGTTTATCCAGAAATTCCTACTAAGTTTTAATACTCATGATTATAGTTACTTTTTTGTTTTTAGCTTATGGTGATGCTTCTATCTTGGATTTGGCCATCATGGGGTGGTGTTGGTTTAGCATTTAGAGGGGACCATGTGATCACATGGAGGTACATGTAGTAGTTTATTTATTTCCATTAAAATTGATTATCTTTATATTTATCAATTTATGTTGGTTTTATTTTTCATTTGTTTATTGTCCAAATCATTTCCAATTTATTTAGTTTGATGCTCGACACTATTTTCCAGCCAGTATGGATTAGAAACACCCTTCAGGCCTTATTGTGGGCCGACTCGGGTGATCAATTCTGGTTTAACCTGGGTTGGTTATTGATAACGAAGAAGAAGATGAAGAAGAAAATGTTGAAGAAGAAAAAGGTAATATAAATAAATAAGATGATAAAGAAGAATGAAAATATGAGGAAACCAATGATAAATGTGGGAGTGATGGTAGTTCTGGGCCTGATAGGCTAGATGATTCTGAGATTTATTAGGTACTTGTTTCTTTTATAGGTTTATCTATTGCTTCTAGGTATGAAGAGAGATCGAACATAGTTTTGATATGTTGATAGATCTTTTAGAGATGAGTTAGGAGTATCTGTTGAGGAGGAGTGAATCCCCAAGCCTTATTAGTCACCCTTCTGATCCTGTTGATGAAGATAATTTTGAGCATATAGTTGATGAGAAGATAATTGTTGAGCCTGCTGATATATATTCTACTAGAGAAAGTTTTTTATCTCTTGAATAATGGGATAAATGTCCCCGATATTGCGGCTAGGCTTGGACTACACTGAATCTGATGATGATATAAGTTCACCAAATTATGGTGGTCCTTCTATCATAGTTCTAATAGAGATAGATAATATGGGGTCCTTGGAAGATATTTTTGATGCTATTGGGGATCTATAGAAATTTTTTTAGATGTTCTAGCTAGATCTAAGCCTATAGAGTCTGCTACTGATAGAGTGTCTGCACATTTTCCAGCTATTGGCCCAATGTCTATTGATGCTATATCCAGAGTTGACTTTGAGTTTTTTAAAGAGAGGATTCTCTTTGAACATGATGGTGTTATGAGGAATAAATCTCCTTTAGTCACTAATCTTAGTGAGAGATATGATATATATCAGTTTTAGTTGGTGATACACCACATTCAATTTATGATGGTGCATTACATCTAGGAAGTGGAGATAGAGAACAAAAGACTTTCATGCGAGATGAAGTCTTTGAGATCAGTAATGGAGGGGATGAAAACTTATTTTACTAAAAATATGGATGCCTTGCTGGAGAGGTTAGTGTCATTGACTTATGTGCCTTTTACTTTCAGTTCACTAACTCCCACTCCTTCCTTGGATGTTGATATGATCCAATCAGTGGTTATAGAGGAGCTTTAAGATGTTTTAGGAAATGTTCCTCATATCCCTCAGGATATTTTGATTCAGATTAAGAATAATAGTGATAATATCTATAAAATGGTTAGGTAATTCCTCAATGAAGTCAGAGATAATAGACATACTATTAGAAATTCAATAAAGTATTAGGTTTTTATGATATACACCAATAATGAGCTCAAATTTCACTTTAAGTTCCTTTTTAAAAACCTCAAGATGCTTTGAGTTTCAAAATCTTTCAAGGAACAAGTTAATAAGTTAAAAGTGATGAACCATGTTCATAAGTTATTTATCGAGGAGAAAAAGACTTTTTAGTTCCATAGAATGGGAGGAAATATCATCATAGACTTTATCAATATAATTAATCCCTTCTTACATGTGTCCTGTTCAATAGTGGTGGATCTCAAGGTCTTTCTAGTGGCTGCACATTTATGTCCACCTTCCACTGAACCAAAATTATTTAGAGCTCATGTTCCCCATGATCCAAATGCACATATGTCTTCTTGGTTCCAAAACTTCAATATGACTCCCATGGAATCTATGCATCATCTTCTACAAGTTATCATTCATGAACCTCCTTCTCTAACTACCATTCCAATAGCCTCCACCACATTTTCGTCATCCCCAACCATGGATTTTGTTCCCTCTACCTCTGATAAGGGAAATGCACCTACTATTAGAACTACCTAAGATTAGAAGTGTTGAAATTATGATTTGTTTTTGATAAGGACTTATGTATCAATTTTTTTGTATCTCCTTTTCAATGGAATATAATTAATATTGTCCATAAATATAAATTATCTTATTATTCATATTATGATTCTTTCAATTTACTATATTTATTTTCACTTTTTTATATTCCCAAAAGGGGGATAATGATTATGGAATGTATTTACTATTTTTATATTTATGTTATCTCTTGATACCTTCTTAAGTTTATCTTTTTCATTTCTTTTTTATATCCTTAATACCATCATTAATGTTATTTTCTGATACTAAACCTTTGATTCCATATGTATTTTTTTATACCTTTAATGCCATAATTAACAATTATGCATATTTAATCTTTATTTTATTCTATAATATTTTACATTTCCATACCATTGATATTGTTTGTTACTTAAAATTTTTGTTACCATTATGTTTTAAAAAAATTAAGCAGATCTATTTTAAGACAAATTTTATTCTATACATGGTTTATAAAATTCCATGATTTATGATTATATAAATTGAGGATATTATTAGAATCTTTGTTTTAATGATAAAAAAATCATGTTATTTATATTTGGATGAGTTTTATCTCTTATGATAATATTTTATAATATAATTCAATTTGGAGAAAATCTGGATACATATTGAAAAGACTCACCATTGTTGAAAAGACTCACCTTGAGATGAATCACCACCAGAAATGATCCAATGTTGAGGATGAGTTTGTTCTATAAAAGACCCACCATTAAGAATGAGTCATGTACATGAAAGACTCATCATTGAGGATGAGTCACTTCCAAAAAATACTCACATTTTAGGATGAGTCTCTGCCTAAAAACACTCGCCGTTGAAGATTAGTCTCCATTGGAAAAGAGTCACCGTTAAGATTGAGTCATCGCTAGACTTTACCTACCGCTAGAAAAGAGTCACTACTGAGGATAACCTATGATCAAAAGAGTAACCAGTGAGATGAGTCACCATTTAGATGAGTCAATATTAAGATGAGTCATCATTGAGATGATTCACCAATGATACGAGTAACCGTTGAAATGAGTCACCGCTGAGTATGAGTCACTACTAGTCTGACTCACCATTGGCCTGACTCACCACCAGACATGAATCACCTTAAGAATTAGCCATCGTTTCTATTCTAGGATATTTTAATTAAATTATTCTAATGTATATATTATTGAATTTAATTTTAAGGAATATTTTAATGATTATTCTGAAACTGTTGCCAGTATAATTAAAGAGTATGTCAGAACTAAGTACAAGGATGTAGAATACCCCAATGATTGTTCCTCGAACAGTCTTTCCATACTACAGTGCTATATATTTAAAGAATTCACCTTCAATAACCATATGAATTCATGATGGATGAGTGTAAAAACATGATCAATTGTTCCATTTATTAGAGTTTCTTATATTAAGTATTCTTACCTACATATGACTGTGGAAGAGTGGAGAATTTGAACATATGATTCCCTTCAAACACTTAGAACAAAGAGAGATTACACCACTCTATTTTAATACATTTTTCAAATAATTAGTTTGATCTCATTTCCAAGCTACTTCAGAGTAGTATCCCACATCTGAAGCACATTATACCAAGAAACTCTATCTTTTAAACATTTTATGCTTTCTCTTTCTGTTTGTTGCATTTAATTTTGAGATGTTTGTTTTTTGTATTATTTATCCAAACACATTTCCTCTTGCACTTTTACTGTAAGATACAAGATATATTATTCACTCTATTAATATTTTTTTATCTATAGTGTTGTGGAAGAGGTCCCTGTGTGGCATTTTTTTATTTTATTCCCATGGTTATTGTGAAATAGGTCCCTATGTGGCCTGGACAACTTGTAGCTATTGTGTATGACTGATCTAGGTTTTGGATCAAGATTATATTTATATAATCTTCTTGGTAGTGGGTGATTAAAAAGTTTAGTGAATTAGGCTTTTCATGAGGCTGAAACCCTTATTCTAATTCCTCTTTGTGTTTTGTTTTGTTTCAGTTCTAATCTTAAAACTAAATTTATTTTAAATTATAAACAAAACCACTACTTTGATAGTTAATCTTAATTAGTGTTTATATAAGTATTTGATTATGTAAATTGATTTCAAAAGTTATAATAATTTTTATATTATTTTAACCGAGAAATAATCAATCTTTGAGTAATATTTTAAAATATTATAACTTATATCTCTAAACTATTTTGATTAATTAGGAACTTTTAATTAAACTATGGGATTTTATTTGAACTAGTTTTGACATAAATTTATATTGGGAAATAAATTCACCCCCTATTGGGTAAATAACTCTGATAAAAAAAATAGGATTTTACCCTTATCACCTTATGTTTGAATTTTATTTGAATATTGGATACTTTCCCATGAATATAACATATATATTTTTTAAATCAAAGGTAGTTACAAAATTTCACTCTCTTTGTATTTACTATATTTCATGTGTACACATAGGGAAAAAATCAATATATGAATTAACTTATGTATATTTTGATATTAATTAAATTAGTTAAATTATATATTTTTTTCTTTTTTATAAATTATATAATTAACTCAAAATGCTTGTCAAATGCTAATATAATATTTATTTAATTAATAGAAAAATAAAATATATGATTTGAAAAATCCTAATTTTGATAAAATATGGATTATTTAATTCTAGAAATAAATTTTATAGATCTACATGACATATTATAGAGGTTTTAAATCATTATATTCTAATTTATCATTTGTCTTGATGTATTTTATGTCAAACTAAATGAATAGTGTCAAAATTGATATTGTTGATAATTTATCAAAAAAGTATTTTATTAAATTATATGAAATTAATATATATATATATATAATCCTCATCCATGTGAATGAAATATATTTCAAAAAATCATAAATTTTACATTTATGAGTCACTTTTACATTTATAGTTGCATTATTAACCCTTTGTGAATAAAATAATGGTTACCATGGTTAGTGTAAACAATAAATAACCAAGGGTTTAATCAAATTGATAATGTTTAAAATGAACCCAAAAAATTTATATATTATATTGGATGAGGACATTAAAAATTTCAAATATATTATTTTATAATCCATTTCTATTTTTAGAAATTTCGCATGACAAATTAATTTGTTATAACTTAATATTTTGAGAAATTCTAAAAGTGTCCATCACCTCAATTATATAGAGGCACATCCTTCCTCACTTTTTAACAAAATTTTTTCATTTAGCTCAACCAATTCATACCCAATTATATTCCCAACATCCTTATTCATGTTATGGATATTCAGGTCACATCAAAAGACCAACCCTAGACCCCTTAAGAAAATATCTAAAAGAAGTCCTATGAAGAAGAGGTAATCATCATTACTGACTCCTTAAACTTTATTTATTATTATACTTACTATTAATGTATTGTTTACATGATAAAGTAATAAATAAAGTATAATTTTTATAATTATATGTTATTATGATTATGGGAAAACCATATTCCACCTTTTATCTATCTTACAAAAAATGAAATCACAACACATATGTACTTATGACTTATCATATCCATGTCATGGTGTAATTTTTTTCATAACCATTTTAATAAGATGGTTATAATGCTGAAAATGATGGATATATATCATAATTATGACAATATAATGACTATATAAAATTAATAAATCATATATTTCCCTACCCATTCCCAATTAAGGAAATGATACCATCACTTGTGCGTGCGTACGACAACTGTCTCCACAACGCGATGTGATTCATTTTTCATGTTCAATATTTAAGAATGGTTATAAACTTATATTTAATTATTAAATATTATATTTATAACATTAATATTATTTTTTAGATTATGTATTTATATCTTATGCAAAATAACTGGGATATTCCTGACAAAATATGCAAGGGAAAACAATGCAAATTACACCCAAAACTGTGAAAGTAGTGAAATATTATTAATGAATGGGTGGTAAGATGATATAAAAGGATCATATAGGATGTAAAAAAATAAAAAAGGATATTTTATAATTTAATAACATTCTTAAAACCATTATAAAGTAGGTTTGAATATTTTTTAATGAAGTTGAACCAGAGGTAAGGGTTCCTCCTCTCACTTTTACTTATGTGGGAGATATGCCTTATTCAACACTTATTTCTATTATTTGGTGAATATAATACCCATTTTATGTGATATATAATTAATACCTTTATTTTCATGTTATTTAAAGTTTCATTTGAGGATATTTCTTTTTTGGCGATTATGATTCAAAAGATACCAATTAGTAAGGGTTTATTTGACAATCTCATCATTACTCAGGATTGTTTATGTTTAAGTCTCTATTGAGGAATATTTATCTTCCATCACCATGTTTTCTAAAAATTTCTTCAAAATTTATTTTAATATTCCTTAATGATTTTTATATTTATTTTTACCTGTTTTACCTTTTAAAAATGCTCTAAATAGAATCTTTATATTATTTTCCAAACAAGGTACATTATGAATTTTCTTGATAAAATGACCATAAAATGTTTTTTAAATTATATGGAATGAATGGAATTTATCTCTATTATTTATACTTAAATATTTTAAGCTTCATTTAAAATTTTATATGGCTATTTTCAAATAAAAATATTTGTTTATTACATGTGTAATTTTTTGGATCTTAAAATTTTTCAAAGAAAAAAGGTTATTTTCCTCAAGAAATATTCCAATAGTCTCTTTAAAGTATTTTCATCTATGTCCACATTATTTTTTTAATATTATGTTGAGTATGTAATATAATGATACCATTCATCATATTTATTTGGATGGTTTATGAATTGTTTGACCGGGTAATTATTGATTTTTCATATTACTAGTTGTTCCAATATGGAAAGTTATTTATTTTGTTAGGGAATATTGATTCGGTTATATTATTTATTCAAGTGAGGAATGAATTGGACTTAATAAGTGATGAGTGGGTCCCATTATATCACCTAGATGAATCAGTAGGTCTCATGAGATGAACTATTTTGGGTATTGGATGTGTTCAATCCTATCTATGTATGATGTCTTGGATGAATACTGGAAGATATTTTTATGATGTACCACATTATACATTCCCTCATTCTGAGATTATTTATTGATATGCCATGTGATTATTTGATTAATAGAATATAAATTTTTAATTTTAATTCTCATGTGATTTTTTATATTTTATTATTTGATCATATTTTATTCCATCCATATTATGCTCATGTTGTTGATTAAATGGAATATGTTTTAGTTATTTACTTTTCAATATTGTTTCTGCTTTATTTACTTACAATTTCTATTGTACACTCACCCCTACTAAGAATCTGATCTCACCCCTTTCTTATTTTATATTTTTCCTAGGATATGAGGAAGTGTTTTTTGAATGATATAATGTTTTATATGAAGGGGAATAATAGGATTACTAAACAAAAATTATTTGTGTATTTTATGTTCTAAAATGTATTGTGAATTTCAAATATATATCTAGTATACCAATACTACTATACTATTTCGTATTTTAGGATGAAATTAATTATAACTTATGAAAATTTAATGAAGTAGACTTTCACTCTAATATACTAGTATTATAGTATTTATAGTTGGTATTAGAGGAATTTTAGTTGAAATAATGAGAACTTGATTTAGGAAAACATAGATTAGGGAATATAACCGTATGAATGACTTTGATTATAACTCTAAGTATAGGATAAAATAAAATAGATTTTATATTGACCATGGATAAAAAATGTTAAACCTATGGAATCATAGATATAGAAAAATGTGTCATGAAATATAAATCCTATAAATTATTATTCATGACTATGTATGATTAGTGTTGCTCACACTGTGTGTTTTGGTTTTAGTCAATGGATGGAACTAGAAGGAACTTGGCTAATATTTATTGAAATAGAATTTCTTTTGATGAGAAACAAAATGGGATGGTTACTAGGTTAAAATATATTGTGACCATGATATATGATTAATAACTTGGACTTTAACCAACTATCAGACTCACCAAAGAAACGAAGGATAGAGTTCACTGAGATATCATGTGGTAGAGACTATGTAGGAAATAATATTTTGTTTCCTATATTTTGAGAATGTTATAAGAAACACACAAGTGGATGTATTAGAGAAAAAAAGAGGTTTAGTTTGTGGAAAAGAAGGACACAAAGAATTTACTTGCCAAGAAAAAAATGAAAAGCTTGGTTAATGAAATAAAATGATAATACGGGTCTCCCTAATATTTCATCGATGATTTAATGTTTTAAATGTGGATAGTTAATTGATATGATATGAGGGAAAACTCATAAATATAATCATAAAGGATGTATGAGTAATGTTTATAATACTGATGATGAAGAGATTGCAAATAACACATAAAAGGAAGGAGGTATTAAGCAAAGTTAATGGTTTAAGAATGAAGTGAAATGATTAAAGTACTTTTGTATTTGGATTAAATAATTATATTGTAAAATCATTGTATTTGATTATAATAATCATGATATATATAAGGATTTTATTACAATACTTCTTCATTAAGGATTATGAAGCATGTGTTGAATTGTATAAATAACTAAGAGAGGTGATTCTATTATAAGTTGATTTTTGAGAAAACACATGATTTAGGGAAGATTAACCTAAATATGTTACCAATGATGAGATAATAATTATAAAGGGTTTCTTCTGTGATAGTGATGGTGACTATGATATTGGTTAGTGATTTTATGGGTTATGTTATCTTTTCAGGGTTTTGTACATGTTTGGATTTAAGGAATATATTCGTTAACATGAGATTTTATTTTTGGAAGAAATAATGTTTTCATTAAGGTTTTATGTTGATAAAGGTATTAATATATTTGGTATGTGACATCAAGAGTCAAATTATTCTTTTATATTCATTTTTTAAATTTAGTAACATTACTTCTAAATTTTTGGTCTCTCTATTTGGACAATCATATTTTGGATGAGTCTTATGATTAACAACTTATGGAATGTATTATGTTTAAATTTGGATATTATTAGTTCTTGATAACATATTATAACCATTTTGGTTTCAATAAATATTTAGGGGTCAATGGAATGACTTGTGGATCTTATGATTAATTAAAAGTGCTTCAAGAATGAAAAATTCAACTTTAATATCCATTTCCTCGCATAAGAGATAATGTGAAAATAGATAGAATAACTTCAAAAGGATTATATTATGCTTATGACCTGAAAATAAATCAAGATTATTTTCTCAAGTTATTATATATATAGTAAAATAATCCCTCAACTTAGAAAATATATTTTAGAATAGAAATATTATTTTATTATTTTTCTTACTGAGAAATCAATGTTCTTTTAACCCATTAAAATTTTACATATTTGTGATGATAAAATTACTAATGAACATATTCTCTATAACTCTCTATAATTCCTTGATAGTTATATATATCTCACATGTCCATATTTTCACTTTTTTCTAATTTTCTCCTATTTTAAATCCTAATTTTGTGGTGACCTTCACATTTCTTTTCTCTTTTTTAAGATGAAGTTTTATTAACCTTTTTACGATGTGGGATTTCCACAAAAAAAATTAAATATAAAAAATTTATTTTTTAATTTAAATTTATAATTGAAAGGGTGAAATTTTTTGACATTTGGGAGAATGTAACACCCCAAGATTTTATGGTATGCCGCTTTTTAAATAAATTTAATCTTTTCGATAACTTACGTTGCATGTAACACCCAACTTAAACAAATAATAAAATATGATTAAAAATTAATCATTAAATTGGTTTGTGTGAATAGTATTAAATAAATTTAGAAATATATATTAATTTAATATTTATTTATTCCTTGGAAATACACAAATAATTTTCAGTAAAGTTATTTTAATCATAAAATATATGTTTTCTCTAGAAAACATTTTTTACTAATTTCTATGAGAAAATAGATATAGTTATTTTTTTAAACATTAACAAAATGTATTTTATGAAATGAAATAAATTTTTTAAATAATAATATTAAAATTATCTTATGGTGAATTTCTTAGAATTTTGTGAAAAGATAGATTTTTCAACTTATAGATATAAATACCTGTTTTTCATAAAAATATTATTCTATTTATATTAAAAAGTACCTTTATGATATAAAACTAACATAAGTAATATTTATTAATATATAATAGAATAAATTTCATTTTAATAATTCTTATACCTTATTCTGGTATAAGTACATTTTTGGGCTTAAAAATTCATTTTTCAAGAAAACTGGTTTTCATCGCGTTTTACAGGATTAATATTGAAATAAATTATGAAAATTATGTGTCTTAAATTAAAAAAAAGTATTACATATATATATTCATAGGGATCAAATTTATTAAATAGTTCACTTTTATTTTTGTCCATTATGAATAGTAACCTTGGTTATTTTCATTACCACTATAAAGGGTAAATTGGGTAATATTGGTTAATTTTTTTCCAAGGATTAGAAAATGACCCTAAAACTTCTACCAATTTTATTTTATGAGTACTTTACAAAAATAAGAATTCATGTTTCTAATAAATTACCATTTTTCTACTAGGAATTTATTATGACCCTAATAATATTTTATTTAAAGAAAAATTAACGACATCGTATTCATGATTTTTATAACTATAACATTTTTAATATGTTCTTATGCATAAGATATATTCAAATATAAATAGTATTTTCAAATCTAAAGTAATTATATGAATATTTATAAATTATTTTTAATTTTTAGGAAATAAAAAATTACCTTAAATTCTTACAAAATGATAATGCAGTAAATATTTAATTAATGAGAAAATCTAATAAATAAAATGAAAAATAATAAAATAAATATAATTTTAGGCAATTAAGGTGATTCATGAATTTTATATATTAATTAGAAATATTTTGGATTTAAAAATTATGTTTTTTCTAATTATAAGTGTCAGCTTGATATTGTTAAAATCAATGTAATGAATAATTCTAAAAATCGACATTATGAATATTTTATAGTCAATAATATTTTATTAAATGATTAAAAAATTATAAAAATATGAAATTTATCTACATGAATTATATATGTTTAATTAAATCTTCCATTGTCCATTTATGGACCTTTTTAATTTTATAGAAACATTATTGACCATTATATAGTAGAAAATTTTAATAATACAATAATTTTCAAAAGAGTTAACAAGAGGTTAAAAAAATAAGGGAATAACTTTGACCTAAACTTGTACAAAAAATTATTTGATGGATATTATTTGAAACTTATCATATTATGTTATAATTTGAGTTGTTTAATGTATACTTTTCACTGGAAATGACTTATATATTATTTAAATCAAAGATAGTTACAAAATGTCACTCTCTTTGTATTTAATATATTTTATGAGTACAAATAGGGATAAAATCAAGATATGAATGAAAACAAATGTCTATTTTAATATTATTGAATTTTTTTTCATTATAGATATTTTTTTAATTTTTTATAAAATATATAATTACCTAAAAATTCTTGTGAAATTATAATACAATATATATTTAATTAAGAGAAAAATAAAATAAATGTTTTTTAAAATATTAATTTTGATATAATTTTAATTATTTAGTGTGTGAAATGAATTTTATAGATCTATATGACATATTATAGTGTTTTTAAACCATTATATTATGATTTCACCATTATGTTGATGTATTTAAAGTTAAAGTAAATAAATAGTGTCAAAATTTGCATTAGTGATAATTTATCAAAATAATATTTTTTTAAGTTATTTAAAATTAATATAAATATTATATTCATCCATGTGAATTTAATATAGTTTAAAAAATCATAAATTTTTCATGTATGAGTCATTTTTCACTTTATAGTAATATTATTAACCCTTTGTGAATAAAATAATGGTTACCACAGTAAAGGTAAAAAAATAAATAACAAAGGGGTTAATCAAAATGATAAGGTTTAAAATGACACCAAAACATGTATAAATTATATTTTTTGATGGTATTAAAACTTAATCTTATATTATATTCTAATAACATTCCATTTGGAGGCATTTTACATGATAAATTAATTTTTTATAATTTAATATTTTTTTGAAATTTCAGAAGTGTCCCTCACCTCAATTATAAAAGGGAATATCATCCCTAACTTATTCACACAACATTTTTTCATTTAGATCAAAAAATTCCCAACCATTTCTATTACCAACATAATTATCCATATTATTGATATTGTTTCCTTCCAAAAGACATATCTTATATCCCTTAGAAAAAGATCTAAAGGAAGTTCGTTGAAGACGCGATAATCATCTTTACCGACTCTTTAATGTTTTTTTATTATAATTCATAATCATGTGTTTTTTCCATGATAAAGTAATAAATATAGTATAATATATTATATGATATGTTATTATGATTATGGGACAACCATATTCCACCTTTTATACATATGACTTACCATCTCCACATTGTGATGTAATTTGTTTTTCATTACCACCTTACTAGGATGGTTTTAATGATGTAAATAATGGAAACATACAGTAATTATGGAATGTTATTGATTAATTAAAGTTAATATATCATCTATTTTCCTACCCATTCACAATTAAAGGAATTATACCATCACTCATGAGTACGTACATCATACTATCTCCACGGTGTGATGCGATTAAATTTCCATTTTTAATATTTAAGAATGGTTATAAAAATGTATTTACTTATTAAATATGATATTTCTAACATTAATAAAATTTTATAGATGATGAAAATATATCCTATTAAAAAGAATAGGTACATTCTTGATAAAATATGCAAGAGAAAACAAGACAAATAACACCTGAAATAGTGAAAATAGTGAAATATTAATAATGAATGGGCGGTAAGATATCATAAAAGGATCATATAAGATGTTATAAATTTAAATAAGGTTCTTGTATAAATTAATAACATGTTTAAAACCATTATATAATAGGTTTTAAAACTTTTAAGGAAAACAATATTTAGGTAAGGGTTTCTCATCTCACTTTTACTTCTGTGGGACATATGCCTTATTCATGACTTAATCCAATTATGTGGTGAATATACCACCCATTTGATGTGTTATATCATGAATCCATATATATTAATTGTATTTAATGTTTCATTTGATTTTATTTATTTTATTAGTCTTATGATTCAAATGATATGAAGTGGTTAGGGTTTATTTCACAATCTCATCATCATGCAGGATTGTCCATGTTTAAGCCTCTATTGGGGAATATTTATCTTCCATTTCTGTATTTTCTAAAAATATTTTGATAAATTATTTTAATATACCAAATTATTTTTTAAATTATTTTTTATCCTATTTTAACCATTTATAAAATATTTTAAGAGGAATATTTTCATCATTTTTCAAATAAGGTACTTTATGACCTTTCTTATAAAAGTGGGAAAATAATGTTTTATAACATATATGAAATGAAAATAATTTTGCACCATTTTTTCACCTTAAATATTTGAATAATAATTTATGATTTTATTTGGTTATTTTCAAGTAAAATGATTTCTTTATTACATGTGTAGTTTTTAGATTTGAAAAATTATTTTCAAAGAAAAAGTGTATTTTTTCTAAAGAAATATTCCAATAATCTATTTAAAGTATTTTCATATATGTAAACATAATTTGTATAATATTATGTTGAGAATTTAATATAATGATAAAATTTATCATATTTATTTGGATGGTTTGTGATCAGTTTAACTGAAGATGTATTGATATTTCATATGATTAGTTCTTCCAATAGAGATAGTTATGGATTCTGTTAAAGAATCTTGATTCAATTGTATTATTTATTCATGTGAAAAAATCTTTGGACTTAGTAAGTAATGGTTGGGCCCGATTATATCCTCTTGATTCATCGGTGTGTACCATGGAAAAAAACTAGTTTGGGTATTGGATGAGGTCTTACCCAATTATGTATGGTGTCTGGGATGATGCCTTGACAATATCTTTATGATGTCCCAAATTATTTATTCCCTTATTAGGAAATTATTTATTGATATTACATATTATTATTTTATTATTAGAATATTTTGGGTTTAGTTTCTTTCACATGTGATTATTTGAATATCATTATTTTTCCATCCTTTATTATTTCTATATTATGTTCAAGTTATTGATTAAATGGCATATTTTTCAGTTATTTACCTTTACATATTATTCATACATTATTTAATCTTAGTTTCTACTATATCATTACCCTTATTGAGAATCTGATATCACCCCATTATTATGTATTATTTTTCATAGGATATGAGGATATGTTTTGTGATTGATGTGAAGGGATATATGAAGGGGAAACATTCCATTATTAAATAAAATTATTTATGTATATAATATTTTAAAATGTATTGCGAATTTTAAATATGTAAATAGTTTAACAAAACAAATAAAATATTTGCTCCTTTAGGATATGATTCCTTGTATATTATGCCAATGTGATGAAGTATGTGCCGAATTTGGGCTACTAGGGTTTGGGTATTTACATTGACTCTTCTAAATTTTTTTCTGGAGATATTTCATCAAATTATTATAGATTTATCTTTAATCTAAACATAATAGATAATATCAAAAATTGATAATTTTCTTCTTATCTTGGACCATAACATATGTGATTTTTTAAAACTGAAGGAAAACTTAGGCATTATCTGAATTATTTCAATTTTTTTCACAAAAAATGATTTTGAAATATTCTATTTGAATATCCTAGAATATATAGAGAAGTTATATACACCATATTCATCTTATATAATATTCATCAGAATCATACTTGAATCAGGATACCTAAGTTTCTTGATTATTTGATATTAAAACCCAACTTTAGAATCATAAAAAAAATCAATCTTCAGAATATTTTGATATTGGAAAATAAGAATTTTAGAATTTAAAAAGACTCCCAAACATTTCTTTATATTGATATTTTTATCTACAGCTTGAATATCAACTCATCTTTAATATAATTTTTGAATAAAAAAAACTTGTAGGTGTTTTTGATATTTATAACAGCTGAATAACATCTATTGCATCACCAAAATTGATTTCCTTAAAAATTTTATATTATAGAATTATTCGTTTTCTAGCGTGTATAATATTTTGATTTTCACTATGCGTTGATACTTAAACAGAAAAAAATGGTTCTTACATGAAGAATCATCATTATGTAGATTCAATTCATTCTTACATAGAATAAAAACAGTCCTTACATAGGTCAATGATGTTTACTCCAATGAGTGATAATCTTGACACCCTTCTATATTAATACTTACATAGAGGAAAATAATGTTTATGTAGTGATGGATAATCTTTACGAAGTGAGTAATCATACTTAAAAAGATCATAGAACCTCTTCCTTTGTTAATTTTCCAATTTCTCTAGTGTGCGCGATCCCTATACAGCACATGAATTATCAATTTTCTCATTATACAAGATCATATTTATTAAATTTTAGGATTTTTTAAATTCATAAACACTTATAAATTGTAGAATTCACCACATCAATTCTAATCCACTTCAGTCAAATTTAGGATATATTTTATATTCTAAAAACATAATCCTTGTGATAAAAAACACTATATTCAGTGGCCTTAATTCTAATAAACACATGGAAGGATTCTTGAAAACATCATCCAACTTCTATAAGAATTAAAATAATGTTAAAAATTATAATAATAACCTTACAAGCTATTCAAAATAGATTCTGAAACTAAATTATTTAAGCTCATATCCTTACAATAACTCCTTCTTATAACTATTATTTACAACAATTTCAACTAATTAATTACTTTTATTTTACTTTATAACCAGATATACAATCATCTGATGTTATGGGATGCTCACTAAGAATCCAATATTCCACATTACTTTTCCAGAATAAGGTAAGATCTATTTTTTATTTTCAATTATATCTAACTCTTCAATTCATTCCACTTTATCACGCATTTAATTTCTATTATATTGGAAATAAATATAACTCAATATCCAAAAATCTATGGGAACATAAATCTCAACATTTGGTTTGTTATCAATTCTAATTTTTCTTCTAAATTTAATTTATCTTTTCTCCTATAATTGATAATAAATAAAAATGACAAAAAGGCTCCTCCCCCCTTAGTAACACTATTTAAGGGAGGCCATTTTCTTCATTAACTCACTCTTCTAAATTTAAGGAACTTATTCTCCCATTTTTTTGTGCACATTCCAAGTTATCCTTTAAACCCATGATAGAGGGGTTGAAACACATTTTGTTTCTTAATAATGAGCCATAGACTAATAAACTCTAATTCTAAATGGGGTAACAATTTCTAGAAAAGAAGAGTGAATAATCGAGATAAAAAATATTTCCTCAAGATCATTATAATGTGATACCAACATTGTACACACTTTATTAGGGGTTGATCAAACATATTTTCAAGAAGTTTTAAAAACCTATATCTCCAATATTTATTAATTTTACCCAAAAATTTTATATCAAGTGGAAAATTATGAATATCTGGAAGTTTAGACCATTTTGATAGCTTTACCTCAATGTATTCACTCTATTATTCTTTAATTTAAATTCTCAGTTTTTAAGAGCAACCAAACTGATGTTTGAATAAGTAAAGACTCTATAGAATCTTCAATTAGAGTAGAATGGATGATTTTTCCACATTAACCTGGTTCTTTTACTTTCCCTATATCTCTAAATTATTTAAACTTCTTCATGATGGTATCTCTATTTATTTCCCAAGTCTATTCACCTTTGGATAGTATTTCATTCTTCTAGATTTACTCTTTCTTATTATATAAAAATAGATTTTCCACTTGAACTAGCATTTTATTTTCACTCTTTGATGCTTTGTCAATTTTAATAGGATTTTATAATTGACCTGGATATATTGATAATCAGACTCTGGATACATTATTAGTGTTCCTTTTTATGTTGACTCTTTTTCATAACATTCTTTTTGATGGTAGAGGGTCTTGGGTGATTTTCCTTTATTCTTAATTTAAATAGGAAAAAAATTCATACGTATCAAAAAAAAGTGTCCTAAATTTTTAAACCTCAAAAAATATATTCTTTAGCTTTTAGCTTACCCATTTTGGGAATATTTTCAAATTATTCATTACAAATTTCCACCACCATTCCAATCTTTTTTAATCTTTTTTATGACTTATTTTTTATTATTTATTATAAATTTATCACTTTTTCTTGAGATTCATGGAAATATTTTAATGGTAAATGATGTGATATTACTTACCACAATATAATCATATGCACATTAAGGATGTAATTCTTTGTGAGCTTCATTCACTAAATTCTTGGGAGTTACAAATAACTTCTTCTTTGGTTTTCTCCTTAATCCAAAATTACTCCCTTTCTTCTTCTTATTTTTCTGATATTTTATAATTTTAATTTCACTATCCTGAGAGTTTTAATAGGTGAGTATATACCATAATTCATTATAACAATGGTTTCTTCTCTTGAAACATTCAAAAAAATTTCTCAATAAAAAAAATCTATTTGTCAAGGATTCATTTTTACTTATTATGTGACAACTGATTCTATCCAATAGGTTTTCCACTAATTTTAGCTCTACACCCCTGAATTAAAGCCTAAAAAACTTTTAAAAGTTTAAATATTATGCCAATAATCCATATCCTTATGTATAAACCACAAGAATAACCAAAACCTTCCAATAAATCTCATTTTTTTCTTTAGGAGCATTATTTTTTGATTTTTGGATTTGATGTTTTTGAGAATTTTCAGCATTATTTTTGGAATTTTCATGAGGATATACTCTTATTGGATATAAAAACATCCAAAATCACTACCTTTGTTCGTTTATTAGAATTTTTCTTGCACTATGTTTGTATTGTTATTAAATTTTTACTATACTTTTCAAAAAAAATAGATTCAAGGAAATCTGAATTAACAGAATAATGGGATACATTTTTCCATGATCTTGAGGTGGATCATTCTCCTAAAAATATCAAGATCATTTTACCACTATTTTTAGTCTTTAATAATTCAAGACACCTTTTAGTGTACCAGTGGTATCACTTCTCATATCATGTTATTCATAAATTCTAGTTTGTGTCGATTCTATATTTTTCAATTTAACTTCTAGATCAACAAATATCAAATTGATATTATTATTTTCATCCAAGTCAGATTTCAACTTGTTTGACTATTATTTATTTATCATATAAACAAGATCCTCATTCATTAAAAATGATTCTTGTAATGAAATATTAAGTTATTTTATGTTTTTTTCTCTTTCTTCTAGTTGGGAAGTCTTAACATCTGTGGAGGCTTTATGAAATATCTCCAATGCATGAAAAACTACCTTAAAAACCATTTTAAACACTTATTTATCACATAAAACTCTTTGAAATAATTCATTGGTTAGAGAAATTATTTCACTAAAAATTATGGAAAATTCATTCCCGAGTTTTACCAGCTTTGTGTGATTGTTGCAACAACTCAATTTTTATGCTAATACATCCTTCATAGCACCATAATCCAACTATACATCTATGAGTTTTCATCATGTTATGAACTTAAATATATATTTCCCCACTTTAATAAGGAATTTTATCAAGTAATCATTAATTTTAGATTATAAATCACTAAGTGATTCTTTGAACTCATATTACTTATAGATTGAATTGATTCTCTAGAAGACTCATTTATAAAAGATTTTACAAGTAAAACACCACTATGATCACAATAATCTATTGGTTGATACTCTTTAATTTTTAAATGATTATTCACACTTTTTATACACTACATTTTTCATGATTTGTAAAGTCTTAGATAAAATCTATAAATATGCACTTATAGGGATGGAATATGATTGTTCCATATGAGGAACTTCTCAAACACTTTAAATGTATACTTCATGTATTTATAGTCAAAAGACAAGGATTTTTTAGAAAAATAATTAGATATAATATTTACATTATGATTTAATTTTTGTCCTAGTACAGATACACTTGAGGGTGAATCATGTTTTATCAAACTTTTTTTCCAGAAAACCAATTCTAATTTTAATACTTAAACCCCCTTTGGTCTCTTGGATCACTACAATTAGTTAAGGCTCAAATAGATCTTATTTTTTCTAACCAACCCATAAACACTACAATAAAGAAAGTAAGGAAGGAAAGTAAGGAACATGGGTTTTTTACAATATTTGGCCCTGATGTGGGAAACCTTCTCCTTATTGTGATAATTATTATATGGGTCATAAAGTTTCCACTCTAACATTAAAATGAATTAAAATTGAAGTGGGATCATGTTATCCTAATCCAAACTCTAACTATATTACATGGGTGAGGGGTTCACAATAATATTCATGTGAACTGAGCCTATACTATATTACTCAAGTGAAGGGATATTTATAATTAATAACATAGACTTTAGTCACTCGAATAGTCTTATAAAACAATATTTTTTAATTAGATCACAATATATGCAAGGTTGTATCTAGACCCACAAAGGTTATCTGTTTCCTTAGTAGCTGAATCTTCGACCACCTTCTTATATTTAAACTTGTTTCTTATAGCTCAATTTCTGGTCTAAAAATATTCATATATCTCTTAAAAACCTTATTTTATGGATTATATCAACTATATTTTCATTAAAATTACCTATTATGTATTTCACAATGAGTTCACACTGATCTTCATAATTTGAGAATCATTCTATAAAATTAAACACACTTAAACATGGATTATTCCTTGATCACTGCATACAGATCCTTGAAGTTATATAGATTATTATTATTATTATTTATCTTTTTATTCTTCTTATTTTATTATTATTATTATTATTGTTATTATTATTATTATTATTATCTACTTTCTCAAACTACACCGACACTCACCAGTTTTGAACAAACATACCTAGTTGGATTCCTCTTCTTCTTATTCTCTATCTTCAAAACCCAAAATATTTTATATTTCATCACAAGCTTGGATACTTATTCTTAATATTTTCTATAATATAAAATTAATTATACTCCTCATTTTTCTTTGAGATAACCAAATTTTCTAAATTATCATTTATCAACACAATGACATGAAATACTCTTATTCTTCATTTTTTTCTCTTTTTGATGCAAAACTATGCAGCTATAACAACCCTTGTCTTTATTACACATTTAAACATGATTTATTATATAAAATTGCAGTTAATAAAACCCATAATATTGGGAGGTATAGTTTATTTGGGGCTTAGGAACATTACATGACAACTTAAGACATAAAATACAACTTCTTTATTAAAAACTTCTTTTACATGACCACAACATTCCTTCGTACTTAGCATTTGAAGGGATAACCTAAGGACATACATAAGAAAGGGGTGAGCTATAAATCCTAGTAAGGGAGTAAAAAAGACCTAAAATGAAGAATAAAATACATGTTAGGCAATAGTTATATCAATGCAGCACAAGAGAAACATGAACATAAAGGCATGATATATCATGATTATCATAACATGAAAATGTGGAAACATCTTAAAACACTGCATCATTAACATAAAGGAATTAGGAAAAAACTTGTCCCAAAATTATAAAAAAGGTCCTATAAAGGAATCAGGTAAACCCCTATCCCAAAATGACATATCATGATACTAAACATTACCTAATGCATTGGAGCGCTATCAGGGCACACCCTTCATAATCATTTCAATCTCAGGATTAAGTGTGCCACATAGATCACATAAAATGGATTAATTCAACATCATCATTTATTCCAAGATAAAAGAATATGGAATACATAAATGAAATTATATAATCAATAACTATATGTGTATAAAGTTGAATAACCTTGATAGAGAAACATGCATGGTATTCACTACATAATGTTTTTGGCATGGAAAATCGCGGTGAAATTTCGGCAGCATAACAACATCACATGAAGATTAATAAAATTGGTTGATGAGAGAAAAAGTGGTATATAATAATTTAGAAATGAAATGGGTAATAATGGGATCAGGGATCATAATATACAAACTTGTTAAATGGAATTTCAGATGCATAATATAAGAGAAATGCTTGAATGGAAATGAGTAGAGAAAAATATCTTACTGAATTTTGGCATGGTAACAGGTGTACATGGGAGGGATTAATGAGGGTGAAAGGGGTATCTAATAATTAAAACATAATAATGGAAGTATGAGGGAGGTTCAAAAACATAACTCATCATTTTTAATTGAAAAAAATAAAATGATATAACAATATACGGAAACATGAAAAAAATGAGAAAGAATGGAAAGTGAGGATCACTTACATGGAAGTGTGATCCCAAAGGCTTGTGAGATGCTTATAGGGAGATTGAGGGAACCTTGTGAGGACTATAGGGAGTGTATATAAGAGTTATGACAAGATTAAAGTAGTTTTAGTGAAGAGAAATGGGTTCTTGGGTGGGTTTATATAGTGAAGGAGGGAGGATTCTTTATTATTTAGGTTTTAGACACTACACACTAAAATATTTAAAATCACAAACCAAACCATAGATTTTGCACATGGTTTCTAGCCAAGTAGATTTTAAAACATTATTTTATAAGTCCAAGGGCCGAAGTCATTAAAATATTAGTCTTTATTATGTGGAGGTGAGTCATACCCTTAAGGAAATGAATTTAAAATCATAAAATATATTAAACATTTTGGAGGATTTACTAAGGCATTATAAAATATGTAAAATAAACAAATAATTGCATTATTTTAAATTTAAAACATATATTTGGTCTAATATCCCTTTTATGGTATTTATTACATCACTAGTGGGTCAGTATGATGTCATAAAACAGAATATATATATATATATATATATATTATTTATTTTTTACCCAAACATTCGACTGTCTCAAAAAATTATGATAAATTTACTTTTGGATAATTTCAAAATCTTGGTTCCAAAAATAATATTCATTTTATCTAACTAATTATCTAAATATGTGAATTTTTACTTTTAAAATGAGAACTGACAATTATTGAAATTTGATGGGTTTTGAAAAAAAAGAGTTTTTAAACCTTAATAAAAATTAAATTTGACATCATAAAAATTATGTTCTCATTTATTATTAATAAAATTAATTTAATAATAATATTTTATTTAAATATGAATTACTTAAAAAATTCATTAATTCTTTAAAATAAATTCTTTAAAATTACACTTTCTATTTTATCATATAAAAATATAACTCTTATCAAACTGATTAACTCATCATTTACAGATAAGGAATTGATATACTAATCATTTATAAGAATTTTTTTATAATATTATTAATAGAAATAATAGTTTAATATAATAATGTATATATTTCTCAAAAGTACCATTTTTACCAAAAAAATCAATTCATCAAATTCATCATTTTTTTAAGAAAGAGTATTTTCATAATGGAATTGATGAAATAAGAATTTTATTTATAAAAAAATATTACACAATAAGTAACTAATACCTTATTACATAACCCATTATAACAGCCGCATATGACCTAAGGGTATGGTGTGTGATGGTGAAAGACTCTTGGGGAGGCTCGGATAACATCACTGGGTTGGTAATCTCTACTATATTGAGCTTAGCCCATAGGATAGTATGTTCAATCTTAACGCATTTAATCTCAGCTTGGGATTGGTCAATAGTAAAGCCCAGTGACGCTACCTCCTTTCTGAGCTCTGAAAAATGAACTTCGTACGACCCGAGTAAACTAGATGAGGCAATCCCCTCCTTTTTCTTTGTCAAAAGGATTTGTTAAAACCTTATACTTATATCAGTTGTGTGATCACTGTTCAATTACTATATTATCAATGATAATGATACTTAATGTGTGTACATGTTTTTATATTCATAAGATATTAAAAGGAAGATAATTTTATTCATAAATGTTCAGGTCGTTACAACCTTCACCCCTAAATTAATTTTTCCCTTGAAAATTCCCTTTACTACACTAAAATAGATGATGGTAAATTTTCCTCATCACTTCCTCCATTTCCCATGTTACTTCTTCGAACTTGTGGTTTCTCTATGACACTTTGATGAGGGGCATTGTCTTATTTCATAGAACGTTTTCTTTACAATCTAAGATCTTTACCGGATTCTCTTTATAGGAAAGGTAATTCTCTAATGGTAACACCTCTGTATTGAGTACATGTGATGGATTAGAGATATAGTTTCTCAAGAGTGACGAAAAAAATACATCATTTACTTGATACAGGTTTGGTGGGAGTTCTAGTCGATATGCCACTGCTCTGATACGATCAAGGATCTCACAAGGGCTGATGTACCTTAGACTAAGCTTTCCCTTCCCAAATCTCATCACACTCTTCCATGGAGATATGTGGAGGGAAAACATATCTCCAACATCAAACTCTAGGTCTCATTGATGGTTGTCAGTATATCTCTTTAGTTTACTCTGAGTAAATTTGATGTGCTACTAGATGGTCTTAACCTTCTCTGCAATTCTTCAACCATTTCCAGACCTAGAAGTTTTTGTTCTACAACTTCATCCCCACATTCTGCTGTTTTACACTTCTTCCCATAAATGGATTTATAAAGACCCATTTGGATGCTTGAGTGAAAACTTTTGTGGTAAGAGAACTCAACCAATGGAATATGTTGATCCCATCCCCCTTTGAAGTCCATTTAGCATGCTCTAAACATTTCCTCAAGTATTTGGATAGTTGTAGACGCTGAAAAGTGCATAAGTGAAGGAGAAAGTTCCGAAATGAAAAAGCGAAGTCATATTTGGACCCAGAGGCACGATCTGAAGGGCGCAGAGATGTTGCGCAAAAAAAAGGATGAGGTGTGTGAAAAAGGTGTCCCGCGTGGAAAGTGCCAGGATTCGCGAAGGATCCCTGGCGTGGGCACAGAATAATTTCGCACCCTGCCCCGTGCAGTTGATCTTTCACGCCACCACCTCTGTCGTGTAATGATTTAGCGCATCCCTGAATTCCATGCCCCAGGTTTCCTATAAATAGAAGGCGACCCCCTTCCTTTTCAGGGATGAAGAATTGGAACCGCCTCTCATGCGCGTAATTGGAATTTTGCGCGCGTGCAATATGGCCTTCAGGTATGGTTCTTTTTTACGCCAAGTCACCCCGGGATCCGCCTTCGCAAGAGATCCCCATGGCTTAGACTAAAATGAAAACCCTTCAGGGTATTCCCCTTATGAACAATCCCTTACGGGGTGTGCAAGCCGGTTAAGACACGCACAATCCTTCCTTTGCGCGCACACATATTCCTTTGCGTGCACACCCCTTCCTTTGCGCGCAATCCTTTATCTTGCGTGCAATTCCTCCCAGCCTCGTGCAAATACTTCAACCCCACCTATTTCGCGCAGGAAACACTGATTTAATTCCAACCCAGTGATTTTCGCGCCGGGACCCTCTATTTCGCGCAAACCCCAAGAGTTGTGCGCAATCCCCCCCCCCCCCCCCCGGGCCCTTCGCCCCGATACTCTTTGGGAATCCCCTTGCGTGAGCGCCTGATGCCCTTATTCTGGGTGCCATTTGCAAGTTTCTTCTACACCCCGAGATTCTGTATCATACATGGTTTTCCTGTACAACCTTTTAGGCTGGTACGAAGTAACTTCAAAGTCCCTTGGGCAGTCCTTCCCTTCGCGTTTCTTCACCTCATGCTTCTTCCATAGGCACGCTAACAGCTATTTCTTCTTCGCATAGACACACTAACATGGACCCCTAGATGGTTCACTCCACAACACCCCCTCGTTACGGCCTTACCGATGCCTTACCTTCTACAAGGGGTAGAGGGTACCGGTTATGTAAGTCCTAGGGGTGCGGAGCAATCCCACTTCGTTTGAGCTGCAGGACATTAAACTGCCAAGCACCTCGTCCTCAACACATGACATTAAACTGTGATCTGACCATGTGCCTCACACGCAGGGTCCCCCTGCCATGGAAATTATCTATGCCCCACTTGTCTCCATGGGGATGGGATCATCCCTCACAGGGGGTGATTTATTGGAGTGTCGTTTGTCTGCGGGGAAGGTCAACCACCTTGGTGTAAGCCTTTATCCTTCCTTCTAGTAGGCATCACCCATGTTCCTCCTCACTTCCCCGGTGCCAAGGCCAGCGGAGGGCATGATAGGGAACGAGGCCCCTCCTCTCTTCCTGGGTTCCAAATCCCTCTCCCGCTGCATTTTGTCGCCCTTGGGCCTCCATCCTCGAGTAATCCCCGACACCATGGGCCGCTCAACGCGTAAGTCCCTTTTCGCTTCCCACAGACGCACCCTTCACGATGTGATCATCAGGTCTCTGCTACCTCTTGTTTCTCACACTGATCATGACTCCCGTGATCTTAGAGTAAGCACCGACCATGTCACAACAATGGGCCATCTTAGAGTGTAAGCCCCAAACCCCTTCGTCCGAGCTGCAGGATGTTAAACTGCCAAGCACCCTCGTCCTGCATGACATTAAACTGCATATAATCCTGAACTACAGGGAATTTGATCCATGCTATGGCAGGGTACGTAGTAAGCCTCCACTAGGTTCAAGCCCCACCACTATAGTCCATCTTAGAGTGTAATCCCCAACCATCCTAAACTACGAGGACTTTGATCCGGGCTAAGGCATGGTACGTAGGAAGCCTCCACGAGGTTCAAGCCCCCCAAACCATTGGACCCAACCATCTTTGTGTCGGTGTGACAAGACCCATTTCCACCTTGGGCCACCTCAGAGTGTAAGCTTCAATCCACCTGGATCCCAGGACCCTATTCACTTCGGTTTACCGACTCCAACTTTGGGCCGTCTCAGAGCGTAAGCCCCAAATGCCCCCATCCCGCATGACATTAAACTGCATTCCATCCTGAACTATAGGGACTTTGATCTGTGCTAAGGCATGGTACGTAGGAAGCCTCCATGAGGCTCAAACCATCACTCATGTCTCATCCTGATCTCTCCCTCGAGCCCACGTGTCTCGGGAATCTCATGCCCTATCCCAGAGGTTCCACTTCCTCTAGGTCCCATCCACGTGTTCATTCTCACAGTCGCCACTTCAGGTGTCCCACCATATCATCGAACTATGTATACTTTGATCCCTACCATGGGGATATGTAGGATGTCTCTTCGAGACCCAATCCCAAAGCCACCATCCATCCTGATTCTTACCCGGGTCACCACATCCCGGTGGGATCATGCCACTTCACTCCTCATTCCCTTCCACAACATTTGAGAAGCCACCCACGTGCTGGCCCCAACATCGGTGTTCCCTCCAGGGGGTTCTTCAATCTAATCCACTCTAGCTAGTGTTCCGATCAGTCCGATCCTTCTTCGCTAGATTTTAAACTTGCGGCATGCCTTGTGTTAAACATGGGAAGCTGAGGAAAACCTCAGATACATGCCTATAACATATAGTTCCCCGCGTTCGATGTGGGATGCCTCTGGTTTCTGCGCCCTCGAGAAGCCCTATAATAAGAGAAAGAAGAAATACATGACAATCCCTAGTGGAAAGACATGCCAGTGAAGCCCCAACGCGACTACTCTCTTAACCGAAGGTTGCTTCCCTGACCGGACTCCTTGGAAGGTCTTGACAGAAGTAGCGTAATTAACTGGTGTCCATAAAGATATGGCACTAGGAAGAGCTTCAAGAACTACGTTTTAAATCTATGAGGGGGACCCGAACTAGGTGACGAGATCCGAGGAGGAATCCATGGAAGGAAGAACTGACATCCCATCATCCCATTTCGATCAAGGAGAAAACATTCCTAAATAAGGAGCGGATGTCGCTCGCCTTTGGAAAGCAGGAATGTAAGGTAACAAAAGCGCGTCCTCTACGTGACGGATGCGCATGCCCCGATGAAAGCATCAGAAATAGAAATATGGTGAACCAGATGTGAATCTACTCTCCTCATCTAGGAGGCTAGTAGCGTTCGGGACATCAGTGGATAAGCATGTCGTCTGACCTCGTCATCCGGTACCAGGTCCCACAAAATAGGCCTGACGTGAAACTTACCAGAAGTTGGGACAGTCCGAATGTTGAGCATTACGTTCTGCGATGTTGTCAGTGTGGATCCCTCTAATCTACCATGGGAGACAGAATGGCGTTGTAGCATTGGTTGTCGATTTCTTTTTCTCGTAGTATTAATGAGTTTATCTCCCTGCTTTCAGAAATCAAGTTGTTGCATCCGGAGCTCGATCACCTGCGCACTGATGCAGGGGCAGGGGCAATATCAACGCGGCTTCCCTGCATGGTTTTGCCTCTTCCACAATGGCTATGACTACCATGACTACTGGTCGCCCACACCCCCTCTCCCCATCAGAGATTATACAGCAAAGGGTAATCAATGACATTGTATACAGGTATGAGGAGGAGGGGGTCATCCCCACCAGGGATATGGCCCGCCTAGATCTTGAGGCAGCTGCACCTCACCATCCACGCCACCCCCAAGGGCCGTGCAGGGAGCCGCTGATCCCCACCCCAACATTCAATCGCTTCGGGAGTTTGTCCCTAGAGAGCCTCGACAGCTCCCTCCCTTACGCCAATGAAGAAGGGGATATCCGGGTTGGCCCGATTGGAGTCCCACTTCAAGGACTCCCGGTGAGGTCCCCCACCAGACCGTGTCAGCCCCACTACCCAGTTCCTTGATCTGAAGAGCAGGTAAGCCACGCACCTGCACCATTGGCTCCAGTCCATCTGACCCGACGCCAGCTTCGGGCATGAGCAGAAGAAGATGCTTTCTATGCGGCGTCAATGTTAGTGACTAATGTGGACCAAGCCACTGATGGATTATATTCACAAATCCCAGCATACTTTGAGCAGGGGAAGCTATACGCTCAACCCGGATCGAGGCCCCAACCGCCCCACGAGCAGTTTTGGTCGACTCTCCCAGTCGTTGGCACTGGTGATGGCCACCATGGACCAATCCATAGTAGTTCCACCCAGCATTGGGGCTCACTTCCCTCCACCACTATAGAGGGTTTGAGGCCTCCCTTCTTCCAACCTCGGCTTGGAGGTCTGCCCTGTGCCACCTTCAACCTAGGCGAGGGTCTTCCCTATGACAGAGACACTCCATATGGGGGTCTCTCTTGTGCTCGCTACACTGGGTACGAGATCACTCCCCCTGCTGTGAACCGAGAGCATGGAGACGTTGCATGTCTAGTCATTCACCAACATGGAGGTCCTCCCCATGTCCCCGTGCTAATCAGTGAAGGTCCTCCCTGTGTCCATTTAGATATTTTTCCCCGTGTTCCTTTCACCCCGGCTTCTTCGGGTGGAAACATTCTCCGCCCCAACACTAGTACTGCTGGAGAACCCCATGTCGGAAATAAGCCCTACCCGGAAGAACCATCTAGGGGCGGAAGAGTAGTTCACCACCACCGCAAGATGAATTCTTGGAAAGGACGAATGGGGATCAGACTAGTCCACTTCTCAGACTCCAAGGCGGAGTACGATTCAGCGCAGGAGCCCCCCCCCCCCCTCAGTCCTCTGAGTCAAGGGCTGGGGAAGGAACGAGGTGCATCAGACTTGTGCTCCCAGAATGCGAGATCCACAGGATCCTTACTTACCTATGAAGGTATATTCATAAGGATGAGACTATGGAATATTTCTAGGGGCCGACCACGCAGTCACCACCATCATTTCCAGGAGCGCCCTCTGCCTCGGAGCTATTTTGGGTGTCAATGACGGAAAAACCAGGGTGTAGCCCGCCCCAGAAGATCCTACTACTATTTCAAGAGCTCTGGTCACCAATCCATCTCATCGTGACATGGCGGCTAGGTCGCTGAAGTCCTCAGAGGACAACCCACGATTCGGCGGCCATTCAGCTCGCTCACCGTATTCTCCGCCGGACAGCCTGCTGGCCCAGCGGCCTGCCTCAGTGCCACTGCCAGTCCCTCAGCCAACCTCAGTTGACGAGTGGGGAAATCAGAGGCTAGACTATGAATCTTAGCCAGGGAGCTTCTGGACCATCCTTGCGGCGGGACACTTCCCCGAGGATTTTTGGCCGGTTGCGGGATCGAACTTTGATACTCCAGAATCGCTCACCACGGAGGAGTTTGAATGTTTCTGCCAGACCCTTTGGGAAACTCACCTTAATCTTCACCACCGACGGGTGACTTATCCTGGGATCCAAGAGAACCTGGAAGACATCGGTGAACAATGCTGCCTGGTTGACCTGGCCACACTCCCTGCGGTCCAACACCCTGAGTCACCTGGCCACCATAGGGCCCTCCAACAACAATGTGTTCAGAGTTTCCAAGTACTCTGCAGAGTTGTCAAGGAGGATACCCCCACATGCAAGTATATGGCTGGGGGTAGTAGGCTGCCCTCCTCTACAGTGTGATTCTCCAGTAGCCAGACTCACTTGGTGGTAGTAAGGACATTCCCCCAGGAAGAGTGGCAATCAATATGACAGATCTGACAGGAGAGTCGAATGAGTTGGGACTTCTCGATGGGGGAATCCCCCCCGAGGACATGCTGCTACTGGACCCATCAGGGAGGATTACTCACCAGTAGAGGAACCTCCTAGGTCTCCCTCCACCCACCAAATCATTGGTACTGATCCAGAATGTCAGTAAAGGCAAAGAGCATGTTGGAGCTGTCAATCACTCCAACCCGTCAGCCTCAGTGCAGAAGACGGAAGAGGACCCCGAGAGGGTCGTGCTGCGCTAGAATCTTGCTGAGAAGAAGAAGTTGGTTGATGAACTTCTGGCTGAACACATTACAGAGTGGCGACCCAACTATGGTGATCCTAGGCCGGGGAAGTAGGGGCAGGAACAACTACCCCTCGATGAGATTCTCCTAGGCAACCCTGATCATGTTGTATTCGCCGACAGGGCAGAATCCGGAGCCCATGGAAAGAGGGTGCGGTACTCTTGTCGAACCCTCCTGAACGACGCAACCACCCAGGGAACCCTGTCTGGGCTCCTCCAGCCGCCCCAAGGATCACTACACCAGCCGCTCCACGAGCTTCTAAACTTGGCTACCACATTGAAGAGCCTAGAAATGCGCTCGTGGTTAGGGATCCTCATTAGGACTAGGACCCGTGTCCAGACGATCCGATGGTGGTTCTCATTGCCCGCCTGGAAGCTTTGGAAACACGATAGGTGGCTATCCCGCCCGATGGAAAGACATACCCGGTATGAGTGGATGACATGTTGACACCCTCGGGATTCAGGAATCCCACTTTCTCCCCCTTTAAAGGGATGGGAGATCCGCCGCAGCACCTGGCCCACTTTAACTCAAGGTGTTGGCCTATACTAGGGCCCCCAACGCAGTAGGAGGCCGCCAAGATCCGTTGCTTTGTTCAGACGCAGGAGGGGCTGACATTCATTTGGTACAGCCAGCTCCTCGTTGGATCCATGACTAGTTGGGAGGACCTTCGCAGGCAGTTCCTTTACCAGTTCATATCTACCACCCAGAATATGAACATCGCAGACCTCTTCAGGTGCAGGCAGAGGCCCGATGAGTGAGTCACGGACTTCATCGCCCGGTGGAAGGGGCTCACGTAATCCCTTGACATGACACTAAATCAAGAAAAATTACTAACGATGTGCATGGGGAATGTCAAGATGGAACTGGTTCCTTCCTTGATCACTCAAAATTATCTTGGAGGGTTCCGAGACTTCTCAGATAAGGCCCAACGCCTCGAAGAAGCCCTGCAACAGGCTAGCCAGGCATGCCTGCTGCCCTCTGCAATTCTAACAAGGAGAGATTTCAGAGCCGAGTCCACCGTTGTGGCCTAAGTAGAATCCCCCAAGCAGTTAGAATTGGTACCAATGGAGCCATCTCCGCATCATCGTAGAGGCCCTCCACTACTAGCACAATTTCCATCCCAGCAGCGCCTGCCCCAAAATCGGCAGGCGCCTCCGCGTAACGTGCTGCCTCCGCTTAAGCAAGATAATCAATTTCCGCCTCCTCGATAGGCTCCTCCGTCCCCCATCACGATGAGGCTCATATAGCCCCCTTTCCGGAAAAAAGGAATCAGGCCTACTCATTCGATGAGGCTCCGGTCCCCGACTACTTCCGCAGCACCTTAGAGCAGAGGATCGTACGACTGCCTGAGTGTCGGAAGCCGAAAGAGGCACATCTCATTGATCACCTCAACTATTGACCTTATCACCGGATCCTGGGGAACACCATCAAGCAATGCTATGTGTTCAAGGACTGGCTCCAAGACCATATTAACAACAACATAGTCAGGTTGGGCCCATCCCCAACACAAGTGGTGGGTGTCTTTATGAGATCAGATAGCAGTAGCGATGACGTTGGCAAGTGGCAGCAGGTTCCTGAATGTGGGTCCCAGAAGTATAATGACCGGATGGCTCGCAGGATGGTCATCTACACCCATGTCATTATCCGTGCACGCCAGAATCAGCCGGAGCCTTCAGAAGCTGTAGCCACCAATTCTGTATCATCATCTCAGCTAGCCTCTTCCCAAAAGAGAAAGCACCAGCGACGCAAGAAGAAGCAACGTGCCCCTCCAAGGCCATTGTCATCCCACACTCTCAGCGACTTCATGCCCCTAGATATGGGTATCCATCCCATAATCTTCCCAGTGGTGTATGATTCATCAAGTGACGGTCAAGGGTACGCTTCGGTTAACACCGTCGAGTTGGTAAATCCCTTTATGACTCCCGATGAGAGGGAGTACCAGGTGAACCTCCCCAATGTCCCCACCCGATGCCAACATTGGTGGAACCTTGGTCATATGGGTGGCTGGGGAACATCAGATAGCACCTCCAGCTAGGCCGTGCATGCCACTAAGACCAAACCGCAGGCCCAACATAGAACTCAGCACGTGCAGCCTCTTCATCCGGTGTCGACAGGTCCGCCTCCACCACCGTTTGTTCTACTGGATCAGGAAGAGCCACTTCATCCCTATCGATACCAGCTTCACCCCTCTACAGACCAATCACAGCCACCTGGTCCTCATCCGGTGGCTACCCTCCGAGCCTCAACTAGTGAGCAGTGAGATGTCCCCAGTACCGGTTAGCCGGCAGGGTCCGCCATTCCTTCCATCGCAGAGTGGCCTTCTGTAAGCCGAATTTCACGCCTGGAATGGAAGTATGATGTTCTGAAGCACCTCACTAGCATCCCAGCAAGGAACTCCATCCTTGAAGCCCCTCGCATGTCTCCAGATATGCGTAAAGCACTTGCCGAGGATTTAAGGATCCCCCTCCAGTTTGAGATAGAGATAACAGCTGCAGAGGCCTTCCATGCTAAAGTAGTTGAGGACGCTGAATGCCAGGCAATCATCTCTTTCTTAGGAGAGGATTAAGTCTCCCCCATACAAGGGAACATCCGCCTGCTGTACATCACTGGCCAATTCAACGGTGTGGAGATTCTCCCCTGTCTCATTGACACCAGTTCCAGGATCAACCTTATTCTGACACGGACACTATGAAAGCTAGGGATATCCAAAGATGACCTGACTCCCTCTAATTTAAGGATCTAAGGATATGACAGGACATAGTAGAAACCGATCAACAAGATCCTTCTGAAGACTCAGTTCGGTGGCCTGATTTCCAGCACCGAGTTCATGGTTGTCTCCCAGGACACCGCGTACAACATATTGATGGGTAGGCGATGGCTCCATATGCACACGTAGGTCCCCTCATCATATCAAAAATTCCTCAAGTACTCCATTAATGGTCGAGTGGGTATACTCCAAGTTGATTCTTCTCCTTTATCCTCTTGTGAAGCCCTCTACTTGGATGATGATTATTACAAGAGCAAGGATAAGTAAGTCCAAGAAAGCGAAGTTGAGCCTGTTTTCGCTATGACCGACCCTTGGGTAGACCTGAATGATGCCTATGTCTTCCTGATCCATCGGTTGGAGTCCAAAACCCCTGACATAGGGCAATGTTTTGTCATTTTTGGGACAAGGGGGAATAATACTCCCAAATCCAGGCAGCGTCGGAAGATCACTTCATATTCTTATACGAACCAGGATCCAGTGATCCCGGAGCCTCCCACTCCCGTCAGGTATAAAGACATCCATCTCATGGCAACGGCTGTACGTCATAATTGTCTATTTCACTGGGCGGGAATAAGTCAGCTCCGGCTGACACACCACTACTGCTTCGATATTATCAAGCGTGGCCCCTTGGGAAGAGGACCATATGGTATCGGGTCGACATCCTTCATAGCTATGGTCTCAGCAGCGCCAGAGTGCCCCGATGAAATGACCATGACCGAACAAGCTGGTAGCAGCCTACCATCAGGTTTTGGTAGCTCAGAAGTAGCTTCCCCCGTGGAAGACCCCTCCATAAGTGGAGAAGAAGATTTGGAAGATGCTCCCCCTGCCTTTGAGGAAGGCGTCTCATCCACGATCGACGAGCTTGTGCAGGCGAGCCTCGGTAGCGAGGCAGATCCGAGACCCACATTGATCAGCATCGCTATGTCCCCTGAGGAGCAATAGAGGTACGTGGAATTCATCAAACAACATCATGATTTATTTTCTTGGAGTTACGACGAGATGCCAAGACTAGATCCTCAGGTAGCCGTCCACCGCCTCGGTCTCCCAACAGACCATCGTGGGTTCAAGCAGCCTCCCAGAAAGACGCATCTGTATCACAGTGCCATGGTTGAGGCCAAAGTTAACAATATCATAAAAGCCAACTTCATCAAGGAGGTCCAGTACCCCAAGTGGTTATCCAACATTGTGCCAGTCAGAAAGAAGAATGGACAGATCAGATTCTCTATCGACTTCCGAGATCTCAACTGTCACTGTCCGAAGGATGATTTTACCCTTCCAGTGACAGAATTGTTGATCAATTCTATGACAGGGTAACAAGCCCTCTCATTCATGTATGGTTACTCTGGATATAATCATATTTGTATGGCCTCTGAGGATGAGGAGTCTACCACTTTCAGGGCACCCCAAGGTACTTTCTGTTACCAGGTTATGCCCTTTGGCCTAAAGAATGCAGGTTCCACCTATCAGTGGTCCATGCATCACATATTCAAGCTAATCTTGGGAACATTGGTGGAATTCTATGTGGATGATCTGGTTGTCAAATCTCTCCAGCACCATGACCATCTTAGGGATCATGAGAAAGTGTTCGGTTTCCTCCATTCCTGCCACCTGAAGATGAACCCATTGAAGTGTGCCTTCGAGGTCACCTACGAGAAATTCCTTGGATTTTTTTCAGATACCGAGGCATCGAGATTGACCCAGAGAAGATTATGTCCAACATCCATATGCCTCCCCCGATCTACATTCAGGAGCTTCGAGGTCTCCAAGGCCACTTAGCCTACATACTCAGATTCATTGTGAATCTGGATGGAAAGTGTATTCCCTTTTTTCATCTTATGATGAAGGATATCGCTTATGAGTGGGATGAGGAGTGCCAGGCCACCTTTGAGGAGATCAAGAAATATTTTCTCCAGCCTCCAGTCTTGATGCCACCCATCTCATGGAAGCTGATAATTCTCTATGTCACCACCCTGGAACAATCCATTGGCACCCTTCTCGCCCAGAAGAACAATGAGGGGATGGAGAACAACATCTACTACCTCAGTCGCATGCTCCTCGATATGGAGAACAGATACTCCCCCATCGAGAAGAGCTGCCTTGTGCTCGTATTTGCTGTGCAGAAACTGCGGAATTACTTGAAGCACCATGAGGTACAGTTGGTCTCTTGAATAGACCCGATGAAGTACATTCTGAATCACCCCATGTTGACTAGCCGACAAGCGCGGTGGGCAGTGATCCTCTTGCAGTTCGACATTAGGTTTGTGCCCCAGAAGGCTATCAAGGGGGAAACATTGGTAGACTTTCTATCTTCCCATTCAACCTCCGTGGATCATTACCTGGACCTAAATTTTCTTGATGCCGCAATCCTCTCAGTAGACCATGCCATACCATGTTGGAAAATGTACTTCGACGACACCTCCTAGAGCCCCACCGGTAGAAGGCTCGGTGATCCTAGGCTCAACAGAGTAGGCCTGGGTATCGTTTTCATCACCCCAGTGCAAGCCGTTCTACCGTACTCATTCCTGTTGTCAGAAGGCTTCACCAAAAATGAGGAAGAGTATTAGGACCTCATTACTGGTCTCGATCTGGCCCTTGAGATCGACGTGCCCCAATTTCATGTGAAAGGGGATTCCGAGCTAGTTATCAAGCAGGTCAATGGTGACTATGTTGTCAGGAAGCCAGAGCACGTACCTTTAGAATGCACTCTCCAGCTAATGGTCCAGTTCCCTTCTCGGCCAGAGGTTATCCAAGTCCCTCAGTCACAGAATGGTCGAGCAGATGCTTTGGCCAGCCTAGCCACATCACTTGCAGAGACCGAGCAGGATGATCTGATTATCCACGTGGCGTACCGAAGAGTCATTACTCCCGTCTCCCCAGAGGATGATGATGTCATGCAGGTAAACCATCTTCCCACTGGTGCCTCTACGTCTGGCCCCCCAGGTAGTTCAGATGTGGTGATAGAAGTAATTACTGATTGGAGGACACCCTTAATCAAATACCTCCAACATAGTAATCTCCTGTCAGATCGGGCTGAGTGCGAGCGAATTCGACGCCGCGCACTGTAGTTTACTCTTCAGAGTGGTCCCAGCCTTGAGAGGATCCTCTATAAATTCAGTTTTGATGGTATTCTCCTCCGTTTCATCCAAGGATTATAGATTCCATAGGTCATGTAAGAGGTTCACGCCGGTTCCTGTGGTTCCCATCAGGCAGGGCCAAAGTTTTCCCACCAGATTCAGAGACTAGGGTATTTTTGGCCCTCCATGATCCACGACTGCATCGAGTTCTCCCAGAGGTGCCATGCATTCCAAATTCATGCTAACTTTGTGCATCGGCCACAAAAGCCTCTACATACTACCAAGTACTCTTATCCCTTTGCAGACTGGGGGTTAGATGTCATAGGACCATACCCACCGGCAATGACTCACCCATGTCGATTCATTCTGACCGATACGGATTTCTTTTCCAAGTAGACAGAGGAAATTCTACTCAAGGAAGTCAAGGACCGTTCTATCGTCAACTTTGTGAGTTCCAATATCATCTATCAATTTGGGGTACCTCACGCTATCCCCACTAATAATGGAACCAACTTCCGGGAAACTGAGCTAAAGAAATTGTACGCCAAGTACAATTTTCACACCAACCATATCTCCCGCTATCACGCGCAAGCGAATGGACAGATTGAGGCGTTCAATAAAACCCTCTCTAACATTATGTAGAAAATGGTTGGTTAGAGCAAAATGAGTTGGACGGATAATTTCCCCAACACCCTCTGGGCTTATTAGAAGATGACCCGTAATTCCACCCAGGTGACCCCATATTCCCTGGTGTACGGAACGAAGGTTGTACTACCCATTGAGATTCAATTTCCCTCATTGCGCACAATGGTCTATGAATAGAAAGCACCAGATAAAGTGGCCTAAATTCATCCCATTAAATTGGAAGCACTGGATGAGAATAAGCTTCGTGCCCTGCACAACCTAGAGAGGCATCAGAGCAGGCTGTCTCAAGCTTTCAACAAGAAGGTTCACCTCCGCTTTTTCCTGCAAGGTGACTTGGTATTAACCCTTGGAGCGCCAATGATCCCTGACAGGAAACCACCCAATTTGGAGCCCAAATGGGAAGGGCCCTTCATTTTCCATAAGGTTTATCCCAATAAAGCATACTCCCTGGTGACCATGGATGGTGAGCATATAACTCCTCCCACCAATGCTAAGTTCTTCAAGAAATAATTTTTCCTAAGGTGGATTGCGGTCCTCTATGACCTTAAATTGGATTGAGGTCCTCCATAACCTTAAACTGGATTGCGGTCCTGCATGACCTTAAACTGGATTGAAATCCTCCATGACTTTAAATTGGATTTCGGTCTTCCATGACATTAAACTGGATTGCGGTACTCCATGACCTTAAACTGGATTTCCGTCCTCCATGACCTTAAATTGGATTGCAGTCCTCCATGACCTTAAACTGGATTACGGTCCTCCATGACCTTAAAATGGATTGCGGACCTCCATGACCTTAAACTGGATTGCTGTCCTCCATGACCTTAAACTAGATTGCGGTCCTCCAGGACCTTAAACTAGATTGTGGTCCTCTATGACCTTAAACTGCGTTTGGTCCTACATTCGGGCCCTTATGGTCCTGCATGACCTTAAACTGCACGCTCGTCTTTCATGACATTAAACTGCAAGCTAGTCATGCCTTCCTGGCTGAGGCCCAGCCTCAGGCCCCTTGGCCTTCTTGGACTCCAGTCCCAGTTCTTCCCAGAGTGTACGGTGTGGTGTGGGATTATGTCCTCATTCACGCCGGGTTGTTCTCCATGTCGTACACCCCCCTTTGATAGGGTATCTTACCCCGGGGTGTTTTCAAGAACTACATGTGTCTTGATTACCATTCTAATGGTATACGTAGGACCACCTAAACATCCATATTTCAGGTCCATCCCATCTCTTAAGAGATCTCCCCGATCTCCCAGTGACCTAGGCCCCTTAGAATGTCCCTCTCCACGAGAGGGATATATACGTATGGTATAGGGTTTTTGGTTCCATGCCCCCCTTCTCCCGGGGATCTTCCATCTCTTGGCCACTCTGGAATTGAGTCCCTCGACCCTTTACAGTGGTCTGCCAATGTGTTCAGAGTAATCTGGTCTGGCACCAGGAGTGTAAGATTCAACTTGGGCAAGTTCCTTCCACTTGTCAAGCTTCATGTTCCCCTTCATTTGGGCCCCTGTTATCTCTAACACCTGAAGGGACCCCCAAAAACGGCCTGGATACCATGACTAAGGGATCTCCTACCATTACGAACCAACGCCCCCGAAGGTTTTAGACAATAAATCTATACAAATCCCGCATTGCAAACATGATTAGTGGTCGATGCTCATTTGTTTTTTCCCATTTCAGGCTAATGAGATGGGATGCTGTGTTGTGAACATGGTCAATAGTAATCCTTCGTCGTCATGCCATCCCTTTTAGGCCTTGAATGTTGGTTGCATGATTCACATTATGTTCCACCCCATCATTTCCAGGTGGAATCTCGAAACTCTTGGAACTATCCCTAAGTTCACCTTCGCACGTCTGGGGGACAAAGCTGCAATACGGCGTCTCTCAAGGCTCCCACGATCTGAGCGCTAAAACTATAGGTTGGGATCTTCATGAAGGTCTATGTGCAGCTCGATCCTCATCCCCATGGGATATGTGGGATCACCCGAACATCGAGCTTCCAGGTCCAGATCAGCTGGGATCTAGTCTCTCCTGCCCCTCATCCTCTGACCCTCGTCGACCTCTTGGCCCAAGGATCTTTTCCCAGAGGTGTGCATGGTGATGATCTAAAAATCTCCCACAATCACGCTGGGTCGGTTTTATCACATCATGAGCATTCCCCCAGGTACAAGCCATATGACCTTAAACTGTGCTATTTGGTCCTACCACATGACCATAAACTGTGATGATAGCGTCCCGACCGTATGATGAAAAATGGCACTGCATTGTGATGACATCATCATAGAGGACGTCACATTGGGTATCAGTTATTTACCATACCATTTGTCAACGGCCGTATACAACTTCATTATTGTGGCAATGCCAAGAAATTATTCCCTAGTCCGGTCACTACACAAAAGAAAAACCATTTATTTTAAAGGACAATGAAGATACAACAAGTGACGCTTCTTTTGGTGCGAGGGCTATATCTGCACACCCCTTTTATCCTTTGCATAGGTACCTTACCATGTCATGCCACCCTCTCTAAAACTACGTGCAACTTGATTAACGTCTTTATTGGATACGTAGGAATGCCCAGACATTTCGTCTCAAGTCCAGCCCCAGGGATCACCAAATCCTATCCCTCCTTACTATCGACCCCTTGTCCTAACTTCTTCGAGAGTTTTCTAACTGCAGTGTTTGCCCCGAATAAGTTTGGGATGCCCCATAATGACATTGGGAAGTGACAGTTCCCTCACCAGGGTGGTCCTGTCTAAAAATAGGAATGATTCATGACTAGATTAATGTTCTCTCCTAATGTGCTTCCACCACGGTGACATAATCTTTGTATTGTTAGATTCTATATGAAAAAACCACCAATTCACTTTCCATGCTTTGAATGCCCCTTTATTCATATCCACATCCTCTTTCACTTTTGAAGGGACCCCCTAATAGTACGGATGCTCGACCTATGGTCCGCCTTCTATCCTGAGCCAATGTTCCAGAAGACTAATCATGTTTGAAGGGAACCCTAATAGTACGAATGCTCGACCTATGGTCCGCCTACTGTCCTAGGCCAACGTTCCAGAAGACTAGTCAACGATATTTGAGTTAGGCCCCGTGTTGCAAACATGGTCACTGGTTAGCCCTCATTTTTTGTCCCCGTTTTAGGCTAATGTGACAAGGATTCTGTGTTTTGAACACGGTCAATAATCTTCCTTCATTGCCACGCCCCTCTCACAGTGTTCCAAATTTGGGTAACGTGATTCACATTTCTCATTCCCCTATGTTCAGACTGATTCCAATGCCCTTGGCATTGCCCCACTCATGCGCCAGAGCACATTGAGAAGATGATACATCGATTGGTCTGAGGTCCCCCTTCTTTGTATGGGCCTCCCTCTTCTCCTCGGAAACCTGGGTTCAAATTTCGAATGCCCGAAGCTTGGGTGACACTCCCACGATCAAACGAAGTGATGATACAAGCCTCCTTTGCTTCTCACGACCCACGTGAGCATAGGGATGGATTGTTATTTATTTTGGGATTATGGTTGAGTATGTTAATCAAGGAGGCAAGTAAGTAAATTTTTCTATACATACAGCTTAAAAGAACAAGCAGCAGTAAAGCGGGACATGTTTATGGGTTTGACCAAAACAGGGCCCCTAAGGGTCGACTTCTTGGATAGATCTCTCTAATGCCACCGCATTTTCGCTGGTGGCCTCCAAGACTGCCTCCCATCCCCTAAGGACCCTTTCTTCATTAGCAGCCGTGGAGCACAACTCGCTGACCTTGGACCATGCCCGTACCTATTCAGTCTGGATCTCAGTTATCTGGCGACCCACTTTCACAAGTTGTTCTTGAGCATCCGCCAGCTGGGCCCTCAACTTCTCCACATGCTCAGAGTAGTTTTCAATAAAAACCTTTTGATCCTTCACCTGTTCCTTGAGGTGTTGGACCTCCTGCTCTACCCTCAGAAATGCCCAGGTACTCCCTAACTCCTCCTGGCACTGGATGATGTCGGCACACCGGTTTCTCTCACGCATCTTCTCAGCCATGTAATCACGAACCGTCAGATGAAGTCATTGAGAATCCACCCCTCCAACACACAAGAAGCACAACTGGGTGTGTAGGGACAACATCCACTTTAACCATTCCTTCTGGGATGATTGAGAAAACACCGGATGCACTTCCATCCCTTGTGTCACCTCATTCGACTCTCTTCGGCCACTTCCGAATCTGAATCGTCAATTTCTTCGGGATCAGCGGGCCGATAGACAGGGAAGATAGCCAACAGGGCAGTAGAAATGTATTCCTCAGAGATTTCTCCTAGGGGAATGGGATCCTCAACATCTGGGTGACCTCCCCCTATCTCCGCGATCCTGGTGGCACCCGCGTCGATTTCCGACCCTTCCTCGACGACAACACCATCGAGGTCTGCCGCTCCCTGTTCACCAATCACCGGAGCCAACTCAGTTTGAGAGGCATGTTCTGGATTGGGCGGCACGTTGGTCATCGGCACACTTATAGATGGTCTGGGCTCAGCAGCCCGACGAGCCTCCAGTGCCGTGATCACTATACAGAAAAGGAGCACCCTGATCAGTTGAGTCCGCCGACAGTGAGTATCAGTATCGAAGTAAGGAACTTACAAGAACCCAAGGCAACAGCCTCTAGTGATATGGCCACTGTAGGAGCTATCCTGGAGGGGGATCCCTCAGCACTTGTCATCTCGATAACGAGCGTCGGTGCCCCGCCATTCCCTATTGACGCTTCTTCCCCTCCTTCGGTCAGAGATTCTTAGTCAGCACCAATGTGCTCCTAAGTTGGATGATAAAGGTGGTTTAAGGGTTGAAAAGGAATGAGAATATAGGAGAATAAAGATAAGGGTTGGAGCCTACCTCAAGTAGCTCAATCACATCCATATCAGAGCCGATGATCTTGCCTCTCTCTTAGAGACTCCCTTGGTGGGACGCCCCTTGCAACCCTTCGCCTTCTGGATCCCCTTCTCCTTCTCCTTCACCTTCCCCTTCTCCTTCTGCTTCCTCTCCTGTTTTTTCGTCTTCTGACTCATCATTGTCGTCATCATCCTTCGACGACATCTTTTCTGGGTCATGTTCCTGGCCAAGCATCACTTTCACCAAGAAGGACAAATCCTCACGCCGACCCCATCGGCGCGCATATGTATCCATGGCCATTAGATATTCATGCCTTTGGTGGAAGTTCACTCTGTCAGCGACCCGGATGATCCCTAATTCTAGTAGCTGGATCCCGTCCCATGCTATCTTCTGCCATAGGGACTCTGTACTCATTTATTTCCGCAGGGTTATCCATGCTGACCACAATGCATGGAAAACGACATCCTGGGAAGGTTGAAGCAAGTATCTTATTTGCTTCCCAGGAATTTCTATGGCCGCTCCATGGGACCCTCCAATTCCATGCAACGAGGGCACAGCCACGCCATGCGACACCCCTGCTGCTAAGGTCCCGGCCTATGCAGGCCCTGTTCCCTGAGGCGCTTCTGTCCCTCCTCCTCTAGCGGCACCCTGCCTGCTCTCTTGCCACCGAGGTTCCGCACTGGCGACCTTGAGCTACCGTAATCGCTTTCGAAGAAGCCCCTCAGGGTATGCTGTGGTCCAATGTTCATCATACTCATTCGAGAGGCCGATGTTGACTCCAATGGGAGAAAAAGTGATGATGTCGCCAGAGCCGTAGGTTGTGAACATCAGCCACAACTGTTGAAGAACACATGGATGCCTCTCCTCTCTGACATCTGTGTATAATCTCTTTAGCATTCTCTAGAGGCATCCAAACTGCCATGTGAACCTAGATGGAACATAGGGATCACAGAAAATCTTCCCATAAATTCGGGCCACAAGCACCCCGTCTCTGATGCTCTGGAAGTACTCCATCTGCTCCAGCAAGCCTTGCCCATCGTCTATCAGCTGATCAGTTGGGGTGGGGAATGGGATGAAGGGGAAGTTGGTGTGGTTAACAATCCTGATTCATACCCCCTCCTCATTGAGTGTCATTGGCATGACCCCGACAATATTCAGCAGAGAGGGTCGCAGGCCATTGCCCGGAGGATGGATGGTATTTGGGAAGGTATAGACACTACAGTGAGCTGCAACCCAGCCATGGAAGATCTGGAATGGGCCACACACTCTCCTAGGCGATCCCCCTCTCGATATACGTCCTAATATGGTGTAAAACCGAGCCAACATAGGGAACCCCAGGTTGAACCTTTTGTTGGAAGCCTTGATGCCCGCCATCACCAGAGTCGCTGGACGGACGCCCATCCTTATGTCCCGCACCAGCAAGATCCACCCGCTCAGGAATGTGGTGAGGAATCCAGTGTAATAGAAATTTGGGTCTTGGGACTCATTTATACTATAGCCCCATGATTGGTATTTACCCGCCTCCAGGATCCTCCAATATGATTCGATTTTGCTCCTCTGAGCCGCGGTTGGACACTGTTTTCCCCACCCGGGCATCTTGACCTCCAGGTCCTTCTATAGGAACAGGTTGAACCATTTCTTGTAGGCGATGTCCTTCAGAAAATCCTTGACCTTCAGCTTCACCTTGGAAAACTCTAGCAGGTGCCACATCAGTATGGGGGTTCGAGACCTATCACCCCAGATGTTCATCGGTGGGAGGAACTCATCGTATTGATGGCCCTCCAAAGGGATGCCTTCGATACATTGGATGTCCCAGAGACTAATGCCGAATTCCCTATGGTGATGATAGAATGTGTTGGTGTCAGGGGACCACCGGGTGAACAGCTCCGGTCCAAGCTCAGGTTACCGGTAGAAGTGGAACTGCGATGTCTACACCATCTCAAACAGACCAATATGCCGCAGCTCGGCCCTGAATTGGTCGCACGTGTGGCAAACCCAGCACGGCCAGGCCCACTTGTTGGTAAAGTTGCCTCCAGACCACAGATCCCAGTTCTGTAGCCAACCCTTGGTCTTGTTAGTGATGTTCTGACAGAAAGTGCTTGCATAGAGGGCCGGTGAAATCTCTGCAATAGGGTCACCCACAACAATGGTCCTAGTCCTTGGATTCAGGACATAGATGTCCATGTTCTTGGTTTCTCTAGAAGGGTGATCGTTATTGGTGATATTGTATCAAGGAAGGTCATCTTTGCGGGTCACCCATGACCACGAGGTATCCACTTCGAAGCCCGACAAAGAGACCTCCTCCAGAATGCCGAAGTTCTATAGTGGCAGATTGTCAGAAAGGGCGTACTCTTTCTGGGCGGGAGTTAGCATGTTGAAAAGGGTGTGGTTCTCAGAGATAACTCTCTTTACACCATAAAATTCCGGGTTTGCAGCCATTTCGGCACTGCGAGCAGTGGCCTCCCCCTCATCAACCCAGTTTGCAGCCATCTTCTTCCTAATAAGTGTTTTAGGAGTTGGTGAGAAATCTAGAAGTGTGGTGCGGAATTAGGGAGCCCAGCGCATAAAATTAGCGGCTGGCATGGAATTTCAGGCTGGTGCGTGAAAAATCCTATGTTTGCGCGTAAAAAGCTACTAAATCTCAGTGAATTACGTGCGGCCGAGACGGTTTTCACACAGGAGTTGAAGCAATTTCACGCACGAGAGCTCAATGCTTATCGAGGGCGAGAAAAATCGTACGAAGCATGGGACCCATGATAGTTTATATAGGCACAACCTGGGTTCTGCGCCCATGCAAAGAGCAGATTCTGCATGCGGCCAGTTTTTGCGCGCTGCTCAAAAATTTTGCGCCCAGGGGGCCCACGAGGCCCTACATTTTGGCGTTTCCCTTGAATTCCGATCGTTGCGGCCCCTTACCGATCCAATTCGGAGGGAGGGAATTTGTAGATGCTGAAAAGTGCGTAAATGGTGGAGAAAGTTCTGAAATGAAAAAGTGAAGTCATATTCGGACCCGGAGGCACGGTCCAGAGGGCCTAGAGATGTTGCGTGGAAAAAAGGATGACATGCACGAAAATGATATCCCGCATGGAAAGTGTCGGGATTCTTGAAGGATTCCTGGAGCCGGCATGAATTAATTGATGCCCCTCCCCACGTGGTTGATCTTTCGTGCCGCCGCCTCCATCGCGCAATGATTTCATGTAGTCCTGAATTCAGCGTCTCAAGTTGCCTATAAATAGAAGGTGACCCCTTCCTTTTCAGAGCTGAAGAATTTGAACCGCCTCTCGTGCGTGTAATTGGCATTCCGCACTCTCTCAATATGGCCTTTAGGTATGGTTCATTTTTGCGCCAAGTCACCCCGGGATCTGCCTTCATGCGAGAGCCCCATGGCTTAGACTAAAATACAAACCCTTCGGGGTCTACCCCTTGTGCACAATCCCTTATGGGGCGCGCAAGACGGTTAAGCTGCGTGCAATCCTTCTTTTGCACGCACACACCTTCCTTTGCACGCACACCCCTTCCTTTGCACACAATCCTTTCTCTTACGCGCAATTCCTCCCAGCCATGTACAAATACTTCAACCCCTCTATTTTGCGCAAGAAACACTTATTTCATGCAAACCTGGGGCTTTTTGCACTGGGCCCCTCTATTTCGTGAAAACACCAAGAGTTACACGCAATCCCCCCCCAGGGCCCTTCGCCCTAGTACTCTTTGGGCGTCCCCTTGCACGAGCGCCCGATGCCCTTCTTCCAGGTGCCATTCGCAGGTGTCTTGTGCACCTCGGTCATCCGCATCATACATAGTTTTCCCGTATGACCTTCTAGGCTGGTACGAAGTAACTTCAAATTCCCTTGGGAAATCCTTCCCACTGCGTTGCTTCGCCTCATGCTTCTTCGCATAGGCACGCTAACAGCTATTTCTTCTTCACATAGCCACGCTAACGTGGACCCCTGGATGGTTCGATCCATGACACCCCCTCACTACGGCCTTACTGATGCCTTCCCTTCCACATGGGGCAGAGGGTACCAGTTATGTAAGTCCTAGGGGTGTGGAGAAATCCCACTTCATCTGAGCTGAAGGACGTTAAACTGCCAAGAATCTCATCCTCAACACATGACGTTAAACTGTGATCTGACCCCGTACCTCGCACGCAGGGTCCCCCTGCCTTGGACATTCTTCACACCCCACTCGTATCCACGGGTATGGAATAATCCCTCACAGGGGGTGATTTATTGGAGTGGCGTTTGTCCACGGGGAAGGGCATCCACCTTAGTGTAAGCCCCTAGACTTCCTCCCAGGAGGTAGTACCCCTGCTCCTCCTCACTTCCACGGTACCAAGGCCAGTGGAGGGCATGATAGGGAATGAGGCCCCTCCTCTCTTCTTGTGTGCCAAATAACTCTCCCATTGCGATTTGTCTCCCCCAGGCCTCCATCCTAGAGTAAGCCCGGACACCATGGGATGCTCAATGCGTAAGCCCCTCTTCGCTTCCCACAGATGCACCCTTTAAGATGTGATCATCAGGTCTCTGCTACCTCTTGTTTCTCACACTGATCATGACTCCCGTGAGCTTAGAGTAATCACCGACCATGAAAAAACCATGGTCCGTCTCAGAGCGTAAGCCCCAAACCCCTTCATCCAAGCTGTAGGATGTTAAACTGCAAAGCACCCTCATCCTACATGACATTGGACTGCCTTCCATCCTGAACTATGGGGACTTTGATCCATGATAAGGCATGGTATGTAGGAAGCCTCTACAAGGTTCAAGCCCCACCACTATGGTTTGTCTCAGAGCGTAAGCCCAAACCATCCCAAACTACGAGGATTTGATCCATGCCAAGGCATGGTACGTAGGAAGCCTCCATGAGGTTAAAGCCCACCAAACTATTGGCCCCGACCGTCTCCATGTCAATATGAAAAGCCCCATTTCCTCTTTGGGACAACTCAGAGTGTAATCCCCAATCCACCTAGATCCCAGGTCCCTCTTCACGTCAGTTTACCAACTCCAACTTTGGGCTGTCTCAAAGCCTAAGCCCCAAATTCCCCCGTCCTGCATGTCGTTAAACTTAATTCCATCCCAAACTATGGGGATTTTGATTCGTACTATGGCATGGTACCTAAGAATCCTCCAGGAGGCTCAATCCCATCACTCATGTCTCATCCTGATCTCTCCCTCAAGCCCACATGTCTCGGGAAGCTCATTCCCTAACCCGAAGGTTCCACTTCCTATGGGTCCCATCCACGCGTTCATTCTCATGGGTTTCCCCTTCATGTGTCCCACCGTATCATCTAAATATGCGGACTTTGATTCCCTACCACAGGGATACGTAGGAAGTCTCTTAGAGACCCAAGCCCAAAGCCACCATCCATCCTGATTCTTACCCGGGCTACCACATCCCGGTGGGATCATGACACTTCACTCCTCATTCCCCTCCATAGCATTTGGGAAGCCGCCCACGTGCTGGCCCCAACATCAGTGTTCCCTCTAGTGGGTTCTTCAATCTGATCCACTCTAGCTAGTGTTCCAATCAGTCTGATCCATCTCTGCTGGATGTTATACTTGTGGCATGCCCTGTGTTAAACATGGGAAGCTGAGGTAAACCTCAGATACATTCCTATGGAATATAGTTCCACACGTTCAATGTGGGATGACTCGGGCTTCCACACCCTCGAGAAGCCCTATAATAAGGTATAGAAGATAGACATGTCAATCCCCAGCGTCAAGACATGCCAGTGATTCCCCAACGCGACTGATCTCCTAATTGAAGGTTTCTACCCTTACTAGACTCTTTGGAATGTCCTGGTAGAAGAAACGTAATTAACTAGTGTCCATGAAGATATAGCACAAGGAAGAGCTTCACGAACTAAGTTTTAAATATATAAGGGAGACCCAGACTAGGTGACGAGCTTCGAGGAGGAATCCATGGAAGGAAGAACCAACATCCCATCATCCCATTTCGATCAAGGAGCATACATCCCTGAATAAGGAGCAGATTCCACCCGACTTTGGAAAGCGGGAATACGGGGTAACAACAGCGCGTCCTCTACGTGACGGATGCGCGCGCCCTGGTGAAAGTGTCAGAAACAATAGTCCACCCAGATTGACCATCAGTTTGGTGGTGATAAGTCGTATTGAAGTTCAGCTCAGTATTCAGAGCATGTTGGATACTCTTCCAAAACCTAGAGGTTAATCTTGGATCTTGATCAGATACAATCGATAGTGGTACACCATGAAACCTTACCACTTCTCTAATATATATTTGTACCAGTTGATCCAATGAGAAATCATCTTGAATTGCAATGAAGTGTGTAGTATTTGTAAGACGATCCACCACAACCTAGATAGAATTGTTTCCTTTGGATGTATTCCGAAGGCCGGTGAAAAATTCCATAGTAATTTTCTCAAATTTTCATATTGGTATAGGTAATGGTTGCATCATCCCCTTAGACTTATGTCTCACAACCATAACTTACTGACATATCATGCACTTTGATGTATAGTCTACGATCTCCTTCTTCATGTTATCCCACCAAAAATGCTTTCAGTGAACTCGATACATCTTTGTGTTTCTTGGGTGAATGGAAAATTTTGAACTATGTGCATCAACCAAAAGTTATTTATTTAACTATGGATTTGATAGAACACATAGTCTTGAACAAAATCTCAAAATTCCTTCTTCATTAACATTGAACTCCAAGGATTTACCTTTTTCAACAGTTTCCACTTTCTTTTGAATTCCCACATTATCTTTTTGAGCATCCTTTAAACTTTCCAAAAGAGATGGTTGAGAAATAATTTGGGAAAGGATTGATGATATTCCCTTTATTATGATTCCCATATCCATATTCATCAAATCTAAGAAGATTATATCCTTATAAATTCTTATAAATGATAGAATCACTGGGTCCTTTCTACTTAGAACATCTTCCACCTTGTTTGTTTTCCCAGGGTGGTAATGGATTGAGCAGTCATAATCCTTGATGAGTTCTAACCATATTCATTGGTGAATTTTTAGATCTTTCTATGTGAATATATATTTGAGACTCTTGTGATCCGTATATATTTCACACTTTTACCCAAAGAGATAATGCCTCCATATTTTAAACACAAAGATCATAGCTTCCAACTCCAAATCATTTGTTGGATAGTTTTTATCACGACTTTTCAACATCCTTGAGGAATAGGTGACAGATTTCTCATTTTTCATCAACACACAGCCCAAGCCTTTTTTCAAAGAATCACTAAAGATTAAAAAAACCGCCCAACTTTTGGGTAGTGTGAGCACAAGGGTAGTGATAATCCTGTTCTTAAAATCTATGAAGCTTTCTTTAAATTCATCATTACAATAAAACATGACTTCATTCTGAGTTAACTTGGTAAGAGGGTTTGAAAATCATGAGAAATTTCTCACAAATAAGAGATAATATCCCACTAACCCCAAAAAGATAAGGATATCTATCACAGATTTCGGTCTCAAATATCCATCAATTGATTTTGTTTTAAAAGGATCCACAAATATCCCATTGCTTGTGATGATATTCCCCAAAGATGAGACTTCATTCAACAAGAACTCAAACTTGGTGTAATTTTCATAGAGCTTATCCTTTCTCAATGTCTCTAGTACAATGCTTAAATTCTCCTTATGATCCTCCTTGGTTTTGGATTATATTGGAATATAATTTGTAAATACTACCAAAAATTTGTCGAGGTAATATGTGAAGACTTTATTCATCAAATCCATGAATATTTTTGGAGCAATAGTGTGTATAAAAGGCATTACTATGAATTCACCATGCCCATAACTTGTATAAAAAGTAGTATTGGGGATATCCTTCTTCTTCACCCTTACTTGGTAATATCCAGATCATAGATCCACCTTGGAGAAGTATTGTGATCCACATAGCTGATCGAAAAAGTAATCAATTCATGGAAAAGGATACTTGTTCTTTATTGTGATTTTGTTGGGCTCAGAATAATCACAGAAAATTCACATTAACCCATCCTTATTCTTGATGAAGAGGACTGGTGAACCCAATGGTGATGCACTTGGTCATATAAAACCTTTATCCAGATTCTCTTTTAGTTGTTTCTTTATCTCCTCAATCTCCACAACAACCATTCTATATAGAGTCTTGGATATTATAAACACCCCAAGAATATGATCAATCAAGAATTCAACATCTCTTCTAGGTGGAATACTAGACAATTACTTGAAAAATACATTAGAGAATTCCCTCACAATAGGCATGCCTTCGAGGATGGTTCCCTCCTTAGACCCAATCATCTGAGAAATATACACATGGTCATAGGGAATTAATATCCATTATTGAGATGATGGTTATAAAGAAGATTCATCCTCATACTTGTAATTGTATAGAATTGGGGTTGATTCACTATATGGAGAGTGATTTACCTCCCACAAAATTTTATGTTGGATCTATATAGGGAAATCCAATCCATGCTAATAATTACATTAAATTTCACCAAGGAAAGTATGATGAGGTTCGTTGAGAAGTTACATCCACCAACTATGATAGGGGAGGAGTTATATTCATGTGATCCAATAATTTCTCCATTTTCTACTGTCACTAAAACCTCTACTTCTATTATTTGTGGTGATGTTTGAATTGTTCTAACAAACTTTCAAGATATAAAAGAATGCATAGAACCAGAATCAAAAGTGTGTTTGCTACTCCTGAATGAATAACTAGAGTACCCGTCACCACTTCATTGTTGGGATTCACTTTGGCAGTAGTGATGAAAAAATCTCTCCCTTTTTACCTTGGAGGTTGTTGGTTTCCTATGAAAACCCTTGTCATAGGATTATAGTTCACAAAGTACCATGGTTCTTTGTAATTGTAATAATGAACAATATGTTGTGGATCAAATGGAGCATTCCTTTCCTCTATCACAGTAGCGGTTTTTTTCCAGAAATATTTGGCATGGTGCCCTTACTTCCCACACCTAAAGCATTTTCTCTCCCCATTCAGGAAATTTCTAGGGCACTTCTTTCTACACCTTTAGAAAGTGGGATACTGTAATTTCGTATCACCATTGTATTTATCCATCAAACTGCTAGAATTAAAGATCAATTTCTTCTTCTTATCCCTATGATACCCTTAAGATTCTCCAATATCCATCTCAATTTTGAGGGTACACTGGACAATCTCTTCATAGTTGTCAAAGTCATGGATTTCTAGGGCTTTCCATAGGCTAGGTTTTATCCCAAAAAAGAAGGGACCAACCTTGCATTCACGGTTAAGGACAAAACCATCGGTGTATCATGCAAGTCTGATGAAGTTTTCCTTATACACCCCAACTGATTCGTCATCCTTTTTCTTGAGTGAAAGGAAATATCTTTCCATCTTAGGATGGTGGGTGTAGGGAAAATATTTATCAAAAAACATTTTCTAAAAATACTTACATCCCATATCCTTGATCTCTTCCTCAGGATTTGTAATTTTGATCAATGTCCACCATTGATCAGATTCACCCTCCATACGATAAGAATCCAGAAGAACCTTCTCTTGATCGAATCATTAAAGGATGGAGAAAATATTCTCAATGGAGTTAATCCATTTTTTGGTGATTGAGGTATCAAATGATCGATTGAAAGTAGGAGGCCTTTGTATCATGAAGCTCTCGATTGCGAGTTATTATCTCTTAGGGGTGGGGGTGGGGTGGGGTTGGACGTTCCTCTTAACCCATGGTTATATTCAAATTTTTTGTTAACTGAGATATTATTATAAAAATTTTTGCAATTCCCGCTCCCATAAAATTGGGTATCTCATTAGAATAGTCATCACATTGATCTTCAAATCGATTGTTAGACCAAGTCCCCATATTATTGGACATTGACTAGAATAAAAGGAAAATTATGGGTAAGTATTTTAATATATTAAACACATAAAGGGGAGTCCAAGGACAAAAATGGATAACTTATAAATTACATTTTTATCCTTAACTTATGAATTTCTAGGCTTCAATCTAAGTTATCCATGATCTATTTCCTAATGTATATTCTTATGGGATTTTTTTATTCCCTTAATAATGGTTCATAGTGAGATTATGAATTTACTAAATAATATCCACTAGGAGTGTCAAATCAAGAGTGTAGAAAGGCTCATTTTAGTGGACCAGTTCTCGTTTGAGTCTAGTTCAAAGTGATGTTTTTGGGTTTTACCCCTTGATACAACTATGCCAGAGCCACCTCTACTTGTTTGTATCAATATAGAGATGTATTTTCTTGATAAACCACTTAATCTATACTCACCAAAATTTATTTATTCTTTTCTTATACTTAGTCTTATCTCTACAGCTTTTACTAGGGTTTTCTAATACTAATCTCAAAAATAACTAAACCTAAACTATGATACCAACTATAACAACCCTGGTTTTTATTAAAAATTTTAAAAAGATTTATTACATAAAATTGTACTTAATACAACCCAAAATATGGATAGGTCTAGTGTATTTGGATCTTGGGGACATTTCATGACAACTTAAGACATAAAATACAATTTTTATTGAAAACTTCTTTTACATGACAACAATATTCCTTCATACTTAGCATTGCATGGGATAACCTAATGACATACATAAGAAAATGGTGAGATATAGAGCCCTGTAAGGGAGTAAAAAAGACATAAAATGAAGAATAAAATACATTTTAGGCAATATCCATATCAATGGATCACAATAGAAACATGAACACAAAGTCATGATATAGATTGAATATCATAACATGGAAATGTGGAAACATATTAAAGCACTACATCATTAACATAATGAAATTAGGTAAACCCCTGTCCCAACATGATGGAAAAATTCCTATAAAGGAATTAAATAAACCCTTGTCCCAAACATCCTGTATCATGATACTAAACAATACCCAATGCATTAGAGTGCTCTTAGAGTGCACCATTAATAATCATTTAAGTCTTATGCTTAAGTGTGTCACATAAATCATATAACATGGATACATTCAACATAATCATTTATTCCATGATAAAGGAATGTAAAATAAATACATGAAAGTCTATAATCAATAAGTACATGTGCATAAAGTGGAATACCCTTGATATATAAATGAGAATGGTATTCACTATATGTTTATTTTGGCATGGAAAATCATGGTGCAATTTCGACAGCATAACAACATCACACATGGATTCATAAAATGGGTTGATGAAAGAGGAAAAGGTCTCTTATCATTTAAACATGAACTGGGAATTAAGGGTATCATGGACAACAATATCCAAACATATTAAATGGAAATTTATATTTATAATATAACATAAATCCTTGAATGGAAATTAGGAGAGAGAAATCTCTTACGGAATTTTGGTACTAAAATAGGTGTACATGGGAGAGATTAATGGGAGTGAAAGGGGTATCTCATCATTCAAACATAATAAAGAGTGTGTGGGGTAGGTGTGAAAACATACCCCATCAATTTTAATTGAAAAAATAAAATGGTATAACAATATAAAGGAACATGGATAAAAATTAGAAGGGAAAGAAAGTGAGGACCCCTTACTTGGATGTGTGATCCCAAAGGCTTGGGGGAGGCTTATTAGGAGATTGTGGGAAACATGGGAGGACTCTAGGGAGTGGAGAGAAGAGTGAGGATGTGTATAATAAAGTTTTAGTGAATATTAATGGGTTCTTTGGTAGGTTTATATAGGAAAGGTGGGGGAATTCTTTATTATTTAGGTTTTGGACACTACACACTAAAATATTCAAAACCACAAACCAACCCTTGGTTTTTTCCCAGGGTTTATGAACAAGGGGAGTGGAAAAAAATTATTTTATAAGGAAAAGGTCCATAGACATTAAAATATTATCCTTTCTTATGTGTAGGTGAGTCATACCCTCAAGGAAATAAATTTAAAATCATAAAATATATCATACATTTTAGAGGATTCACTAAGGCAATATAAAATAAGAAAATAAATTTAAAATCAAAATATATTAAATTTAAAACATATATTTGTCCAAATATACCTTTTATGGTAATTATTACATCACTATTGGGTCATTATGATGACATAAAACACACCATATATTTATATATTATATAATTTTTACCCAAAAATTATATTGTCTTATAAAATTATGAAAAAATAATCATTGGATAATTATGACATCTTGATTCCAAAAATAAGATTCATTTTATATAAATAATTTTCTAAATATATTAATTTTAACATTTAAAATGAGAAATGATATTTATTGAAAATTGATGGGTTTTGACCAAAATAGTTTTTAAACCTTAAAAAAAATTCGATTTGACTTCATAAAAATTATATAATCATTTATTATTAATAAATGATATTTGATAATAATATTTTGTTAAAAAATTAATTATTTTAAAAATTAATTAATTCCCTAAAATAAATTATTTAAAATTACACTTTCTGTTTTATTGTATAAAAATATAACTCTGATAAAACTGATTACCTAATCATTTACAAATAAAGAATTGATATAATCATCATTTATAAGAGTTTTTATAATATAATTAATAAAAACCATAGTTTAGTATAATAATGTATATATTTATCAAGGGTTATTGATAGTAGCTAAGATCGTAGGGTTTCACATCAAGGGGAGATGCGTTGCTCATTCCTTCTTCGTGACAGCGGCGGCCACTGCGCTGGTCCCTCCCCCACCAGTGGGGGAGGGACCTCCATCATCAAGAAAGGGATAAGGATCTTATTTCTTTATGTTCTCTAACCTTGACTTCCTCCCTCTATTTCCCTAATCTTCCATATGCCCGAAAGTTCCTGATTTGTTCAATGGGAGACCTAATCTACCATTATCAATCGCAGAGTTCAATGAAACCTCCAAACTTCTGAATATTATGCTTATTGCTCAGTTCAAGAAATGAATGCATTTGGTTGATTCATTTGAGAGGTACGTCTTCATTTATTGGGATTTAGAAGAAAGGGTGATAGTGGGTTTGATCGACATCAGACATATCATGATACGTTTTTCCTCAGAGGAGGATTTAATCAGATCCTAGTCTAGTACTCCCTGTAACTTCAATAGATATCGGTTCTACCTCTTTCAATGGACATATGATCTCCATATGAAGCATGATTCTCCTATAGTATAAATCTGGGTAAGCTTCCCTAATCTCCCATTAACATTTCAAAATCCCTCAGTTATTATATTTCTGGGGAATTTAGTTGGTAGATATCTGTGTTCAGATATCCGTGTCGAAGCTCTTTGTCACCCTATTAATTTATGGGTAAGAGTTTATGTGGATGTGTCCAAAGAACCTTTCAATTATGTTGGGATAATAGTTGAGAAATAATTTCAGTGCAAATAGGAGGTGGTCTATGAATTATGGTTTGATTTCTATTCTGTATCTAAGAGGTTGGGGCATTCGACGAAAACCTATCGACGAGGACATAATAATTAGATGGGTGAGGAAAGTCATAATGAAATAGAAACACATTCTATGGAAGACTTTCCTAGACAGAAGCTAGTGGTGTGGAATCTAAGGTTAAATCTGCAATGGATATAAATTGTGGTTCTTGAGTAGTGAATCTATTGGTGATTGATGCTTTAGATGCTTGAGGGAGGATATAGATGGATCCTATAATTCTCTACTATCTCCATTAGGAATATAGGGTGATTCTATGGAGGAGGTTCAACCTGGTAGTTGTCTCAATTTGGTGGATTCACAAATGGTTGAGGAAGAAGGCCCTTGGAATCCTAGGATAACATCATATGCTGAGGCTGTGCGCTTGGGGTTTGGAACTAGTGGAAATATTTTGGAACATAAGGCACCAAGAGAGGTTGATTCTTCTAGTTGTAAGTTGATGCAATGGGTTTTAGGGAATGTGCCAAGTATGGATATGACATAAATTGTGTTGGAAAATAGGTTTAAAGAGTTGTTGTAGGTTAATCCAGAATAGGAGGCTAAAGCTGATCTGGATAGGCCCTCACTAAAGCAGGGGGCACCTGGGACTGAGTCCAGTGATGAGGGCTCTAAGATCTTATCAGGCGATATAGAATGAGAATTATAGGGTGATCCTACAAGCCCAAGGCAAATTAAGAGTTGGAGGGGCACTCGTAAAGGGAAAAAATATTCTTATTTACCACCACCAAGGGAGACTAGATCTGTGAAGAACTCCAAAGACAAGATGATGGTAAACGATCCCATTCCCCTTTACAAGGCTACAATTGGCCAAGCGTGAGAGTCTGGTATGGTAATTGATTCTTCTTTGGAGCTTCTTATGCACTCTGGAGAAGAAATGCTGGAAACTGTACTAACGATTAATTCTACCGATGAAGAAGCTAATAGGATGATGGGAAGACCTTTAAGGGTGTTTACCAGTGAGGAGAAGAGTAAATAGATTGAAAAAAATGATTTGATATTGATCATAGGATTTAATGATAGGAATATCAGCCAAGATGAGTACAGTCAGTCTTAGGAAAAACTGGCATATCATTTCGAAGACCTTGTAAAGGATGATCCCGATACTCAGGTTAGCACTATCTCTTGGCATCTAAGTAGGGAGATCAAATCTAATATTTTTAAGTTGTTCTTTAATGGTTCATGCATTTCTTTTAGTGCTTGAACTATTGGTTTCTCTCTTTTCCTATAAATGTGTTTCTATAATAAAAATATAATTTTTAGTAAGTATATATTTCTCAAAAGTACCATTTTTACCAAAAAAAAAAATTGATCAAATTCATATTTTTTAAGAAAGAATATTCCCATTAAGGAATTTATAGAATAAGACTTTTATTTATAAAAATATATTACAAAATAAGTAACTAATACCTTATTACATAACCCCTTATAACACCCGCATATGACCTAAGGGTAAGGTGCATGATGGTGATAAACTCTTAGGCATCTCGGATAACATCCCATGAGTGGTAATCTCTACTAACATGAAATTATCCCATATGTGATTCTGTTAAAACTTAAAGTGTTTAATCTTGGCTTGGTCTTGGTCAAGAATAAATCCTAGTGATGCTTCCTCTTTTCCGAGCTTCGACAAATGATATTCGTACGACCTGAGTGTACTGGATGAGGCCATCCTCTCCTTTGTCTGTGTCGAAAGGATTTGTTAAAACATTATATTTATATCAGTTGTGTGATAACTGTTCAATGACTATATTATAAATAGTAATGATACGTAATACTCATTTAAACTCAATAATAAAAAAATGGTTCATGTTTTTTCTATATCCATTAGACATTAAAACAAAGATAATTTTATTCATAAATGTTCGTGTCACTGAAATAGGTGAATTTTTACTTTTTTCTTGGGTTTTTTAAATTTTCCATAAATAGAAATAATTCAAGGAATGAGTGCATGTAACTAACCGTACACACTAGCCAATCTCCCAGGATATTGATTATATCCCTTTTTAAAGATTATACATGGGAGTGTTCCCTTGTTTTTCTCTCTTTATTTTAAATAGTTTTACCAGGGAGTGTTAAAAAATACCATTAATTTATTTTTCTTACCATTTTTATTTATCTTAGTTGAATATGTTTTCAATATTTCACCACAATTAAATCAAGTAAGTCTTCCTTGAAATTTTTCATAGTAATTTCATAAATATTCTCCATGTCTATCTTAAAAAATAGCATTAATATAAACATTATTCTTATCATCTGTGACTTGAGAGATTATATTATATATATATGGATTTAGATTTAATCTGTACACAATATATAATATCTAAGATTACTCATTTTATTATCTTCTTCGATCATAAAACATTTTTTATTTTAAAAACAAAAAGATTGGTGGAGCAACATAAAAATTATTTTAGCTTTTGATCACTAAAATAGATTTTCAAATATTGTTTTTTGAAAAAATCAGAATATATAGAGCAATAATCTGCACCACATTCATATTCTATAATCTCTCTAAAAGTCATTATTGAATCATGGATAACCAAGAATCATGTGTATTTAAACATGAAACTATGATTAATATTTTTTAAGATTTTAATCTTAAAAATATTATGATTTTGGAGACTTATGATTTTAGACATTAAAATGTATCTCAAGAATCCCTTTTCATTGATATTATTCTCCATAACTTGAGGATCAATTACTCTTTAATCTTGTTATTGAATCACACAAACTTTTACGTGTTTTTATTGTTTATAACACTTGAATAATTTATCTTTGATCATCAAAATTGATTTCTTTAGAATTTTAAATTTTTAAATTCATAATTTTTCATTTAGTAGAATTCCTAATTTATTTTACTATGTGTTGATACTTACATAGATCTCCAATGATTCTTAAATAATGCTTCATTCTTATATAGAATAAATTCATACTTATATATAATCATAATGATACTTATATAGGCTGATGATATTTATTCATATGAGTGATTATCCTTATGAAATTCTAAATTGTTTCATACACAGGGGAAAATGATGTTTACACAGTGATAGATGATCATTATCAAGTGAGGAATCATCCTTACACAACTTAAATAATCTCTAACCTTTTTAATTTTATAATTTATCTATTGTGTATGATCCTTACATATAACAATACTTATCCATTTATCACTATACATGATCACTCTTACAAACTTTTAGACTAGTTAAAATTCATTAACACTAAAATTATATAATTATTAAAATCACTTTTGAGAAATATTAAATTACTTCTGGTTATATCCACTCTTCTCAAAACATCAAACTTGAGATATTAAACACCAAATTCAGAAGACTTGATACTAAGAAACAAATGTATGGATTCTTTACAACTTCATCAATCTTTACAAAGACTTTGAACATGTGTTAACCATTTTAATAATATATTTAAAGGATTTTTATACTAGATTCAGTAGCTATCTTCTTTAACCTCAAATTCTTCCAACTTATCCTTTTTATAACTATTTTAGACAATTATCTTAAATACTTTAGTACTTGTATTTGAATTGAGTACCAACTCTAAAATTTCCTGATGTTATGTCCTACTCACTATTTTTTCACACTTCCACTTTCCTTTGCCAATGTAATATATTCTATCCTTTGCATGTTTAATGACAACCAACTCCTGACTTCATTCCTCTTTATCACACATTAAATTTACATTATATTTACAATAAATATACTCAATTTTCTCAAATACAAGGGTAATTCAAGTATAACCATGTTTCATACCATTAGTATAGTTACTATGCATGTCTGAAAAATATTCCTCTCCAACGACAAAACAAATTTTCAAATTTTTATTCTGAGTTCACATCTAAAGACATGGCTGAGAAATATATTCAACTATATTCTTGAAAAAACCAAATCAAATACCTTATAGATTTGGTTTAATAGCAGTAGGAACAAGAATAAAAACTAAGGTTTGTATCTATTAAATTAAAGACTACTTTCTTTAATTAGAAACGTATTTAACCTCATGAATGATAGGAACAGATTTATCATAAGTCGAATCTATGTTAGATGAATAATTTGTTCTAATAAAAATGGTTTGGGAATAAGTCTCAGAAGTATCTAAAGCTTATTATATGTCATATTGAATTTATCATTGAGTGGAAATTTCTAATCTCTTAAAATTTTCAAGGTATTATGAGAAACTCCAATATTCTCAACCAGAGACCCATTCAAATAATTATAAACATCTTCAAAAAATACAAACAAATATACCCAGTTTCTCTCAATTTTATAAATTTTTTCTTCCCATCTACAATAGTACATTTAAAATTAGAAACCAAATATTTCATTAAATCATAAAAAGTGATTAGTAGCACTGTATCACATTGAAACTCTTGAAATTTTTTGTATATCAAATTTAAATCTAATGATAAATTTCCAAACTACTCTTTAAATGTTTTAATTTTCTTCAAAATAGAATATGTCACTTTAGTATGAGTAGGTGTAAGTATATTTATGAATTCAAATTAGGTTTTCAACATCTTCTTCAAAAAATAAAAATATGTCTTAAACACCATATGAGCTTTAATATCTTCAAAATTAGATTTAGACATCATTTGTGATTGTATGTCATAAATATAATAATTATAAATTGAAATATCTTTAAAATTATGAAACTAATCTCTAGGAATATTATGTTTTAATTTCAAATTAACTATTTTATATTTCATAAGATCAAATTTATCAAAAAATAAACCATCAAAAGGTTAAACTTGTTAATAAAATCTTGTTATCCCTTTCTTTACAGCAAATAGAGATGTTCACCACTAACTAGTGAAGGAATATCTTTACCTAAAACAAGTTTTCTTCTTCAAATAAAAGGATTTTCATCCTATCCAAATTATGAATATTCAATCTCTTCTCAAAGACCTTTAACATGTTCATCTATAGTATTATATTGAGACTCTTCAACCAAATATTCTCAAACTTCTAATATAACTTTATTAATATCAACTTTAGTAGCTAATTCTTTTACAGAGGTAGAAATCCAAATAGTTTTAGTGATTGTTTCAACTTCAAAAGGGTTAACTAAAAGATGAGAAGAATTGGGTATTCTATCTTTTATTGGGTGATGAAACTCAATACGTACCTCTCAAGGAAACTCCCCTAAAATATGAGTATGGATGTATTCCCCTCCGAAATATTCTTATAACCCTTTATTATTCAAAGAAACAAGATTATTAATGGAAGTATTCCAAGAAAAACCAATCTATCTTAGAATCCCATTTGATAAAATATTTTTATGATGATATCATATAACCTAAAATTAATTAATATTCATGTCCTACTTTTCAAATAGGAGATACAGAAACCACCTATATGGATATAAGGTAATAATTTCCTTCATCAAATTATTACAAAGATAAATATATCTGAACATGTACCTATAAAAATTAACCATCTCCTCTTTTAATGAAAAATAAAGTAAATACATATCTAAAAAGAGAATTTTTTCAAAATTACATGTTCTTTGAATAATTAAAACCTAAACAAATTCTGAATGAATTATACAACAAGGTTCTATATTATTCACATGCATATACTTAACAACACATACTTAAATCAAATAAAACAAGAAGTTTTGGAGAGAAAAAGAATTACTATTCTCCAATTTTGTACTAAAAAAAATTTGAATCATGAGGAAATATAATTACTTTAGCTATATTTTTAACATCTCGACTTGGGAGCCACTAATTATTAGCCTAAGCTAGTGGATCAAATGGCCACAATCGTGCCTCCCTGTACACGAGAGGTTGTCGACTAGTAGTGAGGTTCTAAGGTGATATAGTGGGGAGATGATACCCTCATAATCAGAGTCACATAGTGGGGTAATAAATATATAATAGAATAAATAAATAATATAACAACTGACATCTAGAAAAGAAGTAATAAAACATCTAGATGATAATAATAAACAAGACATCACAAGAAACATCTAGTATAATATAAAAAATGATTTAATGTCACCTCTCTAACAAAAAAGATCAAGAATCATTGAATAAATCATCCAGTAAAATAAATGTACATAAAATTAACCTAAAATAATAAAACTAACTATCTCCATATAGCATCGCGAGCCATAGCTCGGTTCTATGATCCATTTCTCCCATTCTATAATCAAATAAATCATTGATAACTGGGGTGATTTACACTATTCCTATATGCATCCATGATGTCTATAAGGGTACCAATCAGTGTTCCAAACAGGGTATGAGATATACTCAGAAGGCTAGCACCAACAATGTCTATACAAATCCAACCTGTGTATATAAACCATAACTATGTGTAGGTATAATAGATAAGATTATGTAATAAAATTATAACAAGTCAATATCATATATATTAAGATAAGAAAGATATGACATATGAGTATCAATATATATAATGTATCAATAATAGGTATTAAACATCTCAGCCTAATCCACATATGATAATATTACCAGACTGACATGGGTTAGGTCCCAATGAATATAACCAGGGCGATCTATATATAGACATGTAAATGTATACAAGAGTCACATGTATCATACCTTGATCCTTCTCATAGGTTCTATACCATAAATAATCATACCTAAGGGTTGTAGGTGGCATACCTTTATCAACTAGTTGGTGCCAAGTCATAAATAATCATACCTAGGTGTCATAGGTGCCATACCTCAATCCTCTAGTCAGTGCCATACAATCATGCTATAGGTACCATAAAAACATAAGAAATCAATCCCATATCATGATATCCAACATGAAGAAAGTATAATAAGTGTCATCGGATATGTTAGTGTCCATACCCATTTCCATTTATTAGTGTAAATCGACACAATCCAAGAGAATATCCATCTCATTTACATATTCATATTAACCCAATTAACCATTTGATAGAATTAAATAACATGGAAAATGAGGCATGATCCCTTCTAGATAACTAATTTTATTAATTGGGTCTCCCACTATAAGGGAGGTGATATCAAACACCTAAAGTGATGGTTTAACATTGGGAAGATAAAATAACACACCACATGGGTGAATAAGGTTGAGGTTTATAACCTCTAACCATGATGAGGTTCTAAAAGGGTGACCCATACTAAAATAATTAATTAATTTATTACTTAAAATTTAATTTATAAGAAACTTCTGGAAGGTATGGTGTGTGTAACAAAAAAATAATCAAATAGAAAAAAACCATAGGAAAAATTTATAAACCACCTACCTTAAGTCTTTTTTAGAACACTCATATAGTATAATCCTTTAGTTTAGTCTATATCAGAATAAAATGGAAGAAAAGATGAACACCCTGAAAATAGGGTATAAGTGATCACACCAAAATAACTTCATTGATAGTAATACAACTAAAAAAAGAAGCTAAAGATTTTATAACTTATCAGTGGTGATCCAAAATGATTGATAGAAGTCAAATTATAGGTCAGATGGAGGAATAACATCAAATCCTAGAATAAGATTATAGAGAACTCCATCGAAGAAGAGAAGGGGTGTTTTCTACTGGAAATGAAGGAATAAGGAGGGTTAGTTTCAATATATAAAATCAGAGAAAAATGGTAAAATTTCCCAAACATTAAAATTTGAATGGTTTGGCCACATAGTTGGCCAAACCATGCACCAACCATGTGCACCCCTCTCTCCAGTGAGAAAAACATGCACACCATGTAGTGAACAATTAGAAAAACTATGCATAGCCCATGAACTCCCTCTACCTTAGCCCCACATAACCTCAACCTCCCTTTCATAGTTTGAAATAAACCTTGCAGCCCTCTATTGAGCCCGAAAGGGACCTACATGATTTTTCTCTAACTGTGAAGACTGGGATTAATAGTTTTTACCAACTATATGAACCAATTATATCTTCCCAAAGTTGGAGATCTAGGATCTGAAAAAATCCTAGACACCGTCACTTTCTTCATAACTTCACTAGGAATTTATATTAGGTCAAAATAAAATATTTAAACTGAAATTAAAAGGTTTCATACCTCAATTAAATGTCACAATCTTATAGTCTTCACCTCTTAAATCTTCTATACATTGAGTTTCCCTTAAAATGGTGGTAAAACATCATCTCAAAATAACTATGGACACTAAGAAAGTATGTTGGACCCTCCCTCCCAAGTCTTGTCCTATAAATGACCATGATACCATAACACCCATACTATAGTAACCAACATACCTTATAGATCCTTTATGCTCTGGTTCACAATACAAATTGGATTCTCCTCAAAATATGCATCTAACTCCAACTTAACCTCATCAGAATGAAATATATGAGATCAATTTTAATAGTACCAGTGATGTTGTGAAACATGAAAGAAATCTTGAATAGAATAATATCTTTTAGGTAACTACAATTGATAGGCTATAAGTTAGACTATCTCCACAACCTTGTTGATGCTCCTTTCGTCACAGAATCTAAAGATCGGAAAAGGGAATATCTGAGCTCAAAGTGATTCATCCTTTGAAGAAAACATCAAAAATCGACAAAGGTAGGAAGAAAGGATCAACAACAACTGCACCGCGCAAGTTATCTCACTGTCGCGCAAGTACACTTGCGCGACACCCTTGGTCGCGCAAGTCACTTGCGCGACCTAAGTGGTAACCGCCCGGGGTCTTCTCCTGCCTATAAATAGACACTGTGGGACCCCCATTCGAGAGGATCTTTTTTCAGAAACTCGGATTGAAGATATCGACGCCCAAGTATCTTCTTAAAGCTTCCGGAACACTTCTATGGTAATTTCTTACCTAGAACGGAAGATCTAAAGAGAGGGAGGAAGGCCTAAGTGTTGAAACTCATCAACACTTGCGTGCCTGAATGGCCAGCCCTTAAGGGAACTGATCATACTTGCGCGCCGCCTTATTCCTTCAATAGAACTCGCACGTCCCTTTTCTGGAAGAACCTCAAGAGGATTCTAAAGGGATTTATAAAGAGTCGCTCAAACATTCTAATTATGTTTGAGAATCGTGCAAGTACCCCTAATGTCGCGCAAGTATACTTGCGCGACCAATACTTGTGCGTCGCCGCAATACTTGCACGTCTTCCAGGACTTACGCACCCCTACCTTTTTGGGTGCACATCTTTCCCATTTTGCCCCTCTTAAGCCATTACACCTTTCCATTTCAAGATTCAGTCTTCAAGACACTCTTCAAAGCCATTTATGGCATGATTTCTTGATTTGACTTCCTTATCTGAAAGGAATTCTGTGGAATATCTCTCAAAACCTAGTGATTTAAATATCCTTATGTCACTAAATATGGAGAGTTCATTCATTCAACCTCATCCTTTAAGATGAGAGAATCCATAACTTGGGTCTCCTTTTTTTAGGAATAATCCCCAGTTATAAGTCCTTTAATATGGGAATCTTCCTTAGGAATAAATCCCAAATTCTTAAAGTTCCCAAACTTTGGGCATCCTCCTTAGGAGTAAGCCTCAATCATAATCCTTTAATCTGGGCATCCTTCTTAGGAGTAAGCCCCAAGCTCAAATCTGGGCATCCTTCTTAGGAGTAAGCCCCAAGCTCAAATATGGGCATCCTTCTTAGGAGTAAGCCCCGAGTCCCTTAATTTGGGCATCATCCTTAGGAGTAAGCCCCAATCTCAAATATGGGAATCCTCCTTAGGAGTAAGCCCCAAACCTTAACCCCTAATTTGGGATTCCTTTTCAGGAATAAGTCCCAGTTATAATCTTGGGCTTCCTTTTCAGGAATAAGCCCCAAGTCCCCTAAATTTCTCTTTAACAAGTCCTAATTTACCCTTGATTTGGGTTTCCTTTTTAGGAGTAAAACCCAATCATAAGTCTCCTCCTAACTTGGGTATCCTCCTTAGGAGTAAGCCCCAAGATTAGAGTATTCAAATATCCATGAAGCACATATACCTTTATGGACCCTGTTCATGGATTTTCTCCCTAAAAGTAAATCCTAAACCTTCATCTATTTGGGAAGTCATACATACATAAGCCCCAAACAATTTCTTATGATTGCATCTTTCATGGCACAATTGTCTAATTTTTACCAATACCTCTTGTTTCTCACACCGAGCATGACTCACGTGAGCTTAGAGTGTAAAAGTAATTATGACATTCTTCTTTGAGCCATCAATCATAAACATCATACTCCATTACTCGAACTACGTGGGTTCTGATTACTTTTCCAAAACAAAGGATACGTAGGTAGCCCATTTATGGGTTCGATCCCAACTTTGAAATAATCCTTGTCCTTCTAAATGACGATAAACTTCAAGTGCCCCACTGAGTGGCTTTAAAACCAGCCTAGTCATCATAATGACCAAGAGACTTTTATATAAATGTTTTGAAGGATACCATTGACCAAGAATCTCTAAATAGATACAGATGATTCTCTATTGATGATGAACCTTGAATACATATAAAAGATTCTCTAAATTTCTTGCATATGTAATCATTGATTGTTAAAACTAAAGGAAAGCTCATTTTATACTTGGTAATGTAATAATGATTCACGAACATAACTTAAATCTATAAAGAGAGTCCCGGAGTAGACAATAATTCCCCTCAAAAAGGTGTGATGAGTCCGACCTCCCATCCTCTCGACCAATGCAAATTCCTAAGCCTCATTAGTCCACAAGCTAATGAGCGCCTACCTTTGGAAAGTAGGTCCAAACAGATGTGGAATCATTGGATGTTTCCGGTTCTACGAACAAACCCGCTAGAAACCGATCAGAACGTTTGAATCTCCCATCCAGGAGGTCATCCCCGAAATCCGTGCGAAACAAAAAATGGTGAACCCGACGTGAATCCTTAACCAAGTTAAAGTGATGTTCTTCTTATTTATTAGGCCCCTTGGGCCAAAAGATCAATCATTGACATGTGCTCATCCAAAAGATGCAGTGGCCAGATTCATTTTGATTATGTCTGTTATATGGAACAGGAACTCTTTTCTCAAGATCTTCTGCAAAATGGCTTTTCTTAAATTCACCCCTGTGAATACTGCTGTTGTGAACACCTCTACTGTGAGGTCTGCTGCTGTGAAAACCAATGTTTCTACTCCTGCTGGAACATCGTCCGCTCTAAGGATGACATCACCAACTCAGCATCTTCAACGTTGGGTTTCTAATGCACTGGTTAAGGAGTACTGTCGCAACGGTACTATCCCAACTCTGGAGGCCGCTCGTCAAGCCCTCTAAGTTAAAAACTCTACCTGGTCGTCCGGACAACGGTGGCCAGTGATCAAGAAGCAGGCGGTGCTGACTACCGTCTCCAACCGTTTCAGGTCGTTATACCCGGAACACAATTTCCATTCACTCCCTTACTCTGAGGAAGTGAATGAGCAGGTCTCGTAGGGCCTTAATTCAAAAATACTGGAGTCCTTCTCGAGGGATCCCATCAACAATTGCCTCCAGACTCGTGTGGTAGTGCGCCCTCAACATGATGAGGGTACCGACTCCAGGCATTCAGCTCAGGTTCCTCGAACCCGAGCTGGCAAGATGAACCGCCAGAGACGGAATCCGGTTAACAATGGGCAGGTTGTCATCTCTGCCATCTCCGGAGAAGTCCACCAACCTAACTTGGTGGCAAATAACGAGCAGGCACAATCACCTGTCCGTTTTAATTCTGCTATCCAGCAGACTCATCTGGCAGCATCACGCCAATCCCGCCAGGCAATTCTGGCGGAGTACTATAGGCAGGAACATGCACCTGCTTATACATCACCAGTTAGTCAGCAGGCTCGTCTGACTACATATGATGGATCTCGTCAACCGCATTTGGCGAAGTGTAATCAGTAGGCACATACACCTGCTAATACTAATCAAGCCTATCAATAGTCTCGCTTGGTAGCGCACGGAGAAGTCAGTCGGAAAGCCCCGACGACAAATAGGAGGCAGACTCAACTCTCTAACTCCAGGCTTGAGTACTGTCAGGATTCAATGACAGTAAAAGGAGGACAGGAGCAGGCACATACACCTACTCCAAGCCCGGAATGGACGTATATCCCCGTTCCAGAGGCTGAAGTCACCAAACATATTTTGTCAATGGTGAAAGAGGAGAAGCAAATTCCTGCTCATATTCTGGATGCTTGCCAGGATATCATAACAGCTTCAGCATCATCTCAGGGACAGACACATAAATCTATCCCTAGAAGTGGAGTGACACATCAAAGATTCACTCCGGAACAGACACACACATCTGTTCCAGTCCAAGAGGGTTATGGGGAATACTCCCCCATATCATACGGACAACCAAGTTAGGCACATACACCTTATTTGAGTGGAGATCGTCAGCCTAACCTGACCATCTTTCCTGATCAGGCACATACACCTGCTCAGAGTAACCACTTTCGTCAACAAGTGGTTTCTAAAGTGAGTAAGAAGGCATCTAAGAAAAAGATCCGCCCAGCACAGTCAGGAGATCAAAGGCCAATCTACAACAAGGCCTTTCTCGATGCTGGAGTTCTTGAAGCCCTCAGACATTTATCTGTCGGAATTCAAGATTCTACTCCCTCAGTTCCCAATAACGGGAACATTAATTTTGAAGGTCTTCAACAGACACTTCCTCATGAAGGCTTGCTTCATGAAAGTTCGGTCAATCTTGAAGTTCAGATGAGAGCCACAGGAACCCTCTGTGTGGTCAGAAGACCAAGGAGCAAGAGATTTCATCTTTTGCTGTAACCCATTATGGTGGTCCTCCCCATGATGATGAACTTCACTGCGAAAGTCCTCTCCGCAGTAGTGATTCACATTGCCTGGAAAGTACTCCAATGTATAATGTAGTGCCAAGAAATCCCTCTTATCTTGAGGCACTTGCAAATGAGAAACCAGTCATGTCTGATGCTTTATCGCAAACAAGTGAAATACTTTCTCAATCAGAAGATATCCCAGGGTGTAGGTCATTCTCCGAACCACCCCTAAGTCAGGCATATTCTAGTTTGATTAATGATCTCTCTACCAATCTTGTTGAATTCGATGAAGCAACAAGGAAACACCAACTCTGGCCAAAACAGGTAGAAGAATCTTTATTTAATGATAAAGAGGAAATGCTGAACATGAGGAAAAAACTGGAAAAAGGTGAAGTACCAGTCATGTTTTGGCCTTTGGCTGACTCCCAGTACGACATTCCAAATATGTTGACGGATGATGGAATTCATGATATTCATCTCAACATATGGAAGACTCTTTGTCAATTGAAGAAGAAAGTATTATCTTACGGTGATTATGAAAATCATATTAAGATAATAGAAGGGTTACAACGCCAGATTGATTTTGCATCTCTATCAGTCTCTCGGTATCCGAAGGCTAAAAAGAAACAGAGAACCCTTCAACGTTCATGCCTTGGCGCACTAAGAAAATTGCGTCAGTTAATTTCCAATGCTCCATCTAATGTTCATATCAGAGGATGGGGTGTTCACGAAGCACTACATTTCACAATGCTTTCTAGTCAGCAAAGCCCGCCGAAAATGGTCTCATGCAATGTTATTGCCCATGGCCGGCCACAGTCAATGGGCTTTGTTCATAATCAAAAGCTTGCTCAAGAACAGGCTTCAACTAGTTCCTCTAAAAATCAAGTATATAGAGAACAAGTTGTTGAATTTCTCCTACATCAAGCAGGTGAGAATATTGCACAATCCTCTCGTCTGGAGCAAACACGTCATCAAATGACAGAAGTTTCGGAAATCATCCAACGGTCTGTTGAACCAGGTGATAAAAGTGGATATAGTTTAATGCATCCAGCTAATTTCCGAACTAAGATTCACAAGATCAAGAGAGATTTTAAGAAGATCTCAGACATAGCATGTCAAGAGACACCCCAGCTTGTCAGACTGGGGACTTCTCTAACCCAACCCTTAGAGTCAACAAATGGGATTCGAGGAGTTGAGCGGAAGCTGCAAGAACATCCCCAGTCCACCAGACTGGGGACTTTTTCAAATCCTCAATCCCTCCCTCAGAGAAATTCAGTATTCTCTTGATCAGGGAATAAGCCTCAAGAGGAACGAAGAGCCAAGCTATCAGGAGATTCTCTCCAAGTGACGGTTCTCCAAGAAGTTCCTGAGGGATCAATTCAACGGAATTCCATGTCTCATCATGGACATGGAAGAAGAAAATATCACAAAAATGCTGATAGAAAGGATTCCATGCAATATGCATCCATTAATGTCATCAATGTCGTTGCTGCTGATTCACCAGATGAGGCTCAATCAGAGGGATTAGATGAAGAGGTTCCTGCTCAAGAAGTTGCGCATGCAGACCTAAATGAAGAAGGTGTGCACACACGTAATCAAAGGCTTACCCAAAATCTGGGTATTCCTTCAAGTAACCCACTTCCCCCTCTCCGAAAAGGATCCAATAAGGGGAAAGGAACAAATCAGGTTACTTCTCACCCTTCCTCTGAAGGAGGTCAATCGCTCTCATTAGAGAAAAGGTTTGCACAACAGGAGGAAGAAATGAAAGAATTAAGAAGGTTGAATGCAGAACTACTTCAGAGTAGTCTTCTTCTTAAGAATGCTGAACTCCGACAGCCGAAGGAATTTGTTGTAACTACTGAGATGGATCAGGAATATCCTACTTTATCAGTACACCCTCAGAGGTCTAATCCTATGGGTCAAACGCAACAACGGTTGGCAGCACTACCATCAGTTGCAGCACCAACCACCACGTCTTTCCAATCTCCATTCATTGCACCTACCCAAAACCAAGTTCAACCTGATGTTTCTCAAAAGTTAATAACTACTATTGAGTCATTAACAGCTCGGTTAGAAACTATGGAAGGGAAACGGGCACAAGTTCAACCTGAAAAGAAAGTTTACCCTGAATGGGTAGATTCAATTTCTCCTCCATCCAGTTTTGGAAACCCTGTTTTCCCTACTTTCAATGGATTAGGAGACCCTGAACAACATTTGACGCATTAAGTGTCTTGTTGTGATCCTATGATGGGAACTCCAGAGCAGCAAGAAGCAGTGAAACTCAGATGCTTCTTGAGAACCTTGCAAGGAACATCTTTTGTCTGGTATACAAGCTTGCAATCCTGGTCAGTCATCGGATGGGAGGATCTTCGTCAAAAATTCATTCTTCAGTTTAGCTCAACTTTGCCAAAAACGACAGTTTTCGATCTTACAAACTGCAAGAAAAGGGAGAATGAAAGAGTCTCTGATTTCATTGCTCGATGGAAGGGATTAACGTATTCCCTGAGTTTAGCACTCCCTCAGGAGGAATTGTTGCCAATCTCTGTGGCAAATTTGCGTGACGAATTACGTACGCCATTGATCCCTGTGAAATACACAGGAGGGTTTTGAGACCTTACTTCAATCACTCAACAGATTGAAGATTCCCTTATACATGCTAAGGTTAAATCTCGTATAATTCCATCAGCTCCAAGAAGAAGAATGGGTAAAGCAGAAACTGCTACAGTTATGCTTAAACAAGCACCTGTACCTATTTCTACTTCAAAACCTTCATCTTCTCGAAGGGATCCACCTCCTGAATGCCAACAACAAAGGCTGTTTCATCCAAATGATCAAAGAGATCAACAACGAAAACAATTTGAGGATTTGAAGAGTAAAACATACTCTTTCCGAAGTGATCAAGTTCCTGGTTACTTCATTTCAGCTCTGGAAAATAATTTGGTTCAATTACCAGTGCCCAAGAGGCCAAACAAGGAAGGAGATGAAGACCGTCCCAATTATTGTCCCTTTCATAAAATGTTGGGGCATCCCATCCAGGAGTGTTTTGTCTTTAAAGACCTCCTACAAAAGATGGTCGACTTGGGACAAGTCAAATTGAAGGGTTCTTCACCTCATGTAGCGTTTATTACCACTACAGATCCAGAGGAAGGAGGTGAGTGGCAGGAAGTCAAAAGCAAAACTGCGAAAAAATATGATGATTGGATGGTCAGAAAGACAATCAATCGGACCCATTCCATTTTGCGAACACAATTGAAGAAGCCAATTGTGTCTCCTAAAAAAGCTGCAGTAAAGCCTCCATCAAAAGAAAAATCCTCAAAAGGGCAGCGCAATTCAAAGAAGAAAGAGGAATCAGGAGAAGATGAGTATGTATCAAAGCCTAAATTGTCTTTGACTCTGGAAGATTTCATGCCATCTACTTCAAAGCCACGGGCACCGTCCCACCAAACGGCATAGCCTAAACAGGCTAACCAGGCAGAGTCTTTATCAGACAAAGAGTTAATCTTTGGTTCTGTTAATATGATTCAATTAACAGATCCATATTCTAGTCTTGATGAGCCTGAATTCCCTGTATCAAATAAGGGAATCCGAGGAAGTTCTAGAGGTTCAGGATACAGGGGAAGACGTGGATCTTTCAGAAGCCACTACTCTAATTTTACCCCTGCTAGCACTGTATATGCAGCAGAAACTCGTGGTAGAGCCCTTCAGCGAGCTCAAAAAGAACAAGCAAGTTCTTCTGCCAATGACCAACTCAGTTTTGGCACAGTTATTTTGGAATACCGATTAAAGGTTCCATCTTCTTTATCTCAGCAAGTAAATGGATCTAATCAGTCTAATCTTCCAAAACCAAGGATGTTGCCAACTTCAATACAAGATGCATCACCTTCCAAAGCATCTGCTTCCAAGGTACCTGCTAAACCGCATATTCCTATTGGGAAACGCAGACCTCTAGATCCAAAGTATGATATATTGAAACACTTGGCCCAAGTACCAGACAAGTTATCAATTTTGGATGCTTTGAATCTGTCAAAAGATCTTCGGGAAGCACTCATCGAAGCTTTGTCAAGTCCTCAGGAGTTTGAAGCTGAAATTGCTGCAGCCGAAATCTATCACATAGAGAATAATCCTGCAAAATGCCATGAAGTGATATCTTTTACTGATAAAGATGAAGATGATGTTGTGCATGGGAACATAAAACCTTTGTACTTATCTGTAAAAGTCAATGGTGTAGATGTTCGAAGAGATTTCATTGACAATGGTTCAGGAGTCAACCTCATGCCCATTCGTACACTTCGTCGATTGGGCCTCACGGAATCTGATTTATCTCCTTCTACCATGATGTTACAAGGATATGATAAAAATGAACAAGAACCACTGGGAGAAGTTACACTCAGAACTCAGTTTGGAGATCTTGTATCCAATTCAGATTTCATGATTTTTGACCAAGATTCAGCTTTCTATATCTTTCTTGGAAGACCCTGGCTACATCAGCATGCATCTATTCCTTCATCATACCATCAATGTCTCAAATACTGTTTCGATGGTCAAGTTGGAACATTGTATGGTGATAAGGCCCCGTTCAATACATGTGAGTCTCAATACATTGAGGCGGAATTTTTTCACATGAAGGGAATAGAAAAATCTACAATGAAGGAAATTACCAAAGTTAATGCTCCATATGGTTTGGAGAAAATTACAATAAATCCATGTTCACATGTGAGTACAGATTATGTGTTACCTATCAGTCAAATTGACAAAATAGGCCCAAATCAAAATACTCTTATGGAAAGATCCATAATGTCAATTACGGTGATCGAGCCAGACAACATGGGAGAAATTGGTAACCTACCAAGCAATGATGAAAGCATAAGTGGTGACGTTTTCATTTCATCTGCTGAAGTCCAACAAGTCTATACTTCGCTAATCAGGCCAGAAGAAGTTATAGAAACACCAGAGGTGAATAATGATGTCGATTCTCAATCCATCATCTCCTCTTTATTTCCCAAAGAAGACCCTTTATCATCAATAGGGTCGGAAATGGAAGCTTCTTCTTCAAAATGTGAAAATTTTGACATCTCTTATGATCATGAGAATTTCGTTTTTTCATCTACTTTGCAAGTAGAAACGGAAGAAATAACACATGATGAAGAGGAAGAGGAATATCTTAGAGATGCTCCTCCAGCATTTGAAGAGGGTATCTCTACCACTGTGGATGAACTCAGAGAAGTAAATCTGGGTACAGAGAAAGATCCACGCCCCACTTTAATTAGTGCGACCATGACCCTTGAAGAGCAAGATATGTATATTTCTTTTCTAAAGAAAAATAAAGATATTTTTGCTTGGAATTATACAGAAATTCCTGGGCTTGATCCTGATGTTGCTACTCATCATTTGGGTTTACCAAAAGAACATCGAGGTTTTAAGCAAGCCGCGTGAAGAACACACCCAACCTATGCTTCCAAAATTGAAGTTGAAGTGGATAAGCTGATCAAAGCCAACTTCGTTAGAGAAGTTCAATATCCCAAGTGGTTGGCTAATATTGTCCCTGTAAAGAAGAAGAATGGAAAAATTAGGGTTTGCATCGATTTCAGAGATCTTAATCGGTATTGTCCTAAAGATGATTTCCCAGTTCCGATTACAGAACTCTTAATTGATGCGATGGCTGGCTATGAAGTACTTTCTTTCATGGATGGATATTCCAGATATAATCAGATCCGAATGGCCCCAGAAGATGAGGAATATACAGCCTTCAGAGCTCCTCAAGGTGTGTTTTGTTACCGGGTGATGCCCTTTGGTTTAAAGAATGCAGGTGCAACATATCAACGCGCCATGCATCGTATCTTCAAACCTCTTTTAGGGAAGTTTGTTGAATGCTATGTAGATGATTTGGTGGTTAAATCCAAACAACGTTCTAATCACTTGGCTGATTTGGAAGTCATTTTCCACAAGCTTCGACAACATAATTTGAAGATGAACCCCTAAAAATGTGCTTTTGGGGTAACCTCAGGAAAATTCCTCTGCTTTGTTGTACGCCATCATGGTATTGAAGTCAATCCTGAGAAGACCAAATCATTCCTTGGTATGTCACCTCCTCAGAATTTGAAAGAATTAAGAGGACTTCAAGGACACTTAGCCTATATTCGGCGTTTCATCGCCAATTTGGCAAGAAAAAGTTTACCCTTTACCAAATTATTGAAGAAAGGAGTCACTTACTAGTGGACTGAAGAATGTCAAGAAGCATTTGATGTTCTCAAGAAATACCTCTTGAGTCCACCAATACTCATGCCACCTGTTGAGGGTAGACCGCTTATCCTCTATGTGATAGCTTTAGAGCGATCATTGGGTGCCTTTCTCGCTCAAAAGAATGATGCTGGGAATGAAAATAGTCTCTACTATCTCAGTAGAACTATGCTTGAAGCAGAAACCCGGTATTCAAGTATTGAAAAGTGATGCCTAGCATTAATCTTTGCAGTTCAGAAACTGAGACACTACCTGCAACATCACGAGGTCCAATTGGTATCTCGTAATAATCCGCTCAAATTCATCCTTAGTCGTCCAATGCTTACAGGACGTCTGGCAAGGTGGGCGGTTATTCTACAGCAGTTCGACATTCAGTATGTGTCTCAAAAGGCAATTAAGGGCCAAGCTCTGGCTGATTTTCTGGCTGAACATCCTTCAGTGGAAGACACGTATTCAGATATCGAACTCCCTGATGAGGAAGTTTTCTCTATTCAAGAGAGTCCTCAAACATGGGAAATGTATTTTGATGGTGCTTCTAGAAGTCCAACAGGGAAGAAAATGGAAAATCCTAAATTCAACAAAGTTGGTTTAGGAATTGTGCTCATTTCTCCAGATAAGGCAGTGTTACCTTATTCCTTTTTGTTGTGGGAAGGTGGTACCAATAATGAAGCTGAATACCAAGCTCTCATTACAGGCTTGGAGTTAGCGCTTCAAGCACAAGTGAATCACTTAAAGGTGAAAGGTGATTCAGACCTGGTAATCAAACAAGTCAATGGGGATTATGCCATCAGAAAAGAAGAATTAATCCCTTTGTATGATTACGTCAGAGAGTTAATGTCGGAATTCCCTTCAGAACCGACATTTTCTTATGTCCCAAGATCACAAAATGCTCAAGCTGATGCACTGGCTAATATAGCCACAGCTTTAGCAGATCCAAATCGGGATGAGACAACCATCTGTATTGCCCACTGTCGTGAAATTTCACCTTATGTTCAAGTCAGAACAGAGGAAATTAATGAAATTAGTACCATTCCTGAACCGTATGGTCATACTACAGGATGGATTTCACCTATCAGGGAATACCTTCAAAATGGAACACTTCAACCTGATAGAGCCGAGAAAGAACAAATCCGGCGACGTGTGGTCAATTTTACTCTTTATGATAGCCCAAACCACATCGAGAAAATTCTCTACAAACGTGGTTTTTATGGAGTTCTCTTCAGATGTATTGATGTTGAAGAGACAATGGCTGTCATAAAAGAAGTGCATGCAGGAGTCTGTGGTGCCCACCAGTCTGGACATAGACTGTCTGATCAAATTCGAAGGCTTGGATACTTTTGGCCTTCAATGATACAAGATTGTGTTAATTTCACAAAGAAGTGTCATTCATGACAAGTATATGCCAACTTCATTAATAAACCTCCAGAGTTTCTTCATACAGCTAAATATTCATGGCCATTTTCCACATGGGGAATGGATGTGGTGGGACCTTAACCTTCAGCTACGGCCAAGCAGTTTAAGTACATTCTTACTGCTACTGATTTCTTTTCCAAATGGGAAGAGGCGTTACCTCTCAAAGAAGTCAGTTCTAAATGCATTGTTAGCTTCATCAAGTCTAACATCATTACTAGATTCGGTGTCCCTCATACCATATTGACAGACAACGACACCGACTTCTGTTCTTCTGAGGTAAAGAAATTGTATCAAGAATACAACATTAAGTCCAACCATTCATCTCGATATCATGCGGAGGCTAATGGCCAGATAGAAGCCTTCAACAAGACTCTTTCAAATATACTGCAAAAGATGGTGGATAAAGATAAGAGGTCATGGCCTAATAAACTCTTTCATGCTTTATGGGATTATCGGACTACCACTCGCAATGCAATGCGGTCAACTCCATATTCATTGGTATATGGAATAGAAGCAGTCTTTCCAATTGAAGTTCAATTTCCCTCACTCAGAATAGCCATTTGTGATCAGTTATCTACAGATGAGCAATCCCAAAAGCGGTTGAATGAATTGGAACAGTTAGATGAGAAAAGATTGTGCACTTTCCACCACTTGGAAATCTATCAGAATCGAATAGCACGAGCCTTTAACAAAAAATTTCATCTTCGTTCATTCATTCAGGGAGAATTGGTATTGGTTCTCAGAGCACCAATGATACCAGGAAAGAAGCCTCCCAAGCTTGAACCAAAATGGGAAGGACCTTATTCAATACATAAGGTCTACTCCAATGGAGCGTATTCTCTAATCTCAATGGATGGAGAACACATCACGACTCCAACTAATGCCAGATTTCTGAATAAGTATTTTGTATAAACACAAAATATTGTTCCCAGAGCCAAAATAGTCACATTGGTTCATATTATGTCCTACATGACACTAAACTGTATTATGTCCTATCTACATGACGTTAAACTGTACAGAAGTTCCTTATTTTGTCCGAGATGACATTAAACTATATTGTGTCCTAGCAACATGACATTAAACTGTGTGGCACTTTCATCGTCCAGCATGACGTTAAACTGTGTCAGTTCCCTTATCGTCCAACATGACGTTAAACTGTCACATTGGTTACTATTATGTCCTACATGACACTAAACTGTATTGTGTTAAACTATATTATGTCCTAGCAACATGACATTAAACTGTGTGGCACTTCCAGCGTCCAGCATGACGATAAACTGTAAAAAGTCCCTAGAACTGATATCCTCATATTGGTTCACCTTAGTCCTAGCTACATGACTTTAAACTGTACAACAATGTTCTATCGTCCAACATGACGTTAAACTGTAACAGTTACTTGAATTGTCCTACATGACATTAAACTGTTAAAAAGTTTCCAATTCAACCAAAATGACGTCAAATTATGCGGTCTGTGTATATGACCTTAAACTATTCACGTGTTCGTTAGTCCAGTATGACTTTAAACTGCATCATCATCCACGGTCCATGCATATGACCTTAAACTATTTTCCCTTTTTTCGTCCAACATGACATTAAACTGTAGAAAAGAAGATGTCCCTACAACATGACACTAAACTGTGCAGCACCAGTTCGTCCTTTCTATATAACGTTAAACTATACAGCAATGGTCCAGTATGACTTTAAACTTCAACTTCATCCCACATGACATTAAACTGTGAAAAAGTTCCCTAAACCGTCCAACATGACCTTAAACTGCATCATCCCTGGTCCATGTATATGACCATAAACTATTTGCAAATCCCTTATGTCCAGCAAGACGTTAAACTGTGACGTCCTAACTACATGACGCTAAACTGTATAAAAGTCCCTCACGTCCAGAAAGATGTTAAACTATATAATCATCAAAGGTCCATGCATATGACCTTAAACTATTTTCACTTTCGTCCAACATGACATAAATGGTGTGTTATTTTGTCCCTGCTACATGACACTAAACTGTGCAGCACCAATAGTCCTAACTGCAAGACTTTAAACTGCATAGTCCCTTTATATGTCCTACATGACATTAAACTGTGCATCGTTAAGGTTATTGTTACCTCTTGTTTCTCACACCGAGTATGACTCATGTGAGCTTAGAGCGAACATCAACCATAACACTCCCTTTGGGCCACTAACCATGTGTAAGTCCCAATAACATTTTAATTAGATCGTTGTCCCCAAGAACAACTTGATCATTAATTCATTATTTAATTGAACTATACGGACTTTGATCCTTGCCCTCCAGGCTGGGTATGTAGGCAGCCTCCCAGGGTTCAAGCCCAAAAATAATCTCTTCACATCGGTTCACCACCATCTCATATGATGTTGATTTGTGAAACCGCCCCAAGAATCAATATTTTTTTACATTGATTCACTTTCGTCCTTGTTATATGACGTTAAACTATGCAACACTTTTTTCCGGTACGACAATAAACTACAATATTCTTTGATTTCCTTATTTGAGAGAGAACTATTATTGACATTGATTTTTCAATCATGGTTTTCATTTTCAAAAGACTACGTGCATACATGGTAATGCCTAAACTTTTTATCTTAGGTTAAACCATCATTGCACTAAAGTCCCCTGTCACCCTTCACATGTACGAACCAAATTTGTACAAAGGGTAGTTCAAGAACTACGTGGGCTTGATTCCCATCCTTATGGGATACGTAGGAACATTCGAGTATCCCTCGAATCCAGCCCCAAGTCTTTTGGGCCTAACCCCAAATTTCACTTTCAGTCCCTTAGCTAAAAAGTCCTCATGAAAACACACACTGTGTATTCATTATTATGGTCCGAATTCTATGACCCTAAACTAAGATTTCTCATACTTTCGTCCTGCACGACGTTAAACTACATTTCAAGAACTACGTATGGCTTGATTATCATTCCTATGAGATACGTAGTGAAGTCCAAGTTTCAATTCAGGACCCAGCCACAACATGATTATGGTTTTCATTGACCTATGTATCTCTATATACATTGGACAATACCCATATTTATGTGTTATAATCCTAACCTTAAATATTTTCAGATCTTCATAACCCTTTTCATGACTTCTAATCACAAAAATGTCAAACTTCTAAGAATTCTTTTTCCTGACTATGCAGCACATGCCCATAGGTGGCCTTGCATAAACAGTCCATATAACAGACTTGTCAGCCAAAAGATGCTATTTATTTGACCATGCAGCCAATGCCCTTAGGTGGCCCTACATATTTCAACCCCCTAACAGGTTTTGTTAAATAATATTAACTTTATTCTTGGGAAGAATGCCTCTTTTGTCCTTATTTGTCTTAAACGACAGTATGTAGGGATCCGCAAAAAATAGCCATCCTTAACATATTTGTCCCATATCCTTTTTCATGATCTGAAAGTATTCAATTCTATGGTTTATTCTTCTTCCCTACGTTTGGGTCAGACCTTCGTAGGAGTGATATTCATCCAGTTCTTCGATATTCTTGTTCGGAAATATCTTCTCCATATTCAAGTACCTCTTTCCATACAACAAACTCTATACTTTAGAAAATTTGAATCTCCATAAACTTTCACTGGCTTTTAGCACCAGGAAATTAAATTTCTGGGAGTTCTTTTTCCTGACTATGCAGCACGTGCCCATAGGTGGCCTTGCATAAACAGTCCACATAACAGACTTGTCAGCCGAAAGATGCTATTTATTTAACCATGCAGCCAATGCCCTTAGGTGGCCCTGCATATTTCAACCCCCTAACGGGTTTTGTTAAATAATAGTAACTTCATTCTTGGAAACTACTTCTTCTAATTCCTTTTAGCTCTTTTTCATATCATTCCCCAGATTCAAATATTCTTAAGCCATAGTTTACATTTTTTTTCTCTCATACTTGAGTATGGTAAAATGTTTTCAGATAAATTGTCAAGGAATCGAATCAATTTTAGTACATTTCGGTCAAATCTATTTCGACCTTAAACATTAGCCCCTTTATGTCCGGAATGCATGACTTTAAACTGCCCAAAAAAGACAAAGGAACTCTGAATAAAAGTCAAGTTCCAGCTCACTAAATATACATTTTTGTATGATTTAGGTAATATTGAGCAATTAAAAGGTTCAAAGTTTGTAGGATTATTTGTAATAATCCTAGTAAAAATCAAACTATGCTTACTAGGCCCATTGGATTAAGTAAAATTGAAGCAGGTAATGAAAGAATGCAGGTACAAATGATTGAAGACAAAAGTGTTTTTCATTGATACACAGGAGATGGAAAGACATCCACAGACTGGAGTCTCTTCTCTTTTTCAAGAATTACAGAAGATTGTCAACATAAGTCTTCATTTGATATATAGTATCCTGAGCTTTATCAGCAGTTATTTGAAGCTCGTGCACTTGACCATCTTCACTCTTTTCAGCCTGCTGAAGTGCCTTCTTAGCATCTGTGATGGCTTTCATGCCATTCATATGAGTTTCATCCAATGATTTATTAAGCTGATCAAGTTCCCCAGTAACAGCATCTAACTGTTGCTGGAGTTGCACCTGCTGGACGACCTTTTCTTTGATTTTTTTCTTTAGATCCTTCATCTTGGCAGCATAATCAGCCTCAGCTTGGGATACCGCAGCCTCAAATTCGCCTATGTTGACTGACAATTTCACTCTGGTCAAATATTTGCGACTTGCCTGTGCTTGCTCCCTCCTGAAAATGATCTGTTTCACCGCGGCATGGATCTTTTCATACCCAAAACCACCAAGTCCCAGTATAACAAATTGGGATGATAATCGAGAAATTTTTGATGGTATCTCTTCTAAAGGCACCCCAGATATGATGTTCCATATGTTGTTCCATGCCTTACGTCGTGAAAATCTGAATGCTTTAAGCATCTCTGGATCTGATTCAATATCATCGTCAGAAGGGGGTATGTAATCTGGAATTAGTGCACTTAAAGAAGTGCCCTGTCCTGCTTTCCCCCCCTGATTTGTGATTCTTCACTTTCAATTCCTGTTGGGGTAGAGGCTGAGGCCTCACCTCCGGATCTAGTCATTGCAGTTGATGGTCCTGCATGATTAATTGAAAGATTTAGTCAGCTTCAAAGGATAAAAAAAGAATAGATTGTCTTGCGAATAAAGTAAAATCACAAATATTGTTATCCCTTACCCAAGGATGGTTCAGCAACCTGAGAAGACTTTTCCCCATCTTTCCCGGTTTCAACAGGATTTTCAAGATGGGTCTCAGGAGGGTTTATTGGATTTATCTCTACTTGAGCTAATGTTTCTGCAATGATAGCGTTGACATCAGTGTCCACACCCTCTTCGGGCATTGGCAGTTCAGCAGCTTCTACGGAAGAAACTGCATTTTGTTCTCAGTCATGGTTAGAAGTGTAAATTTTTTTAAAAAAAATTGGGCGAAGGGTAGCACTCACGCCCAAGGTCTTTTAAATCACATGACAACTTAGCATGATCATAAAATTCTTCGAAAGTCATTCCTTGATTCACCATTTCATCCAATGATATTTCAGAATCCTGGTTAGTCTCACCAGTGGGAGCATTTGCTACATATTCTTGCCGACTTATGTCCTGCAACCCCTGAACCTGGATAGCATCTTCAGCAGTAGGAGGGATACTGGGAATGGATGCTAGCTCTTCTCTATGAGCAACCAAGTCAGCTTGGGTCTGTGATTGTTCTACAGCACCCTCCAAGGCCTTTGAAAAAGGATCAGTCCCTTCCCTCAAGGGGGAAATTTAAGAAGCCCCTGTAATCCTCAGAAATATGAGTAACCATATGATTATGGGTATAAACTCATGATTGTTCGAAGGACTTACCGCTACTAATGAAATGTTTAGCTATGGATTTCCTCCTTCGTTTCTTTTTCTTCTTTTGTTTTTTTGAAGTATCAGTGGTCTCCCTTATAGGCACTTGGATTGGCGAATGGAAGGTTGTGTCCAGTGCCTCATTCATGGCCTGTTGGCCTGGAGATATCTCGCCTGGTTCACGAGGAGAATAAGAAGCAGCCCCGATAGCAGTACCACCAGGGATATACTGTGGAGAATGAACCCCAATTCCTTTCTTTGCAAGCTGTGAGATGAATAAAATAACTTCCTTAAGTAACAAAGCTTCAACGGAAATCAAGTTGCAAAGAAAATAAGGAAAGAAAACTTACATCTTCAGGAGCCACGTACTCTTTCCATTCCTCATCTCCAGAACCACCAGCCCCCTCAGTGGCACCACGATCAATCATTTCCTTCACCCGCCTGGTGATAGGAACCGAGTCATCAGTGGCATATATGAGCATTTCCAGCTCTCTGATATAAGCTCGCACTTCATTTGGGTTATCTTCGTATTGAAGATTTTTAGGAGCTACAAGATTTCCTATTCCATGAAGTTGTAGGCCCTCACACAAATCCAGCCAGGCGGTCTCAGTACCACAGTATAAGCTCTGCCACAGCTGAACAGCCTCTGGTCTTAGATATAAAGGCTATGAGGAAGGTCCTACAATTTTTGATTTTAATTTCTTCCCAACTCCTGCAACTACATATATAGAATAAGAAAGTAAGACTTATTACTTTATAAAGTAGTAGTTATTGAAATTATTACAATGAAATAACTCACCAGGAGTTGATGGAGTGGGTCTTTTAATTCTGGCCGGAGGATTATATCGAGCACGAAACCGCTTTGCTGCTGGTTGTGCCTCATCATCCCCATCGTGATAATCCGATGAATCAGTTCTAGAAGAGGAGTCTGTTGAACCTATTTCAGGTGGAGAAGCGTCACCTTCATGAGGAAGGGTTTCTTTCTCTACAGTCCTCTTCCTCTTTCCCACTTGATATACTGGGTGATTCAATATCCCTTTGGGGTATGATGCTATCCAGTGTTCGGCATAAAATGTAGTCAGATTATGTGCCGGTTTTTCAACTGGTAGATCAAATACTGCCCCAGTCTTCTCTCTTGATGTCAGCAACCATAGTTGTCGAGCAACCATCGGATGTTTCTCTAACCTGACATGTACCAGAGGGGAGACAACAATCTGTTTCAAACATTTGAATTGGCGTGAAAATCTATATGGAGCATAGACCTCACATATGACTTCTCCATCAATCCTGGCTACTAACACGCCATCCCTGCAAGCTAGCATGTATGCCCTCAAATCCAAATGGGCTGTCCCATCATCAACAAACCACCCAGATGGCGGACTTCCATAGGGAAAGAAGTTGAATTCCTTAAACATGATCAGCCTTACTTTCATGTCATAACCATTAACATCTAATGGAGCAGTTCCAGAGAATGCTTGCACTGACGGTTTGAAAGAGCTTCCAGGAATTTGTAATCCATTCTGTACATTGTAAGTCCTGAAGTGAGTGGCGATCCATCCCCACAAAACCTGGAATGGTCCCACTATTCTTAAAGGAGATTTACCCTAGAAGACGTGAAGTAAACTCCTGTGAATCTTTGCTAAAATGGGGGTATCTAACCCAACCATTTCTCCCTCAGCCAACTTTGCCGCAATGACGAAGGTCCCTGGCCTAACGCCTCCCTTCGAATCCCTGACCGGCAAGAGATAAACACTGAGCCACATTGCCAAGAAACCCTCCAGACGAGTTTTATTTGGAATTATTTGATTCACTTCATATCCCCACTTTTCAAACTCTCCTGCTTCTAGAGTTGGCCAGAATGTTCCAGGAGCCCCTCTCTTCTCAGGTTTTGGAAAAGTGGTAGGACGTATGGGCCTGGTATCCTTGGATTTATTTTTCTTAGATCCTTTTTCTTTTGGCTCCATCCCTTTATTCTCAGTAAGAAACACATTCATCCATTCTTCCGGATGAATATCTTTTCTAAAATGAGTTAATGAGGTCTCTGAACTCTTGAGCCTGTGGAAGATTTTAAATAATTCTCGAGCTAAAGCAGGAGTCTTCTCTGAATCATTCCAAGTCACCTTGGGAGGAATGAATTCATCATACATATCGCCCAAGATTGGAGCTCCTGAAATCTTGTGGAAATCCCACAAACTGATACCTACTTCTCCATGAGTCAAATGTAAAGAATTAGTTGCTGGGCTCCAGTGGCTGAGTATCTCTGGAACGAAGTTATCATGTCTGTAAACGTATGTTTTCCCAACCCAAACAGCCTCATATATTGCAGCTCTCTTCAGGTCCTCGATAAACTCTGCGCAAGTCTGTCGCACCCAGTATGCCCACATCCAAGTTGGCTTCACACCTCCCCCAGGACGGAAATCCCAACTTTTCTTCCAGCATTTGGATTGATCCATCTGAGCATTTCAGAAGATTGAAGGATGACAATGTGGTTGAAGATCAGGTGTATGTTTTTTCAGATCTGGTGTGCAAGGGCTATGATGCATCACATAAGCCTTCTCCACTGTTCCAGCAGTTAGAAATACTCCTCCACCTGAGATATTTGCTGAAGAAAAATTGGTATAATTCTGAAACCACGAAAATGGAAGATAATTCTTTACTTCTGGAATAATGACTTCTTGTAGATGACCATAGCCATACAAAGGTAGATAAGTGCTTTGAGGAAAGTTGCGATGATATTTTTTCAGATACTTAGCCAAATCTAGAAGAGTACTATCCTTGACAGTATAGTAATCGTGGCCAATGATGTTCATCATATCGTCTATCCGCTTGCTAGCCAGTTCATCAATTAATCCAGGTCTAAGAGCCATTAATTCTGCACAAAGTGTTGCATAAATTAATTTATAAATGAATTATTTTTTCACAAACTTTGTGGAAGAAATCAAAAAATGGCTAAGGCATTAAGGCGCGCAAGTATGGAGATGTCGCGCAAGCGTTACATGTGCCGTGCAATTTTTTGTCGCGCATGTATTACCGCGCAAGCCCTATTACCTTTATAGTTGCGAGACAACGAGGGAATAGTGGAAAAGAGACTTGCGCGGCTTAGGTGACCTGCGTGGCGAGAGCTCGAGAAATTCGGGATCAGATGCTACACACGGCCAAAAGCCATGTATTTATAGGCCAGGAAGCCTATCTACGCGCCGTACCCAGAGCGCTTAAGGCCTGCGCGACGCAAACTTGCACGCCGCCCTCTGTGCACTGAAGACTTGCGCACCCCCCTTTTCCTTTGGATGGATTTGATTTCCTCAGAGTCAAATCCTCATTTCTCTCCGGATCCAACTCTGAGGTGGGACTTTTGTTGACGCTCCTTTCATCACAGAATCTAAAGATCGGAAAAGGGAATATCTGAGCTCAAAGTGATTCATCCTTTGAAGAAAACATCAAAAATCGATAAAGGCAGGAAGAAAGGATCAACAGCAACTGCACCGCGCAAGTTATCTCACTGTCGCGCAAGTACACTTGCGAGACGCCCTTGGTCGCGCAAGTCACTTGCGCGACCTAAGTGGTAACCGCCCGGTAACCGCCCAGGGTCTTCTCCTGCCTATAAATAGACCATGTGGGCCCCCATTTGAGAGGATCTTTTTTCAGAAACTCGGATTGAAGCTCCTGATGCCCAAGTCTCTTCTAAAATCTTCCGTAACACTTATAAGGTAATTTCTTACCTAGAACGGAAGATCTAAAGAGAGGGAGGAAGGCCTAAGTGTTGAAACTCATCAACACTTGCTCGCCTGAATGGCCAGCCCTTAAGGGAACTGATCATACTTGCGCGCCGCCTTATTCCTTCAATAGAACTCGCGCGTCCCTTTTCTGGAAGAACCTCAAGAGGATTCTAAAGGGATTTATAAAGAGTCGCTCAAATATTCTAATGATGTTTGAGAATCGCGCAAGTACCCCTAATGTCGCGCAAGTATACTTTTGCGACCAATACTTGCACGCCGCCGCAATACTTGCGTGTCTTCCAAGACTTGCGTGCCCCTACATTTTTGGGTGCCCATCTTGCCCATTTTTCCCCTCTTAAGCCATTACACCTTTCCTTTTCAAGATTCAGTCTTCAAGACACTCTTCAAAGCCATTTATGGCATGATTTCTTGATTTGAATTCCTTATCTGAAAGGAATTCTATGGAATATCTCTCAAAACCTAGTGATTTAAATATCCTTATGTCACTAAATATGGAGAGTTCATTCATTAAACCTCATCCTTTAAGATGAGAGAATCCTTAACTTGGGTCTCCTTTTTTTAGGAATAATACCCAGTTATAAGTCCTTTAATATGGGCATCTTCCTTAGGAATAAATCCCAAATTCTTAATGTTCCCAAACTTTGGGCATCCTCCTTAGGAGTAAGCCCCAATCATAATCCTTTAATCTGGGAATCCTTCTTAGGAGTAATCCCCAAGCTCAAATCTGGGCATCCTTCTTAGGAGTAAGCCCCAAGCTCAAATATGGGCATCATTCTTAGGAGTAAGCCCCGAGTCCCTTAATTTGGGCATCCTCCTTAGGAGTAAGCCCCAATCTCAAATATGGGCATCCTCCTTAGGAGTAAGCCCCAAACCTTAACCCCTAATTTGGGCTTCCTTTTCAGGAATAAGTCCCAGTTATAATCTTGGGCTTCCTTTTCAGGAATAAGCCCCAAGTCCCCAAAATTTCTCTTTAACCAGTCCTAATTTACCCTTGATTTGGGTTTCCTTTTCTGGAGTAAAACCCAATCATAAGTCCCCTCCTAACTTGGGTATCCTCCTTAGGAGTAAGCCCCAAGATTAGAGTATTCAAATATCCATGAAGCACATATACCTTTATGGACCCTATTCATGGATTTTCTCCCTAAAAGTAAATCCTAAACATTCATCTATTTGGGCAGTAATACATACATAAGCCCCAAACAATTTCTTATGATCGCATCTTTCATGGCACAATTGTCTAATTTTTACCAATACCGCTTGTTTCTCACACCGAGCATGACTCACGTGAGCTTAGAGTGTAAAAGTAATTATGACATTCTTCTTTGAGCCATCAATCATAAACATCATACTCCATTACTCGAACTACGTGGGTTCTGATTCCTTTTCCAAAACAAAGGATACATAGGTAGCCCATTTATGGGTTCGATCCCAACTTTGAAATAATCCCTGTCCTTCTGAATGACGATAAACTTCAAGTGCCCCACTGAGTGGCTTTAAAACCAGCCTGGTCATCATAATGACCAAGAGACTTTTATATAAATGTTTTGAAGGATACCATTGACCAAGAATCTCTAAATAGATATAGATGATTCTCTATTGATGAAGAACCTCGAATACATATAAAAGATTCTCTAAACTTCTTGCATATTTAATCATTGATTGTTAAAACTAAAGGAAAGCTCATTTTATACTTCGTAATGTAATAAGGATTCACGAACATAACTTAAATCTATAAAGAGAGTCCTGGAGTAGACAATAATTCCCCTCAAAAAGGTGTGATGAGTCCGACCTCCCATCCTCTCGACCAATGCAAATTCCTAAGCCTCATCAGTCCACAAGCTAATGAGCGCCTACCTTTGGAAAGTAGGTCCAAACGGATGTTGAATCATTGGATGTTTCTGGTTCTACGAACAAACCCGCTAGAAACCGATCAGAACGTTTGAATCTCCCGTCCAGGAGGTCATCCCCGAAATCCGTGCGAAACAAACCTCAAAAGTTCCAAAAATCTAAGGTCAAAGCTTCCCCTTCTTTCTGATCTATCGATGCCCTAGTTTAGTTGATACATGAAAGAATACTCGGTTGGAGATGGTGACCTATAACAAACTTCATTTTACTTTATGAAAAACATATATTCATTTGATTAATATCAATAAACTCCTTATCACATCATGATTTTTCTTCTATGTAACATTGCATGTGATAATGTTCTAAGAGTAGCTGTCACAATAAAAGGCTATAGCAGTTCCCTGCTATGATGAGAACCGAAAAGTGCTATGACACTATTCTTAGATACATGTTCTATAGATGGATGATATCATTTGAGGGACACAAATGATACATGCTATCAGGGGTGGAGACTCATAGGACTTTCAGATACCTTCTCATGGTGCACTCCATTGGTGATATCTAGTAGGATATTATGAGAATGAGACCCAACAGTAGGAAATCCACATATATAAGTTTCATTGGATGTTCCTATCTTTGGATGTGTATATTGGTCCTCATAATTTAATATTATTATTAATGAGTATTATGTCTCTCTCATTTAGATATATTATAGAAAACTATGATGAAATAAGTTTGCAAAGAGGTAGGATATGTTGGGTGCATCACGAGTAATACTACATTAATGAATAATGTGATAAAGGGTTTTCCACTTTTGTTCCATAATAGAATTTTATATCTTAGGCTCTTTGATAGAAATGATATATCTTAAATAAATCCATGTATATGGTGTTTTATAGGCAAGTTCAATTTATAGAAAGTCAAAGAATGAGAAATCAAGCACATGGGTTGATGAAACATGCATGCAACCCACTTGATTGAAAATATCGAGGAAAATGGATTTTATTACACAGTAAGCATTCATTTGAGGTGACATGTCTTTGAGGAATTAACTTCTTTCTCTATAGGTGTATTAGCTTATTGCTAGACCCTAAACTTGGACTTTAGGTTGCTCTACCCAATGCCACTAAGAAAGAGGCCTATACAGTCACACAATAAGTGTTTTCAGTATCTCAGTTAAATAAAATATTATTTATTATTTAAAAAGTTGAATAAATATTATTCCTGGTTGTGGTTTAATAATTATTCATGGATGGTTGACCACATTTATTTCGACACTAGTTATTCGAGAGAATATATTGTGGGTAGAATAATTAATAAATTTTTATTTTCTATTTAGTGAATATAATATTTTTATATTTATTGGAGTATAATGCATTGATATTTTCTAGAAAATAAATATTAATTATTCAAGGTTCAATAAATTTTTTGGAGGATTGATGGACCGAGTTAAGGGTATGGTGAGAAATAATAATATTTAATAATAACTCTCATGATAAGTGCATGTTGGGAAATAATAATTTTGTTGTTACCATTTGACATGGGGGTTTCACTAGGATTAATAAAATAATTAAGGAACTTATGAAAATTATTTATTATTACCCTAGTGAATTAAATGTTTGGTTATATTATTCTATTATTATCTAAGATCTAGCCAAGTGACACATTGGTTGTGGGTGTTCACAACGAATTGGAGAAAAGTTCTCAAGACTATAGAGTTTATCCCTCTACAAGCACACTCCAAAGAATGAGATAGATCCTCATCCACCAGATGAAGAAGTACGATTTGTAAGTGGTTCTCAAGGAGATCGAAGGTAGATATCATAAGTACAAGGATCATTTGTGCTAGCACCCATAGACACTTTTAGCGATGTATGGAGATACATGGAGCACGTGTGGATCACCGATAGAGGATATCTACCATTGATCTCTACAATAAAATGAAGAAAGAATCAACTTGGAGGTAATTATTTAATTTAATTAAATTAACTATAAAAAATACGTTTATCCTCTCTCTTGGTTCTAGGTTTCTATTCCTTTTCCTAAATCCCTGATTCAATTTTGTGGATACTGGCGTTCATCTTCGTATTGATCTTGGATTGTTCATTGAATATGGAAAAAAGTGGGGAACCATCCCACCATGCCTTAGCTGCGTCTGGAACCTACAAGTTGTATTAGAGGGGTAATATTATTATTTATAATTATTTAAATAATTTTTTGATGATTTACATTTTAATAATTTAGTTTTCTAATTAATGATTAATAAGTATTTTTTAATATGAATTATTAGATTTGTTCTTCCTCAATAGTTTCTTATAAATATAACAAAAATGATTAATTTTTTGATTAATGTTAAATTGAGGATCTTATCCAGAGGTGCCAAGGGTTCTGTCCAGGTAACACTGCAGTACCCATCATGTAGTTAGATCTACATGTTGTGTAGTTGTGTTCAATACATCAAGAGTAGTTCAGAAATTACTCAACATGCGTGCATTAATGACAGGAGATGTAGTTAATTCTTACATCGTGTGTTTACCAGGACATACTGGAACATATTTAGTCATGATAGATGCTGTGTGGCCCACTTGACACCATGTATAATCCCTTTTAGGTCAGGACCAAGCTGTGTATCCAATACACGACTTAGTTGACTGGTAACTGTGTAACATGAAGTCAACACGGTGTGTCGCCCATTGGACATACTATTTAATTCAATGATTTCCGAAGTACACCCCACATGCAGTTTCCATAGGCGTGTAATTTAGATGGACAATGAGGAGGGTATAATCTTTGTAGTCGGATCTACAATTTGTGTACACATTATAGATTACAAAGATTTAAAATTTATTTTTTATATTATGTAACCCTTTAGAGATGTACCTTAGTGTGGGTGTAAATTTGGGACACAACATGTGATAGGTGTTTAATATATATATATATATATATATATATATATGTTTAATTAACATCTGCATAATGTTTAAAGATTTGTACATCATGTACGAGTTGTATTACAAGTATACTTCTGTGTACATGCTACATGTCACAAAAAATAAAGTGTATACAATTATAATACATTTTGGGTAGTTTAAGATGGGTATTCACCTGGTTACCTCCAAGGTACAAGTTATGTACACAATTAATTTTAAATGAATATATTAATTTGTTTAAAATTAAAATAGATGGGAATCTCAAGGAAATTCAGAAAAAGGTTTAAGATAAAAGGATTGATTTATTAAAGATAATAACTAATCAATTCAAGTACTATTTATATAATATAATAATGATTAAATAATTACATGAAAGTTTTATTAAATATGTATTTTTTTGCATGCATGTGGATGATCATGAGCAAGACCAGACCTTTGTATGTGATTGGTTTACCTTTTAATTTATTATTAAATTAAATTATTGGCATGTATGCCTTCTCTCCTCATTAATATGTTGGGCATGCATCCCCATGGTTTCTTTTATGTAAACCCTGTTTTACCCCTCACCTTCATGTGAGTAAAATAATATGTAATGGATGGAGCTCCCAAGCTAGTGAAGGTGGTTCAATTTAGAAGCTAAGGTGAAACCAATCCAAGGAGATACAAAGGTGGACAGGTGGAGAGTTGTAAACACGAACCTAATTGGTTCAAGGTGTTTCTCCCCTAGTTTAGTGGTTAGTTTATCAACCACTAGATAAACTAACCATTAGAATAATCTCATGATCATACCCTTTATTTTATTTCTATTATTTTTAGGGTTTATTCATTATGGATGAATTTTCGCGATCACATAAATAATGAATTAAACAAGCATGCAAGATGGAACTAAAATAAAATGTCTTATGTGTAAATGTTATCTAATACATGGTTAATCACTTAAGATTATCCCACTTAATACTAATAAACATGTGAAATGATATTAAATGATAATTTATACATAAAGGATAAACTCCCTCAAAAAAATATTAATTCGTTATAGCCTTCCATTACTTTGGTTAGAATCGACCCATAGTTCAAAGTGCTTGAACAGAGAAAGTTGGGGTACTTTAAATTATCAAGGAATTATAATTTGTTTTTTTGGTTGAATTGAATTAGTTTACATCAAGGATTGATTTCCAAAGTATGACTTGGTGTAACTGAGAGGCAAAGGTTAAGGGAATCCAAAATTAAGGATTTCAGGATTTGGGAGTCCACTCAACAGATCAATGAGATATGAGTTAATTTATTTGGAATTTGGAATGCCTACCTAAAACGTTTCAAATTTCTTGACCAGCCAAATTTGGGGTAATGTGAAGGGAAATATGGATCCTTTCCACTAGAATGTCCAAGAAACATGATATTCTAAAGAAAATGGTAAGGGCTATTGGGTTTTGATAAAATAATGGGAGAAAATGAGTATTTATTTATTTATTTGTCTTAATTTTTATCAGATTAATTACTAAAACTATATTCATATTATCTGTAGAAATGAAATTAAATAAGAAATAAAACATATCGTTATGATCCATAATCAAGAAGAAAAACCTTATCACCAGCACTAATTTCCGATTGTGGTAAAGTATCCTTTGGGTCATCCTTCTCCATGAAAGGAAACTATATGTGATGAAAGAACCATTACCAATTGCAGTTAGAAATAAGGCTAGTGATGAGGAGATCTCTGTGTACGAGAAACATATGAATGATGCTACGGATATTCAGTTCCTCATTCTATCATCCATGACCAATTAGATCTTTATGTAACATGAGAAAATGAATGCTTATAGCATGATGTCTCACCTCTGGGATCTCTATCTAGAGATGGTGAGACAAAAGAGGTATGAGATCTCTAATGATTTGTTCACCACTAAGCATGGAGAGTCTATGCCATCTTGTCCACATTTAGCCAATCTGAATGGATACATTGATCATCTATACATCTGAGGGATTAAATTACCAGATGATTTATATACAGATCTCAAACTATCATAATTTCCCAAGACCTTCTCTAGTTTTATTGTAAATTATAATTTGAGCGATAATCGGAATAGTCTATCAGAACATCCTAAATTAATTCCCTAGTGGATAAGGACTTGGGGTGTGAAAAATCCATAGTCCTTATGGTGAATAGGAAGAGGAATGACAAGGAAAACAGGCCTAAGACTTATAAACAAACTAATCCCCCAAGGATCTTCCAATCAAGAAGAAGAAGATCCAAAGGAAGGGAATGGAAATTGAGGTAGTATACTTTTCATGTGGAAAGTCAGACCACTAGAAGAGAAACTACACCTAGAGGCAAGGGGAATCCAACTGTGCATTCATTATCAAATGTAATCTTTCCATTTCTACACATTGGGTATTAGATACAGCCCTTGGTACTCACATATGAATTCAAATGCAGGCACCAAGTAGATTCTAGAAAATTTCCATATGAGAGTTCGATCTGTGAGCTTCCAATGGTGTGAGGTTGTATTATCGTCCCATTGGTGAATACCACCTCAGATTTCCAACGAGAATGATTTTGGGTTTACATGGTTGTTATTATGTACCTAGTGTTACCAAAAACATAATCTCAGTATCAATTCTAGATATCGATGGGTTTATTTTCAAGTTGAGAAATAAAATTTGTTTATTTTATAAGGACAACATATGTTTTGGTATGGTGTATTTAAATAACAGCTTTTATGTATTAAATTAAAAGAACCAAGTGTTGGTAATTGATAACAAATCATGTTCACAAGATTCATATAACACCCAGTTGTGGCATCACCATCTCAGTCATGTAAAAGATAATATTCTGACAAAGATCTATCAAGATGGTTATTTAGACTCTTCTGATCTAAAACCACTTGATAGATGTCAAGATTGTTTACAAGGTAAAATGACCAAACATCCATTTTGTGGATAGGGTGAAAGGTCTATAGATATTCTAGGATTGGAACACACTAATGTTTGTGAACTATTTCTAATAGGAGTTAGAGGTGGATATTCTTACTTCATAACTTTTACTGACGAGTTGAGTAGATATGGATATATTTATTTGATGAGGTATAAGTCCAAGTACATTTATAAATTAAAGTAATTCAAGAATGAAGTAGAGAATCAGATTTGTAGAAAGATAAAGAATATTAAATTGGATCAAGGTAGAGAATATCTTACCAATGATTTCACAGACTTTCTGTAGGAGTTTGGGATTCTTTATCAACTCACTCCACCTTATACATTATAGTGGAATGGTGTTAGTTAAAGGAGGATCCATACCTTGTTTGACATGGTAAGGTTGTTTATGAGTCATGAAGATCATCCATTATACTTTTTGGGATATGAATTACAATCTGTGGCCTACACATTAAACTGAGTACCAATTAAGACAACAAATGGAATTCCCTTCTAGTTATGGAGTGGAAAGAAACCGATTTCTTCACATACATGTGTATGGGGATGTGAGGTGTTCGTCAAGGATTTATCATGCAAAAAACTAACACCCCAGGGAACGAGGTGTATCTTTATAGGTTATCCCAATGAAACAAAGGGATATTACCTATACAACCCCTCGACAAGAATGTAACTTTCACAAGAAAATCCATCTTTCTTGAGAGGTAGCACATCCTCAAAAAGGACAATGGGAGCAAGATTGAATTAGATGAAGTTGATGCTCAAGATACACATGATTTGGTATAGGAACAAGTTCTACAGGTCCCCATGGAAGAAGTTTTTCTTGCAACAAAAGTTCTATGTAGGAGTGTAAGAGTGGTAAGGAAACCATAGAGATATGAGTTTTTTTGTTACTGAGGATGGTGACTCATTTTTGTTAGACAACGATGAACCTCTCTCCTATAAGGAGGAAGTAGAGAGCTAGAAAGATACAAGATGGATAGAAGCTCTAAATTATGAGATAGATTTCATATATCAAAACCATGTTTGGGTTCTGGTCGATGTGCAAGTTGATGTAAATCCTGTTTGGTGTAAATGGGTATTCAAGAGGAAACTGGACATGGAAGGTAATGTAAGTACCTATAAAGAAAAGATAGTGGCTAAAGGGTTTAAACAACATCAAGTAATTGGATATGATGAAAAAATTTCACCAGTTTCCATGTTTAAATACACCAGAATCATATTTTCTATAGAAAGTTACCATGAATATGATATTTAGAACATAAATGTCAAAACTGTATTCCTTAATGGGAACCTTCTGTAAGATGTCTTCATGACATAACTAGATGGTTTTGTGACACCAGGTGAGTCCAAAAGGATTTTCAAGTTACAATGATACATTTATGGATTGAATAAATAATCTAGGTCATGGAATATTTTATTTGATGAATCAATAAAATAATTTGGTTTTATTAAAAATGAATGTGATTCGTTTTTCTAGAAAAGGTTTAATGGGAATGCAGTAATTATCCTAGTAGTATATGTTGATGATATATTACTTATTGGAAATGAAATACTAGTATTACAATCAGTTAAATACTAGTTTAACAAGTGCTTCTTCATCAAGGACTTAGGCGATGTAGCCTACATTATAGGGATCAAGATCATTCATGATAGATCCAAGAGGCTAATTGGTCTACGAAAAAGTACATATATTGACTAGATTCTAAAGAGATTTAATATGGAATGATCTAAGAATGGGTTGGTTCCAGTGTTACATGGTATACATATTTTGATGAAAATATGCCCCCAAACACAATAGGAGAAATATATAATGAGTAAGATCCTATATGCTTTAGCGATAGGATCTATCATGTATGACATGATATGTACTAGAATTTATGTTGCCTATACACTAAGCACAGTCGATAGATATCAAGAAGATCTAGGATAACAACATTAGACTGGTGTTAAGACTACCCTTAAGTATATGAGAAGAACTAAGGATATGTTCCAGGTGTTTAGAGGAGATTATAATCTTGTCATCAGAGGGTATGCTGATGACAGTTTTCGAACAGATCAGAATGATCTGAAGTCGCAATCAGGACATGTTTTCTTTCTTAGTGGAGGATCTATAAGCTGGAAGAGTTCAAAGTTGCTAGTTTTCATTGATTCTACCATGAAGTCTGAGTATATAGCAGTTTCTGATGTATCCAAGGAATCCATCTAGAATTAGAACTTTGTCTAGGATCTTGATGTGGTACCTAGCAGTAAATACCCTGTCATATTGTATTGTGATAATACTGTAATGGTGGATCTTGCAAAAGATCCAAGGTCATGTTAATTGACAAAGCACATACTCCGTAAGTGTCACATATTAAAGGATTTCTATCAAAGGGTTGAATTTGCAGTGAGAAGAGTATCCATGAAAGATAACATGCTAGAACCCTTGAATGAAGGCCTATCTCAGTAGAAGCATGAAAATCATTTGAGAGTTAGTAGACTGAAGATTGTAAGTAGTTGGCTCTAGTGTAAGTGGGAGTCTATTGGAGTTGGTGCCCCAGAAACAACTTCATTGTACTTTATGATAAACATATAATCGTTAGATGGAAATCAATAAACTCCTTATCACATCATGATTGTTCTTCTGCATTACATTGCATGTGATAATGTCCCAAGAGTAGCTGTCACACTAAAAGGCCATAGAAGTTCCCCACTATGATGAGAGACCAGAAGTGTTATGACACTATTATTAGATATATGTTATATAGCTAGATTATATCTTTTGAGGGACACAAATGATATAGGCTATCAGGGAATGAGACTCCTAGGAATTTGAGAAACCTTCTCATGGTGTACTCCCTTGGTGATATCCAGTAATATTTTCTGAGACTGAGACCTGATGGTAGGAAATCCACATTTATAAGTGTCATTGGATGTTATTATCTACAGATGTGTGTATTGGTCCTTAGAATTTAAGATTATTATTAATCGGTATTATGAATCGCACACTGATATGTATTGGAAAAAACCATGACGACATATGTTCACAGCAAGTTAGGATATGTTGGGTGCGTCTTGAGTAATACCTCATTAAGGAATAATGAGAGAAATTATTTTCCCCTTATGTTCCATAACATAAGTTGATATCTCAAGACCTTTGATGTAAATTATATATCCTAAATAAATCTATGACCATAGTGTTTGATAGGTAAGTTCAATTTACGAGAAGTCAAATAATGAGAAACTAAGCACATGGGTTGATGAAACTCTCATGAAACCCTCTTGATTGGAGATATCAAGACAAAGGTATTATACTACATGGTAATCATTTGTATGAGGTGACATGTCAATGTGGAATTAAATTATTTCTCTAGGGGTGTCTTGGTGTGCTGCTAGATGCTAACCCTGGACTTTAGGCTGTTTGACCTAATGCCACTAAGAAAGAGGCCTAGAGGGTAACAAACTAAGTGTATTCAGTATCTCAGTTAAATAATATATCATTTATTATTTGCTAAGTTGAATAAATATTTTTCCCATTTATGGTTTAATAATTATTCTTGTATGTATGATCACATTTATTTCGACACTTGTTATTCGAGAGAATATATTGTGGGTGGAATAATTAAGAAATATTTATTTTCTATTTAGTGAATATAATATTTATATTTTTATTGGTGAATAATGAAATTATATTTATTTTATAAATAAATATTCATTATTCGAGGTTCAATAAATATGGTGGAGGATTAGCGGATGGAGTTAAGGGTCTAGTGAGAAATAATAACGTTGAATATTATTTTATTAAATAATAATTATTTATAACTCGCAAGTTAAGTGAATTCCTGGTAATAATAATTTTTCTATTATTATTTAACATGGGGGTTTTTCTAGGATTAATAAAATAATTAAGGAACTTGTGTAAATTATTTATTATTACCCTAGTGAATTAAATGTCTAGTTATATTGTTCTCTTATTATCCAAGTCCGATCCAAGCGACACATTGGTTGTGGTTGTGCACAATGAATTAAAGAAAATCTCTCAAGCCTAGAGATTTCATACCTCCCCAAGAACAGTTCCAATAATGAGAGAGATCCTCCTCCACCAAATTAATAAGTATGATTTGGAAGAGGTTCTTAAGCTGGTCGAAGGCAGACATCACAAGAATAAGGATCTTCCATGCTAGCACTTGGAGACTCCTTTAGTGACGTCCAAAGATACATGGAACACGTGTGGATCCCTGATAGAGGATATCTACCACTGATCACTCCTACACAGTGAAGAAATAATCACCTTAGAGGTAATTATTTAATTAAATTAAAATAATTATAAAAAAATAAGTTGATTCTCTCTCTTGGTTATGTGTTTATATTCCTTTTCCAAAATCCTTGATTCAATTCCATTGATACTGAAAGTCATCGTCGTATTGATCATGTATTGTTCATTGAATATGACAAAAATAAAAGTTTTGTACCATCCCTTCCACGCTTTCTCTATGCTCTGAACCAACATACTCGATCTCCAACCTCAAACTCTAATGGTTGAAAATGATGATTAAAATATGAATTATACCTCAAATGATTTGTATCCATTAATTTACTAATCAACTGAACTTTTTATAAAGTCTCATTAATTAGATGAGGTCCATGTATGGGTGCCTCACCTACCTCTAACTTTCACAAAGGTGAACAACATGGAACACCATACAAGTCCCCATAGGGATCCATCTGTTTCATCACCTGAAATATATTGGTGTAGGATAACTCAACAAGAGATACATGTTTCTCCCAATAACATCCAAAATCAAGGATTCATTATTGGATCATGTCCTCTAAAAATTGTATCATCTGTTCTGCCTGACCATTTTTAGGAGGGTGAAAGGCTATGCTCTAAAGCACCTGTGTGCCCAAATATCTCTGTAACCCCTCCCAGAACCTTGACATGAAACAAGTGTACCTATCATAAATGATAATATGAGGCACTCCATGTATTCTTATTACCTCATGGACATAAAATGTCTCAAGAAAATCTATTGAGATTATCTATCTAATAAGTAATAAGTGAGCGACCTTCATGAGCCTATTGATGATCATCCATACTACATCACTACCATGAGGGGATCTTGGTAAGACAATCACAAAATCCATCATGACATCATCCCATTTTCACTAATTAATGGGAAAAGTATTTAGAATACCTATTAGTTTCTGGTGTTCTAACTTCACCTAATGATAGTTGGAACACTAAGTAACAAAACCAGCTATCTCTCTTTTCATAACAGGACACCAATACTGGTCACATAGATCATGACACATCTTTGTAATCCCATGGTGTACCGCCCATGTAGAAGCATGAGACTCTCACATCAATTCCTATTGGATTTATGTGTTGGGAAAAAATCCCACAAGGATTCCTCTCAGTGTTTTTGGGTGTGTTTGTGTTTGTTGACAAAGCCAGATGGCCGTGAATGAGTATGGTTGGTGTTTGCTGAAGAATGTGTTTAAGGTGGAACTATTTCCCAGTGTTATCCAAATTTTTGGGCCTAAAAATCAGGAGTTTGGTTTTTGGAAAAGGAATGTATTTTCATAAAGGATTTCATGGAATAGAAAAGTAAAATTGGTAAAGTTAGGTTTTCTACATAGAAACATTATGCAGACCATGATGGACAGTATGCAGATCACGAAGCGCGGTACCCAGACCGCATAGGAGGAACAGTTCATAGAGTGAGTATAGTTCACAGAAATGCCAGTAGTTTGTGGAAGGATTGTGGTATATGGGATGGATCTTCATTCATGAATTCTAGATAGTGATTTGTGATGCTGTGAAGGGGTTCGTTTTCAGAAGAAATCATCCACTGCGGAGTATCAAGGAGGAATAGGAACCATAGAGGGAAAATGGTTCGTGATATGGTTGTGGTTTGCGAGAGATGCACAATATGTGGTGAAGGCAGTATATCATAGAATGTTTAAGTAAAATGGATTAGATTATTTTGAATATCTCTTTTCCTATATAAGTATCACTAATCAAAGTATTACTAAGAGTGAATTTCATTTGAGAAAATATTTTCTTTGGGAAGAAATTCGAAAAAGACCGAAAGTGGTTTGCGCGGAAGGATTCTACGAAGGGTGAATTAGTTCATAGGAACAGCACATGAAAGTATTTTTGTGGGGATATATAGCTCAAAATGGAAAGTGTTCTGCATAGGAGAATTGGTCCACAAAATATATATGCTTCACATAAGGGAAAAAAGTTCACATAGGAGAGAGGGTTTGCGGAAACGAAGGTGGAAGCGAAGGTGGTACGTAGAGCCAGTACGTGGGAGAGAAGTTAGTTCATAGAAGAGGTGATCCATAAAGAATACATTAAATGTGGGGTAGTGTAGTTCTTGGTGGAAGAAGTTTGTTTTTTAAATGGATTAAATAGTTTATGAAAGAAATTTCCACTAACTAACAGTACGCGAAAAAGTAGATTTCATCTACAGGTGAAAAAGGAGATTCAATAGAGCATCTATCCATGGTTTAGGATGAGTCATTTAAATAAAATTAAGGGACCTACACATCCATAAATAGTGATTATATACCTACCAAGAGTAGTGATAAAAGTAAGAGTAATATGACGATCTTTTCCACAAGTTCTGAGCCAGACAAAGTGACATAGGGAGTGACCATTGGGAATGTAGTGAGAAGACCCAAAATCTTATAAAGGCAGTGAGACTGGCATATAAATGATCTATCTTGAACCATATAATTTGAAATTATCTTTATTGGATTTGTTACATTAACACATCACCATTTTATACTCATTAGATGTATCCTAGTGAGGGTGAACTAAGTAAAATTGCTATTTCCTATGCATGATTTCATTTCTATTCATATATTGATCTGGGAGAAAGAGAGAAGTGTGTTTTGTTTAATGACAAAACAATATCCAAGGGGGAATTAGTTTTAATATGTCATACCCTGATTTACCCCCCCTCTCAGAGTATCTTACCTAGTGGTCTTAACATTCTATAAGAATGAATTCATGTTCATGAATGTGCAAGACCTCATCCTCATCAATGATCCATCCTAGAGGCAGGTATACACCTAAAACAATATCCCTTTAGAACGAATAACTGCCTCATCTTCACTCTATCCAAAAGTGAAGAGGTAACTGATAATGATGCAAATAAAAATTTTACATGATGGCCCTGAATGTCCAAGTGTATCTCAGAAAATAGATCCACCAACTGCCACTCATCACTGGCCTCTCAAACTGCCTATGTATGAGTCTTTTGACTCAATTCATCTACTAAAATATTGATTTTACTAGGAATATATAAATGATATAAATAAAAGGACTGTAATTATTCGACCCATCATCTATTACTGAGGTTTAATTAATGCTACGTGGAAATATACCTAAGGATTTTATAGTCTGTAAAGACCACAAAATTCTCTCCTAACAGGTAATGCCTCCAACAACACAAGGCGTGAACCAAAACTGCAAACTAAAGATCATGCATCAGGTAATTCCTCTCATCTGGTCTCAACTAATAAGACTCATAGACCACAAATTTATCATTTGACATAAAAAATACTCCTATCTCGATACCTGATGAATCACAGTAGACTGTATAGCTTCTTCCTATCTTTGGTAGAATTAGGATAAGTTCGGAAGTCCTTCTCCCTTTAAAATCCTAAAAGGATATCTCATAGTCCTCTAACCGTATAAACATTACACCCTTTTTAGTTAGTATTTTAAGAGGTGATTCTAGGCATGGAAGGTCCTGTATAAAGAACATATAATATCCATCCATCCCCAAGAACTATATATGTCAAAAAAAATTATTGTGATGCTACTAGGTAACTATAACTATCACATTCTCTGGGTTAACTGATACTCTATCCTCTCAGATAATGTGACCCATGAAGTGAACTTTATTTATGCAAAAGTGGAATTAATGAGCTTTGCATACAAATGGTTCTCTCCCAATGTATTCAAAATGATATCAATATTTTTTTCATGATCATGTTTATTATGATAATACACCAAGATATAATCCAAAAATATGAACACAAATGGATCAAAAAATAGATGGAAAACCTGATTCATTAAATCCATGAAAATATATGGCATGTTCAAGAGACCGAATGACATGATTAGATAATCTTAATGACCATACCTACTACAGAACACTACATAGGATATATCCAAAGATCTAACATATACCTGGTGATAACCTGAACTCAAATCAATATTCGATAAAACCTAATATACTCAGAGATGATCAAATAGGTCATCTATACGAGGAAAAAGACAATAGTTCTTCAAAGTATGTTGATACAACTTAGGATAATCTACACAGAGCCTAAGGGTTCTGTCCACCTTTTTGGAAACAAGGACTAGAGAACCCCAGGGAGAAGTATTGGGCCTTATAAAACCCTTAGATTCTAAGTCCTCCAACTGTCTCTTGAGCTCTTACATCTCAAAAGTTTCCATACTATATGAAAAAATAGACACTGTTAAAACTCCTAGGACCATATCAATATATAACTCCAGCTATCACATGGGAGGTAAACCAGAATTTTTTTTGGGGAATATATCCCTAAAATGATCTACTATAGAAAGTAATTATTCATAGTGGATTCCCTAATCATCCATATAAAGGCTAAAAATATGGTGTATCACACCACTCAACCTATGATACTCTGGTCTAGTTCTAATATCCTGGACATCCCACTCACCCTTGTGAATATAATTTCCTTACTCTGGTGATGTAATGGAAACCCTTTTGTGATATAAATTCATATATGCATAATAAGTAACTACCCAATCCATCTTGAAAAAAATACCAAACCCATACATCTCGATGTTTAAGAAGTTCCATAGATAAAAATAGTTGTATATATCAAGGGGGAACTCCCTAAATTGGTTTACACTCTCAAAATACATACCCAAAGGGGTATCAATGGTAGTCACCCCAAAATTACTGAATTTTGAGTACACAAATATCCATGATAGACATATTGATAAAAGGGTTTGAATCCCCTACTTCAAACAAAATAGACACTAAGTTAGATGATTTTAAGATCATTCCTCAAACTATAGACAGTATAGGACTCAACTCCCTAGGCACATACTGCACTGCATAAACCCGGCTTATTCTGTGTCCCTGGGATATAACATGACTACCTTGAGTAGGACCACTCTACTGAAATTTCATAACTAGGGTTTGTATCCCCTAGACATGACCAATTTCTCAACCTAACAGACTGATAGAACTCTAGATCATTACATTATGTAGAGCTTATGATCCTACTCTATGACTCAGATCTAGTGATTATCCTCTCTCACTATCCATTGGGGGGAAGATTCTGCAAAATCATTGTAAATGGACTATCCCACCACATGATCATCACTCAATTAGGGACCTCTCACATGAAGGTTTCATGTTCCTCTACTTTTCACTCTGAAAAAATACTACAAAAATTCTAGTATGTGCATTATAACTGGTACTTCCATCATTAGAGATCTCAATGTGGGACTTCTTTCCACTAGATAATTCACTACTAGGTTAAGAAGATGGTCCAATTGAATTTGGGCCTCCAGCTTCCCACAAACTACACTCGGTAATAAGAGACTGGTTTACTATATCATAAAATAATTCAACTAAAATACATTCACCTGAGATTGAATAGGATTCCTAATTCCACCCTCAAAATGTATGAATTTTGTTGGCTCATCTATAGTATAGATAGGTGTAAATATATTAAGCTCTATAAAATGGGGTGAGTAATCCATAATAGACATTGATCCCTAATGTTGGTTCATGAACCCCCATGCATGGTTATCTCTTAGGGACTCAGGAAATAAATATTCATAGAGACTATTTGAAATATTTCCCAACAAATATCCTAAATATGATCAGCCTCAGATGACATCCCACAATTTCATGGAGGAGTCTCAAATAATATACATAGTGAGCTTCACTCTCATCATAGGATGTGTATTAAGATGTTTGAATATAGTCATCATGGACTCTATACATTACTATAAAGCCTAAGGACCTCCATCTCCTAAAAACTTTGGTGGATACTACTACTAGAACTCTTGTAACAAGTCTTTTATAGTAGAGGCAAGTCACAAATCTCCCTATATAGTCTGTATAAGGCATAGAAATCCCATCAAAACCAAGTTTCATCACCCATGTTAGGAATATATAGAGGTTCTATAGGTTTCACTATAGGAGGTAACACTGATGTCTCAGGGCCAACCACCTCCATAGAATGGTCATGAATACCATATGGGTGCATGACTCGTGGAAATCATAGTTGCATATCTCTACAAATGATAATAACATTCCTCACATAGAATTTTAACAATGATAATTTCACAGATACAATAAAAAATAGGTACAAGAATTCTTATATAATATTCACATTCTTTTAATTCTTCTAAATCTAGTTATAGATGATATGAATGATCATAAAGAACATAAGAGACACTACCTATTTCCCACTATTGAAGTTGAGTGTTGGTCAAGATCTATGTTTCACTATATGGGTCCCACTATATGAATTGTCAATTGAAAATTATAGACGAATACAACCTTTAATATGAAATTGGAACCCCCATTTTATAGAGACAAAATTATAATTTTGATTTACCAATTATTTCATTTACTTAATAGATCAGTTAAATAAAGTACCATTATGAATTTATACAAGTACATGATTCATATATTTCAATATATATTTCATTTAATTGTATACTAACCTTTAAATTCGATAGAATAATATAATAGTTAGTATAATTTGATTTGACTAAATGAATCATCATTCCCAATATATAGAGTTATATTCACTCTTTAAATTACAAACAAAACCCATGTATTCAAAATAAACTAACATTTTAGTGTATATAACCATGACTACATAACTCAAACATGTGATGAATATTTAATTAAAGTTACATCATTAACCTATATAGGAAAACACAATTTAGGTTGATGAATACACCTTATTAAAAAATTATTCTATCCCCATTTTCCTACAGAAATTTTATTTTCAAAATAGATATATCACTTAAGGCATTTATAAAATTATCATGAAGTTAGGCAATTCAATATACATGGAATGGCATAATTCATGGAATATTATTCTTATAATGTGACTAAAATTATGAATGATAAATTATTCATTACCATACCTGTCCATTGATAACATGTAATCCAACATCACAATAGTAATAAGATCACATATCATGTATTTCACTCAATGGTGGAATAAAATCAACTGTAATAGGAATTAACCAGAACGTCATATCCCATCCCATGTAATTTGGATTTTCTCCATACATGGGTTTACTACTCATAGGAAAAGGATCATTACCAATTTCTGACACATCGTAGTCTCCTTTATACCAATCCAAAATATTAAAGCAAAGGAAATAAACCTATGATAATTTTTTTAACCTTTTGACCTAGGATACACTAATAGGTTCTCCGAGCTGGTGGGTCACATGGCCTCCGAAACACCTCCCTTTATTCTAGAGGATGCCGACTAGAAGTGTGGGTCTAAGGTGCTATAGTAAGGAGACTATAACCTCCCAATCAGAGTCATACAGTGGTTTAATAAATATATAATAGAATATTGGAATCATATAATAATTGAAATCCAAAATGGTGGAAGTAAAAAATTTATAGATGATAATAATAAACAATTTATCAAAAGAAATATTTAGTACCATGTAAAAAATGATGCAATGTCATGTATCTAAACAAAAATAATAAGAAACATGGAAGCATGCATCCAATACAATAAATTTATATCAAATAAACCAAAATGACCAAAAACGTATCTCTAGATAACATCATGATCCATAGCTCAATCCTGTACTCCCCAACTCCCATGCTATAATCAAGTCAAGCATAAAAAACTGAGCACTTTCCTATGCCCCTACCTAACTCCATGAATTCTATCTAGGTACCAATCGCTATCCCGAACAGGGTGTGATATATACCCAATAGGCCACCACCAATGGTGTCTATAAAAATACAGCCCATTCATATAAATCATAATAGTGTGAAGGTATAACATGAAAAAAGTAATTAATACTAGTATACAAATTCCATATAACAAGGTGCAATAGAATAAGGCTATGATAGATAAAGATAAATATATATAATGTATCAATAGCAGGTAGTAACCTTCTTGAAATAAGTCACATATGATAAGTGCAACAGACCTGCATGGTCCAGGACCTAGGTCATATAACCATGAAAACCTATATATGGAGATGTAAATGTATATGGGAGTTGTAGGTTTCATACCTCGATTCTCTTCATTAGTTCCATACCATAAATAAACATACCTAGGGGTCACGAGTACAACACCTCAATACCCTAGTACATTCTATACCATAATTAATCATACATAGGGGTCAAAAGTTCTATACCTCAATCCCCTATTCAGTTCCATAATGTCATGCTATACTTGTAATATCTTCAAATGAAATATGTTCCATACTATGATATCCAACATCAACAAATTATAATAAGTGTCATGGGCTATGTTGGTTTCCATAACCATTTCCATTTATTAGTATCAAAAGGTACACGTTGAGAGAATATCCTTCTCATTTACATTTTCCTTTTTATGCTAATTAATCATTTAATAGCATTTAATAATGCGAAAAATGAGGAATGATCCTCTCTAGAAAACACATTTAATTCATAGGGGCTCCCACAATAAGGGTGGTGAGATCACACACCCAAAGTGGTGGTTGAACATAGGGTAGATGAAAGAACACACCACATGGGTAGATTTGGTTGAGGATGAAAACCTCCATCCATGATTAGGTTCTACAAGGGTGACCCATACTAAAAGAAATAATTAATTTAGGTATTAACATTTAATTTAGAATAAAATGCCAAAATGTTTAGTGTGTGGTGTAGTGAAGATAGTAAATAGACAAAAAAACTTATGAAAAAGGTATAGACCACTTATTTTATGTTTATTATAGAACAATCATCTAGTATTGTCCTTTGGTTTAGTCCAGATTAGAAGAAAACATAAGAATAAATGAATACATTGAAAATAGGGCATAAGAGCTCACACCAAAATTACTTCATCGAGAGGAAGAAAAATGATGAAAGGAGCTAGAGGATTGTATAGATTATTAGTGGTGATCCAATATAATAGACATAAGTCAAATTAGAGGTTGGATAGAGGAATAGTTTCAAAGACTAGGCTAGGTGTGGTTATTTAGATAAAATGAGTAGGTAAAATATCCCAAAATTTAAAAGTCATATGGTTTGGATGCATAGTTGGCCAAACTATGAACCAACCATGCACACCCCTCTTTCTAGGGAGCACACTGTACAATAAATGGTTAGATAGACTGTGTAAAACTCATGTGATCCCTATTATTTATCCCCACAAGATCTAATACTCCCTTGTATAGGTTGAACCAAACCATGTGGCCCTCTAATGTGCCTCACAAGTCCCATAATGATTTTTTGATAACCATGTTGACTGGGTTGCACAGTTTCTACTAACGATGCATCCCAATTCTATCTTTTAAAATTTGGGGATTTGGGCTCCGAATAAGACCCAAACACCCTCACTTTCTCCATAACCTCGCTAGCCATTTATATTAGGTCCAAGAAAAATATTTAAACTAAAATTAAATTGTTCCAAACATTATGTAAAATATGGTATCTTACTATCTTAGAAGAAGAAATATAAAAAACATTTTTATTTATCTTATTTGTAATCAAGTTTCATTATAATAAAATTGAAACTAATAATTCTCATAAAACACAAAAACTTGTATTTAATTTTTTTATATTCTTATCATTAAATATAAACACCCACTACTAAAAACTCAAAACATTATTCAGTATAAGGTTCATCTTATTCATCCAGACAAAATAAATAGTCATACCATGTAGATTTCATTGATCAAAACATAGGAACTTATCATTCATTTAACTACTAGAACCATTATCTTAAATCCTATTTTTATTTCTCATTCTCATTATAAATGTTGATGTTTTTAATTTTTAGGGTTAGGAAGTCAAAATCTCTGAAATTTTCACAATCGATTTTTTTTGGGCCAGAGAATCTAAAAATAATGATGATAGAAAACGTTTTTCAACTAACGCACTATATGAATGATGATAAATGGTAAAATTAATACTTTTGAAAAGAAATAATGTATATTTAAAAAAGTTAATGCATGAAAATTATAAAACCAAACAGAAAAAATAATTTAAAATAGAATTAACAAATTATATAAACCGTAAAACATAACATAGAAAATAAATAATTATCATTTAAAATAAAATAATCCTAACTCACCTTTAATAAAATAAAAAACCTTAGTAGGAAGAGTCTTAGTGAAAATATCCACCAAATGAAGTTAAATGTCAATAAATTCTAAATAAATAGCATCTCTTGAGTGTGATATCTCAAGAATTGATGTCTTAAATCAATGAACTTAGTTCTATAATGGATCATTAGATTTTTTTAAATGTTTACAGAACTAATATTATCATATTTGATAGGATCATGACCAAAATTATCTCTAAAATTAATCAAATTATGCTTCATCTAAAACACCAGTATAGAATTACTAACAATTGCAATATATTCTGCCTCAGAAGATGGCAATGCTACATAATATTGATTATTACTAGACTAAGAATGTAATTATTTTCCATGAAAATTATAGCTTCTTGAGGTACTGTTTCCATATAATCTATAACCACAAAAAAATCTTCAAAATATGATATTAAATCAAATCTACTTTTTTTAGGAAAAAGTAAAGATAAAGAAATTAAACTGTTCAAATAAATTTAAATTATTTTAGAATCTTTCAATTGAGATTCTTTGGGATTTTCTTGAAATCTATCTCATAAAAATGAAAAAATAATTATATCTTGTATACTAGAAGTAAGATATAACAATCTTCTAATAATTTATATATATATACCATTTTCAACTATTTTTCTAGCTTTATCCAATTCAAGTTTAATATTAGAATTCATAAGGATAACATATTCTTTACTATTTTAAAATATAAACCTCTTAATTAAGTTATGTATGTATTTACTTTGATTTAAGACAATTATAAGGTCTCTTTTAATAATTTTTTATCCAAAAAATAATTCCAACTCTCCCATAATACACATTTCGAACACTATTTTCATGAGATTTGAAAAATAATTATATAATTTATGGTTAGTTGAACCAAAAAACAAAACATCAACATAAATCTTAACTATAAGAATATCAAGAATGTAATGTTTTCTTAAATTGATAAGGGTATTATAGGCCTATAAAAAACCATTTGACTATATAAATGAACCTAATCTTTCATACCAAGATTTAAGTGCCTGTTTAGGACCATAAAAATAATTAATAAGTTTTTAAATTGAATTTGTAAATTGATGATTTTCAAAACTAGGTTTTTATTTAGCATAAAGTTCTTCCATAAGAAAACCATTTTAAAAAGTAGATTTTATATCCATTTGGATAATTTTGAAGTTTATATATGATGCATAACCTAAAAGGGTTCTAATGACTTCTAACTAAGAAACATGGGAAGAAGGCTCCTAATAATATATACCTTATTCAAAGTTATATCCTTTAGAGACCAATATATACTTATTTCTAACTGTCACTCTATGATAAAATTGTTTATTTATAAATTCCCATTTAGTACTAATAACAATATAATCAATGGGACAATTGACTAATTATCAAACCTTGTTCCTCTTAAACTAGTTTAATTCCTCTTACATATCCCAAAACAAACTCTCATCTCACAAGGATTATTATATTGTTTTTGGTTCAATATGTGAAAAAAAGAAAATTCCACAAGGTTCCCAACATTTATTCTTGTCCTGACTCCATCTATGATTTCTATAACAGAAAATGTAGGTTGTTTTTTTAAAGATTACAAGTATCTAAGTAGTTCACTTTTAAGTTCAATGTTTCTAACCTTTCCTAAATAAATTGTATTTTATTATGTTCCAAATCACCATTATTTTAATTTTAAATGAATAATCCAACCCAATATTATTAAAGAATAATTTACTTCATCAATTAGAGTTTTCTTTTAATCAAAAGGATAACTTTCATAAAAAATCACTCGAATGGGTTATTCAAACATCCTTGTACTTTTATTGAAAACTCTATAGGCATAATAATTAGTAGAATAATTAGGAAACATTCTTTCATCAGCCTTTGAATCAGTATTACTAAAATAATCATTGGTGTTCAAGATATACACCTTGGATAAAAAAACATTTAAGTATCCAACCTTCAGTTTTCTATTATTCCATAAATCATTGGATGTTTTATTTAAAATAAGTCTTATTCAAACCCAGTTCATGATATAGATGAATTTATTAATAGTTTTAACCTAAAAAATAGATGGTATACTATATTCATTAAACATTTTACTATAAATTTCTTGAAAAGTATTATTTATTCTTTTAACTGTTCCATTTTATTGAGGTGTTCTATGAGAATAAAATGTGTGTTTAATACCTAGATTTGGAACAAGTTAATTAAAGTAATTATTTTAAAATTAATTTCCATGGTTACTTATTAAATAAAAATTTTTGGAATCCTTTTCATTCTAAACTAGTTTTCAAAAATTTATAAAAGAAACCCAAGCTTTAATCTTAATCCTAAAAATGTAAACCCCTGTAAATCTAGTAATGTCATTAAAAAAAATAATTTCCACCAAGTCTTCATATTCTAGAACTCCCAAACAAATATATGTTGATATGTTATAAAGTTCCATAGGTACTAACCTCATTGATTAATTTTAAAGTATATTTATGTTTCCTTCCATTTTAACATGAATCACATAACCTTTTCTTATCATGATTAAGGTGTGGAAAATATGAAATCAAATTCCTCTTACACAAAATTATCAAAGATTAAATATTAAAATGTCTAAGACTCCAATTCATATTACACGATTCATTAATTTTAGAATTAAAAAAATTTACTTTTTTTTAAATATAATTAATATTTAATATATAAAAATGTTTCATTATAGGTTCTTTAAAATTAATTAGTTTATCTTTGAAAAATTAACATACATTTTTAGAGAAATAAAAAAATAACCATCATCATAGGGTGGATAAATACTTATTATATTATTCTTTAACCCTTTAACATAGAAATATTTATTAATAAGAATATAATTAGGTTCTTCAATAAATCCAACATCAATAATATTTCATTTAGCATTATCACCAAAGGCAACATATCCTCCATCAATATTTGATAATATTTGAATGTTTGAAAAATATCAACTCATATTATTTGAATTACCACTCTCCATATACCATTTTTCTTTACTATACTAGTGGAATTTTCCATAAAAAATATTAAACCAATAGATTTTTTGTTACCCAAATACTCTTGGGTCCAGCAGTGTTGTCGACTATGGATTTGGGAAACCAAATCTATCAACAATGAGTAGAATTTCCATCCTTAACCATAGAAAAATTTCGAGAAATATAAGCATTCTTAATTCCAAAATTTCAAGGATCATTAAAGTATAATTAATTAACATAATGTTATGATATAAAATAATAAAAAAAATAATTATAGACATGATTTTATTTTTAGAATCAGAAAAAATTAATTTCTATATATCTCAAGATATTCCCCGTTACTACTAATGCCAAGTTTACGTTTATTTCTGTTATTTTTACCAAGGATTTGGTTTCAGTAACCCCTAGTGAATATACTCATAACTATATTTAAAGATTATATTTCAACTAACTATTTTTTAATTTTGTTATCATTTACAAAACCTATTGAATCCAATTTATCAAAAATTATTCTATAACTCCAAAATATATTTAGATTAGGTATATTTTAACGTAAAATGGCATCATGATGTTTTTTGATTGATTTAGGTTTTTTCATTAGAGTATTGTATTATATTTAATCATAGTGAAATACTCATTAAATTCATCAAAAGTATAATATTTAGATTCTAAATTACTAGAGAAAAAAATATTTACCTCATTAGTAGGTACTATAAATAAAATATTAGCCTTTTGATTCATTAAAATACCTCTGATTCTAAATGAGAATCATCACTAGAGTATTCTAAAAAACTCTAGGTAGATTTAATATCCTTTTTATTTTATTATTAAAATAAAAATTCCTTTGAAACTTCTTATCATATTTATTTTTCATTGCGTTCAGGTAAATCAGGCTTTATATACCCAAGATTCTTACATTCATAACACCTTACTTCCATAACACCTCCTCCATTCTTCTTGAATTTCTTAAATAAATTTCTAAAACCTTTTCTCCTACTATAAAATTTATTCTATCTTCTATCTTGTTGAGCTAGTCCATCTCCTAAATCGGAACAACTTGATTCAAATTCATCAAAAATAATTAGATAAAACTTCTTTATCCTTCTTTAATTCTTTAGAAATAGACAAATTAAGAGAATAATTATATTTATTAATAAATTTATGATCATAATCCTCTTCTTGAATTTCAAATTTATACATCATAAGTGTTCTAATTAAGTCTTCATTCTTTGATATTTAACATGAGTTTATTTTATAATAGCAAAGATATCACACTTAATGTATATGGTAAACCTATAAGAATTTTAATGATTGACTAGGATCTAGAATAGTAGGTCCCAAAGAATAAGTATTTAAAAAATATCTATAATTATTCCATTAATATATGTAATATTTTTCTCCTTTATGCATTTTAATGTATAAAATTTAATTTTAGTATATTTATGACTCAAATTTATGACATTTTTAGTTCATCCATATACCACAGTAATGGTTTCCCATATTTCATGAGCAATAATACATCGTGAAACTCTATTAAACTCATCTTGTACTAAAACAAAGATAATATCATTCACAACCATTGAAGTTAGATAATACTTAGCTTCTTCTACAGAAAACCATAATTCAAGACCATAAATAGGAAACTTGTAAGGTTTTACATATATTAAGTAAACTTTTAATCCATGATTCTTTAAATAGACGATCATATTAGATTTACAAAAATCATAATTCTCATAATTGAAATATGGGGATCTTACCATGAACATTCATTATCTAGAATATATCATAGTGAAAAAATATTTGTCTTTAAATATTTCCCTCTATACTACTAAGTCCAAAATATGAATCTTTAAAGAGTGGTATTTGATACCACTTGTTTTCCCGAGATGTAGAGAAAGATTCTCATGAGGGGGGCACTGAGTCTTTTTTTTTAAAAAAATATCTATAATTTTAAAATCCCCTCTTGAATTAATTAAAATCTATCCTAAGTATTTTTAATGAGTGAAACATCATAAAAGATAAGGACACAAAAAAAATTTAGAGTGTTTTAGGGATACAATAACATCCTATAGTTCACTCCACAAAAACTCGATGTGGGTATGGTGATTTTTACACAGATCATTTTCCAAGGGATCTTAAAAGCTTAGTGAAAACATTTGATACTTGTTATACTGGTTCCAAGATCTTTTCTATGGTTCTACCTTTACAATAATATAACTTCGTCTTTGATCCATTATTATAAAGAATTATGCACGAAGAAAATATAGAAAATATGATGATAATGAATACTAGTTTAGGTGAAAAATTACAACAAAAAAACTAACATATGATAAGATCTTCTAGAATAAAATTTATGTCTCTAATGTGTATCTTTTAAAATATGTTTTAATACATTAATAGTTCTTCAAAGAAAAAAATGGTAATAGGAAAAATATTCTTTCCTTAAAAAAATATCAATTTTTTTTTAATATTTATAAATAATATACAACTCATATCAGAAGAAATTAGAGAAGTTTTTTATATCCTTGAGAAATCAATAAATATTTTTCATTTAGAGAATAAGATTTCAAAAATGATATATGAAAGTATCCATCAAAATTGATCTATAAATAACCATCGAGAAAATATTTGACTTCCTTAAAATTATTGAATGGATTTACCTTGTTCATCCCTTCTTAAAATTAATTAATTCAAATAATAATAGTTAATGAGTAATTATCTTCGATAAAAAAAAAATTAAAAAGTCTATAGAAAATCCCTAAAATTAAAATTTCTTAAATGAATAATTTCATAAGGTTCATAAGATTCATTCCACCACTTCAGAAGAGTAATATTCTAGACTTAATAAGAGTCGCAAACTACGTCATAAGAGTCATCTGGTAGACTTTAGAAGAGTTAACTATCAATTTTGAAGAGTAAATTTGATCTTCATAAGAGTAAATTAATACTTTAGAATAGTAAATCTACACTTTGAAAGATTAATCATGTACTTAGATAAAGTCAACATTAACATCACCAGAGTAAATAATTTAAAAGAAATATAAATTCTATACATTGTAATAGTAAATTAATTTTCAAAAATTATTTGAACTATATTATAAACATCTTAAAATAAGAATTATTAATATAAAAAAACATAATAAAACATTAATTAATAACCTAAAATTCACTCAAAGTAGATTCATTAGTAAAAAAAACAAGGGATTTTGTGAGAATAAAAATGATTTAGTTGGATATGTTAGAACCACATTAGAATATCTAGAATAATCACCCCAACATGTTAGAGTACAACATCATTTCCTACACAAGGATTTATATGGTGTCATTTGAATTCTTGAATAAAAACTATTATTATATGAAAATTCATCAAAAGGTAGATACTGGTCACATATTCTTTTAAATCTATGTGAGCATAATTTAGTAATGTCTTCCAATGTTTGGATATTATTGTAGTGACCTATATTTTTTTATCCAAGATTTATCTCAAATTTGAGTTTATGGAGTATCGTGGTCTCTCTACGGGTAAAATGGTAATTTCACATTTTTGATGAACCTGAAGAATTTAAAATTATTTGTTTTGGACTTAGAGAGTTTTTTTTACTCTTGGGGTGAGATTTGGTGAATTTTTGAGTATGTTTGGATTAATATGTTATTTCATATTTATTACATAAATAAATAATTATCTCAGAGATCATATGGTTGTATCATGACCCCTATTCTTTTATTTTTTGAAACCTTGGAATATCTTCAATAATATTTCAAGGATGGGTCAAGAGGATTATGGGGAAATATTATCAACACAGAGGTTTGATAATAATATAATAAAAAATATTATATTAGTTTAGTCCACTCATGAGTATTTTCAAAGAACTGATAATATATAATAAATGAAACATCAGATGGGGAAAAAAATACCATGGTTACATATAAAATGGATTGTTTACCCAAATTATGGTATAAGTTTAGTTCACACCTAAGGTTTCAAAGATATTTTTTCTCAGGTATTGATTATTTAATTTATTAAATTTTCCCAGGAATTTTGGTGGGTGTGAACCCAAAAGTAGCTTATTAATATCTCTTTATGACTTTTATCTAGGGTTATAACCTATTATAGATGACATAACCCTAGATTAATAGGGGGTATGGGAGATCCTTTGATGGAATAAAAGGATTGATAGTAAAGTAGGATCTGATCTGGAGCATTAATGATTCAGATCTTGGTGGCAATGACATATTCAAGGATTTGGATAAAATCTATAGTGATATTTATGATCAGATCATATTATTTTGACAATGGAATTGAAACGATTATGATCTACCATAAAGGTAGGAATTCTTTCCATGTATTCTTCCTAGTTATTTATCCATGGATAATATTTAAAAGATTATGTTGGGAAATATCATCATTGTTTTATCAATTTATTATGTATTCTTACATTATTATTATCTACCTTCAATATTATATTATAAACCTATTTTTAATCCCTAAATTTTTATTCCTTTGATATGTAATTGAAATTTTATTAATTTTGTATTAGACCTAATTTTTTTTTGATGAATTATTCATATTCCTTTGGTATTATATGATTGTGATTTATAATTGCATTCATAACGGCCATCAATGATCTCAATTTTTTTGATTGTATATTTCTCCCGTCACTATTCACATATTCATCATTTGAATATGGTCGGTTGGAAATTTGAGTACTGATCTAGTTCGAGATGAGATCAACTTTAAATCTATTTTGTCTTGTGTGATCATTTACAAAGACAATGTTTTGAATAAATGATACATAGAAAAGAAGTGTCTCAGATGATGGATGAGAAGGTTGAACCATTGGGTGAAAATGTGTGTCACGAAAACATCATACAATTTAACAATTTTTTTTATTTTTAGTTATCAAAGGATGGAAATAAATGATAATGGATGGTTTATTCTAGATTAGGACCATGAATGATGTTTTATGCTAGAAAAATGATGGGAAATGGAAGTAACAATGGATTATTGAGGATAAGGAACATCTAGTTTTAAGAACTCAGCCACATGACATGTAATTCAAAAGAACACATGTCATGCACTCTAGTTTGTGAAAAACGTCACTTTCAAGATGATATATCTATTTCATGCCATGTATCTCACCCCCACATGTCACATGACTATTATCTAACCAAACAAATGCGTGAAATGTGCATACACCAAAGATCTTGAGATGATATACACACCATGTGACCCATTGAGAAACATGACTCAAGAAGCTGGGTAAAATCCAAGTACCCCTTTTTACCCTACATGTAGTGTACCTTATTCTACATGTAGTGTAAGAGGAACTCTACATGTCATGTATAGTTATAGAACACAACCAGGTGATGATCTCAATCTACACACCATGTATCCCCAGAGGACACACAATGTACCTTTTCTAAGATGATATTCCAACCGTATCTCCTTCCCTAGGTTATGAATCAAAGATACGAGTAATATATTCTGAGAATAACTCCACATGGGATGGGATTGTGACCCTATCTATGAAGATAGATATATAGAACATGATTATGTGATCCTGGATGACTGCATCAACATTATATAATTCAGGATTTTCTTTTAGGAATCCTCATTGAGTGACAACATACCCTAGATAGAGTGTTATGCCAGGGTGAATTATCCTTTTACCAAATATAGGTAGGTTTGAAAATACCTCCATGGTATTGGGGAACAATATCCTCAACCAAATGATCATATAGGGTTGGTATCCCCATACTATTATGTTGTGTGGGATCATCTAACAATAGGGTCAGTATCCCCTATGTCTAATGATCTTAGGTGGGTTATGAGATCCTCCACTGGGGTCAGAATCCCCCTTACATTATTGGGGTTGTGGGATCCTCTATTATGGGTATAGATATGTTAAATGGGTTGGTAATTTGGATAAATTTATACAACCCTACATTATAATATCATGTGAGGTTACACAGGTTGTACAAAATGAGTGATCTTAGATTATTGATCAAAAGTATGGTACAATATTGTTAGGAAAGAGTGTCTAATGCTCCCTTTTATGGAGATCATGATTCGTGGATGAGTAGGCTCCTCTGATTGGATTATAATTATAACATGGTTATTATAGGTATTAGAGATATGGAATTCCATAAGGATTGTCATTCATCGGAACCCTAGGGGTTTCCTTTGATATGTGGTATAAAGCTGGTTATCAACTTTAGAATTCATATAATCTTCATTATACTAAGAACCTATAGTTTCTCATGTGATGTGACTATCAAGATATAATGTTGGGATGGCTGAGACACCTTATACACCTTTTACCTTGGTTGTAGAGAATATCTGGATACTAATTATTATTTCTAGTTACTCTTTCTCATACTAGGATCTTTCATATGAATTTTTAGGTTGTCTCTTCTTTGGGGTTTTAGGGCATCCTACTAAGTATGTTTATACTCACCCCTGCATAATATTTGTTTCCACATGTTTTATGTCTGTGCAATCAGTGCATGAGATAGAGACACAATTTGTGGATGTGAGGATGGAATGGCTTATTTGGAGATAATTCCTGATGATGTTTGGTGGCACATGAAAGAGAAAAGCAATATCAAATGGTGGATATAACCATTTCAAATTGTGATTGATCTAGAAGTTCATTTAGTGTGTTAGATATTATAGTGTACTATATCTTCTTAGTACAAAGACTTATCATATGTACACGTTTCCCCTGGTTTTTCCCTATGTGGAGTTTTATATGTACTTGTTATCTCACGCAAACACTGTGTATAGTTCAATTTATTATATTTATATATCATGTTTGTATTGTTTACTATCTTTCAAATTGTAGATATATTTCGGTTATTGATTTTTAATGGATAAAGCTTCCCATATTGTGTGATATTCCTACTCAATGCTAGTCATCATCCCCTGTACTATTGGAGGTGGGATTGAGGTGACACACTCAGCTTACTACTTAATCAAGTGGCCCCTGGGTAGGTTGGGTCATATAAAAGTGGTATCAAAGAAGGTTTGTCCTAGAGGTGGTGGTTAGATCTATTCTCACATGAGAAAGAATTTGGGAACTTAGGGAAACTTTGTTAATGGGATATTGAGTTTGGTTTTAATACTAGGGAGAACAATATTGGTGTAATGGCTGACGTATCCTTTCACCAAGAATTTTATAATCTGACAATCGACTATAAGCCCTAAAAAATGATTACAAGGTATAACAATGATTGGTACCTGAATCATATAATAGTTATTTATGATTCCTTATTTCCTTCTTGATTCATATAATCTAGATATACACAAATACTTATGGTCTCATCCTATTAAAGAAGAGTGTTACTTGCTGATAGCCAGCTTGTGCATAGGGGAATAATCATGATGATCATATGCCTATAGTTGTGCCTTTCCATTACTGATTTGTGAAAGACGAGACATTTATTTATAAGATTCAATTGATATATTTCATTGGCCAATTATCTAAAGAATCTTATCCCCCCTTCATGCTTCTTACATGATTATTGTAGAGAGGATTATTGTTCCCATTGAGTGGATCAAAACTACTCATGGTTAGATATGCTAGGTATATTCCTTTGATCGAGGATAGCTTGAACCTTGGGTGATTAAGGATTTATTGGAGTCTAGGATTTATGTTTTTTTGATCGGTTATGCACTAAATAGATGATTATTGTATTTTTGATCTCTCTATGTGATACACTAACCCATTGAAGGATACCGTTACTTTTATCAACTCATGATGGGGTTGTTATACCATATATAGAGTTTTAACCCTCTCCGGGATATAGTTTTATCCAGGATGAAAACTTTTTCCACCAGGTAGTCTAACCGTGTTTGAGAATGCATGAAGGGTTATAGATATTGAAAGGTATTTTCTAGGAAGGTTTTAAAATGGAAATGTTTGAACTCAATAATTTAGCAGATTCACTAGAGGAAGATATTACAAGTTTTGTTCATGATTAATGGTAACACCACCAATTTTAGGTTCACCCAGGTAAACATTAATGAATTATGAATATTTGAAAGAGATGCACCCTATCCATAAAATTAGTTAGTTTTCCACCTTTATACAACTATATTAGTTTCAAGATGATGCATGTGGAGGTTTCCCAAGGTTGGGTGAAAAAATGGTGTGTACTAGAGTACAATCCATGTCCATTAATCATTGAACCTCGTACTAGTTGGCGTAGACAGAAATTTTTAATCCTACATCATGGGATCTGGATGTGGAAAATTCTAGTAGAACCTTAGGATAGACTATTTTTGGATAGAGAACTTCCACTGATGGTATTTTTCTTTCACTCACAACATATAAAGAGGTAAGTTTATCCATGATAGAAAATAATATCTTTCATAAATTAATTCTTATTAGATAATCGGTGTGGTGATACCCATATTGATATGAATTGATAACTCTCTAAAAGTATCATGATACAAGTTCTATTTATAGTAGTGTGTTATACCTCGTAGGTGTGTTGAGTGAGTACAATCCTCTGTATGTTAAGTCCATATACCCATTAGTTGGTGAGTATGTATTCTTGCACTATGTGTCAGGAGAAAGAGTTATATACTTATAAATGTAGATGAATACATGGATTCTCTTGAAGGATGACCCATGGATAACCCCTTATGATAGGCTAGTGTATGTATCAACTTTCATTTCAGGAATTATGGGAACCTTTGTGGAGTTTTGTTGTATTGAACTAAATCTATCCTTAAGATGATCTGGGGTGAAACCAATTAGGAATTTGGGAAATTACTATAGTCTTACCATAAGGGTGGAAGTAAACTCTCTTAGTCTTAGATATAGATTCATATGAATACATTGGGCTTTGTGACGTTGAAGATAATGGAAGATGAGATCAAAATGGCACAATAGTGGCATGGTGGTAGGGTTTCCTTATTAGTCATGTGTGTTCAAATATTTTCAAGAAATGGACCTAAAGTATAATATCCTCACCCAAATCATTGATTTGAGATTGGATAAAGGTACTACTAAAATTAGGTGACATCACAAAGACACCAAATTCCAATAATAAATTCCTAGGACACAGTAAAACATTAGGGGATTATTTTCTAGGAAGAATAAACACAACCTGGTAGGAAAAAAGTACAAACATCCACACGAACTATACAATGCATGAGTAATAATTATAGAACTAAAAATGGAAACGAAATAAACAATATTATCATATTATGAAAGAAAAATTATATAATATGACATATATAATCCAAAATATATCCCAACATAGTAACACTGAGGTGGAAACTCTAAATACTCCAAGAGATAAATCCATGGCCCAATCACCAAACTAAGGAAGAAGAATCAAGATGTGCCACTATAAAAATAAAACAAAATTCCTTTACCTATGTAATGAAGAATAACATTTTCATATGCACCAATGTGAATATACAGGGGGTGAGTAATTATACCCAGTAAAATTTCCACAATAAACTTCATATCTCATTCCACCAAGAAAAGAATCTGTTAGCTCCATGTTTATAAATACAATTTATAATAAATAGAGTAATATAAAATAGTTTACCATAAAAAATTAATTTAAGATATTTTTAACCAAATAAACTTTCCCCTTTATTTCTTTCTAATTTTTATACCAATTCCATGATTCACACTCACACACACGTGAATTCTAGGTGATAGTTCAATACTCAAGTGGTTTCTCATTGATCCACCAAGTATTGAAAAGGTGTCCAATCACTAGGCTCCCTAATAGTGTGTGTCCCTTATACAGGGTCATGTCTAATAAAAATGAACACATGAAAACCAAGTATTCAAAATCCCATATCAATTAATTCCACATAAACCATTTCTCCCCTTTAAAACATTTCAAATAAAATATTTCTTATATTGAACCAAAACCATAACACAAGCTCTAAGAATGTCTTGCAACATTTGGATTGTCTGTTTGGATTACCCATCCTTTTGAGGATAATTAACTATAATCGTGGCACTTAAGTGTCAAGGTATTGCTACAAAGATTTACAAAATTGATATGTAAACCTATTATAATAGTTATAAACAATTGAAACTGGAACACCATTCAACTTTACAACTTCCCAAATATAGATTTTTGACAAGTCTTCTACTGAATTGGATTCACAAATAAGTTTGAAGTGATCTGAGTTAATGATTCAATACACATTTACCAATATGGAATCATATTTTTGAACCATTCTGAGTAGACTTACAACAAAATCCATAGTTATATACTCCCATTTACACATGGGTATAGTTAGATATTGCTCCATACTAGTTGGTTGTTGGTGCTTTACCTTGATCTGTTGATAGATGAGGTATCAAGAGACAAACTCCTACACTTTCCTATTCATGGAAACCAATTGAAACTATATTATCATTTAATTTTACATATTCTAAATTCTAGGATGAATTTCCCATCTTGAGTGGGGTAGGAAGAAATAATTTGTTCCTGATATGTTAAAGGAACAACAATCATGTCTCTTAAATATAACACATATCTCCCATCAAGTGTCCACCCATCAATGGAATCCCAACTATTAAGTTTCTACATCGTTGTTAGACATTTATGATTGGATGTATTTTTATATTTAACCTTATCAATCAAATCAGGGAAAAAAGAAAAAAAGAAAGAAAATGATGGAATCACCTTGTTCAGCACAATCTAGATGAATATCAGCAATTACAATCACTAAATGATACTGATCTGAAGCCTCTTTGGTGATCTTAATACATGACTTCCTACTCAATGAAACATCCAATAAATTTACATTTCCTAATGTGTACATAAATTCACATTAAAAAATCTGAATATATTCCATCCATATTTATTTCTTTAGATTCAAATCTCATAGAAGGAAGATGTGTTTCAAGATTTTATGATCCATAAACACCATAAACTTATCACCAACGAGATATTGATTTTGTGTTTTTAATGTGTGTACTATGTAGATAAATATAAATCACATGATGGGTAATTCTTCTCATAAAATCATAAATTTCATGATACATAATCTGCAACATGATCTTCATTCATGATAACACATCCCAAACCAAAAATAGACCACATGGCCTCATCACGACTCTAGAAAGTTAAGGATGGTGAATATGTAAGCTAAAATTTAATATCTTGAAAATAGTTTTAATATTAATCATTCTAATGAAAATGAAATAATTTTCAAGTTAGATTTCATAAAATAATAAATTTTTGAATAATCATGAACATTCCATCAGTAATACCCTACTAAGCATAGAAAATTACAAATCTCAATGATGTTCTTTGGTGGCTTCTAAGGGATAACATCATCTTTCTTAATACGGTCGATGGAAAATCTTATTTCAGAAATTAAATTACTAATGAATGTATTTATTATATCCATAAATCATACTTTGAAATATTATTATTCAGGAGTGGTTGGAAAAATATTCCCAATACAATACCCAAGTTATCACGACCCACCTTCACCAAAAGGAGGAAAGGGTCAGCAGATTTCCAGGCCCTTCCTTATTCAAGTTGAAGGAGAGATAATAACCCCTGAAACCCACCTTCAATAGTTCCCAGAGTGGTGACCAACACCAAGGTTATAAAATCGCTCACTAAATGGAAGGAATTACCTATTTTCTTTTAATAGGATCGGGAGATAAGATGGTAAATCCCACAAAACCAAGACTAAAAGTGCCAGTAAAACCAAAACAACCATTCCCATATGCATGTACCAAAAGTAAATACCACAAATTACAAATTGACTACAAAGGTAAAGTACCAAGGAAAGAAAAACTGCAACTGCAACTGTCCCGAAGGTCCTGCGCTAGTATGGTCCCGCACGATCCCTGAAGCCTTCCTGGAAACCTGAAAGTAGTTTTATATACATAGGGTGAGCATAAAAGTATACTCAGTAGGGAAAACCAATGAATCTCATGCACAAGTGGGGGAACGTGCTAAAGTACCGTTAGAAAAAGAGTAAACCAAAGACCTAACAAGGTAAACTATCCACCCATGTCTCACCAAGGCACACTCCCCAAATAACACAAGCCAAGTAAAATATAGTAATAGCACATCGATGTTTGGGTACCCCACGCCACTTTCCAACTGGTTATTGAAGACATCCTATGCATCGAACCAATCTTGCCATTCTCACTACAGTCCCACTGCCACACCCCACCCGCACACACCTGGGCCACAACCTCAAACAGTCCCACTGCCACACCCCGCCCGCACACACCTGGGCCACAACCTCACGCAGTCCCACTGCCACACCCTGCCCGCACACACCTGGGACACAATTGTCACACTTAACCATGCCTGCAAACACCTAGGCCAGAACAACCACCACCACACCCAAAGACACATGGGCCAAAGGATCCACTGCCACACCCGAAGACACCTGGGCCTCATCCTGAAGACACTTGGGAAAACCACCTGCCTGCACACACCTGGGCCGTAACCACCACACTAACCCGCCCGAAGTTTCTTGGGCTAATAATGGACTTCAGTCCATCACAGCCTGCCAAAAGGTACTTGGGCTATCCGAGAAAGGGAGCAAAAAAGGAGCTAATAACCAGCCACTAATAGCAGTGTTGGAAAAAACACCGTCCCCCATGAAATGGGGGTGTTCGTCACTAAGTGCTCAACTTGGGTGGGGCGCGAATAAGAAACACAAAACTACAAGTATATGTATAGGTAACAAGCACTCACCTAAAGTTTAGGTTTTTCTTCACCCTACCTAAAGAACACAAACAACACCATGTCCAAGTCACAACCCACACCAAACCAATACCCATTTTCCCATCCTGGTTTACACGTTCAATAATAATGTTTGAATATGTTTCTGCACCTAATTGTGCAACTAGAAATCATAAGCACAAGTCAAGGGGAAACAAATAGTCAAGCATCAACCATAACACCCACACTCGGTTCTCTCTTAAAGCCACCAAAACTAAGTAAAACCCCAAGATACAACCCCATATCCAATATCTAGGAGCCAAGAAGGTTTCTCAACAACAGAGGATTCCACCCCAATTCGTGATACAACAGAGGATCCCATCCTCAATTCACAACCACTGAGAGTATAATAACAGGGGGTCCCACCCCCACCCACATCACCCAGCAATCAGCCCATGAGTGAAAATAAAAGGGCGACCCACTACCATCAACACAAAGTAGGCCCATGCCGGTATTTTCAGATTTATAAGATTTAACACACTCCATGATTTTCAAAATTGTTGTACTTTAACCGGGGTTATCACAGAAGGGAGTTGATCCTGGCTCTTTCAATTTTTTTAGCCGAATGTAAGTAATTAACTAATTTACTTTTCACAGTAAGGTTTCAAAACCACAAAACAATCCATTAAACATCACCAGAGGCAAGGGTTCGTTAGTGCACATAGAAAGACCACCAACGACCATGATTTTCAGAAGGAGTAAGCCCGCACAATTCAGGAATCATAAAATTATAGAAGATCATAAATCAAAGCAGAATCATCGATCACAGCCCTCCCCCTTCATTAGAGTTTATTTATTATCTTCATTAAGGTTCGAGTTTATCCAATTCTATAGAAAAAAAATCATGCCCACCCCGCATGATACACAAAAGGAGAGAAGAAGGATAAATTCCTGACTTGTTATCAATGATCGACGCTAAGCCCGGGCGTGGAACTTCACGGATAGCGATGCGTCTCATCTGAATGAAAAGTTGCTCGTCTAAATGAAGGTTACTCCAGCATAGAGTGATTGAGAAAAGAAACCTAGGGAGAACCCTTTTAGTTTATGAAGGTCGGGGAAAGTTGAGATAAGAACGCAAAACCGCGTAAGGAGCGGGGTCGTGGGTTAACCACGCGGTTGAGACACCCCATACGTCATTAATGGTTTGGGTGGTTTAAACCGACGCACACACCAGGTTAGACCATTAAATATTTAATTAAATGACATTTATGGGTGTTACTGAGCTTTAAAACAAGCTTAGAGGGGTCGAAATAGGGTTTAAAACCCGATTTGCGAAAAAGGGAGGTGCAACTGGAAAAACCCGTGGGGGTAGGCTGGAGCTATCGGTAGTTGAGAGATACCAGTAGGCCGTGCTACCGGTAGGCCATGATACCGGTAGGCTGTGGAAACTAGTAGACCGAGCTACAGGTAGACAGAGCTACAGGTAGGCTGCGGCTACCGGTAGACCGAGATACCGGTAGACATAGCTTCTGGTAGACAGAGCTACCAGTAGGCTGCGGCTACCCGTAGACTGAGCTACCGGTAGACAGATCTACCGGTAGATAGAGCTACCAGTAGGCTGAGGCTACCGGTAGACCGAGCTACCGGTATCCAAAGGTATCGGTAGGCTGCGGCCACCGGTAGATTGAGCTACCGGTAGGCTTGCTACCGGTAGGCTAAGGCTACCAGTAGGCCTACCGTTTCAAGATTCCCAGGCTACCCAGAACACCCAACATCATATTTTTAGAAAGTAATGGACCCCAAAACACAGGCCATTACATCAGATACTTCTCAAACTATTCTCAGCGTCGAGAATATAAGAGCAAACCAGAAAGGAGAAGATTGGGGTCCGAACAACCACCCTCTAAAGATACTTCTCAGGGGAAAACCCCTCCGTTTGAAAGCTGGAACACCACCCCCTACATCCAGGAACACTTACACTATCCAATGTATGAGTTAGGGAGTCCCCTCTTACATGTCAGGATATTATCCGCTTTGGACGGCACTGACTCGCCCGCACGGGTTCAATCATATCCACATTAATGCATCCTGATTAGCAGTCAGGTTTCCCATCATACATATTCATGAACACAGACACAAAACAGGGAATAAAGCACAAGCATTACATATATATATATATATATATTAAATCACAAGGTACAACACCAGAAGGATTAGAACGAAACATAAAGTCAAAACAGATCTGGGTACTGAACGCATAACTGGGCCTCCCACTCCCATGTGCTCTCTTCGAGCCCACCATGTCTCCACAACACACGAACCAAGGGGATGCTTTGTCCACAAAGCACTTTGTCCTTATGATCCTAGATCCTGATTGGTCGTTCTACGAAGGTCGCATCATTAAATATCCCCAATCAATGACGTGGGAGTCGTCGTGTAGATATTGATGAAGCTGGGACACATGGAATACATCGTGTATCCTCAGTAGCGGTGGTGGTAGCGCTAGCTGATAAGCCACTTCACCAACCTTCCGTAGCACTTCTAAGGGTCCGATGAACCTAGGAGAAAGCTTACTCACCTTTCCGAACCTCCATTGTCCACGTCGAGGGGAGACCTTCAAGAACACATGGTCTCCAACCTCAAACTCCAAGGTCCTTCTACTGGTATCATCATACGACTTCTTCCGGTCCTGAGCTACCTTCATCCTCTCTCGTATAAGCTGAACCTTCTCTGTCGTGCTCTGCACCACCTCCGGGCCAAGAACACCTGCTTCCCCAACCTCAGTCCAGTGCACTTCTGAGCGACACGGCCTCCCATATAGGGATTCTAATTGAGCCATGACAATGGTAGAGTGATGGCTATTATTGTAGGCGAACTCTACCAGAGGCAAGTGCTGCACCCATGATCCCCCAAAGTCCAAAATGCATACCCGCATCATATCCTCCAACGTCTGGATGGTGCGCTCTGTCTGCCCATCTGTATGGGGGTGGAAAGCTATGCTAAGCTATAGCTAGGTGCCAAATGCATGCTGCAAACCCTTCTAGACTCGTGAGGTAAAATGTGCATCCCTTTCTGAGACTATGGAACTTGGGACTCCATGCAACCACACTACCTCATCTATATACTTCTGTAACAGAGAGTCTACTGCACTCGACTCCTTAATCACAAGGAAGTGAGCTGACTTCGTCAACCGGTCCACTATTACCCATATGGCATCACATCCCCATTGAATCTTCGGGAGTCCTGTGACTAAATCCATCGAGATGTCCTCCCATTTCCACTCGGGGATATCCAGAGACTACAGCAGGCCACCTGGAACAATGTGTTCAGCCTTCACTTGCTGACACACTAGGCACTTGTCTACAAACTCTGCCACTTCTCGCTTTACTATGGGCCACCAGAACTGACTCCTCAGGCCCAGGTACATCTTGGAAACTTCTGGGTGTACCGCTAGGGGTGATTTGTGGAACTCACTGAGAACCTTGCCGTGTATCGCCTCTGGGACAAAAAAATTCCCCTGAAAAAACATCCGGTGTTAACCATCCTCCGTCCATCCTTCCAGAGCATTGCTCTGGTCAACTCGGTCATGCATCACTTCACACTCTGGGTCTCCCCACTGAGACTCCTCCACTTTCTGAAACAGAGACGACTGCACTATCATCTGATATAGGCAACCTCTACCGCTATCCATCCTCGCATCCAGGTGTAAGGCAGCCAACTCCTCTATCGCCTTCCAGGCATCTACCGACTCTCAGACCGCATCCTTCTGCATCCTCCTACTCAAGGCATTGGCCACTACATTCCCCTTCCCTGAAGTGTAGGAAATGTCGAAGTCGTAATCCTGGAGGAACTCCATCCACCCCCACTGCCACAAGTTTAGGTACCACTGGGAGAAGATATACCTCAAACTTTTGTGATCTGTGAAGACCACAAAGCGTTCCCCGATGATGTAATGCCGCCATAAATTTAGTTCAAAAACGACCACTGCAAGCTCCAGGTCATGGGTGGCATAATTACGCTCATGACGGCATAGCTACCTAGACCCATAAGAGATCACTCCTTACTGCTGCATCAACACACATCCGAGGACTTTCCCTGAAGCATCACATAACACCTCATACGCCACCCCTTCTTCTGGTAGCCTCAGCACTAGGGCACTAACAAACTTCTCCTTCAGATAGCTGAAGGCTGCCTCACACTGCTCACTCCACACGAAAAACTAATCCTTCTTGGTCAAGGCCGTCAAAGGGGATGCAAATCAGGAGAATTTGGGTACGAACCTCTGATAGTAACCTAACAGCCCGAGGAAACTGCGAACCTCTTCCACATTCTTGGGTGCTACCCAAGAAACAACTGCCTCACACTTTGATGGGTCCACCGCTACCCCTTGCTTGGAAACTACGTGCCCAAGGAAGTGCACTTCTCGCATCCAAAACTTGCATTTCGACAACTTACCATAGAGCTGGTGCTGTCGGAGCACCTCCAAAACCGTCCGCAGGTGCTCCGCGTGATCCTCCTCTGATCATGAATAGATCAGGATATCGTCGATGAACAGGACTATGAACCGATCCAGGTACTCTCGGAATATGGAGTTCATAAGCCCCATGAACACAGCCAGGGTGTTCGTAACACCGAAAGTCATAACTATGAACTCAAAGTGTCCATATCTACACCTGATGGTTGTCTTCGGGATGTCGCCCTCCTTCACTCTCAACTGGTGATACCCAGACCATAGGTCGAACTTCGAGAACCACCATTCCCCTTTCAGCTGGTCGAAAAGGTCATTTATCCTTGGAAGAGGGTAGCGATTCTTGATCATTACCTGATTCAGCCTCCTGTAGTCTATACACAACCTGAGACCACCATCTGCCTTCTTGGCAAACAAGACTGGAGCACCCCATGGTGATGCACTTGGTTGAACATAACCTCTCTTCATCAGATTGTCAATCTGAATCCGCAACTCCCGTAGCTCTGAAGGTTCCATCCAGTAAGGAGCCATCAAAATTGGACGAGCACCAGGCTGTAGGTCTATCCCGAACTCGGTATCAGGTCGAGGGGGTAGAGTCGTCACATCCTCAGGGAAGACATCCATAAACTCGCTGACAATTCCTGGAACCTCCACCATCTCAACATCCACTGACTCCACTGACAGCTCGGATAACAAGGAGAGGAGGGGTTCCTTCTCCTGCTGCCCTTCTGAATGCTCCACTCGCCGGTGAAAACAACACTTCGGCCACCCAAGTCTGATAACACAACCCTTCTTCGGAAGCAGTCGATGACGGCACACACAGAGAACAGCCAGTCGATGCTTAGGATGACATCATATGGCTGTATCTGTAGAAGGAGAAGATCCCTGACCGAATGATGTGGCCCTATCATCAGTATGCATCCTCAACAAACATATAAAAAGTCGGTCTGACCTCCGACTGGTGTGCTCAGTACCAAGGGCACTGGAAGTCTCTCGGCATCTAGGCCCAAAGTATGGGCTAGACTGCGTGCAACGAAGGAGTGCAGAGCTCCGGTATCGAACAAGGCATAAGAAAGAGTGCTAAACAAAATGGTTGTACCTCGAACGACCTCCGGTCGTGCTGGAACTGCTGACTCTGCGACGTGTAGTTTCCCACGCCCAGCTCCTCTGCCCCTCGGTTGTCGACCACCTCCCCAGACACACCCTGGTTGAGGTCCCTGAGGAGCTCCCTGAGGTCGACCTCCTCCTGCAGCGTCTTCCCTCGGAGGAGCAGGAGCTCGTTGCCCCTACTGCTGCTGCTGGAAAGGCCTAGCTGGACGCTGCTGCTGGGGCGGGTGCTGGGGCTGTCCGCCACCGCCATAATGTACTCGGTCTAGGAACTGACTCCGGAGATGTCTATAGATCCCACAGACGAAGCATCGCGGTTCTGGGCCCGAAGGAAAAGGGTGAGGACCAGGGGACCAGAACTGAAACTTCTGCGGCCTGCTCCCTGCTGGTCAGAACCTGGAGGGTCCTGATGCTAGAGGCTTGGTGCTGACGGCCTTCCCCTTCGATGATCCCAGCTGGATCCCCTCTCATGTCACACCTCCTAGAGCATGCATCCTTTCCACCACTTCGGCCTTCTTCCGGACCTCCAAGTACGTTAGTAGGGTAAAGGGGGTAACAACATACTAGAGGGAGGGTCAGATCGCCTCCTCTAAGTGTCTTTCCTGAGACTCCTCATCGGGAAAGAGGTCCGGAGAAAAGTGGAGGAGATCCTTAAACTTGATCCCCAGCTCCCTTACTGACATACTCCCTTGCTTGAGGGAGAGTAGCTCCTACCTCTTCTCTGCCTTCATCGTAGAAGAGAGGAATTCTGCCCGAAACTCCTTCTCGAATTCAGCCCATGCCACCTCGACCTCCCTCCTCTCCCCCAGGTAAAGCGTCCACCACTAATGCGCTGCTCCCTGCATCTGGCTGACGGCCAGATGAACCCAGTACTCTATCAGATCCCAGATCAAGCCGAAGGCTATCACCAACTCTTCTAGCCGACGTTCTGTCTTCATGTTAGAGGTGCTACCCTCATACTTCTCGAGGGTCTGTCACTGGAAGGCCTGAAGTGTCTTCTGCCACTGGTCGTCCTCCTCCTCTCTATCAGCTCTCTTCCGATCGACCAAAGTAGTCTCCTGGGCCTCGATCGCCCGTACCACACGTGGTCTCCTTCTGAGTGCCATAGCTGCAAGGTAAACAAGGAACGCCTAAGCCCAAGTAGTGCAGGATATTGTTCTTAAAATTTCTTAAACTTCTTATTTATTTCAATTTCCCAAAACACCCCAGAAACACGATAACACAAGTCATTATGATGCATGTACCTTTCCTAGGGTCTCTCTACCCTGCAATCAGCATGGCCTTACTTGGTCGTTCGGTAGGTCCAGAGTCCTTGAATCAGATCATGGGGGCCCTAAAATACCATGTCCTAGCTAGTCTTCCCGGGCCTAATTCATGCACCAAGGTCACCAAACACTTTTTCCCTACCATCCCATGAAATCCTCACTGTGCCTAACTCCAGAATCCATCCTATCTCTCAACCATCAGCTTCTGATACCATTCTGTCACGATCCGCCTTCACCAAAAGGAGGGAAGGGTCAGTAGATTTCCAAGCCCTTCCTTCTTCAAGTTGAAGGAGAGATAATGACCCCCGAATCCCGCCTTCAATATTTCCCAGAGTGGCGACCAGTGCCAAGGGTATAAAATCGCTCACTAAATGGAAGGCATTACACTTTTTCTTTTAATAGGATCGGGAGATAAGATGGTAAATCCCACAACACCAAGACTAAAAGTGCATGTAAAACCAAAACAACCATTCCCATATGCATGTACCAAAAGTAAATACCACAAAGTAAAAAGTGACTACAAAGGTAAAGTACCAAGGAAAGAAAAATAACAACTACAACTGTCCCGAATGTCCTGAGCTAGTATGGTCTCACGCGATCCCCGAAGTCTTCTTAGAAACCTGAAAGCAGTTTTATATACGTAGGGTGAGCATAAAAGTATACTCAATAGGGAAAACGAAATATTCTCATGCACAAGTGGGGGAACGTGCTAAAGTCCTATGAGAAAAATAGTAAACCAAACAACTAACAAGGTAAACTATCCACCCAGGCCTCACCAAGGCACACTCCCCAAATAACGCAAGTCAAGTAAAATATAGTAATAGTGCATCGAAGTTTGGGTACCCCACGCCACTTTCCCACTGGTTATTGAAGACATCCTACACATCGAACCAATCCCGCCATTCTCACTACAGTCCCACTGCCACACCCTGACCACAAACACCTGGGCCACAACCTCACGCAGTCCCACTACCAAACCCCGCTCGCACACACCTGGGCCGAAACTGCCACACGTAACTGTGCCTGCAAACACCTAGGGCAGAACAACCACCATGATGCCCGAAGAAACCTGGGCCAAAGGATCCATCGCCACACCCGAAGAAACCTGGGCCTCATCCTGAAGACACTTTGGAAAACCACCTGCCTGCACACACCTGGGCCGTAACCACCACACTACACCGCCCGAAGGTTCTTGGGCTAATAATGGACTTCAGGCCATCATAGCCTGCCCGAAGGTACTTAGGATATCCAGAAAAGGGAGCAAAAAAAAGCTAATAACCAGCCACTAATAGTAGTGTTGGGAAAACACCCTCCCTTATGAAATGGGGGTGTTCGGCACTAAGTGCTCAACTTGGGTGGGTCACGAATAAAAAACACAAAACTACAGGTATATGTATAGGTAACAAGAACTCACCCAAAGTTTAAGTTTTTATTCAGCCTACCTAAAGAACGCAAACAAAACCATGTTCAAGTCACAACCCACACCAAACCAATACCCATTTGTCCCATCCCAGTTTACACATTCAATAGTAATGTTTGAATACGTTTCTGCACCTACTTTGGCAACTAGTAATCATAAGCACAAGTCAAGGTGAAACAAACAGTCAGGCATCAACCATAACACCCACACCCAGTTCTCTCGTAAAGCCACCACAACTAAGGAAAACCCCAAGATAAATCCCCATATCCAATATCCAGGAGCCAAGAAGGTTTCTCAACAACAGAGGATTACACCCCAATTCGTGATACAACAGAGGATCCCATCCTCAATTCGCAACCACTAAGAGTATAATAACAGGGGGTCCCACCCCCACCCACATCACCCAGCAATCGGCCCATGAGTGAAAAGAAAAGTGGAACCCACTACCATCAACACAAAGTAGGCCCATGCCGGTATTTTCAGATTTATAAGATTTAACACACTCCATGATTTTCAAAATCGTTGTACTTTAACCGGGGTTATCACAGAAGGGAGTTGATCATTGTGCTTTCAATTTGTTTAGACGAATGTAAGTAATTAACCGATTTACTTTTCACAGTAAGGTTTCACAACCACAAAACAATCCATTAAATGTCACCAGAGGCAAGGGTTCGTTAGTGCACACCGAAAGACCACCAACGACCATGATTTTCAGAAGCCGTAAGCCCACACAATTCTGGAATCATAAAATTATGGAAGATCATATATCAAAGAAGCATCATCGATCACAGCCCTCCCCCTTCATTAGATTTCAGTCATTATCTTCATTAAGGTTCGGGTTTATCCAATTATACTGAAAAAAAGCATGCCCATCCCACAAGATACACAAAAGGAGAGACAAAGGATAAATTCCCTACTTGTTATCAACGATCGACGCTAAGCCAGGGCGTGGAACTTCACAAATAGCGATGCGGCTCATCTGAACGAAAAGATGCTCGTCTGAATGAAGGGTACTCCAGCATAGGGTAATCGAGAAAAGAAACCTAGGGAGAACACTTTTAGTTTATAAAGGTCAGGGAAGGTTGAGATAAGAATGCAAAACCGCATAAGGAGCGGGGTTGTGGGTTGACCACGCGGTTGAGACACCCCATACGTCATTAATGGGTCGGGTGGTTTAAACCGACGCACACACCAGGTTAGACCATTAGATATTTAATTAAACGACATTTATGGGTGTTACTAGGATTTAAAACAAGCTTAGAGGGGTCGAAATAGGGTTTAAAACCTGATTTGCGAAAAAGGGAGGCGCTACTGGAAAAACCCGTGGGGGTAGGCTGGAGCTACCGGTAGCCGAGCTACCGGTAGGCCGAGCTACCGATAGGCCGGGATACCGGTAGGCTGTAGCTATAGGTAGACCGAGCTACCAGTAGATAGAGCTACCAGTAGGCTGCGACTACCAAAAGATAGAGCTACCGGTAGACAGAGCTACCGGTAGACAAAGCTACCAGTAGGCTGCGGCTACCGGTAGACCTAGCTACTGGTAGACAGAGCTATCGGTAGACAGAGCTATCGGTAGGCCGTGGCCACCGGTAGATCGAGCTACCGGTAGGCCTACTACCGGTAGGCAAAGGCTACCGGTAGGCCTACCATTTCGAGATTCCCAGGCTACCCAGAACACCCAACATCAGATTTTCACAAAGTAATGGACCCCAAAACCCGGGCCATTATACAAGTGTTTTTCATAGTTGACCTTAATCCTAGAATACACCATATTATCATCAATGAATACCACCATAAAGGAGTACAGATAAATTTGAAAGAACCAATTCATCAATTTCATAAATACCACTGGTTCCTTTATAAGATCAAAGGGCATAACCACATATTCATAATGACCATAACAACTCCAAAAATCTATTTTCAAAATATCCTAATTTAGAAGAAAATATTTGTGATACCCTCATCATAAATTAATTTTAGAGAACCATTTGTCTCCCATAAATTTATAAAAAAGAAATCATCAATTCATGGAAGAGGATATACATTTTTTATATTAACCTGGTTGAGAATATGATAATCTATAGAAATTTGAAGTGTTTTATATGTTTTATTAATTTTTTTGGTGAACCCCATAGAGATGTACTAGGTTGATTGAACCCTTTGTTTTACAACTATTTCAGATGAACCTTAATTTCTATTAATTCCCTTAGATCTATCCTATAAGACGAAATTGAATTAGGACTAGTCCTTGATAGGAGATTAATCCTAAATTAAACATATATTTTGGGTTGATATATAGGGAAATTATCGAGGAAGGCATCATAAAATTGAACCATGATGATTAGAAAATGTCTTCGTTTGATTACATCAACAATTTCCAATGTTATTGCTACCAACTAGTAATGCATAGTCCCAACCATTAGTACTAAAGGTCCTACTTGACTTACTTTCACATCCCAAATGCCTTTAATAATATGCTCAACACAATCTGAAGATGTAAAAGTAAATATATATTCATTACAATAGATGTGTGCCTTGAAGGATGTTAACCAATCCATTCCCAAAATTAGGTCAAGTATATCTATCTCAATAATAGAGAAATCCCAAAAAAAATACAGGCTCATTGATTTTGATAGAACATGTTTCACACTTAAAAGTGTTAACACTATTATTGTATGAGATGTGTTTAAGGTTTCTAGACCTGATACTTAATTTCAACATTAAACCCCATAAGATTCATAACATGATCAATAATGAAAGATTAGGACAAATTAGTATAAAAAAACTTTCATGAGAGTAGAATTCAAAATAATAGTGCCTCACACTATTGAATGACTAGATTGATCATCCGTGATCATTTTATTAGTACCATAAAACTACTTAATTGGAGAATCTAATAATTATTTATTTCTCTACCATGGATGTTATAATTGTTGAGGTGTATAAGTGACATGAGATTCACCCCGGGTTTCTTGGTTTTTTGGGTGACTATCATTGTGTCTTGATCATCCCATTTGAGCATAAGAAGTATAGGATATGGTAGATATATTTCCATTAGTTATCCTCTGATTTTCCAAATATTACTGTTTTAGATGTCCCATGTTCACACAATAGTGACACTCCCATATAAGTTTCATGCATTACCATTTGATAATCTCATAATATCTACACTGGTAACTTCCCAAGTTGCTTTTGGTCCATGGAGAAAAATTAAATGATCTACTGTTCTGAGTTTGAGGTGCTCTACCTCCATGAGAACAAGTATCCCTCTTATTATTATTCACAATGTTAGAGTTCCCACCAGTTCCCACATAGAAAAACATACATCCTATAGTTTTATTTCTAGTTATATACATTTTTACCAATATTTATCTATTCATAATCTTCATATATTTAGTAATATAGAGTAATACTATGTTAAAATTAATCTTTTTTACCAACAAAAAATCAAGGATACATTCTTTTAAATACACACTAGCAGTTATCTCCAGATAAAAAAACCAAGTTCATAAAATTAGTTGCATACTCCATCACTGATATATTCCATTACTTTAGGCTATTTGAATCCATTTTATGAGATATCATGAATTTGTGAAGATATAATTATTTATTGATTTTTTTTCAATGTTCTCCCACATAATTCCTTGTTCGAATTTATATTGGACAACTATATATCACTATTGGTGTGAAAGATCCCTTAGTATGTATACCACTAACTTGAAATTTAGTTTAGTTAGGGCACCAAGGAAATCAAAAATCAGATTCATCATACTGATCCACACTTGTACCTTTTTAGGTTCCAAATCCCCCCAAAATATTGGCAGATTCAATTTTGGAAACTACATAGAATGATCCACTTATCAAGGTTAGTCATTTTTATTTCCTATTTCAATAGCTTGGAAATTTTAAATAATAGTCTAAATAACTTGTTGGTTCACCTCTATCTATAGGGAAAACATATTTTCCCTAACCTCCTTTTATTGATTTCTATGATTCTGATTTAGTTCCAATTTATTTAACCACAAAAAAGAACCACATTATCATCACTCACTACTAGGTGAAGGCTTAGAATATTCCAAATCACCACAAGAAACAATCATCACAACCAACATCACAAAAATTAAAAAAATTATCCTTTTTCCAAAAAATCATCAAACAAAAGATAAAAATCACAGTCCTAGTATAAGTCTAACTACTAATGCATGATATGATACACTCATTAGATAAAACAATAATGATGAGATGAAAACACACCTAAAAGTGTCTTTTAATAATTTTTTTACCCAAACCACTCTAGAAGCATAAATCTTAATATAAAGAGGTTAACTATATATTTTATGCTATACATTTGAAGTTACAACATTCCTATCTTTTTACTACCATCCCAATATAAAGAACCGACCATGAATAATAACATTTGTAACATCCTCTCCCAAATTATTAGATTGGGTCATGTTAGAGGTGATACTAACCTTAATTTACATCCCCAAGAAACCAAAGGCCAATAAAAATTATAAGGGATTAATAAAACATTAGGGGATGATTTAACCTAAAGAATAAGAATATTTTAACTAGAATAAATGAAAACATCCAAACTAACTATATGATGCATGAATAATAATTATAAAACGCAAAATAAAAACTAAGTAAAAAACCGTCAAAGTAAGATATAAAAAGTAATAAATGATGTAAAAAATAATCCAAAATATATACCAATGTTGTAACACTGAGGTTTCATCACTACAATAAATATAAGAGATAACTCCAAGCTCCTAAAAAACATAGGAATAAGCATCAATATGTACCATTATAAAAATATAAGAGCTTTCCTTTAACTGTTTCATAAAGAATAACATCTTCATATGCACCAAAGTGCATATATATATGGGGTGAGTTATCATACCCAATATAATTTCCCAAATAGACTTCCTAGTTCATGACACTAGGACAAGAGCACATTATCTCCCAATTTATAAATACAGTTTATAATTGAGAGATTAATATAAAATAGGTTATCATAATAAATAGGTTTAATAAAAAAAATGAACTCATTCAATTTTTATTTCTTTATTTCCACTTGGTATACCCATTCCATGATTCCCATGTGCACAAATGCATTCCAGGTGATAGTTCCATACTCACGAGAAATTTATCATCAATTGATCAAGTTATCACAAGGTGACTAATCTCCATGTTCCCTAAGATCACACGACCCTTATCCAGGGTCATGTTTAATGAAAATAAACTCATCCCAACCATGTATACTAAATAACATATAAATTAATTCCACATAAACCATTTTTACCATTTAAAATATTTTAAATATCATATTTCTTATGTTGAACTAAAACCACAAATTTAAATCCTCAATTTAAATTTATAAAAAAGGTGTTTTCCATATGTTGTTCAGATTTTCATGTTCGTAAAAATCATAATTTTTAAATTAATCATTTTAAAATTATAAAATTAAAGGATTCCATTTATAAAATAATTCATCATTTCCTTTTAAAATAAAATAAAAAAATTCAATAAAAATCATGCCTTCAATTTTTATAACAAGTGGAGAAGGGAGATAAACCAACCACCTCTTAACAATTGAATAAAAGTAGGAATGACATAAAAACCCTCTAGATCTTGTATCAAACAACTTTATTTATATATATCTAATAAATATATCATTAAAACACATTAGGGATCATATATATATCCATAAAAATAAGACCTAACATTTTGTGTGAGAGAAGGCGATAAGATATAATAAAAAAGATATAAAATAGAGTGTTACCAATTATTCCAGAGATCTAACACACATTGTTTCATCAAAACATGCTTATGGATAAAAATGAATCACTAAATATACCTAGATAAGGGGAGGGGTTCTATATACAGGGATATTAGGAGAATAGTCATTGTTTGGGGCCTTAATTTGAGTTAAACTCAAATTTATAGAGCATTTAATACACCCCACATAGTTAAGACACAAAATTTAACAAATTGTGTGCCTACCATGCGCATGATACTAGACATCACCCAAGGATATTCAATATTGTGACACAACATTTAGAAAACCATATACCTTGCGTACACTACTACTATCCATGTATTCCCATATTTCATTGTTGGTTCACATAGTTTGATAAACCATGTGCGAACTATGCTTCACCCACTGTCTTTATTTGCATGATTTATGCTAGAATGCACACATGAACCTTTTAAAATCATATTACATTATTTATTTGGGAAGTTTCATGGTTTACCCTAACCATTATCAAAAATTTAATCTCCAAAAAAACTTCTAGAACACTCCAAAACACACTAAAAACTCTTTAAACTCAACCTAAGTTTTATATAACATCAAAATAAATAATAAAAGGGTAAAGTATTTGAAACTGAGGGTGTTAAATGAATTTTTGCCTAAATATGGGGAGAATTATATCCCTTTTTTATAGGTGTATAATGGTTCCCTCATAATGTTCATATTAAATTTTATGATGGGTGTTTTAGGAAAATTCCACTTTACTAGTTCATAGTCATCTATATGGAATGACTGGTGGATCCTTATGTATATATTTTTCATGAAATATACCTTACTATGCAATGGGTAAGAAGGGTTCCTCAAGAGGTTGTGGATGTTGGTCACTTTGTCAGGTGCCTTCTTGGGTTTTGAAGCTGACAGAGAATGATTATCTTAATGGATAGGACTATCTACTTTGGATTGTGTCAAAGTGGGACACCTAATGGGATATGGAGCAATGCTGGGTAATTTTATGGAAATTGGTGTAATGTATGATGTTATCATTGGTAACCTTTATGAATGTGCGATGACTAAAAGATCAAGATATCTTTGATTAAGGATACAAATATGATGATGATCAAGTTTTAGATAGTGGATTCCCATTATTTTTGTGTAAAGGACTAAGGATAAAGATCATGTAGCTCTTATGTCCTGAGCTAGCGATGATGGAGTTTGTTCCTTATTGGTAGGAGTTGACAGAGGGACTGATGTGGATTCCAATGAGTATGTGAACTTACATATTTTCCAATTTTACTGCTAAAATTAGCTGAAATTACAAGATATTAAATGTGGAATAAATGGATTTATCCCATGAAATTACCATATATAACATTATTTCAAGGTGAAGAGGGAGGTTCTCCCAATAGAGTTGACCTTGTCTAATTTTTTTGAATTTATCTCATCCCTAGTGGTAGGTATTCTCTTAGGTAGAGTGCGATTTCAGATGCAGAGGCCTGAAAATACCCACCTAGGGTGGATTCATACTCCTCCTTAGATAATAGTGCACTGAGTATTCTTAGATCTTAGACCCTTTTAAGCAAGGGAGTGCATGTAATGGTGTGTTGATTCTATACAAAAATTTTTATGATATTCATGGTGAGAGAAGATCGAGTTATTTCCTTTTCAAGGAATAAAATTTCTGAGGTGGGGAGAACATAGTGACCTAGATTTTTCATGGCCAAGACTTAGCTCAATTTTGAGTTTACAGAGTCCTCTGACCTATCTAGGGGTAAAATGGTAAATAAAACCTAGTAAATGACATCACATATTTTTTTCAAATTATTCTGTTGGTCTTGAGGATTAGTTTTTACCTCTCGATTGGGATTTGGTGAATTTTGAAGCTTATTGGGATTAATGGGATATTTAGTATTTATTACTTAAATAAATAATTACATCGGATCTCATATGGTGGTGTCGAAACCTGAAATTTTTAAATTTAAAACCCCTGAATATCTTGAATAATATTTTTATAATGGAACATTGAGACAATGGGGAAATATGATCACTATCGAGATTTGATAATAATATAAAAAAATATTATATTTATTTAATCTGTGTGCATGTATTTTCAAAGAAATGATTATATCTCTTAAAATGAGCATTGCATAGAGAAACTGAAGTCACGATGATGTAAAAAATGATGGTTTTACCCTAGGTATGGTATAATTTCAGTTCTCACTTGAGGTTTCTGTGATTTGTCGTCACGGGTGTTTACTATTTAATGAATTAAAATTTCTTACGAATTTTGGGTGATTTAAACCCTAGATCACCCTATAAATATTTCATTATGGATTCTATTTGGGGATGAACACTATTTACAATGACATAACCTGAGATTGAGAGAGGAAAATAGATCCTTTGATGGAAATAAAGGATCAACAGTGAATCAAGACCATATTCACAACACGAATGGGATGGATCTTAGTGGCAATGAAAAATTAAAGGATTTGGATTATATTTAAAGAAATATATATTATTGGATCATTTTATCATGACAATGAAATTGAATCAATGATGATTCACCAGAAATGTACAATTTTTCCCTTGAATTATCCATTGTTCTTCATCGTTGGATAATAATTGGAACATTTTTTAGGAAATATCTTTATTGTTCTATTGATTGATTGTGGATTCTTGGCCTATTATTACCTTCCTTCAATCATGGATTAGAAACCATATTTGAATCCTTGAGTTTTCATTTTTTTTCATGGACTTGTAAATTCATTAATTTTTAATTGGACCTAAAGTTTTTTCATTATGATGAATTATTCAACTACCTTTAGTATTCTATTATAACAATTGGTGGTCAAGTTTGTAATAAAAATTGATGATCTCACTTTATGGATTGTGGGATTTTACCATTGTTCTTCATGAATTCATATTTTTCCTATGTTTGAAAAACAATTTGAATACCAATCTTTTTTAAGAAGTGATCAAACATTGGATCTGCATAGGTTTGTGCAATCATTAATGGAGAAAATTTTTTATTGGAACGATGCAAATTAATGAAAGATAATAGATGGTGGATGAGAGGGTCGAATCCTTAGTTGAAAATATTAGGCACACTAAATTTTCACATGTCAATAAATGTTATAATTTTTTATAAACAAAGGCCAGAAATCAACGATCAAAATGGTTTATTCAATATTAGGGACACATACATAATTTTGGGCATGAATTACTACATGAAACGATAGAAACAATAAATTTTGAATTATGAGGCTTGTCTAGTTTGAATAACCTAAGTACATGGAAAATAGTTTAGATAAACACATGTTGTGTACTCTAGTTTTCGTAGCATCTAGGGTTTCAAACTTAGATAAATATCACATGTCATGTGGCTAACCCACACATGATGTAACTATTATTCTACCATCCTCGAGCATATAGAGAGTACCCCCCCAAAAACCTAATATGATCTACACATCATTTAAAAAGAGGTTACATACCATGTGAACCTAAAAAGAACACGTCCAAAGAAGATAAGAACATTCCAAGTATATTTCTTGACCCTACACTTCGTAAACTATATTTTACACACCATGTAAGTGGAACACAAATTTCCATGTAGATTTATAGAACGTTTTTAGGATATAAACTTTCTCTACATGCCATATATCCCTATAAAATACACCATATACCTTTTCTAGGATGACCCACCTACCATATCTACTTCCTTAGGCTCAAAATCGAACTTTAGAGTATTCCATTCTATGTATAATTATACATGGTATGCGATGGTGACCCTATCATTGAATATAGAGATATGAAACATGATGAAGTGATACTGATCAACCGTATTAACATTATAGTGACTAGGATTGGATTTCAGGAATTCTTAGTGAGTGGAAAACCACCCTAATAGGAGAGGTACATCAGGGTAAAGTTTCCTCTTACTATACTTAGGTAGCGTGAATAACCCCCCATAGAATTTGGGTGTGATACCCCTACCTATGGATCAGATAAGGACAGTATCTCCCCTGCTATTATGGGGTAAGAGATCCTATATCTACGAGGTTATTATTCCCTATATAATGATTTCAGTTGGGGTGTAGGATCCTCCTATGGGATTGCTATCCCTCCAACAGTTCTACGGTTTCAGGATCCTTCATTACTGATATAAAGAGGTTATTGTAGTTCAATTGAATTTATGGGACCCACCACTATGGTTTCTTATGAGGTTACCCAGATTGAATGGAAGGGATGATCTCATATTCTTGACCGAAAATATGGTATGATATTATCAGGACCAAGGGTATAATTATCCCTCATATAGAGAGCATGCTTCATGGATGAGCAGGTCCCCTTCTTAGATTCTTGCAGCGACATGAACATTGGAGATCTAATAAGTGTGGACTTCCAATTGGATTTTCATTCCTAAAAACCTTGGGGGTTTCCTTTAAGATGTGGTATAAATATATATATCAACCTTAGACTTGATGGACTATTCAATATAATGATAACCTCTAGTTTCTTGAGTGATATGATTTGTGAGAGGTGGGTTTAGGATGGTTGAGATCCCTTATAACTTGGTTAACATGATTATAGAGTATATATAGACCCTTGTTGTTATTTCCAGTTACACTTTCTCATACTGGGATATTTGGGATATCTTTTTTGGTTGTCTCTTCTTTAGGTTTTTTGGGCATGCTACTGAGTTTGTTTATAATCACCCTTGCATGTGTTTTGTTCCCACCTATGTTGTGTCTATGCAGTCAGTGTAAATGTTGGAGATAAACATGGTGGAAGTGGGGATGACATGTATTGTTTAGATCTAACACCTAGTTATTCTTGGTGGAAAATGGTAGAGAATGGTTATCCCTAATGATGGTCATGACTGTTGTATCTGGTGATTTATCTACGAGTTAATTCATTAAGACAGAGCTTATAGTGTACTGTGTATTCTTAGTAAAAATAATTGTCACTTGTATACTATCCCGCTAGAATTACCCTATTTGGAGTTGTATCTATACTTGTTTTCTCATACATTAATTTTGTAAAATTTAGTTGATTAAATTTATATATCTTGTTGGTGGTTTTTCTTATCTCATGCATTAGAGATTTATGTCTATTATAGGTTGTTATCGGATAATGCTTACCATATTGTGTGATATGCCTAATTGGTTCTAGTAAATAGCCTATATCCTATTGGATGTTGGCTTGGGGTGGAACACTTGAATTACTATATACCCATGCAGGGCCCTGATGGGCTGGGTCATATAAAGTCCTTTCAGACTGCCCATAAATTTGAGTTTGATAAGTGGTGATCAAATGCATCTCAGTATTCAAAGCCTTATAAAGACTCAAATAAAATGTTGATATGGAATTAATGTCACAATATTATACAATTGATATATGTTTACAATAAATTCTCATAACATTATTGATATAGATTTTTGCAAGATTCTCAAGGGGTCGATAATCCCTCATTTCTGGGAAATGTACATACTTGCAAAGATGATCCAAAATGACCAATTTAACACCATTCCTGTTATATGTCTTGGGATTTATAATAAAAAAAGTTTATTATAAAATTCTCCCACTTCCACATTGGTATACGGAGCAGTTTCACAACACCCTTAGGATATTATTTATCAGTTTTTACTTGTTGGTACCCCAAGAATCAAGACACATAGTCAATAATTCCCCACTTAATATTTTATTACCAAAAATTTTCTTTTAAATCCATGTACATATTTTTGAAATCATATAGAAATTTGAACTATGTGATTAATCAAACAACTCTCTCTTTAGACTAGCTACTGATGGAACATATATCCTTTTTCCAAACATCAATAATCCATCCTCATGGATGAATTCCCTCAATTTCCAATAATTAATGACTTTAACATTCTTTTATTAAACATTGTCATCATTTTGAGACTTATTTTTCTTATTTGGTAAATATGGTTTGGTAATCTATTGGAAAAAGAATGATGTCTCTGATTCTCTAATAATTTCCACGCTAGAACTTACTAAATCCATGAATATTGGATCCTTTTCCATCCTCATCATGGATAGAACACCATTTTATTTCACACTCGATGCATCAACTACTATGTTTTCCTAGAATGGTAATGTATAATGTAGTCATAGTTCTTGAGTAGTTCCACCCATATCCATTGTCTCATGTTAAGCACTTTCTATGAGAACTTGTACTCCCTACTCCTATGATCTATTTATATATTTCAAATATTTCTCTATAGAGGTAGTATCTACATATCTTCAAGTCAAAGATTAAAACATCAAATTCAAGATCAAGAGTTGGATAATTTTGTTTATGGGTATTTAATTTCCTTTATGTATAAAGAACAAACCTATCAATTTTATAAGGATTAACCCAATCCATTTATTCAATACATAAAACATTCTTCATTCCACGATGGTAAATTAAAAAACTGACTCATCGACCATTATAGGTAACATTTTATATCTTAACATTTTCTAATATTCTATAATATAGTTTTATAAAATGATATTTCTCACCTAATAATATTTCCTCTTATAACTTTTAATAAAGTTTTCATAAAATATTTTAACATGTTATTAATTTTAAATGGTAATATACATCATTAAAATAATTAGATGAAAAATAAATCACATAGTAATTATAATTCAAATTAATGAATTTATTTTACCACCACATTAATTGATAAACACAATAAACATCTTAATCCCAATTTTAATATATATCAAAAAATATATAAATTAATATTTGAGTAATGAATATTCAATCCTAAAAAATTTATAAAAAACTTATTATATTTAATTTAAATATAATTCATTTATACTTGAAAGAATTAATTATATAAATAAAATTACACTTTAATAACAACTAATGATAAATAAAAATGCATGAATTTATCATATTAATTATCTTTTTGACTTTTAATCATATACTATAATAATATAATGGTACACTAATACTTCTTAGTACATCATACATAATATGAAAAATTAAAATATTAAGAAACAATTATTTGACTGTCCCCACAAGGAAACACATGTTTTTTGGTGTGGTTTATCCCTACTCACATAGTGTATGAGAAACATTTTAGGAGTTCCATTATCATGAAACTAATTCAATAAATGCACATTCAACCATGGAGTTATTATCAAATTTTCATCCTAAAAAAATGGTGCACATTGTTGACATATGTGGTAACATTTTTTTAAAATCTCACATTTCTAGGGGTTCTATAATCATTACCCTTTAAAGAAAAATGTTCTCATTATGAAACCCACATCTCAAACATAGGTATTTTAACTACACCTTCAACAAAGTATTTTTTTTCATACCATTTTCCATGATCCATCCTCCAAGGGTCAAGAACATTGTCATATGAACCCATGGGACCCCTGTAATACTTTAGTTGTCTTCCCATCACCCCAAACACAATTACCCAAAATGAACTTATCAGAATGCCTATCCTCATAGGCCAACACATGTTCTTTCTATGTGTTTGTTCTCACTCACACAAACCAATGAAAACTTCCCAATAAGTTACCCATTACAACACTACTCTAGGTCAATCATGCTTAATTGTGAAGTTCTAATTTGGTAGACTTCGAAAAATAAATGTACACTTTATTTATATGGATACATTATTTATTTTGACAAGTGGCCCCATTTGAGTAATAGTTTGTGGTGTACTATGAGGACAACCAAGATATTATATGAGGCCCATGGGCTCAAATGACTAGGTTCTTGGCCCAGGGAGGTTAGGTCATGACATATGATATCATATCCAATACCCAACCAGAATTGAAGTGGTATTTCCTGAGTTTGAGATGTGGGGTCCATAATGATGACATTTTCATTTAAAGGGGTGGAGATTGAAACACTAATAGAAAAGTGGGACATAATAAAATTATTGATACTTTCTATGTATACAAAGTGAACATTTATTTTTGGAAACCTATATTGTAAAAACTCCACAACTAAGAAATATTGACTTAGAGTAGTGTCAGGATGAGTGAACTCCTAATAATTTTTCCAGAGTGTGTCCAAGTGTGGGAAAATCACATCAAAAGAACATGTTTTAGCCTATGGGGAATGTCATTAGTTTGATAAGTTACCCTAGTGGGTAAAAAATCATGGTGTGTTGTGAATGAAATCAATGTTTTATCAGAGACCCATGGGGTTAGATGTCCAAGTTCAAGGAAATGGGAGATCAATTTGTGAAAAATAAAATCAAAGAAAAGTTGGATTGATCCACGATGTCGTACTATGATCCATAATTATCTAGAAACTATCATACATCCTCTCCATATCCCAAATCCTGCATTAATACTTTTGGTGACCCTCTAGTGGTACATCATGTGATGGAGGTATGTGGATTCATAATGTATCCAATTCTCATGAAGACAATCTATGATGATTGTGACTTGATGAAAAAGGTTATGCACTAAGTGTGTGGCCTATGGTTCACAATTTACACTAACGGTGCTAAACTCTAAGAATACATGATGGTGAAAGAGGATATCCTTTTCATTTTCCTATTGTAGATGATCCACATACTCATTTTTAATGAACATTACATGGAATCATACGACACTATCAAGAACATGAATATCATGATTGGTTGGGTTATCGATTCTTGTGCATAGATGACCTTCAAGGAGTACAAAGGAATTTCTTTCCATAATGCTGAATCCATGGAAAACATTTCCATGTTGCTGACCAAGTTGGTCAACCATCTCACTATCCATAATGATCTGAAGCCTCTACACAAGGTCATTATGAAGAACCTATGTGTGGTCTCCTACAAGTTATCCCGAATTATTCTTTCAACTGATATTCTAATAAACCTATTTACACTCACTGTGGATAAGGTAATATAGATACTTAAGGTAGAAGAATACCATTTTGAGTCTGTTCCCACGACTGATGTTGGAGAGAAGATCCTCCTCTCCATAGAGGAGTGAGTTGCATAGATGAAGTAGTGGAAAATAGGGGAGGAATCATCCAATGAATTGAAGACTAGAAAATGATGTTGCGGACCACCATAATGAAATAAAGATGATATAATAATGATTGAAATTTAAGATATGACTCAGGATCTAGCGGTGGACAAGATTTATCAAGGAAAAAAAGTTGTTACTAGGAAAAAATTGTCCATGAGGCCAATGATTCCCATAATAGGATATAATAGACCAAGGTCCATCTAATGTAGGATAATGATGATGATCCTAGTTTTATACTGCATAAAATCGATCCTATGTGACTTTTTTTATTATTCAATTTTTATGAAATTGTTTGAGTTTGTGTGTTTTAACCAACCAAAATTTCTAAAATGGGTACAATAGCAGATTCACTAGGGTTTCATTCTAGAAGTTTGTGTGGGTATGTGACATTGTTCTTGTTTTTTTGGGATTAATCTTATTTAACGAGAAGATTATGAGTTGAATACACACATACAAGAACCATGGTGATCATTATGTTTGATTCTTTGAATTCTCCCAGAATTGGGTGAGGTCAATAGAATTTTGTGTATCAGGTTTTTTAATATCCAAAAAATGTGTACATTTATAAAATTTTAAAAAAGGGTTAAAAAATAATAATAATGTCATCAAGATAATAAAAATTAATTTATAGAATAAAAACATTAATAGATGGGACTCGGGAAAAACTCAAACTACTCATTACTAACTTTACCAATATATCCACAGTGTTGTTATTGAACCACTATGAACATAAGAATAGTCAATGAGAGTGATAAAATGAAACATCCTGGAAAGGAAATTTCAATAAGATATTCTCTGAAGTTTACACTAAATTAATTAATGATAACATGAAAATGAAGATATCAAAATATAAATAAATACATTAGATATTCCTCAAGGGAGCCATCAATTATTTAACCAAGGCATGTTATATCCTCAAATGCATCAAGTTTATTCTATAGAACATTACTTTATTAAATTTTAATTAGAATTATACCCAATAATATACCACCTCATTTCTAATCCACTACTAATAACATCTTGAAAATAAATCAACCATAAAAAAATTCAAATTAAAATAGAACAGATGATGTCTAATGATAAATAATTTAATTCATGATCCCACACTTATAGATGTACCATAAAAGAATTAAATTTATTACCTAATAATATTTAGTAAATTTTTAAGTTCCAAGCATAGGAATATGACTGTAACAAAATTCTTTTTTTGGGTTCCTATGACTAATTTCTATCATTGGTTTATTTATTCTACTTTCATCTAATCCCAACACAAGACGTAAATTTTTCATACTCTAAATCTAGAACTAAGGAAGTTTTTTCTATAACAATTTATTTTCATGACCCAATCCCACAGAGACCCTACCTATGTGGGTGATGATTCCGAAAGACGAACCTTGAATCCTACACCTAATAAACCATGAGTTGGTGACTAGAACACATGGTCTATAATAATATACATTGGATGATTAATCCATAATAAGGAATAATCAAACTAAAATAAAACTATATGAATCCATGTATCAATATATATTAATAAAACCAAAACATTTATAATTACATAGTTAAAAACCCCTCTATGAAATTTCAACGTGTCATCTAAAACCCTCCCTCAATTAATTTAACTATAGGGATTCTATCTAAATTCCTTAATAGTAGATTAAAAGAAATTCTAAAGAAATATTCTTTCAAAATAACTCATCAGAATTTGGAGGGGTGATCATTATGCATACTCTATAGTACCACTTCATAGAAACTGAACATTTTAGTGTGAAAATGACATACTAATAAAATATATGTATGATTATATAAGTTATAATATATCAACATTTTATATCCGAAAATCATCTATAGTAATATTTATCAATAAAACATAACAAAATCGTAACCATTAACCCTTCAATTAAAATACATTCATTTTACAATATAATGTTATACTTAAACCTAAAATATATTACTCACATAAAATCCTATAGTCAATACAAATATCAAGAAAAACACATGTTTAATAAAATATATTGTTATCAAGAAACATTTAATAATATAAAGGGAACAAAATCCAAACCACTCATACATACGGACTAAGTGTATCTCATTTCACTTGGATTACAATACTTGATAAGGTAACAAGTTGTAACTAATCCAGAGGAAGGTCAAGATAAAATAAAAAAAATATCCAAAAGAAAAGTAAATTTTGTTCAATTACCTAGTAATAACCATTGTCAATTACCAGAATACACTATAAGTTATTAACTAAAATTAAAAGAAAACCATCTACCTATACATTTTTGAAACCACATTTAGTAACACATGTCTATATTAAAAATAATTTCCACATATCATACACTAATTCATAGAATCCTCATATCATTAATATATAATTTTTAATATCCAATCATTCATGTCACAACATTATTTTCTTAGAATCATTGTTCAACACAAATTAACATGACAATACATCCTATTCAAACTTCATTGCAATCATTATTATTACATATATTTGAAAAACAAACTTTACTTCTTTCAATCATAACCATATAATATATCTTATCTATTATGAAAATAATGTTATATAACAAAATTAATATCCAAGAAATACCAATTTAGAACTATGAATAAAGGGAAATATATCATAATTTTAGAACATCCTTTTGTTGGCTTGCATCACTCCTATGCTAATTTTTCATTCACTTTTGTGAGATATTTCAAACCACATCATTATGAGTTGGTGAATTTCATAGGGAATTTAGATTTTGGTCCTAGAGTAGGGGTTGTTTTTTGATTTGGAATTCAGATAATAAATGTGAGCATTGGAACATCATTATAATATATTTATGGGTGTGTAGTAAGACCTGGTTGGTGGTTTAGTTTATTGGGAGAGCGTTAAAGGAGGGTTGAGGTGACTCGAGAGTTGTTTATGGTTGAAGGTGGAATACCACACCAAAACCGAGGGTCTTTGAATCATGGAGAGTTCTAATTTATTTTTTATAGGGATGGATTGGGTTGTTCCCTAGTGGAAGGGACCACACTACAGAACCCAGTGCGTAAGAATTTTTACTTTAAAAGTATTACATGATGGAATCCAAGATGAAGAGGTAGGTGTATATTCCATATAAGGATATCGGGTTTATACCTAATAGTGAAACCCAGAGGTTCCATTCCGTAAAGGTGGAGGGTGGGGAAACGGGGTCAGCCTAACCATTTGGGGTTGGATGCACTATAGCCTAGGAGGCCACATCACAGCGTGACCTGGAAGGGAGACCATGTCACAACCCCAAATGGTATCATTGTAGAGGGCCCATAGGGTGAAATTTTTGGGATTCCTCTTGAGGTGTGATATGTTATGTAACCCTGATCTATTATATAGTTGGTATCCAGGGAAGATACTTTCACTAAAACCCATGGGTTTACACCAAAAGGGACCCTACCTAATTTTTTATTAGCATTAGACCAATAATTTTCAGATTGACCCTCAAATTTTAGGGTGAAAAAGGAATTGAGGGAGTATCATTGTTATTTGATGATTTCAGATTGATTTTAACTAGTTTTTATTGAGAATTCTGATTGAATCCTAATTTAAATCATTCTAAATGATGTTTCCTTCAGTCATGATGAAGATAAGAGGACCCATTAGGATTATTACACACCATATTTCACCATTTTGGTTGAGGTAATCTTGGTCCATAATTTAATTAGGGGTTTTCATTAAATTAGATGAGATTAGTAGTTGTACGGATTCTTGGTGTTAGTTATTTTTCTTGAGATGGTTCTGTGGACCTTCCATAGGTGGTTGGTAATAGTTTTGGTGTGACAACGATGTATGGTGTGTGTTTTGACAATTATTCCTCTTTGTTTTAAATTAAATAGTTAATTATAATTTTTTATAATTTATTATTTATGTTGTATGACATGACATATGAGGTCGGGTAGTTGAATGAGATTGGACGAGGCATATCAGGGATTTTTTATGGATAAGTGGAGGTTAGTATGGATGGAAATTAAATTTTTGAGGTAGGTTCTTCTTAATACAATTTCAAATTTTTGTTATGCATGATTTCTTACCTACATGCATGTTTCGTGAGGCCATGTGTATGAATAGGGGCCAAGGGTTTCCTAGTTAGATGCAATAGGATGGAGTTATTTTACCTATGCTTAGAATAAGTACTTTATAAAACTTTATGTAGGTTAAGACCACCCAATGACTATGTCTCAAAGGGAAGAGGATGTTGACTATGGTGATGGGAGTCCTTGGGTGGGTATCTGGGTTTTAGGTAAGATGTAGGTATCCTAGGTAAGATTCCTAGGTCCAATTGGGAAGGAATGAGTGGCTTAGGCCTAGAAATGATGGGTGAGACAATCATACATCTCATGTCAAGGGAGTGACACCCCATTGAGGGTAGGTTGAGGTTTAGTGAGTGATGTGGGATGGGACCCAGTTGTGGGTCATGAGATTTTTTTGGGACTTGGTATCAGGTTTCTAAGGGGATTAGATGAGTATATCTTAAGACGAACCTAGAGTAATAATCCCAAGAGTGTTGATGGATTTTAATGAGGTTGTATATGGTCTTTAGGTAACTGTTATAGGAGCCTGCTGGTTGTGGTGTAATTTAGGGGTGGAACATTTGAGGCGTATTGTTGAGAAGAGGTATTGATGGGTTTAGAGGACCTAGTGGAAGGCCTAATGGTAAAGATAAGATATTATTCATGATAAGGGGATATGTTCGACTGAAAATCTAGTGACCTTGTGTGATGGGATGCGAGTATTGTTTAATGTTGTTTGTCAATGTGATTACATGCTACTATGATAGGAAACAAACATAGTGGGAGAGATAGATTCTATGGAATGGCCTTTGTATGAGTTAGATGGAGATATTTGGACTACCATGGAATGAATTCCTCGTTATGCAAGAATTCTAGCCCGACCTTGAGTAATAAAGTACAAATTGAGACTGTTTGGCTTCACCCTGAGTAAGAAAGAGTTTTCATGGACCTTTCCTTGAGTGATAAGGCTGGGGTTGTGATAGTGGACAACCTTGAGGGAGAAGGATGGTTTATTTATATTTTGATGTGAGACATGGATGATGGACCCTACCTTGAGTAATAAGGTAATGGACCAGGATTTGGATATAGGACCTTAACCTATTCCTTCAGGTAGTGGTTTCAATGACACGAGGTGAAGAGGTGTATTTCATAATAGTGTCAAAGTAGGTACGATCATGTGTCATGGAATGGAGTCGTGGTAGTCTGGTTGACACACAACATCTAGGCCAATTGTGTGACATGTTTATTTTTCTCATTCATACATTCATATGATGCAATATACTAGGGATACTTGGTGATACCCTACTACGATATATTTCTCACACCCTATATAGACACTTCGGTGTGTGTTTAGACCTTATGCCTATTTTTAGGTCCAATAAGAGATGATTAATGGGTTGGGCTAGAGAATCTCAATGAGTATTTGGAGACTATGTGTGTAGCATAGCCCAAGGATAATAGTATGACCTATTGTGTATTTTTTTTATTTTTTTTATTTTGTATATGTGATCATCCCAGTGGCTGATCGACTATTGTATAACCGTATTCTCTCAAATTTATATATGTTATAAAAATTTTCTTTTATTTATTATGGATAATATAATGCTTTTATGGATACTATTTGGTTATTTACACAGTTTTTTGACTCTAATTTGAAGGGATAGTCTCCCCATGGAATGTATTTTTCCCTCATCGCTAGTCGAAAGCCACTGGAATATGGGTAGGCATGCCTAAGGACTTATGGTTTCCTCGAACTGGGAAATGATGAGTGTCCTAGGTTCATGGAATTACAAAGTGGTGTCAAATAATTTTATTTGGAATTACTATTTGGGGTGATGGTAGACATATGGTCTAGGAATGTGTTAGATCTTGTGATGGATCTTAGACTAGTGACTAATGAACACCTTTTTGGTGGTAAGTCTGAGTAACTTGTGGTATGGGATTTCTGTTCTTGATTTGTGCTATTATGATTGAAATTTTTATTAAGTGTGATGTCTTCACTAATGGTTGTTTTCTATAGCTTTGGATTTTATCCCATTTATAAGAGGCCAATGTACATGCATCATATATGAAACCTAAGCATTATGCACATGCTCGTGTGTGGTTTTTTAATGATGTGAGTTTCAACTTTTTAAAGTGTCAACAACCTATATGGAATTTTCCTATATAACTTGTTGGTAACCTTCTACTCAACTAATCCACAATATTTTCTTCTGATGGAATGTCATTTAGATCTTATGAAATGACACTCTCTGATGATATCTATACAGTCCCTTCATGTGAGGGAATTATAAGGACCCTAAGTGGGTTGGTATATGAATTTAATTCCCAAGAGATGATTTGAGTACAAGCATGAGCTTCCTTGAGGTTGTGGGTTCAAATCACCCTTGTGGATTATTGAGGCTGTTTTGAATTTGATTATTTTTTCAATAGGATGTGAAGATAAAAAGTCAATGATTTTTAATGTAAAGTTTGTTTACCCATTATTAATTTCAAAGACATGTGCTAATTTTACTAAAATAAGTGAACATTGTTTACAATATTTAAAATAAGTGAAGTTGATTTGGGGATGAAGATCTTTGGGATTTATAATTAATTCCAAATTAAAATAAAGAAGAAATTGATGAGAAAATGGGTATTTTGGATTTGGGATTTAAAGTTGACTGGGAATTTTATATTGAGAATTTTAGTGGATTGGAATGGTAAATTATGTCTAATAATCATCATCATTAGGATATTTATTTATTTCGAGAGAGAGGAAAAAGGGGGGAAAGGGGACCAAAAAGTTATGGGGGTCTAAAATAATGGAGGCCAAGGACATCCCCTCTGATGATATTAACCCCTTCCAGCTTGAGACTGACCATATTATGAATGTGCAGGCGTTGAGAGCTAGGGATGTCCAGTGAAGCCAGATAGTCGGCAACTTTGTTGCCTTCCCGCCATGTGTGCTTTGTTCTGATGTTGCTTTGGAGAAGACTGTTTCATTTTCTGATGATGTATTAAATGGACCACATAACCTCTCCTCACCCTTGTAAGGAATTGTGCAGTACTAACGAGTCTGTTTCGACCTCCGTGACCTCCATCTTCCTATGGTTGCAAATACCAAGTCCCAAGAGCATGGCCATTGCCTCGGCCTGGAGGGATGAGCCCGGGCCTAGTTGGACAGAGAAGGCTAGGATGACCGACCCGCTATTATCGCGCACAACACCTCCTCCCCGCATTAATGCCAAGGTGAAGGATCTATCCGAGTTAATCTTAAGACCCCTTGATGGTGGGTTCTATCGAACCCAGTTGCCCTTGTTGTAGCTACTGAGGGGAGGTGGGTTGGGGGGACCTTGGCTTGAAGTGTTGCAGAGACGGGGCCTCCTTCCAGTTACCCAGGACCCTCACCAGATCAAGAAGAAGATTTCTAGAGTGGATAACGATGGAGCGACCCGTCGAATACACCCCCTCATGAACCCATTTGTTGCGTGCCTTCCACAGGCACCGGCAGCCTGCATGCAGCAGAGAGGTGCGAGCGAGCTTCTCCACACCCCGCTCCCCCGAGCCATGGAACCAATGTTCAAGAAACGGCCGGTCGGCCATAATCGGACTGAAAAAAGCAGTGAAGTCACCAAATCAGGACCATACCTCTTGCGCCCATTCACTCTCGAAGAAAAGGTGGTCCGCCGATTCCTCCCTATGATTCTTACAGCAGACGCACCTGGAGGCCATGCTGATCCCGCGTCTCTTAATATTCTCGTCTGTGGGAATAACCTTGTTCCTTATTCTCCATGTGAGAAAATTGTATTTCGAGGGAATTCTCTTGGCCCAAAGTAGTGTTGTCCATGGGTCCGCCTGGACATTCGTGTTGCGAGTCTGACGATAGGATTTTTTTGTGAATAAGCCTGATGGGGAGGGAGTAAAGACACACTTGTCCGGTGTCGAGCTTAACTCAATCATTTTCAACAGCTCCTGCTGGTCCTTCCTTAGGACAACATTGGTGAAGGATGGGTATTGGCTGGCTTCCCTGAAAGTAATAGAAGGAGCCGGACATCCTAGGTAGCCCAGGATCTCCCCCACCTAGTTATGATGCCAAAAGGACACATCTCCCTTGCCTATAATCCATCGCAAAAGAGGCTTAAGGTCATTAACGAGGGGGCCAATCTTAGACCAGAGGGGGGAAGTCCTGCTTGCTGCAAAACCTTGATCGCCCTGAAGGAGGGCAGCCATGGAGGTCCCCCAAAGAGTGCATCGATTCAGCACCTCCCATGTGAGTTTGGCATGCATGCAGAGGAGGGTATCCTCCATGCTCTGCACGTTAATACCTCCTTCGTGGGAAGGTCTCGCCATCCTCCTCCAAGAGACCCAATGTCGCTTTCCCTCTGCCCTGGGGTCCCATATGAAACTAGCAAGCACCCTTTCCATGTTATTGATCACACCTTTGGGGACCTTAATCGAATAAAGAGCATGAACTGGTATGGCCAGCAACACACAATTCACCAGCGCGATCCTCCCACTAATGGAAAGGTATTTGTTCTTCCAATTCAGGATTTTCCCTGTGATCCTATTAAGAATAGGGACAAAGTTGTGTATCCAGATCCTTGCTGGGGAAACCGGAGCGCCAAGGTAATCCATGGGGAATGCACCTCTCTGCATGTCCAGGTTACTGCTCACTGAAGAAACCCTACTCGGTGTGCACCTACTGGCAATATAGATATTACTCTTGCTTTTGTTGATAAGTTGGCCACTCCAGTGGCAGTACTCCTCTAACGCATGATTGAAACCCTTTAAAGATATACTTGAGGCATTCATGAAGATGATCATGTTGTCTGAGAACATGAGATGAGACACCGGTGGGGATCGCAGCCTTCTGCGGTAGGGTAAGATGTCACCATTTCTCATGCTCCTCAGTATCAGGCGGCTGATAACATCCTGGGTAATGATGAAGATGCTCGGGGAGATGGGATCCCCCTGCCTAAGGCCATGAGTAGGTTTAAAGAAGTCGTAAGTGCTCCCCATGAAGGTGACCGCCAACCAAGAGGAGCTAAAACAACGAAAGATGATATCGACATTCCCAGGAGAGAGGCCCATACCTGCAAGGACTTTGTTGATGAAGCTCCATTCGACGTGGTCATAGGCTTTACTCATGTCTAACTTGATAGCTAGGTTGGAGCCGCGTGTCCTGAATTTGATGTCCCTAACCATTTCTTGGGCCAGAGCTATTGCCCCTGTATAGAACGCACCTTCACAAAACCATGATGCTTCATATATATCCACTGAGGAAGGTGACGGGCAAGCCTGGAGTTGATGATGCTCGCGAGAATCTTGTAGGGGAAGTTACACATCCTCACTGGGCGGTAATGATGGATAGAGGTAAAGTTCTTCGACTTGGGGATGAGAACAATCGAGGTGGCACTCACAACACGAGGGAGATGCTTGCCTCAGAAGATATCTTGAATGGCCGCGATCAGGTCATCCTTAACCGTCTCCCAAGCAGATCTGTAGAAAGAGCCCGGGTAGCCATCTAGGCCTGCCGCGCTTTTAGGGTTGAGGTTAAGCATGGGTGTCTGGATCTCTTGCTCTTGAGGAATGTGATCCATGAGCTTGTTATCCCGGTCTGAGAAACTAGAGGGGATCACCTCCAAAAGCCCCGGATTGCCTCCAGGGTAGCCATCCGGCATAAGGCTGTTGGGTCGGCCAGCAGGTCCCTGAGAGACGCGTTGGCCAAACCCCCCACCACATCCCTGTCCTCAGTATATGAGCTGTCGTCTAGCAGAATGTTTGGTTTGACGTGTCTTCTTCTCTCATTGACACAAGCTTGGAAATAAGAAGTGTTCCTATCTTCCTCCGAAAGCCACCTGACCCTTGCTTTATCCCTAGCCAGGCGCTCCTGCCTCAAGAGCTTTTCCTCCAAAAGGTCCTTCCTGTTGTTCAGGTCCTCATAAACCTGATCGTCCCAACCCTTCTCAAGAATTCTTTCAAGACGGTCGATGTCCTGCATGATGGCCTCCAGTTCTCCCTCAGTGATAGGAAATTCCCTCTACCACTCCTGAAGGCTCGTCTTGAGACCTCCGAATTTGTTGTGAAAGGCTATCCATGTGAGCCCGTGAGAAGGAGATGACCAGGAGCCTCTAACCAGTTCCTGAAAAACCTCCATGCCACCCCAATGCTAGTAGAAACGAAAACAGCGACGGTGATCGTTCCCAGAAGATAAGGAGATCAGCAGGGGGGATGGTCCGAAACGCCCCGCACTAGATGCGTCACCCTGGAGTCGGAGAACGCAAAGATTGCTTGCGTGTTTGCCAAACACCTGTCCAGACGACTCCACGAGCAGCGATGCCCTCGCTGGTTATTACACCAAGTGAAGTTGTCCCCTGAGAAACCTAGGTCCATGAGGACTCTGCCCGCCATAAATTGGGAGAAATCCTGACTAGCCTTCCTAGGAAAAGGGCCTCTGCCATTCCTCTCATCCGGACTCACAATGACATTGAAATCTCCCCCTACGATCCACAGTAGATTCCCGGGGCCAAACACGGTAGGGTCATTCCAAAGGGACACCCTTTAATAAAGATCGCAACTTCCGTAGACAGAGGAGATGATGACGGTATAGTTCCCCTGGGTTGCTTTCACCGTGATCTGTCAGAAGATTCATATGTGTCGATTGGAAGGGGCTGCATGCATGGAGTCATGCATCTTGAGCTTCCTGGTGAAATCACTGATTCTGTCGGGTTGTTGCTTGTGTTCGAGGATGGCAACCATTGAAACCTTGTGCTTGACAATATATGAGGCCAAGAAGTCCATTTTGACCGGTGCCCCAATGCCATGGGCATTCCAGATAAGGGCTCAAATCATTTATAGAACAGTGCTCTGGGACGGGCTCCAGAGCTCGTGGCCTTCCCGAAGTGAGAAGTAAGCTTCTCTTTTAGTTTCATGGACTGTGTCCTGGTGCGCACTTTGTTGTAACTGGATGGGGACACTGGACTCATCGGCGAAGCAAACCTCTCCCCCCTTCACCCGGGGGAGAGAAGGGTCCCTTCGTAAGACCTGTAGAGAGGCAGGAAGAAGCTGCCGGAGCTTCGCGGTAGCTGGCCAGGGGAAGAGGGTCACCCTCCGCCTTGGAAACCAAAGCCAGGGAGAGGTCCTCAGCATGGGGAATTTCTCCAGCAATTTCCCTCTGGGGGAAGAGAACGTCCAAAGGAGGAGAGGACAGGAACACTGGGTCGAGGGGGATACGCAAAAAGGCCGACCACTAGGTCCCCGGGACCTGGGCAAGGAGAGGTAAAGGGGGAGGGGCGGAGCCAGCATGGGCTGGGGATAGGCGAGGCGGAGAGAAAGGGATAATAGCCCTGCATGGCCGCCGGGGCACCGATGGAGACCGGCCAGGGGGGTTCGCCGGAGCCTGGACATGGAGAGGAGCCAATGGAACAGAGCCAGGAACCGGAGCAGATTCCGTCACCACCCCAGAAAAGGGGGGGTCTTCACGATCACGGACGACGTCGACAGTAGGGACTGGACGGCGACCCTGCTTTAGATGCCGGCGGCGACAGCTCTGCACTGAGTGGCCCTAAAGCAAGCAATGCAAGCAATACCTAGGGTAGATCGGATAGGATATAACTTGGGACCAGCTGATAGAGTCATGCACCCGGAGATCAAGGATTTCCGGCAGAGGGAGGGAGAGACCCAGCTCCACGCAGACGCGAGCCACCGAGGTGTCCGCACATCCACTTTTCCGGGCATCCGAGCACAGATAGCCTCCAAGAGAGTCCCCGATCGACCTGAGAAGGCCTTCGTTTTGGAAAGGAAGAGGAAGCCCCGGGAGTCTGATCCACACCGCAGCTGCCGGACTCTCCTTTCCTCTGTGGACGTCCAAGGACCAACGGGACAAGCGGAAACCCCAACGGCCCACTGAGCCTAGATGAAGTGTTTTTGAATGAGTTGTTTTTTTATAAATGAATCTCTAGAGTTTGAACAGAGCTATAATGAACATTCAAAGCTCATGAGAATGATCATATGAGATTTTGAGTTGCACAGATGGGTTTAATGATGAAATAATTCATTGAAGAACTTTGAACTGAGGAGATACAATGTAAAATTGATCTGTTTTATAGTGATGGTGATTGTCATAATCTCGAAGAATGAGTGAGGAAATTCAAGCTAAGTTGTTGTGCGTAAGCAGTGGTGATTGGTATTATCTAAAAATATCCTAACATTATCATTTTATAACTGAATGCATATCTGAGAGAGAAGTTTGAGAGTGAAATGGAGTAGTAAAAGCACTCTGTATTCGCGAAGATATTTTTGAACTCTTGTTGTGCTTGTTATAGCCTTCTCGATGACATGATGATGAGTAGATTTCAACAACCTTCTCTTGTGCTATCCACACTCAAATTTTTCTTGAAAATAAATGTTTAGTATTCTACAAGACACTGTAAAATACATACTATGTTTCATAATGTTACTATTAAATTATTCCACGATATCAGTGAGTCATATGAGGTTTTATTTGATATGGATTTTTGTGAAGTGGCAGTGGTATTGTGTGATTTACTTACATTAAGGGAGTTGAATTTTTCTTTGTGAACATGAAATATTAGATGCATTCTTGTAGAAAATATAACTGAAATACCGTGCATGTCAAACGGAGATTGTGGTAGTTTTCATGCACATAAAATAATATTGGAATTAGAATTTAGAAGCTTGTACATTTTTAGTGTTTTACAATGTACAATGAAGTGGATGACCATGAATTATATTATAAACAAATGATGATTTAGAATGCACATGAAATATGAATATTATGCAGTGTAATTGAGATTCATCTAGATAGGGTATCAAAAGGGTTAATACCAGAGTATCCAATAAATTTAGAAGGTTCAAATTATTATAGGATGAGTGGATAGTGAGAAAGAACAGACAATTGTTTTTGAGTCACCAATGTTCTTGAAAGAGTATACCAAATAAGTTTAGGTGGTTTGGTTTGCTTGTGAAGAAAGATTTCATATTGTGGCAGTCAAAAAGGTTTCAAAAGCCAATAGATATTGTTTTATATGTGGATCATATCTTGAAGAGAATTGGATGTATTCTATGGGAGTTTGAATCAAAAAAAGAATCTAATGGGACACAGGCGAAGGCCGATGAGGTAGTGGTAACACTATGGAATAAAGTATAAAGGTCCACTACAGGAAAACATGCGTTTTGCGGTGGTTTTAAAAACCACCGCTAAATAGTTTTCGGGATGGCATTTCGCAACGGTTTTTTCACGGCGATTATTAAACCGCCGCGAAATGTGTTAATTTTTTTTCAAGGATTAGAGGTGGTTTTTTAAAAAACCGCCGCGAAATAGCGGCGGTTTGAGTAAAACCGCCGCTAAATGAAATGAAAAAAATAAAAAAACACGAGTAACCCTAAAATCACTAAAACGACCATAAATTTTGATCCGGACGTCAGTTGGAGCGCCACGACTAGTCAAATCGAAGCTCATGAAGAGATCTAGAGGCACATATAATCAAAACCGTAAGATGGTCTAAGGTGCGGAAGATATGAGAGTTATAAGAAAGTTGAAAAAAGTTCTCCAACTTCAAACGGCCATAACTTTCGCTCCGGGTGCCCGTTTGGGCTCTACCACATATTAAATTGAAGCCAACGAAGAGAGCTACACACCAATTCAATAAAAACAAGCTTTTGTTATGTTTTTGCGACCCCAAAAACCTCTCCGAATACCTCCAAAACCCTGTTTCTTTCACTGGTGTCCCGTCAAACTTGTCTTCAAATGGACCTAACTCTCGATTCGCATGTGAGTTCGGACTCCTCCGCCTGCCAGATCGTAGTTCGCTCCATGAGATTCAGTTTGACTAGTCACGGCGCCCACATGGACTCCTGGATCATAAGTTATGACCTTTTAGTGGGTATCAGGTTTGTTATGTTTTTCGATGCCTCGTTTCTAGCACCCGTTCCCCGTCAGTTTTTTTTAAATGGTCGTAACTTCTGATCGCTGGTCCATTCAATCACTTTCACCTATCAGGTTGAAGATCGTTTCTAGATCTCTGATTTGACTGGTCGCAGATCTGGAATGGACTCTCGGATCATAAGTTATTTTCATTAATGTGAGTCCAATGTTTTTGTCACTTTATGACCGTTTTGACGTGTTTTAACGGTTGCTCCATTTAGTACTATTTATTTGGGTTTCCATGACTTGTTATCTTTATCAATGGGTTTTTGTGGGTTATTATGATGACTATGTTGAATTCTTAATGGGTTTTCTAGAGTTGTCATGAGTTTTCATTCATTTTCATACTTTCTAATGCTTCCTTCTTCATGCTTCTCCATCCGTTTTCATGCATTTTGATGATTTTTCATCCCTTATCATGCCTTTTCATACTTTTTCACGTGTTTCATTTATTATTTATTATTTATTACTTATAATGTACATTAATTTATTAATTATCTATTATTTGTCACTGGTAAGTTATTATTTATTATTTATATTTATTATTTATTATTTATTATTATTAATAATAAAATATTATTATTATTAATAATAAAATAATAATATTATTAATAATAAAATATTATTATTATTATTAATATTTGTTACTGTATATTTATTATTTATGATTTATATTTATTTATTATTTATTATTTATTATTTATTATTTATTATATATATTATTTATTATTTATTATTTATTATTTATTATTTATTATTTATTATTTATTATTATTAATATATTATATATTATATATTATATATTATATATTATGTATTATATATTATATATTATATATTATTAACTGTTGTTTATTATTTATTATTTATTTATTTATAATTATTAATTATGTGTTATTTATTATTTATTATTTATTATTCATTATTTATTTTTTATGTGTTGTTTATTATTTATTATTTAATACCTTTTTATTTAGTATTTAGTATTTATTTATTATTGATTATTGATTATTATTTATTATTTGTTATTTATTATTATTTATTGTTTATTATTTAATATTTATAATGATTTATTATTTATTATTTATTATTATTATTTATATTTATTGTTTATTATTTCTTATTTATTATTTGTTATTTGATATTTATTCTTTATTATTTGTTTATTATTATTTATTATTATTTATTATTATTTATTGTTTATTGTTTATTCTTTTTTATTTATTATTTATTATTTATTACTTTTAATTTAATATTTATTATTTAATATTTGTTTATTATTATTTATTATTTATTGTATTATTATTTTATTGTATTATTATTTTAATTTCGTAATTTTATTATTTTATTATATTATTTTCATAATTTTATAATATATGTAAATATTATTATAATTTTTTTGTTATTTATTATAATAAACAGTAAATAATAATAAATAAATAAATAACTCAATAAATAACTAATAAATCAATAATTATTAATTATTAATTATTGATTATTAATTATTGATTATTGATTATTGTTTAATTATTATTGAGTTTATATCTATTAGTTATGTAGTATTTGTTTTTTGAATTAGTATATATAAGTATGCTAAATTTTGTTTATTAACCACATGGTGAGCTTGCTGGAGTGGTAATGTCTTTGAAAAATATGCAAGAGGTTAGGGGTTCAAATCTCACCAAACACAATATTTCTTTATATTTCATGGGCATGTGCATGTGCATGGGCATGTGCACGCATAGATAAAATAAATAAAATAAATACGAAATAAATAAAATAAAAAATAAATACAAAATAAATAAAATAAATAAATAAATAAATAAAATAAAATAAAACTGCCACTAAATACGCATTTTACCGTAGTGGTCCTCTTGTGAGGCTTATAAGTTTCTTATAAAGGTGGGAACTTGTAATATCTAATGGGAATCTAGAGAGGGAACATTAAGGGAGTTAGTGTTGATGGGAATGAGACTTTCCCTAGTCATAACATCTTATATATAGTGAATAAACTATAACTTGGAGGTATAATCATTTGAAGTAAGGAGTAGTTATTAGTACCGATCCTTGTAAAAAATTATGAAATTTTTTCGTTTACATTATACATTGATTATAGGATTCACTCATTGTAACATGAGATAGAGGTTTCAAGCTAAAGGGGGAAAAGAAAAAAAAAGAATTTAGTAAAACCTGTCAAACCTTATTCACCGTCCTCCCAGTATGATTGCATGATCCATCAGGCACATTAATTAGTATTAGAGTAAACTTTACACCTTTAATTGGATCAAATTTACTTGGAAAACTTCTCATATTATAATTATAAGAAGTGTATATTTTAGTTTGGAGGAAATTTAGAAGAGATTTAGATAGAAAATCCTACATATACTTCTGATGTTATAAATTTTGGAGTTCTATTTAGTACTCCGAAAATAGAAATAAAAGTGTGGAAAATAATATAAAGAAGAACTCAAAGAAGAAAGAAGATGAACCACTAGTTTAAGACACTCATAGTGGTGATTTTTTAGTAAATATAGTCTATTATAATTACAATGAATCAAGTTCAAGTTGTGTTGAAGAATTTTTTTAATTTTGAAATTAGATATAATTTGAATAAAGTCACTAGATAAGTGGTCACATAAATTATTATCATTTTCAAGGAACTTCAGGATGAAAAATAAAAGTTAAAAGTGGAACTATTACAATGGAATAAGAATTATATAAGAATGTTCAGAACTATAACACTTTCTTAAAACATGAAAAATTCAAGGAAGAGAATACAATGATGTATAAAGAAAGATTTTATATAGTTAAAGAAGATAAAAGAAAAATCAGTTTTACTTTGAAATAAAAAACATTATTCGATTGAATAATAATTTAAAAGGAGTCTTTTAGAGAAGGATATAGGAGAAATGGTTATCAGAAAAGTTTTCTATGCATTGGAAATGATAAATAATATATCTATAAATTTTAAAGATGACCATATAGATGTTAAAGTAAAAAAGAATTAAGGATCTTGATAATTTTTTCCAGAGGCCAACTAGTTACATGAATATGAGATTTAGAAGATGGATATTTAGTAGGAAGAAGTATTGAAATCAGTTAAATATTAGAATATTTCTCTCATCTTAAAATGACATTAACTAGAAGTGAAACTGATAAATATGGAAGATACATAAGCTGAGACTTCCCAAGCTGCTGATAAAATAATTAATACCAAGAATTATTCCAATTAGAGTCCTATTTCTATAAATATTGAATCCTGTAGAAAAAAGAGCTTGAGATTATTTGAGGCTAAATCTATTATAATCCCTTTGAGAAGGGTAACCCTTTGTCTTGATAAATATGTGTTTACTATTACTGTTCTCATGACTAGTATAGATTTAACAAGAAAATGTTAACAAACATTGGTGCATAAAAATACTAAACAATCCCCTACATATTAAAAGGTGGATTTAAATAAGTACAAAAATTATTGCTCCCCTAATAAATAATAAAAGAATAAATTTTCTACCCAAAAGCAGCAAAATTTCAAAGATAATTAGAATCTTCCACAAAATAACAAATGATGATATATTTGCTACTTTTGGTGATATTGTAAATTTTTTAATTAGGATATAAATTGTTGGTAAAACATGTGATTATATGAAAATTAGATAATTACTACAATAAGGGAGAAATATCTAAAGATAATAGGAAACCTACACAACAAAAGCAGAATTCATAGAAATGGAATCATTATATCAAGAAGTGATATGAATATTTTGAATATTTATATGGGTATTGAAATATAAGTGGTCACTATCATTATACATGTTGTTATGAACTAATCATACATAAATCATAAGTTTATGTGAATATAAGACCAAAAAAATGGAAGAAGGCAAGAGAATAGGATTATAGGTCAACCCTAGGTAGTGAAAAAAAGAAAAATAATGCTAATAAATAATTCCCAAGAATTCTAAAAATAGTGATGTGAAGAGTGTAACACTATAGAAAATATTATTCTACTATGGTAATAAAGTTCAAGCTATATACCATTGTGATTTGTCCATGAACATAAATACTAAATGAATCAACCTAGAATCAGATAAAAAAATAATTTTGAAAAGAAAAAACATGATTTGTTTGGTGGAATAATTAATTAATGAAGAATCCATAAGTCTTCATAAAAAGGTTAACTTTATGAATTTTAATGATGTGTGTGAATGGTGTAATATGTCTTATAATTCAGTTAAAAAATTCTTGACATGGTTTCTTAGGTAATAAAAAATATTGAAGAAGAAAGGGAAAGAACCTATTACTTATTGTGCTAAAAAAATATTGAGAAGAGAGAGTCTACACACAAAGTGATGACTATGCATGATTACACAAAATGATTAATAATATAGCCAAAATAGTTGGAATAGGCTTATAAGATGAAGTAAACACAAAAAACTAAGACTCATTTTCTAGAAAACTTTATGAAGCCTACTTCATCTAAAAAGATAGCTGGGTTTAGAAGAAACTATCAACCTAATTACTTTAACTAAAGGATCATTTAAGAACTAACTTATTACCATATATACATTGTGTTTGTTTTTGATGAATTAAATTGATGGTAAATCATGTATTTACAGGGATATCTAAATTTGATAAAATAGTGGACAACTTACAGCAAGAATGTTATCCTTCATAGAAGACTATTGGCATTATTTTATCCCTTTTCTAAATTTCAAATAATATCAAAATATTCTTGATTTTTATTATTGAATAAATAAAATCATGATGGAGAAGTGTTGAGTGCATCTCTTGAGGGGGATCATTAAGAAAACCCACCAAATATCTCTATCTCATTTGATATCTCAAAAATATCTAAAGTACTGGTGAATGATGTATGCGACAATTCTTAATATTTAATGATTTTCATCACTAATTTATGTTGATTAAATTCTATTATTTTCATGTTGAAAAATAAATTCTAAAAGGGAGTGATTTATTACTTGACGATAAAAGGAAAAATAACTTGAAAAGGGTAAGTACATACTTGCAATTGAATTTTTTAATCTATTTTTTGAGATTAATATAAGAGATTATTTGAAAATGTTTAGAACAACCACTGATAGAATGTTTCAATGTTGGTATCACATTTTTTAAATTTATTGACAACATTGATGTTAAATTTAAACACTCTTATTTTATACTCTGAGCATGAATCACATAGACATAGAGTTGATTAGTTTTATATATTTTCTAAGTTAGTTAGGATTTCTTCTTTATCTAGGGTAAATAATACTACTTGTCCAAAGAGGAGAGAATGTTCTTAAATTTTAATTTTGGAAGTGAGAATTCCTTCCCATACTTATAACTTCGGTTTTATTGTTAATAAGTAAAAATGAAACATTAACTTTTTAAATGATTTAGGTATTGATAATAAATCCAAATAGGGATATTGAATAACCTAAGTAGTTTATTGAGGCTGTGTTGAAGATGAAGTTTCTATTAATAGGTTGTGAAGATGAAAAGTCAATGATTTTTAATGTGAAATTTGTTGAACCATTCCTAATGTCAAAGACATGTCCCAGTTTCACTTAGAGAAGTGCACATTGTTTATTAAATTTTAAATAAGTAAATATGATTTGAGGATAAAGGGATTTGGAATTTATAATTGAATTCTAAAATAAAATAACAAACAAAATGATGAGGAGTTTGGTATTTTGGATTTAAAATTTGAATTTGGTTGGGAATTTTATATTTCTAATTTGTGTGTCTTGGAATGGTATTTTTTCGATAACACATTAATTGGTTTAAAAAAAACTCCAACCATAGTATCCAATCAGAGTATGCAAAACCACTACTTAGGTGAGAAGGTAAACCTCTAGCTATCTTGTATGAAAGAAGGGATATTGAGTGTGATAAGAATAGTGCGTGTTAGGCCATATACAGGTGAGAGTAGATAAGCAGATGGGCGAGTGGGCCTGCCCAATGGAAGCATGACCCATGTGAAGCCCATGCGTGTGATAGTGTATCTAGGTGCCGACCTCTATGCCATATTAAGATATTAGTGAAAAACATAGACTTAATAAGGAGCATGAAACTGAGATAAATATCGATGTAGAATTTTGGATAACACATCATTGTTCATCCATCCTAAAAAGTTATGGATAAAACACATTTCACTCGATGTATTTAATCTAGATCAGGCGATCAATGCTGGAGTCACCATCTACCTCTAAGCTTTGATGATGGGTTTCTGAATTTTCCATTCCTTAGGGATGATGCTATGTTGTTTGAGATAATCTATTGTAAACATTCCAAGATAATGAGAAAGATCATATGAGATTGTGAGTTTCACAGATGGGTTAAAATATGTATTCTTCTATGGAATAATTTTTTACTGAGGAGATATAGTGTAATGATGATATGTTTTGTAGTGATAGTGATTATCATAGTCACAAAGGAGTAGTTGAGTCAGTTCAAGATATGTTACTGAGAACTAGTTAAGATGGTGGGTATTCTCCATTAATACCCCTATGTTCTCATTTTTTAAGTATTAATTGAGAACATATCCAAGAGAGAAGTTTGACTGAGAAATAGAGTATATAAAGAACTCTTTATTCATGAATAAATTCCATGAACTCATGTTATGATTGCTATGTCCTTAAAAAGTGCATGATGATGAGTTGATTATGTGAATCATCACCTATGATATCCACACTCGAAGTTGTTATGTAAATAATCATTTATTATTCTATGAGATAATGTAACACCCACACTATGTTTCATGAAGTTACTATGAACTTGATTTGCGAGCAGTGAACCTTAGAAGGTGTTATTTTCTATGAAATTTAATGATGGAATAGTTGAATTGCACGATATACTTTCATGAAGGGAGTTATGGGTTTTCTATATTCAAACGAAATACAATATTCATGCATATAGAATATATATGGTAAATAATTTCACTATGAAATAAAGATTGAGGTAGTTTGTATGCACATAAAACAATACATGCATAAGAATTGTGAAGCTTGTGAATGTTTATTATTTCAAAAAGTATACTGAATAAAGACACCATTCATTATATTATATATGCATGAAGATTGAGAATGCACATAAAATATGAATATTGTGTCATTTAATTGAGACTGATCCAGAAAGAGTATTAATAGAATTTATATCTGAGTATTAAGTGAATTGAGAAGGTCTAGATCATTTTAAGATCAGTGGATAGTGATAAAGATCAGGAATTTTTTTATCACTTTCCAATGTTTTTTTACACTATATGCAAATACTGTAGGTGATCTGGTTTGTTTAGGGAGAATGATTTCATCTTGAGGTAGTACATAAGTTGTCAAAGGTATCTATGGATCATATCTTTAAGAGAAGTGGTAGTATTTTTTAGGAATATGAAGGAGAATAAGTCTTTAGTGGGTCTCTAGAGTAGGATAGTGGGATGCTGGTAACTTATGGGATGTAGTATAAGGATCCCCCAATGAGACTGAAGAGTTTCTTATGCAAGTGGGAACTTGTAATATCTAGTGGGTCTCTAGAGACGGAACACTATGGGACTTAGTGTTGATGGTGTTAGTACTTTACATAGTTGTAATAACATATATAAAGTGTATAATATGTAACTGGGTGGTATAACTAGTTATTGTAAGGACTATGACTTATTATCAAAACTTGTAAAAATACTGTGTGTTATTTTTCATTTAATTTTTTCATTTCATACAGGATCCAATCATCCTAACAGGTGAAAGTGGTTTGAATTAAAATGAGGAAAAGAAAAAAAGAAAAAAATTTAGTAAAAAAAGTGACAGTAGATTCACACCTCTCATTTTGGCTGTATGATCCGTTGGGCACTCCAGGGTTTATTTATTTAAAGTTTAAATAAAAACATATACAGTTTTTTCCCATATAACTTCTTAGTGACACTCTACTTATCCAAAATAAGTGGTTCTATAGATTCCTATAATAAGGTTGAGGAAATTCATATTAATTCCTTGTTCTTGGTACATAGAAAACTTGGAGAATTATTGGTATTGAGTTTTGGTGAGGGGGAATGATCAGTTGGATTCTTAGATAAGTTTATTCTTGATGAAATTTTGGTAGTGTAGTGGGAGTGTGTGTATATGCTTGTGGTTTTGGAATGACTCCCATGTAGTGTGTTATTGTGTGTTTATCTTTGGAATAAGTGTGAAGACATAGGTTTTTTGGAAGAGATCTACCTATGTGAGAAGCATGGTCTGTGGTTTAGGTTCACGATCCTTGGTTAGGTGGGATGTGACTCATGGGAACCGAATTCAGGCATTCGATCAGGTGTTATGAGAGTGTACACCTATTTGGTTGGGTGATATGGAGTACTATAGTGAGTAAAAACATGTGATATGGTTCTTGAGGGTCCAATTCACCTTATGAAGGAGAGTGAGCATTGAAATTGTTTTGTTGGAAAATCCCCATTTTGTGAGGGAAGATGCATGCTAGTTATTTATGGTTCCCATTTTAGTTTCATATTAGTGAATGAGTAATGTATAGTTCTATTAAGAATTTTTTAGGAAATGGGTAAACCTAAATAGTGCTACAGTGGTAAAATGACAATGAGATAATCATGGGAATGGTGTAGTGGAGCTAGGGGTGGAGGTTTTTACTTGTTGGTAAGTGGTTATGTTAGAGATGGATAAGAATACTGTGGTATTGTCAATCTAGGTTTAATCCTTAATAAGGGTTCACAGGAAGGGTGGGAGTAGTGGTGGGACCAGTTTGGGTTAGTGATCGAGGAGTAGTAAAATGGATTACATATGGCGGGGAACAAACCATTATCCATTAGAGGACATGATCCTCAATATAATTGTATTTTTTCTTTAATTATTCCCTTCCTGACATTATAGGGACAAGATACAATTGGTGTTTCATGTTAGTGCTCAGATAGGAGTGGGTTTCCCAAATCTAGTCATTATGTCTGGTAATGGATGGATCTTGAGTGATGGAGATCATTAATTTTGGTTTTGTAGAGCGATAAATATGATACTTCGAAGGTGTGGCATATTGTATCGATCATGGGGACATAAAACTCGTGTTTTATGGGATGTAGGTGCGATGATACCAGTTACTGGATGGTCGAGGTAAAATCATGATGTTGATGTGTGGTAAGATCCATTGATATTTGGTTCCCTAAGGAATACTTGATTTCAGAAGTGGATGAAGTCTTGGATAAAGTCTGTACATTGGAGTCAGGATCAGGATAGAGTTAAGGTGATCTAGGGGTGAGTCGAATAAGAAGTGCATTGGTGCTCAGGGTGAGAGAATGATGACTGATTTGTTTGGTTGGTAAGGATACATTGGAGAGAGATGGTAGTTGGTGAAATAAATGTTGAATTTACATTTTGATTTGGGTTTAAACTTTAGTGTGGTTTTTTGGGTGATGCAATGATGCATCCAGGAGTTACAGTATCATGGTCGGGTGAGGTGGTGTGATGACATGTCAACAGGTGTAACTGAGAATTTTCAAGAAAAGTTTTCTAGAGGAGGACTAACTGTTGTTTTGGTGTGAATCTAATGTTGTAGGGTGGAAAATACACCAATTGTGTCATTGGGCTTCTAGAAATGAATTCGCTAAAAAAAATCATTCTTTTCCTAAAGGGGCATATTTTTCTGTAAAATATAGTTTTGGTTGGTAAAGTGCTTTACCAACAGAGATGTATCTATCACTAAATTGTTTGTAAAAATACCATTGTTAAATGTTACTACGACACATAAAATAGCATTGTTACAATTATAAAATTACCAATAAATAATATTTTGGTTGGTCGAAATAATTAACTCTATATTCATATGACATATTTATCTGTTTATAATATTATTACCAATATTTATGTTTTCATCAGTAATATTATTAAAAATATTATTTTATATATTATTATTATAAATACTAAAAATTAATATATATTTTTAAAATATTTTTATAATAAAATATCATGTATGGTAACTCCCATATATGTTGATAAAATTTTGTATTATATTTATTAATCTATTGATATGTTATATATTTATTATATTTATTTTATAATAATCATTAAACAATATTTTACGAAACTCCAAAAAAACTGGTTATTTATTTGAAAAAACATGTTCAAGCATAATTCTAAAATATGTTCAAACACAAATAAAAAACATTAATCTCTAAGGAACATGTTAAAAACATGTTCAAACTCTAATATAATTTAGATGATGCTTCATTAAACTTCATCTGAAATCTTGAGTATGCTAAGTAGTCAGGGTAATGAGTATGTTATTGAGTTTTTATATTTATATCATTGTGTGATTATCTTCATCCACAATACTGAGTAATCATCTGCATAACAATAAGGGTCTATCTTCACCGATTTCTCATATTCATAACAATGATTTCTTGTCTTCATTGAGTGCTTTTCTTCATTTATAATATTATGTAATTATCTTTATCGAGTAATTTTATTTAGAAAAATGAGTACTTAACTTCACAAAAAAAATGATAATTCTAATGATTTATTGCCTTCATTTGAAATCATGAGTACCCAAATGACTATTATAATGAGTGGTGTGAATAAAATGACACGGAATTTCTATTTTAGGAGTCATATGATTTTTTTAAACTAAATAAATCTTCCATGGAATAAACACCAATTATTTATGACAAAATGGTTATCATAAATGATAATTTATTTATACATTTTTTTTTTCAGTAAGTGTTATTAAACATGACATATATATGATAATTATCAACAAAAACTTATTAATCATTAGAAAAACTATTGAAATTTTTACTGAAAATGAATGTGAGTGTGATATACCATTATTCCCTTATCCAAAAAACTTGCTTATTTTTTTAGTATAAACCACATTCATAAGATCATTATTAGCTTCAAGCATAGGTTCAGATTTTAAAATTTTGTTAGATAAAGTTTTATGAAAATAAAATTATAAGATTTCATATCAATTAATTGATAAGACAAAATAACAAATATTGAACTCTAACTAAAAAAATAGAAAATTCAAAAGTTAATACTGGCAAAGAAAAGAAACATTTTTTGTTAAGTACTTATAATCAATAAAAATTATGCACTTTCATAAAATAAATGATGATTGTTTTATGATTAAAAAATCAATTCCACTAAAATTACCTGAAAATAAGACTCAAATAAGTAGAAAAAAAAATTTAAATAAGAAAATTCAGAACCCATATAATTATACACTAATCACAAGTGATAAGAATTTCTAAAATCAATTTACAAAATAAATGTTTAATTTTGAAAAATATATAGATTTTTGATTTGGAATAAAAATAAGAAGGAAGTATATTTTAGAGTTTTAATTGAATGGGAAATAAATGTAAATTTATTAATGTGATTGTAGCTATCAATTAATTTAGTTTTCATTAATTTAAAAGTTTCATTAAAAATAAAACTTTTAATACGTAGCTTCAAAACTATTTATAAGAAGTTTTAAAAAATAATTGATGCCCATTTTGATTCTAAAAAAACACATGTACTTAAATTTTAGAAAAAAATCAGTTGAATATGTTATATTAAAAAAACGTTTTCAATAAATGACGTGAAATCTTCTTTAAACACTTTAAATGAATGAAAAGTATTTTTATAAAAAAATAACCGCCTATTATTTATAAGGAAAAAATAAAACATTAACACTTACTAACATATTAGAAAATAATAGTAGTATAAAAAATAACATGAATTATATATATTAACATTAATATAACGTGGAATGATGCGAAAATAAATATTAATTAGGTAGTACATGTTCTTTTAAAAATCAGGTCCTCTAAATTTTATATATGAATAGTTAACATAAAGATAAAAAATAAAACACATTGATACTAGAATATGAAAATACATGAAAAATAGAAAATAACTATATAAATAAATTTAACAATTTTATGATTAATGTTTCTCTCAGAACAAAATTATTTTGATATTTGGAATTCATTAATACATAACACATTCCAAATTCAAGACCAAAAATAGAGTAAAATTCAATTCTATGATCCAATAGTAGAAAGAATGATCTGAAATATCTTCATGGAACTTGAAAAAAAGTGCTTCAGATACTTTACTAATGTTTTTCCATATACATTGATAACTGATTTTATATATTTTTTTTCACATTGTTTATTTAATCCATGTTTTTTCACTTATTTTTATAGTTTTCTTTTGTAATTTAAGTTCAAGTATTTTTTAGGAAAAAAACGAACATAATTTTTTTCAAACTACTTTTCACAAGTGATAAGTTTTATAAAACAAGACCTTATAGAAAGTATGTTTCTAAATGTTTTTTTTCAAATTTCTTAATAAGAATATTTTTTTGACATTCGTGGATTAATATATATATTTAAGTGAAAATGATTTTTAAAATGAAATGAAAATAAATTATTTTTTCCAAACAATAATTAGAGTTATATGTGCTTTAAAAAATAATATAAACAATATTATAAACATACCCATTATAACATTTATTTCTAGAGAAGGGTTATAGTGAAAAATTAATAAAAATGACAAATATAGATTTTTTTTCATTAAATGTGCATACTGAACTCCTTCTAAAGAGGGTATTGTTCTCAAATATTAAAATGATAAAACAACCTCTATATTACTACACTATTTATGAGATCCAATTCTATATTTTTTCCCACGTGTGTATGGTTTATCTAGTAGAATAATGTTTGAGTTTCTCCCAAATTATTTCATACTTGATTTAAAAAACTGATAGTTTGTAACTAAAATATTATTCAAACACGATGGGATCAAAAGAACTAGATACTAAAAAAATCATATATCAACTAACCTAAAGAAGAGGAAACTAATAACTAAATAACGATTACCTATCATATGTAATGATTTTTTATGGAATGGTAGATGTTTGTGTGATAATGAGATTCACGAGACAAGGATGAATAAATGAATATGGGGGTGTGGATGAAAATAAATCAAAGGGGTGTAATATGAAATGATACCTATGTAGTCATGAATGATGATGCATTGAACATGTTGGTATGTATTGGGGGGATGAATGATGATGAATTTAAAATTTTTAGATGAGTTATAATTTTTGAATGATGGTTTCACTGAATCTTTTAAGAGAAAATGGTTGAAGGTAATTGTGAGGAAATTAATTAAAGATGGGTATATATTATTGGTTTAGATTTTGATTTTGAATCTAATTAGGGTGGTGGAATTTGAGTGGTATTCGAAATTGGGTGTGTGAGGTTTTTTATTTCCTGCTAAAATGAAATTGATAATAATAATGATAAATTATATATTACATCAGATAATAATAGATAAGGGATTTGATATATATATATATATATATATGTGTGTGTGTGTGTGTATATATATATATATTGCAACATATTTTACTAATCGTAAAATATTTGTTGGAAATAATTAATTTTAATGATATACTCATTTGTTTCTAAAATAACCATTTATATATATAGTAATGAAATATATCTAATTATTAGTATAATTTTGTTTGATATTAAATAGTTCATATTTAAATGTATATCTATTATTAAAAAGATAAATAAGTAAATCCACCAAAATATAATATCTATATAAATTTATCATTTTTAAAATAAGTACAAATATACACTGCTAATATTTTTATTGATACAAAGCACTTTTTTTGAATTTTATATTTAAAATGTTTGATTATCTTGAATTGTGTAAAATGTAGAATAGAAGGTATGAAAATATTAAAATTAAAAATTTTCTCACTCTAAGATAAATTCCACTTGTCTCTATGACCAAAACATTTTAAAATAATTATTTTTGATAAAAAAATTTCACATGTTTCATATATTAGACCATCACACACAGAAATTTATACAATATATAAATTCAAAAAATAGAATAAACATTTAAATTAAAGTAAAACACCCCACAAAAGTAGACATTAAACATGTTCAGAAGTGTGTAACACATAAAACAATATAAATCTTTTTATCACCCTAAAGTAAACTATAAATAAGTTAATTTTTTTTCATGTGAAGTTTTTTTGGATTCCCAATATATATACAATGACCCCAAAGTTTTTAAATATGATTCCAATCAGATCCTATAGAACTGACACCAAGGGTGGATCAAAAATTCTCTAAACTACCAAGACCTAATTGTGTAAAAAATAATCCATAAATATAAAAAACATGTAACACCCCAAGGATTTAAAAATAAATTTAATGAAATGCATGAAAAAAAATTTATATGTCAAATAAAAATTTTCTTACGGAGCTATTTATAACCATGATGTTAAACTAAAATTTTCCACTTATGTGTTTTGAATTTTGAAAATATGACATGCACGGTTGCGTTCAAGGTAGTTTTTGGGGTCTAATGGAACAAATTTAATTTTTGTGGAATAGTAACTTACCCTTATGAATAGTAATATGAACCTTATGAATAGTAAATCATCCAAAATAACAGTAACCTCACCCTTGAATGTATAAATAAAATTTAGGCATCGTATAAGTGATAATATTACCATAGTAAAAGTATTATTATTTTTTTAATTCATAAATAATTAATTACAATTAATTAACTAATTAAAAAGAAAATGTTTTTTCCTAATTGTTTTTCATAAATTAACAATTTTTTGGCTTCTGGTTTTAAGATAATTTTATAATACCTTATGTTATTTTTGAAGGGCCTTGTGCCTTGGGCCTACAGGTCATGTTCGGGTTCCCCTTCAACCCTTAAAAGTGGTATTATCCATAATAAAATAAAAAAGAAGGCCTTGAGGCCATTTGGGCTATAAAATGAATTATAGTTTTAGAATATGTATTTTTCATATAAATTATGATTTTAATTAAAAGTTAAATTAATAATATTTAGAAAAATATTTTTGAAAAATGGATTTAATTTTTGGATTCTACACCTCGAAAAATGGTTAGGGTGATTTTTTTTGTATTTTTCTAAAATACTTGAGTTTTTGATGAATAGTAAAATACGTTAATTTACGATAAATGCTAAAACCTGAATTTATGCATCATGATTGAGTCATGGATGATGTAAATGGACATTGTTTAGAACTAACATGAAATTATTAATATTTTTGGTCATGGAATCTTAACTATTTCTGGTCTTATGGAAAAAATAATAAACTAATGATTAAAATATTATGAAAACCCTCCTCCCCTAAACTATAAAAACCACCCACACTCTCCTCTTCTCTTCACTCCTATAAAGTCTTTTTTACTTGACTATGTTCTAATAAAATTTTTCCTCAAGCTCCTACCCCACGTCCAATAACCATTGGTCTCCTCAAAAGACCAAATCCTCTCCCTTTAAGAGGCTGTCAAGGAAGATTAACTCAAGAGGTAAATTCCTCTTTTCAATTATTTTACTTTACTTTCAAGTTCCTTTGTTTTATTTTCTATACTTACCTCTCCACATCCAAATGTTTTGAAAAATTCAGTACCTTATATGTACTAGAACTTTGTTATGATAATTTAATAATTTATTATCATCTCTCCTTTACCCTTCTTTTATACTTGTAGTAAAAACCCCATCTGAGATGTGTTAATTTACCACATTCAAGGTAGATGGGTTTTCAATTTTCTTTACCGTCTTTAATTATGGTAATGAAACCATTCATATGGTTGAACCAGAATATAATATATTTATTACATCTCATCTATGGTTATAGAATATTTTTTTACGCATGGTTTTAATTTATAAAACAAAATGTGTTCGTTGTGGTCAAAAAACACCAATTAACCCAAAAGGTTATCACTAAAGTTTTATGTAATGATTCATATTAAATCCAAGTAAACAAATTAAATTTAAAAATATGCAACATTATTTATGTTCAATAATAACATACAACTCCAATTCTGGAAACCATCCTCATTTTACATGGTTATCCATTCATGTATATAAGTAAATCTATCATGAACAAAAAGACCCAAACAATGAAATTGAACCTATTGACAAATAAAAAAGGACATGAATGAACTAAAAAAGGTTATAATAAATATATTACATGTAAAATAGGTTCTGTAATTATTAATTAATGAATATAATCTGATTATTCAGGTCATTGATATCAAGTGGAGAACACCATTAAACTTAAGGCATGGGATTCTACCCGAACCTCCATTATTCGTTCGGGTTATTCTTAGTATCCTTTTACCAATGTTCAATCCTATATTTTACTTATTTAAATCTTTTAATTTCCTTTTATATATCCAAAATCATTTATCAAGGTCCAATAATAATTCTCTTTTAGGTATATACATGTTTTTAAGTGGTTCCCTCCTCAATGCTTGCCTAAAAGAAAACCCCTTTAAGGGAACTTCACGAATTCGTACCCAATCACAAGTGCACTGTACCATATGTTTTAATCCGCAATTGTTTTAATTAAACTAGTTTTTCTATTATGAAATCCTTCTTGAATCATTTATGGGTTTAAAAAAATATTATTCCCTTTTCTATATTAAATTATTGTTAGTGTTTTCCTTAAAACCACACTAAAATGTTTTAATGCTAAAAATTCTTAAATACTCTTCTTACATGTTGTAACTTATATTTTACATCCCTTACCATGATATATGATAATTTTACCTTATCAATTTCCATTTATGTTCTAACTCTTTTCTTTCACAGACACTTTTATGACACAGCTGTTCATTATGCTTTATGAAACGATTATGATACACATTTCTTTCAATGGGTGCCCTTATGTTTATGACTGATTATGTATGATTCTATATTTGGAAAGAATATTTATGAACATGTTATAATGGTTGGTCCAAAAAAGAACTCCAATGAATTGGGTAAAGTTGAGTCTCATGAGAGGTTATGTGCAATGGATTTGGCGGTTAGCCTTGACTCATGCTACCATGTGCAACGGTCGTGGTGGTTATCCTTGACTTGTGCTCCTCTATGTTCAATGAGCCTTGACTCATGCTATATTCATGTTTTATGTTTATTCCACATTACAATGAATCCATTTTTATATGATCCCATTTTAATATGTTATGTTTCCATGTTCCATTCTTTTTTATATCATTATACCTTACCTTCTAACCCATGTGATAAAGCTTTATTACTATATTTTTTCCCTTATGGGGATTTTAGCTCATCCCTCTGTTCATGTTATCCCCAAGTTACCCAATTTAGATGTTTGATTAAAATGGAATTTAGGATATATTTATTAATATTAAATAAGGAAATTTTTTATTTAGTCCAATGTTTTCAGTTTTATGTACCTAGTCTTCCAAGACACTACACTTAATGATCCTCAGCTTGTTTTCCAATGTCTGATTATGCATAAAATCATATAATTTTATGTGTAAAAGTATATGGTCTCTATAGTTGGTGTTATAGGTTGTTCTAGTTATTTTTTGAGATTAAGAATAGAGCACTTTTGTAAGAACCTTATGAGTAAGACTAAATATATGGAAACATCCCTAAATTTTGGTAAGTATAGAGTAAGTGGTTTACCAAAAAATACATACCTGTCAAGATACTAATAGGTAGAGGTGGATCTGGAATAGATGTATCTATAGTTAAAAACCAAAAACACCTCTTTGAGCTAGACTCAAATGCAAACTGGTGCATGACAACAGGACTTTCTGCACTCTTGGTTTGACACTCCCAAGGGACATTATTTGTTAAGTTCATAATCTTAGAACAAACCATTATTATGGGAAGAAAAAAATAAACAATCCCATAAGAATATATGTTTGGAAACAGATCTTGGATAACCTAGATTGAAGCCTAGGAAATCACAAGTTTTGATATAACTTTCCATTTAGAGTTTATTCTTTTATGTTTAATGTTTCCATTTTATTCTCATTAGATAAGTATTTAAACCCTCCTATGTTTTAAACTTAGTATATAAAATGAAATTTTTAGGGATGCATTTTATAAGGGGGGAAGAATGTCAAACCCCATGGATTTACAGATAAATTTAATGAAATGCATGAAACACTATGTCTCTATAAAATAACACTATTTTTGATGAGATATTTATAACCTAATTGTTAAACTAAAATTTTCCACTTATGTGTTTTGAATTTTGAAAATCTAACATACACGATTGCGTTCATGGTGATTTTTTGGGTATGATGGAACAAAATTATTTTTTGGTTAATAGTAACGCACCCTTATGAATAGTAACTTACCCTTATGAATAGTAACATGACCCTTATGAATAGTGAATCTTCTAAAAGAATAACAACCTCACCCTTGATTGTATAAATTAAATTTAGCCATCTTATAAGTGATAATATTACCATAATAAAAGTATTGGTATTTTTGTAAGTCATAATTAATTAATTACAATTAATTATTTAATTTTAAACTAAATTTATTTTCCTAAAAGGTGTTTGTAAATTAAAAATTCTATGTCTTATGGCTTTAAGATAATTTTATAAGAACTTATGTAATTTTTAAAAGCATTATTATATTAGTTATAGTTTTAAAATTTATATTTTCATGTAAATTATGATTTTCATAAAAAATTTAATTAATCATATTTAGAAAATTATTTTTGAAAAATTAATTTCATTTTTATATTCTACATGTTGAAAAATGGTTAGGGTTCATTTTTGGGATTTTTCTGAAAAACATTAATTTTTGTTGAATAGTTACTATAATTTACGAAAAATGCTAAAACCCGAATTTCTACATCATGCATGAGTCGTAGATGAGGTAAATGGCCATTGATTTGAGATCACATGCACTTATTTATATTTTAGGTTATGTAATAATACCTATTTATTGTCTTATAGAAAAATAATAAACTAATGATTAAAATATTAGGAAAATCTTCCTCCCCTCCATTATAAAAACCACCCACTCTTATCTTCTCTTCACTCCTCTCAATCTTTATGACTTACCTAAATTCTACTCAAATATCTCCCAAAACTCCTCCCCTATGTCCAGAATCTTTTGGTCTCATCAAAATACCAAATCCTCTCCACTTAAGAGGCTCTGAAGGAAGATTAAACCAAGAGGTAAATTCCTCTTTTCAATTCTTTTACTTTCCTTTCAGGTTCCATTGTTTTATTTTCTATCATTACCTCTCCTCATACAAATTTTATGACAAATATAGTACCTTATATTTACTAGAATTTTTTCAGGATAATGGAATAATTTATTATCATCTCTCATTTACCTTTTTTATACTATTAGTAAAAACACCATATGAGATGTGTTAATTTACCACATTGAAGGATGATGGGTCATCAATTTCCATTACAGTGTTCAATTCTAGTCATGAAACCATTATTATGGTTGAAACAGAATATAATATATATATTATGTCTCATCTATGGTTTTGGAATCTTTTTTACACATGGTTTTGATTTATAAAACAAAATGTGTTTGTTGTGGTCAAAAACCACCAATTAACCCAAAAGGTTATCACTAAAGTTTTATGTAATGATCCATCATCACTCCAAGTAACCAAATAAAATCTAAAACCATGTAACCTTATTTATATTTAATAATAAAATAGAACTCCAATTCTTTAGAACCATCCTCATTTTACATGGTTATCCATTCATCTATATAAGTAAACCAATCATGAAACAAACGGACCCGAACAATGAAATTAAACCTCTTAACCCATAAAAATAGCCATGAATAAACTTTAAAGGTTATAATAAATATAATAGATGTAAAAAATGTTCTGTAATTATTTAATAATGAACCTAATTTGATTATTTAGGTCATCAATATCAAGTGGATAACACCATCAGACTTAAGGTAAGGTATTCTACCCGAACCTCCATTATTCCTTCGGGTTATTGTTACTCTCTTTTTACCCAAACGAAATTATATATTTTGTTTATTTTAATATCATAATTTATGTTTATATGTAAAAACTCGTGTATCATGGTCAAATAATAAATATCTTTTGTGGATATACATGTTTCTAAGTGGTTCCCTCCTTACTGCTTCCCGAAAAGCAAACCCCTTTAAGGGAACATCCCAAATTTGAACCAAATTTCAAGTTCACTCTACCACATGTTTTAAGAAACCATTGATTTTATAAAACCAGTTTTTTTATTATGAAAAACTTATTTTATCACTTCTTGTTTTGTACCAAATATTATCCCCTTTTCAATTTTAAATGCTTGTTAGTGTTTTCCTTAAAACCGCACTAAAATGTTTTAATGCTAAAAAATATTAAATACACTTTTTACATGATGTCACTTATATTTGTCATCACTTACCATGAAATATGCCTATTTTAACTTATTAATTTCCATGTATATTTTAATTCATTTCCTTCATGGACACTTTTATGATACACCCATTTATTATGCTTTATGACATGATTATGATAGGCATTTTTTTCTATGGGTGCCCTTATGTTTATGATTGATTATGTATGATTATATATGTGGAAAGAATATTCATGAAAATATTAAGATGGGTGGGCCCGTATAGAGCTCCAATGAATTGGGTAAATTTGAGTCTCATGAGATGTTATTTGCAACGGTCTTAGCGGTTATCCTTAACTCGTGCTACCATGTGCAACAGTCTTGATAGCTAACCTTGTCTTGTGCTTCTATATGTGAAGTGAGCCTTGAATCATGCTAAAGTCATGTTTTATGTTTCTTACAAAATAAAAATGAGTCCATGTTTATATGATCCCATGTTTATATTTTATGATTCAATGTTCCATGACTTTTTATATCATTATTCCTTGCCTACTAACCCATGTGGTAAAGCGTTATTACTTGATTTTTCCATTACTGGGATTTTAGCTCATCCCTTTATTCATGTTATCCCTAGGTTACCCTATAAATATGTATAAGAAAAATGGATGTTAGGATATCCTTATGAAGATTAAATAAATAAATTTTCTAGTTAGTCTCATGTTTTTGGTTTTATGTACCTAGTCTTCCTAGACAATAGATTTCACGATCCATGGCTTGTTTTCTGATGTATAATTATGAATAAAACCATGTAATATTATGTATAAAAATATAAGGTTGCTATATTTGGTATCAGAGGATGTTCTATATATTTTTGGAGATTAGGAATATAACTCTTTAGTAAGAACCTTATTAATAAGAATAAATATATGGAAACATCCTTATATTTTGGTAAGTATAGAGTAAGTGGTTTTCCAACAAATAAATCCATGTCTAGATACAAATACGTAGAGGTGGATCTAGAACAGATGTATAAAGGGGGAAAACCTAAAAACACCACTTTGATATAGACTTGAATGGGAACCGATGCATGACAATGGTCCTTACGGCACTTTTGGTTTCACACTCCCAAAGGGTATTCATTGGTAAATTTATAACTTAGTACAAACCATTATTAAGGGAACAAAAAATAAATAAAGAATCCCATAAGAATATATGTTAGGAAACAGATCATGGATAACCTAGATTGAAACCCAAGGAATAAAAAGTTAGGATATACCTTTACTTTAAGATTTTATCCTTTTATGCTTAAAGTTTCCTTTGTATACTTATTAGATAAGTATTTAAACCCTCCCATGTTTTCACCTTAGTATGTAAAATGAAATTTCGAGGGAGAAATTTCATAAATAGGGAATAATGTAACACCCCAAAGATTTGTAATTAAATTTAATGAAATGCATGAAAAACTATGTATCCATAAAATAATAATTTTTTTATGGATATATTTATAACCTATATGTTAAACTAAAATTTTCCACTTCTATGTTTTGAATTTAAAAAATCTGACATACACGGTTGTGTTCAGGATGATTTTTGGGGTCTATTGGAACAAACATAATTTTTAATGAATAGTAACCTACCCTTATGAATAGTAACATACCTTTATGAATAGTAATATGACCCATATGAATAGTTAATTTTTTAAAATAATAGTAACCTCACCCTTGATTGTACAAATAAAATTTAGGCATCTTATAGTGATAATATTCCCATAGTAAAAGTAATAGTATTTTTTAAGTCATAAATAAATAATTATAATCAATTAATTACTTTAAAATAAAATACATTTTTTTAAAAGGTGTTCACTAATTAAAAATTTCATATCTTCTGATTTTAAGATAATTTGATAAGATCTTATGTAATTTTTTTAATGCATTATAAAATCAGTTATAATTTTAAAATCTGTAATTATCAAGTAAAATATGATTTTAATTAAAAATTAAATTAATCATGTTCAAAAAATTAATATTGAAAAATGGATTTCATTTTTTTATTTTAAACATCCAAAAATGGGTAGGGTGAATTGTTGGGATTCTTCTGAAATACTTGAATTTATAATAAACAGTAAAATATGATAATTTACAATAAATGCTAAAACCTGAATTTCTGAATCATGCTTGAGTCATGGATGATGTAAATTAACATTGGTTAGAAATAACATGAACTTATTACTATTTTTGGTCATGGAATAATCACTATTTCTTGTCTAATGGAAAAATGATAAACTAATGATTATAATATTAAGAAAACCCTCCTCCCCTCCACTATAAAAACCACCAACACTCTCCTCTTCTCTTCACTCTGGTCAAGCCTTGTGACATTCCTAAATTATACTCAAGTATATCCCCAATATCCTACCCTGGGTCTATAATCCCTTGTTCTCCTCAAAAGACCAAATCCTATCCTCTTATGAGGCTCTAAAAAAAGATTAACTCTAGAGGTAAATTCCTCTTTTCAATTCTTTTACTTTCCTTTCAAGTTCCTTTTTTTTTTCCTTTTTATCCTTACCTATCATCATCCAAAGGTTATGAAAACTCAAGTAACTTATATGTACTAGAATATTTTTGTGATACTGAAATAAGTTATTATCATCCCTCTTTTACCCTTATTTTATACTGGTAGTAAAAACACCACCCAAGATGTGTTAATTTACCACATTCAAGGACGATGAGTTTTCAATTTCCATTACTGTCTTAAATTCTTGTCATGAAACCATTATTATCATTTAAATAAACTATAATATATTTATTATGTCTCATATATGGTTCTATAATCTTTTTATACTCATGGTTTTTATTTATAAAACAAAATGTGTTCATGTGGTCAAAAACTACCAATTAACCCAAAAGGTTATCACTAATGTTTTATGTAATGATTCATCTTCACTTAAAGTAACCAAATGAAATTTATAACCATATAACCTTATTTATGTTCTATAATAAAATTCAACTCTAATTCTGGACAAAAATCCTCATTTTACATGGTTATCTGTTCATGTATACAAGTAAACCGACCATGAAACAAACAGACTCGAACAATGAAATTGAAACTCTTAACCCATAAAAAAGGCCATTAATGAACTTAAAAATGTTATAATAAATCTATTACATGTAAAATTGGTTCTATAATTATAAATTAATTAACCTAATTTTATTATTGTGGTCATTACTATCAGGTGGAGAACACCATTAGACTTAAGGTAAGGGATTCTACCTGAACCTCCACTATTCCTTCAGGTTATCCTTAGCCTATTTTTACCCAAATGAAACACAATATTCTGTTTATGTAAATATTATAATTTCTATTTATATTTTCAAACTCATGTATCATGGTCCAATCATAATTCTCTTTCGGGGATAAACATGTTTTAAGTGGTTCCTCAATGCTTCCTAAAAAGAAAACCCCTTTTAGGGAACTTCCTGAATTCGTACCCAATTTCAGGTGAACTCTACCATATGTTTTAAGACACAATTTTTTTTAAAAGACTAGTTTTTTTATTATGAAATTTTTATTGTATAACTTATGGTTTTATACAAAATGTTATTCCCTGTTCTATTTTAAATGCTTGTTAGTGTTTTCCTTAAAACTACACTAAAATGTTTTAATGCTAATAATGCTTAAATATTTCTTTTACATGTTGTAACTTCTATTTGAAATCAATTACCATGATATATTATTATTTTACATTATTAATTCCCATGTATTTTCTAATTCCATTCTTTCATGGACACTTTTATGACACACCCATTCATTATGCTTTATGACATGATTATGATACCCATTTCTTTATGTGGGTATCCTTATGTTTATGATTGATTATGTATGATTCTTTATGTTGAAATTATATTCATGAACATGTTAGTATGGTGTGCCATGATATTTCTCCAATGCACCCAGATATTCCTCCAATGCATTGGGTAATGTTGAGTCTCATGAGACGTTTTGTGCAATGATCTTGGCAGTTAGCCTTGACTCATGCTACCATGTGCTATAGTCTTGGTGGTTAACCTTGACTTGTTCTCCACTATGTGAAACAAAACTTGAATCATACTAAAGTAATATTTTATGTTACTATAACATTAAAATTAATCCATGTTTATATGATCACATGTTTATATGTTATGATTCCATGTTCCATTACTTTTTATATCATTATGACTTGCCTTTTAACCCATGTTCTAAATCTTTATTACTATATATCTCCCCTTACTGGGCTTTTAGGTCATCCCTTTATTCATGTTATCCCTAGGTTACCATATGAAGATGTATGATAAAACTGGAAGTTAGATGATCTTTGTGAATATTAAATAAAGAAATGATTTATTTAGTCCCATGTTTTCAGTTTTCGACACCTAGTCTTATAAGACACTAGACTTTACAATCCTTGGATTGTTTTCTGATGTATAATTATACATAAAATCATGTAATTTTATGTTTAAAAGGCATGGTTCACTATAAAACATGACTATAATAAATATTATATTTCAGGTAAGGTTAAATTTACTATTTCAAGTATATGATTTTAACTTGACATAACATTTTTCTTGAATATCACATATTAAACTACAATACCTATGATTCATTATGAGACTCAATGATCATGAAATTAAAAAAAACAACAAAATATATCTCAATATGATTTATATCTAAATGTTATAATCATTTGTCCTCAAAAAAATTTCAATCTGATCTATCAGCTTAAATTGTGATGAAAATGAGTTAATAAAGTGTTACAATTATTTTTAGGAATGGAAATTAAATTCATTAATAAGGGGGAGATTATGAAAGAATTGAATATTTTTTTAGATCATACATAAAATTAATATATGGATAAGGGATAAATAATTATTCAAATTATAGAAAACTATTAAAAATATTTTCAGTCAAACACATGGAACAAGATCAATGAATTATTATATGGACACGAATACTAGGAAAGAAAAAAACACAACAAAATTTATTAATATAACACAATAGACCAGTCATTTTCAAAATATATGAATAATAATTGATGTTTTAAATAAATAAGAAATGAAAAAATAATGGAAATGGAAAATGAAAGAAAAAATGCACCTCAAATATGTAAAATTATTTTCAATATTTAATGTAATATCACATGAATAAGAGTTAAAAATACTTGAAATGGTATAAAAATAATACTTTTGTAATTTATATATATAAAAACATAAATAAAAGAATTAAAAATATCATCTAATTCTAGTTTAAATTATATATATGAAAATAATAAAAACAAAGAAATATTGGAAAATAACCATCATTAAAAGATGAAAAATTTATAATACAAGTCCCTAAGAACTATTGGAAATAACCTAGTAGTCAAAAATATGAACAATTATTTTGTTAATGATAATATGAAACTATTAATTTCATGATTTAAAACAAAAAAATAATAATTATGGAATATCTCAAAACAGTTTACCCAAGTGGTGAGTTCATTATAATAATACTTAGTTTGCAAGAATGATGACCGAGTCACCATAAAAACCATAAATTAAGAAATTTACAAATAAGTATTATATCCTGGATAAAATAATTTATTTTTCCTTATAAAATTATATAACCATGATATTTTAAATTTAAAAAAAAAGAGAAAAACATGAAATATAATTTCATTTTAATTTTACACAAACCATAACTAAAATTCAATTCAAAAAGGACAAGCCTATGATATTTGGTCCTTAAAGCTCAAAGAGATGAACTAAATATGTAAGAAGAGGTTCAAACATGGACTAATTTTTTGAGAAATATGTCTAAGTCCATTATTCACCCAAAAATCATAATTATATAAGGGGAAAATAATGATGGAACCTTAGTGAATAGGGTGTCTAGTCATTGATTGAGAATCGATTGTGTGGGTGTGTGAAACTATGATGAACCAAAACTGTGTTTAATTTAGTGGGATGATAGTGTTGGTGCCGCAAAGTATATCTACTAAGAGGGGTAAGGCATGATGATAAGTTAGTTTTAGATAGAGATTATAATCCATGATGGAGGCTCAAGGGTGTGGGTGTGAGAAAAATTACATCAAAAGTGGTAATCAAGATATGTCAGAGAAGATAGTGGAATGCTGATGAATGGGTGAGTAGTGAGGATAAAAAGGGAGTAAGGGAAGTGAGGGGGACATGGAATGGGGAAAAGGGTGGAAAAATTTTATCTAGAGGAAATAAATATAAACTAAATGGGAAATAAATTATATAATAATAATGAACAATATAGGTAGTGATGAACAAGAGGCAGAAGAATAGATTTAGATGAATTGGTGTGGAATTTAGGGTTTTTAGTGCGTAACACGATAAAAATATGGATAATTAGAGGTAGTGGGGTTTTTTTCAAGGTTAAATTGATTTCGGAATTAGAGTTTTTATATTTTTGTTGTAAATTATTAATTAAACTTATAAATTCAATCATTTAATTATATAATAAAAATAATTAGTTTTAAACGAAATCATAACATATATATATAGTGAAGAAATTTTTAAATTTATACTACATAAAATATCTATTATACACATATAACTAATTCATATATAAGTGAATTTTATTTTTTCTTATTTTTATAGGTGCATAATTGATCTGATTTGAGCCTAAAAAAATTAGTTCATCTATCATCAATTTTATAACATATATATATTTTTCTCTTTAAATGTTTATGAATTACTGATATATTAAATTATCCTATAATAATATGATTTGTTGATAAATGATTTGTTTGAAAAAAATAACACACACACACATATTTGATTTTGGTAAAATATGTTATATTACTGAATAAATTTTTATAATTTATTTTTATAATTATAAAATATATTTTGTTCATAACAATTAATAATAACATATTTAATATTAATAAAACAATTTTTGGAATTAAAATGTCAATGAAATATATTAAAATGTTAGAAAAAGACTTGATATTAATTTTCTACTAATATAAATAGATATATTTGTTAGTAAACACAATTATTGGAAATTATAATTAATAGAAAAAATATAATATTTATTGTAATTTTTATCTTTTACTAAAAAATATTTTATGTATCAATATTTTTTTGTCGATAAAATTGTCTTTTTTTGTACTGGTTTCCAGTAAGTGACTACTTTGGTGGGAAAATCCATGAATAAAAATATTCCATTGTGAGTGGATCCTTATGGTAATAAGAACCATAAGATTTAAGATGTATCAGGTGATGAAACCTTAATTTCATAGGTTATATGAAAGTATTTAAGAACTATCTTTATGTTGGTGTTGATGGAGAGAATGTGGCTTGAACTTCACTGGATAGTGAACCTTAGCATTTGGAGTTGCATGACAAAAGAAAATTGACATTTGGATATGGAACATAGTAATTCATTGGTGAAATGAAGACTATGGAATGTTGAGAATGATAGTTCAAGGATTTACATAGTTTCTTAGGGATGAGAAGTATTGTGGTGGTGAGTTCGTAATGACCCACATCATTATGATTTGGTGAATTCCAGAGGAAATTTCAATTCCAGTCCTAGAGTAGGGTTCATTCTATGAATTGAAATTCATATTGAAAATAAATCAATTGAAACATATTTAGATGTTGTTGTTGGATGTGGAACATAGAAAGGTTGGTTGATCAGGTTATTAAATGAGCATTAGAGGAGGGTCAAGGTAATTGGGTGTTGTTTGTGGCTGCAAGTAGTAATCCACACTATAGCCCAGGGGTATTGTGTCATGGAGAGTGAAAAAAGAGTTTTTTTAAATTATTTTATAGGATTATGTTATGATGAAAGGGGACACACAGCGCAACCACATGCATATGAGTTTTTCATTTACATTTCTTACGAATGAGGGACCACAACATATAGGTTGGTGGATAAAATATAGAGGGTTTAAAAGTGGATTCCTTATGGAACATTCCAAAGGGGCCACACCATAAAAAAGGATAGGGGGATACGGGGTTGGATATACTATTTGGGGGTTGGATATGCCACAACCTAGGAGTCCATGATGCAATGTGGATAGGTAGGGAGACCATATCACAACCCCAATGGGTGGTATCATAGTGGTCCCTCAGGAGGTAGGTGTTTGGTTACCCCCTGAGATAGGCTATGATGTGGAGCCCCACTACACTTAAAAACCCATATATGAGGATAATAATTTCAAAGAAACACATGGGGATGCACCACAAAGGGACCCCACTCAGTTTTTTAGGGGGGATAATGGTAATTTCTCAGTCTCTCCCCACTGACTTTAAGGGAAATAGGGCATCGAGGGGGGCTATTTTGGATGAATCCTCCCTTATCTCTTACACCCTTTCATCCCCCTTGTTTGGAATTATTTGGTTTCATTTTGGTAGTGATTCTACATGATTTCTTTTATAACCTCATTTTTTCATTGAACATTATTATTTGGTCATTTTGTTTTTATTTTGACTAGGTTCTATTAATAATTTACACTGAAGAATGGTTTAATTCATATGTAATGATAGGTCTTTCATGAACGATGGTGAGATTAAGACCTAAGAGGATGATCTTAATATGTCTCTTTGTATTTTTGTTAAAGTAACCCAATTCCCTAATTTAATTAGGTTTAATAATTAAATTGGATAAAATTTGAAATTGGCTGAGTGTTGGCTGTTAGTGTTTTTTCTTAGGAAAGTTTTGAGTGTATGTTGTGGACCATTCATGGGTGGTTGGTCATGGGTTTGGTGTGATGACAATTCTGAGTGAGTATTTTAGAAACAATACCTCTTTGGTTTAAATTAAATAATTAAATATAATTTTTTATAATTAATTATTTATGTTGTATGAAATAAGATAGAATCTAGAGTGGTGGTATGAGATTAAATGAGGCATGGATAGGCTATTGCATGGATCAACAGAGCTTAGAGTCGATGAATACATTGTTTTAGTGGTAGGTGGTCCCTTTAATTGAATGTTATATTCTTGTTATGAGTGATTTATTACTTGTATGCATGTTTAATGAGGATAAGTATATGAATATGGACCAATGATGCGATGTTTAGATGCAATACAACAGAGTTAGTGTTCTTATTCTTTGAATATGTTTTCTTTAGACCTTTAGGTAGTTTGGGATCACCTAAAGACTATGTTTTCAAGGGGAGTGGTTGTAGACTAAGTTAAAGAGAGACCTCGGGTGGGTCTCAATGTTTGATTTGAGACACATGTAGCCTAGGTGAGTTTCAAAAGGATAGTTGGGTAGACATAAGAGTATTAGGACTAGTGATGATGGGTGAAATGGTTTTAAATCTCATTCCTCGTGAGTGAAACCCTCTTGATGGTAGATTAATTCTTTATGAGTAGTGTGGAATGGGACCCAGGTGCGGTTTTTGGAAATGCTTTGGGGCTTATAATCATGTTTCTAATGGGCATGGAGATGGATAACTTGGGACAATACCTAGGTAACGGGAGGAGGAGTGGTAAGGAATTTTGATGATGTTGGATTTATCCAAAGGATTATGTAAGCTATGGAGTTACCAAGGGGTGAAATAAATAATATGAATCAATGAGTAGAAACCATGATGGGTCTGGAGGAACCAATGGTTTCCTTGTTTGGTGAGATGATATTTTGTTCATGAATTGGGGAGAAGTTTGAGTAACTATAACCCATGTGATGATTTGGTGAGATTATATGATGGAATATAAGACCTATTCTCTATTTTTAATGTGTGTTCTTACATGTACTTATGATAAGTGAAGGAATCACTAGGGGAGATGGATCTTGAGGCATATCCTCACCATGAGTAAGATAAAATTGGTTGGACTTCCATGAGATGGATTACTTATTATACACAAAGTATAGAAATATATTTAGTGATAAGGTATGGATTAAGACCATTTCGATACAACTTTAGTGAGAAAGAGTTTTCATGGACCTTGTCATGAGTGAGAAGTCTTAGATGGTGATAGTGGAAAACCTTAAGATCGAAGGTTAGTCTAATTATGCTGTGTTTTGAGACATGAATGATAGAACCTACCTTGTGTGATAAGGTAGTGGGCTGGGATTTAGATGTAGTACATTACCTTATTCCTTTATTTAGTGGGTCTAGGAATCATATTATTCCTACCTTGAGTCATTAGGTTTAGGCAGAGATATGGGTTTGATGGTATGATGTGACAATGTGGATTCTATCACAGAACTGAAGTAGGTAAAATTAGGTTCCCTAGTGGCCTGGTAATAAAACAATGACCATATATTCATAGATTCATGATGGTCTAGTTGGAACAAAAAATTAAAGGAACTTGTCTGAAATTTTTTTCCCCTAAAGATACATATATGACGGAGTATAGTATGAAACATTTGGAGGACCATACTGAGATATATTTATCACACTCTGTACGGGTACTCTTGTACATGTGTAGAACATAGGGTTTGTTTTCAGGTCTATTATAGGATGTGATATGGGTCGGGATGGGGTATCACTACTGGAAATCGGATCTTTCCCAACACTTCTATACCAACGGTTTGTAAAAACCGTTGGTATAGGCACCCTTTCCCAACGGTTCTCCCAAACTGTTGGGAAAGGGAGCTCAAAACACCCCTTTCCCAACGGTTTTGGAGAACCATTGGGAAAGGGGTGGGTCTTTCCCAACGGTTCTCCCAAACCGTTGGGAAAGGGAGCTCAAAACACCCCTTTCCCAACGGTTTTGGAGAACCGTTGGGAAAGGGATGGGTCTTTCCCAACGGTTCTCCCAAACCGTTGGGAAAGGGAGCTCAAAACCCCCCTTTTCCAACGGTTTTGGAGAACCGTTGGGAAAGGGGTGGGTCTTTCCCAACGGTTCCCCCAAACCATTGGGAAAGGGAGCTCAAAACACCCCTTTCCCAACGGTTTTGGAGAACTGTTGGGAAAGGGGTGGGTCTTTCCCAATGGTTCCCACAAACCGTTGGGAAAGGGAGCTCAAAACACCCCTTTCCCAACGGTTTTGGAGAACCGTTGGGAAAGACCCTACCCTTTCCCAACGGTTCTCCAAAACCATTGGGAAAGGGTGTCCCAAAATCCAGCATACACCCCGAAAAAAAAATATGCACCTATCCCAACGGTTTTGCGAACCGTTGGGATAGGTTCTTCGATTTTTTCCCAGGTCTACTGCCCGAGAACATTATATAAATCTAAATTTTAAATAATTATTATAATACATATATATATTTATGAAATTATGTTCAAAAAAGTCATATTAGGTTAGTGGTTAAGTCGTTCTATTATAAACGAAGGGTTCATGGATCAAATCACACCGAATGTATTTTTTTGAAATACATATACCAACGGTTTTATAACCGTTGGAATAGATTTTCATATTACCTATGCCAACGGTTTTCAAAACTGTTGGGATAGGTCTATAACAACGGTTTTCCCTAAACTGTTGGTATAGACCAATCCCAACGGCTTACTTCGCCACGGTTCTCCAAACCGTTGGTATAGGCTATACCAACGGTTTGGAGGCCTATACCAACGGTTCTAAACCGTTGGTATAGGTTAGTTTTCCAGTAGTGTATCATGATAAGTATTTAGATAATAGGTGTTTAATGTGATTTTAGGATATATGTAGGGCATGTTTTTCATTTTATTTCTTTTGTTTATTTTTTTTATATATGATCGGCGCAGTTGACAATCAACTATTATATGATTACATGCATCAATATTTACATTTTTTATAGTATTACTATTTTGTTATTAGGTGTACTCTAGTGATTGTGATGGATATTATTTGATCATATCTACTATGTGTTTGACTTTTATATGAGGGTATAGTCTCCCCATGGAATGGATTAGGCCCTCACCTCTAGTCTGTGGCCTCAGGTGTATGGGGAGGTGCGCCTGAGATCGTGTGGTGTCCCTGGCCTGAGAATTGTTGAGTGGCCCAGGGCCTTGTAATTACATGAGACGTCATTTATGGATTTGGAATACTGAGAAGCATTTCTAAATGGGGAATGACCTCAAGCCATTTTTGTATAACTCTATGATGAGTGTTGAAAATTTAGAATTAATGCCTCATTAATGAAAATGACCCTTAATAAGTTTCTATAACATATATTAAATAGAATTAAGAGCAGTTAGAATCCAACACCTCAAGACAACACCTATTAATATTACGCCACTTCACCACCCCAAATGAGGAATCCACCATCGGGACAAACAATGGAAAATCCAAGGATAATTCTCAATGATAGAAGAATATAGAGAATGATTTATGTTTGACTGAATCTCTCACACCACCTATTTACCAAGGATATTATACCTATGAAATTCAACTCTCAATGAATAAGTAACAACTATTAAATCACCCTATTCAAAACATAGATTTAACTTACTAATTAATCGACCATGAAACCACCCCCTTAGTCAAAATATTAGACAAAGCATAATTAAAAAAATTCTACCAAAGAATTTTCTTCTAATTCCATCATGATCATAAATAATATAATAGAATCAAAATAATTTTATGTTAAATAAAATCATTAAAACTCTGAATAATCGAACCCTTTTAAATTTCCATTATTTAACATGTAGATATAAGCCCTGGTGAATAACTTAAACTATGAAAACACCAACAATTTCTCCAAATAAAAAAATTTGTTTTTATTTTAATTTATAATCCACCATTTAACTTTTTAAGTATTAACTAATTCACATGAAATTTTATTTAACATTCCATATTAAAATTTACATATCATAAAAATATATTAATCATATTATGACATATCATATAAAATTTTAATTAGTATTCATAAAACCATTAATCATACCACTTAAATTTATAATAATTTAAAAATTTAAAAATACCAATTTACAAACAAATTTTTATGGCATAATATTTTTCATAATCCTCAAGATATTTGTTTAAAACAATATCAATCATATATTAATATTTCCTCTTGCATATTTTAAAAAAATAGTCATTATTTTATACTATGTTATTTTATTTTAATGGATATATATTTCTTCAAAAATAATACCATGGAAAATCAACTACAAAATAAATATAATTGAAAAAAAATATTTATTTTCCTACCTTATTAATTCACATTCATGATTAATGTAAAAATCCTATTTTAAATAGCTATTAGAAAAATATAAAAAAATCAACTGAAAATTATTTAATTCCAATAAATATATAATTAAATTATTATATTCCAACCATGCTAATTTTATAAATATTTTAAAAAGTTATTTTGATAAATACCATGTTTATTATAATTACCAATAAATTTCATTATAATAATATCCCACATTAGTTACTTATTTAACATAACAGCATCTTTTTCATTAAAATAACATGGAATTAATACTTATCAATATTCCATACATTATATAATGAATTCAGATATTAATCAATAATTATAATTATTTAAAATTTCCTCTCCATTAGCCCCCCTTTATAACTATATTCCACATGAATTTTTTATCTAACATGACATTAATGGTAAATTAAAATAATATAATTTTTTTAGTTTTTTTCCATAATCATATAACATTAATTATGGATGATCTTTAATAAGTTGCATGCTAAATTATATTCATGGAATTAAAAAAAAATCACATGCCCATATAAAAATACATTTTAATATTAAAATAAAATCTATTCAAAAATATCATATATTTTTTTACAAATAACCGCTTCAATGATAAATTATTATCATAATCAAATAAAATATAATATTTGGTTTCAATAATGAAATAATTATCCATTAATATTAATTTTTTAAAAAATATTATCAAATCAAGAAATACCAATATATCCTCAAAATATTAAAAAAATTATGAAATTAGAATTTTCATTTCTCTAAATTACACAATCCCTTAAAAAATTTTAATTCAAAAATTACTTAAATAATATATTAATAGAATTTAGATTAATAAGGGAAATAATTAACAGTTAAAAAATATGGATTTAGACATCCTCTCGGGATGTTAATTTTATAAAATAAAGCTATGATATTAAATGAAGAATTTCACAAAAAAAAAATAAACTCATTTCATGAATTAAAATTTGAAGAGAATGGATTAAGAGAAAAAAATATCATCACAGACTTACTGAACACAAAAAACTTGATTTTATTACACCAATCTAAAAATAAAGAAATATTAAGGAGAGTTATATAATGAAATATTTTATAATAATAATATTAATAAGATATCCCTCTTAGTTTTTTTCCAAAAAATTTTATGACAACATGAAAAAAAAGAAGATCTATATAGAAATTAACCCACATTCAATATCTCTAGGGAATTATTGGTAAATCCAAAAAGTCTTATTTCATCCTTAAGTACCTCATGATTCCTTTCCATATGGTTCTATAATAAACTTATCAAACAAATTAAATAAATTGACATAACACCTCAATTTTATAGCATTGGTTAGAACAACATGTAAATTATATCAACCCTGAAAAATAATTCAAACCAATTCATAACATGAAATTAAATATGTTTATCTCTGTGATGCATGATTTAACACCTAAAAATGTTCATTTTTAGGAAGAAAACTCTTTCCACTAGAATAATTTGTAAAATGATAAGGTCCTAAGACAAGAATGTTCTTATAACCACATCATTTTTGAGGTTCCTTAGATTAATTCCTTTCATAGGTTTATATATACCACTATCACACCATATGAATATAAAAACTTCTATATCCCCACTATAAACTCATATCATAGAAATATTTTTTTTGATTCATTTATATCATAACATATTCCCACTAAGACCCCACATGAGTTTCTGATGTGGCTAAGAGATAACTCCCTATTCTAGCCTCTAATAGGTCATGAGATAGAAACTAGCACAAAGGGTTTCTAGTAAAATATATTGGAGGAATTAGACTTAGCATCTAAAGAAACATCAAATGAAAATATAAAATTCTAAATATATGTACATATAACTCAAATTAAAGAATACATCATGAAACAAACATAAATAGTGATCTATAAAATTTCAATGAATCCTTTAAAACTCACTTCCTATTAATTCACCTCAATGAAACCTCTAAAGAATCTATAACAATAACTTAAAAACCCTAATAAATCATGCTAAAAAATAACATCATTAATTGTGGAGGGGTGATCACTAAATATACTATACAAGATTATTACCTAGAAAGTGAAAATTTTAGTGTGAAAATAAAATACTAATGGAAAAACAGTATAAAAAAATTGATTTGCAGTTTAATATAGTTGATTTATTCAATAATTTTTCTAATTGGACAACCTATTAACTAAATTAGCATGTAAATTTTAAAAATTCACTTAGTTAAAGAAATGTAAATAAAGTTTGGAGTTTATTATTTATTAATTTTTAAATTATTAAAAATTTATGCGGTACTATTTCTATATTGGTTTTATGTATAAAAAGTTCAATTTGACTTGATATTTAACTATATTAGGATTATATTTTTTGCAATGGGTATATATTAATATATATTATTAAATAAAAAGTTATTATGAATTATTTATGATTTAAATAATTAAATGATTTGTTATATATGAAAATAGATTATAATTATATGTATTGATTAATTACTCGTGTTTACATAGTTAATGGTATCTACCATAACTGATATTTATTTATTAAATCATGAAAATTTAAAAAGGATGAATTATATAGAGTTGTAATGATGCTATTTAATATATAATGTTTTAAACTATAAAAATATTTATGATGATGAAAAAATTATACTACTCTTACATGTGAAAATTTATCAAGTGTAGTTTCTCTAATATTTTATTAAAATCATGTGGTTTTATGGTTTATTATTTAGTATATAAAATATATATTTTTAATTTCTTAATCAAGTGCATGTCAGTCACACTTTGAGAGTTGAATGATGTAGGTGCAATTTACTGAATAAATAGGTGGTGTTGGAGGCATAAAGTTTCACAAATAATTCTATCCTATATAATTTTCATTGTATTTTCCATTATTTATTCTCATAGTGGATTCATTTTTTTTGGTAGTGAATTGTGGTAGTTGTAAGAGGTTTCAATTTAAGGAATGTTATTTTGAAAATGCTTCATTCTTTGGGAAAATTAATATATTTTTATTAAATAATATATTATTAATCCAAATATTCACTCCATAATTGTAATATTTCATTAAAGAATAATTTTTTACATGATTCTTTTAGAGACATATTGTTTTGTTTTTCATTGAAATTTTATGTTCTAATATGATTTTTCTTATTTTGATAGATTTAGGAGGAAATTCAATTTATATAAATTTTTATAGATTCTTTTTCATTAAGGATGAATTGATTCTAGAATTTCAACATTTGATATAATTAAATTATAAACATCACAAGTTATACTAGTTTTTATAATGTTCTTTCAAAAAATTTAAAAGACTTTCACGTGGCCCATCATGGACTACATAAAAATCAACATGAGGGGGAATCAAATCTAAATGAGGGTGTTCCAAAATTATGATATCTTTGTATTTTTATAAACATAAATATTTGGTAATTCATGTATAGTAAAGGCATTCTATAACACTATTTTGATTATAGATAAGTTTTAATATACAGTTTAGAGTAAAAGTATGATGTGTTTTTTTTGTGTAGAGATATGTTAAGAATGATTGGATTAATGTTTTAATATGGTTTTATATGTTGTGGTGGATGATTATTTTGGGAAACAAAATTGTTTACATGAATTATAATATGTTGAAGATGATGTAATGATGATATGTGTATATGGTAAAATGATGTATGAGATGTTAATATAGTGTTCTATGTAGATTTTTTCAAATAGGCATTCTTAATGGTTGATTTGGATGGGTTTATTATAATTTAGGTTAATTATAAACCTTATCCCTAGGTAATTAACATCAATTCTTACTAGGTATCTAATAGTTTTTATTTGTTTTGTTTGGATATTTTTATTTAAGTTATTTTAAGTAGCCCAAAACCTATTAAGTGATGTTACCATATAGAGTCTTGTAACATATGTGATAAAATATGTGGTTGTATGATATATAAGTATGGGTTTTTTTTATTTTGGGCCCTTGATGTTCATTTATGTTTCCGGATTTATTAATTATTTGTTAAAATTATAAATTTTTTATTGTTGTTTTCGATATTAATTTTGATAATGGTGTTTTACATGAGTAAGATATTTAGGGTTTAAATTGAATATGATATTTTCAAATGAATTTCCTTTCATTGTTGTATTAATGGTTTAGTGATATCTTTTCCATAATTAATACTACATTAAGTAGTTTTGATACATCTAATGATAATATAATTTAATTAATTTTTCATACTTATTTTTCATTTTATTTTTTTGTATTGAAATATTCTATTTTCAATAAATGATCCTCTTAAGTATATGTTTCTCTCACTCATCCAAAATTTGTATATTTATTTTATAGGTTGATTATTATAGAGATATGAAGCTTTTGTTGATCTGTCTAGAGAGGATTCGTTGAGGTTTATTAATAATGGGGAAGTTTTAGATGATATGTTAAAATATTGTAGAGGAACGAATATGTTAAATTATTTATGAATGTTCTAATTTGGGTTCTTATATTGATATTTTAATTTATACTATTCTATCTTATATTCATATTTTCTTATTAAGGGTAATGATACCCATATATTTGAGTAAATACCTTTAGTGCCAGTTACTAACCCGTAGTGAAATTGACATGGGCTTATAGAGTCATATCTCAATTTCATCACTGATTCAAGTCGGTTCTCAGTGAGAATAGGTTACTAAAGTATATACCACTGATACTATTCTTCCAAAATCGTTTTATTTTAAGTTAAAAGTTAAATATATCATTTATATAATATTTGTTTTTGTTTTTTCTATAAATTTTTATTTTCCAACAATTGGGAAGAGTAATAACTTTTGAGGATTTGTGTTCCACTTCCATCAATTTATTTGATAAAAAATTAAACTAAATTTACATATAAAGATCAAACCATTTAATCGAATTCATTTTATTGGTGATTATAATAATATTCACTTACACTTTTCTTTCATTAGATAAGATATCAGCTATCTCGAAAATAGAAAATTGATATTTCATTCACAGATAATTCAATAGATATTCATGTGAAACTATAAGTGGATTAAGATATATTCTCTCCATTGGAGATATGATTGGACTTCTTCACATACAATATATATATATATATTTGGTGAAACTCATAATGAAAATATCAATATACATGGAAAATAAAATTCCTTTATGTAAGAATGAAAGTGTACCAACTTCTATATATTCATTGAATTTTATGTAATCATTTTATCTCTTTACTAAAGTGTTATTTGAATGTGTAAAAATATTTACATAATAAATAAAACTAATTTTTGGTGTAATTTATTGTGTAGTATATTGATATTAGACAACCTTTTCTGAATTTTCTAACACCATATACATAAAGATTTTCATTTTTCTTACTCATTACATATTATTCAATATTTTATCAATTTTTACAAGACATACAAGAGTAGATAGTATTATTTATTCATCAATTTTTATTATGATCTCTTTGAATTTATCATTGATACCATTAGTACTCAATCTATGGGATTTTTCCATAGTAGTTTATCCATTTATGATTCTATATTTAACTTTTATTTTTTTTCTTTAAGTCCATAATATTTTCTAAATTTATTAACTTTACATATTTGAAAATTTTGACATAATTATTCAGGTCATTAATTTATTATTTATAATATTAAATGTATGCCATTTAATCTATAATGACATGAATTACTTGTTTTATTAGCATATTATTAAATCAATATCAACCAATACTAAATCATGTTTGAAATTTATTCTAATCACTCATTCATTTTCATTTTTATCTTCTTTAATGAACTTTTAATCTTTGGTTTGATTGATGAAACAACCATAGAGAAAATATTTTTATTTTTCAATATTTACCCACCTTGATTCCATACTTATTTGAGTATTCTTCTTATTTAGAGTAATATTTTATGTTTCAATTTCTCAATTTAAATTATTTATCTATCTTATTGAATGTATTTATTAGTGAATTATTTCCCATTTCTTCAATTAATACTTTTTTACTAACTTAGTAGTGAAACAAACTATATTTACACATTTAAAACATGAATGTGGAAGTTATTTTTATACATTACTTTTATATTTATATTAAATGAGATAAATTGAATTTCCATATGAATTTTCATATGTTCAGGATCATCTTACACAAGGTGTTCTTCCTTGGATTTTATTTCCAAATCATGTGTTTTATTCTACACTAAGGCAACATATTTATTTATCTTAATCTTGTATTCCATGAGAGTGATTTAACAATTTTGGAGAAATCATTATGAGTTATAGTTTTACAATAACAAAGACATTTGGATTGAAATATTGTGGGAGTATAATTATGTTGTTATTTATGATTCTAAAACCTTTAAATAAATCAGCATGTATACACATATCTTTTATAACACTAATAACTGGGTTAAATAATGTCTTAATGGTATCTAGGGGAAGCATCTTGAATTCATTGAATTTTTTTAATATATTTTTAATCACATTTATAAATTTTTAGTAGTTTCTACCACATTTCATTCAAGAATTTTCTTAACATAACCAATATATTCATTGTATTGGATAGTAATTACCAAAGGGAATTCAATACTTTGACATTGTAATATAATTATTTATAATATATTTCAAATATATCTTTAGTAGCTGTGTAATCAACTTTTATCTTGTATATAACATCAATATAAATATCTATGTGGATATATTGTAAGTATTATTATATCTCATTCTTCCAAATTGGAATATTTTTATATAAAAAACTTAAACACTTTAATGATTTATTTGTGTTTCCATGTTCTATAATTTCCTTGAAGAACTGTTGATAAATTAGATCTAAAGATTTGATATGATTTTTTCCCACATGAGAGATAACTTAGGGTGAAATAATGTATAATTAATGGTATTTTTTCTTGTTTTTGGATCTTTTTCTTATAGTTAGTTAGTTAATGGAATTTATATTGTCTTCTTCTTTGATATACAATAATAAAATTACACAATGAAAGTATAAATTTTAATTGATTTAACATTTATATAAATAATATAACAATACATACATAAATACAAACTATTATATCACTGAACTCACTATGATTGATAGAAGTTTACAATAGGATTTGAGAAGACTCATTATACCTTAGAGATAACCACACCCAAAAACAATTAACTCTATATAATTACAATAATTTTTTAAAAACTAATAGAATAGAGCATACATTTGACAATGGTATATTATTATACTTTATGTTTATTATCCTCTGACATTATATAATTACTTATTTTTTATTCTTATGAAATTCCACTTTATACCCTATAAAATTATTAAACAATATTGTTTTTAATAGAGAAATATCTTTATAACTCTATTAAAGTATTCTCATTCAATTTTCGCAAAATAATCAATACATTATAAATATCCAATATTTTTTTTAATATTTCCTTGACCATATCATCTTATATTTTCTAATAAAAAATAATCAAATTTCCTATAGTTTCATAAAATATGATTTTTGAAAATTGAACCATTATTGATCCTATATTTTACTTATCTAGAAGTGAAAAGAATTTTCTTGGATAAAATATAAATAAAAATTATATAATTTTACAATTCACTATGGCATGGTACTGATCAATTAATTAAATCTGAAGAGTCATGTTTGACACCTCTATTATGTTTGATAAAAACAATGGTGATATCCCAATTTCATTATTTTTAAATTTCATCGGTCATGAAATTTTAATTTTTAAATAAATCATTTTATTCATCAAATGAATCTTCAGAAAAATATTAATAAAAAACATAACAAACACCATAACTTAGCCAAGACACATAGAGTGGGGTTTATTAATCCTCTAATCAATGACTCTAGAAACAAAAATTTTTATATTTCTGTTATCCATTTTTATATATACTTTTAAAAAATATACCTAACATCCCACTTTAACATAGACCCTAAAAACTTCATAAATTTATTGACTAAGACTATACAAAAATATTTTTAATTTAAATTATTTCCAATTTTATATTTATGATTTTTTTATTAAAATTAAAAAATTACTCGATCACCCATTTCAATAAAACTAAAAATTCAAAATATCATTATGATATATATGTTTTATAAATTTTCATCAAAATGTAAAATCATTTTTCTCAAAATCTAGATGTAATGTTTATTATTTCCCCATTGAAAAATACCTATTAAAAAAATAGTGCGATAAGTTTATGTTATATAATTTTGACCATTATAACCAGTGACTCAAAAAATGTTCTTCCTAATAAAAAACTCCCTAAAAAACATAATAAAACAATAAATTTAGTTTATTATGTGTTCAACCAAACCATGTATTTTTTAGTACTTCTAGAATGAAATTTTGTATTTCCTCACTAATCCATTACCATTCATAAAACAAGGTATTCTAAACTTTTTAAGAAATTTTTTTACATATTCAATGTTCATATAAGGAAGGTAATTAACTATATATATATATATATTAAGTACAACCTAAATAATAAACTCTATTTTTTGCTTAATATTTTTTTGATACATTGTATTGGGTTTCTACCTTATTCTTATAAATATATTTCTTTTTTAAATTTATTCATATAATAAACTTTCATGGTTTTTGGGTTTTAATTTTTTAATTTTTATAAATCTTAACCAATAGTGGGGAATATCTATTTTTTATAGGTGAATAGGATATTCTATATAATAAACACCTCATTCTAAAATTTTGAAAATTTTAAAATCCGTAAGGATATATAGATTTAGAATTAAATTATTCCACCGAATAAATTTTTTTATACCCTCCACACTAATCACCAATTTCTAATAATATATAGAATTTGATTGAATCAATTTGTTGGGAGAATCTTAGAGACACGGGTATTTTTGAGTTTATTCATTATACAATGGTATTAATGATTTTTTGATTTGAATTAAAGGCATGAGTCAATATTGGATTATCAAGAATTTAGAGGCAGACTAATTATTATACATGACAGGTGTAGAGACCCATATTATCAATCCATTATAGGATTGAGTGAGGTTTATTGACAAATTTTAGTCATTTAATTTTTAAATTTAGTATATTATGAGCCTCAATCATCAGATAGTAAGTCAAACTTTGAGTTTCACAAAAAATGTTAAAACATATAAGTAATTCCCCAAATAAATCTCATTTATATTTTTTGATATGAAATTTTAATATGATTAAATATTTTTTTAAGTGTTTATGTAAGATGCAAGATTTCATGCCATCTATTTTTTATGTGTTTTGATGTCATAGTATGAGTTGATTGTGTTCTAATATGATAGTGATTTACTACAAATATCATTATAATGTTTTTTAAAATTAAAAAATATTTCAGGAATTATATTTATGTAATAATAAAATTAAGTTTCAATTGATAAATAATAAAATAAAAAATTAAATTAATTTTGTCTAAAAATGACGAGTTAAATATTTTGAAAATACTAAATGAATTGTTACCATTAATGTTATAACAATAATAATTTTTATACATGAATGTGTTTTAACTATTAATTGACATGTAAATGGATTTATTTTTATACTTTTATTATTTATTCAATGATTTATATTTAATCATATTCCATGAATTTTTTTTGATGCATAGCAGTGTCAAAGAGAGACTTTGTTGGACGGTATGTGGTCAAATATTTAACAGAACCTTTCTTCTGTGTTTAAGGATAAATAATAGGAAGGGGAATAAATTTTCTTATTTATTAGTAAGGATTTGAGACATGTATTTCTTGGATATTATTTAAAATTTATTAGGATACTACGATTGAGAGATATTGATAGGTCTTCTATTGAAGTAATGATCCGAATAATGTACTCTAATGAGGTCACTTGGGATATAAAAATATGATTATTATACACATTTCAATTCATCAGGTAATGATTGTATCTTTTATTTATTTCTCATCATAAAATAAGTTTTAACTTTTATCACTCAATACGTGAATATTTTTGGGAAAACCAATTGAGAACACCAATACATTGCAATATAAGAGGAAAATTGGTTGATTATTTTAATTAGTGTTGAATTGGGGGAGTTATAAGGCCATTAGACAAAAAATATCTTTTAAAAAAAGATGGTAATTATTACTCTTCATGTTTAACAAAGAAACAAATATTTCCTTATATATGAATTTTGATTTATAATTTTCATGATTGATTTTCATAGTTGTGAATTGAGTATTTTTTGATAACTATATAATAAGGATTGATGAAATTTTAGCTATTTTTTCATTATTATAAATCATTCATGAAATAAAAATGAATTAAATAATTAAAAATAATATATAATAATAAAACTTGAATCACATTGATTTTTTTTCTGGAATATATATATATATATATATATATTAATTGAGTTAACATGTTAAAATAAAATCGAAATCACATGTGATTAATATTGAGATGTAAATGACATAGAATCACATGAATTGTGATAAGTTTTTGGGTCAGTCTTGAATCAAATACCATGATTATGTTTTATATACATATGATATTATGTTTGAAAGAAATAATTGGTTATTAAAGGAAATTTTCTATAATTAAAGATAGAGATCATTCTATTTTTTTAAAATACAAGGGATTTTAAATTATTTTCAAATGTGAAAAAATCATACTTTGGGTAGAATGGTTTTATTTTATTAGGTTTTTGGAAATAAAAGGATAAATTTGATAGTATATTGATATAAAATATATTGAAATACTTCAAATGATGATAAGTAACAATAAATTGGTTCTTTAAGTGAATATGAAGGGTTTGGAGGAGTTTTGGATTATAATTTTTGAATCTATGATGAATAGCACTTGTTGTAATCATATATATTTTATTTTAAAAACATCATAAAAATATATTAGATTGAATATTATTTATGAAAGATGAGAAAAATAAATATACACAATGTAAAATATATTAATGGATACTTTCAAAGAAGGGAATATAAAAAATTATTTATTTAGAATAATGAGCCTCATGAGTTGTATAAATGAACAAATAATTAATAAGATATAAATGTATAAGTATTAAAAAAATGATAAGTGAATGAATATGAGTGTAATATCTAAATATTGTAGTATAAGAATGATGTGTTCCTATAATTCTCGATATTTCTTTCTCAATACAAAATGAATTTTCCAACAATAATATCTATATTCGCTGATGTATAAATAAAAGGTTTTCATGTGGAAATTATAAATATAATATCATTTGATTAAGTCTAAAATAAAAATTAATAATTATAATATATTCATATTATATTTGAATTTTATAGGTACTCAATAGAGAACCTTCACATGTATAAGATTTTGATAAATTTCATCTCATAAAGAGAATATTTCAATAGTGAAGAGGATGAATAATTATGAACAAGAGTCATTATTAATTAATGATTATATAAATTATATCTTTATAAAGATAGAATTATTAAGAAAAATATTTATGTTTTTCTCCCATATAAGGATCTTATTTGATGAAGATTATGAAAATTTTGTTAAGAGTTCTACACCAAAGTTTACTTACTAAAAGTAAGATCACTTGAACCAAAAATTAGAAATAATGTTCTTGAAGGAACTATATTGATGTTAGCGAATCAAAAATAAGAAGAGATTACCCACCTTAACCATTTCACTAAGCCTAATTACATTATCAATTTCTCCCACAAATTAAACAAACATCCTGGTAAGTGTAAAACTAGATATCAAGAAATGACATAAAACATTTTACATCGTTTTGACAATAAATCCCTTGTTCACTTGAGAAACACTGTCAGATTTCATTATATTATAAGATCAAATGGATTTCAATAATTTTGATTTATAAGCCACATAGATCACTAAAATAAAATAATTATAGTACACCTCATCAAGCGGTCCCATCCACCTATATATAGTTTCTCATATTCCATTAATAAGTTACATCATCCTCTGAATTATAAAAGGGTTTATCCATTCACTATAGAGAATGATGATCCCCTGTAGTATTTTTGAACATAGTTAAAAAAACCAGTAGAAATAAATAAGAAAAAAGTATCACTTATTTAGAAAATATCCTTGCTTGAAGTGATTCAAATATAACCTCTACACATTATAGTGTACTAAACAACACTATTCACATCCATTAGAATCCAAATCATTTTGATTATAGAATTTATAACATCATTCAAACAATATTTCTATCATTGGATACACATTTACACTATCTCTATAGAACCTAAGTACTTATCTAGAGTTACTCTTTCCTTCCAACTAAAATCAATGCTTTAAGAGGATTCAAAATCATAACAATATACTATTTGAATACTACCTAAAGGATCTCTTTAAAAACACCAAATTGTTTTTCAAATAATACTCAATTCCACTTCATGCAGTGTTGCTCCACCACCTTCAATTCTCCCAAGTCCAACTGAGGTATAGTGTTGCCTCAAATGTTTATGTACTAACACCTTGATGAACACAAAAAATGTATTTTATCATTTCCATATCCTTTATAAATCTAACTCTCCATTATTTACAAACTTATGAATATAATGGTACATCTGTTCAATGTACTTAATTTAATCATGGAACATAATATTTCATGCCAAAGGAATTGTACTGCGATGATAAAAAATAAATACTTCACCCAAAAACTTCCATGCTCTTCAATCAAATACATCAACCATACATGATCATTCCCTAGTTCCATTACTATCAAATACCCTGATTCCCTTATTGAGAGATTAATTATTTTTTGTAGCCTTGACATCAAAATAATCATGGTTAGACTAAATGTAAACATATATCCAGTTATACTCTTCTATGTATTAGAATCTCCCCCATAATCCACTTCAATATACACTATCAACAAACCATATTCTCCAAAACAAAAGGAAGTATATTTTGTTCCTTTCAGATACTCGATAATCCACTTAATGGCTTCCCAGTTTTCTTTACCATGATTTTACATGAATTTAATAATGGCTCCCACTATATAGACAATGTTTGAATGAGTTCATATCATGGAATACAAAAAAATCTTATCAGTTATTCATGCGTTACCCTTTCCATGTATTTTTTCTCTTCCTATTTCCATGGTGCATTCTCCTTTAAATTTTTTAAATTTATGGGAAGATTATTTAATTTTGACTTATATCTTCTCATGAAAAATATTTCAATGATATTCTAGATACAGTACTTCAAAGATAGAATCACACTTATGGTATTCTTATCTCTGTTAATACAAATTTCTAATATTTGTTTGTCTTCCCCAAAATCTTACTCATCTCAAAGTGTATGATTGTTTCAGATGTTTTCATATGGATTCCAAGTACTTATTCACACTCTTAAAAAAGTCTCACAAATGTTTATTTTTTTTGAAGTGATGATAACTTGGTTTTTCTAGATCAACTAAACCAATCATCAACCACTTAATGCAATAATATAATAACAAAAAACATATAATTATGTTTTGGAAGGAGCTCTATGAACATTAGTGTTCTGGAACAAGGAAGAGATTCCTCACACAAATCATTACAGTAAGTGAAATTGCTTTAGATCTTTCACTCAAAAATCACACAAAAATTCAATAAAGTGAAGAACCGCAAATTAATAATGGTCAAAATAGATTTTAAGTGGTTTGAACTATCATTCCAAAATCCATGTGATAATCACCACAACATTTCATTATATTAGAAGATAAAAATGACTTATAACCACATGGAGTTTGTATCCACATAGATCATTGAAAATGAATGATCATAGTAAACATCAACATGTGTTCCAACCCACCTATATATATATTAGGTCCCAATAAATCAAACAATTTCACTAGACTCTAAATTCTATAGTGTTCCATGTGGATGCTACGATGACCATCAATGCCCTATATTATTCCTCAACCAGAAAAAACTGGTATAATGGAGAAATACCAACATCTCACTCCTTTGAATCAAATCTATTCTATCTGTGATTCAAACATAACCCATATTCCTTTATAATAACTAAACACCCCTATTAATATCCATAAAATAATATATCCTTCTAATAAAAGCATCTAGAACATCATGCCGAATATCTTTACTCCACTAGAAACACACTGCGACTACCTACACAATATTTTAGAAATATTATAGATTCCCCCTTCCAGTCAATTGAATCTGATGTTTGAAATCTAATTTTTTAAGAGTCTTCACAATCCCAATAAATGTTTCAAGGAGTTCATGGGGTTAAAGTGATAATTCATGATGTCCATTTATGTTTTTTAAAGGAAAATATTTTTATAATGATCTTATATCATCATGGAGTGAATATTAGGATTTTATACATTTTTTGGATATTATTAATGATGAATCTTGAATAAGAATCACATGGAAGCATCATTTTTTATTCATGAATTATTATGAGTAAAATTCATATTAAATTTTCCAAAATATTAAATATATTAAGATTAAAACTGGTGATTATATATTTATATGAGTTGATTTGATAAATAATAAGATTGAATTTATTCTCTAATTATGAAATAATTTTCTTAAATATGTCCTTGAGTGGATATTTTTTAGGATGGTGATATTCATATAATAATGTATAAATGAGGACTTAAGATTTTTTAATATGATATATAATTTAATTTTTAAGAGAATAATGAAGATAAAACACATAATTATTTAAAAAATGATAAAAAATATGTTTTCTCTATTATATGACTCTGATAATAAACTTTGTCATAATAAATTACGAGAAATATGAATAAGATATGTAAATATAATGATAAAGAAACATTATTATATAGGTAGTGTACATTAATACTTTGGAGGAATATAAATTTGTTAATTTTAAGATATAGAGGAAAAAATATATTATATTCACCATCAAGGATAAAACATTTGTTTTTTCCTACCCAAAAGTCCCAGTGTCCTAACAACAAATTTCGTATTGGACTAAAATTTCAAGGAAAGAAATAATATTCTTAAAATAAACATAATTTAGGTGTTTATATGGCTCTAATTCTTACCTAAAGTTGTAACACATTTAGAGGAAAATTAATGTTTGTAAGTAATAAAAATGGAAACATGGTTATCCAAGGAGTAAAGTAGAAATGACCATAATGTAAAAAGAAGAAATATTTCTACTATCATATATAGTGATATAGATTTACCTTGAAACTAATAAAATTTATCCATTGATGTCAAATTTCCAAAAGAAGATGAACCTATTAAATTTGAGGTTGTAAAAAAATTTATGCTAAAGATTTTAATCGCTATCTCTTACAGTTTCAAATTGTAAGGAAATTACTACTTTATGTATAGAAAAATTAGTAGGGGTTCCATTGAAATTTTGATGGTAAAAAATTTATGTGGTTTATAATTAATTAATTATTTATTATTTTTACAATAAATCATCTTATGGGTATTATCATGATTTAGATCAAGTTTAGGAATTATTAAAATCCATTCCATTCAAGAGATAACCTTTTATTTAATTGTGAGTTAAATATTTAAAAATTTATTGATAGATCATGACTGTGTTTAAGGGTTATATAGTAGGATAAGGATGGGTGAAGTCCATCCCTTAAATTTTGGAAGAATGTTTGTATTATATTTTAACCTGAATTGATGTACTACTATATTAGAAAACTTTTGAGTGAGTATTAGAGAATCCTATAATAGAGTGGATATAAAATTAAAGATCTATTTATTAGTAAAAATAAGTTATAATGATAATTTAATTGTGCATTGAAACCTTTACCATGACATGGAGGTTTAAACCATTCCATGGTTTACATCGGTAAGGTCCATGACATAGTAAATCTCACTATCTCATGGTGTTATACACGAGAATTACCATTTTATGAACTAACACATGATTAATTAATAATATATTACACTATGTGATCATAATTTGTTTTTTCATCATAAGATAATTATTATTAAGATTTTGTATGCATGAAAGGGATTTTAAAGTGTTAAACATTCATAATAAGTATATAGATGAGTGTTACAAATGATGAAACATTATGGTATCTGTTAAACACTTAAATATATTAGGATAATCATTTTAGGTTCTTGGAGGAATATATAAATTTATTTATTCCTCATGAATTAGTATAATTTCATTAAAAATCCCTAAATATGAAATTACCTATCTGTAGATTCCCTTGATCCTTTAACAAAAGGTTCTAAAAAACCATTGATATATATAGATCCTTCCAAAGGATTGAGACAATAAAGAAACATATAGATACACTCAAATGTATGCCTTTTCTATTTTCTCCTTAGCTATCTCAATAATGATCATCTGATGCTTAGATAATCTTAATTATTAAGGTGCAAGGTATTCTGTTCTTCTTTATTTTATTATTTTTATATGGTTTAGAAAAATCCTATTTTTTTTGGTTATAGTGTTGTTTTCTATTTTTTTGATTGATAATCATCCTTAAGTAATATGAAATTAAACCTATAAATGTTTTTTTTTGATTTTCAAATGAATTATGAAAACTATAAAAATGATATTTCCATGTACCAGCATAGAAATATTCAAAACAAGAATTTAGGTTATTGATTTTTCAATACCATGACATAGTCAACCTGGAAACAGGTGTGGTATCATAAATGTTATGAGACTATTCCACATTAAAAAATAAAAATTTCATGTATCGATAAAAAATAATTAAATATAGACCATCATAAGTTGAAGAAAATATGTCTTGGTTACTTGTTTACTATTATATGGATGCTTTCTATGTGAGGAAAAAAAGGCATAGTTAGGGGTGCCCAAGACATTTTGGAAAAGAAGAATTTCAGTTCAAAACAACATGGATAAAAGACATGATACAAGTAATTTTTCATAGGAGTCTCGTAACCTAAAATTAATTCTAAAAAATATAAAATCCAAAATATCTTGTTCAAGATACTTAGGTTGGGATAATCAACTTTTCCAAAATTTCCTTTCAGAAATAGTATTCTAACCCAAAATGGATTCTATCCAAAACTAGATACATGTTTTCATAGTTTAAGAAATTTCTAGTCAAATTTTAATAAAAACTAAATATATATAAATATAAATATATATTTTTAAAATTATTAAAAACCTTCATTGGTAAATCCTTCAATCTAAACCATAAACACTTTGGTAGTTGTGATCTTTGTTTAAAGAGAATATATATGTGAAATAATTTATAAAGTGTTTATAAAATTATGTAATGATAGGGAATGTAAATGTTTTTATATTTATTTATTAATAGTTCATGAATGTGAATATAAAATATTTATATTTAAAGGACTTATTTGGGAACTTATTTAAATCATTCCAAAGGTTTTTTAGTATACTATATATTTAAATTATATAAAATATGTACATCATGCATGTAATTTTTATTTTATTATAGAAGTATTCATAAAATATCTCAAATTTTTTACATAAATGAGTTCATATTAAAACCATTAAAATGATAATATTAAAATTTTATATTAGATAAAAGTGAATTATCCATGTTTATCTATGTGTAAATTACTAAGTGTCTATAATTTATTTATGATTTTTTCATAAATGTTTATCTCATGTTAGAATTTATCAATTATTCATTAATTTAATGTATTACTAGGTTCTATCATTCAAGAATATAATTTTTATTTTATGAATTTTTGTATTCTTCAGTTTAAAGTGTTTAAATTTATTCTTTAGATTATTAAACATGCATTTAAGAAGATACATGAAAGGTATGATAATTTATTTATTAATATACTAATGTAAAATTGGATTATTTTAGGTTATGATATTGAATTAATAATTTAATTATAGTTTAGATTTATTATGTTCTAGAATCTTGATGGAATGAAAGTCTCTCTTGAGTAATGAACTATGGGTAGAATGATTTTGTGTTGGACTGCAAAATGGCTTGGAGGTTTATGAATTTCCAAGAAAAGTGGGGGTTTTATACCAGTAATTATATGCTTACTATTATGGGGATTATTTACTTTATATGATTTAATGAATTTACACGATAAGGTTCCATATAACATAATCTTAAGAGTCATTTATATAATTTTAAGTATAATTAAATTTTAATTTGGGTTACTAACATAATTCATGAGTTGTGGAATGATTTACACATCAATATGATTTGAATATATTTATATTGTATAAAGAATTGGTATTTAAAACTAAATAATTACAAGTTTTCGTACATAAATGGAATAACATAATATAAGTTGGTGAGATTAAATTCTCCTTAAATTATATATGTTACATTCCTTCCAATGAAAAAATTTATGGAGAGCTCTATCATTCAAAATTATAGGTTCTACTAAAGTTGGTCCACCATTGTTTATTTTATGTAAGGAAAGTAAGTAATGAGGTGATAGTATGTGTTAGTATACTTATTTTTGGAATTTTATTTAGGTTATAGTTAGTTGGGAAACCATATGGAATCGATGGAACAATGTTTATTTTATCTATATGATGTACTAGAAAAAGAGTTTTCTTCTCAAACATCTATGATTTATATTTTACATGATTGGTATGATGGGCTGCCTAAATAACTATATGGTGATATAAACTCAAAATCACACAAATTTCTCAGTGGATTAGCCATTTTAGGCCACTAGTGGATATAATGGGTTTAAAAGGGGTAATTACTTTAATGAGAGCATGTCTAATAAAAGTCATTGTGAAATGAATTTAAAACATGATACTCATATGATAAGAGTCTTTATTGTAATTAAGTGGAATCATAATCATCAAAATTGAACATGAAATAAATATTATAAAAGGGTAATCTCAATAGATGAAACTTCTTGGACTGGTTTATAGACTTGATAATCATTCTCAAGAAAGAAGAAAAGTTCTATGTGTTAGAGAAACCACTTCTTGATCATGAAATTGGTGATCCCATTAAACAAATAAACACAAATACTTATAAAAAGTACCGAAAGGATCCACTAGAATTATATATTCTCATTCATGAATCCATGGATCACATGATAAAAAATAGACATTAAAATACTCAAGATTATAGACAACATAAAAATGATCTTTCCAGAGAAGGAAAGACATGAGAGGTATAAGGTGTCTAAGGCATTCTTTTATTGAAATATGTATGGATATACTTTAGTATCCACTCATATACTCAATATAATCAAGGATATTAATTCCATTATGTGACTAGAATTGCCTATTAGGAATGATCCAACCACTTATTTCATTCTACAGTCATTGTCAGCAAGGTCCCAATATTTTATTGTTAATTGAAATATGAATTAATTTAAAAAGGTTGTAAAAATATCTTCAATATGTTGTAGATTGATGTGTAGGACAAGGGAGCTCAAGGATAAAGTGCCATGATGATTGTAAAATGAAATGGGTAAAGATATAAGTAAAATAAGAGAGGTCATGTAGAGTCTACACTACTATCTAAACCAAATAAAAATAATGAGGGGTAGTGATTCCATTATGGTGAACACTTTCATTAGAAGTGAAACCTTAAATAATACCTGAACATTTACAAGAAATTTTATAGAGATTAAAAATCATGTAATAATGTTTTGGAAATCAATTCTATTATTTTTTGATGGGTATATGATACCAAATATACATATGAAATTTTTTATTGATATGTATAGGTCATAAAAGGTAATGAAAAATTAAAGGTCAGAACTTTGAGTTTTCATTCCAATGATGAATGAAGAGTTTCAATATAAAGGAATTTGATATTAGGGGTTACTAGAAGACTATAGTGGATGAATTGTATTAATTGATGTGTATTGTGAAATGCATCTCATTATTTTCAAAAAATGAGGTCGTGATAAATATTAATGAGATGATACCAATGGATTTTGATTCATCAATTTATATAACATCTTTGAAAAATGAGATATGTATAAAATTATTTTATCTGAGATAAAAATGTGTTATCCATGTTAAAATAATAAGGGAAATATTTCCAACCATCTTTAATAGAATATTTTATATAATAAAGTCTTCCTTTTAGAATAATTCTCCAAACACTTACAAAAGATATATATTATTTGGATGAAATATTTTATTTTTTAAATATTACCAATAATAGGAAAAAGTGTTATTTATTAGCACAAAATAGTTCATGTATCATAGTTAGATATTCTAAAATTTATATAATATCTATTAGGACAATGTGAGTATATATTTACTCTGAGATACCCAAGAATGAAAAAAAGATTATGCCATTAAAATTCAAAGTGAACTTAACTTAATACCCTAAAGGAGTTTAGGGTATGTTGGTAAAGATAAATGTAAATAGTTTCCTTTAGTTACCATATCAAAATGAATGTCACTTTATATCATAAAATATTTTTTGATATATTTTTAACGAAATATTAATAAAAGGGTAAAATTTTATTATTGTATCATGTCAAAGAGTTTTTTGAATTGAAAAGTTCTTAGATGATGATGATAAACTTATAAAGAGTTATATTTAGAAAACAAAAATTATTAACATTGTAATATTGGATATTGTGAATTAAAAGATTTTGAATACAATTTTGAAAGAGTTTATTGTCAGTAATATGGTTCTTAATTCTCACCATTATTAAAATAAAATTTTATTATACATATTACTCACTAAAAGAGATTGGTTGGAGGGTTTTATTATATGGTCACATTAATATGTGGTAGTAATTAGATAGGGATGTTATGAGTTTAGTAAAACTCCAAAATTGATGTAAACATAAGGCCTATTTATAGGTATATTATATTATATATGATAAGACATGTTATTTTTATGGTTTTGTTACATATCCTTAATGGAATTTAAGAATATAAAAATGGATTTTCATATATAAAAGGAACTATTCACTTCATAATTATTTCACATTATCTATGCATATATATATATATAATAAAGTGTAATGATAATTAACCTCTTAAAGTATGGATTTTGGTTATCTCAAAACAATTTTTTGTTATTGAGTATTATAGTTTGGGATGAAATATCAAGGATAAAATTGGTAGGCTTTAATATAGAGATATGAAACATGATCAGAGTCACTAAACAAGTTTTATGCTATATATAAACTACCATGTATACCACAAGAAGTGTTATAAAATATGATTTTTTTTGGGATAAATTATGAAATTTTATTTTTTAGATAGTTGAAGAAAAAAGACCCATGAAAATAAAAAGAAGGTTATGAAATGGATCCTGGACTGTAGAATAAGAAAATAAATATAATGAATTTCCAAAACTCCATATAAAAATCACAAAGTATGATCGATAAATGGAGGAAATTTATCATCCAATATAATGCACATGATGACTCAAAAATCTAAGAATTCAGTTAATGTGACAAAATAGAGGGGTCCAATGAACTATTTAATAAAGGATATTTAAACTAGAAGAAAAATTAAAAAATGTGGACACTAGATAATATAAATAACCAACCACAAACTTTTATAAAAACTAGTATTCATTTATAGGATGGTTGATAAAAATAGTTTATACCCCTTGATCCAAACACAACCAACCATCATTAATCCTAACATCTAATACCACTTAAATACCAATGGATCCACAAATATTCCCTTAAAAAATAAAAGAAAAGGTAAACCCTTGATCTATGTGAATTAACCTTTATCTATCTATTTTTTAAGTTAGAGCGATGAAATCCCGAATTCTTCTAGCAAGCATGCATAAATCTCAAAAACAAATTGACCTAGAATATAAAAAAAATCCAAAATACATGAACACCAATAAATAATCCCAGAATACCACAAAAATAGTTTATCATCATCATCATCCAAACCTGATTATGACCCCCTAAAACCCACCATCTGAATTAATTATTCAAATCAGACACATGTGGGAATCCCAGTAGCCAAATAGCATCCAAATAAATTTTTTATTTAAGGATGTATATAAAGAATAAATTAGAGATGGTTTCACCACTTCTATATTAATTAGGACCAAATAATCAATTGGAACCTTGTTCAAGCCTTCAAAAATCCCACTGTTATCATTTATAAACTATGTATTTAGTATTCATTGGTGTATATTTGATATTGAATCCTCATAACTAATGTTGGAAAGATAAATAAAATGAAAACCATCATACATAGATACATTTATTATTTCATCCTTGAGGTTGATCTAATTAGGAGGTGGTTGGGTATATTGTTGACAATGTCATTGGTCGAAGTTTGACTAAGATAATGCTTTTCCCCTCATAAGATTTGGGTAACATCTTGGCCTTTGATTGATATAGACAAAGTAATTGTATTTCCATATATAAATAAGGTAAATAATATTTAATTATTAACTAGTATGAGTGGCATGTGATATGTTCACCCCCTTATATGAATGAAATGTGATGTATTTTTCAAATTATCTAGTCCATACTTAGAGAGCAGAGAAAATAGAAGTATGGTATATGGTACTATGTTGAACTCTCGAGGGTGTATTGAGTGGTGTATTTTTTGTAAATACATGTTAAGTGTGATGATTTATGTGTTGATATTCAATTCAAAGATATGTTCTATTGTTTAAAGTACTATGTTAAACATGTTCTAAATGTGTTTAGAGAGCCGGATCAATGGGGAGATTGAAGAAATTTGGTTATAAGGAAAAATACTAGCTTGAAGGTTGATCAAATAATCAAATGAATGGTGAATATTGAGTTGACTAAAAACACTTCTATAGTCATATTTCATGAAATGTATAATATAATTTTAAATAAGTTTTATAATAGGATTATACCTCAAGAAAAATAAAAGTGCCTATAAGTTTATCTAGGGTAATTGAGTAGATACATGAATGTAAACCATGAATTGTTCTGGGTTCATCAAGGTGAGTTAACACCTGTATCAAATAAATTCTATAAATTACACTCTCTATATAAACTTAAGACTAAAAGACATAAGTTTCATGAAGGTACATTGATAATTAGAAGTTATTTCAAGGTGATCCAAGATCTACGGGTAGGTAACCATAATTTACAAAGGAATATATCAAGATAGTCATAAATTCATGAGCTACAATTGAAAAAATGTAAAGGGATTTCATCTAAATGGAGCCACACAAGAGAATTAATCTATGTTCTAGATTTTTGAAAATTATAAAATGTAAAGAATATAGATTTACTCTATATATTTCTAATATAGAGTATATATGTCAATGAAGAGTTCATCCAGAACCGAAAATTGACTACATATGATGATCTTAATTATGTAAGTAAATTATCTTACACGAGTAAGAATAAAAGATGTATATGATGATTTGGAACATGTAAGTAAAGCATCTACACATGTAACAAGATTTTCCATGTATCATAATTTGAGATGATTTGATCTACTATACAGAAAAGGAAACCATATTACATTTCCCATATGATAATTTTCTTAGTGAAAAATTGTGTTTTCAAGAATTATAATATTCTTAAAAACATCTCAATGAAATTATTGATAAATCAAAGATTAAATAATACGATGATTTATGTAATGATATTTATGTATCAAGAGTCATTAACTCACATAGATCATGATTCAATTTGATATTGATGGAGAATAACCAACTAATGGAGTTACTAGAGTTTAAAAATATCATCCTATAAGAAGATGCCACATAACCATGGTTAAATAAAAATATAAAATAAAATGAAATATTTGTTTTTTTAGAATTTAAATGAATTAAAATACCTTGATAATTAAAATATAGTGATGTAGGATAGAATAATGACTTTAGATAGATTTATAGGAAAATTATAATGTTGTGATGATTGAAAATTATGAGTTTGAATGAGCCATTCCAATTCATCTAGATTCAAGTAGATTTCCATAACCTTTATTTAAATGATATTCACATGATATTAAAAGAATATAAATAACCAAAAATGAAGGGATAAAGAGAGATAGAGTTGTTAATTTTAGAGAGTAAAGTTGATATGATACTGTATCAAAGATGAAAAATTAATAACATCTATTCGATGTTAATATGAAAATGGGAGGAAGAAAAAAAAAATTAGTGTATATGTGGAGGGTCATAAATTAATCAGAGATAATTTTTGAAAAGGTTTTATTCTATTGATTTGGGATTGAAACGGGCTAGTGTGAATACTTATAGAAGGTTTAAGATCATAATCATGCTTATATATATTCTTTATAATAAAACTATACATGTGTGTGTGGTATAAAAACCATTACATACTAGGGAAAAAGTCATAATTATGGAGAAAACACTATTAATTTTTTTGTGTTCTATTTATTATCTTATTTACTTTTTTTATATCACTATTTAATTAATAGATGGTCTTATAGGGTTGATAGGGAAAATTTTAATTTATTGATTCGCCCCCTTATAGTTTCTTCCATACATTTTTAATCCTTTTCATTAGTGTCAAATCTTGGAATTACCTTGACAATATCAAGTTTTTCTACTATAGAAAACCACAAGTTGGTTAATATGAAATGAGTTATAACTTTTGATGGTAAAGGTTTTCATTTTTGGAAGGAGAGAATGATACCATACTTTTTCCCCTAGTACGGGCTTCTCGTGATACTGCTCCTCAAGGTTTCACAATGCAAATGGATATTACTACATGGAATCCAACTAATAAGAAGGATGTTAAAAATTATGGAAAAGACAAAAATTAGATACTCTCATCCCTATATAATAAATTGTTAATTAAGTTTATGGGATGTAAAACAACTAACTAAATATGGGAAAAACTTAATTGTATATATGAAGGAAACAATAAACTGAAGGAGAAAAAACTATCAATTATTATGTAACAATTTCAAGATATAATATTATAAGAATATGAATCTACTGATGAGTTTTTTTACAAGATTTAATATTGTTGTAAGTTCTATTAGAGGTTTTGGAGAAACAATTGATGACTCTAATATCATCAAGAATCTTAGGGGAATAATTCCTGAAAAATTTTATTCAATGTTCTTAGTAATGGTAGATAAATATATTGATGAATTAATTATTAATGAATTACATTATACTCTCATTAATTATGAGATGATAAGAGGATCAAATATCATAATAAAATAGAAGAAGGATATGGAAATTTATTTCAAAGAATTCAAGAATTTGAAAATAGTAGCTGAAAAAATATTCTAAATCAAAGAAGAACAGATGGAAGACTATGATGGAATTATTTCATTCATTTCAATAAACATCACCAGAGGATGGGAAGGGAATTTCATATGAAAAGTTCATTTCAAATGAATTAAATATGTAAAAATTAATCAATTGTTAACCAATTATCTAAATAGAAAATGGTAAATATGACGATGATAAAGCCAATTGAATCTCACCCTATAAAGGAAGATCACAACTGAGAATTCAATATTAGTGGGAAGGAAATAGGAAAGTCATAATAATTTCTTTAGAAAAAAATATCTTATCTATTTATGGATTTCTTTATAGTGATGACTATGACAATGAGGAGGATACATATATGAAAGCAACCCATAAGGTTTTCAAGGATAAATTAATTTATAATAAAAATTCACTAGATGAATTCTTATAAGTTAATAATGATCATTATCTTGAATAATGTGAATATTTCAATGATTATACAATGAGTATGGAGATTAACATGTATTCAAAAAAGATTAAAAGGTTAAAAAAATCAAAACTCACATCTTAAGATAAATTTTGAAGAGTTAAAATAGGTTTTGGCTAAGAAAGATAATCTTACTGAAGGAATGAAAAATTTTAATCTTGGGAATGCAAAAAAAAAAGGATTATTGATGACCTAATATCCACTATTATCTTTAGTCACAAGGAGGTTGGACATTTTATGTAAAAAATTATTAAACAAGAAAAAAATAGAAGAAAAAATATAGCTATAAATTTTTTATTGAAGTTAAAGGTTAATGCTCTAACAAATATAAATCTATCATATTTGATATTATAGTTGGTGAACATGGTATTAAAATTATAACTAAAATCACATTGATGAAAAAAGGCTTGAGTTCAGAAAATATTATGGAAAAAAACAATATATCATATCTATAAACATAAAAGAAAATAAAAAAATGATCATAATTGGAAAGATAAAAATTATGAGAAAATAAAGATTCCATATCCTGATATATAGTAGAGAGGTACATAATAAGGTCTAGTGAAAGATTATAAAAAAGTCCTAAAAATGAGAAAATACACGTTTCAAGATAAACTCATAATTTCTACCAAAGGTGGATGTTTAAGTGTTATTATTGGTTTTATGGTGTTCTTAACTAGAAATCATATATTTAATGGTATAATATGTCTCTTCTAGTTCGAAGGAGAGATCATGTTTCAATGGGTATACAACTGCAATAAGTGGAAAACATATTAAAACATCAACATCATAAATAGAATATTGGGATAAAAAATTTCTTTAAGTGTTTATAGGAGTCATGTGGAAGATGTAGTGAAGATGGAAAAACATAAAATGACTATGTAAATATTACACCAGCTTAATTTAGCTTTAATTAGAAGTTTTAAAAAAGAAAAATTCAAAACCAATAGGTAAATTTTGTATAATTTTCTTTTAAATGAAACAAAACTAGAAGCCATGGATAATGAATAGTGATTATTCATCTCTTATGACTGGAGATCAAAATTACTTGATTAATATAAAGAAGTGTGATGGAATATATATCACCTTTGGAAATGAAGAATTACTTATATAGAAAAAAAAGGATTAGAATGAACTAGAAAATACTTAGTAATGTACTATTTGTTTATGGATTAAAACATAAGATATTGTGTGTATCAAAAATTTGTGATAATGAAAATGAAGTGATTTTTAGGAGAAATGGGTGTCTTGTAAATAGGATTAGAGACAAATATATTATATCCAAGTTAATCATAAAGCAAGGTAATCTATTTCAAGTTGTGGTGGAATTATAAAAGTTTGAATGATATTTTTTTCATAATACTTTAATTTTATGGTGATAAAATACATATTTAGTGTCAGTTTCCCTAATTAGGATCGATTTTCTAGGGTATAAAATATAGAGGAGTTTTCTCTAGAAAAAAAAGTTTAGTGACAGTTCTAACAACCCTTATTTGATTCATAGTGGTTAAAATTGATCCTAGTAAGGTAATTTTAGAATGCACTATTTTGATGTCTTCTTGATCCACCAAAAAATGAACAAAAAATAAATTAAAAAAATAAGGTAACCAATATAGTATAACAAAAAAATAACTCCCATATATAAAAAAACATTACATTACATATGATGTAATATTAGATTACATCGTAGTGTAAAATCGTCATGTTTAAAAAAGATTCAATACCCACATGAGTCCTGGATACTCTACCAAGATGCATTCCACTCACCCTATATTACTTGGTTATACTGTAACCCACTACATCCTTACCCACTTCCCACCTCTAGTGTCAACATTTAAAGTAGACAACCACACATCAGTTATGATCTTATTCAATGAATTAAAAATTATGTACAATTCAAATAGTATATGATCTGATCTAAATTCAGTTTAAGCAATGGTATAATAATTAATAATTTGAAACCATGTGCATTATCAAAAAATCTAATGAGGCACTATAAGATACATGAGACTCACTACTTAATTCAATCCATAATAAGGATCCAAAAGTAATCTCCTGAATTATATTGTATAAAAATCATATTTTCAATACTAAAATATAAGTAAACCATAACTAGGACTATCCTTACTATGATATCACCTCAATTAGAGACACTAAGATTCAAATGGGAGGAGTTCATTATACCATAGTGAACTTCCATCATATTAAGAAAATAATGATCTATATTGACATAAATGAATATACCTAGTGAAATTTAATATCTATATTTTCATTTCAAGTCCATAATTGAATATAAAATTGTAAATAATGAATGATTTTACAAAATATTTAAAAATATATTATTTAGGACATCATATTTATGCATTAATAATATTTTTTTAATATTTAAAGAAAAAATTAAGTTCTAAAAAGAAGAATATAAAAGTAAATTTATGAAATTCACTTCTCCTACACCCCCAATAATTGTTTCTATTTGTCTAGGAATACTTCCAATCATCTTATGAAATGTAATATCCAACGCACTCTCTAATTATGAGACCCAATCATTCTATATATTAATAATTTATTCCTAATCTGTAGTAGTATTATTAAGTGCATCAATTTACTTTTTATTAACAAATATCACAAGAACATATAGTCTCCCCTCTTACTGACAGCATCGATGAAGATGTATTTTCCCTAATGGATACCCTTGACAGAGATGGTCCATAACCCATCCCACTAAAATGACTAGAATTGTGTTTTCCAAGAACTTTATACATGGATACTTAATTGGAAAATGTAGGCTTGACATCCCATCATTCTTTGATTTTATCTTGTAAATTGAATAATATCATAATATAAATTAATTTTTTGACACAAACTAATAGTTAATTTTTTTAACCCATATATTAATCATATGGAAATTGAAAAAACTAAAATATTTCTTCTTGTGGACACCAAAATAATAGTCTATCCTTCCAATAGAATGACCTATCCCTTTCACCTATTTCAAAAATGTACATAACTAAAATTTTGAAAAACTAAATTACTTGAATTGTTAGAGATATGTACTCTAATAAATTGAATGAAAACTTTCCATGTCATTTCTTTGAGAAAATAATCAAACTAGAGTTGCGGGAAATAAACTACATCCCTTGATTTCAAAAAAATACTCATACAAATTAACTAATGAAATTATATATCAATTAAATATTAAATGTTATTAAAACATTATTTTTAATCCAATGGTAATTAATGAAACAACTTATGTGATTTGGAAAGATGATGGTCCGTGAATTTGTTCCACTAGTCCCTAGTCACACCTTTGGGGACTTTATCCAACATCTACGACACTAATTGATATATTTCATTGAATTCATACCATAACCACCACTTGAATTCTTTCTATTTTTTGACTAATTATTGAAGGTCCAATGAAATATAATGAAATAAAGTACATAAAAATATAACATCAACTACAAATAAATAAATAAAATACATTAAAATATTAACAAATTAATTAAAAATGTTTAATTTAATCATATACGAATACATAACATTGATAATACCATTATCTAAGAATCAAACAACTCATTTTTAGAGGATAATGGAATGTTCCTCAAATATAAATAATGAATAGGGAGGGAAGTCACTTCATGTTCTAAATTCCCTAGGATATTCCCAAAATTTCATTCCACATCCATAGTGGGTACCCCTTATTCATCAAAAGGAACAACTAATTTTATATTAGTGAAATTCCAAATATCTTGTTTTTTGATGTTTTTATCCCTTTTATTATTATTATTTCTATATATTTAATATATAAATAAAAAAAATTATCAATATTTAAGTAAGTAATATTATCACATTGAATTATATATTGATGAATTTGACCCTCCAATAACCTCTCAATGGAAACTAATTGTTAGTTGGATTACCAAATGAATCCATCACAAGTGACCTAACTAATTTCTCAACATCATCAATAAAATTCATACCTATATATTTATGTGTATTAAGATAATATGAAATGCTATCAATTATTTTTTTCAAGGAATGCGATGAAGTGAACCTTTTTTAATATAGGGATAATGAGAATCCTGATCAGTAGAGTGGGTAATATCACTAAACCTATTCTATCATAGAATACCTACAAAAAATTTTTCTTGAATATATTAATAATAAAAAAATATTAAAAACCTATCTGTTGGATGGAGTGGATACTCAAGAGGGTGGGTGAATTGAGTTCCAATTAAAATTTCTGTTAAAATATTTTTTATTAAAACCCCCCAATTTATAAAACAAGTTAAACTGTAGTGAATTTATACAGATTGTAAATGTTCACTTAGCTTCTCAAAGATTGATTAGGTATTAGTTAATTTAACCACAAGATTAAACTAACTTTTGAAACTAACCTACTAATTTACAATATGTGTAAACACTTTCTAATTTAACTATCAAAATAACTTTAAAAAGGTTTTGTATTTAAAAGTAACATCAGCAGAATATAAAAGATATATGTAGTATAATTTAAACATAAACTAAAAATGCACAGCAGATATAACAAGATGTTTAGTCTCAAGTCGAGAATTAGTCCTCTCAAATTTATATAAATTTGATCCACACCCTAGATCGGGGATAAAAACAGTTTAAAAAACTATCCAGGACACGCAGGGACCTCTACCACAGTTCTTCGTGGGAAACAAAACAAAGACTAGGACACACAAGGACCTCTTCCACAGTTGTCATGGGTAAACAAGAGTTATGAGTTTTGGAGTGAAGATTTTGATATCCTCTAGTCAGTGCAAGAGATAGTGTGTGAGTATGATATACATAGTACACCACACAGCTCAAAAGTAAATAAACAAATCACTTAGAGATAACAGATAAGAGTTTAGAAAGCTCTAGTGATTATCAATGCAGCTCTGGACTCGTTAGATTCAGCAGAAACGCTTCTGAGTCCTTCTCTGGTTTTTCTATAGAAAAATAGAGTCTCATAGTTCAGCTTGTGTTCTACAGGAGTGAAGATGTTCTGTTGACTTCAGTTCCTCTAGTAGTGTAGGATTTCATGTGTTGGAACTTCTTTGAGGATTGTTCAATGTATTCTTCATAATTGTGCTAAGTATTGTTCTTTGGTTTAGTACATAGAACTTTGTGTGTGTTGTAGAATGTATTTCAAGGTGACTTCTTCTTTTTACTGTAGTTGAGACTTCTTTTTATTCCATGATCATCGGCAATAGGAATGAATCCCTTTCCATAAGTACGAGGTATAGTTTCCGGACATGAGAACAACTATAATTAAATAACATTAATTTCATTAAGAACATCAAATATGACCATTAGCAATATTTAAATAATATTGACAAAAGGATAATAAATGGTTTCACAGTTTGTTGTGTAAACGGTGTCTCCTTCACGGTATGTGCTTTATGGTATGTGGCTCACGGTATGTCTTTCACATTGTCTGGGTCACGGTGTGTCCTTCACGGTGTCTGGGTCAAGGTGTGTCCTTCACGGTGTCTGGGTCACGGTGTGTCTTTCACGGTGTCTGGGTCACGGTGTGTTCTTCACGGTGTTTGGGTCACGGTGTGTCCTTCACAGTGTCTGGGTCACGGTTTCTGTTCACGGTGTCTGTTTGACTGTGACTGTGTTTTGCACACAGTCTTTCTTACTGTGTCAAACATCACGGTGTCTTGATACTTAGGAAAATATCTATATTTAAAATTAAACAGTAATATGCAGAATTAGAATTAAGCTTAACCATTAGAAATTAAGAGAATTTGAAACATAAATACAAAGGTTTGATAAGATAAGTGAGATTTGTGATCATGCATAAGATTTGTAAATAATAGTGAGATTAATTAACAACAATAGGATTTGCTATCATTAAAACATGATGTGTAATTATTATTGATATTTGTGATCATTAAAACATGAGTAATACATGAGGATTCTAACAATATCTCCCTTTTTGATGATCACAAATCATGTATAGGTAAAATATAAATGAAATGCAACATTAGATAATATAACATATATAATAACAGATTTAGAGAAAATAGATTCTACAGTAACATATCTCTTTAGAATACTAATACTTGTACTATTTCTACCCCTTTTGGGATTATCAAAATGTGAAACAGAAGGAATGGAGTGAAACAATGCATTTTTCATTAAAAATGTCTAGAATACATGATACAATAGAAATACAAAAAAACATCCCAATAAAACAGAAATTAGTCACTTGACTCTTCATGGATCGGCCTTTGACTTTCCTTTATCAGCAGTAGGAGCTGATGCTGATGTAGAAGAAGGCATAGGTGTGGTAGAAAAAGATGGTAAGGGTAGACCTTCAAAAATAGAGGGAGCCAAAGTAGGAGCTGTAGAAGATCTAGTCTGTGGTTGGTCATGAATGATTGGCCGAATCTGAGATAGAGATTGGCTGACTGACATGACAGTTGAGGCTAAGGCAGGTAGACCATGTCTGAGGGGTGCATTAGCTGGAGCAATGATAGCAGTACTCTGCACATGAAGATACAACTTTAAAAGATTTATGAAATCATTAATGATTTCTCCACCATATTGCATAGCCTTCTCGAAATCTTCCTTATTATCTAAGAATTTTTCCAACAATCTGGTGAACTCTGTTAGCTTTTGAACTTGAGCTTTAAAAACTTGAGTCACTGGAGGGATTTTCAGGTTCTCTACAAGATATCTAAAGTGATCTGTCATGTCACTTTTAGAGAAAATTCGGTTGAGATAGACATCAATCTTATTGGTGATATCTTGTTGAGCATCATTGGAAATATTTGAATGAATTCTAACCTAGTCCAATGCTCGATCACTATTCTTAACCACTTATGACAAAGAAGAAAGATCCAAGCCACTGAAGGCATTTTGAAGTTCTTCCTTGATTATGGATCTCAGCAGAGAATCATCCAAAGGAGGAGCAGAAGGTTGAACAGAAGCAGGAGAAGCTTTTACAGCTATGGATAGAAATTTGAGCTATTTCAAAACTTTTTGCAGGCATACAGTGTACTCATCTGTGAGCATATTCAGATTTTCTACAAGATCTCTCATGCGTTCCAGCATTTTTGTGTGTCTTGTTCCAATATTCTCATCAAAAGATAGAAGATAAGGATGCACTTGAGACATAATCTATCTAGAAAGGGTGGAATCAGTTGGTTCAGGAGAACCAGCAACAGGTGTAGGGGAAAAAACAGGAGCATGCTTTGATCTCAAAGACAACTCATTATGCAAGTCTGAAACCATACTTTTCAGGTTTGAAACATCAGCACTCAGCAACTTCTTTTCAACTATGAATTCTTGAATTTCTCGAATCATCCTTGGTTGAATATGTAGAATAATATTTTCTAAGAGAATCGATGCATCTTTTTGACTCAGTTGAGTCACTGGATGAGGTTGAGAGGATATAATCTTCTCAAATACCACTAAAAGAGTCTCTCTAAAGACTTTCAGATCATCTTTAGTTACAAAAGATTTTTGATCAGGTAAGGGAGCAGGAAGAGGTACAGGTTCTGGTTGCGATCTTAGTTGAGGTTCAGGTTGGGGCTCTGGTTCTGGTTTAGGTTCTGGGTGAGCTAATGACTTCAGTTGAAACACAGAAGAAAGATCCATTCCATCTGTAGTCACTTGATGTGACTCATTCACATCATAAAAGCTTGGTAAAACATATCGAGTGTACACAGAGTATGACTCATCTCCAGGTTCAGATTCGAATTCAGATTCATCAGACTCAAATGGACTAGTCTCAAGATTTTGAGGTTCCTCCCCCTTAAATTGTGCTTCCATTTCAGAGACTATAGGCTCAGAAACATGATCAAGATCCACAATATCAGTTCTGATCTCTTCAACCATTTCTTGCCTTGCCAACTGGAAGGAAAGTTCCATCCTCTCTTCAGCGGAGGGAATTATCTCAGGAACCGACTACTCCACAGGCAGTGCTTCCAGATTGGCTTGCTTTTCAACAGGGAGTTCTTCTACACTAGCAGACTCTTCCATGGGTTTTTGCTCTGACTCTGTTACTAAAGAATCTCTTACATCCTTATAATGGATATCCAGATTAACAAATTCTCTAGAAGCAGGAGCTTCTTCCTCACTAAGAACAACTGAAGGATCTACATTACTTTCCTTTTCAACAACAACTTCCTCTCTATGAGGTATTTTAGTAGGAACAACACCAGGGACAACAATCCTTTATTTTTCAACAGGAGCTGCTTCCATTGGGGCTATTTCATCTTCTTCTCTAATTGGTATATCAGTTTCCACTTCCTCATCTTCTTCAGCACCTGAGTATTCAGCCACTTCATCTGGTTCTAAACTAGGATCATTAACATCCTTTGGACTTCTTGGATAATCAATAGGATTATACTTCTTATACAATTGATCATTATCCTCAACCCATTTCTTCTTCCATGGGTTCCAGTTAATTTTGATCCTTCTGATGATAGTATTGGATATGAAAAAATCAAAATCCTCTAGCCTTTATTAATTCAGTCCAACAACTCCTTTTCCAACTAGCATGGCTGAAATCATCATTGAGTAAAACAAGGAGGTGGATTTGGAAGTGACTTTAATCATCTCACATATATGGTTAATGAAATACTTGCAAAGATTTATCTTATGGCCATTATTTAACAGGTGAATCAAGAACACATCCTGATACCTCATAACAACAAAATCTCTATTTCTTGGACTAATCAAATTCTAAACAAATTTGAATAGTAGTCTAGTTTCTCTATCTAGATCTGCAGCTATAGCCCTTTTCATGGTGCCATTACCAGTTAAGGTTTCCAAGGAATTTTCCAGATCAATGATGTCAGTTATTGGAGGAGGGTCTTTTTGGTAGTCATCACAAATTCCTTCATGAGGAATCCTCTGGCATGTAGCCCATAGCCTTGAAGTGAAAGAACATTTCTGACCATTGATCCAACTGGTCACCATGAAACTTTCTCCAGCATCAAAAGAAATCATTACAAATTGGTAAAACTGAGATACTAACCTCGAATAAATCGGTCTATCTTTTCTAGAGAACCATTCAAACCATATTTATTCTCTTAAGATTTTCAGGACCAAAGACTTACTAAACATCAACCACTCAGGGAAAATCTCCTTTCCAGGTATAACAGTGTGGTTAACAAGGTTCTGATTTAAAGGTACTTCGGAAGATATCCTTGGAGCTATCTTCTTCTTCTTGGAACTGCGCTTCTCAGGGGTAGATGAAGACGAACGCTTCATCCTTGGCATCCACTGAAGGTTCGGGCGAGAGGGAAGAAGATGTTCATAAGGTAAAGAGGGTTCAAGAGAGAGAGCAGGAGAGAGTTCAGGTGAGAGATCGAGTAAAACCTTTATGTTTTATCATTTAGGAATGTCAAACGTCATAAAAAAACTCGGAAAATCAAATACCAGTGAAATAAAAATTACCACGATACAAGTTAAAAATAAATGCATAAATAATCATCATGGTGAGACCGTGAGTAGGAATTATGGTGCGATGAAAAACAGTCGTCACAGTGAGACAATGACCATTCTATGCAGTCACAGTGAGACAGTGAGTGAACTGTTCCATCACAGTGAGATAGTTAAGTGACAGACCGTGAACACAAGGTGTTAACGGTGAGACCGTAAGCATGAAACAATAACTGTAAAACAGTGACCATGAAACTGTAAAGTAAAATACCGTAAATTATTAAACATTAAGATCAGTAAGATATCTATTTATGATTAATCATACCAAGATCATGTATTATGTAGTATAATATCTCATAATTTAATGGTTTATTGAATATTTTAGCAAGTTTATATTCAGTACCAATGAATTCTAAATTGATATCACCTTTTTGGTAATGATCCCTCCAAAATTGATGTCTTACATCAATATGTTTTGTCCTAGAATGTGAAACATGATTATTTGAAATGTTAATATCACTTGTGTTATTAAAATTTATTTGGACATGTCTGAATTGATATCCATAGTCTAGTAATGTGTGTTTCATCCACAAAATTTGTGCACAACAACTGCCAATAGCTAGGTATTCAGCTTCTACAGTAGATAATGGAACAAAATTTTTTTTCTTACTACACCATGATACTAGTGACTTGCCTAAAAAGTGACAAGTTCCAGAGGTTCTTTTTCCATCTAACTTACATCCAGCAAAATCTGCATCAGAATAACTAACTAATTCAAATGATTGTCTTTTGGGATAAAACAGTCCTAAATTGGGATTATGCTTGAGGTATTTTAAAATTCTCTTTACACCATTTAAATGTGACTCTTTAGGGTTTGGTTGAAAATGAGAACACATACAAACACTAAACATAATATCAGGATGATTAGCAGTCAAGTAGAGTAGACTTCCAATCATTCTTCTATAAGTGGTTTGATCAACAGATTTTCCATCTTCATTAAGATCCAACTTACAGGTGGTACTCATGGGAGTGTCACTACTTTTTGTGCTATCCAATCCAAAAAGTTTTAAAATATCTCGAGTATATTTACATTGAGATAAAATAATTCCATTATTGTTTTGAAATATTTGAAATCCATGAAATAATTTAAGTTCACCCATTAAACTCATTTCAATTTTGTTTTGCATCATTTTAGAAAAATTAGTACATAGGGAATTTCTTGAAGATCCAAAAATAATGTCATCTACATAAATTTGTACAACTAAAACATCTTTAGAAATTCATTTTATAACAAGAGTAGGATCATCTATACCTTTTGTAAAACCTTTAGAAATTAGAAAAGTACTTAATCTATCATACCAAGCTCTTGGAGCTTCTTTTAAACCATATAACGCTTTTGATAATTTAAAAATATGATTTGAAAAATGAGTGTTTGAAAATCTAGGTGGTTGTTCAACAAAAACACCCTCAGAAATATATCCATTTAAGAATGAACTCTTGACATCCACATGATATTGTTTGAAATTTAGATGTGCAACATAAGCAAGTAAAATCTTAATGGATTCTAATATGGCTACTGGAGAAAAAGTCTCCTCACAGTCAATTCCTTCTTATTGACTATAGCCTTGTGTAACAAATTTAGCCTTGGTTCTAACTATATTTCCATATTCATCTACTTTATTTCTAAACACCCATTTAGTGCCTATGGTGAAAGTGTCCTTAGGTCTTTCTACTAGTTTACAAACTTTATTTCTTTCAAACTGGTTGAGTTATTCTTTCATAGAAATGTCCCAAAATTCATCATTAATAGCACCATCAATGTTTTTAGGTTCATGATGTGACAAGAAGGCTTGATGTTCAACCTGATTTCTACGAGAAGCTCTAGTCTGTGTCCCTCTATCAAGATTACTAAAAACAACATCTAAAGGACGATTCTTTAGAATTATAGTTGATCTAGTAAAGGTAGGACTAGAAATTTCAGGTTCATATATAGGTTCGGGTTCATTAGGAGTAGATTCTAAAATATTTCCATAACTGGTTGTCTTTATAGCAGGTTCATTGATTTTATCATTAAGGTTTAGAACAGAAAAATCTTCTTCAAGATTTTCAAGAGATGACTTGGGCTCATGTGGTTCAGTTTCATCAAATTTGATGTGAACAGATTCTTTCACACATTTGGTTCTTTTATTAAAGACTCTATAGGCTTTTCTATTTAAAGAATAACCAAGAAAAATTCCTTCATCACTCTTACAAGCAAACTTTTCAAGATTATCCTTTGTATTATGAATAAAAACATTATAGCCAAAGACTCTAAAGTAACTAAATTTGGGTTTTCTATTGTTCCATAACTCATATGGGGTATTCTTGAGAACAGGTCTTTTCATGGCTATATTAATAATATAATAAGCTGTATTCATAGCCTCATTCCAAAAATAAATAGGCAGGTTATATTCATTAAGCATGGTTCTATAAATTTCTTGAAGGGTTCTATTTCTTCTTTCTAATACAGTATTCTGTTGGGGGTGTCCTAGGGGTAGAAAAGTTGTGACTATAGACATTGTGTGAGCAATAAGATTCAAACACTTGATTTTCAAACTCACGGCCATGATCACTTCTCAGGGTCTTAATCTTAAGTCCACTAAAGTTTTCTACAAACTTGGAGTATTTAATAAAGTAAGCGCAAGCTTCACTTTTGTGAGCTAAGAAGTATAACCAAGTATGTCTAGAAAAGTCATCTACTAAGACATAGATATAGTGCTTCCCATTTAACCTAGAAACTCTAGAAAGTCTAAACAAGTCCATGTGATCCAACTCGAGAGGTTGAGAAGTTGAAACTTCATTCTTTGATTTGAAAGATATTTTGTGTTGTTTTCCATTTTGACAGGGATTACAAACTTTGTCATTTGAAAACTCTTGTTTGGGTAAGTCTCTAACTAAGTTATTCCTAGTCAGTTTTCTAAGTGAGTGTATATTTCAGTGTCCTAATCTCCTATTCCATAATCAATACTCTTTATGAAAAGCATTTAAACAAGTAATATTTTGTTTAGCTAAAGAATTCAGATCAACACCATAAATATTCTCATTTCTCAAAGCAGAAAATACTAAAACATTTTTAGAATTAAAAACATTAAAAGAATCATTTTCAAACAAGACATTAAAACCATAATCACACAATTGGGAAATACTTCACAGATTATATTTAAGTCCATCAACAAGTAAAACTTTAGATATTAAAACTGAGTTTGTGTTGCCAATTTGGCCAAGGCCGATGATCTTTCCTTTAGAATTATCACCAAAGGTGACATAGACTCAATCAAACTTTATTATAATTTTAAACTATGAGTAATATACAGACATATTCCTTGAAGATCCACTATCCAAGTACCATATATTCTTATGGGAACTCTTCAAGCAGGTTTCCTACAAAACATATTTAGATGGAAAATGACATTGGTACCCAGATCTTCTTGGGTACAGACATGTTAGCAATCAATGATTTTGGTACCCAAATTTTTATTATGGGTCTCATATAATTTGAGTCAAAATATTTTGAAAGATAAACTCTATTTGATCTATAACTATGTGAGTAACTAGTTGAAGCAAATGAATTTTCAGAACATGAACTAGCAGAATTTTGTCCAGATTTAGGAGTAAATTTTGTTTTAGAAAACTGTCTTTTTCCAGGTTGATAACATATTCTAGTAGAATATTTTGGTGCCACTTGCATTCCTAGAATTTGAGTTAGAGTTTCTTTTCCATTTGTGAATTTCTCTAAGTCCTTTCTATGTTTCTAATTTGACATTTTCAGTTCAGTGTTTTACTTTAATAGTTGAGCATTTTTCTCTTTGGCAATAGTAAGTTCAGTTTTAACTGTTGTAGTGAGAGAATGTTGTTTCTTCAATGATTTGTATTTATCCTTAAGTTCATTGCATGTCTCTTAAAGCATATTACAGTATTCAAATAATTCCTCACTAGTCATGTTTTCAGAATCCAAATCAGATTCAGTTCCAGAATAATAAGAATTTAAAGCAGGAGTATCTAAGGTTACCTCAGAGGTATTAGTCATGAAGCACATGTTAGCATGATTCTTTTCAGAATCAGAGATTTCAAATTCACTTGTGCTATCTACTGAAGCACTCCAAGTAGCTTTCATATCTTTCTTGTACTTATTGTCCTTGTAATCATGTTTCATTTTGAACTTCAGTTTTGGATAGTCTTCTTTTATGTGACCTTTTCTTTTTCATTCATAGTAGACAACTTCATCATTTTTATCAACTTTCTTCCAGTCCTTTTTCCAATGACCTTTACTATCATACATTTCTTTTGTAATTTGATTTTTTGAATAATTTATTCTTCCTATAAAACTTCTGAAATCTTTTGGCTATTTGAGCCATCTCAGCATCACTATCTGAATCCAAATCTTCACTAGTTTAGATTTAAGTTTGTATTTGAACTTTGTATTTGTCCTTGATCCTTGAAGTAGTAGATTTAAAAGCTATAGAATTCCTTTTAGGTTCATCACCTTCTTCCTTATTCACCTTGAGTTCTTCCTCATACATCATTAATTTACCAATAAGCTCTTTTACAGGTAGAGCTCCAATGTCACATGATTCTCTGATCGAAACAGATGTGCCTCTCCATCGGTCTAGAATACATCTCAGTATCCTCATAATTTGTTCCTTTGCTGGAACAACTCTACCAAGTGAACTCATTGTATTGACTAACTGATTGAACCTGAGATACATATCAGAAATAGGTTCATCAGTATTCATTTTGAAATTATCATATTTAATAGTATATGTATTCAATCTCATTTCTTTAACATTGGTTGTCCCTTCATGAGAAACACCCAAAGTATCCCATATTTCATAAGCAGTTTTGAAAGCAGATATTCTGTTAAATTCCTCATCTCCTATTGCACAATAAAAAGCAATCATATCTTTACAGTTATTATTGTATGCTACATTAGTAGGTTCATCCCAAGTTGTTCTTTCAGTTTTTGGAATTTTATATTGAGATTCTATAGCAGTCCAGATATCAAAACCCATGCTTTCCAAATGAATTTTCATTTTAAGTTTCCACTGGGCATAGTTTGTACCATTAAAGAAAGGTGTTCGGTTAGTAGTAGCACCCTCTAGTCTATTGTCCATAGCTATATTTTGGAAAGTAGATTTAAAGAGATAAAATTTAGAACTGACAGAAATTTAAGATCTTTAAATATGAAACTAAAATCACAGTTGAAAAACAGACTGTTTTGAAAACTTGTATAAATAAAAACAACCTCTGATACAAAATGTTGGTCAGAGTGGATACTCAAGAGGGGGGGGGGGGGTGAATTGAGTTCCAATTAAAATTTCTGTTAAAATATTTTCTATTAAAATACCTCAATTAATAAAAGAAGTTAAATTTTAGTGAATTTATATAGATTTTAAATGTTCACTTAGCTTCTCAGAGATTGATTATGTCTTAGTTAATTTAACCACAAGATTAAACTATCTTTTGAAACTAACTTACTGATTTACAATAAGTGTAAACACTTGCTAATTTAACTATCAAAGTAACTTTTAAAAGGTTTTTTATTTCAAAGTAACAGCAGAAGAATATAAAAGATATATGTAGTATACTTTAAACTTAAACAAAAAATGCATAACAGATATAACAAGAGGTTCAGTCTCAAGCTGAGACTTAGTCATCTCAAATTTATATAAATTTGATCCACACCCTGGATCGGGGTTAACAACAGTTTACAAAACTTTCCAGGCCACGCAGGGACCTCTACCATAGTTCTTCGTGGGAAACAAAACAAAGACCAGGACACACAAGGACCTCTTCCATAGTTGTTGTGGGTAAACAATAGTTAAGAGTTTTGGAGTGAGGATTTTTATATCCTCTATTTCAATGTAGGAGACAGTGTGTGTGTAAGATATACAAAGTACACCGCACTGCTCGAAATTAAATAAACAAATCACTTAGAGAGAACATATAAGAGTTTAGAAAGCTCTAGTGATTAGCAATGCATCTCTGGACTTGTTGGATTCAGTATAAATGCTTCTGAGTCCTTCTCTAGTTTTTCTGTTGAAAAACAGAGTATCGTAGTTCAGCTTGTGTTCTACAGGAGTGAAGATGTTCTCTTGACTTCAGTTCCTCTAGTAGTGTAGGATTTCATGTTTTGGAACTTCTTTGAGGATTGTTCAATGTATTCTTCACAGTTATTCTAAGGATTGTTCTTTGGTTCAGTACAAAGCACTTCACGTGTGTTGTAGAATGTATGTCAAGGTGACTTCTTCTTTTTAATATAGTCGATACTTCTTTTTATTCCATGAGCACCGACAATAAGAATGAACCCCTTTCCATAAGTACGAGGTACAGTTTCATGACATGAAAAAAACTATCATTAAATAAAATTAATTGCATTAAAAACATCAAATATGGACATTAGAAATATTTAAATAATATTGACAAAAAGGTTAAGAAACGGTGTCACAGTTTTTTGTGTAAACGGTGTCTCCTTCACGGTATGTGCTTCACGGTATGTGGCTCACGGTATGTGGCTCACAGTATGTCCTTCACGGTGTCTGGGTCACGGTGTGTCCTTCATGGTGTCTGGGTCACGGTGTGTTCTTCACAGTGTCTGGGTCACGGTGTGTCCTTCACGGTGTCTGGGTCACGGTGTGTCCTTCACGGTGTCTGGGTCATAGTGTCCTTCACAGTGTCTGGGTCACGATTTCTGTTCACAGTGTCTGTTTGACTGTAACTGTGTTTTGCACACAGTCTGTATTACTGTTTCAAACATCATGATGTCTTGATACATAGTAAAATATCTGTATTTATACTTAAAGAGTAATGCACAAAATATTAATTAAGCTTAACCATTAGAATGTAAGATAATTTGAAACATAAATACAAATGTTTGATAAGATAAGTGAGATTTGTGATCATGCATAAGATTTTTAAATAATAGTGAGATTAATTAACAACAATAGGATTTTCTATCATTAAAACATGATGTGTAATTATTATTGTTATTTGTGATCATTAAAACATGAGTAATACATGAGGAGTCCAACACTATTCATGGTTGTTTTTTTAAGGTTCAATTGTTAACATTATTTTTCTAAATTTTCCGCATGGTCTTTTTATTATTCACTCTCACTCACAAAGGCCATAATTTTCAATATTGTTAGGTACAAACAATTCCATCTATTTTTATTAATTGGGATCACTATCAAAAATTATTTCCCCTTCATCACCCATATCATTAATTTATCTATATTTCATGTCGAAAACAATACTCCAACCATCACCTATTATATTATAAAAAAATATACAATTTTTTTCGTAGGAATCTAAAATATATATGGATCATATTTTTAATTCTCACCTATATAGATCAACTGAGATAAATAGAAAAAAGTAAATTTTAATGATTTTTTATACCTTTGTTAATATTAGCCTAGTTATATTTAAATAACACCACTAATAAATTTCCCAAGATAATGTTAGTCAATAATATAAACAAAATTTCAGAAGTAACTTTTATATGTAACTATGAATATACCACTATTTATTGTTTTCAAACCATCCTCATGATCGACAACAAAAAACTAGATACCACCAATAATTTAATAATTGAATCTCCAAGCATGATTTATAGGACCTTAAGATAAAAACACCTAATCTATAAATAGTTCAAATTGATTATCATCATTTATTACCATTACAAGTTGATATAAAAATTGGTACATCATTTAGATAATTTTCAATATAATGTAACTATGTATTAGATTAATAACATAGACGATGTGAAAACCATTCAACAATTTCACTAGTAACAACTTTTTTTATCTATGAACCATTTTGAGTACAACTCATAATGTGTATTTTTGTTTGTGTCCTTAATACTTAGATATAGGGATAAAAAATATTAGTATTGAGTAGGACATAACTACGTTCTTGTCTTAACTGCATATCCATAAATGAAAATGTAGATATTTTTCCTACATCATAACCTAAAGTTGGAAACATTGATGACTTGTTATTACCCAGAAATTGAAATCGATTATCATCAACACATTCCACTCGATTAAATATTATATCCGTTGAATCCAAATTACTTGAATATAAGGTTAGAAACTATTTAGAAAGGAAACCATCCATAATAAATTCTTTTGGTTGATATTTATTTTTTACATAAGACTTCAAATGACCAAGATACCAAATAATAAAAGGTAAGAAATTTATAAATAAGGTATTAAAATACTGAATAAAAAAATTATATTTTTTTAATGAAAAAAATATTAAAAATAACATACCTTTCTATCAGATACACCCATCGATAATGTTAAATAACTCCAATTTTAGTTTATTTAAAAAAAAATAACCGTTAGATGAATCATATTTGTGAAAAATGATAGGAGAAAGAACACATAAAAATTTCATTGAATCTATATAATTATTATTTGATGTTTATCCAATTCATTGGGGTTTAATTTCTTCTTACAAATATATATAAAGAATTTAAAATTTTTCAATTATAATTACAATTATTTCATTAGGTAACAAAATATTCGTCACAGGAGGCAGAAACTACTCCATCAATACATGCGAGTCATGAATTTTCAATCCATGTATCTTACATCAATTCAAATCAACAAACCATGAAATATTACTATAATATTCATTTGACAATTCTACATTTTTTAATCTTCAATAGAAAACATATTTATAATTATTTTTCATTTTGAAAATAGTTGCTACATACATCCCATTATCATCTCTCCATATATAACATTAGAAATTTATTGTTTCTAAGTCCTTACATGAATTTAAATTATCCTTTGATTTTCCCTAATCATTAATCAATGTACACAAAAAATAATCCCAGAGATTCTTCTTAATGTGAATAACACTAAGATTATAACATTGAAAATTCAAATTCATAGTATAAATTTTTGAAAAATAAGAACTTTTTATTCCATTGTTGTGATCCACTTGTAACTGACAATGTTCTAACACATTTTCACTCTCACTCATCTAAAAATATTTTCCAATATCAATACCAAACATTGGATAATTGTTTTAATATCCATGATCCCAATAATAATTTTGGTGGAAGCTTCAAATCAATTTTTACATTAAAATGTGACTTGTTAAACTGAATTCTATAATATGTATCAATGAAGTTAATATGAAACATGAAAGAAAACATTATACTATATGGTATCTATTGAGACCCCAAATCAAAGTTAAAAATGAGACTATCCAAACCAGTGTGTATGTTCCAGTTGAACAAATTTCATAGTCCAAGAAAGTAACTAATGTTCCATGTAAGGGAAACTTGAATTTAAAACTTTTTTACAATAGATGAATCATATGTTTCTACACAAATATTAAATAAAGTAACATAACAACCCAATTGACCACTATTAGAGTTTCCAGACTAGTGGGTCACATGGCCTCAATCGTGACTCCCTATACTCCATAGGGTTCTAATTAGGAGTGAGGATGTAAGGAGGTAATATTGGGAATACTATACCCTCATGACCAGAGTATCAGAATGATATATCAATTATTAAACAACATATAATAGTATATGCTGGAATAAATGAATGAAAAAGCAATGTAAGAATAATAATAATCAACTAAATATGTAAACATGGACAACACCAATATAAAATAGATTCATTAATGTCCTGATGATGATACACAATGAAAACAAAAAACATACAACATGATTCAAGATAAATTAAAAAAAATAAAGAAAATGAATGTAAATCCCCACAGGTGATCTCTATGAGAATCTCAAGCTCCAAATCGGTCATTTTCTCCTAACTCCCATTTAAAATCTAAACAACACAAGAAATCAACCATGGTCTTTCAAGCACAAGGTCTACTTAGGTACCCCAGTGCGGTGGCAGCCTATGAAGGGTGTGAGATAATAATCCAATTATGTTCTCAACTAGGAAGTCTACAACTTAATTAATTACATGATATATAATGTAAATAAGTGTGTAGGTATAAGCATAAATATAAAAAAGAAGTTCTGAATAAATAAACAACAACCTATCCAGGTTCCTAAGGTACATTTAGCAACAATACCTACTTCATCTCATTGCCAGCATAAGATGTCTAAACAGTAACCACACACAGAAACATATATATAGTGATAATATATAAATAGTATAGTTCTATATTTCATCTATTTTATATTTTATCTCCCCAAGATCTTTATTTTTTCACATTAGAGCTAAAATATTGAACATGGTTCATATTTTTAATTAGGTCAATTTGGGATGCCATTTTCCAAAATAGCCTATCAAAATTAGCTCTAGAAATTGAGAATTACTTGAGTTGTATGATATCATATTAAGAGTATATTACCCTCTTCTTCAACCCATTATAATATCCATTGATATTTTAAAATTATGTTGTTATATAAGAATCAAAGGAATTTATATTATAACATTCATTGTTCTTACCAACATATGGGGTATCATTTTGTACATGAGTAGGTGATGACATGGGTGAAATAGTGTGAGAAAGAACAGAAAAATCCATAATCACAACTATATTTTTCTCACTCTAAGGTTCCCCTCTCGCCTCATCTTCTAGTCATCCATTAACTAATTGAAAAATAGGAAAAAAAATTTAACTATCCTTTCTTTCTGAGGTACACTAGATATATAAAATGGTGGATAATCATGTTTAACTAATTTAAAATCATAAAAAACATTATATTATATGCTCTAAACTATATCTTTAGTGGTAGGTCTGATCTCCAGCACTTGAGGCTCTAATCAGGTAACCAATCACTCTTGCACCCACCTAATAGGAACTATCTCAAAAGGTGTTGTATCCTTAGGTGGTGAGGTATTAGATAGATCCCCCTCACCTAAAAATTTATGTACGAAAGTTGTTAATGAATTTGAAGAAATATCCCTATAGAAGAAAATAGTCTTCATGAGGGTTTCAAGAAGGGTATTGCTTTTATGTCACTTCAAAGACTCTCCCTCATTGATATCCACCTCCATTTTCTTTGATGCTAGGGATAAGATCCTTCCCCAATGATAATATTTTAGCTTCCATTTTCCTTGACAAAAGTGATGCACGGACCAAATCATATACCTTGTATGATTCCGCTTCATAATTTTTAATATAAAAAGTAAGAGATACATCGAATGAAACAATAACTTCTCAATTTCACTAGCACACTCAGTAATCCTAATTTGAATGAACTTGTAGAGAACCTTCGACTCAACTTATATGTCTCTTATAAGTTTCTTCTCAAATTTAGAGGTTCCAAAAAAGAACATGAAAACCTCATTCAGTTCCACTATACTAGTACTGACAATAGTATAGATAATGCTAAAATCTCCCTCATAAGAACAATGAAATAATTCATCCATTTTCACCGATGAAATAAGAATATATTTTTGACTAATAGAGTGTTATTTCTTAATATATCAGGATAATAGGTATTTTCATAGAAAATAGTTGGCTCCTAAAGTAATCTTCCTATATAATCTTCAACCACTAAATTTGGTATCCAAAAAAGAGGTTAAATAAAAGTTGGATTTTTTTTGAAAAATTAATGAAATTGAAATTTTTCATTCCAAATACCTCAAAATTATTTTTAAAACATTCAAATTATATTCCTTGGGATTATAATTGAATATAGAACATAAGTAATCTACAAAAATAATTTTTGGTATACTAGAAATAAAATACATTAGACACCCAATTATTCCCCTATATTGCTTATTATCAAATATTTTCCTAGCTTCATCCAAGTCATGTTTTTTGTTAGAAGTCATAGGATTTGTATGAAATTCACCACTTTTGAGTAAAACTATTTTATGTAACAAAGGTATGTATTTAATTTTATTCAGAAAATTCCCAGACTATTTTTGATAAATATGAAAAACTATAAAATAATTCAACTCACTCATTATGCTCTTTTCAAATTCTTTTTTCACGAGTTTTGAAAATTCATTACACAATTGTTTTAATGAAGAACAAAATTCACATCATCAACATATATCAAAACTAATAATATATATGAAGATAATATTTTTTGAAAAGAGTAGGATATTCTATTCATTCTAAAAAAGAATTTGATAAAATAAAATAACTTAACTGTTTATAGAAAGATCTAGGTACTTATTTAAGTCCATAAAGGGTTTTGGTAAGCATGAAAATAGAATTTTTTAAATGAGTATATTTGAAACCTGGCTGTTGTTCAACATAATCTTCCTCCATAAGAAAAAGATTTAAAAATAAGATTGTATATCTATAAGATATAATTTTAAATTAATTTCTTCTGCATAATCTTAGAGAATCATAATGTTTTCAAGTCCATCTATGGGTGAAAATGTATCTTTATAATATAAACCTTCTCTTTGGTTTTACAATTTAGCTACTAGTATAGACTTATTCCAAGTGATCACGCCATGATCATCTTTTTTATTACTAAACCCCCATTTTTCCTATAATAGGATAGTCAAAGGGTCTATCAACTAATTTTAACACCTTGTTCCTCTTGAATTGGTTTAATTCGCCATATATTTCTAAAACTCAACTCTCATAAATTGTGGCTTCCTCTATGGTTTTTTGTTCTTGTTGAGATATAAAGGAAGAGAATTATATAAGTTTTTCTACACTTAATCTAATTCTAATACATTTATCTAGGTTTCTTATAACATTTTCTATCGATGGTTCTTAAGGAATCTAGGTTTTCTAGGTAACACAGTTTTTGGTTCACTTGTATCCATTATTTCATGATTTGTTTCACTAAAATCATGTTCCAAGACTTCATATTAAAAAAAAAATAGGTTCATGTATCATGTTTTCAAAAGAATAAATTATATTATCAAATTGAGTCATTTTTTGTTTAAAAGGATCAATTTCATCAAATTTCACTTGAGTCAATTATTCAACAATCATTGTGCTTTTTTTGAAAACTCTATATTAATTGGAAGTATTAAAATAGCCAAGGAAGATTTATTCATAAGAGTTTGGATAAAACTTTCAAATATTATCTTTGTTTTTTAGAATATAAACTTCTCATCAAAATACTTTGAAGTATCCATCATTTCGATTTCGATTATTCCAAATCTCATAAGGTGTTTTCTTTAAAATATGCCTAATTACAACTTTGTTTGTGACATAACATGCAGTATTTTCAACTTCTATCCAAAAATTAAGAAGAGAATTCTATACACATAATACTATCCTATAAATTTCTAGAACCGTAATATTACTCCTTTCCAAAAAAACCATTTTGTTAATGTTTATTAGTGGTATAAAAAATATGCTTCATACCATGTGTTTAACAATAGGAATTGAAATCATGGTTTTCATATTATCCACTATGGTCACTTCTTAATGTAATACTTTTTTAAAATTTCCCTTTTTTAACCAATTTTTTAAAAAATTACAAAAAAGAACAAGATTCACTCTTAACACTCAAAAATAAAACCTATGTAAATCTTGATAAATAAAAAAATGATATATAAAAACTATATTTTTCTCTTTGACTTGCAGTTATAGATATCCCAAAAAAATATGTATGAACAACTTCTTGGGGAAGAAAAGTAGAAACCTTTTTAATTGTTTTAAAATATGAGTCATGTTTCTTATCCATTTTCTATGAATCACACAGTTTCTTTTAATTAAATTTATGTTGAGGTAAAGCTAAAACTAAATTCTTTTTGGAAAACTTTCTCAAAGAATTGAAATTATAATGTCCCAGTCTCTCTATTCCAAATACAAGATTCATTTGTTTCATCATTTAAGAATTTCAATTTTTATACATAAATAATTAAGATATAGATCATAGAAATTACCCATTATAGGTGCCTAAAATTTAATAATGTTATCTATTAAAATAGATTATGCCTTATTATTAGAAAAAATATAAAAACTAATCTTCCTTAAAAATGTATGAAATACTTATTAGAATATGATTTTATCCTTAAATATAAAGAACCATTTTGATGAGTACTGGGATTGGATTACCAACTAATCAAACCCTCATAATATTTCTATTTTCATTTTCACCAAAAGTGACATAACATTAATATATTCTTGATAATTAGTAGAAATTATATAAATTTCCACCAATAAGTCTTGAGCATCTATTATCCATATAAAATTTCTCTTTGATTCACTTGAACATTTTTCCCTATAAAGACAAATAAAACAAGACATTGTTTTGGTACCCATATTTGCGTGGGTCTAGAAATATTAGCAACGAAACATTTGTGAACCCAAATATATTTTTGTTGTCTGTAAAATATAGCACTAAATTTTGAAAAACTATTCAAATAAAAACCACGTCTAACTCTAAAAAATTGAGGATTTCTTAAACTAGAATTATTAGTATAGTTACCGAATTATTACCAGTTAAAATATGTAACTTTGGAGAGGTTTTATTCTTAGATATATGGACAAAATAATTTTTATAAAACTTTAGGTCATAACCATGGATTCCTATTCCAAAATTATTTTTTTGGACTTTATTATTTCCCAACATTTTATTTATATAATTTTCACCATTTTTGAAAACCCTTGCAGCATCTTTAAAATATCGAGCTTGTTTTTTAAATCTCTCAATCTTGTTACAATGATTATTACAAGATGAAAAAAATTGAAAGAATTATTGATGGATTTGTTTTTCTTTTTCATGATTTAAAAAAAATTCAATCATAGTATCATATTTATTTAATTATTTATAATATTCATTTTTATTTTACAAATTAGATTCATGATCAAATGAATAATAGGAATATACCTCATCTAAATGTGAAATAAATCACATATTATCATTTTGATTATAAATTTATTCTTCTGAATTTGAAGATGTATCCAAACAAGAATATTTAGAAGAACTCTATGTTTCTTTCATAGATTTATTGGATGAATTCTTAGATGCAAGATTCTTGAAACACTTGTTCTCATATTTTTTACTATCTTGCAATTGAGGAAAATCTGTCTTGATGTTTCTTAGATTCTTATACTTATAGAACCTAACTTATTTATAATTTCCCTCACAAATATTATAATTGTTGAATTATTTTATAAAAACTCTTCTATTGATATAGAACATTTTAAACTTTATAGAAAATAGATAAATATCATCATTTGATCTAAAATTTATTGAGGTATATTAATCACTATTTGAGAAATTTTTATACTCTTATTATTTTTGTCATTTTTAAGTATAAACCATCAATGAAACATTTTGTTTTTTCAAAAGCTTATGATCACATGAATTAACATCCATTTCACCTTCAAAGATAATTTGTGTACCAACAATATCTTTTATTTTAAATTATTTGATACCTATAGATTTTATAATGGTAGTTGAGAATGTAATATATATAGGTGGTAATGTTTTGATAATTTTTAGAGATTGATCAGGTATAGGAATTGCTGTTCCTAAAGAAACAAAATTTTTTACAACATTAGTAAGTATTTAATTTAATAGAGTAATTATTTTTCCTTCAATTATTCTAAATGTTTCAAATTTAATCTTAGTAGTGTTTTATCAAAGATCTCTCACATTATACATTCCTTCATAAGAAACTAATATGTTATCCACATATCATGATTTGTTGAACATTATTAAACTAAATTAAACTCATTTGGGAGTAGTACACATATGATAGACTTCATGGATATGGAATTTAAGTCATAGTTGGATTATGTATCAAAATTCCATGTTTTTTTGTTTTTTATAGTAATTTTATAAGGATTTACGACTTTTAGATAAACCTTTAAACCAAGTTTAATCTAGTATATTGTCATCTACACCTTCTAGAAACAATAGTTTTCACCAATGAGGTATGGTGCTCTTATCATAGACATATCTTCTATACTTTAAGTAATATAATCCATTTTGAAGATGATATTAGGAATTAAAATTATTCTAGATAATAAATAAAATTTCACACCCTCTGACGCCAATTGTTAGTCAGATAAAGATTGTGTAACTCTCAAGAGTAAGGTGAATTGAGTTATCAAAATTTATTGTATTAGAAAACAACCATATCTATGAAAAATAACTTCTAATATTTTTTAACAAATGCATGACATGTAAATAAAATAAGAAAGAAAGGTTTTTAGAAAATAGATATTTATAGTTGTTTGGGGAATATAAATCACCTATTCCACTCCACTAATTCTCAACTCTTAGATCATGGTGATTTTTACTAGATTGGTCTTATTATCAGGGACTTCTAGTCTTTTTACTAGGGAATTTAGGATGAAGTGAAAGTAGTCAACACTTCATACAATTTCAAGAGATTTTAATAGGATCTAACAATGATTTACAAATAGAAACCTTTATGGTTATTTTACTGTGAAACTTTAGACTTCCAATTCAAGAATAGAATATAAAGGTTTTCACATGAAGCTTATAGTTATAATATTCAACTCACAAAAGATAATAAATCTCTAAGATATATGATAAGAAATAAATGTAGGTATATGAGAGTCTTTTAAAATTATTAAGATTGATAGTGTAAGAACATTTATAAAACTTAAAGATTTTTTTATCTTAATAAAATATAGAGTAGTATACAAAGATCTTCGAGAGTGAGTTAATAGTGAAGGTGATCATTATTTTCACACAATTGAGAATATATGAAAAAACATATCATTTAATTTAACAGCAAAGATCTAAAAAATTTTGTTTGAAAATTAAATTCCATGTTTCCTTTTCTCAAAATACCTCAGTAATATTACTGAATATTAAATTATCCTGGTACTTATTTCTTTTCTCAGTAATTTTATCTTTTTATAATTGATTTCACCATGAAGAGGTAAACCAACATTAAATGTGTGCATGAAAACATTAATTTCCATTTAAAGTACATGAATATTAATAAATAATAGGTTGAAGAATGCTGTTGCTAATTCTAGGTCACCACATATTCATATTCCACTAATTTGAATTCATTTAATCGAATTGATCAATGACTTCATTATTCACATTGTTATTTTCTTCATGTAGCCAAATTCCATAACTATATTTCACATAGGCTAATTATTTTTATAGTTATCTCACTTAGATAAATGAATTTGATGTAGTTGAATGAATAAAATAGCTATTTGAAACTATGTTGTTAGTTTCCCCATATATTTAAATTACATAGCTAATTACTCCACATAACTAATTCATGTAGCTTTTTTATTTGATGAAAATGATTTCCCACATAGGAGATTCATCGATTCAAGCAATTTCTATGTAGATGTTTTCATGGCTTAGCCATTTTATATAGTTAATTATTTAATATAGAAAATTGACATAGCTGATTCCTTAGTGTATCCAAAACTTCAAATAATTGAATCCTTAATGTATGTGATTTTCCATACTTAGGAATATTTTAACAAACATCCAAAATTTATAGAATTAATAGGATAATGGATCTAACAATGATAGAAACCAATTAATACACTTAAAAACATAAACATCAGTAACATCTGAAGGGTATGTGAGATCATAAAAACATAAATTACATAGGATTTGTTGGAACAACATTATAAAAACAACATATAACCCTAATAATAAACAACTAAGAACAAGATTTGAAATAATAAAAATAGATCATAAATACAATAAAAAAACTTGTATAAAGCTTATAACCTATCATGTGACATAAAAATGAGTATCTATAATGTCATGAACAAAGAATGAATATTTATGGACCTACTCCGGATGAGTAAAGGTTGGCAGGATGCTCCCACCATGAGGCTTGTTGCAAGTCAGAATCTCTCTATTTTACCCACTAGCATGTGAAGGAAGGGGTATTGGGTTCGATGGCTCCCCCACCACTCGGGCCACAAGACGAACACTGATGGCTCGTGTATGATGGGCAGAATGAGGGGGGGGGGGGTGTGGTGTGATCTGAGACACAAAGGGTGTGGCCTTGGATGCTTTTGCAGATAGATTTGGCATTGGTGATTCTTTACAGGCTGAGGCCTTTGTGATGCTGTTCGGCCTACAGTTAGCCAGGAGGAGGAACATCTCCCTCAGTGCAATGGAAACCGAATCCATCATCATTTACAACTCCCTATCAGGTAAGAGATCCACCCCATGGTCCATTGATTACATTATGAGGAAATGCCTACATCTCATAGTTCCCAACACCAACATTATCCATACTTGGCGTGAGGGTAATAAGGTTGCAGACTATATTGCTTCCTTGTCAACCTATGGGGAGAGTTTCATTTGCTCGCCAGATATTGTCTTGATGTATTCTGAGGGGGAGCATCTGGTTAGAGGGGATGCTCTTGGGCTGCACCATTTTAGACCCCCTTAGCTTCTTGTTTTCTGGTTCCTCGGAGTTGTGGCTCATTATTTTTCTCCTTTTGTTAATTTTTGGTCTTTCTATTAAATATATAAATGATGATGATGATCTATAATGTCATGAAATTTATAAAAATAAATTAGATCGACTGTCAGTAGATCATATACAGTATAACCAAAATTAATAAATGTTATTACTCTATATGATACAAAATATCCACCCATGGCATTTAAAAAAACCATTGACCTCCCACCAGTACATTATCTACATCACTATCTAGGGACACACCATCCATAAGGCCCTTTACCATACATATGTCACGAATCATAAATTTGTAGGAAAACCAGGGTGCCTAAACAAGGTCTGATTATAAACTTAGTAGGATTCCCTTAAAATGTGTACATGAGTACTAGAAGGAATATTGCATTCCCAAACTACAATAAAAATGAGATTTGTTTATTAAAAATTTAACAAGGTTTTTAATTTGTTCATATTGTAAATGAATAGAAAAATAATAGTGTTTATTTTCCACTATTGGTGTTGTGTAAGGTTGGAATGTAATTATACATAATTTTGGCATAATTTTTCAGTTCCTTAAGATTATACAAGCACTTGATTAATGGGTAGTTGATTTATAGAGATGATAAATATTATTGGGTATGAGAAAGGTACATGGTAAAGAAGAAATATATTCAATTAGAATATGTTTTAAATCATAGAGAATTTCTTTAAAAAACAAAACAACTATGGTATAAAACTAAAATAATAAATTATATGATAATGAGAATGAAACACCATAAATTACAAAGAATCAAAGGAAAAGTAAATATGAGTGGCTCTTGAGGTTCAATAAAAGTGTTGAAAAATGTACACCCAAGAATAACATTGTGAAGGATATCAAATCAAAGAGGTAATGATTATACTTTGGGAAAAAGTATACATCATAGATCATTGAAAACAATCTAGGAATATCAATGTCTTAGGAATAATGTTGAAGAAATGAAGTGAATCAATACAAGAAAGAAATAAATTTATTGGTTTAGAGGTAGAGATATATGAATACATATTCAAAATTATTGAGAAGTTTATAGATAAGGGTGAAACAAATATGAGTGAAAAGCTAAGTGAATGTTCGAGATAGACTAGAAAAAATATTAATAAATGGTTGATATTTTATTCAAGATAAAAAGAGATGATGAGAAATAAAGATAGTGAACTAGTGGCATCATAAACTAAACATTCTAATTTTTAAAAAGAGTATTAAAACAATAATAAATACGTACATGTTTATAAAGAGTGTATGACCAGTATAATTGGAAATGTATAAGAAAGTATGGAAACCATAAAAAAATTAATGTTATTTATTATTGATCTAAAAATGCTTATACTGCATAATAAGAAATCTAAAAAGAACAAAAAGACCATGCTTATAATTAATTCTCTAGTCTCAAAAATAAAAGGAATAAAAACCATGATGATTTTTCATTAAATTGGTGTTGAGAGTAAAAGAGTTTCTTGGTTGAATAGTGAATTAAACTCTTGTTTCTTTTACTAAGGAGTCATTGGAGCCTCACCTTTTTTCCAAATCTGTAGTTTTTATTATTCTATGTATGGAATTTATGGTGATGGTTATATGAAGAGAACTTGGTGAATATTGTGATATCTACAAATCATGGTGAGTTATACATTATGATGTTCTTGATGACTCATTGAAACATATATAGTCATATAAAAAGGATATTCATGGAATTGAATTTTAATAATATTATCCATGATAAATATTTTTGGGGATTATCACTAGAAGGGGTGATGAGATGAGAAATCTACTTGAAGATATTATTTTATATAAATATGGAAATAATATAGTTATTAGAGAAAGGAGAAGTTAAGGTATGAAAAAAATTCATATCCTTATTTTTATTTAATCATATATGATTATTGAGTGGGGGTTAGAAGTATTGGAAGAGAGATTAAAGTGGGAGAAACATACATGCACTTGATATTTTTTATGTGTTTTTTAAGTTGAGTGCATATAATAACTCATAACATAACTAACCCAGAATTGAAAGATTTATGAAAAGGGTTCAAATTTCTTACATTCCAATGATATTTTAGTTTTACAGGTTTAGATAATTAGGGAATCCATTACATTATATAAGAAAAAACAAAAAAATTCAATTTTATTCTATAAAAACACGATTCTTAAGTTCATAATTCTGTTTAATTCATGAAACACTGGATTTATTTGAGGCCAATATACTTTAAGTTGAGAAAAACTTCATAATAGTTTCTAATCACCCTTGTTACATATAAAATAATTTGAAAACATGATTTTATCATAAAAATATCTTCAAGAGATATAAAAATAATGGTAACCTGTTAGTCTAGGGAAAAAATGAGAACCGTGAGAATATTTAACCCTTTTCACAATAAAACATTGAGAACATAAATAAAACTTATCTACATTAAAATATTAAAATTATATCAAATAAGAACTTTGAAACACATTAAACTTAATAAGAAAACCATGAAGGCGTATTGAAGAATATGATAACTCATTAAAAATTTTATTTAAAAAACCCCCTTCTCCTTTAAATGTTTATAATGTTTTCTTACAACATGTAATCAATATATTTCCATAAAAACCCTTTGAATTAATAAAATAGGTATCTTTGAGAATCATATTTATAAATTATTTTCACACATTTTAAACCCATTTCAGAAATAAGTGAGGCCTAATGAATTCCATAGGAGTTACCTACCTTGTCATCTCCATGATTTTCTCCTTTGAAGACTAATCATTACCAAATGAACTGTAGAGTTATATTTGGATCACCAATTACCATGATCTATACTAGTAATATCCTTCATCATTTCGAATTCCTAGGTACTATATATTTAGTAAAATATTTGTATGTACTTACATTTCAATTATAAAACCTCTAAAAAAATAATTTCAAAAAATATGAAAAATTACTTTTCATTTTCATAAACTTATGGAGAAATATTCATTTATTTTGTAAGAATTTTAAAAAACTAAAAATATGCAGAAAAATGGGAAATATATTTCCATTGAAAAAAAATTATTTTTTACAGGAATATTGATAATGTATAAATAAAATCATGATAGAAAATCAGTTCATTCTATATATGTTAAAAAATTTTTTTCACTATTGTAAAAAAAGTAAAAAATGATTAGTTTGGAGAAATTGAATAGAATCTATTTAAAATATTTTGAAATAAATTAAAAAATAGTTTAAAATAACTTTTAAAAATATTTTAAATTATGAATAATAAAATTATGGAAACATTTAAAAGAACATGGATATGTATTGAAAAGAGTTAAAAACATTTTATAAAATTTTTTTTACGAACAATAATTTATGGATTGAGTAAATTTTTAACCAAGGGTACATTTAAGGATATAAATTAAAATTGATTTTTTAACCACTTGAATATATGAAAATAAATGATAAAATACAACCATATTGTAGCATGTAAATCTCACAAAAGGAAACATGTGGTGAAAATATATTGAGTCTCAAAAAAATAAAATTGGGATGATAAATACTTTACCTCATATCCTGAATCTCCAAGTACATCTTTCACTTTACTAAATAATAAAATTTTATTAATTTTATACTTTCTTATTAATATTATTCATGTTCAATCATTTACTATTATTATCTCTATTTCATTTTTTATCTTATTTTATTTAGGTACTAAATTAGTTATGTTTACATTAAATGTTTTGAGGTTATTTGGTTCAGGATCTCAAAAATAACATTAGTTTGATGAACATGGTCAAATGGTTTTTGGTTCCACTATCTTCAACCACATAATGTTGTGATGAAAAATGAAACACATACCTTCATATAGGTGGTGGTCCACACATATGCATGAGTGAAGTGGTAATTTTCCATTGGATTGAAAAGATGATGGAAAAGGGTTTTACCATCAACATAATAATAATTCAATAAATGGTAGATAATTTTGTTATTATATCAGCATGTGTAACGCCCCGACCCCAGCTACCCAGAGTCGGTGCATTAATTACATAACATTGGCATGATCACGAGAAAGATCAAGTCTCGAAAGACCGATTAGTTTAGTAGCCTTGGAATAACTAGATACATCCATAAATTTTTACATTACATCATAAAAAAAACATCTTGTCTTCATATCCCCTCATACTATCCCTGCAGGTCATTCATAAATTACTTCTTCATAATCCTGGGGAAAAAAAAATAAAACATTGAAAGGGGTGAGCTCGGATGCTCAGTAAGGATAACATTATAGCAGAAGCTTTCATAAATGAGCATAAACACTTAAGGCAATTTATAACTAAAACAAAAGCCTTTTAAACTTGAACTTCAGCATAAAATGGCAAAGGTAAAATGAAATAATTCCATTTACTTACTCACATGGATATTCTACTAGTCGAATGATCACATGCAATATCAATAACCACTTTCATAATGATGGAATGCATAATGCCAGACTATCATAACCACATAGCCAAGGCCTCGTGCCAAGACTACAAATAAGATTTTGCCAAGGCCTTGTGCCAAGACACTAGTTTGTCTCATGAGACCTACCGATGCATCGAGGAGCTATAGCGGGCTCCACCCGTCACTTATTAAGTCCAATGCATTCCTCATATGAATAGGTTTAAGCATAAAATAAACATTCGTATTAAAACTAGCATACGAAATGTCAATACTTTAACCACAAACCATGAATGGTATAAAAATAGAACATCCACAGTCAAATATAACTCATTTGATACAATATGGAAGATTGTATTGTATCACATTAACCTCAATAATGAACAATGAAGGATGTTGACATAGATGAAAATAATCATCAAAACTATTTGAGAGAAATATCCCCCTTTTCTTGAAAACATTTAAAAGTCACACTAAGAAGCCATTTAAAAATAGATTTTTGAATCAAAGTGTCCCATACCACTTTGAAACCTTGTAAAAGGATTTTTAATTTCTAAACTTTAATGTCCATATAAATAAATCCTTAAAACCATTTTTAAAACATGGACATTAATGAGAAAGATTTAGATGAATAAGTCTTTAAAACATTTAAAAATGGTATTTTGGTTAGAGTTTCTAACCAAAAAAGAGACACATGAATACAAATAATTGAGGTAATCAAAACATTGTAATATCATGAGAATAAAGGAATTCATGATATACTTTGTCAATGTTCATTATATACACCACATAGAAGTGATTTGGTGTATATCATCAAAGAAGTCTCAATGGAATGTAAATTGAGATGAAATTTCTCAAAAAGGTTGTATCCTTAGGTTAAGGATAAATCAATGACATAATTATGTGTGACAAATATAAATACACTAAATATGATTGGATATTCAGTGTAAAACAATCAAAGGACATTCACACAAATTCTTGTAAAAAACAATACCAACGAATTGGATGTTTAACTCAACAAATGGAGAATGAGTTAAAATTACTCTTATCAAATTCATATCAATGACTTGAGAATTACCAATGGAGTGATTATGTGTATCAAACTTCTATCCACAGGAATGGGAGTGGAAATTATGACATAATCAAATGAATAGTGATTCCACACATAATCTTGGGGTAATATAATCAATGAAATATGCGTAAAGCCAAATGAGTGGAAATTGAAATCTCAAATTCCCTTATCGATTAGGTAACTTACGAAACATACACCCATGAAAGAAGTATCATACCATGATGATGTAAATACCCATAAATTAAAGTATATTACACAATGAATACGATCATGGGCAGTACACATACACCACATGCAATAATTAAGTGGTGATCAATAGAATTCTCACGGAATTAAAAGTGAGATAAGAAAACCCTTACATTGTACTTTTTCCTTGGTCGATGGTAGGTTTAACTCCTGTATAATGGTGAAATAATTGTTATTGAATAATAAAAGAATCATTTACTTTAATATGACATCATATATGATCTTTTATCATTGATTTGTTAATAATATTTTAGAATTATCGTCATTTCGGGTGTTAACGGGTTCATTTTACTTTATATTCTTTGTTATGTGAGACATATTCGTTATTAATGGGATGTATATTATTCATATCCAGAATGGTATCAAGTTCTTAAACATCATTTTTAAATCATCAAATTATACGATGGAGAATGAATCTCATCGCGTTCGTGGAGACGGTAGTCCGTACGTACGCACGAACGCTACTTCCATTTAATTTTTATTTTAAAAGAATCGAATCCAAATTATACATAGGTATATTACTATTCCAGTATAATATAATATTTTATATATGTTACTTAAGTTCATTTACACCATCCTTTATACGTTCCATGTGTGGTATGAACGAGTCATATCATTTTAAGGGGGCGGTAGTCCGCACTTCCTCAAATGAAATTATCGTATGTATATACAACATGAAACGAATAATGGTATGAAATAAAATGGAATTACAGAAGCTTATATATAGAATATATATCATTAATATCATATTTAATTACAGTGCCATCCTAATGGCCACCATGAGAGGCGGTAAGATGTATTTGAACAATCATCGTTTCGTGAGGCGTTAGTTTGCCATCCACAGAAACATTATGTTCATCATCCATTAGATGGAGTTGTGTGAATGTGTAGTTTGAATCCTTCTTATAACAACATCCTAGTATATTGAGGATACTGGTGTTGTTATAAAATAAAGGAAATAAAAAGATTTTGGGGGTTGGAGAAGCAAAATAAATGAAAATACTTTAAGAGAAATTGTTACCTTTAATTTAGGTAACTCACTTTGGTTGGAACCAAAGGACTTCTTGAAATGCTTTCTGCCTAAGGGGAAGCTTCAAGGAGGAGGAGAGGGATGTGGGGAGCTTAGTTGGGAAGAGTTTGGACGAGCCAAGTGGCTTGAGAGGTGTGAGGAAATGAGAAGGAGGAGTGTTCTTTTATAAGAGGGGTGAGGGGCACCTTTGGAAAAGCTAGAAATATTAATTTATAATAAATTCATATTCGGTTTCCAAAGGCTCCAAAGTTGACTATTCAAAGGATGAGGTGGGGATAGGTCGAAAACAACTCATCCAATAGAATTTAGACAGGTTTGGGTACTTATATTAACCTTATCTTTAAGTATTAACTCTAAGTTAATTAGTTTCACTTTTACAATGTCTCTTTGTATTTTTATATAATATGGTTAATAAACTTACTATATACATCCAAGAGACCCCCAAGTGGTCCATTAATGATTAACCTATCATAATATAAGTCTCTTGGCCGAACCTTAGATTTTTAGGAATTTAATATCAATTAATAATATAATATTTGTTTTAAGAACTCTTTTATGTCAATTTTGACACTATTCAATAGTTGATTTTTGTGAAACTCATAACAGATTGATTACTTCGAACAAAGTCAATTAAATCAATCCTAATATATCATATTATCCTAGAAAATTAGTGTAATTCATTAAAAGTTTCATATTATATTTATTTGGGTGTTTATAATATCAATTATTTTAATTTTTCACTATTATAGTAATTACTGCATCATCATTGTGTCATAAATAAAATAAATTATTTAATGTCTAAAAATTATAAATAAAATATCATTATGTAGAAAATCTTTTTAGATTTCTAATGAATATTTATAATCTAAAATCCAACATATATAACCCTATGTAACAATTGTTGTTCTAAAAGATATATGCTTGTGTCATTTTTGTATTCATTTTAACTAAATTAAAATAAAGTGTCATTATCACTTACAAGTGGATCCATGGGGTCCCAAAATAGACCCAAAGATTCCCATGGTCGACCATGTATCAACCAATAGGGTTAAGACACGTTTTAGGGTAATTTAGTATTATTATAATATTATTTTTTTTAACCCTTATTTACCGGATTTACCCTTAACCATGGTAAATAAAATATTTACCGCAGTAATTATTCAAAATGTCTAAAAATAAAAGTTACCTATTTACACAATTTTAACATCCTGATTCCAAATATGGAATCCATTTTCCTAAATTCAAAACACAGAAGTGGCAGAAATTAATTTAAAATTAAATCCCGCTGTCAAAACAAAAAGCGTGGTTTTAAGAGATAATAACTATCAAAAGATTGACACTCGTTTATGTTCGGTTTAATTGTAAAATTATGTCCAATGACCAACATTATATTAAATGGTAAAAATATATTCTAAATATACTTTAAAAACACTCAAATTCATAATTTATCACTATTAATTATTTTGATTAAAAAAGTTGTTTTTAATTAAAATTTAGTAATTTTCACTATTCATCAAAATATAAAAGTTATCCGAAAAGTACCAAAATTTCACCCTAGGATAATTTCGATATTCCGAATCCAAAAATGAAGTCCATTTTTAAATATAAAATATATATAATTTCAAAAATTAGGTATTACTATTCATAACGGCTAGTTTGATTGGTTGTGGTGTGTGTTAAAACTAAAGGTTGCGTACAACACACGCTACTGTTTTATTCAAAGAAAGCGTACCGTGGAAGCTTGGGATGTTTCATTTTAAATTTTTGATGTCCCCATTTAGTCAAAAAGTTTAAAATATAGTATTTAAAAAGGGATCACTATTAAAGTTGATAAAAGTGCAATACTGAAAATGAATTTGTTCTTGCATTATATCTAAGAAACTCATAATATGGATTCTAAAATTATAAGGATTATATAAACATTAAAATTTATCTAATACTATTCATAACCTCTTTTGAACGGCTTGTTTGGTAAGTCATGGTGTGCTTGAACATGGTGTTGCATGTAGTGAAAGTTATTGAATTATTTTGAAGAAATAACACACTATGAAATCTTGGGGTGTTACATTCTCCCCTCCTTCAATAAATTGCGTCCTCGCAATTTGAAATTGTTCTTCGAAAAAAAAGGTTGAAAATAGATAATATATTTGTGGGAAAACCCACATCGGAATTTGGGTTACTAAAATTTAGTCTTAATATGAGAAAAAGAGAAATCAAAGGGTCACCACCAAATTATGATCTCGATTAGGAGAACATTGGTGGCAACTAGAGACATATAATTGGAGGAAAAACGTAAATATTTATAGGTGGTGATTGAGGTCATCAATCACAAACAAGTGTAAAATTGAGGTCCTTATAATCATCAATCTATGATGATTTGAAATACCATCGGTTCAACAAAACATAGGGTATTAGGATAACACATTTTTGACGTTTCAAAATATCTTAGTTGAAATCCCACATCGAAAAATGAATTAATGAGGCCTCCATTTAAAATACAGAGTCGAAAGTATGAAGATTACCGAAAATAACACATACTAGGGTTCCATGAAGGAAAATATGGATATGGAGGAGAAATCTAACCATCAATTATCTGATGGAGAGTGGTAGAGAACATGGCTATGAAAAGGCCAAAAATCCCAAAGCCATAAATTTGTGATGATTTAAGGTACCATCTAGGACAACATTTTTGTTCTATGTTTCTTTTATTAATGTTGGGGATTTTATTTATGAGATTGGCTAAGAACATTATGAGATATACTTAAATTTTAAGTAGATTTTCATTCTTTAATAAATTTCCACCACTAACTCAATTTTTTTTTAAACGATGAGTATTCAAGAAGACTTGGTCACACTGGAAGAGCTAGAATAAACTTCTATAGAATCACATGATCCATGCAGGATAAACCATATATTAATCAAAACCAAAATGGTTATTGAATGATCTAATGATCCCCCAAAAGGATATTCATTGAGATAAATATTCACTAATCTTAATTTCAAAAATTAAACCAACAATACCCCAAAGTTAAATAGATACCATTCAATAACCAATTGTCCTTAAAATCCTTTAATATAATCCAAACTAATATTGAAACCCAAAACATAGAAGAATTTGATTATGTAGTCTCCCATGTTACATTGTATCTCCAAATTACATCAAATACTCTTAAAGTCACATACTTAAAAGTAATCATCACATATTCTCTGTTATAGGTTAATCATTTCCATAAATAACCCAAATCACTATAAATCAACAATAAAAATGTAGATAAAAATCCACCATTACTCTACAAATGAAACCTCATTGTATTCTATTTTCCTTGGGCATATAGTGTTCCTAACAAAACGAACATCTTCCAAAATAACATTTATCACTTAATCACCAAATCATTTTCCTATACCAAGGGTATTCATTTGATAAGACATAAGAACCCAAATCATCTTATTATTGATCAATAAAATCATTTAAAAAAAATAGTCACACTAACCAGGGACTTCACGTAGTCCAGTGGTAGGCGATAAATCCCAATCGCACTTTGGTTGTGGGTTCGATTCCCACGGCTTTGTCCGACGCGATGGGTTGTCACACGGTCTACGTGTTGTCCTTTTTCAAAAACTATATTTTATAATATTACCAAAATGAGATAAATTCCTCAAAATAACATAATTTAACCACAAATGTTATATCATACTTTGCATTTTCATCCCAAATTATAATAACTTATCATTTTCTCAAACCCCAATGATCATATAAAACCAAATGGTTATTTATACCTATATCCACAAGAGAAGAGACAATTCTTCCTCAAATATCATTCTCACATGGCAAACTGCGGGGTTACAAATACAAGAGAAAATTATTCCAAAGCAAACCCATCAACAAGGAGTGCTAATACTTTTTAAATTTTTCTCCAGCCATTTATTTCCACATAGCTTCTTCTTTGACCAAGAAAATATCCTATAAAATAGGACATTCACTCGGGTAATGTCCAGGTCCCCTACATTTACGACAAATGACTGTAAATGGACTCTTGGGACCATTTTTATCTTCTTCCATAGTACTCTTCATTTTTCTTCGGCAATTCTTCACTTTATGTCCTTCCTTCCCGCACGTAAAACATTTCATTGTCCCATTGAGACACTTTCCTGGGTGTCTCTTTCCACAATTCCTGCATGATGAAAATTGAGGTTTCTTTTCTCCATGGTCTCCATTGCTGGAGATCTTATCATTTATCACCTTTCTCTTCCTTGTTGAGTCTGGGAGTTGGTTAATATATATGTTGTTGATCATATTTTTGGAAAACTGATTTGGCATAAAGACGATATCTTTCACGCCTATCAACATTCCATTTTGTTGCTCATTGCCACCACTGTTCCCAACTTGTACATCATTCTCAAAGTCACTATGACTTCCTTGGAATCCAGCCATTGACTAAAACCAGAAGGCATTGTGTGAGTAATAGTAGTCGTAAAATCATTTAGAGATTAAAATGTCACCATATTCTCAATTTGAAACATATTAGGATTAACCAAGGTCATTTTCTCTCATCTTATGTATATATTACTTAAATCGGTTTGTAAAGAAAATGTAAATTATCCTAAGCATATCCCCCGGGAGTGTCGTAACCAAGAGTGCAGCAAGGCCCGTTGTCGTGCACCAGTTCCCGTTCGAGTCTAGCTCAAAGAGGTGTTTTCGGGTTTTATCCCTAGGTACATCTGTGCCAGAGCCGCCTCTACCTGCTCGTATCCAGACAGGGATGTATTGCTTGGAAAACTCACAAAATATTTACAATACCAAAATTCTAGGAAGTTTTTTTTATACTAATCCTCAAAGTTCATCTTTGGTCTACGTGCTCTAATCAGAGTTTATCTAAATCTAGCTACCAAGGTTTGTACTAAACTTCCTCTGATACCAACTGTAACGCCCCGACCCCAGCTACCCAGAGTCGGTGCATTAATTACATAACATTGGCATGATCACGAGAAAGATCAAGTCTCGAAAGACCGATTAGTTTAGTAGCCTTGGAATAGCTAGATACATCCATAAATTTTTACATTACATCATAAAAAAAAACATCTTGTCTTCATATCCCCTCATACTATCCCTGCAGGTCATTCATAAATTACTTCTTCATAATCCTGGGAAAAAAAATAAAACATTGAAAGGGGTGAGCTCGGATGCTCAGTAAGGATAACATTATAGCAGAAGCTTTCATAAATGAGCATAAACACTTAAGGCAATTTATAACTAAAACAAAAGCCTTTTAAACTTGAACTTCAGCATAAAATGGCAAAGGTAAAATGAAATAATTCCATTTACTTACTCACATGGATATTCTACTAGTCGAATGATCACATGCAATATCAATAACCACTTTCATAATGATGGAATGCATAATGCCAGACTATCATAACCACATAGCCAAGGCCTCGTGCCAAGACTACAAATAAGATTTTGCCAAGGCCTTGTGCCAAGACACTAGTTTGTCTCATGAGACCTACCGATGCATCGAGGAGCTATAGCGGGCTCCACCCGTCACTTATTAAGTCCAATGCATTCCTCATATGAATAGGTTTAAGCATAAAATAAACATTCGTATTAAAACTAGCATACGAAATGTCAATACTTTAACCACAAACCATGAATGGTATAAAAATAGAACATCCACAGTCAAATATAACTCATTTGATACAATATGGAAGATTGTATTGTATCACATTAACCTCAATAATGAACAATGAAGGATGTTGACATAGATGAAAATAATCATCAAAACTATTTGAGAGAAATATCCCCCTTTTCTTGAAAACATTTAAAAGTCACACTAAGAAGCCATTTAAAAATAGATTTTTGAATCAAAGTGTCCCATACCACTTTGAAACCTTGTAAAAGGATTTTTAATTTCTAAACTTTAATGTCCATATAAATAAATCCTTAAAACCATTTTTAAAACATGGACATTAATGAGAAATATTTAGATGAATAAGTCTTTAAAACATTTAAAAATGGTATTTTGGTTAGAGTTTCTAACCAAAAAAGAGACACATGAATACAAATAATTGAGGTAATCAAAACATTGTAATATCATGAGAATAAAGGAATTCATGATATACTTTGTCAATGTTCATTATATACACCACATAGAAGTGATTTGGTGTATATCATCAAAGAAGTCTCAATGGAATGTAAATTGAGATGAAATTTCTCAAAAAGGTTGTATCCTTAGGTTAAGGATAAATCAATGACATAATTATGTGTGAAAAATATAAATACACTAAATATGATTGGATATTCAGTGTAAAACAATCAAAGGACATTCACACATATTCTTGTAAAAAACAATACCAACGAATTGGATGTTTAACTCAACAAATGGAGAATGAGTTAAAATTACTCTTATCAAATTCATATCAATGACTTGAGAATTACCAATGGAGTGATTATGTGTATAAAACTTCTATCCACAGGAATGGGAGTGGAAATTATGACATAATCAAATGAATAGTGATTCCACACATAATCTTGGGGTAATATAATCAATGAAATATGCGTAAAGCCAAATGAGTGGAAATTGAAATCTCAAATTCCCTTATCGATTAGGTAACTTACGAAACATACACCCATGAAAGAAGTATCATACCATGATGATGTAAATACCCATAAATTAAAGTATATTACACAATGAATACGATCATGGGCAGTACACATACACCACATGCAATAATTAAGTGGTGATCAATAGAATTCTCACGGAATTAAAAGTGAGATAAGAAAACCCTTACATTGTACTTTTTCCTTGGTCGATGGTAGGTTTACCTCCTGTATAATGGTGAAATAATTGTTATTGAATAATAAAAGAATCATTTACTTTAATATGACATCATATATGATCTTTTATCATTGATTTGTTAATAATATTTTAGAATTATCGTCATTTCGGGTGTTAACGGGTTCATTTTACTTTATATTCTTTGTTATGTGAGACATATTCGTTATTAATGGGATGTATATTATTCATATCCAGAATGGTATCAAGTTCTTAAACATCATTTTTAAATCATCAAATTATACGATGGAGAATGAATCTCATCGCGTTCGTGGAGACGGTAGTCCGTACGTACGCACGAACGCTACTTCAATTTAATTTTTATTTTAAAAGAATCGAATCCAAATTATACATAGGTATATTACTATTACAGTATAATATAATATTTTATATATGTTACTTAAGTTCATTTACACCATCCTTTATACGTTCCATGTGTGGTATGAACGAGTCATATCATTTTAAGGGGGCGGTAGTCCGCACTTCCTCAAATGAAATTATCGTATGTATATACAACATGAAACGAATAATGGTATGAAATAAAATGGAATTACAGAAGCTTATATATAGAATATATATCATTAATATCATATTTAATTACAGTGACATCCTAATGGCCACCATGAGAGGCGGTAAGATGTATTTGAACAATCATCGTTTCGTGAGGCGTTAGTTTGCCATCCACAGAAACATTATGTTCATCATCCATTAGATGGAGTTGTGTGAATGTGTAGTTTGAATCCTTCTTATAACAACATACTAGTATATTTAGGATACTGGTGTTGTTATAAAATAAAGGAAATAAAAAGATTTTGGGGGTTGGAGAAGCAAAATAAATGAAAATACTTTAAGAGAAATTGTTACCTTTAATTTAGGTAACTCACTTTGGTTGGAACCAAAGGACTTCTTGAAATGCTTTCTGCCTAAGGGGAAGCTTCAAGGAGGAGGAGAGGGATGTGGGGAGCTTAGTTGGGAAGAGTTTGGACGAGCCAAGTGGCTTGAGAGGTGTGAGGAAATGAGAAGGAGGAGTGCCCTTTTATAAGAGGGGTGAGGGGCACCTTTGGAAAAGCTAGAAATATTAATTTATAATAAATTCATATTCGGTTTCCAAAGGCTCCAAAGTTGACTATTCAAAGGATGAGGTGGGGATAGGTCGAAAACAACTCATCCAATAGAATTTAGACAGGTTTGGGTACTTATATTAACCTTATCTTTAAGTATTAACTCTAAGTTAATTAGTTTCACTTTTACAATGTCTCTTTGTATTTTTATATAATATGGTTAATAAACTTACTATATACATCCAAGCGACCCCCAAGTGGTCCATTAATGATTAACCTATCATAATATAAGTCTCTTGGCCGAACCTTAGATTTTTAGGAATTTAATATCAATTAATAATATAATATTTGTTTTAAGAACTCTTTTATGTCAATTTTGACACTATTCAATAGTTGATTTTTGTGAAACTCATAACAGATTGATTACTTCGAACAAAGTCAATTAAATCAATCCTAATATATCATATTATCCTAGAAAATTAGTTTAATTCATTAAAAGTTTCATATTATATTTATTTGGGTGTTTATAATATCAATTATTTTAATTTTTCACTATTATAGTAATTACTGCATCATCATTGTGTCATAAATAAAATAAATTATTTAATGTCTAAAAATTATAAATAAAATATCATTATGTAGAAAATCTTTTTAGATTTCTAATGAATATTTATAATCTAAAATCCAACATATATAACCCTATGTAACAATTGTTGTTCTAAAAGATATATGCTTGTGTCATTTTTGTATTCATTTTAACTAAATTAAAATAAAGTGTCATTATCACTTACAAGTGGATCCATGGGGTCCCCAAATAGACCCAAAGATTCCCATGGTCGACCATGTATCAACCAATAGGGTTAAGACACGTTTTAGGGTAATTTAGTATTATTATAATATTATTTTTTTTAACCCTTATTTACCGGATTTACCCTTAACCATGGTAAATAAAATATTTACCGCAGTAATTATTCAAAATGTCTAAAAATAAAAGTTACCTATTTACACAATTTTAACATCCTGATTCCAAATATGGAATCCATTTTCCTAAATTCAAAACACAGAAGTGGCAGAAATTAATTTAAAATTAAATCCCGCTGTCAAAACAAAAAGCGTGTTTTTAAGAGATAATAACTATCAAAAGATTGACACTCGTTTATGTTCGGTTTAATTGTAAAATTATGTCCAATGACCAACATTATATTAAATGGTAAAAATATATTCTAAATATACTTTAAAAACACTCAAGTTCATAATTTATCACTATTAATTATTTTGATTAAAAAAGTTGTTTTTAATTAAAATTTAGTAATTTTCACTATTCATCAAAATATAAAAGTTATCCGAAAAGTACCAAAATTTCACCCTAGGATAATTTCGATATTCCGAATCCAAAAATGAAGTCCATTTTTAAATATAAAATATATATAATTTCAAAAATTAGGTATTACTATTCATAACGGCTAGTTTGATTGGTTGTGGTGTGTGTTAAAACTAAAGGTTGCGTACAACACACGCTACTGTTTTATTCAAAGAAAGCGTACCGTGGAAGCTTGGGATGTTTCATTTTAAATTTTTGATGTCCCCATTTAGTCAAAAAGTTTAAAATATAGTATTTAAAAAGGGTTCACTATTAAAGTTGATAAAAGTGCAATACTGAAAATGAATTTGTTCTTGCATTATATCTAAGAAACTCATAATATGGATTCTAAAATTATAAGGATTATATAAACATTAAAATTTATCTAATACTATTCATAACCTCTTTTGAACGGCTTGTTTGGTAAGTCATGGTGTGCTTGAACATGGTGTTGCATGTAGTGAAAGTTATTGAATTATTTTGAAGAAATAACACACTATGAAATCTTGGGGTGTTACAGCATGGTTATGATTTATTTAAAGGAGGTAGAAGAAAAAATAAAAATGAAACACTCAGTTAATATTTATAAATATTCTTTGGATAAACTTCTTCATAGTACACCTTATATATTCTTAGGTTGGTATTTTAGTGAGACAAAGACAAATAGGATGTGGGGAGGATAATTGGGAAATGATTTCAATAGGTATTTTATGTGAAAAGTGGATTAAAAGGTGTGAATAAACTAGGAGAAGAGGTTCCCTTTTATAAGTGATAGGAGTGGAGCACTTGTAAATATCCTCAATATTAAATAAATATAAATTTACTACTCATGGTGAAGTCGAAAAAATAAATACATTATCTAAGGTAAGGTGATGATGATTTAAAAACCCTCATCTAATAATAATTAAGGTAATGTTTTTTGACCTCATCAATTAGTTCTTACCTTAATTAACCCATTTAACAGTTACCATGGTAACTAATTTTTACCATGGTAACTATTCATTATAACCAAAAATAAAGTTGATCTAATTCCTAAATTTGAACCACCTGATTATATATATGAAATAAAATTTTCTATATTAAATTTTTAGAAGTGGAAAAAGTAATTTTAATTAAAGTATGTATTATTGAATGAAAATAGTTTTTAGAGATATATGCTTTTAATCATAAATACGTTTTTACAATAAATTAAAATAAAAATTTCTTCCTATGTAATTATTTGTATTATTTATAATTAAAAATACCTCTTTTATTTTCAAACAAATCCAAATCCTAAAATAACAATGTAAATATAGGAAAAAAAGAGACGGACCAAAACAATTTTTATTTGAGTGAAAACATTACTTGGAATTTAAAAATATCAAACATAGATTTCAATTTTCAAAATTATATCTTTAAATGAATTATATTTATTATTAAATATATATTTTGTTTATAAATAATTTTTATATTCTTTTAATTCATTATTATTCCATAATAATGTCATAAAATTGACAATATTTGTTAAATTAATATTTTCACTATTTACCCAAAAATCAACTATTTTAGAAAAATCCAAAAAATAAAACGGAGTTAATTTTTACATTATTACATCATAAATTAATTAAATTTTATTAAATTAAATTTCTAATCCTGATAAACACAAATATTTAATATAATAATGAAAAATACACACAATTCATTGAAAAAAACTTTTAAACATAACAACTAATTTATTCTTAATTATCACCTAGAAATAACCACTAGATTAATGTTACTATATTAGTTTATATATTAAAATATCACCTAACACTATAATCATGTTTTAAATTAATTAATTAATTTTAAAATTTTGAACATCTTAAAACATTTCTTTTAAAATTATGATTTAATTATATCAAATAACTTCTTTTCAAAAAAAGGTTCCATGTATCATGCCTAAAGAGAATATAAAACCAAAATTCATATTGGTATAAAAAATATATAATACTAATAAACATATATGTAAAATTTCAATTTATGTAGAATGGATTTATAAGCCAATAACCATATTGTCCTTCTATATAATCTCATAAGGATCTCTAAAATCATTACTTCTCTATCATCATGCTGATCATAGTTCTATTTCTTAGTCTTATATTCATAGTTCTGACTGGGGTGATGACCTTAATATTGGACCATGAAGACAAATATTAAATGGTCCTAGTTTTTATATATATTTTTAATTATTCTGATACAATTTTTGTTATAGTTTATTATCATATCAGCCCTATAATTTATAAATCTGTAATTGGAATGGTAATATTTTATCTTAAAAATATAATGTTCCAATTTATTTTAGTGTTACACGAAACATAAGATATTTAAAAAAGTGTCATTTAAAGGAAAGTTCATTCTAAAATATGTGGGTGGTACATTATCCCCTCCTTAAAGAAATTATGTCGTCATAATTTTATCTTATGCCCAATGAACAAAATATTTTCAGAATCATATTCAAGGTATGAAAATTGAATTATAAAACTATTAATTTCAAATTATACCGAATAATGTAACCTCAAAATATAGAAAAAATATGAAATGTAGAGTGAAAAAATATATGTAAGTACTAATAAATATATTTTAGTATTTTTTAGTGGTTTTAAAAGAAATAATTTAATAACCATTCATTTTGAAAGGAACTTTAATGTCTATATTAATACTAGGAAACTTATAATTTAATAAATATTAATTAAATAATGTATGAAACATTACGAGAATAATAGTTTGAATGGTTTTTAAAAAGTATTCCTTTATAGTTCATCGATGTTTCCCATATAAGGCTTGATAAATTTATCTCCCTCTTTCTTGAGTAGAGGAATTATTTTAAAATTAAGATAGATAATATGATAAAATATATTCACTTGATTTATTTTCACAATTACATCCCCCAGTTGTGTTTTTAGAAGTTTTCCACCTCCGCTTCATCTCATAACCATGATGAATTTTTCATGCCTAAAACATTTAAATCAAATTCCAACAAATCACAAGATCAAAAAAGGATGAAAAGTTAATTATCCTATTATTATCTTTTAATCAAATCAAAAAATGGTTAGAAAAGGTTAAGATAATATCCAATATGAAAAAACATTTTTCAAATAAATTATACATTAATCTTCAATGTTTAAACAATGAAGCCTAAAGTTCAACTCAAACTATTACATAAATAACCATCCTTACAACTCTTCAAAATATGTCAAATTGAAATTGAAACTGTTGGTCGAAGTAGAGTACTCAAGTGGGGGGTCAACTGAGTATCTATAAAAATTTGTATTGAAATGATTTCTTAAAAAGGTTAACCAATAAAAATAAATATAGACTGGTCAATCAAGGTAATATGGTTATGAAAGTTTGACTGTACAAATAACCTCTCAGAAGATTGATTAATTCTTAGTAATATCACTATTCGTTATTAATACTACTTTTGAAGTTATTTTAATAACGAAAAAACAATTATAACTTCTATCCAAGATTAACTATCAACGTAAATCTAGTTATTTATGAATTATATAGTAAAACAGAGAAAAAATAAATTAAATAACATAGAAGATAAAACAAGTGGTTTAGTCTCAAGCCAAGACCTAATCCCTTCCACTTGGTGATCCTCAGCCACCAAGTTGTTTATATTAATAAACTCAATCGACCCCCTAAATCAGGGTAAAAAACAGTGCATAAGATAGTCTAGGTCACATGACTTCTTCCACAGTTCTTCGTAGGTATAAACTACTAGGTCAAACAAGTACCTCTTACACACTTATCTGTGGGAGTAAACAAAGTTCAAAAGATATTAGAGGAAGGATATCTTATTTCCTTTAGTGTAATGTAAGAGAAATTGTGTGTTTTAATACAACACACACACACACACACACTGCTCAAAAGCCAAAATGATACACAACAGAGAAAAGATGATGAGATAAGGTTATAAGTGCTCTGAGTGTTATTCTATGAAACTCTGGAATTCTAGGATGAAGCAGATGCACGTATCGAGTCTTTTTGCGAGAAATAGAGTATCGCAAGTCTGGTGATCTGATTTTGAGTTAGATCTATCTAGTGTTCTTTGTGGAGTTGGTATAGTGAATATGTTTTCATCTCTGATCTATGGTATTCTAACATTCGGATTCTAGAATGCCTTGGGTGGTTTTCAGATGTATGTTGTTGCATGTATCAGTTCTCTTCAAAAATAAATTATCTCTCACATCTGCTATTCTACTACTGTGTATATATTTGCAGCTCAGCTTTCCTTCCTTATTAATTTTGGGTACACATGTTGGAGCTGACATGATGCATGTATTCTACACCTCATACCTCATACTGTTAGGTGACATGTCTATAAAGAATCATTAATTATGTCAGTTCATTTAAATGACTCAAATATAACCATTATAAATTAAATTGAAAACAAAGAAATAGATTAAATAACGGCGTCACAGTCTGTTTAGAAATAGTATAACTTGGAATCATTTTCACTGGGAAACGGTGCCTTCTTCTTTGCCTTTGAGCGGTGAGATAGTCATTATGGCATATTTTTATTGAGATCAAGAATCAGTAGCACATATGTGATGTTATGATCACAATGTCTAGTCCTTTTTCAAACATCGAATAGTATCTTAGGGATGGTAGCAAGGAACTGGTGTCACAGACTTCATAAGATCTGAAATTGGTTATGGTGTGTTGCCATGGTGTCTGGGTCACAGTGTCCAGGTCACAGTGTCTGGGTCATTTTCTAGAAAACTAGAACCGGTGATAGACTCACAGTTTCTTATACTTAACCAAATATCTGTATACATAATTAAGCATCAATATTACCAAAGTTAATTAGACATGATAATTCATTAAATAAATTCATTATAAAACAAATTAAATATAGTTTACAATAATCAAACATGATTTATAGGGATTAATATTTTAGGTAGGTTTATTTAAATCCTAAAGATCCCAACCATATCTACACATGATTTAAGAGATATTAAATAGGATTAACAAGATTTACAGGATATATAAGATTTGCGATCATTAAAACATGGTTAAAATATGAGGAGTCTAACAATATACCCCATTTTATGATCAAAAATCATGTCTATTCTTAGAGTTCTGTTCTCCCCCTTTTGAGATAATCAAAAAATACCAGAAAAAGAAAACGATCCTAAATAAGAGAATAGAGAGAAATAATTCACATTTCATTTGATGAAAAATATGTGGCAGTATAGGGAGGAAAAAATAAAAAATATCCCTATCAAAATACAATTTTCAATGTTCATCAGTACGCGTTGTATTTTCTTTGCACTTGGAGGAAGCATCAGAAAGAGACACAAGAGAAGAAGTAGAATTTGAAGAAGGGAGTGAGCCAACTAAGAGACAAGGGAGAGAGAGTCTTTCCAAAATAGAAGGTACCAAAGTAGGTTTTGTGGAAGACCGCGGAAAGTTTTGGTCAAGGATAACAGGTCTGATCTGCCTCATAGCCTGAGATATAAACATTGAGGTAGAGGCAAATGTAGTGGATGAGGAATGAGGTAAAACAGGCCTCAAGGGTGAAGCTGTAGAAGTCACAATAGCAGTGCTCTGCACATGAAGATAAGGATTCAACAATTAAATAAAGTCAGCAATAATCTCACCACCATACTACATTGCATTGTCAAAATCATCTTTGTTCACCAAGAAATTTTCCAAAAAAGGAGTGAAATATTTCATATTTTGAACATGAGTCTTGAAGTCTTAAGTGACAGGATGGATTTTCAAATTCTCTACAAGATACTTGAAATGACTGGTCATGTCATGCTTATATAACATCTTATTAAAGTAGAAATACACTTTCTTAGTAATTTATTCTTGAGCATCATTCACAATCTTTGAGTGAATACATACCAAATCAAGTACCCTGTCACTATTCTGGACAACCTTAGATAGAGTCTCTTTGTCAAAGCAACCTAACACTAACTGAAGTTCCTATTCAATAGTAGTTCTGAGCAGATTACTATCAAAAGAGGGTTGAGATGACTATCCAGAGGCACTAGAGGCTGTAACAGCTAATGTGAGAGACTTTAGTTGATTCAAAACTTTCTATAGACATCCCTTGTACTCATCCGTCAATTTTTTGAGACCAATAATAAGATCACACATTTCATGAACTATCTTCTTGTTTCTCTCAGCCACATTGTCAGATAATGAAGTTAAGGTCAGTTGAATTGGAGAGACAACTTATTGTGGAATCTGACCACTAACATCCTCAATAGGATGAGGGGCAGGATATTGTCCTGTTTGCAAGACTTTTTTCATATCTTCAACCATAGCTCAGAGAGACTTCACTTCACCACTTTGATGTTTGTTCTCAATTCAATCCTCCTAAATTTCAAGAAGCATTTATGGATGAATCTTCCATAAAATCATCACTAATAGTAGGGAAGCATCTATTTCACTTAGGTTTGGTATAGGATTAGGTTTTGTTTTCATGATATTTTTAACTCTAGCCAATAAATTAACTCTAAAGGCTTTCAAATCACTTTGAATTATAAATTTAGGAGGTTGTTATGATGGTTCAGGAACAGGAGCTGAGATAGGTTTAGATTCCTTGGAAGAGATTACCTCAAGAGCAGAGATTGGTTTCAATTTAAATATCGTAGACAGGTCTATACCTTTAACCGAGGATTCCTGGGTATCATTCAAACAAAAGTATCTAGGGAACTTATACCATGTATCCACAGTGCTTTGATCAACTGGATTAATAATTTCAAAAATTTCAAGGCTAGGGTGTTACTCCCCCTTAAAAATTTCATCTCTCACAGGACTAAGGGATTTAGTTCCTTGATTCGGTTCTAAAATATCATCTCCAATACTTTCATCCATTTATTTTCTATCCAGTTGGAAGGCTTGTTCCATTATCTCCTCAGCAGATAGGATAATATTATGATAATCTTGTGCTTCCCAAAGTTATTCAACTGCAACACCTTCCTCAAGATAAAATTCTTCTTTTAATGGATACTTAGAAACAAACTCTTGTCTTACATTAAAAATAGATTCTTTTCCTGAAGTATGTTCTTGTTCCAAATTAATACTTCTTTCACGAACATGTGTTTCCTTCCGAACTTTATCTTGTGGAATAGGTCCATTGAATTCTTTATCCATGACAGTCTCTTCTATAGGTGCAACATCTGTTTCTTCTTCCACTTTAACTTGATAGTCAACAATTTCATCTGGTTCCAAACCAGGATCAGAAATGTTCTTAGGTTTTGAAGGATGCTCAACCAGATTAAACTTTTCATATACCCTTTCATTATCCTACACCCAGGCCTTTCTCCATGGATTCCAACTGATTTTCATTAATTTTATTGTAACCTTTTAGATACAGAATTCATAGTCCTTAATTAATTATTCATTCGGTCCAACCAACCCTTAACCATATATCATAGTAGATATTAACCTTGAATAGAACAAAGAGTTTGAATTTGAGGTTGTCTTTATCAACTCACACATATGATGTATAACATAATTACATAGGTTAATCTTGTGTCCATTATTCATAAGATATATCAACAATAAATCTTGATACTTGAGGATAGAAAAATCTCTTTTCCTCAGACTAATCAGATTCTGAATAAACTTAAACAAAAATCTGGTTTCACCATCTAACTCAGTAGCAATAGCTCTTCTATTTTTTTTTTTCAATCAAGACTCCCAAAGACTCTTCAAAAATAAAGATATCAAAAGAAGGAGGATGAACTCTCTAGTAGTCCTCAAAGAATCCCCTATGAGGTATCCCTAAGAAAGTATCCCATAGCCTTGAGGAAAAGATGTATCTTTTTCCATTAATCAAGCTTCTCACAACAAAACCATCTTCTGTATCAAATTAGTACTAGAAAAACTGATAGAACTGAGAAATAAGCTTTGGATAAATCATACTTTTATCCTTTGTGAACTAAACCATCTATCCCTACTTTTTTAGAACTTTCAACACTAAATAATTACTTGACAACAACCATTTAGAGAATATTTCCTTTTCTGGTACCACTATTCTATCAACAAGGATTGGGTTCAGCGGTCCTTTGGGTGCTACATTTGGTGCTCGTTTCACTTTCTTCTTAGATCTGGGATTATCAGGAGTTGAAGAAGATGGGATGTTCAGTTTGGGCATTCAATGAGAAGTTAGAGATAGAGATAAAGGATTTAAAGGGTCTTATGGTTTGAGAGAGAAAAGTTCTGGGTTTGAGAGAAGAAATCTTGAGTGAAAAATATAGTGAAAGTCATTTGGTTTTTATCATCTAGGGATTTCAAGCATCACAAATTAAAAAGCATGGGATGAATATAATAAAATAATTTACACAACGATATGAGTAATATAATATAAATAAAATAAAAATGTGTTTTTATGGTGAGATTGGAACAGGTTGTCATGGTGAGACTAGAACCGGTTTCCACAGTGAGACCAGAACATGTTTTGATAGTGTCACCTTTACAGTGTGTCTAAATAAGGCGTGACAGTAATAATTGAGAGAGTAAGTGCAAGGCAATAACTGAGATCCAGTAACTGTGAGACCGTAAACATGAAATAATAACTTGTAGAACTATGAGAGTTAGACATTACTTCTAAAATAGTGACTCATGATACCATAAAATATGAAACAGTAAGCTGTGAAATAGTAAATTTCCTACTTAATATTTACCATTACCAATTTTTGTATGATGTAATCAATCCTTTCAGAATTTAATGGTTTGGTGAATATATCAACAAGCTGATATTCAATTCCAATTAATTCAAAAGTGATATCACCTTTTTAATAATGGTCTCTCAAAAAGTGATGTCTTACATCAATATGTTTTTTCCTAGAGTGTGAAACATGATTTTTTGAGATGTTAATATCACTTTTATTAGAAAAATTTATAGGTAAATGTCTCAATTGATATCTATAGTCTAGTAATGTGTGTTTTATCCACAAAATTTGTGCACAAAAACTACTAGCAGCAATGAATTCATCTTCGATAGTAGATAATGCAACACAGTTTTGTTTCATAATACACCATGATACTAGAGACATGCCTAATAATTAAAATGTTCCATAGGTTCTCTTTCTATATAATTTACAACCAAAAAAATCATTACCAGAATAACTAACTAACTCAAATGATTGTCCTATGGGATAAAATAGTCCTAGATTTGGTGTATGTTTGAGGAATTTGAAAATACTTCTAACAATATTTAAATGAAATTCCTTAGGGTTTTCTTGAAAATGAGAACACAAACATACACTAAAAATAACGTCAGGTCGAATAGGAGTTAAGTAGAGTAAGCTTCCAATCATTCCTATATAAGTGGTTTTATCAACAGATTTTCCATCTTCTTCAAGATCCAACTTACAAGTTGTACTCATTGGATTATCACTACTTTTAGTGTTATCCAAGACAAAAACTTTTAGAAGATATTTAGTATATTTTCTTTAGTTTAAGATAATACCATAATTATTTTGAAATATTTTAAATCCAAGAAAGAATTTTAGTTCACCCATTAGACTCATTTCAAATTTGTTATGCATCATTTTAGAAAATTCAATACATAAAGATTTTTTTGAAGATCCAAATATAATATAATCTACTTAAATTTGAACTACTAAAGAATCATTGTAAATTAGTTTTATAAAAATTATAGGATCATATATTCCTTTTGTAAAACCTTTGGAAATAATAAAAGTACATAATCTATCATACCAAGCTCTTGGAGCATGTTTTAAACTATAAAATTATTTGGATAATTTGAAAACATGATTTGGAAAGTGAGGATTTGTGAAACCAGGGGGTTATTCAACAAATACATCCTTAGTTTTATAAACATTTAGGAATTCACTTTTAACATCCATTTGATATATCTTGAAATTCAAATGTGAGACATAAGAAATCCGGATTCTGATGGCTTCAAGTCTAGATACTGGTGTAAAGGTTTTATCATAGTCAATTCCTTCTTCTTTACTATATTCTTTTGCAAACAATAAAGACTTGTTTCTAAATATACTACCATCTTCATCTACCTTATTTCTAAACACCCACTTAGTTCCTATGGTAAATTTTTCTTTAGTTCTGTCAATAAGTTTTCAAACTTTGTTCCTTTCAAACTGATGAAGTTCTTCTTGCATATCCATCACCCAAAAATCATCCTTGGTAGCATCGTTAATGTTTTTAGTTTCATGTTGTGACAAGAAACTTGATTTTCAACCTGATTTCTAAGAGAATATATATTTTGAGTTCCTTTATCTAAATCTCTCACAACATCATCTAATGTATGGTTCTTAAGGTTTCTAACATCTCTAGAAAAAGAGGGACTAGTGATTTCAGATTCATCAATAGTTTTGGGTACATTATGAATTGAATTTGGAGAATGTCCAGAACTAAAAGTTTTCACAGATTCCTTTACATGATGGTTAGTGGATTTAGCATTGATGTCCATATTTGTCATATCATCCTCCAAGTTCTCTAGATTGGTCTTAGTCTCATGTAGATCTGTCTCATCAAACATGACATGGAAATATTCTTCCACACATTTAGTTCTTTTGTTAAACACTCTATAGGCTTTAATAAATATTGAATATCCTAGAAAATTTCCTTCATCACTCTTGGATGAAAACTTGTCATGGTTTTCCTTAGTATTAAGGATATAAACTTTGCAACCAACAACTTTGAAGTAACTTACATTGGGTTTTCTATTGTTCGACAACTCATATAGAGTTCTTTTAAGAATGGGTCTAATCGACACTCTATTAATGATATAGCATGATGTATTTATAGATTCATCCCAAAAATAAATAGGTAAGTCATATTAACTAAGCATGGCTCTATCAATATCTTGCAATTTTCTATTTCTTCTTTCTACAACTCCATTTTTTTGATGTGTTCTAGGGGAAGATATGTTATGAATATAGCCATTTAGTAATCAAAAGGATTCAAAATATTGATTTTCAAACTCACAACCATGATAAATTCATAAGAATTCGATATTAAGTCCACTAAGATTTTGTGTAGTTTTAGAATATTCAGTGAAATTAGAGAAGGTTTGACTTTTGTGATTCAAAAATAATGTCCAAGTATATCTAGTGAAGTCATTTGCAAGAACATAAACATAGTTCTTCCCATTTATACTAGAAACTCTAGATGGTCTAAAAAAATCCATGTAAACCAATTCAAGAAGTTGATAAGTTGAAACTTCTATCTTTGGTTTGAAGGAAATTTTATGTTGCTTTCCCTTTTGACAAGGATTACACAATTTATCATTTGGAAACTAAAGTTTGGGTCGGTCTTTGACCAAAATTGTTCTAGTTATATTTTAAGGGAGCCAATATTTCAGTGTCCTAGTATCCTATGCTAAATCCACGACTCTTTGTGAAATACACTTAAACATGAATCATTTTGAAAAGATACAAAATATAAGTTAACATATTATACATTCTCATTTATCAATGAAGAAAATACTAATTAATTTTTAGAATTAAAAACATTTCAAGAATCATTTTCAAATTTAACATGAAATCCATCATCACATAGTTGTGAAATACTAATCATGTTATATTTTAGTCCATCAACAAAAAGTACTTTGGAAATTAAGATTGAGTTAGAGTTACCGATTTGGCCAAGGCCAATGAATTTTCCTTTGGTATTGTCACCAAAGGTGACATATCCACCATCAATTTTTATTATGTTCTTGAAGCATGAATAGTCCCTTATCAAGTGTCTTGAGCACCCACTGTCCATATACCATAATCTTTTACAGGAGCTCTTTAAACAAATTTCCTACAAAATAGTCAAATAAAAACAGACTTTGGTACCCATATTTGTTTGGGTCTTGTAATATAAGTGACTAGTGCTTTAAGAACCCACATCCACCTCATAGGTTTTCTATAAGAATTATGTAAAGTGATTGAAAAATAAACTCTATTTGGTCTATAAAATCATGAAACAGTAGACAGTTTATCATAAATTAAACTAGCATAATATTTTCTAGAACAAGGAGTAAAGCTGTAAAAACCAAGATTTAGAAACAAAATAGGTTCTTCAAAAATTTCTTTTGCCAGTTTGATATCAAATACTAGTAGTGTATTTAAGGGAAATATGTTTACCTAGCATTTTCACCAAGGTATCTTTACTATTAGTAAACCTTTCAAGGCGCTTTTTCAATTTCTCATTAGATATATTTAGTTCATTGTTTTCTTTGAGTAATTAAACATTTTTCTCTCTTTTTACAGTAATTTTAGATTTAACAGTTGAGGTAAGAGCATATTATTTATTTAAATACTTGTATTTATAGTTTAGTTCATTACATGTCTCTTCATGAATATTAGAGTACTCAAAAATTTCTTCATTAGAAATATTTTCATAATCACTTTCATCTCCAGAATAATTGGAATTGTGTATAGGATATTATAGTGTTACCTCAGATGTGTTTGTCATAAAACACATATTGGCTTTGTTAACATATTCCTCATGTAGAGATTTTGAGTCACTTGAACTGTCCTCAGAATCACTCCACGTTGCTTTCATTTCCTTTTTATAAATTCTATCTTTGTCCTCATATTTATTTTTATACATGAGATTGGGACAATCAGACTGTATATTTCCCATTTTTCTTACATTCATAACATACTATCTCATCAGACTTGTCACTTCTTTTCAAATATTTCTTCCAGGTTACCTTTTGATCATATCTTCCTTTAAAGTTAGGCTTTCTGAAAAATTTCTTCTTCTTGTAAAATTTCTTAAACTTTATGGATAATTGAGACATCTCTTTATCACTATCAGGTGATGATTGTTCACTACTGAAACTGTCTACATAGACTCGTAGTTTCTATTTTTCTTTGTGTTTAGAGGTGGTAGTCTTGAATGCAACAAATTTTGTTTTGGGTTCATCCTCCTCTTCCTTATTGTCTTTAATCTCATATTCATAAATCATTAGTTTCCTAATGAGTTCTTTGATAGGTAATATTTTGATGTCACATGACCCTCTAATAGAGACAGAGGTTCCTCTCCATCTATCAGGTAGGCATTTGAGAATCCTCATGATTTGTTCTTTGGTAGTAAATTCTCTTCCAAGAGAAATCATTTTGATGATTTTTTTCTGAAATTGATATACATGTCAGAAATAAGCTCATCAGGCATCATTTAAAAGTTAACATATTTAATAGTATAAGTATTAAGTCTCATTTATTTCACATTAGAAGTTTCTTCATGTAAAACAGACATGGTATCCCACATTCCCCGGGTAGTTTTACATGCAGATATTCTGTTAAATTCCTCATCTTCTAAATATAAATATAAATCATTCATGGATTTGTGATTTTTATTGTAGGTAGTCTTGGTTGGGTCATCCCAAGTAATTATATTAGTAGAATGAATATTATACTCCTTAGTAATTGAAGACCAAATTTCAAAGCCCATAATTTCTAAATGTATTTTCATTTTAATTTTCCATTGGGCATAATTAGTTCAATCAATGAATGGTGGTTTGTTTGTTGCAGACCCTTCCAGTCTATTGTCTATAATGAAGAAATATTTTTATAGATCTAGAAATTTAGAATAAAAAGAAATTAACAAATCTTTCAAGTGCAACTAAAATCACTGTTTAATAGTTTTAAAAATAGAATCCTAATATGAATCAATGATCCTATGATTCAAAATGTTGGTCAGAGTAGATTAATCAAGAGGGGGAGAGGTGAATTGATTATCTTTATTTTTTTTTTGAAATGTTATCAAAAAAAGGTTCCCCAATAAAAATAAATACAGCCCAGACAATCAAGGTAATATGGTTATAAAAGTTTTTATGTTCAAATAACCACCCATAATATTGATTAATTCTCAGTAATATCAATATGAGTTATTGATACTACTTTTGAAGCTATTCTAATAAGGAAAAAAAATTATAACTTCTATACAAGATTTACTATCAAAGTAAATCTAGTGATTTCTAAATTATATAGTAAAACAGTGAAAAACTAAATTAAATTACACAATGGAAATAATTGGTTCATTCTTAATCCAAGACCTAATCCACTCCACTTGGTGATCACCTACCACTAAGAAGTTTATATTAATAAACTTGATCAACACCTTGGATCAGGCTAAAAAATAGTGTACAAGACTATCCAGGTCACACAAGCTCTTCTACAATTATTCATGGGTATAAACTACCAGGTCACCCAAGGTCCTCTTCCATACTTATCTATGAGAGTAAACAAAGATCAAAAGATATTAGATGAAGGATATCTTGTATCCTTCAGTTAAATAAAGGAGAAATTTTGTGTTTTTAATAAAATACACACACTGATTGATATCTAAAATGACACACAATAGAGAAAAGATGATGAGATAAGGTTAGAAGTTCTCTGAGTGTTATTCTATACAGCTATGGACTTAAAGGATGAATCAGATGAAAGTATTGAGTCCTCTTGTGAGAAACAGATTTTCTCAAGTCTGGTGCTTTGATTTCCAATTATATCTAGCTCATGTTCTTCATGGATTTAGTATAACGAAGAAGTTTTTGTCTCTGATCTATGTTATTCCAAACTTTTGATTTGAGAATACTTCACTTTTTCTTTAGATGTAACTTGTTGCATTTATTGATTGTCTCCTCAAAAAAAATCTCTCTCACATCTGTTTTTCTACTACTGTGTATATATTTTCAGCTTGTCTTTTCTTCCTTATTAATTGAGGGTGAAAACATTGGAGCCAACAGGATGCATGTAGTCTGCACCTCGTAACTCATACTATTAGGTGACATGTCTACAAGGAATCATTAATTATGTCAGTTCATTTAAAGGACTCAAATATGACCATTAGAAATTAAATTGAAAAATACAAAACAAATTAAATAATGGTGTCATAATTTTTTTAGAAACGGTACCACATGGAAATGGTGTCACCATGAAACTATGTCTTCTTCTTTACCTTTGAGCAGTAAGACAGTCACGATGGAATAATTGTATTGAGATCATGAATTGATAGCACATACGTGGTGTTAGGATCACAATGTTTGGTACTTTGTCAAACATCGAATAATGTCTTATTGATGGTAGCAAGGAACTAGTTTCACAGACTTCATGAGATCTGGAACTGGTTATGGTGTCTGGTCACGGTGTATAGGTCACAGTATCTTGGTCACGTTGTCTGGGTCACAGTTTGTGGTTCACATTGTCTGGGTCACGGTGTCTAGGTCACAGTGTCTGGGTCATTTGACAGAAAACCTAAACCGGTGGTAGACTCACAGTTTCTCAGACTTATCCAATTATCTATATAAAATTAAGCAGTAATATTCACAGAGTGAATTCTACTTGAGTATTTATAAAATAAATTCATTATAAAACAAATTAAATATATTTTACAATAATAAAATATGATTTATAGGAATTAAGATCTTGGGTAGGTTTATTTAAAGCATAAAGAAACCAACCATCACTACATAAGATTTGAGACATATTAAATATGATTAATATGATTTACAGGATATATAGGATTTGTGATCATTAAAAAATTATTAAAACATGAGGAGTCCAATAGAAACCTAAAATCTAAAAATATTGGATCACATATTCTTATGATATAAACATAAATTTTATCTCTAAACAACATTAATCACTCATATATCCACATACCAAATATTTATATACCCTGATCATGTATATACCACTATTTTCTAAAAAGACATAAAATTATCACAAAATCTTCTTGGCTTACAAATGTTAACCCAATATTTATTATTCAAGTAATATAAACCACTTAACATAAAATTACACATTATAACATAATTTATAATTACATTAATTCTATAATGTTTTAAACATAATGAACTTCTTTAAATATAGCTATAATTACTTAGTCACCAAATCACTTTTTAATCCCATGCTTATATATATAATAAAACACATGTTATAAAAAATATGATAACTCATTCACCCTAATTTAACCATAATTAATTCATTGTCAAATATCATAGAAACACTACATTTTATCTATAACATTTGACTCTTTTCTAAAAAAATATAAAATAATTGTTCCTCAAATAATATTTTCACTAATATACATGTAAAACTAAAGGGTTTAATATAACTAAAACTTGTTTTATAACTCATTAAATTTCTCCCAATGAGCTCCCATAACTCAAAACTTAATAATAGTATTAAATCACTTAAACTTATAATTGTCAAAAAATTTGTCAACCCTTAAATTTAATACAACTACATCATAACTCTTGGAATCCTATAAATAGACACTTCATTCATTAAAGATCCTTCATAAAAATTAAACCAATCTTTTCTATCATATTCTTCAATACTTCATTCCTATAATAATAAAATATGAATCGCGTAATGATATTATTGAATCTCAGCTGAACCATGTTTCATAATTTAAATGTTTAAAAACTATTAAAATAGATCATACCTTTTCTATGATATCCACCATTTCTTTATCTTCAACTATAATATTATATGGATTTTAAAAACCTGTATTCATACAATCTGGATGATTCCTTCCCTGAAAATTACTACTAAGGAATCTATTTTCATAATATCCAAAATCCACACATTTAAAAAAATCAATTAATACTTTAGGAAGAACATTATTACCATCCATTTATTTATATGAACTCTTCATTTCCCATGGAAATTTATTTCTTTATGATATTGTTTTCCAAACATAAAATATTTTATTAATATTTTAATAAATTCCCATATATTTTTCTTCCCACATTCATGGAATTTAGGGAGTTTAACTTTCTTTAATTTATGATATTTATCATTAGAACATTCCTAAAAGTCCAATTTTATATTATTTAGTGCATTAGGAAACTCACATCAATTTATATTTTTAATCATTGTATGAGAGAGCAGGTTAGGAATAACCATAGAAGTCATAAATACAGTTCCTATATTATTTGGTTTCTCATTTTATCAACCACTGCATTGTCCTTTACACCCATTTTCATCCTGATTCCCCCTATTCCATCCATTTAACTATAACAAAAATAGTTAGTGCGTGTATATCAAATAAAATAATAATAAACAATATTATTAATTAAATAAATAATATGATGAATTTAATTATATCACCCTATACTAAATACTTTTTACTCTATATTTTGAACCTAAACCAACATATTAACACTCTAAGTTGTCTAAATATTATAAAAAACCCAAACAACTAATGTTATCTAAATTATTTCATTGATTCTAACTATAATTACCCACAACATTTTATTCCCATTATTACATGATTTATGAAAAGGGTTTCACTTTCATACATTATCCCGATATTTTTGGTTTATAGTATTAGATAATTAATTAAACCATTACATTACATAGGGAACAATAACACACAATGTTTATTAGACAAAAACTAGATTCTTAACTTTATTATTCTATTTAATTCAAGATAAAATTTTTTAATTCAAGGGAAATTTTCTTTATTTAGAGATAGAATTAAAAATAGTTTTTACTCATCCTAATTCCCTATGAAAAACTTATGATAATTTAGAATGATAATAAAATGATGAATAATGGATATAAAAATAATGGAAACCCATTTTTCTAGTTGAAAACATGAAAACCCATGAAAATGTTTACATCTTTTTTTACAATAAAACATTGAGCACATAACTAAAACATATCTAGATTAGAAAATAATTTTTGAAAATAAAAACATATAAAACCATATGTAATAAAAATAAAACCATGAATTCATCAAGAGTAACATGAGAACTCATTAAAATATTTTGTTTAAAAAAAAAATTTCACCTTTAAAAGTTCTTAAAAATTTCTTACCTCATGGAATCAAATATTTCCAAAAAAACCCATTGCAAGAGTAAAATAGCTTTCTTAGAGAATAATATTCAAAAGACAATGTTTTATCAATTATAATATAAAATTTAGAAATTACTAAAACCAAGTTAAATTTTTTATGATCAACCTACCTAGTTAGCTTCTCCATTTTAACCTTTGATGAATAATCATTACCCAATGTATTGGAGAGATATATCGGGCTCACCCATCTTCAAGAGATATATAAGGCTCAACCTTCCTTACCTATAATTACAATGTACCATTACATGAATAATTATTTTTATTATTTCACCTTTTCAACATGAAACCCTTGAAAAACTAATTTAAAACCATAGAAAAAGTTAATTTTCAACTTCATTAAAATAAAAAGAAATATTATTTTCTTTTATAAAAATTTAAAAAAACTAAAATTTAAACGAATAAAGGGAAAATGAATTTATTTTTAAAACCATATAAACTTCTATATGAATATTCATGAAGAATAAATTATATTATTGAGGGAAAATCCTTTCATTATACATATTCTAACAAAAATTCATTTTCACATTCATAAAGAAAGTAAAAAATGACTTATTCAGAAAATGTTGAATAGATTCATTTTAAAAAAAATTAAAAAAACGTAACAAATTATTTCAAAATAACCTTTAATTATTCTTGAAATTTTAATAATACATTCTTGAAAAATTTAAAAGAACATGGATATTGTGGAAGAAGAGTTTAAAATATTTAAAATAATTTTTTATAAAAAAATCCCTTATAACTTCAGTAGATTTTGAAAAAAACGAATATTAAAATTGATAATAATAAAAGTATTTAGAAATAAATTGAATATAATTAAATTAATGATAAAGGGTATACAAATAAAAGTATATAGACCATAAAAATAAACATTTGGTAAAAATAACTTGATCCTTAAAGAAAGAAAATTGTGATTACATGACCCTTACCTCATCAACGTTGTATTTTTTTATTAGACAAGAAACCCTACCATCACATGGTTATAACATACAAGATTAGGGTGGCCTAAAATAATGCAATCCAAGATGGCCCCCCCTTATCAAATTCACAAATTCTGGACTCATTTGAAGAGAACTAAAAAAAATTGTTACCTTTATCAGCTACCACCATAGACACCATGAACACCAAGTAATCAGATAATTTATTAACATATCTCCATGTATTAATAAACTGAATGTTTTTTTACTAGGGATTTCTCTTCACTTATTTATAACATAATCAATTGACCATGGATGCTGAATCCTACCATTCATCGAGTCCTGGATGATTTTAGAGTCAGTTTCAATTTGACTAAGAGCTAACTTCTACTGAGTACAAAAAATTTTCATTCTCATTACTTTAATATTATTCCTTTTTTTATTTATTACCCTATTTTATTAGGTACTAAATCTGTTAAGTTCAGATCAGACATTTTGAGGTCATTCAATTCATAATCTCCGAAACAACTTCAGCAGTCTTCTCTGGTCAAATTCTTCACGGTTATATAATATTAAAAATATAAAACATTTTATAATAATAATTTTTTAAAAATAAATTAAATTAAAAAACCAACCATGTAAGGAAGTAATGAAAATGAAGCACCATAGTTTATGGAGTCAATATTCTATACGTATGCATGAATGGAGTATTCATTTTCCTATTGGGTAGAAAAGAAATAGAGTAGATAATATTTTACTATTATAGAATCATAAATGTGTTAAATATATAATATTAATTAACAATTTTATCCTTATCACCATCCATATGAGGTGGTAATGTAAAACGAATCACATCACTTTGTGGACGTGGTAGTCCACACATTCGCACGAACGAATTTACATTTTTCAAAAAATGAAAGATTATGAAGGTAAGTAATATATTTTATTTACCAAATAATAATTATATAATAAATATCCTATATGTTCATTTTATCCTTCATTTTAACCATCCATATAACATGGTGATGAAAAACAAAACACATCGCTTCGTGGAGGTGGTAGTTTACACGCATACACAATTAAAGCGTTCATTTTCCATTGGATATAAAAGGTGATGGAAAATATTATTACTATAAATATAATAATATTTAATAATATTTGAGATACTAATTTCATTATATCCTCATGATTATTATATATTTTAATGATTTAGAAGATTAAATAAACCTGAAAACACTTGGTTAAGAGTTTTGGGAAAACCTCTTATAAGGCCCCGACCTTAAATCTTTCTTAATGTTGAATTAAATGAATAATTCACATTGAGGATTTTATCAGGTTTAGAGTTTTAGAGAATTTGATCATAAATCATGAATTTCATTCCACATTTAAACAAAGTTGTTACATAAAAGATAGTATTGGTTTTTCCCCATCAACGAAAACATATTTAAAATAAAACATGGTTTCTTTCTTGAAACATCCTTGACACTATCATCATATCATGAACCTTTCCCTTAACCTGTGAAAAACATTTCAAAAACTTGGGATGAGCATAAAAATCTTAGTAAGGGATATAAAAGTACAAAAAGAAAACATTAGTCTATGTATGAAATCATACTTTACTCATAAAACATAAGCATTTTAACATACCTCATCAAATCATGAATGAATCATAGAAATCATAAGGCATAAAGGTAACTCGAGGAATTCATAACATTCTTACATATGGAGTAACCCACTGGGTTATGTTTGGAATACCCATCACAGTATATTCCCTAAATCTCTTAGGATAAACCTTAACGTTTAACTCCTTCGAGTTACCCAATGCATTGGAGAGCTATATCGGGCTCACCCGCCCTTAGTTTATCACAGAACCACCCGTCTTCATAACACTGCCCATAAACCATAACATAACCACAACACATAACTTAGGTATAAAGGAAAGATAACATTCCCACATTACAATAAAAATATAACATTTTAAGATATTCAAATAATGAATCCATTATAAAAACCATTTTCAAAACCATTTAAAACATTTAATAAATAGATTTTTAAATCAAAGTGTCCCATACCACATTGAAGCTTTTAACATTTTAAACCATTAATATCCATATAAATAAATCCTTAAAACCATTTTGAAAACATGGATATTAATGAGAAATATTTATAAGATTAAATCATTAAAATATTTAAAACAATATTTTAGTTAAAGGGTTTTTAACAAAATGAGAGACACTTGAATACAATAATTGAGGAATAACATTTAATAAAAACTTTATAATATCATGATAATAAAGGGATTCATGATATATTATTCCAAAGGACAGTATATACCCCATATAAGAGTGAATTGCTGCATAACAACAATGAAGTATCAATTGAATTGTAAAATTAGATGAAATCCCTTATAAAGAAGGTATCCTTAAGTTAAGGATATATCAATCGCATAATTATGTGTGAAAAATATAAATACACCCAATATGAGTGGATATTAAGTGTAAAACAACCAGAGGTCATGTAACGCCCCGACCCCAGCTACCCAGAGTCGGTGCATCACTTCGTAACATTGGCATGATCACAAAAGATCAAGTCTCGAAAGACCGATTAGTTTAGTAGCCTTGGAAACACTAGATACATTCATAATTCTTTCATTACATCAAAAAGTGAAAAACTACAATAACATGGTCTTCATAGTCCACACTCATATCCTCACTGACTATTCTTGCAAGTCAGTCATAATACACTTCTTCACATCCTGGAAAATATTAAAACATTGAAAGGGGTGAGCTCAGATGCTCAGTAAGGATAAAAATATTGCGGAAGATTTTATAAGAAAACATAAGCATTTAATAAGAAAACATAAGCATTTAAGGCAATGTATAACTAAAACAAAAGCATTATTGAACTTGAACATCAGAATAATATGGAAAAAGTAAAATAAAATAATGCCATTACTTACTCTCATGGATATTCTACTAGACGAATAATCACATGAAATATCAATAACCACTTTCATAATGAGGGAATATATAATGCCGGACATTCTGAAAGATTTTGTCAAGGCCTCGGCCAAGATGTCTAAAATTATTAAGGCCTCGGCCAAAACCATAAATCAAATTGGGATAGGGCCTCGGCCAATTCCACGTCTAGTTGTCTCATGAGACCTACCGATGCATCGAGGAGCTATAGCGGGCTCAACCCGTCACTTATTAAGTCCAATACATTCCTCATATGAACAGGTTTAAACATAACATAATCGTATCAAATAAAACATGCATAAAGGAAACATAAAATTTCCACATTTCAATCACAAGATATAAATACAACACATTGATATAATAAAAATGCTTTCAAAACCATTTTCAATACCAAAATAAAAGAAAAGTATAACATGGTATTTATTTTTCATTAAAAAAAGGGTATGGCTTGTAGAGGAAGCCGAAACTCAAATAGTGGTCACGGCGGAGGAGAAGTCGTTGTCTCCGCATACGTACGACAAAAACATTCCCTTTTGTCGTTTAGTAAACGCTTCGTATAAAAAAGATTCCTTTTGAATAAACATAAAAGTCAAAGGGGTTTATACACCGTATAAAATAAAGTTGTGTATAAAACCAAATATGCCTCAATGAAAGGGGATTGAGACGAAGTCCTTAAAAAGATCATTTTTTAAATAAAGTACATCTATAATGTGTATTAACTATAAGTACACATAAATAATGTACAAATACAAGATAGGACATAAAAATATCATGACATAATTTGAAAGTAGGAGATTAACCCAAAGAATAGAAATTGGGTTAAGAAGTTCCCTTACCTTGCGTCCTGTCCGGACTCGACCATTCTTTAACCTCCTGAATAATAAACTAGAGTTAATTTATATTTACTTAAGAACCTTTTTCATGTTCATTATTCCTTTTATATCCCTTATTACCATGTTATGAACATTATTTAATTATTTAAGTTAATAACGGTCGTTTTGTCGATCTTTGGTACTTGTGTCAACAATAACCTTCTTATAATTACAAGTTGTTTATGTGGTAGAATATCCATTATCTCCAGAATTATATTCATGATTTAGATGTCATATATATCTTATATATCCAGTATATACATTCATTTATAATATTACGTAACATTTAGAGGTAAGAAATGAAATGCACCGTTCATGGAGACGGTAAGCCGTACGTACGCATGAACGCTACTTTCATTTCAATTTCATATTTATTGGAAAGAAATCATAATGATATAAATGTATAATATAATTACAGTATAATATAGTGTATAATACCATTTACTCCATCCTTTATACATCCCACATATGGCATTAACGATTCAAATCACTTTGAGGGGGCGGTAGTCCGCACTTCCTAAAATGAAATTATCGCGTTTTACCCATAATGGAAATCATAAAGTATGCCATAAATGAGAAATACCGAAGCATAAGTAAAACATAAACATATTATATATCATATATAAAAATAGTGACATCTTAATGGCCACCATTGAAGGTGTTATATGAGTGTTGAACAATCATCGTTTCGTGAGGCAGAAATTCGCCATCCACAGAAACCGTATGTTCTTTAACCATTAGATGTAGGTGTGTGTAAATGTAGCTCGAATCATTCTTATACCAACATCCTAGTATATTTAGGATACTGGTGTTGTTACAAAAGAAATGAATAAAAAGAGTTTAGTGGGTTTGAGAAGAAAAATAAAACAAAACAACATTAGAGAAGACATTACCTCAAAATCGGGTAACTCTTTTTTGATTTGAGCCAAAGGATTCTTTGAGAAGCGTTCTGCCCGAAGTGAAGCTTCTAGGAGTAAGAGGGAAAAGTTGGTAGAGTATTTGGGCAGAGGTTGGCCGAGCCAAATGGCTTTAAGGTGTGAATAAGTTGGGATAGGTGGGGGCCTTTTATAAGTGGAGAGGAGGGGCTCTTTTGGAAAGATTGAAATGTTACATTATTATACAATGCTTTTCGGATTCTAAAGGTCCCACACTTATATAATTAGTGGCTAAGGTGATAAGGGTTCTAAATATCTTCATCCAATAGGCTTTGGACAAGTGTAAGCCTTGGATTTTTCATTATCTTCTCATTTTATTTAAATCGTTAAATAATGAGGTCATCGCCGCATCATAATGATGTCATAAATAATTTAATTTATTTAATATCTAAAAATTATAAAAAAAATACTATGATGTAGGAAATCTTTTTATCTTTCTAATGAATATTTAGAATCAAAATTTGGACTTGTGTAACCCCACTTAAAAACTGTTTTAGTAAAACAACTCATGTTTGTGTCAATTTAATTTTAACATTAAATAAATATATATTAATGTCATTTTCCAACTAAAGTGGCTCCATGGGGTCCCCAAGTTGACCCATGGGTTGTCTCGGTCGGCCATGACTCATCCAATAGGAGTAGGACAAGTTTCAAGCTCATATCATATTATTAAAACATTGTTTTTACCTTAAACTACACTAATTACCTCTAATCGCGATTAAGAACTTAAAAGTTACTATTCACCATAAAATTATTTTAATCTCATTGAACCACATTTTACTTTTTAATGACAACCATGTATGTCGGATTTTGGAAAATCAAATCACAGAAGTGGTAATATTTCATTTAAATGAAAAATCAGTTATTTAACTACCACTTAGTGGTTTCACTATTCATCAAAAATTGAAGTTTTTCAGAACAAATCCAAAATTTCACTCTAATCTATAATTGATATTCCAAATTCAAAAATGATGTCTATTTTACAAAATTCCAAACATATAAGTTGAATTAATTAATTTTATAATTAATTCCCGCTGTTACAACAAATAGCGTGTTTTTAAGAATCAATTTATATCAAAAGATTGGCAATTGTTTATGTCCAATTTCAATGTTAAATTAATTCTAATGACAACCATTGGATAAAATGGTAAAAATATATTATAATTATTCTTTAAAACCACTAAATAGTATAATTTATCACTATAAATTATTTTGATTAAAAAAGTTGTTTTTAAGTAATTTTCACTATTCATAAAAAATTAGAAGTTCTCAGAAAAATACCAAAAATTCAACATAGGCTAATTTAGATATTCTGAATCCAAAAATGAAGTCCATTTTGATAAATAAAATTTATAAAATTTCAAAAAGTAGGTATTACTATTCACAACGGCTAGTTTAATTCGTTGTGGTGTGTGTTAGAGCTCGAGGTTGCGTACAACACACGCTATTGCATTATTCAAAGTGAAACGTACCGTGGAAGATTGGGGTGTTACATTCTCCCCTCCTTCAATAAATTGCATCCTCACAATTTGAAATTTTTCTTTGAAAATAAAAGGTTGAAAAGAGAAAATACCTTTGAGGAAAACCCACATCGGAAATAAGGTTAATAAATATATAACATTAAAAGAAAGCAAGATAAGTACAAAGGTCACCCGATATAGCCCATTCTTGGATTCTATGAAAATATGGATATGGAGGAGAAACAAACCATCAAGGTCTGATGGAGAGTTATAGAAAACAGGATTAGGAGAAAGTTTAACCATAAGAAAATCACAAACTTGTGATTGGTTAAACCGTCATTGAATCCCCAGTTGGAAAAGTTAACCGACAACATTTTTGTTTTAAGTTACATTTTATAATGTTGAGGAATTTATTTAGGAGATTTACTAAGAACGTAAGGGAATATACATACTTGTTATGTATACTTTCATTCGTTAATAAATTTTTACCACAACCTAACTTTTACTCCAAATGGAAACGGAACTCAAAAATATTCTATTTATCCTAATTGTATAAGGTTACAAATATTAACACATACCATTTAGATTAGTAAAATTATTTTGTAATAACCAGGGACTTCCTGTAGGCTAGTGGTAGGAAATAAAGGCCTGTCGCACTATGATTGTGTGTTCGATTCCTGCAGCTTTGTCCGACGCGATGGGTTATGCCCCACCCTGCAGGTTGTCCTTTTCCTAAAACTATAGTATCATAATATTCCAAAAATAATCTTCATAATTTTTTTAACCATAAACAATACTATCCAAAGATCAACTTAATCCACTCCAACCTTTATAGTTATCCAAAATACCTCCATCCAGACTTTCTCTAAAAGGTCTCTAAATTCCAAAATCAATTGTAACATCAGATTCCCCAAACAAAGAAAAGTTTCTCTTATTGTCACAAACTAAAAATATAATTACCTTCATCATATTAAAACCTTACTGAAATCAACAAGTACTGTAGTACAATCCTTATATATATCACATTATTCTTATAACCAGAATATAATCCTTGAGTCCAAAAGCACCAATACATTAATTATTCCGCTTCAACTGTAGTCACAGCATAAGATTGGCCTTGATCCCTTGGCCTTTTCTGAGGTAAGTTTCCTTGACGCTTAGGACATTCATTTGCATAATGCCCCATTTCCCTACAATTGTAGCATTAATCTTTGACAGCCTCATTCTTTCCCTTGCAATCACGCGCCTGGTGACCTTTTTCCCCACATTTATAACAAACTCTCATTCCTTTTAGGCAATTACCAGGGTGATTCTTCCCACAATTATCACATAATGGAAAATCCTTCTTTCCCTTTTTCCCTTTATTTGTCTCTTGTTCCACCGTTCTCTTCTTCTCTTGCTTTACTTTGTTGTCATAAGACTTAGAGAATTCCTTTTCTGTCTTGATAGCAAATGAGACAATATCTTCATATGATGAGAACGATTGTGATACTAAAGCTCGACGGAGAAATGGTTCTAACCCATCAAAGAAACGATCAATCTTACCTCTTGGGTTACGTATATAATCTGTAGCATACCTCGCTAACCTTGTAAAGTTGGCCTCATACTTTGCGAAATTCTCATCCTCCTTTTGTTTCAGACTCAGAAATTGCCTTTCCATATCTGCTCGATGGTCACGAGGAAAGTATTTTTCTAATAAAATCTCTTTGAACTCCCTCCATTCCATATTCGATACGTCATCATCTTCCTTTGTGTTTTGAATTAGTGACCACCATTGATCGACATCTCCAGTAAGGTGGTAAACTTCTATGATAACTTTTTCTCTTTCACTACTCCCCAAAGCCTGAAATATTTTCTATAGGGAATTTATCCATTTCTCGGTTACTAAGGGATTTGTACTCCCATTGAACGTTGGTGGTTGTTGCCTCATGAATCGATCTAACATTGATCCTCCACGTTGCGGATCAGGGTGCTCCATACGAGTAAGGTTATTATTCATAACCTGCGTGAGTTGTCCCAATATGGTAATAAGTTGATCAGCACCAGTTGTATCTCCAGATCCACAATAATTATCTTGAGCAGGAGGGCAATCCCTACACGGAGTGCGTGCATTGATACGGTTTCCATTCCTTCCACTAGGTGCCATTTCTATACAATGGAATAAACTAGATTAGTTTATGAATTAAAATACATAATTCCATACTTGTAAAACACTTTACATAAATTGAACTATTTATGGATATAATCCATAATCATAAAAAGAAATGTTTTCTTTGAGGAAGTATATACTCATAACCCTTCATAGTGGTTTGTAAATAAAATGAGAATTATCCTAAGCATATCCCCAGGGAGTGTCGTAACCAAGAGTGCAGCAAGGCCCGTTGTCGTGCACCAGTTCCCGTTTGAGTCTAGCTCTAAGCGGTGTTTTCAGGTTTTACCCCTAGGTACATCTGTGCCAGAGCCGCCTCTACCTGCTCGTATCCAGACAGGAATGTATTGCTTGGAAAACTCATAACATCTCTATAATACCAAAATTCTAGGAAGTTCTTCTATACTAATCCTCAAAGTCTATCTTTGGGCTATGTGCTCTAATCAGAGTTTATATAAATCTAGCTTCCAAGGTTAGTACTAAACTGCCTATGATACCAACTGTAACGCCCCGACCCCAGCTACCCAGAGTCGGTGCATTAGTTCGTAACATTGGCATGATCACAGAAGATCAAGTCTCGAAAGACCGATTAGTTTAGTAGCCTTGGAAACACTAGATACATTCATAATTCTTTCATTACATCAAAAATTGAAAAACTACAATAACATGGTCTTCATAGTCCACACTCATATCCTCACTGACTATTCTTGCAAGTCAGTCATAATACACTTCTTCAAATCCTGGAAAATATTAAAACATTGAAAGGGGTGAGCTCAGATGCTCAGTAAGGATAACAATATTGCGGAAGCTTTTATAAGAAAACATAAGCATTTAATAAGAAAACATAAGCATTTAAGGCAATGTATAACTAAAACAAAAGCCTTATTGAACTTGAACTTCAGCATAATATGGAAAAAGTAAAATAAAATAATGCCATTACTTACTCTCATGGATATTCTACTAGACGAATAATCACATGAAATATCAATAACAACTTTCATAATGAGGGAATGTATAATGCCGGACATTCTGAAAGATTTTGTCAAGGCCTCGGCCAAGACGTCTAAAATGATTAAGGCCTCGGCCAAAACCATAAATCAAATTGGGAAAGGGCCTCGGCCAATTCCACGTCTTGTTGTCTCATGAGACCTACCGATGCATCGAGGAGCTATAGCGGGCTCCACCCGTCACTTATTAAGTCCAATACATTCCTCATATGAACAGGTTTAAACATAACATAATCGTATCAAATAAAACATGCATAAAGGAAACATAACATTTCCACATTTCAATCACAAGATATCAATACAACACATTGATATAATAAAAATGCTTTCAAAACCATTTTCAATACCAAAATAAAAGAAAAGTATAACATGGTATTTATTTTTCATTAAAAAAAAGGGTATGGCTTGTAGAGGAAGCCGAAACTCAAATAGTGGTCACGGCGGCGGAGAAGTCGTTGTCGCCGCATACGTACGACAAAAACATTCCCTTTTGTCGTTTAGTAAACGCTTCGTATAAAAAATATTCCTTTTGAATAAACGTAAAAGTCAAAGGGGTTTATACACAGTATAAAAGAAAGTTATGTATAAAACCAAATATGCCTCAATGAAAGGGGATTGAGACGAAGTCCTTAAAAAGATCATTTTTTTAAATAAAGTACATATATAATGTGTATTCACTATAAGTACACATAAATAATGTACAAATACAGGATAGGACATAAAAATATCATGACATAATTTGAAAGTAGGAGATTAACCCAAAGAATAGAAATTGGGTTAAGAAGTTCCCTTACCTTGCGTCCTGTCCTGACTCGACCGTTCTTTAACCTCCTGAATAATAAACTAGAGTTAATTTATATTTACTTAAGAACCTTTTTCATGTTCATTATTCCTTTTATATCCCTTATTACCATGTTATGAACATTATTTAATTATTTAAGTTAATAACGGTCGTTTTGTCGATCTTTGGTACTTGTGTCAACAATAACCTTCTTATAATTACAAGTTGTTTATGTGGTAGAATATCAATTATCTACAGAATTATATTCATGATTTAGATGTCATATATATCTTATATATCCAGTATATACATTCATTTATAATATTACGTAACATTTAGAGGTAAGAAATGAAATCCACCGTTCATGGAGACGGTAAGCCGTACGTACGCATGAACGCTACTTTCATTTCAATTTCATATTTAATGGAAAGAAATCATAATGATATAAATGTATAATATAATTACAGTATAATATAGTTTATAATACCATTTTCTCCATCCTTTATACATCCCACATATGGCATTAACGATTCAAATCACTTTGAGGGGGCGGTAGTCCGCACTTCCTAAAATGAAATTATCGCATTTTACCCATAATGGAAATCATAAAGTATGCCATAATTGAGAAATACAGAAGCATAAGTAAAACATAAACATATTATATATCATATATAAAAATAGTGACATCTTAATGGCCACCTTTGAAGGTGTTATATGAGTGTTGAACAATCATCGTTTCGTGAGGCAGAAATTCTCAATCCACAGAAACCGTATGTTCTTTAACCATTAGATGTAGGTGTGTGTAAATTTAGCTCGAATCCTTCTTATAACAACATCCTAGTATATTTAGGATACTGGTGTTGTTACAAAAGAAATGAATAAAAAGAGTTTAGGGGGTTTGAGAATAAAAATAAAACAAAACAACATTAGAGAAGACAATACCTCAAAATCGGGTAACTCTTTTTTGATTTGAGAAAAAGGCTTCCTTCAGAAGCGTTCTGCCCAAAGTGAGGCTTCTAGGAGTAAGAGGGGGAAGTTGGGAGAGTATTTGGGCAGAGGTTGGCCGAGCCAAATTGCTTGAAGGTGTGAATAAGGTGGGAGAGGTGGGGGCCTTTTATAAGTGGAGAGGAGGGGCTCTTTTGGAAAGATTGAAATGTTACATTATTATACAATGCTTTTCGGATTCTAAAGGTCCCACACTTATATAATTCGTGGATAAGGTGATAAGGGTTCGAAATCTCTTCATCCAATAGGATTTGGACAAGTGTAAGCCTTGGATTTTTCACTATCTTCTCATTTTATTTAAATCATTAAATAATGAGGTCATCGCCGCATCATAATGATGTCATAAATAATTTAATTTATTTAATGTATAAAAATTATAAAAAATATACTATGATGTAGGAAATCTTTTTAGATTTTTAATGAATATTTATAATCAAAATATGGACTTGTGTATCCCCACTTAAAAACTATTTTAGTAAAACAACTCATGTTTGTGTCAATTTAATTTTAACATTAAATAAATATATATTAATGTCATTTTCCAACTAAAGTGGCTCCATGGGGTCCCCAAGTTGACCCATGGGTTGTCTTGGTCGGCCATGACTCATCCAATAGTAGTAGGACAAGTGTTAAGCTCATATCATATTATTAAAACATTGTTTTTACCTTAAACTACACTAATTACCTCTAATCGCGATTAAGAACTTAAAAGTTACTATTCACCAAAAAATTATTTTAATCTCATTGAACCACATTTTACTTCTTAATGACAACCATGTATGTCCGATTTTTGAAAATAAAATCACAGAAGTGGTAATATTTCATTTAAATAAAAAATCAGTTATTTAACTACCACTTAGTGGTTTCACTATTCATCAAAAATTGAAGTTTTTCAGAACAAAGCCAAAATTTCACCCTAAGCTATAATTGATATTCCCAATTCAAAAATGATGTCTATTTTAAAAAATTCCATACATATAAGTTGAATTAATTAATTTTTTAATTAATTCCCGCTGTTACAACAAATAGCGTGTTTTTAAGAAACAATTTATATCAAAAGATTGGCAATTGTTTATGTCCAATTTCAATGTTAAATTAATTCTAATGACCACCATTGGATAAAATGGTAAAAATATATTCTAATTATTCTTTAAAACCAGTAAATAGTATAATTTATCACTATATATTATTTTGATTAAAAAAGTTGTTTTTAAGTAATTTTCACTATTCATAAAAAATTAGAAGTTCTCAGAAAAATACCAAAAATTCAACATAGGCTAATTTCGATATTCTGAATCCAAAAATGAAGTCCATTTTGATAAATAAAATTTATAAAATTTCAAAAATTAGGTATTACTATTCACAACGGCTAGTTTAATTCGTTGTGGTGTGTGTTAGAGCTCGAGGTTGCGTACAACACACGCTATTGCATTATTCGAAGTGAAACGCACCGTGGAAGCTTGGGGTGTTACAGGTCATTCAAACATATTCATTGAATGACATATTCAATAACTAAAAGTTAAACCCAAAGAAATCGAAATTGGGTTAAGAAGTTCCCTTGGTAAAATTTGACAGCCTAATGACGTCACTTTAAACTTCAGAAAATGAGTTGATGAGAGATAAAAAGGGTATCTCATCACTTGGACATAAAATTTACATCAATATGGATATATAATAACATATCCCAAAATTACAAAATGTAAATTAAAAGACCCAACAAAAGAATTATTTTAAAAAGAGGAGGGTGCAAAGTTCCCTTACCGACTTGGGTATCTTTCGAAACATACACCCCATGAAAGAAGGACAATACAACCTTGATTTAAATAATCATAAACAAAAGTATATTACAAAAAGCATAGAATAATGGGAAGTACATATACCACTCATAGGAAATGGTGGAAAATGTAGCATAAATCTCACGGGAATAAAAGTGAGATGAAAAATCCCTTACGAAAACGCAGCAGCCTAACGACGCCACTTAAAACTTCCAAAAATGGATTGATGAGATCAAATAGGGTCTCTCACCATATTAACATAAAATTTACATCAATATTATTATAAAATAACATCCCCCAACATAACAAATAGGATCTTAAAAGAAGTGAAATAAAGGAGAGTACTTAAAAAGAAAGAGAGAGGTTGGATCTCTTACGAAAATTCGGCAGCCTAACGGCGCCAAATCAAAACTTCCAAAATGGATTGATGAGAGAAAATAGGGTCTCTCATCATATTAAAATAAAAATTAAAGTAATATTATTATAAAATAACATCCCAATCATAAGAAATATGATCTTAAAAGTAATGACATAAAAGAGTGTACTTAAAAAGAAAGAGAGGGGTAGGTTCCCTTACCTCAAGTCCGACTTGTCTTGTTCGTTTCTTTATATTCCTGAATAATAAACTTTGGTCAATTTCTAATTTCTTAAGGAAATACATTAAAGATTATTATTCAGTTCATATCTCATATTATAATGTTATAATAATTGTTTAATAATGTTAGTTCATATCAGTTGTTTTTGTCGATATTTGGTACATGAGTAAAAAAACTAAACTTGTTTGAAAATGATTGCCCATGTATTTATAAGTAAATAATTTACAGAATAGTATTAATGATTAAAATATTATATATATCCAGTACATATTAATTTTATACTATTCCATAACATTTGGAGATAAAAAAAATGAAAATCACCGTTCATGGAGACGGTAGGCTGTACATACGCATGAACACTACTTTCATTTTTTTGTCATATTAATGGAATTAAAAATAAATGATATATATATATATATATATTATAATTTCATTATAATATATATGTTATATAGGTCACATATGTTCATTAATTTCATTCTTTATACATTCCATGTATTGCATTAACGAGTCACATCACTTGAGGGGGCGGTAGTCCACACTTCCTCATATGAAATTATCGCATTTGAACAACATGAAAAGAATAAAGGTATGTTTTAAATATAAAATACAGAAGCATATAGTAAACATAAATACCATATATATCATATATAAAATACAGTTACATCATAATGGCCACCTTTAAAGGTGTTAAAATAATATTGAACAATCATCGTTTCGTGAGGCAAAAAATCGCCAACCACAGAAACAATATGTTCTTTAACCATTAGACGAAGGTGTGTGAAAGTCTAGATTGAATAATTCTTATAAAAACATCCTAGTAAATTTTATATACTGGTGTTGTTACAAAAAAAAAGTAATAAAAAGAGTTTAAAGGTTTGGAGAAGCAAAATAAAACAAAAGAACACAAGGGAAGACATTCCCTTTAAATCGGGTAACTCTCTTTAATTTAAGCACAAAGGCTTCCTTTGAAAGGATTCTGACCAAAGTGAGGCTTAAATGATGAATAGAGGGATGTGAAGAGATTAAATGGGCAGGGTTTTGTCGAGCCAAAGTCTTGAGAGGTGTGTGTAAGGTGGTAGAGGTGGGGGCCTTTTATAAGAGGAGAAGAGGGGAACTCTTGGAAAGTTATAAAATATTACTTTATTATAAAATGATTTTCGGATTTTAAAGATCCCAAAATTATATATTTCGAGGATAAGGTGATAATATTTCGAAATACACACATCCAATAGGTTTTTGACAAGTTTAGGTCTTAGGTTTTACATTATCTTTTCATTTTATTTAAATCTTTCATTTATGAGGTAATCACTGCATCATCACGGTGTCATAAATAAATTAATTTATATAATGTCTAAAAATTATAAAAAATATCATGATGTAGGAAATATTTTTATCTTTCTAATTAATATTTATAGTAAAAGATATGTCTTATCTAACCCCATGTTAAAATTGTTTTAGTAAAATAACACATGTTTGTGACATTTTAATTTTAACTTTAAATAATAAGGTATTAATGTCATTTTCCAACCAAAGTGGCTCCACGGGGTCCCCAAGTTGACCCATGGATTTTATTGGTCGGACATGACTCATAAAATAGGGGTATAACATGTGTCAAGGTCATTTCATATTATTATAACATTATCTTTACCTTAAATTACACTAATTACATCTATTCGCGATTAAAAACTTAAAAGTTACTATTCACCAAAAAATTATTTTAATCCCATTGAACCAAATTTTAGATCCTAATGACTACCATGTATGTCGTATTTTTGAAATTCAAACCACATAAGTGGTAAAGTTTCATTTAAACGAAAAAACACTTTTTAAACTACCACTTAGTGGTTTCACCATTAATCAAAAATTGAAGTTTTTCAGAAAAATACCAAAAATTTACCCTGAGCTATATTTGATATTCCGAATTCAAAAATGATGTCTATTTTAAAAAATTCAAAACATATAAGTTTCATTAATTAATTTAATAATTAATTCCCACTGTCATAACAAATAGCGTGTTTTTAAGAAACAATATCTATTAAAAGATTGACACTAGTTTAAGTCCAATTTCAAAGTGAAATTAATTCCAATGACCACTATTGGATTAAATGGTAAAAATATATTCTAACTTCTCTTTAAAAATAATTCAAATGATAATCTAATAATATAAATAAATTATATTAAAAAGAGGTTTTGAATTAAAATACAACATTTTTCAATATTCATTAAAAAAATGAACTTTATCGGAAAAATACCAAAAATTTACACAAAGTAAATTTTGATGTCCTGATTCTAAAGAAGAATTTTATTTTTTCAAATATATCACATAAAATTGTCAAAAAGTGGATTTAAAAGAGGTTCACCATCAAAAGGCAGTTAATCAACCTTTTGAAGAATATTAGAATGTTTACGCTTAAAATTGGATTCATTCGCATTTTTAATCCTCTATCATTTATTGTAAAGAGTAAAAATATTTGACAAACATATATAATCATTTTGTAGTTAGTTCTGTTCATTCCCGCCATTACAACGGCTAGGCATTAACTACCATTTAAAATAATATTATTTTTTTATTAGAGTGCAACGTAAGATTCCTAAGAAACTCGTTGTTGCATATTGGGTACGCCATTGAGCATAGCGTCCCCTTTAAAGTAATATTAATATTTTATTCAAAAATATGGATAAATGTGAAAATGTCATATTCTTTATTTACCTGGGGTGTTACATCCTTCCCCCTTTTGGGAATTGCATCCTCGCAATTTTAAAATTGGGCTTGCAAACTTTATTGAAAATCCCACATCAGAACAAGAGTCAGTAAAACAATCACTTTAAAATAAAGAAAGAGAAGTAAAAAGGTCACCCGAGTTAACCCATACCAGGATTACATGTAGGAAAACTTGGATATGGAGGAAAAAACAAAGGGTTATTTTCTGAGGGAGAGTGATATAAAATATGTTTAGAAGAAAGTTAACCACAAGAAAATCAATACTTGTGGTGGGTTAAATGGTATTCGATTCCCCCGTAGGAAAAGTTAATAGATTTTTTTTGATTTAAGTTAATTTTCATTGAGGAATTTATTTTTGATCTTAAGGAAACATACTTACTTGTAATGTTTAATTTCAAATTTTACTATATTTCTTACACAAACTCATACTTTCCCCAAATGATGAGTATTTAGGAAGACTTTTTTACATTAAGAGAGATATAATCAACTACTAGAGAATCACCTAATCCAAAAAAGAAAACTATATAATTCCCATGTATTTAGACCTTAACTAAAACTAAAACCTAAAAGGTTAGTATGAGATCAGATAATACCCAAAAAGGATAATCCTTTACAAAAAAAATTATTCTTAATCTCCAAAATTTGTCAAATAATACCCAAAGTTCAACAAAGACCATTCAATAAACAATTTGTCCATAAAATTCTTCCAAGTAAACTAAACTAAGATTGAAACCCAAATATTTGTAGGATTTAATCACATAGTCTTCCAAGGTACAAATTAACACTTATCTCCAAATAACATATGTTGCTCTTAAAGTCTCATATTGAAAAGTAATTAACCTAATCACATATCCTACATGATAGGTTAATAATTTCCATAGATAACCCAAAATCAACTTACTCTTAATTCATAAAATCATCTAACTAAAAAGAATAAGTCATACTAACCAGGGACTTCACGTAGTCCAGTGGTAGGTGATAAATACCAGTCACACTTTGGTTGTGGGTTCGATTCCCACAGCTTTGTCCGACGTGACGGGTTGTCACACGGTCTACGTGTTGTACTTTTTATAAAACTCCAAAAATAACCCTAACATGTTTTAACCTCAATAGTTTCTTTATACCTCTCATTTTCATCCAAATTTGTTACGATCTCAAAATCTTAATTCTTGAATTCTTATTTCACCACCATAAGATAAAATAAAACGATTCCCAAAATGAATAACATCATACCTTGATCAAGGCATCCACTCGGTTTCATCGTCATCTTGCTCATGTAGGTAAAGGTCCCATGCATTACAACAATGATTTAGAGATCCTTCAAAATCATTTGCTTCCTCCATCCAAATACACCATGTACAACATGGGTCATATGGGTGTTCACAGAAAAACAGTTTTGGAAAATAATCATGTATGACATATAATTCCAAAACATCTGATAAAACATGATTTCTATAAAATAGTCAGACAGAATTTGAGTTGAAACTTTCTATTATTGGTCCTTTTAAAATACCATAAGTATGTGCTGAGAGACTATATTTTAAAAGAAAATATAAATAGGTTGCGCAAGGGTCTCCTTCCTCAGCCCCATTTTTAAAATCATAATATGCTTCAAATTCTTGTAATAAGGTAAAATATTTGAAAACACCTTGATAATATTTACCTTTCTTGAAAATATGAGAATATTGTGAAAATAGTAATTGTCTAAATACAACCCATGATCCACGATGATAATGAGGTATACTGGAGGTTTTTGATATCTCAAACAACTTCTTTCAAGTGAGTTGTATGCTAGAAAAAGTTTCACAATCATCCAAACATGACTTTGCAATAATTATTGCAAGCATGTCATCAGGAAGAGATAGAATTTCGTTTGAGATCCTTCTCCTTCCATTCGTAACTGACTTTAATTGACTTGAAAAAAGTTATAAAATAAGGATTTAACTGAAATTATAGATATAGGGACTAATCATGTGTCTAAAAAAAACTCTTAATCCCTAAAGTTGTCTAAACCGACCTCTGATACAAACTATAAGGCACCGACCTTAATCCTTACTTAATGTTGAATTAAATGAATAATTTACATTGAGGATCTTTTCAGGTTTAGAGTTTTAGAGAATTAGATCATAAATCATGAATTAAATTCCACATTTAAATAAAGTGGTCACATAAAATATAGTATTGGTTTTTCCCCATCAACGGAAACATATTTAAAATAAAACATGGTTTCTTTCTTTACACATCCTTGAAACTATCATCATATCATCCACCTTTCCCTTGACCTGTGAAAAACATTTCAAAAACTTGGGATGAGCATAAAAAGCTTAGTAAGGGATATAAAAGTACTAAAATAAAACATTAGTCCATATATGAAATCATACTTTACTCATAAAACATAAGCATTTTAACATACCTCATCAAATCATGAATAAATCATAGAAATCATAAGGCATAAAGGTAACTTGAGGCATTCATAACATTCTTACATAGGAAGTAACCCTCTTGGTTACATTTGGAATACCCATTACAGTATATTCCCTAAATCTCTTGAGAGAAACCTTAACATTTAACTCCTTCGCGTTACCCAATGCATTGGATAGCTATATCGGGGTCACCCGCCCTTAGTTTATCACAAAACCACCCATCTTCATAACAATGCTCAAGAACCATAAAATAATCATAGTACATAACTTAAGCATAAATTAAAGATAACATTCCCAGATTGCAATAACAATATAACATTTAAGATATTGAAATAATGAATCCATTCTAAAAACCATTTTCAAAACCATTTAAAAAATTTAATAAAGAGATTTTTAAATAAATGTGTCCCATACCACATTGAAGCTTTTAACATTTTAAACCATTAATATACATATAAATAAATCCTTAAAACCATTTTGAAAACATGGATATTGATGAGAAATATTTATAAAATTAAATCATTAAAACATTTAAAACGATATTTTTGTTAAAGGGTTTTTAACAAAATGAGACACACTTGAATACAATAGTTGAGGAATAAAATTTAATAAAAACTTTATAATATCATGAGAATAAAGGGATTCATGATATATTATTCCAAAGGACAGTATATACACCATATAAGAGTGAATTGGTTCATAAAAACAATGAAGTCTCAATAGAATTGTAAAATGAGATGAAATCCCTTATAAAGAAGGTATCCTTAAATTAAGGATATATCAATCTCATAATTATGTGTGAAAAATATAAATAAACCCAATATAAGTGGATATTAAGTGTAAAACAACCATAGGTCATTCACCCATATTCATAGAATGACATATTCAATAACTACAAGTTGAACCCAAAGAAATCGAAATTGGGTTAAGAAGTTCCCTTGGTAAAATTCGACAGCCTAACGACGTCACTTCAAATTTCAAAAAATGAGTTGATGAGAGATAAAAAGGGTATCTCATCACTTGGACATAAAATTTACATCAATAGGATATATAAGAACATATCCCAAAATTACAATATGTAAATTAAAAGACCCAACAAAAGAATTATTTAAAAAATATGAGGGTGGAAAGTTCCCTTACCGACTTGGGTATCTTTCGAAACATACACCCCATGAAAGAAGGAAAATACAACCTTGATATAAATACTCATAAATGAAATTATATTACATAAAGAGTAGAATAATTGGAAGTACATATAACACTCAAAGGAAATGGTGGAAAATGTAGCATAAATCTCACGAGAATAAAAGTGAGATGAAAAATCCCTTATGAAAACTCGGCAGCCTAACGACGCCACTTAAAACTTCAAAAAATGGATTGATGAGATCAAATAGGGTCTCTCACCATATTAAAATAAAATTTACACCAAGATTAATATAAAAGAACATCCCCCAACATAACAAAGAGGAGTTTAAAAGAAGTGAAATAATTGAGAGTACTTAAAAAGAAAGAGAGAGGTTGGATCTCTTACGAAAATTCAGCAGCCTAACGGCGCCAAATCAAAACTTCCAAAATGGATTGATGAGAGAAAATAGTATCTCTCATAATATGAACATAAAAATTACAGTAAGATTATTATAAAATAACATCCCAATCATAAGAAATATGAGCTTAAAAGGAATGACATAAAAGAGTGTACTTAAAAAAGAAAGAGAGGGGTAGGTTCCCTTACCTCAAGTCCGACTTGTCAGGTTCATTTCTTTATATTCCTGAATAATAAACTTTGGTCAATTTATAATTTCTTAAGTACCTCCTTTAAATATTATTATTCAGTTCATATCACATATTATAATGTTATAATAATTGTTTAACAATGTTAGTTCATATCAGTTGTTTTTGTCGATATTTGGTACATGAGTAAAAAAATGAACTTGTTTGAAAATGATTACCCATGTAGTTATAAGTAAATAATTTACAGAATATTATTAATGATTGAAATATCATATATATCCAGAAAATATTCATTTTATACTATTCCATAACATTTGGAGATAAAAAAATTAAAAGCACCGTTCATGGAGACGGTAGGCCGTACGTACGCATGAACGCTACTTTCATTTTTTTGTCATATTAATGGAATTAAAAATAAATGAGAGATATATATATATTATAATTACATTATAATATATATGTTATATAGGTCACATATGTTCATTAATTTCATTCTTTATACATTCCATGTATTTCATTAACGAGTCACATCACTTGAGGGGGCAGTAGTCCACACTTCCTCATATGAAATTATCTCATTTTCCAAACATGAAAAGAATAAAGGTTTGTTTTAAATATAAAATAAAGAAGAATATAGTAAACATAAATACCATATATATAATATATAAAATACAGTGACATCATAATCGCCACTTTTAAAGGTGTTAATAGAATATTGAACAATCATCGTTTCATGAGGTAGAAAATCGCCAACCACAGAAACAGTATGTTCTTTAACCATTAGACGAAGGTGTGTGAAAGTGTAGCTTGAATAATTCTTATAAAAACATCCTAGTATATTTAATATACTGGTTTTGTTACAAAAAAAAGTAATAAAAAGATTTCAGGGGTATGGAGAAGCAAAATAGAACAAAATAACACAAGGGAAGACATTCCCTTTAAATCGGGTAACTCTTTTTAATTTAAGATCAAAGGCCTACTTGGAAAGGATTCTGCCCAAAGTGAGGCTTAAAAGATGAAGAAAGGGATGTGGAGAGATTAAATGGTCAGGTTTTGGCCTAGACAAAGGCTTGAGAGGTGTGTGTAAGGTGGTAGAGGTGGGGGCCTTTTATAAGAGGAGAAGAGGGGCACTCTTGGAAAGTTATAAAATATTACTTTATTATAAACTGATTTTCTGATTTTAAAGATCCCACAATTATATATTTCAAGTATAAGGTGATAATAGTTCTAAATCCACACATTAAGTAGGTTTTTGACAAGTTTAGGTCTTAGTTTTTACATTATCTTTTCATTTTATTTAAATCGTTCATTTATGAGGTAATCACTGCATCATCACGGTGTCATAAATAAATAAATTTATTTAATGTCTAAAAATTATAAAAAAAATATCATGATGTAGGAAATATTTTTATATTTCTAATGAATATTTATAGTAAAAAATATGGATTATATAACCCCATGTAAAAATTGTTTTAGTAAAACAACACATGTTTGTGACATTTTAATTTTAACTTTAAATAAAAAGGTATTAATGTCATTTTCCAACCAAAGTGGCTCCACGGGGTCCAAAATTTGAACCATGGATTTTCTTGGTCGGCCATGACTCATCCAATAAGGTTATAACATGTTTCAAGGTCATTTCATATTATTATAACATTATCTTTACTTTAAATTACACTAATTACCTCTAATCGCAATTAAAAACTTAAGAGTTACTATTCACCAAAAAATTATTTTAATCCCATTGAACAACATTTTAGATACTAATGAAAACCATGTATGTTGGATTTTTGAAATTCAAACCACATAAGTGGTAAAGTTTCATTTAAACGAAAAAATAGTTTTTAAACTACCAATTAGTGGTTTCACTATTCATCAAAAATTGAAGTTTTTCAGAAAAATACCAAAAATTCACCCTAAGATATATTTGAAATTACGAATTCAAAAATGATTTCCATTTTAAAAAATTCAAAACATATAATTTTCATTAATTAATTTAATAATTAATTCCCGTTGTCATAACAAATAGCGTGTTTTTAAGAAACAATATCTATTAAAAGATTGACACTAGTCTAAGTCCAATTTCAAAGTGAAATTAATTCCAGTGACCACTATTGGATTGAATGGGAAAAATATATTATAACTTCACTTTAAAAAAAATTCAAAATATAATCTAATCATATAAATAAATTATATTAAAAAGAGGTTTTGAATTAAAATACAACATTTTCACTATTCATTAAAAAATGAACTTTATCGGAAAAATTCCAAAAATTTACAAAAAGTAAATTTTGATGTTCTGATTCTAAAAAAGAATTTTATTTTGTCAAATATAACACATAAAATTGTCAAAAAGTGGATTTAAAAGAGGTTCACCATCAAAAGGCGGTTAATCGACCTTTAAAAAAATATTAGAATGTTTACGCTTAAAATTGGATTCATTCCCATTTTTAATCCTCTATCATTTATTTTAAAGAGTAAAAATATTTGACAAACAAATATAATAATTTTGTAGTTAGTTCTGTTCATTCCTGCCATTACAATGGCTAGGCATTAACTACCATTTAAAATAATATTATTTTATTATTAGAGTGCAACGTAAGATTCCCAAGAAACTCGTTGTTGCGTTTTGGGTACGCCATTGAGCATAACGTCCCCTTTAAAGTAATATTAATATTTTATTCACAAATATGGATAAATGTGAAAATGTCATATTCTTTATTTACCTGGGGTGTTACACCTCTGTTGGATTACACTGCAAGACTTATTATGATGGTTGTTTTGTGAGACCAAGAACTCTAGGACATTGGGAGTAAAATTTTAAAAATTATTTGGGAAGTTATTTTTCTATCTATGTTCCTCAAAAGGTGTGAATAACAAATAATAGGAGGTTCCCTTTTATAAAGGGAGTGTCACACTTGTAAATATCCATAACATTAAATTTAAATAAGTTTATTGCCTATGATAAAGTATATAAAATTATAAAATATTAGAATTCTAAGATCATAAGGGACAAAATAATCATATCTAATAATAATTAGAATAATATTTTGGGACTTTATCACATAGTTTTTTCCTTAATTAACTTGTTTTACCCTTTACCATGGTAACTAATTTATACCATAGTAACTATTCATTATAAAAAAATGAAATTAAAATAATTAATAATTTGGAACCTCCTGATTAAAAATAATAAATTAATTTTTAAATCTTAAATTTGTAGCATTGATAGAAATTAAATTTAATATATGTGTGTATTACGCAAAAACACTATTTTTAGAAAAAAATGTGTTTTTAAGCATAAAAATGATTTTACACCAAAATCGAGAATTATATTAATAAATATTGAATTATTTGTATTATGTTAAATAAAATAAATAGTATTTTTTTCCAAATAAAAACAAATGAAAGAATCATTTCTACTACTTGATAAAAATAGAATAACCAAAATGCTTTTTTTTCTAAGAGAAAACATTACTTAGATTTCTAAAATTTCAAACATATATTTCTAAGTGAAAAATTATATTTTAAATTGAATTATATTACTTAATAAATATATCATTTTTCTATAAAAAAGTTTTATAAAATTTCAAGTCATTATTATATCATAATAATTTCATAAATTTACAGTATTTGTAAAATCGATATTTTTACTATTACACCAAAAACCAACTACTATAGAAAAATAAAAAAAATAAAATGAATTAAATTTTTAAATGATGATATAATAAATGAATTTATTTTTATTAAATTATATTTATATTCTTGATAAATAAATTTAATATAAGCATGAAAAACACACATGATTATTGAACAATGAACTATTAAATATAACAATAAATCTCTTCATATGTTTCACCTAGTAACAACCATTAGGTTAATATTAATATATTATTTCATATATTGAAAGATAAATTATTATTAGAATAATTTTTTGAAATTGGTTAATTAATTTTATAATTCACAACACCTATTCTTGGAAAAATATGATTTTAATCATATCAATTCATTTCATTTTTTAAAAACATTCCCTACTATGATACCAAAATGATATATGAGAAAAATGGTCATATTGATCCATAAGATATATAATTAATTTTTTTTTAATTATAATGGATATTTTAAGTACAAATGATTTATAATCCCAAAAACCATATTACCTTCCTATAAAATATCACATAAATCTCTAAAATCATTACTTCTCTATCATCATTAAAATAATAATTATAGTCATTATCCTTATATCTATAATAGTGATAGATGTTATGAAATCATGGTTGACCATGAAGATAAATATTATATTCTCATGGTATTTTTATATATTTTCATACTTATTCGGATTGTATTTTTCTTTCTGTTGTTTATCATAATAACATCATAATTCATTAATGTTTTACAAGAATAATAATATTTTATATCAATAGAACATATGAAATTCCATTTTGGTTAAGTGTTTCATGATATATTATACATTTAAAAAGTGTTATTTAAATTAGAATACATTCAAAAATCCTGGGGCGTTATTTTGAAAGATATAGATTATTTGTAAAATCTTCTTGAAGACCCCTTAAAATGGAAATCTAAGTTGGTATCACATGTTATGGTATTTTATGGAAAAATTTGATGTATAAATTAAGGGATGTTATTTTTTACACTGGTCTAGATCCCATAAACTTAGATTTAATCAATTCATAACTTTTTTCTTAGAACAAATATGATTCCACTCTTCTCTCAAGTGAATTAATATTTAATTTGAAAAGGGTGAGAAAATGAAATTTCAAGAACATGGTTGAATCATAAAATGAGCAGGAATTTATATTACATTTATAACTTTTCATTCACTTTCAATAAAAATGATAATAATATTTACTTTATAATTGAATTACTCAATTAAAATGGGTATTGAAAACAAATATAAAGTGGGAGTTAAAAAACCCAAATGGATTGTGATAAAGAGTGTTGTATTTGTTTTTTATATATTAATAGTAAACAAATTAAATATGTATTGATGTTGGGTGTATATGAGGATACCAATGGTTGGAGGTATGATATACTGCTCATAAAAAAGTTGACAAAGAAGATTATGATGCTACTTGGTATTGTGGAAGCAACCTACAAATATTATGATTGTGTAATTGATATTAATAGGAATCTATGAAAAGTGATAATGGTCGATGAAAGAACTACCTACCATATGATATTGATGATTTTGAGAAATAGATGAGATGATTATCAATCCTTATGTTTCTATCATGATGAATTGTTCATGACCTAGAAGATTTACCCAAATGATGAAATGTTGAGAAGTTTATTTGAGATAGGTGCTATTTTGTTCAGTGAGTATTTAAGGCACTATTATTAAGAATATTTGTTCAATGTATCTATGATTGATTTTGAGGTAGTGTATATTAATTTTAATTCTATAAGGAGTTATCAGATGTAGTAAATATATTGGTAATTATTTAATGAAGTTTTATTATGGTTTGATAATATCATGAAGTAATTATAATAATTCTAAGATAATTTAGAGTGAATAGATATGGTAGGAGAAGTTTTTGGTTTATTCGAGAAGGGTTTAAGAATAATTGAGTTAAACTTTTTAAAATATCAAGAATTCATCAGCTATATATGATTAATCTCATTTATAAAAAGTCTATATAGAATTCATTAACCTCAAAAAGTGATTAAAACATGAAAATAGGAGTGGTGTATATTTCAATAAGAGTTTATAAATCTATTTATGATTAAATTGGGTGAAACCTAATATATTTTAGATTAATATGGATTCTAATATGATTAAAAGATTCATTTTCTTTATTATATAATATTAAATAAGTGAAAACTAAGTTGTGTGGGATAATTTGGCATACAGATGAATGATATGATCCCACATCCAATTAATTATATTTTTTTAAGTCCATGTAAGGTGAGACTAAAGCTACATGAGGTACAAAAATAAAGTGTTTAGGAGTGAACTTCCCCCAATATGAGACATGTCAAGTGTAAATTTAGCTATTTTAGAATAATGTTAATCTTATGGAATATTAACAGGGATCTCTAATTATGATTAATAAAATAAAGAGACGGTTATATATTGGTAATAACTCTCATGTGGGGTTCATAAAAGAGATTTACCAAGAATGTTATTATTAGGATTTAAATAAAATATTTCAAGAAGAAATATGAGTGATTCAAACATGATTGTGATGAAGTAGTTCTTCAATGAATTAAAAATCACAATGATTCAAAGGAATATTATAATTCAAGATGAGTTTTTAGAAGATAATTTTTTGACCATAGATAATAATATTTCTCTTCAAATTAAGATATGGATAAACAATAGGCTAAAGATGGCTTGGTTCAAATTGAAACAACAACACTGCAAGTAGAAATTCACATAACAACATGTGATAGAGTAAATTTTTGGGGGATGTATTTCAGCCCAGTGATAATCCATGAAAATCATATTTTTTCTATTTTTTTATAAGTGAATAAATTATATTTTAAAATTATTTTCATGCCACAAACATCCAATAATTTTATAGGAATAATATTTATCATGAACCATGAATATAAGAATCATGATATAATAATATTCTTACATGTGAACGAGCATGTACCCATAGATGTTGTGTAAGAATATTCTTACAGAGAATTACATGAGTTTTTTAGTAGGATATTTTCATTATTATCTTTACATTTCAAATAGAATATTTTAAATAATTTATTAACATAAAAATTAGATATATATTCCAAGAAGATTTTGACCAGTTTCAATGAGTGTATCATTTTATTTATTTCATGGAAGATTTTTGTATTTGAATATGGGAAATATTTTCACATGATATTATTCTATTTTTATATAATAAAAATGTAGAAGAATAAAATGGGTGTTGTGTGTCAATTTTATGATCTAACATTATTGAATATTATTATCACCATAGAAAGAGTTAGTATTAAAAGAATATGATACAAGAAAATTCTTGAGAAAACTATGAATTTATGAAGAAGGAAGAAGGAGGAGGCCTAGAATATACTACTAATATATACACTATTATAATAAAATTAAGAAGATAATAAAGAAGAAGGAGAAACTAGATCAAAGTTATTCACTATAATATCTCAATATCATATAATTCAAGGAAGAAGAATAAGAATATTTGAGTTCAGAAATGTTGATACTATTGTTTCATAGATATATATTATATGTGTCACATATCTTGAATAGTAATGAGGTGGAATAATACATAAATAAAAATTCTATATACATGAATTTATCAATCTAAGATAGAGTCGAGAAAAAAAGGTTGGCATGCATGATGTTATAACAATTTATGTATTCACAGGAAAATACCTATTTCATAGGAAGAAGACATTATTATTGAGATGTAATGATATCCCATGGTAGAAATAAATTTTTTTAGAAGTGATTTGAGAGGACTCAATATACACTGGTGAAAGCTAGTATAAATTAACCAATTATGAGACTTTAAATTGGTAGGATCCAATACAAAGGACCCATTTAGATATAGTAATGGGTTTTTAGAGATATAATTCCTATATTAACTTGCATAATATAATGGATATTTATGTATCATAATAAACCCAAACATATAAATGGGTAGATACCCACATTGGGAGCAAACCTCATGAAAATAAATTTTTGCTGTTGTTTTGTTTGTTTACTTAATTGCGTGTGGTGTTGTGTGATGGGTAATCATAAGTAGTTTTAACCATCATAGAAACTATAGAGTCTCAAAAAATATGAGTGGAAATTAAAATGATACAATAATTCAGTAAAATAAAGTCACACTGATACACCACTATCTCAGAGTAATTTCACTAGATCACTTGGCACTTTAAAGGGATTAATTATAGAAAGAACTAGGTACATAGTGGCTTAGTACTAGGTACATGGTGGTGCTTTATATGCCCATGTGATTCTGATTGATCCATCAACTAACTGGTGCAATTATGTGGGGTACCCAATAAACTTCTGGACTAAATAATTTTTTAAAATACAATTTTCCTTTTTTTAAACAAATAATTAAAACCTAATTATGAGGGGGTTATTATTTATGTATAATTTACCCAATTTATGATCTATTTAAATATATTCATACCCTATCAAGTTCTCATTGTGAACCCTATTTTCACTCCCTAAATCAAGTTGATATCATTGGTCTTAGACGCTCTCCTTTGATAATGTAATGTCCTAACATCCTTAATATTCCATTTAATCATCTTTTATTGATGGTATCTAGTGTAATATTCCCATATCAATCTCTAGGTTTGGTAGAATATTCTAAATCTCTTATTTCTCTTTTGATCTAGAAGCTATAGAGGCTTTTCCTATGTGATTCTTAGTTGAGATATTGGTCTATCTTTTTTAAAGTCACTCTCCCCTAATAGAAATGAGATTATATGAATTATAACCTTTGGTTATGTGGTATCATTGATATTTTGTGGAATAACCTCTCTTTCTAATTTATAAAAGTTCACTATATGTAATATAATAGGTCGGTGTACCCGTATATCCATTACTATTCATAGAGTGTTTTCCTGAAAATGGTTTTGGATTGGGTGAACCTAATTGATAATAGGGGTTTAAAATTAATAATGGTTTTCTTAAATCATTATATGTATAATGAGTTTTTTTAACACACACTTAGTCTTTTCTAGTTTTTATTATTCCATGTTTTAATCTATTTGATTTTTCTTCATTTTTTGTTTTTCTTAACATGCATATTGTAACAATTAAAATATATTAGAGGGTAAAATTTAGATCATTAGTTGATTTCCATTACTGATTAAAGTTCATTATTAGTGGTATTTCATGTCATGTTTACTAATATTATCTATTCTAGTTTCTATTTACATTATTGACCATGTGGTAATGGTGAAATATTTATATATTATTATATATCATCTTGAATAGGTTTAAATTTGATAATGTATAGGTAAAAATCTTGGCATGGTCACTCAACCTTGACTGATTATACATATTGGTGGTTTGGGATGGGCTTAAAATTCTGAAAATCAGTATACCCATTCTCCTATTATCTAGGATGTGTTGCAATATTTATCAATAAAATTATGTATCATTTTATGTTTCACCCACATCCATTTGTAACATGTAAATGTAAAAGGTTCATGCCACCATTTGGAAAGGACCATGGTGGATTTTCTATATCATTTAAAAAGGGAAAAAAACATTCAATATTTGTATTACTTAACCATAAAATATATGCTAGATTTTGAAGACTATGAGGTATTCATGTTGTGTTTGGATGATGTGACTTTGGTTTCATTTAGGTATTTGGGTCATGAACATTTCAAAATGGTTTTGGAGCACACATAAAGGGATATAAGGTTTAGTACATGATATTATTCAAGAGATAGTATGGTATTGACTTAGGAAGTAACCCATTAATATGTTTGGACACTATAATAATTGATGAAGCTTGAGTTTCTATGGGTATTTTGGGAACTCTTTTTCTTCTCTCTTTGAGACAGTCCTTAATACTCAAGTTTCTTGCATCATATTATGTGTTTATAGGTAGGAATAATTAGGGTAATACTACATGTTTCATTATTACCTATGTTTATTCATTATATAAATATTTGAATTAATCAATGAGTCATATTTACTAAAACATTACTAATAAATAAATGGGTTTTCCATATATATTTATAATTAATAAATAGGTAAATATGTGTCATTAATTGGTTCCTTTAATTAATAGTCTCTTTATATGTTTATGATATCAATATTCCTTTATGTTATACCTATATCATACCTTTAATTTCATTTTAATGAATTTTTAAGCATGTTAATTTTTTTAAATGGTATATCATGGGTGATTAAATTGAAAAGTGTTTCGATAAATGGAAGTGTAAGAGAGATGAAAGGGGTTGGACTTGACCTATATTGTATATTTTAAGACTCTGTGTTTTCTATTTTTGAAAGAGGGTTTTGAAATCAATCTCAAATTTATTATAGAGGATGTCACCCAGAAGAAAACATCATACTATATAGAAATGGGAGGATGAGAATGTACTTCCAGCTAAACCTATTGTTGAACCTTATTTCATGAAATGATTTTCTCAAATTCATTATATTTTTTGTCATGTAACTATTCTAATGAAGATTGTGACCTTTGATATAATGATGTATTTATATTTCCACCATACTCTTAAATATTTGGATAAATTATCACATCAAGATGTTGGAGAGTAGGTTAATCTCCTCTACGTAATTTCATGGGTATCAAAACCCCCGAGTAGCACAATGTTCAGATAGACACCTACACATGAGAATAGGTAACACATTATTGGCAGTGCAGGATTCTTGACTGATTAAAAAGTCTAAGGACTCACCTTATAAATTTTTTATGAGATATTTCTTAAAATATTTTACCCATGTACCCAATTTCTAGTGGAGGTAATAGAGTTCATGAATCTTCCACAAGGATCCAAACCATTTAGGGAATATACCACTAAATTTAAAGATATCTTATTATTTTATCTATATCTAATTGAAGATGAGGATAAAAATCTAAAATTGTTTGAGATGGTACTTAAAGAGACTCAAATGATCTAGGTTATTCCACTTAGTCTTCCAGCATTATCTGATGTGGTCAAGAATTCCATTTTCTTGAATATAAGTTCTATGGGAGGTTTGGGAGAGATTGGTACACTACCTACTCAGACCCAAAGAGATATCTCTTTTGGAGGTTATAAGCAACGATGTGAGGAGAGAAATATATAGGGATATCATTTTGGAATCCATGAAGACTTATTAATTCATCACCTAGCTTAAGAAGATTTTCTATTTATTTTCTCCAACATAGATGACCTAACCACATCAAATCTTAGTGTACCTTTGAGGAAAGGGAATTCCACTCTTATGGTTAGTAAAACCATCTATAGAGGTTCTACTCATATGGTATATTAGATAAATTTTTGAAGCATAATTAGCCAACCCAAGTACCATAGGCACAGTTAGTTATGTATTATACTAGTGAAACTCAACCACCATATAGATAATTTTGTATTTCAGGCCAACATGGTAGTTAAGTTCACCTAGCTATAGTGCAGTATTTTGGGTATGAATTTCTGCATTAGGGTCAAAATTGGTAAAAATAAAGTATATATGTATTATAGAATATTAAACTAACATTGGAGATAAGACTTCCACTATAATAAGTATTATACTTACATATTCTACTTTGGAGTATTCTCTAATTAATAGAGGTGATTCACATTATATAATTTAAATAAAAATTCTAATTTTTCTTAATCCCAAAGACGAAACTTAGCATTCATATACGTGACTTGATACTCATTTATGTAAGAGGATAGAGAAAAATTGGAAATTATCATCTTGTTCATTAGTGTTGGAATCATTTGAGTATCTCTAGGATCTCATATTTCTTAATATATAAAACTTTTATGTTATCCTAAGCATGGACTATATAACACAATTCTGATATTGTATACACTATTATAATATGGTAGTATCCTTATTACCTCCTATTAATATTTAATACAATCTATATAGAGAGTGGGAGTTATAATTTGGTTGGGTATATCTTGATTAGGGATGGATGAGAGTAATCACAATAGTGGTGTCTTATTTTATTATTAAAATAACTAATTCCAAGGAGTATAAAGTCATACCATATGTTGTTGAGTTGTATCTAGATGTATTCAATGAATACTTTTGAATATTTATTCCAAAGTGGGAAGTGGTATTTTCCTTTAACATAATACCCAAAACCAAAATAATATCAATTTATTCATATCATATGGATCTAATTAATTGGGGTAATTAATGTTACAGTTTGAAGATATTGAGTCTACGGGATTTCTCAAATTGAGAACTTCCACACATGTTTATATTTTTCTTTTTTCTAAAAAATGTAATTAGAATTTTGGATTATGTGTAGACTATTAGAAGTTGAATAAATCTATTATCAAGAACAAATAACCTTTTACAAGAATCAAATATCTTTTCAATCAATCCAATGGGGATAGGTGATTCTAAAAAATTTACCTTCACTCAGGATTCCATCATTTTTCTATTAGGATAGAGGATATTTATGTGATGGATTTTCGAATACGGCATGGGTTTTTTTTGAGTATAGAGTAATAAATTTTAATCTAGTTTATGATCCTTCTATATTCATGGTTTTAATGAACCTGATTTTTCTTACATTTATGGACACTCACGTGGTAGTTTTTATGGATTATATTCCTATTTAGTCTGGATCTCATGATGATAAAGGAAAATATCTCCATGTATTTATAAATACCTTAAGGTAATGTCAAATATATTCTGTTTAAATTAGATGTGTTCTTATGTAGAATCATTGAGTAATGGAATATGATTCAAAAAAATAACATCCTCATGGAAAGAACTTCTATAACCACAATCTAGAATTATCCACCATTTTTCATATCCTTAAGTATTGGAGGAACTACCTGTACAAGAAATTATTAATGGTGATTATCATCCAGAAGAGTTTGAAATAGATATTTTCACAACAAGACATGAATCTCAAGAAATTTAGTTGGTAGGAATGCATTAATTCATTCAATTTTTATATTCAATACACTTTAGGTAAGGGAAATGTAATTACATATTCTCTTATTCAAAAAACTCATTATCAAAAGGTGATAGAAAACAACATTGAGTGGAATATGATATCTCTTATAGATGAACTCCATTTGGATGTCACTGGTGATCACAGTAAAATACACCTAGTACATATTAACCTAACATCCTATATCATGGAGTAGGTAAATGAAATCAATATATCTTATCCAAATTATAAAATTATTCCTGAAAAACTTGATGGATGGGTTATCCATTATGGATGGTTCTAGGATTATTTATCCCTCTTATATGTCCATAGTAGGTTGGTTGCTCCAACATGTATAAGGTAAAGTGTGATAAAATAATATTATGATTCTTTATGGGTATAAACCATTAAATTAAAAATATGTATCATGATAGTTATCACCTATTATGGTGGACTGGTGTGAATAAGGAGATCACATGGTTTCTTGTGAGATTACTTACCTATCAGTTGGTAAAGGTGAAACACCAGGGCTTGTGGGTACTCTCCATCCACCTACACTACTTCTATGGAAATTTTATGATATTATGATGGATTTCATGGACATTATATTTAGAATTACAAGAGGTATTGATGTAGTTTTTGTGATTTTAGAAAATCTATCCAAGATAGATAAATTTTTAAAGATAAAATAATCCTCTTTAGTTGATGAGATTAAAAAAATATATGTGAAAGAGGTTATGAAACTTCACTATGTACCTTTTACTATTGTTTTAAATAGAGATCCAACATTTATGTATCAATTATAAAAAGTACTATAATTTGAATTAAGTTCATAGGTAATGTTGAATATTTCTTTTCACCCATGTATCAATGGTTAGTCTAAGTGGACAATTCATATTTTAGAAAGATCACATTCTCTTGTATGAATTATCATACAATAATTGCTACCAATATTGTTTTTAAATTGTTCCCTTTGAAGCCTTGTATGAGAAACCATTTCAAACTCCAATTTATTGGAATGAGGCAGGTGAATTTTCCCTTATTTTGGCTAGCATCATATAGGATATGACTTCATAGGTAAACATATTCTAAAAGATACTAAAAATCAATCAAATTTATAAAAATTATTATGTGTATTATAATGGGAAACATTTTCATATTTAAGGTGAGTGGCTATGCCTCCCTATAAGCTTCTAAGAGGTTAGACCAATGACATATAAGAATAAAATGGATGTTAACCTTAATATTTGTTATACCTTTTTAAATATTGGTATTTATTCTAGAAACTACCTAAAAGTTGGTTATAAAACCTAAATTTAGTTCCATGAATAATAATTTTCAGGTTCCCTTATGGTGGAAGTGAATTCCTAACCCTTCACTAGTGATTCAATATGATGATATTCAACTTGAGGTCAGTACAGTAGACACTAAGAATCAAACATACATTTTCAACTGAATTTAAAGGGTTCTATGAGGAAATGAAATTCCTAGTTTGGGTCAAGTTGAAACAAGGGAATCACCATGATAAAACATTAGATAAAGAAGTATAAATAAAGGTGAAATGGGCGGAATTGTACCACCATAAATTTAACATAAGATTCTATTGGATGAGAAGCCTGATGATGGGGTGGATGTAAAAACCCTAACACCTATAAAAAATTAACTCTATTATTTAGTATATTCTCATTTATTTTTGGTGTATTTTAAGTAGATATGTGGTTTATAGGGTTTCATGAGGAGTTGGAGGAAAAATAAGAAAGGGTGAGGCGTTGTAAGCAATGGGTACCTAGTGGCTTAGTACCGAGTACCCGATTGGGAAGCAAAATCATAGGTAGTTTTCTGTGATATAATGGGTACCTTGTAAAATTATATTGGGTACTTTGATGAATATAGGGTTAAATCCATATTAATTTTTACCATTTACACCTGAAATAAAATCTTAATTAGGAGGGTATTTGTGAATTAAGTCCCATCCAAACTATTTCAACTCTCTTTAAATATACTCATCTCCTCTCAAGAACTTATAATGAATGAATCACCCTTTTTTAAATCAAGTGTATCTGATTAGTCTTGGGGGATATATTTTAATTAGGAAAGTCCTGAACATCCCTAGTCTTCCCTTTATTCTTCTAAATTGTATAGTATTTGGTGTAATCTTTGCATCTCACTCTCTATGGTTGGTATAATCTTTTTTATCTCTTGGATTCCTTCTATGAAAGTAGTTGTAGAGGATTTTCCATGGTGAATCTAAGGTGTTCTAATGATTTGTTTTTTTGGAGTTTCTTTTCTCTAATGGTAGTGGGGTTGGCCTAATTATAACCATTTTCAGGTGGTCTCTTTTATCCTTTGGTGTAATCACATCACCTAACGGGTTCCCAAAGGGAGCTATCAACAATTTAATTATTAGGTCTACTCCTTCATCCTTTCCAATTTTTAGAGGGATATCTTGGAAAAAGGTTGGCATAGAGCGCAAATTATTAAATCAAATAGTTTAAAAATAATAATGGTTTCTTTAAATCATTATATGGATAAAGAGTATTTTTAGACCATTCTAAATTGTATCTAGTTGTTATTATTACATTTTTTAATCTAAGTAATTATTTTCCTTTTATGATTTTCTTAGAATTCCTATTGATCTAATTGAAATATATGATAAGGTAAACTTTATATATATAGCAATTATCCATAATTGATTAAGTAGAATGATAATTTTTATTCCATTTCAAATTTACTAAACTTGTAAATTTTGGTTTCAATCTACATTATTGGCCATGTTAGTACTATGAAATATATATATATATATATATATATTATATACGGGTCCATGCTAGTGGCCATTTGAACATTTATAGTTTAATAAATTGGGATATGAACTATTCATAGACTAATTATACATTTTAGTAGTTTAGGATAGACACTAAATTTCTTAACTCATTATAAATATTCCCCTATTACTTGGGATGTGCTATAATATTTCCTTTAATGGTTATACTTGAGTTTTTATAATGGGGAATTCAATCAAACACCAAATTATTTTCCACACATCTAATGATATTTATGGGTGAATACGAATACATGGGTGACATATTTATAGGTAATAGTATGCCCAAACTTAGGGGATAGACCTAGATTGTCTTCTCAGTACCTGACCTGAGGCACAAAGTAGGAATACGGGTATGGACCCTCCCCTCACGGGGAGTCAATTTTCAATACAAGGGAATATAATTATATTTTTTTTATTATGTTATGTTCTTGTTGTTTATCTATTTCTGTATCTATAAAATCTTTAGACAATGCACTCTATCTTATGATAAGTTGTTAGTGGTGGGTTAGAAACTACCTGTTGTGTTACAATACTCACCCCTTGCATGAAACCCTTTTAAGATGCATGAAGATGCTTCCATGCATGATCCAAGTAAGTCTAAATCACCTGATTATGGGATATATCTATACACATAGATAATAGAGAATGGGTAATCCATTTTTGGGATTTTACTACATGGACTAGCCAATGGAACATGGTCTGTCATAGATCTATTTTTAGAGAGGATGCATATATGCGAGAATAGGTTTGGTACAATATGCCATGTTTGGATTACACCAATTTTTGTATGTATATTTTCTGCATTTCCTCACATAACCTAAAAATATATTGCATAATTTTAGACATTTTATGTATGGAAACTCATATCCATTTCATATTATACATTGTGTTCATTTTATGTTTAACACACTTCTATTTTTAACTGACACATGCACTGAAGTCATGTAACCTTTTGGTATAGACCATGGTGTATTTGTTACATCATTCAAAGGGGGGGGGGAACCACCACCCACACATGTGTTACTTGAACCTGGTGTTTACACATACCTCTATAGGTAGGGAGGTGTGACAGACGTGTTATGATGATGTGACTTTGTTTCTGTTCATGTATACATGTTATAAATGTTTCACATAGAATTGTGGATTCTTGAAGAGATAATAAGAAATGGTGATAGAAATAAGGATTATACATGAAAGGAATTATATCATTACTCATATAAACTCCACATGTTAGGAATATTATTTAATTTTCCTTTAGAAGATGTCATCCCTCCTTGGATGGGAAATAACACAATAGATGGGAGGTTCTAGTAATTCTAGTCAGATAAACTCCTCAAATTCTTATGTTGTTTCCTAAATAATTAATAAAAAGTAAATTATGAAAATAAAACATGGAGGATCCCAAAAAAATATTATGGATCCCACTAGGGTCCTAGTTCCCCCCAATCAGGGTTCTAATGGAATAGACAAAGAACACTCCCTTTTCCATTAGAACTCTAGTAGCATTCATGATGAGTTTTATTATGAATCTAATCGATTGAAGATTACTCCATCACTCACCCCCTTTTCCAAAAACCAACATTGATCCTCCAAAAATTACTCGAAAACCAAAAAAGGGTCTAAATATACTTATTTATGAAAATTTTAGACCAAATACCTCACATAATACTCAGTCTATTACAACCACCCCACTATAGAACAACTCACACTAGAGATGTATCTATCGATAACTCTAAAAAAGCCTCACCAAAACCTAAATATCCCACTCATATTACAATCAAGGGTATGAAGTGGTTTTTAATGCATTTGTAGGGCCCTAGTTTCTATGGCCAATATATTCAAAATGACTTATTCCAACTTTGGGTACTCCCCACTAATGGACTCAGCTACTGAGTGATACCATAAAAAAGATACCTCATACAATAATGAAATCCTACCAAACCATTATCTAAGAACACATAAATTTAAAAAATGAAATAAAACATTACAAAAAATCATCATGTATTCCCAAAAATCGACCAATATATAGTGGCTCCTTCTCACATAACACACACAATGCACTATTACCTATAATGAAAAAACAAAACCAACATAACCATAAAATATCATTAAATGTTAATGTCCCTAGATCATTCTCATAAAATATTTTCCTAACTCCCTATAAATTACCCACATCATTAACTCTATATGTCTTACCTCCCTATAGGGCCACACTTTGTGTCAGATACTATCTCCACTATTGTATATCTTACCCACTACATGGCCTTAACATGATAATGAACTCTAGATACTTCCTACCAATGCTTCTACAGGTATTAACTCATATGAATAAGTTTTAATAGGTACAAAAACATTATTAAAAGGTAGTATTTATTAATAAAACCTCTATTAATCTCTCATATTCCCAAAATCATGAAACTTCTTGGGCAGTTAATCATGCTATGTTTGGATCAACAAGTACTATTCACACTGAAAACTCCTGGACGATAATACACTATAAGGTAGAAATGATGATCCTTTTCTCTAATTGGCCTATGAGGTCTCCTCAGATACCCTCATGTTGTGACCTAATTCTCAACTACAAGCTCTACCATGAACCATTTACTTGAAAGGAAACTAATCATCCATAAAATTTTACTCTGATATAAATTCTTGGTTCATTATTATAGGAGCACATGTGTGGTGTAATCATCAATGAAAGGTATTTAAAAAAAACCATATTTGTGTCATAACATAATATTTAGTGTATTAGTTCTTGGATTTTCTCATAAATCACTTGAATATGATTTAAATATAATGGAAAAAAATCAAAATGGAAAATTTCGTGAATGGTGTGAACCCTGTGTATTACACTCATATCTAAATCACATTAGCTATAATTTTCCAAATGAGGAAAACTCTAGATTTCCCCAAAAAGAACTAAAACCCTTGGAGTTTCATTTAAGGACTCCCTAGTGCTATTATAGTAAATCTAAGTTCTTTAAAATTTCATTTCGATTGTGGGGAAAATATTAGATTAAATATGGGAAGGGAGGACCAATCCCACCTTTTTATTCCCTTGATTTCCCTTTAAAAAATTTGAGAGAGATATTTAAAAGAGTAAAATTTGAGAATGACACTTCCATGAACATTTGTTTGTCTTAATTTTTTTAATATTTTTTGTTACCTTTGTAAAATTGAACTTAATCTCTTACAAAATTTAACACATAAAACCTGAAATTTTAATGTCATGAATGAATTTGTAAACATTTCATATGTGAAAAATTTATTTCATAACTAAAATGAGACACTCCCACGTGTCATGTGTTGAAATATAAGCTATTAACTTAACTCATTCATCTTATAATTATTTAGAAAACCTTACAAGTGAAATGTTTAGTTGGAAAATAATTTTTTCTTATATTCAATTTATAATCAAATAACTTGTGAATATATTATAAAATTAATTCAATTATTATTATTTTAAACATGAATAATAAATTTAATTAATTTACATATAATAATTTATAGTTGAACAATCATTAGTCCCAAACCATGGGTCCCACTTAATCCAAAAATATAATTCATTTGAATCGGTGGAACTTGTAGATACACTTTGTGTGTGACCCTCAAGGACATTATCTCAATATTATCATGTTATACTAGTAAAATAAGAGATATATATAGTAAAAAATTATAGAACCTCTGTAGATAAGGATAATTCATAAGTATGAAAACCTCTTAATAGAAATTTATATATAATATAATCTTTTTGTCTCTCAATATCTCATAAACTATGATGCATACTTTGTGTTATAATCCTTTAAGGATTTATTTATTCTTTATTTGACTACAACTAATAGACTTACCTCCTTCTTCCATGGACATGAATTTAATAAGGGTATTATCATACTAGTTAACTAGGGTTGTGATATTTATTCCTCTACTCAAAATCATCAAATAATACCATGATCATTCAATGAATTACAAACCACCAATGAAACAACCTACATAGGATACCTCTCCAAAAATATAAATTTTAGGGTTTGGACCTGTATCAATGTACTTGATCAAATGAAACATATTGATACTGATCTCAAGTTGAGAGAAAAATATAAATTTTAATCGATAGGAATATCTAATGACACAAAAAAATGAGATGTTAATATTGGTAGGTCAGTGATCATGATCTCCTCCACTGAAGATATCTAAGTGTGAAATTAATGAGAATAATTATCAATGCTTATGATCCCCAAAAACCTGATAATAAGGATTAATATTTGTTTCATTTTTATGATGTATCTATACCATAAGATATATCTTTAAGATTTCTATCATAGTATCTTGAGGTTCTCATTATAACTAAAAAATTACATAAACTTTTTACCAACAAATAATAAAAGGGAATTTCTACGTAAAATGTGTATATGGAAGTAAAAACACTATTATGGTAAGAAAACATCATGCATAACCCTCTATATACATGATATGGTTATTAAAAAGAACTACTTATGATATGTCTAAGAAAAACACTTTTATAATAATATCAATTTCAAAAGATCCATCTTGATAATGATCAAACTATTTTCCCTCACATAATAATATCATTATTCTATTGAGTTATATATGTAGTAATTGGGCCTATAATGTTTTCTTACACAACTACTCTACTCTTTTTGAATTCATTTCCTTGAGTAAAAATCTTCAAGAGATGATATCCTGAGTATAACCCTTTTTTTTCTATATCATAAACATGAATTCAAGGCTTGTACTATATACATAATTTTATCGTGGTTTAAATTATGATAATAATATTCTTTATATGAATGATTCCATAGATCATGATTTTTTTGGAATATTTTAAATTGATTATTTAACTACATAAAAAGCTATAACATTCTTAGTATTGGTAGATATGGATACATCTCGGTTCAATGATATTCTATTTCTCATTTACATATCAAAACTATAATAATATATAAATTTATTCATATGAATATTGGTTTTAAATGACCATGATAATTAGTGTTCCATTCTCTCTAAATACCATGTATATATCCCTTGTATTTTTATAGTTACATTCGATATCTCTGACTTTTTCTTATGTAGTCCTCATAGATTTATCTAATATTTTACTAATATAAGGTATTTTTTGGAAATATCTTATCTAGTACATATCATTTAATTTTTTATAGATCCATTTTTGAATTGTATGAAATTATACATACAATTTAAATTTCTTTATTATCTTATGAGAAAATTATATTAAAGATTTATTCCATGTGAAATTGAAAAAATTATCTCTCAAATTATTTTAACTTATTATTTTCAATACCTTGTCAATATATGTACATAAAATTGGTCCAAGATACTTCAAGATATACCTCGGTAGTTCCTATTCTCTAAAACATAGGTTTCCACTTTAATTAATTCTTGGAAAAATTATCTTTAGGACTATCTGTAAGACTGATCAGCTATTTTAAATATGTTATCAAACATATCAGTTAGAGAAAACTATAGTGATCCCACTATCCACTTATAGATATCTAGAATAATTTTATTCCAACATAAAATTATATGATAAAATTTCTTGAAGTAATACATAAATAGATCTATATAACATGATTTATTTATTGGTATTATATGGTGTCCCTAACCCTTTATGGTATCATCATATAGACATCTTCCATAAGGTTTCTTCCAAGGAAGGTGGTCATAAAACCTAATCCCCAATGTAATGATCAGATAATGTTTCTATGAAAAGTATAATTCTACTAGATTTAATCATGAAGACTTGTTATAATCAATATATAATTATTGGTACCATGCTTCTACCACCCATGTGTGGGTTCTCGTAAATACCTACCAATGGATTTTTATCAATTGGTGAAAAAACCAAAATAAAAATATGAATTTTAGTATATGAAATCTATATGTGAATTCATATGAACTTATAATCATATCTAGTTTCAACTTACTACTCCTTGTAGGATTAATTATTCTTTTCATAAAATATATTACCCCTTGAGGTGAATATAAAACCATAACTATGGTTTTATCTTCTACCATAGTATGTGAATCTAAGAACAAATGGAATCCCATCATATGGTAACTAATATGATATCCATTAGCCAATATAAGTGGCATATGATTATATGTTAAACTACTATTTTTTATACAAGAATAAAAAGGAATCATGGAATACCTACTATACATATATGATACCTCATTGATCTATCTTATATTACCATCACCTCAATAATGCAAATAATGTATGGTGGGTATAGGAAATCATCTACTCTATATTTAAATAATTTATGAATATATGATTACGATATACACCAAAAATCCCACCTAGAGGATATAATATATTTTACCATGAGTGTTCATTTATTTATAGATAATTCAAAAAAATTAAAAAATTAATCTCACGAAGTATATAGTTTTTACCTCTTTCTTCTATTTAATATCACATATGATTAAGCAAAAATAACATTGGAATCTTTTTAGCTCAGATTTATTTTTTAAGTTTTATTTAAAAAAATAAAGAGTTATCTTTTTATAAATCGGTATATTCTTTATATTTTATATGAATCATTTTTTAATGATGATTCAAGCATTATTTAACTATTAGTTAAGTATGAAACACCAAAAAAAATAATTAAAAAATATAATAATGTATCATTCTATGAAATACACACATAGAATAAATATTTTGGTAATACTAAATAAAAAATAATAGTTCTACTAGAATCAATAAACATGGACAAATTAAAGTCATTCTCTTCTCACTGCTGACATAGAAATCACCCTTTCTCAGCTATGCGGAGAATTCAACTTACTTCTTATAATGTTGTTTAAATTCCCCAGTTCATGTATTTGGATAAAAATGTGTTAAGAAAATATAATATATAATAAATAAGAATTAACATAGAAATATTTTATTTAATAATGAATATATTTTAACTAAAATCATATTCTTTCTTATTCTTGAATTCATTTTTTCTTCTATTCCAATGACCTTTCTTACCACATGTAAAGAAAATAGCATCCTTTTCAATTCTCTCCCTCTTTACCTTTGGTTTCATACAAATATGTTCTAAAGTTGTCTTTAGTTTCACACTTTAAATTGGACTTTTTTACATTTTATTTATATCAATTCACCATAAGAACGAAACATTTAACTTTATTTAAATTCATAGAAAATTGGTGAAGCTTACCTAAAAGATATTGAAACAATTTCTCTACACTGTTAATTTTATAATGCTCAATGAAAATATATTAACTAGGTGATTAAGGGGAGATAATGATATTTATTAAAATATTATTATTTAATAGAAATCCTAATTCTTCTAATATATCAATTTAATCTTTCATATTTATTACATGAGACCAACTTAGATTACATTATTCAATTTATACATGTTCAGTGTAATGATAATATAATTCATTACTTACTTCACTTTATCCTTTTAAAATTAAATATGGGACAATATAGTATAACCATATTTGCATTCGAATATCTTTCATAACTCACTTGACAGTGGTTATAACATTATTAAGTTAACATGTAATGCGGAATCCATCAGTCTTTTATAAGTTTCCTTTTCACCATTACTTGCTTCTTGAGGTGGCTAATCAAGTAGTGGGGACTCAATACCATTAAAATTCCTTTCATATCGAAGTACTATATAAAAGCAACTTTCCTACTCTTGGAAATTTGTGCAAGTTAGGACATGTTCTTTGACCAATATTTATCATAGTGAATGTTTGGTCTTATTATCAATTTTTATACTAAATAAACCTCTATTTGATTAGTAATCATATATTTGTTACCATTATTGGAAAATATATATCTATTAATATTAATTTTTTATAACTATTTTATTTAAATCCCAGTACACCTAAACTACTAGATTCAAAATATGATATTACTTTAATATTCAAGTGGAAAATATCCTTAAAAAAATATTTATAGTTCAAGATATGGATACACCACTACTCAGAGAGTTTCAAGGTTGTATTTTGGATGTAAATCCACATTGATAGTTTTTACTTTTTTTAAAACCTAATTTTTGATTTTGACAATGGTAATAATTTTTAAATTAATAAATGCAACTTCAATCTTTTGAATTTGCTAAAATATACTTCATTTTAGAATTCTGAATATCAAATTTATCTTCTATTGAAGTTTTGGTATTTTTCTGAAAACATTCAATTTTTGATGAATAGTGAAAACACTGAGTTATTGTTTAAAACCGACTTTTTATTTAAATAATTATTTATTTTATTTAAATATATTATAGGTCAAAATAGATACATGATACCTATATTACTTCAATACAATTCATTGGTGTCATTTTATAATGAGTTTAGATATATAAAAATTTTATTGAACTTTTTACCGTCTTTTACCAACCTCCCAGGAGCATTTTCAAATTTGCATAAAACTTAATTTTACCGCTTCTGTGAGTTGAATTTTAAAAATTAGAGAGAAACGGTTAATATCAGTAAGTAAAATGTGGTTTAATAAGATGAAAATAATTTTTGGTGAATAGTAACGTTTGACTTTTATTTACCATGGTTAAAAGTAAATAGGGTAATTAAGGATAAAAATGATATTATAATTACCCTAACACATGTCCCAATTCTATTGGATAATTGTAATTCAACCAAAAACAACATTAGGAATAAAATATGACCCCCTTTGTTCCACTTGGATTAGATTAAGATATTTATTATTATTTTATATAAAGATGAGTTAAAAGAATTAAAATCAAAGTTTAATAACTAAACAATTTTTAATATAGTGTTATACAAAAGATGAATTCAACTATAAATATTCATTAAAAATCTAAAATGATTTACTACATAATGAAATTTTATTTATTATTTTTAGACATTAAATAATTTAATATATTTATAACCCGATGATGATGCAATAATTACCTTGTTAATGAATTATTAAAATAATAGATATTATAAATACCCAAATAAATGTAAATTGAGAGTTTCGAAGAAATACACAAATTTTATAGGTTAATATTACTTTTTATTATTAGTTAAATGAATTTAATTCGAATTAATAATGTTTTTAGGACTTTAAAAAAATAAATTACTAAATAGTGTCAAAATTTACATAAAAAAGTTTTTAAAACAAATATTATATTATTAATTGATATAATATTAGTAAAAAACTATGGTTCGGCCAAATGAATTAGATAAGTATATATATATTTATTAATAATTAACCACTAGGTGTTTCTCTTGTATTATTATAGTAAGTTTATTAACCATATAATATAAAAATACAAAGAAACATGGTAAATGTCGAACTATTTAACTAAGAGTTAATTCCAAAAGATAAGGTTAATATGGTGATCTAAACCAATCTAAAACCTATTATTTGAGATTATTTCGACCCATACACACATTATACTAGAAATAAACCATTTTGGAGCCATTATAAACCAAATATAAATTTATTATAAAATAATATTTCAATAGTTTCCTAAGGTGCCATCACCCCTCTTATAAAAGGGAACTTCCCCTTCTCTCAGATTCACACCTCCAAAGCCATTTGTCTCGGCCAAAACCTGCCCAAATATCCTCCCAACTATCTTCCCTTAATCCTATAGGTGTTCCTTTGGTCAGAAATCCAACCAAAGGATCCCTTTTGATCAAATAAAAAGGAAGAACCCGAAGAAGTGGTAAATATTTCATCAACTCTTTCAAGTTCTTTTCTTCTTCCACTTCCCCTTTATTTGTTGTCTTAATTATAAAATAATAACTCCAATATCTTATATATAATTTTATGTTATTATATAAATTTTAGAACCATATTCATTACACTATCCTTCACATGAATGACAAAATCACCAAACATGCGTACATACGGCTTACCGTCTCCATATCGTGGTGTAGTTGTTATTCAATACATTATTTTTTGATGGGTATCATAATGAGTATAAATGATGTAAATAATAAATAACATGATAATTATTCAGTATATATGATATACCATCATATTTTATACAATTTTAATATCAAAAGAATTATATTGTCGCTCGTGCGTACATACGAATAACCGTCTCCACGAAGGCAATGAGATTCATTCCCCATCGTAACCATTCAAGAATAATTATAATTTAATGATTAAAAATAATTTTTAAAGAAATGATATAATTTTGTATATGAATAAGATACATCCCATCCATAACAAACATGATCCACATAACAAAGAATATAAAAGAAAATGAATCATTTAACACCCGAAACGACGATGATACTAAAATATTATTAACAAAGAATTATTATAAGACCATATATGATATCATATTTATGTATGTAGTTATTGTATAATTTAATAACAATAATTTAACTATTATATAAGAGTTTAATGTACCATCGACCAAGGAAAAGTACAAGCTAAGGGTTAATTTTACAATCTCTTTATTATCCGAGGTTGTTTTTACGTAAGTATCTAATGGGAATCCTTTATCATCCACATCCATGTTTCTTAAAAATGTATTTCAAAACCTTTTTACTATTTAATATAATATGGGTTAAATAAATTTATACCCTTGTTTGACCATAGAAGTTTTTAAAGGAATCTTTCCATCATTTTCTAAACAAGGTACTTTATGATATTTTCGACAAAATTGAGGTAAGAATGTTTTTTTAACTTATAAGGCGGGTGAAGATATTTTATGCCATTATAACATCATAAAATCTTCCCATAAAAGATTATAATAATATTTTCAAATAAATTTTTTCTTTTATAATTATTTCAATTTAAATTATTTCAAAAAAAATAAAGTGATATTTCTCTCAAATAGTTTTGATTTCATCTATGTCAACATCCTTCGATGGATTTTACAGTTGTTTGAAGTTGATTTATTTTGATACAAATATTCCAAATTGTATTGAAGATTTTGTGATATGTTTGAATGTGGATGTATTATTTTTATACCATTCATGGTTTATGGATAAAGTATTAACATTTCGTATGCTAGTTTTAATATGAATGTTTATGTTATGTTTAAAAGCTTTCATAAAAGGAATGCATTGGATTTAGTAAGTGATGGGTGGAGCCCACTATAGCTCCATGATGCATCGGTAGGTCTCATGAGACAAACTAGTGTTTTGGAAGAATTCATTGAAAAAATCTTTTTTGTATTCTTGGCACAAAGCCTTTACTATGTGGTTATGAAGTCTGACATTATGCATTCCATCATTATGAAAGTGTATATTGATATTGTATGTTATTATTCGACTAGTAGAATAACCATGTGAATAAGTAAATAGAATTATTTAATTTTATCTTTTCCATATTATATTGATGTTCAAGTTTAAAAGTCTTTTATTTTAGTCTTATACATTGCCTTAAATTTTTATGCTTATTTATGAATGTTTCTGAAATATTGTTATCCTTACTGAGCATCTAAACTCACCCCTTTCTATGTTTTATTTTTCCCACAATGCGAAGAAGTATATTATGACTAACCTGCAGGGATAGTATCTGGGACATGAGTGTGGCCCATGGAGACTATGTTGTTTTTGTTTTCATTTTACAATGTAATGTAAAAATTATGAATGTATCTAGTATTTCCAAGGTTACTAAACGGATCGGTCTTTTAGGAAATGATTCCTTGTATCATGACAATGTTATGTAATTATGCACTGAATTTGGGTAACTGGGGTCAGGGCGTTATAGTTGGTATCAGTGGAAGTTTAGTTCAATCCTTGGAAACTAGATTTAGATAAACTCTGATTAGAGCACATTACCCTAAGATAGACTTTGAGGATTAGTATATAAGAACTTCCAAGAATTTTGGTACTGTAGAGATTTTGTGAGTTTTCCCGGAAATAAATCCCTGTTTGGATACTAGCAGGTAGAGGCAGCTCTAGCACAGATGTACCTAGGGGTAAAACCCGAAAACACCACTTTGAGCTAGACTCGAACGAGAACTGGTGCATAACAATGTGCCTTGCAGCACTCTTGGTTACGACACTCCCGGGGGATATGCTTAGGATAATTCTCATTTTCATTAAAAACCATTATAAAGGATTAATGAGTATATATATCCTAAAAGAAAACATTTTTATGATTATGGATTATATCCATAAACTGTTCAATTTATTTTAGGTATTTTACAAGTGTTGAATTCTTCATTACGATTCATAAACTGTCCTCGTGTATGCCATTGTTTAGAAATGGGGCCTAGTAGAAGGAATGAGAACTCCAGCAATACGTAAGATCCAAAGAGTAAGAAGGATCATATCTTTCATGGTATTAATCCAACATTTAGAAGAGAAATAGTCTCCCATGTATTCTCAACATATGAAGAAATAATATCATGTGTTAATAAGATAAGTAAATAATTTCTAAGTCCTATGGCTCTAAAGGGAAGCAAGAGAAGAAGAGGATGGTAGAGATAATGATAGATAAAGGGAAGAGGGGAAAGAAGGAATTTTCCATATGTGATAACTGTTGAAAGATTCACCTTGGTAAATGATTGAAGGGAATGTGAGTTTTTTATAATTTTTGAGAAAAAGGACACCAAGTATGTGATTTCAAGGGTAAGAAAAATGTTTCAAATATAAAATGCTTCATCTGCAAGGAGCTGGGATACTATGCGAATCAATGTCCCAGTCATCAGAGTATACAACAAATGATGCTATTGGATAAAAATCAAGCTATGATACTACCACAGATGAAGATGAATGAATAGTGTTCTAATGTATTTATTAAATAATTATGTCATTTCAGTGTTGTATTGATGATATACCATTTATATGAAATATGGAAATAAATTAGGATTGTACTGCGGTACTATTTCATTGAGGATTTGAGATTATATGGTTCTATGAAATGTTACTCAAAAACAAGTTAAATTTTTTGGAAAATACATGGTTGGTGGAAAGATAAAACTGAATATGTTCTTGATACAAAGGTTGTAATTTTGGAATAAGATATGTTTGATTTGGATAAATTATATTGGAAATTCTTGACTACCTTAGAACTGATTAATGTTTTTTTTATTTCATCATTGTTGGAGTATTCAAAATTTTTGGATATAAAGAATATATCTAGTATTCTATAAGGAATAAGGGAGCATGAATGTAATCAATAAGGTTTTATGGAAATTCAGGATGTTACCAAGTTTTAAAAGAATATATGATGAAGGTTATTTCATGGGAAAAAAGATCTTCATTGTGTTTACCTTCCTTATAAATTTTGGACTGTAAGTTTGGACAAAAGTATTTAGGATAAGTCTAAAGGTTGGAATGGATTAAGTTTGAAATTGGATACTATTGTTATGGTTAAAGAATTTATTAATATTATATTGGGATTGTTATAAAAAGGACAACCCGGAGGTCGGGTGACAACCCATCGCGTCCGACAAGGCCACTATACTTCAACCAATGTTCTCCTAATTGAGTTCAATATTTGGTGGTGACTTTTCATTTCCCATTCCCACTTATTAAGACTAAATTTTATTAACCCAATTTTCGATGTGGGTATTCCAAAAAGGTATTTTCTATTTTTAAACTCTTATTTTTGAAGAACGATTTAAAATTGCGAGGACACAATTTATTGAAGGAGGGGAGAATGTAATACCCCAAGATTTCATAGTACGTTATCTCTTCAAAGTAATTCAATAACTTATGCAACACGCAACACCGAGTTTGATCGCACCACAACTTACCAAACTAGCCATTCAAAAAACGGTTATGAATAGTGTTAACTGAATTTTGAATTTTATATACTCTATAAAATTTTAGAATCCATATTATGTGTTTCTTAGACATAATATAAGAATAATTTCATTCTTTTCAGATAAAAGATGTATTTTTCAAAAAATGAAATTTTACCGCCTTTTAATGGGGAACCCTTTTTAAATCTAATATTTGACACTTCTATATATTCATTATGACAAAATAAGCTTTTTTTTAGAATCAGGTCATAAATATTTAGTTTCGATAAATTCTTGGTGTTTTTCTGATAACTTTCATATTAGGGTGAATTGTGAAAAATACATAATTTTAACTAAAAACAACTTTTTTAATCAAAATAATTTATAGTGTTCAATTATATATTTTTATGGTTTGGATGTATAATTAGATTATATTTTTATCATTTAATAAAATGTTGGTCATTATAAGTAATTTCACATTTAAATTTGACATAAGCACATGTCAATCTTTTGATAATTTTTACTTTTTTTAAAAAAACCCACTTTTTGGTTTTGAAAAAGTGAATAAATTTTAAATTAATAAATGAAACTTATATGTTTTTAATTTGTTAAATAGAATTAATTTTTGAATTCTGAATATCAAAATTATCTTAGGGTGAATTTTTAGTATTTTTCTGAAAACATTTATTTTTTGATGAATAGTGAAAAACACTGAGTTATTGTTTAAAACAGACTTTTTATTTAAATAATTATTTATTTTATTTAAATTTATTTTAGGTAAAAATAGATACATAATACCTATATTAGTTCAATGTAAATAATTGGAGGAATTTTATAATGAGTTCAGATATAAAAAAATTTTATTGAACTTTTTACCGTATTTTACCCACCTCTTAGGAGAATTTGCAAATTTGTATAAAACTTAATTTTACCACTTTTGTGAGTTTAATTTCAAATATTTGAGAGACATGGTTAATATGAAGAATTTAAATTTGGTTCAATAAGATGAAAATAATTTTTGGTGAATAGTAACTTTTGACTTTTATTTACCACGATTAAAGTAAATAGGGTAATTAAGGGTAAAAATGATATTTAATTACCCTAACACATGTCATAATTCTATTGGATAAGTGTAATTAGACCAAAAAATCATTATTAATATAATATTATCCATTTTTATCCACATGGATTAGATTAGAAAATTTATTATTATTTTACTTAAAGAAGAGTTAAAAGAATTAAAATCAAAGTTTAATAACTAAACAATTTTTAATACAGGGTTATACATAAGATACATTTGACTATAAATATTCTTTATAAAGATAAAAATATTTAATAAATAATGTTATTTTATTTATAATTTTTAGACATTAAATAATTTAATTTATTTATGACACAATGATGATGCAATAATTATCTTATTAATGAAATATTAAAATAATTGATATTATAAATACCCAAATAAATGTAAATTGAGACTTTTGAAGAAAAAAAAATATAGGTTCATATGACATGTTAGGATTGGTTAATTGAATTTAGATCGAATTAGTAATGTTATTAGGACTTTAACAAAAATCAATTATTAAATAGTGTCAAAATTGACATAAAAGAGTCTTTAAAACAAATATTATATTATTAATTGATATAATATTCCTAAAAATCTAAGGTTATTCCAAATTACTTAGATAAGGATATATATATATATATTAATAATTAACCAATTGGGGTTTATCTTGGCTTGGCATAGTAAGTATATTAACCATATAATATAAAAATACAAAGAGACATGGTAAATATCAAACTATTTAACTATGAGTTAAATCTAAAAGATAAGGTTAATATGGTGACCTAAACCTATCTAAAACATACTGGTTGAGATTATTTCGACCCATCCCCACCTTAAGCATGAAATAAATTATTTTTGAGCTATTATAAATAGAATATGAATTTATTATAAAATAATATTTCAATCTTTTCGTAAGGTGCCCCTCACCCCTCTTATAAAAGGGCACATCCCCTTCTCTCAAATTCACACCACCAATGCCATTTGGCATGGCCAAAACTTGACCAAATATCCTCCCAAATATCCTCCCTTCATCTTATAGGCCTTCATTTTCTCATAAAGTCAACCTAAAGAGACCTTTTGATCAAATCAATAGGAAGAACCCGAAGAAGAGGTAAATATTTCATCACCTCTTTCATGTTCTTTTCTTCCTCCACATCCTCTTTCTTTGTTGTTTACTTTATAAAATAATAAATCAAGCATTTTCTATATACTATGATGTTATTATAAAAATGGTACAACCATATTCATTATTCTATTCGTCATATGAATGACAAAGTCACCATACGTGCGTACGTACGGCCTACCGTCTCCACGTTGTGGTGGAGTTGTTATTCAATATATTATTTTTGGATGGGTTTAATAATGAGTATAAATGATATAAATAATAAATATAACATGATAATTATTCTGTATATATATTATATACCATCCAATTATAAATTATTTTAATATCAAAAGAATGATATTATCGCTCGTGTGTATGTACGGATTACCATTTCCACGAACGCGATGAGATTCATTCCCCATCATAACCATTTAAGACTAATTATCATTTAATGATTAGAAATAATATTTAAAGACTTGTTATAATTCTGGATATGAATAAGATATATCCCATCCTTAATAAACATGGCTCACGTAATAATGAATATAAAGGAAAACGAATCTGTTAACACCCGAAACGATGATGATAGTAAAATAGTATTAACAAAGCATTATTACAAGATCATATATGATGTCATATTTATGTATAATATTCTTGTATAATTTAATGACAATAATTTAACTATTATACAGGAGTTTAACATACCATCGACCAAGGAAAAGTACAATGTAAGGGTTAATTTCCCAATCTCTTTATTATCTGAGGTTGTTTTTACGTAAGTATCTACTGGGAATCCATTATCATCCACATCCATGTTTCTTAAAAATGTATTTTGAATCATTTTTACTATTTAGTAGACTATGGGTTAAATACATTTATACCCTTTTTTTAACTTCTATGTTTTTAAAGGAATCTTTCCATCATTTTCTAAACAAGGTACTTTTTGACCATTTTGACAAAAATAAAGGTCAGAGTGTTTTCTAACTTATACGTCGGGTGCAGATATAATATGCTATTACAACATCGTCTAAGATTCCCTTATAATATTATAATAATATTTTCAAATAAATACTTTCTTTTATAATTATTTTAATTTAAATGATTTCAAAAAAAGAAAGAGATATTTCTCTCAAATAGTTTTGATTTCATCTATGTCAACATCCTTCGGTGGATTTTAAACTTGTTTGAAGTTGATTTATTATGATACAAATCTTTTATATTGTATTGAAGGTTTTGTGATATTTTTGACTGTGGATGTTTTATTTTTAAACCATTCATGTTTTGTGGATAAAGTATTGACATTTCGTAGGATAGTTTTAATACGAATGTTTATGTTATGTTTAACCCTTTTCATATGAGAAATGCATTGGACTTAGTAAGTGATGGGTGGAGCCCTCTATAGCTCCTCGATGCATCAATAGGTCTCATGAGATGAACTAGTTTCTTGGCATACAGAATTGACAGAATCTTATTTTTAGTCTTGGAACAAGGCCTTGACTATGTGGTTATGAAGTCTGGCATTATGGATTCCATCATTATGAAAGTGGCTATTGATATTGCATGTGATTATTCGACTAGTAGAATAACCATGTGAATAACTAAATCTAATTATTTGATTTTATCTTTCCCATATTATATTGAAGTTAAAGTTTAAAAGGCTTTTGTTTTAGTCTTATACACTACCTTAAATGTTTATGCTTATTTATGAATGTTTCTGAAATAATGTTATCCTCACTGAGCATCTGAGATCACCCCTTTCTATGTTTCATTTTTCCCACGATGCGGAGAAGTATATTATGACTGAACTGCAGGGATAATATCTGGGATACGAGTGTGGCCTATTGAGACTATGTTGTTGCAGTTTTTATTTTATAAAGTAATGTAAAACTTATGAATGTATCTAGTATTTACAAGGCTACTAAACTGATTGGTATTTCAGGACATGATTCCTTGTATCATGACAATGTTATGTAATAATGAACCAACTCTGGGTAACTGGGGTCAGGGCATTACAAACATTGGTTAAACTCTTGATAAGATCCTTAAATCTTTATCAGTATGTGGATGCACTCTCTGTACATTTCCCTTGTCTCCCTTCTAGCAGCTTCACCACCACATGCACTAACAGTCTTCCATGTCTATATATATATATATATATATTTATTTGTAAGTTTACATTTAAATTTCCAAAAACCGAATTAATATTTTAATAATAGTTTTTAGTCATTAAAACTTTGATTGATACTCCATAAGAGGAATTAGGACTATATCAAGGTCCTCTATCTGAATTCAAGAAAACATTCATGAAATTTCAACTAAAATTCTTGGAATCCCACTTCTGTACATATTATAGGATCCCAAGTCCAGATCAAGATAAAATGATTAATATTTTTAAACAAATTCAATCAAATTTATATCATAGAATAAATTTTCATATATTAGTGCCTAGATTCTCTTATTGGTCATTTGAAAATGATTTAAGTATAAAGGATAAAATCAAAATATCACCTTTGGTGGAGGGTTTGATACTAGAATATTCAAATTATATTAATAATTTCATAGTTGGAAGGAAGAGGATATTTAATTCTCTAGATTTTACACACATGAAACATATCCCCTGGAATGTCGTACTTAAATTCTTGGGTGCTATCATGGGAAATGAATGTTCTTAATGATGTCCCATTGACTGTTTGAAGAATATACATTTGACCCAAGAAGAGAGGACTGAACCAAAATTTTATTCTATTTGTTTCTCCCTCTAAAATCAAAAATAGAACTTAGAAGGAGAGAAATTTTATAAATACTCTCCAATTCATATTGTATGGTTTAGAATTTGTTTTTTATATTTAGGTTTAACTCATTTAAAAAAACATTTTACCAACCTATTAATGTTATGAAAAACTTAGTAAACATTTTCTAAGTGTCAAAAATATTTCATTACTCACATTTATCACTCTTATATTGTAAATTATGAGTCATAGTCCATTAACTCATCTTGTATCTCTGGTAATTATTTAAAAAACCATGAATCTGCAATATTCATTTGAAAAATAAGATTTTCTCAAATTCAATTTTATAATAAAATAACTTGTGAATATATTTTTAAATAAATTAAATTTTATCTTTTGATAAACTTGAATATATAATTGATTTTATTTACTTAGAACATTTAAACTTGGACATTCATCCACCCCGACACGTGGGTCACAATTCAGTGAAAACTCTAATTCATTTAAATTGGTGGAACTTGTTGATACACTTTCTTTGTGACATTCTATGACCGTATCTTCATAGTGGATTGTCAAAATCATATACCAAGTGTAGTATCGGGAAACACATTATCTCCCCTAAATAAAAAAGGATAAGTAATTATTATTACAACCTCCTATGAATACTTCATATGTAATAAAATATCATTTCTTCATGATATCAAGCAAATAAATATACATAATCTTTTTCATTATCCTTTAATGATTTATCTATTATTTACTTTACACTACTATATATACTTATATTATTCTACCACATCTGTAGATTTAATAAAGGTACTACCATCCTATTCAAATAGTTATGAGGTAACTCTTTCTTTACTTAAATGTAACAAATATTGTCTTGATCATGCCCTCATGTCATACCACCAATGTCGCACCCAATGCAAGCCATCTCACAAAAAAATGTTATAAATTACATATTTTTTCACAGTACATGATCAGATAAAACAAAATGATAATGTCCTCAAATCAAGATACCAATACACATGTTCGCAGATGCGAACATCCTATATGACCCAAAACATGTTGTGTCTCTATTAGTGGGTCAGTCTGCCAGATCTCCTATAATTGAGATCACCAATTTTGAACTTCATGAGATAAATTTTTAATGATTTTAAACCCCTAAAACCTAATAGTAAAAAATCAACAATGTTCTATTAGTATTATTTAACTAGTGAAGTATTTGGATATAAAAAAAGTCAGTTGAGCTCATTCCTAATGATTATTTTCATTAGATTCAATAGATAAATCACATGAACATGTTGAAAAATGATCTCCCTTAGGATTATTCCTAAGGAAACAAAATTAAATAATCCTAAAGATAAGATATATGATATCTCATGTTAAATTTATAAATAATTTAACAAACAAAATTACCTCAATCATAAGATCTTTCTTTAATGTATTTTTTGATCCTTCAAACATTGTTAAAGTTTTACAATATATTATTAAGTATAGTTCAATGTTAAACCTCTATAGTATTTATCCTCATGTTCTCATTGATCATAGATTGTCTTTGATGAATCTATAGTTCTTGAACAAAGATCTCAATCACCATGCATCATTCATGTCGATCCCAACACAATCCTTCAGATTTGAGGATTGTCACTCAACTCTTATTCTTGAGAAGGAGGAAGGAGATTGATGAATTTTCTTACTCTTGATACAAACTATAAATATTATCTACATTGAGAGATAATTCTATATAAAGGAATATTTTTTTTACAATTATTCAAATTTTTACTAACCCTGTGAAATGATATAATCAAGTATATCTATACAACTACATTTAAAAGATTAATTTTTTTTTTCAAAAAGGCCATTAGATTATCCCATGATACCTAGTGATCTAAAATAATAACAATAATATTAATAATTTTTATTTCAGGGATAAATTATTAATAGATAATATATATATCAATAAATGAATTAACATTTATTTAAATTATATTTAATGTATCATTTCCATTTTGAGATGCTAAAATTGGTTAATCCACCTTCTCCAACATTACCTAACCCCAAACAATAAATATATTATTAATTTGATAAATAAATAAATATTATATTCAAATTGTTGAGGAATAATATATTAAGTTAATATTACTGTAACTAAGTAAATATTATTTTAATAAATTAATGAATATTATTTACCAACTTTTTAATAAACAAGAGATAAATAAATATTGTATTTGATGGTCTTATGAATTAATATTTATTTAAATATTAAACATACATATAAAGAGTGACTGAATAAATGTGATTAAAATAAACCCTAAATAAATATTATTCATTGGTCTTGAGAATATTACATATTCCAACAGTTATATTCAAATAGATTCTAATTTATATTAATGGATACACTAAGTGTTTGGCCCTCTAGGCCTCTTCTTTAGTAGAATTTGGTGGGTTGTATAAAGTATAATATCTTAATAATGCATCAAATAAAGGCACCCATTAAGGGAAAAGGTTAATTTTGAAATTATGAAAACCATATATGAAAACTGACTGTGTAATATTATCCTTTTATCTTGATATCTCTAATCAAGTATGTTACATACTCTTATCATCAATCTATGTGCTAGATTTATCATTCATTGACTATCTAATATGAACCCGCTAATACACCATGGACATTTATTTTAGCTCAATAGTTCCATTCTAATCAAAGGGATGGGATTCCAACATCTATAAAGATTTAATGGATAAATCCTTTCTTGACTTATTCATAATTACATATCACACATGACACACCCAACATACCCTAAATCACTACAAAAATATGACACCATGGTCTTCATTAATACATCAAATTTCATGGCTCATGATATGAATAAATAGTATTCATAAAATCGGTGGATCATTACACATGTTTTCAGATAGGATTATCCAATGAAATGTAACATGTGGAATTTATATTGGTGGTTCTATCCTCATAATATACCATCTTGACGATTACCACATGAAAAATTTATTAGATAAAGTCTTATCAATTTACAATTATTAGGTAACTAAATTTCAACAAACTATGTCTCCCATTATATAATGTTATCCTGCACATAGAAATATATTTAATAATACATCATATTACTTCAAGGATCTCATCATATTATGAAATTTCTATGTCATTTTAATGTGATAGATTTCCAATGGACATTATCAATTTATTATAACATAAAATAACAATGATCATGTGATGATATATTTCATTAATATTCAAATATATATATATATATATATAAGAAATATAAAGTTAAAAATAGTTGTTTCTAAAGAACCAAATCCAATATTCTCCCACTTCACTAGAGTAAACTATTAATAACCTTGAATCTACTTCCTCACCTGATTTTCAAGCTTCTATTGTGATAAGGATTAAGTATGTGGGTTTTCCATGTTTCCTACCATGGATAATTTACTCACTAAAACCTAAAATATTATAGATAATTACTATAAGAGATTATACTTTTGATGTATATACTTGGTTTGTTGATTTTACCTTTTATCCTTGGTAAGATCTACCAATGTAGTATTATCATACTACAGTGTGATATGATCTTTTATATTAAGTTCCACATCAAATTCCTAAATGATGTTTCTAATCCATACTACATATTTAGCTACATTTGAATCCATAATATACTAATATTTACTTATATAATCACAAACCACTACTTCCATTGAGCTCTCCTAGCTCATAGATCATCCATTGAGGGTGAATACATATCCCAACTGTGTTTTTATATCATCCTTATTATCTTAAAAATAACATATGTATATCCCATGATGAGTAATTCCTCATCTACACTATAAACTAGGAACACATCCTCAGTAAAACTCGTATAATAATGTATAATATTGACTTTCATCTAATAGAGGTATCTTGAATCTACGAGATATCTTCATACCTTTCTCAATGAATAGGAAATATCAAGCCTAGTATAAATCTTATCATACATGATTTATCTAGTTACTGATTCATATGAGATCCTTGTCATATAATTTATTCCCTCACGTGTTTGAGGACATAATTTCTTATAGAGATGAGTGTCATATGACATTGGAAATAACCCCTATTATATTTATTCATAGTAAACCTCTTTTGTATCATGTCAATGTGTATACCCTTATTAGTACAAGAATGAAATAATCTATCGAACTATTAACCCTCTTGATCAATGATAAGAAAAGTGTTCTACCCCAATACCACATTCAATATCCTAAGGTCTAGTTACTAGAACCATGAAGGAATAAAATACACATGGGAGGTCTTAAGAAAAATATATTACATAAAAATATATGCACAACACCAACTATAAATGAACACACAACTATACAGAATATAAATAACCAACTCAAATTAAAAAATATATATGTTTACATTAAAGAAACAAATATAATTGAGTAATTTTATCACATCATCTCCAATTCAAAACCTTCTAAATACTATATCTCTATAACTCCACCAATCTACAGATCTATAGTACATGTTTGGAAAGTCCATAAATCTATACAATGTCTACATAGACACAACATGTGTGGGAACAAGGCCAATACAAGGGCGAGTATTAAAAATACCTATTAAGAATCCCTAAAAATGAAAAAGGATACAGTGATGCTGGTTAGCATGAAAAAAGGTCCAATCCATTCGACCACCAAATGAAACCCAAGTGAATCCCAACCTGGTAAAAAGCCATCACAAATCACAGACATAAATTTCACACTACCTAGAAGGATGAATAGGGAAAAATCTAACTCCTCACTCATATTCATCATAGGGACACCCTAAAAAAGGCCCCATACATCTGGGAAAAAACCTCCCTACTCATCATGTGTGACATAGGGGAAACTCCACTAGTCTGAGAATGAGGTATTATGTCACCATGCACATGCTCAACACTCACCAAGAATTCAGTGAGATATTTGAACAATGATGGTAAATAATATCATATACGACACTACCATTTTAAAATTAATTTTCAAAATGAAGGGAGTGTAACATGAATTACTCTCATGACATGGTTCTTTGAATAGGGCCTTGATTCACATCAATCATACAAGAGAACATAGATGACTGTGCATTGTTTTCTTGACACATTGATAAAAATTACACCCCAAAAACAATAAGAAAATTATATACCATTTAAAACCTAAAGGGAAAAAATATATCAACCAATAAACACACATGGTAGGAACTTTTTTTATTTGATTCACAAAAAGGAAGAATGATTTAATCATAAAAAAAGTAACTACTCTTTGAACCAACTCTCTCTAAAAAGGAAATTGAGTTGGAGGAGCTGAAGCACCCTACACTCCAAAATTATCTGTCTAAAATAACAATCCATTTATATATACCATCGTCATTACGAAAACATGCAATAAATAAACATAACTAGAGACCCATTCCTCACCAGTACACACAACCTCTCTGAGGGTACATTGACCCCACACATTGATTTTTCTCTGTCAAAAAAAACACTAATAAAAGTGATCAGACACTTCCACTATGTCAAGAATCCCATTCCATGCTAGGGGTGATATTATATATTTAGAGAACCATAATCATACATAAATAATAACACAAACCTCTATCAAGTGGGATTTGAAGAAATCCATAGCCTATCATACATAAATATCACATATTTTAAGATCAATATTCATTATATTACATAAAAACATGCCTGAGGACAACAATGGTTTAGTTCCTTTGGAGACTTGTTACAAAGTATTCTTATTTAATAAATTATCTCCGTAATATCCCATAAATATCTTTCAACATAGTACTCTTCTTAGATGTATCCCATTTTAAACAATTCTTCATAACCTGGGGAAATGAAACATATGAAATGGTGAGGTCACATGATCAGTATGGGTAGACAAGGGAGATATAAACATATCATGAGCATATGGTTATGTGAACATGATAATAACTTTAGAAAACCATAACCTCCACATCATAGATAATTAACTTGATTCCTGGAATAAATCATGGAAGTTCATAAGACATGAATCATAATAAAATCCAAGAACATGATCCATGAGAAAATAAAATTGGAAAAATACATTGATGTTGGCATACACATAATCATAGAAAACCATTTCTTTAGTAGTTATATTCTCACTCCAAATATTACAATATTAGAATGGGTTTACTCCCTAAACCATTGCAGTAGTCAAGGTTCACTCCTAGGACTATCATAGTAGACAAATTCCTTTACTGAATTGGGTCCACTACCCATTCTAATCCTATTTATCTCATGAGATATCAATCATTACATAATTCATTATAGGGAGATATAATTCCCACACATAAAATAATAAAAATCATACATACATGTGTCATAAGATCATAAAACATTAATCACCTTATAATCCATGAAAATAAAAGGGTTTTATAAAAATTTCATCCTAAATTAACTTTTGGAAAAGAAACGGGTTTCATAATCATTTCACCATAGAATAACCCAGGAAATAATAAGTGGGTTATATTGGAATTTTATCATTATATAACATATGAAAAAGAAACAAGTTTTATAAACATCTTTCCATCATAAACAAAAAACATTTATATAAATAATAAGAATGGTATCCTTGGATCATATCCTCCTGAAATCATAAAAAAACATCAAAATATTCCATATAAGGTAGAAAATTATTTTTAAAGATCACAAAAAACATTAATTTAGGAAAATAAATTTACTATGAAAATAACTTTAAAAAAATACATCATAAAGTATTTTGAAAATATTTTACTTTGAAAATAAAATTTAAAAACTTACGAAAGAAGATTTAGAAAACATTTAAAACATTTCTTGAGGAAATTATCCTTTCCACTTTGTAAAACGCTTCTTTTTAAAACATAAAACATTTTCAAAATCCATTTCATGAAAATAACCTCTAAAAACTAAAAATTGGGATTTAAAACATTCTGTGGTCATGGTGGTAGAAATTTTTTCACATGTGGTCCACATTAAAAAAAGTATTCCTTTAACAATTTTGGTAAATGAAAAACTCACCTTGTTTGGAAAAAGAAATGAAGATTCATTTCAAAATATATTTTAAAATTAAAACATGGGTAAAAATTTCTATAATAAATCATTTTATGAATGTTAAAATCATTTTTGAAAACATTTTTGGAAAACATTGTTTTTTCAAAAAAATTGGGTTTTCGCCCGATGATATAAATAAAGATGATTTTTCTTAAAAAAAATTCCTTTAAACTATTGAGTACATAAAGAGAAGAAAATTAAGGGAAAATGTATTATCCATAAATAAAATTGTTATAATAAAATTCATGAGTTTTTGATATATATATTATATAATTTTATCATTGGAATCTTAAACAAAAATAATATTGATAAACGATGAGACTGTATTGTAAAAACCTTACCACTTTGGTAACATTGAATCATAAGACCCATGAAATGATCTCATAAAATGAAAATTTTCATATCACTAAAATAATTAGATTTATGATATAACCTAGAAAATGGGGAATATATACATATCATAGGATAATATAGGTGCATAATAAAACTTATTTCCCAAAGAAGGAAATTTGAGATAAAAATGCCTTGCTGATTTAGTAACTTTTGAACCGTATACTGCATGAAAGATAAATCCTAAAATGGATATGTAAATACCAAAAAAAATTATTATAGTCACCATACAATACATTCATGGAAAGTATATACACCACATAAAATAAATAGGTAGTGAATATGACATGTGTCTCATAAAAGTAAAAAGTGAGACAAAAATCCCATACCTTAAGTTTTGACTTCCATCGTACATGATAAAAAATACTATAAAATAAATATAAATCTATTATAAATCTATTATATAACCATAATTATATATATCATATCATATATTATTTACTCATGACCTTTTGTTACCCATTTATTAACAATTCCATGTTAAAGTCTTGTGTCAGGTAATAACTGCTTTGTTTTTTGTGTGGGTTTTGATTTTTTATTTTCATGGTCCTACTACACTGATCATGGTTCCTTAATCTACAAAATTTTAACCATTATATCATATATATTAATTATAAATTTATTTAGTATGTTCCATTAAAGTTATATATTGAAATAAAATACACCATTCATGGAGATGGCATCCCATATATAGGCATGAATGTTGTTTCCATTTTATCAAAGGATTGAAAGAGAAGAAACTGAATCTTATATTAAAGTTAATGAATAATTTTTATTTTATATATATCTCATATTTTTTTAAACCATCCTTATTAACACTGTAACACCACTAGAATTTTCAAATAGATTTATTATAGAATGCATGGATCACTGAGTCTCTAAAAACACCACTTTTTTATAACCTAGCCAAACATAGGTTTGTTACTTCTATGATATGAATTTCAAAAATCTGACATACACAGTTACGATGAGTAAGTTATTTGGAGTCTAATAAGAAAAATATATTTTTTGGTGAATAAAAACCTACCATAATGAATAGTAAAAAACCCTAATGAATACTGATATACCCTAATGAATAGTAAACTTACCTATGATAGTATATAAATAATATTCAAGTTAGTGTACGATATACCTATGTTTTGGAGTAAGTAAATAAATGTTTTAAAACTATTTTTTAGAATAAATTATGATTTTAATTAAATATTAAATTAATCATATTTAGAAAATTATTTTTGAAAAATGGACTTCGTTTTTGGATTCTACATGTCAAAAAATGGTTGGGGTGAATTTTTGGGATTTTTTGAAGTACTTGAATTTTTGATGAATAGTGAAATACTATAATTTAAAAAATAAGCTAAATACACAAATTATAGAGTCATGTATGATTTTATGATGATGTAAGCCCAATTGATTCAGATTAACATAATAAAATTACTATTCTTGGTCCTGTAAGACTCAATATTATTTGTCTTGTAGAGAAATAATAAATTAATGAATATAAAATTGAGAAATCCCCTCTCCCCTCCACTATAAAACCCCCATATCACTCCCTCTTCTCTTCACTCCTCTAAAGCCTTGTGCCTTCCCAAAATTCTGTCCAAATATCCTCTAAAACTCATATCCCACGTTCAGAAGGCCTTGGTCTCATAAAAAAACAAAAACCTCTCCCTTAAGGAGGCTCTCAAGGAAGTTTGGTTCAAGAGGTAAATGCCACTTTTTAATTCTTTGTCTTTCCATTCAAGTTAATTTGTTTTCATTTTATATTATTACCTCTCCTTATCCAAATGTTGTGATGACTCCAGTAACTTACTTGTACTGGAATTTTTTCATGATAGTGGAATAAGTTATCTTCATATCTTCCTTTTACCTTCTTTCATACTAGTAGCAATAACACCATCTGAGATGTGTCAATTTACCACTTTCAATGACTATGAGATTTCGATTTCTATTATCATTATCAATTAAACTCATAAAGACATTCTTGTTATGGTTGAACCAGATTATTATATATGTAATATAACCTATTTAATGTTATTTAATCCCTTTGTAAAAATGGTATTAAGTTATAATGAAAAATGAGTTCGTTGTAATCAAAACCCACAAATTAACTGAAACAGTTATCATTAAAGTTCTATATAATAATTTATCCTCATTCCATTTAACCAAATTATATAAATGACTTCTAACACCTATATATTATCATAAATAAAATTCGAATTCAATTTTTTAGATTTACATCTATTCCACATGAACTCCAATACTTAAGAACAAGTGGACCAATTATGAAAATAAAGAAAACGAACACAGCAGAACAACGAGATTCAATATAATAACATATCAAGAAGGGAATAAATGACCTAAAAAGAATTATGATAAACTAAATAAATGTATAATATGTTCTTAAATAATTTATTAATAAGAATAATTTAATATTCCAGGACCATAAGTTTAAGATCCAAACACATTCGGACTTAAGGTAAGGGGTTTCTTTATCTCGCTTCAATTTTTGTGACGTTTCCCTTATTCACTACTAATACTTGTGTATGGTTTATGTATAATGAACATGGATGTAACATATCATGAATAGATTTATTTTAATGGTATTCAATGTATCATTTCAACATTATTAATTTTGGGGCATAAGAATCGATTGATTTCAAAGTGGTAAGGGTTTTTACACCTGAACCTCCATTTTCCTTCGGGTTACTTTTAATGTCTAATTACCTCAATGAAACTCTTGTGTATTATTATGTACTCCTCAAAAATTTTGTTTGAGTGTTATATATATGTTCACCAACCATAATATTTCCTTATTTTATAGATTGCTACATGTTTTAAAAAGAACATTGAAAAATTATTTTCGAAATACAAACCCGATTCAAGGGATATTTTCAAATTTTTACCCGTTTTCAAGTGTACTCAAAAATTTATTTTAATCCACCATTAGTTTTATAATAGCACTCATTTTATCATGAAAAATTATCTTGGATCATTTTTTTATTTAAGAAAAAAATTGTTTCTTCTCACTTTAAAATTATCTTTAATAATTTCCTTAAAATGCTATAAAATGTTTTATTTATAAAGAATCGTAAGAATTATTTTTACATTATTTCATTTTAGTGGGACATTATTTATGCCAAAAATATAATTTCAAAGTCCTAGTATTTTATTTTATGGGATGTTCTTGTATCATGGAAAATATAAATGATTTTACAAAAGGAATCTTTTTTCAAAAGTAAAAAAGATTTTTCTAATATCTCATTAACTTTTATGAGATATATTCTTTGTTCACCACTTATTTATTTGATGTGGTGTATGTACGGACCTTTGGTACATTATATCAATAGTCTAATTTTTCTTATGATATTCTAATGGATTATTATTTGAATGTTTCACGGTGGTATGGGACACTTTGGAATGTTTAAGGATTATTTCCTCAAGAATTTTTCAATGGTCTCATTTATAAATATATTCATCTATGTCAACATCCATTGTTTAAAGTTGTAATTAATTGAGGTTTATATATTATGATGTCATCTAAAATATGTTTCTGAAGGGTTTCTGGTTATTCTGACTATGGATGTTCTATTTTGATATCATTCACCAAGTTATTCTGAATGGTTAGTGTTTATGTTCAATCATTGGAGAATGTTATTTACATTTCATATGTTAGTTTCAATATGAATTTATATGTTGATTATGTTCACCCATTTCGTATGAGGAATGAATTATGCATAGTAAGTGTTGGGTGGGGCCCTCTATAGCCCCTCGGTGCATCGGTAGGTCTCATGAGACAAACTATGGTCTTGGCACAAGGCCTTGACAAAATGATTATTTATGGCCATGACATGAGGCCTTGATGGTATGGTTATGTTGTCCCACATTATGAAATACCTCATTATGAAAATATAATTTATGGTTTATGTGGTTATTCGACTAGTAGAATACACATGATTATGTTTATTTATGGAATTACTAACTCAGCTCTTATTCCTACCATAATGTGTTCAATTTTTTGTTAAAGACACATGTTTTTATATATTCGACATGCCTAATGCTTATGTTATGATGTCATCCACTGTATTACATAACCTTACTAAGTGTTTGATCCCACCCCTTTCATTTCTTTTTTCCTTCCCTGGGTTAATAAGAAGAGATCATTTATTGAGTTTTCAAGGATATAGTTTATTATATTTTGTTATGTAACACATTTTGTTTCATTTCAAAATGTAAAATGGATTCCATGTATGTATCTAGTTTCTTCATGAATACTAAATTGATCGGTCCTTCGGGATGATTATTCCTTATTTATATACCAATGTAATCAAGTAAGGCACCGGCTCTGGGCAACTCGGGTCGGGTCCTTACAAACATCCGTAAATATCATGAATTAATCATATCGCTTTGCAAGGCAGTTGTGTGTCGTACACACAAGTGACATTATTATATTCCCAAATAATGAAAAGGTACAAAATTATATGTGATATAATAATTAAAATAGTATAATAATATCATAAATATAATATATAAACATTTAATATATCATTATATCCAATTGTGAGTGGTGGTGATGGAAAATGAATAAGATCGGTTCATGAGGCATTTGTCTTCCACACACACAAATGATGATTTCATATCCCATTTGATGGGAGTGGAGATGGTTTTAGGTCATTAAGATTTCATAAAAAATATAAGTATTTTTAGGATAATGAGGCTATTATATAATCATTGTTTAATAATAATTGAAGTGGGTGGGGGAAGAAATAAAATAAAACTCATTTTGGGAAGTTACCTCTTCTTAGGAAGACTTCTTTTTGTTTACACAAAAATCATTACTAGGTAGTATGTATGAAAAAAATAATACTAATTAGATTATAGGATGGAATTAATTAAGTGATTTTGATATTTATTGGCTGAACCAATGGGTTTTGGATGTGTGAATATGAGTGGAGAGGGTGTGGCATTTTAAAAGAGAGTTGAGTGTCACACTTGAAAATTTTGAAAATAAAAAGGTGTAACCACATTTTTCACATGAAAAAGGATTGAATATGGACATTTATCATTCCATAGAGGTTATTAGGTCTAATAATGGAAAAAATTGGTTTTGGACATGATTATAGGTAATCTTACCCATTATCATTTTAGTTTAACACCTGATAAACCCATTTTTACCTTAACCATGAACATTACTTTTTTACTGATTTTACTATTCATAATAGTGAAAATAAATGTTAAAATTATTATGAAATATAAATTATTATTATTAAAAATATTTAATTCATTTTTCAAAATAAATTTCACATAAATGGATATTTTTAATTTAAAATTAATCTTGTAGATGTGATGAAAAATCATTTTTCCAAAGAGAAGAGGTTCAAACATTTAAAACATTATTATAAAAAAATACAATATTAATTTAATTGAAATGAAATAAATTAGATTAATTGATATATAATTGAATTAATTTTTCTTTTAAAAACATATTAATTTTTTTTTGTTTTTAAAAATTTTAATACGAATAAAAATTCTTAATAAAAACCAGTACTTTTCAATATTCATCGAATAAATTAACTTTTTAAAATATTACTAAAAAATAAATCCATGATAATTATGACCTGATGATTTCCAAAAATTAAGTTTATTATTTCAATTAAATTTAATAAAAGTGTAAAAATATGTTTTTAAATAAAAACTCAAAAGGGAAAAAGACTATTATTTAGAAAAATTAATTTGTAGGCATAAAATTCAATTTATTATTATCTCTTGTATAGAAAACACATAAGATGAATGATAAATTTTTTATTGATATGTAATATAAGAAATTTCTTTAAAATCCATTTCCAAAATTTTTTTATTTTATTTATTAAGGTAAAGCACATTGGTGTGTATAAAAATAGTTTTTCAGAAAAATATTTCCTTTATTTTCAAAACATTTTTTAATTTTTATTTATAATTATTTAGTCATAAAATAATTATATATATATATATTATTTTCAAAATTTAGTTAATCATATTCTTACCCACCATTCCAACAGCTAGGTTATAACTATCATATTAAATAATTATATTTTAATATTATGTCACCTTTTGTTTTAAATCAGTGCTTTGTGTAATATAAGATAAACTCAGTGTTGCATGTAAGGGGAGATAAAATCAGTGATATGTGTAATGAATGTTAAACATGGTTTTACATGTAATTAAAAATTTCAAAAATATTAAATTTATTTGAAAATACAAAATTTAAAAAATCTTAAGTTGTTACATTCTACCCCCATTAAGATGAATTTATCCCTCAAATTCATCAATTTAGTACAAAAAATGAGGATAATTCTGCCTTATTACATCCATAGGTTCCCACATAGGTTCATCATGCTGGTGGGTTTCCCACAATAATTTGATGAGGTGAGTGGTCTTGTTTTGTATCACTTTCTATGTATGATTCGTAATATCAATTAGTTGTTCCACATAAGAAAGATCATGCTCCAACAATCTGACCTTTGAGTTTAGTACATGTGATAGACTAGGTATGGATGACCTCAGGAGAGATACATGGAACACATCATGAATCTAAGAGAGGTTTCATGGAAGTGATAAATGATAATCTACTATCCTGATATGATCAAGTATTTCAAAGTAACTAATATACCTAGGGTGTAGTTTTTCCTTCGTTTTACATAGAGAAATCCATAAGAACACCTTCTCATCAACATGAAATTTGAAATTACATCGATTACTATCAGCATAATTTTTTTCTCAACTTTTTGATGCCCTTATGTATTTCTCAATACCTTTAATATTTTCTTTAATTTCATTATCTATCTCAAGACCTAATAGATATATTTTTATAATTTTATTACATTACATTTGAGTTCAACACTTATTTCCATATCGGGCTTCATAAATAGCCATCTGAATGGTTGAGTGAATGATGTTTTTGTATTAAAATTCTTCTCGATAAAGGTGTTTATCCCAAACACCTTTGAAATACATAGAAAAAAGTCAAAGAATTTCCTCTAGGGTTTGAATTGTTTTCTAAAACTGGAAATATTTCCAGGGATGATACGCAATACTGAAATTTATCTCTATATCCAGGGCCTACTGAAGACTTATCTTGAACTTCGAGGTAAACCACTGATCCTAAATTAGATTAAATAAAATATTATACTCCATAAAACCTTAATAGTTTCTTAATAAATATCCTAGAAATATTATCCAAAGAGAAATATTCTCTGATAAAGATAAAGTGTTCTGACTTCATAAGGTGTTCGACTACAATTGATGCAACATTATGGGGTTTAGATGTTTTGGGTAGTCTGATGACAAAACCTAGGGTGATTTCATCCTATTTTATTTCTCATATGGGTATTGGTCATATCATACTATAAATTTTTTTTCAATCAACCTTTAATTGATGAAATACTAAGCATTGAGATACATACTTAGAAATTTCTCTCATTCTGTTGTCCCATTGAAAATGTCATGACCTTACCCAAGTTGGGGATCGAGCTGTAACTACCCCAAGCATGCCTCCATAGGATTGGGAATGGAGACCAGCGTCGAATCATATATAACATGGGGTGGCCTTTTCTTAAGTACATGTATGCACCAACACGTACATCTTGATACAGAATTGTGAAGGTAAAGATTAAAGGATTCAAAATATCTAAAAAGTAAACCAACCATGCATAACCTCTAGGGTGTACAAGAGAATAATCGTTAAAATTGAACATTGAAGGGGAAAAATACATGACCAACTAGAAACATGTCAAAAATGGAAAAGTAAACCGCTATGATAGACTAGATCATGAATCCCAAGCTACGACTACCTTACGCAATCCAAATAACATAGTATCCCTATGCCCCTATAAAGTCACCATTGATCTATTTTTTATCTACATAAAAAATGATATGTGATGGGAAACCCCAAGAATCTGTGAGTATAACCATAACCATTAAGATTCCCTAAATTCTGAAGGGTAATCGTAAGAGATACAATTTGAAAATAAAGAAAATAGATGCAAGATACAGTAAAAGAGAATAGCTGAACCGAAACCAAGATTGAAAGTTACCTCATCGAATCACAAGGGGATCAACATGGTGAGTGGATAAACTACAAGTCGAGTCTTTTCAACCTACAGTGGGAGAATATACTCATCAAATCCTGATAAGCTAAAAAAATAAATCATGTGGCATACCCTATGCATCTTTCCATCCCATGGAAGGAGAGTAACCAAATAAAAGGTGAGGATACATAAGAATATCTATATTATAAGTAAAAAAGGAATCACAAATTAGAGAGTAAGAGGATCCCATATCATAGCTCATCCCAAGAAAAATATTCACTAACTGTTCTGAAATTCCATCAATGATGCCCGATATCTCAAGTGTCTACCCAAAAGTAACTGTGCAAGTTAAGACACACCTTTTTCATTATGACTCATAGTTAACGGGGCACAAACTAGAAGTAGAGGACTCGCACCGTAGTGCGTCGGGGGGGGGGGGGGGGTGTCCAGTCTATAAATATCCATTGAGGACTAGTACCCATACCGATGGGGGGTTTTACTCTTTATGTTTTTGTAGAGGACCTGTACCCATGCCGATGGGGCTTACACTATGTATGTATCTGTAGAGGATCCACACCCATGACAATGGGGTTCCACTATAGTGTCACGAGGACCTGCGCCCTATGATGATACGGGGTTCTACTTAGTAGTATAGAGGACACATGCCCAAGATGATGAGAGGTTCCACTATAAAGGTCAAGTACCCACACCCTAGTACCATACGGGGATTTCAATCTAGTTATTGATGACCCACACCCTATCTAATAGGGGGTTCCACTCATAAGATAGTTTTATATAAACACCACCCATGCTAATAGGGTTTCCACTCTAGTTTTAGAGGAATCAATCCCTGGTGTGAAAGGGGTATTATACTTTGATCATTGAGGACTTGCAACCAATGCCATAGATGGTTACATTGGGAAGAAGCCTATGGTGATCATACCAGATCATTGTCACCATCAGGAATCACCTAAATAAGCATCATGCCAACACATTTCTAATCATATCTCAAAATAAAAAATGGCGAGAACCATCACATTCTATACATAGAAACAATTAGGATAGTCTACTTGCGGGCCAAAATCTAAGTCCAAATGAATGAGACATAGAGAATTGAATTTTCCTCAAAAGATGTCAAGGGTTACATAACATGTGAGGGAACCCACAAAACATGTGGTCCTACTCCATGCCTAGTTGTTTCTCTGACTGGCACATAGCTCTCAACCGTGTGGGAGTACATGCCGTGAAGGTGGACTACACAAAATATCCAAGCTGCTTGGGATCAGTCTGTGTCATTCTGGTCATGTCTATGTACAAAAAATCATGTATGTGTACAGACCTTATGTCTGTATACTCAGGTACATGACCAGGTACTTAGAAATGTACTTCCACATGGGATCCATCCCATGTAATTCATCACACAGGTTGCCCATCCAGGGAAGGGGTACACATCCTTTGAGAGTTATACTCACAGTTTCATCCTTATATTTTCCAAAACCATAGATTCTACAATTAAGGGGATACACAGTGTGAGTTCATCCCTATAAAAAACATACAGTCAGGCTTTTTACAAATTCTCATATCCTCTAACAGTTCCTTGAATCGGGTTGTTCCTCAATATATCCCACCATGAATCTTTCTGATATGAGTGGATCTAACCATGATTTGTGTATTCTAGTCATCGTTCACCAGAAATCAAATCCCGTCATCCATTTGAATTTTCATCATGCATTCCAAATGCCTATGAACCTTACACCACCATGGATTCAATTAGTTTTTTTCAAAATTATCATCCAATACTTGAAAATATCACATATCTTCCCTCATTACATCGATCTATTCCTTTCTCATTTATTTATCATGATTTCTATGGACTAATTTAGCTTAATACTATCTGATAATGTCAAACCAGGACAACGGGTCCTATTGGTGATGAAATTGAAGTAAATGATGGGAAAATACATTCTAAAAATGGTTTGAACATCATTGGACAAGAGTTAATTTCCATCTATCAAGAATGAGTATCTGGGGTATAAAAATGTTGATAATTAAATAAGTTTCTGTACACATGTGCATGTAGTTTTCCACAATTAAAACAGATAGATAGAAAATGGATCAATCTAATAAATATTTTAATAAAAGGGTGTGAATAATCAATTTAAGAGTTCTACCTAGTGATTGGATCATTCTTCATTGATGTGATAGTACTCCAATTATTTGGAGGATTCAGTGTGTCTGTTGCAGCCTGATCTTCTCGGATATGGTTTTCCATCATCATCCAAGATGATTCGCCAATGACGGAGGAAGGATGATCTCTAGAATTCTCCCAGGGTTCATCTGGCTAACCCTAGATAATTCATCTTTGTAGTATTCTTATTGAACATTTTTCTGCGTTAAAATGAAATATTTATTTATTTATTTATTCCACCGAACATACCGCTAATAAGATAGGATCCCGAATTCTCTATGGAAATATATTTAAGGTCCTGATAATGGTAAAAACAACACTTTAAACTCAAATTTGGTCTTTGATTTATGATCTGAGCTTTGGTTTAAGAGTTGTTAACTTTTCATTAAGAATATTCATGTGCATAATATAAAATATATTTAAATGTTTTATGAAATTAATTATCAGAACAAAGGGACATGGAAGCACACACTGTCTCAATGCCTAGGTCTAGAAACATTTGAATATAAATACATCAAAGTATTAAAAGGAAAAAATAGGTCTCTAAATCATTCCCTCCTTCAATATTTTCATCCAAAAAAAAGAAATAAATAAACAAATCAGGTTATTGATCATTCACTCAGCTCTCTCTCTCCCATAAACTCGCTTGCATGTTTTTTTACTACCACAACATGCAGACCAAGGGCCTGGTCTATCCAAATAAGGTCCTCTCTTATTGATCCTCGATCTCCCCAGGGTTCTCCGCAAAGGTGGATCTGTCCTTGACATCCAGATCTCCCCATTTGATGAATATCATGGAATCAAGCATGTATCTACTCAACTACGGAATGTCGAAGACGTCATGCACCTGCTCCAGCTGTGGGGGTAGGGTGAGGTTGTGAGAAACCTCCCTAACCTATACACTTTCTTGAACAGGTTGATGAACCTTAGGGATAACTTTTCTCCCCAAAAAAACATCTAAAATACTCATCATGGGGAGGCTCTCAAGAAAACATGGTCTCCCTATAAAAATTCAAGGGACAATGAATATGATCATTGTATGATTTCTATAAGATCTGGACCATCCTCATCTACTCATGGATGACCTATACCATCTCCATCATCACCTACAACAATTATGGTCCCACAAGAGAAGTATCTCATATTTTTTCCAACACAAGGGTGACCTAAAAATTCTTCATTATAGGGCCTCAAAAGCTGTATTATTTATAGAAGAGAGGTATCTATTTTTGTATGAAAACACTACCAAGTTCATGTGATCATCCCATCTCTGATCGATGTCTAACATGAAAGACATCAACATATCCTCCAACACTTGGATATTGTGTTTGATCATCCCATCAGTCTGGGGGTTAAAGGTTGTAGTCATCATCATTTATGTCCCAAATTACATCATCATGTCTCTCCAAAATCATGAAGTAAAATAAATATCATGATCAAAGAAAATCATTGAGTGAACTCCAGGAAGGTGAATGATCTTTAATACATACAATTTCCCTAAACACTCCACCAAATTTTGCTCACTGATAGCAAGAAAGTGTGCCAACATCATGATTCAATCAACTATCACAGAGATGGTGTCATGAAAATTTTTTATTTGAAGAAGCCCTATCACAACATCATTGTATATGTCATCTAACTTCCAATTTGGGAACTCAATGGGCTACAAAAAACCTATCAGAACTTGTTTCTTAGTTTTCACCTACAAAAGGCCAAGGCACTGAGAGATTAACTCATCTATACATCATATCATACTGGACCACAAAAACATATATTAAATGTCTCTATACACATTTCCCATACTGGGATCTGTATCTAGGGGAGAAGTATGGAACCCTCACATCACCTCCTCCCACATCATGACTGGAACCATGGTCCGAACATGGAACAAGATGTCATGATTCCCTCTATCATAATATCAACCTGGTGGCTCGCCTATGTATATCTAGTCCCACAAGACCTCATTGTCAATGTATCCCATATGAAACTCTCACACACGGTTGAGAAGTGGTAGGGATAACAACATCGACTATAGAAAATATGTACCCTCCTGCTCTTCTAGGATCAGTTGCAAGTAAGACAACTTCTCTGAAGCCACCTATACCAAGCAATCCAGGGAATTACTAATAAGGGTGTATACTACTATGTTTCACTTTCTTAGAGTATAGAATATCTCATATTCATAGTCATGTATGAACTCCAATCAGCATAATTATCTCATGTTCAGGTCTCTCTATGGGAAGATGTACCTGATACTCTGATGGTCTGAGTAAACCACAAAGTGCTCCCTAGAAAGGTTGTGCCTCCACATACCCAAGGATAAGAATAATACTACCATCTCTGGGTTGTGAGTCACATAGTTATGGTCATGGGGTCTCAAATACCTCTACTCTTATGTGATAAAGTCATGTTTTTGCATCAACATGCAACTGATCTCATCTCCTGAGGAATAACAATACACTATATACAAAATTCCCTCCTCTAGAAGTATCAACACTAAATAACTTTTCATCTTCAACCTCAACTATCTAAAGGCCCTTTGGCATTGCTCATACTACCTAAATATATTCCCTTTCTGCGTCACGTCAGTCAAAAGGACTGTTATTCTATAAATTCCGCCACAAACCTCCTATTGTAACCCTCTAAACTGTGAAAGATTTGCAGCTCTCACACACTAATTGGTGGATCCAAAGCAATAACTACATGTATATTCACTTGGTCCATGTATAAAAAATGCTCAAAAATTATATTCACAAAAAAGTGAACTTATTGAATCTAGAACTATAACTTCCAGAATGTTCTATAAAGGGAGTGTTCTCAAAGAAAATCGAGGACCATATTCAAGTGATTTGAATGCTCCTCCTTTTATGAAGAGTAGAAGAGAATGTCATCTATGAATACATCAACAAAATACTCCATGTGTGGCTGGAATTCCTAGTTCATCAATTCCATACAAATGGTGGTGGAATTCTTCACACCAGAGGGAATCACTAAGAACTCATAGTGTCTATAGCGATATAAAAATGATAACTTTGGAATATATTCCTTGTAAACCCTAAACTGGTGGTATCCAAGTCAGATATAAATATTTGGGAATCATCTCACTTCTTAAAACTCTTCAATGTGGTCATCATTCCTTTGAAAGGGGTACTTGATTTTTATTGTGGACTGGTTCAAGTGACGAAAATCCATGCAAAATCCACAATATATCCTCTGCTTTTTATTGAACAACGCATGAGATTCCAAGAGGAACACACTTGTTCAGATAAATCCCTTCTCTCAATAGTCCTTCAATAGTAACCACAACTCCTATATCTCAATAGGGGAAATATGATATGCTACAGAAGATATCGAAGAGGTCTCAGGATGAATTTCAATACAAAACTTCATCTCCCACCTTAGAGGATGTCCTAGAACGTCATCAAGGAAGAAATCCATATAATACTCTACAAGTTAAAGAACTCAGAGGCATGAAGATCCTGCAACACCAAGGGATATACTCACCAACTAATGGGTGACAGGTTGTATCCACCTTATTGTAGAACCCACTTATCCCTCCATTACATCTATCTCATCAGAAAAGAAGAATCTCATCCCATTAGTACCTGGGAATCTAACATGTCCGTGGTGATAGTCAATCAAGGCTCGAACCATATAAAACCACTCCATACCCAAGAAGAAATAATAGGGTTATATCATGATGACCAAAAGGTGTCACATGAACCTCTGTCCACCATGTGATAGCTCACACTAACGATATATAAAATATACATAAGAAGTATTCCCTCTATGAGCCTCAAGACTAAGCTCATAGGCTATCACCTCAATTGGGAACTCGGAATATCATACTAGGAGCATATAGATGAATTAATGAATATAACCTATGTCTAATAAAATTGAATAAATAGTATAAAACACACATATCGTACCTTTAATCATCTCGTTCACTACGATGTCATAATCCTCCAGAACCATTAGTTTTAGCCACAACTACTAGCTACCTTAACCTGACATGGGCCTCCTGGTGGTGGTTGTGGAAGGATATCATAGATAATTCCACTATCAATATCTCATCTTACTCTTATAAAAGATCCACCTCACTAGGAACCACCATACCCTTGGCTGAGATATCCCTAATCACAGTGCTACCTCTACCATGGTGTTTCGTTAGTTATATGACTATGTTTCTCCTCATGTATAGTCAGGTAGTATTATGACATGTGACTTTGTTGGTCACAAGAAAAGCACCACCCCTTTCTGGGATACTGAAGAGCTCTAATATGACCCCGAACACGCATCTGAGTTTGATCATGGGGAGGTCACATGTGATGAGATCCAGGTTCCTTGTGTTTGTTAGATGCTGGAAATGACTCAGATTTGTGGTGAACACTACTGTATCTAACTGTCTAAGATCCCTCTGACAGAAATATCTCTATCACTAGTGATTGATCCAACACCCCACACTTGTTGGGATGAAAAAGGGAACCACACTGTAATGAAGATCTCTATGAAGTCCTTACTCAAAAGTATGTTATTAGAAGTATCCATACTAAATAATGTTAATGGAGTACTGCATAAGGTTTCTGATCATCGATGCATACTCAACCACCATCATCCCTCCATGATTCATCTCCAGTAAATCCTGGATGTAAACTAAGGACAAATAGGTGGGGAATTACACCTCATGTAACAACAGCTATATGTCGGCCCATGATATTTTTGATTGATCATGCATCTGTGTAATTAGACTCCACTAGTGCCCAAATTCTATATAGAAAAGGCTAGATACCATCAGAACTACCTAATATGTCAGGGTATGAACAAGCCTAAAAGTATGGACCACTGACTCTAGTCATTCCCCTATTTCCTAAGGATCTATCTCACCACAGAACCTCATCAGACTCAGGTGATAGAACTCATGGAGTGTGTTAAGCCTACATGCATCCTCATCCTGATTTGCTGGAACAATCTGATTCTCGGTAGGTGGAGGTGCTGATACATACCCACTAGGAGGATGGGGGTCAAAAGATGTACCCTAAACTAATAAATCATATATCATCAGATCTTCATCATGATCCAAAACTCGTATCCTAGCTAGCTTTCATCATGAAAGCATCCTAGGATTTATCAAGATGTACCATGGTCATATGATCATATATATATATATATATTATGGGGAGTTGAATCATAAGTACAATCAATGATTTAATCCTATATAGTAGATGTACCATTGATCCATGCAACCAGTGTCTTGATAAGCATAGTCGGCAAAAAGGTAGTTAACACCCTAGTGAATGGATGTGTCGACTGCCTTCACCATCACTGGAATCCATGAACTAAGAACCACACTTGAGACACATTGACATTTTTTTCTTAAACCCAACCAAATAATCATAAGGTTAGTAGTCTGAAAAAGAGTAATGAACATTCTCTAATACCAATATTTCATGAATTGGCCCAAGTTAGGGCTTGAGAGGCAACTACCCTAAGCCCACCTCCATAGCCAGGGGTGTTGACTAGTGATGAAGTCATATCTAAAACAGGGAATCTTTTTTCTAAGTGCCTATATGCACACAGAAAACCATATTTATGTAAATGTGAAGAATGAAATAGTAAAAAATGAAACACACATAGATTGTAAACTATGCATTCATAACTATAGGGTGTATAAGATTACAAAAATGAAAACTGAAAAGTAAAGTGGAAAATTACATGCCTAACAAGAAATATGTCCCAACCTAGAAAACAAAAAATGTAAAAAGTTGATAGATCCCAAATATTGATTCCCAAGATATGACCACCATACATGATTCAAAACACCTTGTATCCCTAAGCTCTTCTAAAAACATTGTTGACCTATCCATCATCATGAAAAGACACAACACATGCAGAAAAATTCCATGCATGGGTAACTATAAATATACCCAATAGGAAGTGCTAAAAGATAAAGGTGGAGAAGTAAGAGATACAATATGAGAATAAATATAATATACGCAATTTACAAAAAAAGAGAACATATCAACCCAAACCAAGAGTGAATGTCACCTCATCCAAAAACAAGGGGCTTGACACAGTGAGTAAATTAACTACACGTCGAGTCTTTAACATATATAGCTAGAGAGTAGACTCATCCAACCATGAGAAGCTAAAAACTAAAAGAATGTTTTATACCTCGTGCATCTTCACGTCCCATGGAAGGTGAGTAACCAAATACAAGGTTTGGTTACAAATAAATATATATATACTCAGTAAAAAGAATACCAAAAGAGAGAGTAAGAAGATCTACATATCACAGCTCATCCCAAGAAAGAGAGTCACCAACTATTCCGAAATTCCATCAATAATTCTCAGCATCTCACGCATTTACCTATAAGTAGCTATGAATTCAAGCTAGGACTCACCACTCTGTCACATAGTCAATGGGGGTACAAAATCGAAGTAGAGGACCTACACCCTAGTGCATCAGGGGTGGGGGTCCACTCTATTAGTATCTATAGAGGACCTACACCCATGTCGATGGGGGGATCAACTCAATACGTATCCATATAGGTCTTTCCCCCATGCCGATGGGGGGTTCCACTATATAATTATCTAGAGGAACTTCTCCCATACTGAAGGGGGGTTCCACTCTAGTTTTATAAGGACACATGCCCTATGATGATAGGGGGTTCCACTCAGTAACGTAGAGGATCCACAACCAAGATGATGGGGGGTTCCACTCTAAAGGTTGAGGAACCTGGCCCTGGAACCATAAGGGGGTTCCACTATAGTCATCAACGACCCATGCCCAATCTGATAGGGGGTTCTACTTGGAAGTTATCTATAGAGGTCTTGCACCCATACTGATAGGGGGTTCCACTCTAGTAGTCATGGATCCATACCTTGGTGTGATAGGGGGTTCCACTCTAATCATCAAGTACCCACACCCTATCCTATAGGGGGGTTCCACTTAGAAAAACCTCTACTCATCCTACTTGATCACTGTTATCATCGAGTATCACCTAAATAATAATTATGGTTATAAAATTTTACATTTTATATAAACAATATAAAACTGATAGAACCATCAAATTATATGTTGAAAAAATATTAGGATAGGATACTCATTGACCGAAATCCTAGTCCAAATGATGGAGATACAGAACTTCGATGTTTCTTAGAAAGATCTGAATGGGTACATGACACGTGAGGGGACCCAAACATTGTGTGGTGTGTGGGTCCTTATCTATGCTTGGTCATGTCTCGGGATAGAACATGGCTCCCAACAGTTTAAGATTACACACTATGTTGGTGGAATAAATGTTGTGTGTAAGCTACCCAGGACTGGAGCGTGTCCTTTTTTCCATGTCTGTGTACCAGACACCATGTTAGTGTACTGACCATGTGTTAATGTAATGGGTTACAAAGCCGTGTACCTAGACATGTAATTCCACATTATATCCCACCCATGTTATCCATCACATGGGTGAACTATATTGGTAAGGTTTATACAACATGTGAGAAGGATGCATGACATGTCAACCCTATCTTTTCTGAAACCCTAGTCACTGCACTTAAGGGTCTAAAAACCCTATGTTCATCCCTATAAAGGACGTGTAGTCAGGTTTTCTAAAGATTATCAGATCCACTAACAATGACTTAAATCATTCCCTTCCACTATATATCCCACCACAAATAATCCCAGGATGAGTGGATCTGGCCATGATTCAAGGTTTATGGGCGTTGTTTGAGGAAATTATATCCTATCACCCATGGTAGTTTCTTTCATGTGTTTCACACACCTTAAAACATTCCACCATAATGGAATAAATTTTCTTTTTAAAAAATATTTAAATCATTGAAAATATCCTAGATATTCCATCATTACATTAATCTAGGACTTTCTCGTTAATTTGTTGTAATTCTGAGGGGTCAATCGTCCTCAATACCTCAAAGAAATGTCAAACCGGGACCATTGAGTCATACCTGTGATGAATGAAAATAAAACTAGGGGAATAAGAACCATAAAAACTTATTAAATATAATATTTCAAGATTTAATGTTCAAAGATCATGAACGAGAATCTGGGGTTAGAAACAATTGATAATTAAATATGTTTTTGTACATAGGTGCATTAAATTAGAAACAATTAGCGTAGTTCTATAGAACATGGATCAATATACTCAATATATTTAATAAAAATATTGTAGATCACCAATTTAATAGTGATACGTAGATATTGGATCATTCTTCATTGAATAACTCATCCTTCAATTATTCGTAGTATTCATTGCCTTTATTGAATCCTAGTTTGCTCCAATCCGATGTTTCGTCATTGTTTGAGGAGATTCGAAAACGATGGAGGAATTAGGAGATCTAGAATTATCCTAGTTAATATATGGATAATGCTAGAAAATTATCCATGTCAGTATTCTTATAGAACATTTCTCTGTGTTAAAATGAAATAAATTAATAAATAATTATTTATTTAGTTCACTAAACATACTACTAAAAAGCGGTGAGTTCAAACACCCTGCAATGACCTATTTTAGGTCACTCTTAGGGTAAACATTGAGTTTTATACTCAATAGTTGTCTCAAATTTCTGATCTAAAATACCCTTTAAAAGTTATCTCATTTTCTTTAATAATCTACTCATGTGTAATATAAAATATATTTAATATTTTTATTAAAATAAATTTGGGCACACCGGGCCTCAGAATCACACACCATCTCAACACCTCTTCTAAATGACCCGGAGGCCTTCTTTTTATTTCATTATACATAATCCCCCTTTTAAGGGTTGAAGGGGAACCCGTACATGACCCGTAGACCCAAGAAACAAGTCCCGACATGACCCGAAATACATGACCCGAAGGCCTAGAGGCATACCATGCCCATACATGACCTGTAGGCCCAGCACACTAGAACTGCCCATCCCCAGTGTCTGGAATCATTGATCGCCTTAGCTCCCCACCTTTCATTGCTAATCGGCTAGCATTTCCCTGTACAAAGCTTCACGGTGCCTAGTCCCGATGGTGGCTACCATACGATCTCATTCTTTTAATCCGGTTATCTCTGCATTTGGTGGATGCTACTCCTGCTGCTCTGATCCTCTTCTAGGGAATGTTCTATGTGAACTAGGCTACTCCATGCACTACGTGACCCGAAGGCCCTGTGGCCCGAAGGCCTTTGATGACCCGAATGCCCTGGAGACCCATAGGCCCAAATCGGTGGCCCAAAGGCCCAAATCAGGTGAATAGTTCCAACTGCTACAATATCGAACAATAACTGATACAGTAACTCTAGAAATATATATTGAAATATTGTTTATGTAGGTATTTGGAAGGTGTTATACCCTTGTTTCTCTTCATTTGTGAGTTCAATCCCCACGACCTTTCTGGATGCAATAGGTTGTCACTCGACTTTCAGATGGTCCTTTTTCCATAACTATATTAACAAAAATGTTTCAAAATCTCAATAAAAACTAATTACCATATCATGAAAGATAAGATAAAACCTTAATGTTACTAATACCTTTAATCATATGTCCATAAAAATCCATTCCTCCTCAAATAACCTTTTCACTAAAACATATATAAAACCAAAGTGCTGTATTTCGATAAATGTATCTCAAAATATACATAATATTGATAAACTACCATCATATAAAACCTCAAATGGGGTGCCTAATAATTTGGACTTATGATCAAACATGAACTCATAAACCCATAATGGTATCCATAACTCTTAAGTTAATCATACATGAAGATATATATGATTCCAAAATTAACAAAACCCTTAGATGTTTGTTGATTCCTATAACTAAAATACCCTTATTGAAATACTTCCATGGAATACTTCATGAATCCAAATATACACACACTTCAATCCTTTCAATTCATCAGTTGAAATAGAATATGAATTTCCATGTTCTAGGGGGTAACCATTAGTTTATAGTATTGACTCAGATAATGTCAAAGTTCCCCACATATAAACATTGATTTCCTTGGAAACTCATTACTCTATGACCATATTTTCCACAAAGAAAACATCTTCCCATCCATTTTATAAATTATTCAAGGTTCTTTGTCCCACCTTATTAAAATTTAGAAATATGAATCTTATTTCTTCTATGTTGATTACCACATGAAATTTTGTAAAATTGCATTTTTATATTAGTTGATAGATTAGGAATCTTTCCAAAGTTCATTTTTTTAATCATATATTTTTCTTGCTAATTAGGCATAATCAAAATACCATTCACTACATTAATCATTAAATTTGATTAATTGTAATTCCTAAATTTTAAATCAAATTTAGTGTAAAAATGATTAATCATAGTTCCAATCATTGACTAAAAACAAAAATAATAGTTTGTGAAACAATAATCATATTGGGAACCACATTGTCAGGAAAAACCATTTATAGGATGTCTAAATTACGACACCTTATTTTCAAAATATGACACATTAGGCTTAATCTAGTATATTTATCATCATTATTTAAATCCTTATTGACTGTTCATAATTATTTTATGAATTTACAAAGCATATCTTAAATAAGTGTAAAACCAAGTGTGCAGTACGATCCATTTCCATTCTCCAGGTGACAATCAATTCACTCTCATTTCATCTTTTTCATAGTTATTACACCTAGGTAATTATTTTCAATAACCACATCCACTTTTAGAATTCATACAAGGATTTAATTACATGGAATCCAATATCTATATCCTTTATAAAAATTTCAAGACATTTTCATATACTTTAACTCATCCTTAGACTTATCCATAAAAACATCCCTAGAAACATCCTTAGAAATATCCTTAGGTATATCCCTAGGGATGTCACTAAATTTTTCTCATCCTTGTTTACAATGTTTAACTTAACCTTTCCTTTGATACCAACTATAATGAACCAGTATTTTCATACATAAA